>CM062514.1:42329143-43673643 GCA_031439585.1 Pterocarpus macrocarpus
ACGGTGAGTTGATGAGTAAATCTATCGACCGTCTAAAAATAACCAAAAATTCTAGTAAAAAAAAGATGAATTAACAGGTTAATAAGTTGATCCACATGAAATTGAACAAAAATGACAAATTATTCTATAAGTTAATCCATCCATCTTGTCTAACAAACTTAAAAATGAAAAAACTTATTGAATTTGGTAGGTTAACTCTAAATTGATCTACCAACAAAAAAAAAATTGAAAATAAAAAAGTTCCAATAGGTTAGCTTTATCACAACTCATGGATAAGAACATGAGTTGCAAAAGGAAAAATTAATATTAACGACCATTAATAAGGGTTAACTAATATAGAAGATCAATTATATTAAAATTATTAAGAAGAACATATTAAATAATATTTAAGAAGTATAACCAAACATTTGTTTAGGTGGAAAATAATAATATTTGATTATCTCTTAATTTATCTTTTGTTTTTTTACCTCTCCTACTAAGTGTGCTCTTGCTTTCTCAACCTTGGCTCTCAAACCTTCACCGTTGCTGCTAGCACTCCTTCATATATTGTTTGTCCAGCACAATGTTGTTTGTCACTCTGCACACACTTGCGTATGCAATTTCGGTTTTCCTCAGCCACCATTTCTAAGTCCTCCAACAATTCCTTTCACTTTGAGCTTCATAATTGTTTTCCTACATCTTCCCATCTTAATTGGTTGATTCTCTTTTTTGATTTAACTACTTAGAATATATACTACTTTTGCATTCAAGAAATTGACTAGGTTCTCTTTTTTAGTTGAACCAAAACTGCCAAAATTAGGATTAAAAACACAAGTTTGATTACACCCAAAAATTTTCCACTATAATCTTATAAAGCCTTCTATGCACTCTTTCAAACACAAGTTTGATTACACCCAAAAATTTTCCACTATACTCCTATAAAGCCTTCTATGCACACTTTCCATCGGGAATGAGCTTCCATATTTTAAAATTTGTTAATCTGATTTCTCTCTTTAAGCACATGTTTGGCTAATTTTTTTTTTAATTCAATAAGTAATGTATTCCTTGAGAGTTGATTGAGTTCTATGTGATTAAACATGGTGATTGAAGAGAGATAGAGCGCGCTTAGCAGTAGAGATAAAAAACAAAAAATATATTAAGAAATGACTTAAAGGTATTATTATCTATCTAAAAAAAGTTTTTGGTCCTTCTCTTTAAATATTATTTAAATAGTTCTATTTTTAATAATTTTGATATAATTGATAATTTTTTATTCATTAACCCTTATTAATGATGCATAATATTAATCTTAAAGAGGCTAAACAAGTCTGCCTATCAGATTAGATCCGATTTATCATCTCTAATTTTTATTGATATTGTTGTAATATTAAACCCTCAACCTAAAGTGATAATTTCACAAAGTATTGATTATAGGATTTGAGTTCCTCTTAATAATATAGTTAAAGTTTACTTAAAAGCATAGTTTATTGTTATTGTAAGAAATCATTATTAAATAGTTCAAAAAAAGATCTTTACTTTAATTCCAAATAAACTTACTTGATCTTTAGGTCAAAAATTAAAAAATAAAAATAAAAATCTTCAATTAAAATTTAAACATATATTAAGAGAAATTTTTAGGTAGGCACTTCCTACCACATCAATATTTAGATATTTCATTCAAATTTTGACAAATGTGAAGATAGTGACCCACATATCTCAATCTTCATTAATACTATAGAGCTTATTAATTGATATCTATTTATTGTATCTATCTATTAATTACTTCTAATGTCATAATATAATAATTAACATTTTTAAATTATCTGTTATAAAATTAATTTCTCAATTTTTTTAAAATTATAACTATGTTTTAAAAATTAAATATAAATAAAATTATAGACATATATTATTTGATTTTAATTAATTTTAAATATTTTAAACTTTTTATTATGTCAATATAATTCAATTTAAATAATGATAAATGTATTTGAAAAAGTATATTTAATTAATTAATAATTTTCATGTATTGTATTCATATAATGATAATAAAAATAATAATTATATCAAAATATAAAATAGAGATCCTCAAAGTAAATTGCTTTTAACTAATTATTATTTGATGGATCACACCTACAGCAATCAATTAGGTAAAATATTCAATTTGGTGTTTTTTTTTATATTTTAAGATTATTATTATTATTATTATTATTATTCAATGAATATAATATATAAATATGACTAATTAATTCAATATAAAAAAAGAGATCATCAAATTGGAGTGCATTTAACTAATTATAATTTAATGAATTATTATTTGATGAATTACTTCCACATTCAATTACGTGTACGGTATTCAATTGGATGATTTTTTTATGTTATTATTATTATTATTCAATGAATATAATATGTGAATATTATTAATTAATTCAAGATACTTTTTCAAACACATTTGCTAACATAAAAGATATTAATTACTATAATTTAAACTGGGTTATAATGATATGATGAAAATTTTAAAATGTTTAAAATTAATTAAAATTGAATAATCTATATCTATAATTTTATTTTATATTATATTTTTAAAACATAATGATAATTTAATAAAGAAGAATATTTTAGAAAATAATTATATAACAGATAATTTAAAAATGTTAATTATTATATGATCACATTAGAAGTAATTAATAGACAGGTGCAATAAATGGATATTAATTAATAAGTTCTACAATATTAATGACGATTGAGATATGTAGGCCACTATCTTTACATTTGTCAAAATTTAAATAAAATGTCTAAATACTAATATGGAGGAAGTGCCACCCTAAGAATTTCTCTATATATTAATTATCTGCTAACGAAGAAGCCGCGACAATTTAGTGCATGTTTGGAAAACCATTTGGGCATGATGGAATCAATTATGGGACACTAAAATTGATATTGGACATTTTTTTAACTTATTTGGTTTCCCGTTAAACATTTTTTCCAGAACCAATTCTTGCTTCAGAGTTGATTTTGGATAGAAATGAAAATCTGTTACTTTTCAATTTCACCAAAATTGATTTTAGCCATTTTTTTTGTAAATTATAATCGACAAATGATTTTGATCAATATTATTCAAATATAAATTATTTCTCAAATCAAATTATCAAATATAAATCACTTTACCTTAAAATTAATTCTAACCAAAATTAATTTTTAAAAAATTAATTCTATCTAAAATTAATTTTGCAAAGTAGAAACAAACACACTAATGCGATTGCATATTAATCAGTAGCACGAAGAGTGAGTGGCACATGTAATGGGTCAAAATGGTACGAGAGGCATAACAATAAAATGAATTTTATTTATATCGACTTAATGTAAGAATCTAAAATAAATTTATACTGTTAATTAATAAAATTATAAAAAATATTAAATTTTAGAAAGTAATTATTTACTATAATAATTATTAACTATTATTTGATCCTTTTTATAATTTTATTAGCTTTATATTGTGGGTTTTTAAATTTGTTAGTGATTTTTTAGTTATTAATAGGAGTTTTATTGTGTTTAAAAAAAAATTAGAGAAATATAGTGATTTGAGTCTGACACAATATTGAAATTGCAACACATCATACCAACTTTGTGAATTTGGAGTGATGTGTTGCTATTTTGGATAGGTGCATGCTCTGGTGGAACTCCGAGTTCTGAGTTCACTTATCGTGAGAGAGTTTACTTTTCCTTTATCCCTAAATTTTTGAGTAATCTCTCTTACATTAAATGAACTCAGAACCCAAAAACTTGGGAGAAGAAGGAAGAAATGAACTCTCTCACGTTAAGTGATCTCGGAACTTGGAACTCTCTCATTTAAATTTGTTTTTCCTTTTTTATTTTAATTGTTGAACTTGCAACACTGTAGCACAAATTCTGGGAACTCACAACACTCAACCAAATTCCCAAAATTTGTGCTACAATGTTGCGAGTTCTAGCTAATTTTTTTTTAATCCCCTAAAACACCATATTCTCCTAAATATGTTCAAATTACCATATTTCTCCATTTAACACATAAAATTACAATATTAATCTCCTTCAACTTAATTTCTATTATATTCTAATAAAATAATATATAATAAAAAATATAAATTTAATTTTAATATAATGTCAATATAAGAAAATTTTCTACAAATATTCAATAGATTTAATTTGTATGCACTGTCATATATTACCATACTAGCAAAAGTGTTTATACAGACATCTAATCATGTATTATCATATCAACAAGAATATTTAATTTAACCATTCATTACCTTAAAAGTCTTACAAATATAAGCATATGATTAGATAGCATTATAAAACTCTTTTATACTGTCAATACATGATAGTTAAACTCATATTCAATTATATATTATCACATCAATAAGAATATTTGACTCAACCATCCATTAATTTAAATATTACATAAATAAAAATATATAATTAAATAATAATATAAAAAAATTTATACTCATAATGCATCAAAATTAATCTTAAAAACTATATATAAAAGTATTGGTGAGTGGAACTTACCACCATAAACCGTAACCACCCAGGTCTAGCCACCACCATTTTATCATTTTAATGTAAATTGTAGCACGAAACTCAAGTACTCTCAACCCCTTGAATAGCCACACACACACACACACACACACACACATATATATATATATATATATATATATATATATATATATATATATGTGTGTGTGTGTGTGTGTGTGTGTCTAAATTGCTCCTCAGCGGTCAAAAGGTGCATCATGCACCATGTGATCCAATGGTAAGAGATTGATGGTGTAAAATACACCAATGATAGTGTGATATATTATAAAATATATCTATCTTCTTCTCTGTCTTGCTTCTATGGGTCAACGTGCAACCTCCTCAACTTCCCCATTTTCTCTGACTTGCTGCACTGCTGAGACCAACTGATACATGCTCAGGAGGGTAATTTGGTCATTTCAACACTGGAAAAGAGCATGTTTCTAGCAAGTTGGTTCTACCTTGGCGATCAAGGAATTCGAGAGCTCATTTCAAGTTACTTGGAGATCAAGTAATCAAGTTTAGTTAAAGTAACTTGGAGAGCAAGCAATCTGATCATGTTTGAAATATGTTTAGATTGTATCTAGATTTGCTTTTGATTTGTTTTGACTTATTTAGATTTAAATGGAATTAGTTCATCTTTTAAGATTTAAATCAAATCTAATCTAATCTATAAAGATTAAATCTGATTTAAAATTAGATAGGAATAAATCTTTTAGAATAGAATCATATCTTTAATTTTAAGTTTTAGTTTCAAATCAAATCTTTTAGATAGGATTAGATAATTTCTAGTTTTAGGATTTATGTATAAATAGGCAACTTGGCCTATAGACGGAGAGAATTTTATCATATAGTTTTGATCATGGTTTGATTACCAATACAGTTGTGAGGTTTTCCTCACTTTGTTCTGTGTGATACAGAATTTTCTATCTTTTCCCGATTATTTACGTTTCCAAGGACAGGTTTCTTGGGGGTTTAGTAGGGAGGGTCTTTATTCTATATCTTGTTTTCTATCAAAGTGTATGCCTGAGGTTTCTGAATCTTTATATCCATGGGGTTCCTCATCACCAACACTCTCCTACCACTTAGGTTGTGTTTGAGAGACACTATCAACAACCATAATATAAGGTGCAACTATCATATGAACTTATTTATTAAAAACAATAAGAACAACAAAGAGCAACCACTAATAAGAACGAATTGGAACCCATAATAGCAAGCAACTCAAATAATAGAGAAAAAGCTTGTATGTGGGTTGTTGTTGGTGCATGGAGAGGAAGAGAGGGCATGGAAGTGATGGGTCGGATTGGGCTTCGAGAATAAGCCTGGATCATGGTGTTGTAGTGGTAGCTGGTACGAGGATAAAGCAGAGAAGAAAATGGCTAGTGTAGTTAAGGTCACCGATGGATGAGAGAACGGTGAAAGTGAAGAGCTTCGAGAGGTTACGTTAAGGTGCCAAATTTGCTGCTACTGCCACTGCGATTGATTTCGACAACGCATTCGAATCCTTGAGCTTCCACATTGCGCTTGATCAGGTGTTGTCGGGGAGGACGTAGAGGTGAGTGGTAATTCACAGCGGATATTGAGAACAGGCAACTCGACAATAGCTATCTTCGGCAATGGTGGAGAATTGTGATTAGGGCCGGTGGTGGCTTCTCTCTGTTGGGAGAAGAGAGGCCATGAAATTTTATGGTGAGACATTGAAATTTTATGATGCATAAGAGGTTATTAGTCTCATCGATAGACCATTAAATCTAAACCGCTAATTGACAAAGTGCGTGATGCACCTTTGATCCCAAGGTGCATCATAGCATTCGTCATTTATACACACACATGCCACACCCAATTACCTCAAAGGTGGAGTGCACCTACAGGCATTCACTTCACATCACACAATCTCGCAGACCAAAACCAAAACCAAAACCAAACCCAAACCAACGCCTAATCTTTTCCTCCTTCTCTTTCATCTTTTTTCTTATTTTTCTGTTGCTTGCATTTAATTTTCTTTTGGACTTTTCCTTCTCATGCTATCACTCACAAGGCTTCACTCCCCTCTATTTAAGCAACTCTGTCCTTCACACATCTCTCCCATAATTCATTCATATCATATCTGCCTGTTGCTGGGGCTAACTGCCTCTCTCTTCCTCGTTCTTACAACATGGGTGGCATCAGCCTCGAAGAGATAAAAAACGAGCAAGTCGATCTGGTACTAATTCTATGCTGCTTCTTCTCTTTCTCTTCATTACTATACTTTCTTCTTCTTCTTCATTCTTTTATTTATTTATTTGTTTTTTAACCATTTCTATATGTGAGTTTCTCTTTTTCTGTCTCTGCCTTTCTTCTGTTTGGCTCCACATAGAATGGTCTTTTTCTTTTTATTTTGAAAAAAATTAAGAGCTTGTTTAGTATTATTTTTTTATTTTATAAATGAAACAGTAAAAATAGAAAATAAAAATAGAAAATACGATTATCTTATTTTCTATATCTCCTTCACAAAATTAAAATAAAAAAGATAATATTAGGAAAGAAATTACCTGTGCCATTTGTCTTATCGTTTAAACTATGGAAATGAAAAACATAATTGAAAGAGACCCTCTCTTTGAATGTTCAATTTAAATTTTGCATTTGTGTGCTGTTTATTTCACCATATAAAAGGTAGGATGAGTGGATGACTCCATAGCCGTAGCAGGAAGCTTTAGGTTCTTGCTAGTGATGACAATTATTGTTGTTTTTTATTTTTTATTTTATTTTTGATGTGATGACAATTATTATTGTTTTTTTTTAATAAATGTATACATATATATTAAAGTTTCTAACTATTTTCTTTTTAATAAGAGATTTATGAAGATTTTTTGTTTGATAAATTTTGGCTTGACTGTGATTCTGAACAATTGGTGTACTTGATATTGGCATGATTTAGTCACTGCAGTCAACTGAAACTTCGTATTGGGCTGTTACGTTGCCTTTTGTTTTTGGTTTTTGCTTCTTTTTGCTTTCTAAAATTGATATTCTGGGCAAGTTATTAAAATATTTATAAATTACTGTTGAACTTGATTCTGCTTTAATAAAATTTGAAACAAATGATTCTGTAACAAGCAAAAGTGTGGTGCGAGAAGGGTCCACTTGCCTTATTATTATTATTATTATTATTAGTTAGTGCTGCGGCCTACTTTTCCGTTGTGTAATTTATTCATGAACTCTTATTGTATAAATTTAATTGCTTTAAAATACAAAATATATTTTAGAAGATAATAAAATATATAATTTTAATTGTTAATAAATAATAACCGTATAAACTTTTAGCAAATATCACATCACGACGTATTTTATTATTAAATATTAATTTTCGTTATAAATGATTAGAATTGTGTATTTTACATCCATTAAAATTGATTTTATACTTTAGAGTAATCAAATTGATCTTATACTTTACACTTTAAAGATTCATTATGATCTCGTAAAGGACCTCGATTCAATTATTGAGAAAATAAGTCGGATTACGACCCAAAGGGATTACTCTTCTTTCCTAATGATAGAGAATTAGATATCTTTAAAAAATAAAACAAAAAGTTCATATTAATATCAATTAATTAGTTTAGAATAATTAATTCCAAATAAAAAATATTTAGAATAATTAGTTATAAAATGTAATAATAAATTATAGTTTTATTATTTTGTATAAAGATTTCTTTAAAATTATTTTATTTTTACTTGTAAAAATATAAGCATATATACCCTTAAATTAATTATTTGACAGAGACAGCGTTCAGTCTGAAAGATGTTATTTTAATCATCTCTGTTGCTATGTTATCCATGGTGCTTTTCGGTTTCGTAAGACTCCGAGAAATCCGCACCTTAGGATCAGGTAACAGTGAATGAAGTCTGCAGATGGAGGGTTTTACTTCCTTTACGCACGGCACGGTTCTTGATTTCGGTACTCGCGTCATTTTTCCTGTCTTGTGTTGCACCTGAAGAATATTTCATCAACTAATTTGCAAATATCATAGTTTATTAATTTTTAAAATAAATTATGAATTTAATATCTAACTATTAGTTTGTTGAAGAAATTTGATGCTTATTTCTCCTAAACAAGATTTCGAAATTATAGTTTGATGCTTATTGCGAATGAAAAAAAAAATAACACTCGGAGAATTTTAATGATGGATTTGATTTAACCCAAATTAATTAAGACTCTAGTGGGCATATTAGTAATTTAGATTAAAAAATTAATATAGATTAAAAAATTTATACTTGAGTTTTTATTTTAAATATTTAAAATTAGAGATTAATTTTGATACACTGATGATATAAAATAGTTTTATACTATTATCTAATCAGATGTTTCTATTTATTAGAATTTTAAAATTATAAATAATTGAGTCAAATATTTTTACTAATATTACAATACATGTTTGAATATTTGTATAAATTTTTTTTATATTTACAGTATATATAAATTAAATCCGTAAAATTATATAAACTTAAAGTTAATCAAACCTAAATAATATAATTATAGATCAAGTTAAAAATTTATTTTTTATGCATTGTAAGTGTAAAAAAATTTATAGAGATATCAAATCATATATTGTTATATTAACAAAAATGTTTAACTCAATCACTCACTATTTTAAAAGTTTTACAAATAGACATAATTGAATGATAGTGTAAAATTTTTTCACACTAATAGTATATTAAAATTACTCTCTTAAGTTATATTTAAATATTAAATATAATATTTTAAAAATACTTAATTTTTTCTATGTTTTAGGAGAGTTTGTTATGAAAAGTAGATAAAAAATAATAAAATAAAGGTAAAGATTCCTTCTTGGAACAAGAAATTTCATTCTCCATATCGATATGAGAATTTTTCATTAAAACAAGTTTTTTAATTTTATATTTTACTTTTAATTTTTAAAACTATTAGATGATTACACACTTTTAGAGTGTAAAAATAATTTAGTTTGATTATGGCCTTAAGGTTTTTATTGAATTTGGAGCCTATAAATAAATACTCAATTTGTCAATTTAATCATCATATTCATTCAAATTTTTTCACTATTAGTATATTGAAATTACTCTCTTTAGTTATATTTAAATATTAAATATAATATTTTAAAAATACTTAATTTTTTTTTTTTTTTTATGTTTTAGGAGAGTTTGTTATGAAAAGTAGATGAAAAATAATAAAATAAAGGTAAAGATTCCTTTTTGGAACAAGAAATTTCATTCTCCATATCGATATGAGAATTTTTCATTAAAACAAATTTTTTAATTTTATATTTTACTTTTAATTTTTAAGACTATTAGATGATTACACACTTTTAGAGTGTAAAAATAATTTAGTTTGATTATGGCCTTAAGGTTTTTATTGAATTTGGAACCTATAAATAAATACTCAATTTGTCAATTTAATCATCATATTTTATTACCCAAGTCTACCTTGATATAAATTATTCTAATTTTCACCAAAAAAGAGTAATGTTACGTAAATAATTTTCTGTATATAAAAGAAATTCATTTATCAATTTATGCAATATTTTTTAATAACTTTACATTTAATTATTTCTTAACAGAAAACTTCATGGCTATGTAAAATTTTAAATATAAATTAATGTTTGACTTGAATGATAAACAATTTAATTGAGGACATCAAAAACTGCAATTAAAAGAAATTAATGAATGCTAGTATACAAATAAAATCAGTGACAACTTTAAAATACTTATTATGAAAGAAAAATAAGTATAATATTTATTTAAGTTATCATAAATAATTTTTTTTAAAAATTTCTGCTCTCATTTGATACGAAAGACACAAACGCAAATATTTTTATGAAAAAAGCTCATATTTCGAAATTCTCCCATAAAATGCTTAAGTCATGAAATGCTCGTGCTTTTTTTTTTGTGGGTTGCGGATATGGGACAACTTCGTTAGTAGTTAGTAACTATAATAACTTGCTAACAGGACCGACGGAGACTTGATTGCTGTAGTTGTTTACATTTCTTAAAGGAATGATTATTGGAGATATTATTGTTGTTAATAATGATCGAGATAAGCAGCAAAATGAATGAGCAACACATTACTCATAAGTTACAGTTTATTTATTCATTAATTCATTCATGCTGTTAAGGATTTGGAGAAATAACAAGCATTGAATTGAAACCTTGTCCCAGGAACGCATTCCAGTAGAGGAAGTGTTTGAGCAGCTGAAATGTTCAAGATCAGGTCTAACTTCAGAGGAAGGAGCCAACCGGCTTCAAGTCTTTGGACCAAACAAATTGGAAGAGAAAAAAGTATGTAGTGATTTCCTTTTCATTTTTATTTTTGCTGGCTTCATTAGATTAGATGCATGCAATGATTTCTTGTGTCATGGAAACAGGAGAGCAAGCTTTTGAAGTTCTTGGGGTTTATGTGGAACCCCTTGTCTTGGGTCATGGAAGCTGCTGCTATAATGGCCATTGCTTTGGCAAATGGTGGAGGAAGGCCTCCAGATTGGCAGGACTTTGTTGGTATTATTGCTCTATTGGTGATCAACTCCACAATCAGTTTCATTGAGGAAAACAATGCTGGAAATGCTGCTGCTGCTCTTATGGCTGGTTTAGCTCCCAAGACCAAGGTTTTATCCACAAATTTACTCATTCATGTTTGCATTATTTATATGGCAAAATCCTTTTATCAATGATGTCTGTTTTAACTTTTCCGGCCTCAAATTTTTAGGTACTGAGAGATGGCCGATGGAGTGAACAAGATGCTGCAATTTTAGTTCCAGGAGACATAATCAGCATTAAATTAGGAGACATCATTCCGGCCGATGCGCGTCTTCTTGAGGGTGATGCTTTGAGTGTTGATCAGTCTGCATTAACGGGAGAATCTCTTCCGGTGACGAAGAACCCCTCGGATGAAGTGTTCTCTGGATCAACTGTTAAGAAGGGTGAGATAGAAGCAGTTGTGATTGCCACTGGCGTGCACACCTTCTTTGGTAAAGCAGCTCATCTGGTGGACAGCACTAACCAAGTTGGTCACTTTCAGAAAGTGCTCACAGCAATTGGTAACTTCTGCATTTGCTCAATTGCCGTTGGAATTGTCATTGAGCTCATAGTCATGTACCCGATACAGCACCGCAAGTACAGAGATGGGATTGACAATCTGTTGGTTCTCTTGATCGGAGGAATTCCGATCGCCATGCCGACTGTTTTGTCTGTCACTATGGCTATTGGTTCTCACAGGCTGTCTCAGCAGGGCGCAATTACGAAACGAATGACAGCTATTGAGGAAATGGCTGGGATGGATGTCCTCTGCAGTGACAAAACTGGGACTCTGACCCTGAATAAGCTAAGTGTTGATAGAAACTTGATTGAGGTGTTTGCTAAGGGTGTTGAGAAGGAGCATGTTATCCTTCTTGCTGCAAGGGCTTCCAGGACTGAAAATCAGGATGCTATAGATGCTGCAATTGTTGGGATGCTTGCTGACCCAAAGGAGGTAAATGTGCCAAACTCTCTAGGTCCCTTCGGTTTAGATTTTGGTAGAATTGCTTTCAAAATAATTTAAGCTGAAAAAATTGATTTTATAAGAATCGTTTTTGAAAGAATTAATTTATGTTTGAGAGTGATATTAAAAAAATGAGTTTAGAAGAATGTTATTTTGCTTTTCTCCAGTGCAAAAGCAAAAGCTAGCATTGGAAGCTTTGGTTAAAATCGATTTTAGCGGACACCAATCACTTTTTCCTGCAGCAAAAGATTAGCCAAGTGTAATCATGCCTGTGAAACTTGATTTTACCACAAACCATATTACAGATAAAAATATTTAATTTTAATGTTCTGATTGACCAGGCACGAGCTGGTATCAGGGAGGTCCATTTTCTTCCATTCAATCCTGTGGACAAGAGGACTGCTCTAACCTACATTGATTCGGATGGAAGTTGGCATCGAGCTAGCAAAGGGGCTCCGGAGCAGGTAAATATGTGTTTCATTGGCACCTTCTTATGGATTCTTATGAGGATGACAAAGGCTTTGTTTTTCTCATGTTTCAGATATTGAACCTTTGCAACTGCAAAGAGGATGTCAAGAAAAAGGTTCATGCAGTAATTGACAAGTTCGCCGAGCGTGGACTTCGGTCTTTAGGTGTTGCAAGACAGGTACACAGAGCTGATACCAATGTGTCAACTCTTGAATGCCTAAGAAAAAGTCAGTCTGCTATTCTAGTTGATTGAACACCTTTCTTTTATTGCTGCTGTTATGATCTTTCTAACAGGAAATACCTGAGAGGACAAAAGATAGTCCTGGCGGACCATGGCAATTTGTTGGTCTGCTGCCACTGTTTGATCCTCCCAGGCATGATAGTGCTGAGACCATTAGAAGAGCACTTAACCTTGGTGTGAATGTTAAGATGATTACCGGTAAGACTTGAGGTCATGCATTTTTGTAGCTCATAGTCATACCATAACTGCAAAGTCTGTGGCTTTGAAATGGCTTGTTGGTCTCTCGTTCTCTAGGGGATCAGCTAGCCATTGGCAAGGAAACTGGCCGAAGGCTTGGAATGGGAACGAACATGTACCCTTCATCTGCATTGCTTGGCCAAGACAAGGATGCTTCTATTTCAGCTCTTCCAGTTGATGAGTTGATTGAGAAGGCTGATGGATTTGCTGGAGTATTTCCTGGTAGGTCCTTCCGATTTATACACGTATAAGTATAACATTTGTAATGATGATCAATCATCTATTCCTTTTTTTACCTTCAACTATTCAAACATGCTTTACTTGTTCATGGCCTTTTTCGCGAGTTGATGGAAACTGTTATCTTAACAAGCTGTGTAATTACATTTCAATTGGCCAATGCTTCTAACATTTTAATCCCTTTTTCTTTTTTGTATCACTTGGTAGAACACAAATATGAAATTGTTAAGAGGCTGCAAGAGAGGAAGCATATATGTGGAATGACAGGGGATGGTGTAAACGATGCCCCTGCATTAAAGAAAGCAGATATTGGAATTGCTGTTGCTGATGCTACAGATGCCGCTAGGAGTGCCTCTGATATTGTCCTCACTGAACCTGGTCTGAGTGTCATTATCAGTGCTGTGCTCACCAGCAGGGCTATTTTTCAGAGGATGAAGAACTACACTGTTAGTTTCCTTGCATAACTAATTTAATTGTTCGACTTCATTTTAATGCTTTTAGTTGCCTGATCTCAAAATTTTTTGATTGTGGAACAGATCTATGCTGTGTCGATCACCATTCGTATTGTGGTAAGTGCAGAAAATAGTTTGATATGAAAAAAATGCCAAGTTTTTCTAAATACTTACATAATGGAATCATGTGATTTATTTATTTATTTTTTATTTTGGCAGTTTGGTTTCATGTTTATTGCATTGATCTGGAAGTTTGATTTTGCACCCTTCATGGTTTTGATTATAGCCATACTAAATGATGGTAAGATAATATTTGCTACATATTCATGTTAATTTACATTGGTTGTTCTTCTTGTCCCAGTAAAAAAAAAAAAAAAGATTCCATGATTAGGATGAAATGTTAAATTTAATTTCCTTCACCACCATACATTTAGGTACCATTATGACAATATCCAAGGATCGAGTGAAACCATCTCCACAGCCTGACAGCTGGAAACTGAGGGAGATATTTGCTACTGGCGTTGTGCTGGGCAGTTATTTGGCACTAATGACAGTAATATTCTTCTGGGCCGTGAAAGATACTAACTTCTTCCCGGTGAATAATTTATATTTATTGTTTAGTTGTTTTTCTCATTGTCACTACCAACTAGTGAAAGCCCCAAGCCTTATTAAGAGCACAACTTTCACTGTTGCAGAACAAATTTGGCGTGAGGCATCTGAAAAATAGCCCTGATGAGATGATGGCAGCCTTGTACCTACAAGTCAGTATTATAAGTCAGGCCCTAATTTTTGTCACTAGGTCTCGCAGCTGGTCCTATGTTGAAAGACCTGGTCTTCTCCTACTAAGTGCTTTTTTCATTGCTCAGCTGGTAAGCTTGAACCTCTTATTCTTCTATCAGCATATGAAATTTTGTTTCTCGCCTGATTATAACATTGAAGAAGTGTCATTTTATAATGTCTACAACTCAGTCTCTAATCTCTATGATCATGCACTTGTCCTTCTCCGCAACAACCAAAAAGAAAAAGAAAAGAAAATGTAATAATATAGACCTCTAAAGTGAAATATTAATTTGGTAGCATGTTTTTACCATTAGGTCAAAAGTTATAGTTATTAGTCTGCGTGCAACCCTACAATTCTCCCCTCAACACCTGCCTTCCGGAGTTGATGATTTTTTGAGAATTGAACCTCGATCCCAATCTAACTCCAACCCACCTACCCATTCGAGATAGAATGTTGGCTTACAACCAACATCTCTCTCCCGATACCTACCACCAGTCTAAATTTTTCTAGAGTGAGCTTGGTTTTGGTACCACTTGTTAGATTAAGCGCTCACTACTAAGTCAAAGAACTATAGCTCTTAATCCAAACGCAACTCTTTTTTACTTAATCCTATTACCAAGTGCGACAGTTCAGTCTAATTCCGATTCTACTTGGGCCTTAACAAGGAAGGATGCTGGCCCACTATTAATTAGTTAAAGCATCAGAATGACATCAAGTTAATACATCTGTTTTACTAGACAATCAGTAGCATTGATATAGTACTCCATTAGAGAGCTGCTCTATTAACTAGCGATGCAAATGTGTGACTAATCAAACATTCGTGGCTTTCTATTTTGGTGACAGTAACTAGTTCTGTAATTGACAGGTGGCAACTTTTATAGCAGTATATGCTAACTGGGGCTTTGCAAGAATAAAGGGTATGGGATGGGGTTGGGCTGGTGTAATCTGGCTCTACAGTGTAGTGACATATCTCCCTCTAGATTTACTCAAATTCGCAATCCGCTATATTCTTAGTGGGAAGGCTTGGGATAATCTTTTGGAGAACAAGGTATACTTTCATATAAATTATTATTTACTGCATTGTTGATCTAATCCATAGGGATCAAGATTCAAATAATGTTCATGCTCTCATTGATTGCAGACTGCCTTCACTACAAAGAAAGACTATGGCAAGGAAGAGAGGGAAGCGCAGTGGGCGGCTGCACAGAGAACACTTCATGGTCTTCAGCCTCCAGAAACCTCTAACCTTTTCAATGACAAGAGTGGCTATAGGGAGCTTTCAGAGATTGCAGAGCAAGCAAAGCGACGCGCTGAGGTTGCAAGGTAAGCCATTTACTTGTATGATCATCAAGACAGTGCTTGAAAAAGGTTCAGTAAGTGGTTAGCACAGCATGAAGTTGAGGGATAATGAGTGAATAATTATATATATATGAAGTTCCTTTAATAAATTTTTGTTTTAAATGGGTTACAGGCTTAGGGAGCTTAATACTCTAAAGGGTCATGTTGAGTCGGTGGTGAAGCTGAAGGGACTTGACATTGACACAATTCAGCAGCACTATACAGTTTAAGGAGCAAGGACAACCTTCAAGAAGAACCGTGTAGTGCTTTTCTGGGAACAAAAACACATATAATGACGAAGGAAGACGACCTAAGTCAATTCGCATTTAGGTTATCCAAAAAAATGTTCAGTCTTCTAAAAATTTGAATGGTTACTCCTTTTTTTTTTTTTGTTTTTTGTTTTTTGTTTTTTTTCCCTATATACTAGGAGGAGATGCTATTCTCTTTGCAACCAAATAACATCTTTTTTGTTTTGGGATGATATTAGTGTTGTTAAGATCACATTAATAGCTCCATATATTGTCAGTTGTGATATCGTTTTCCAAATCCATGTTCTGCTCCCCTCCCTCATAGCTACTCAGTTCCCACAAGTTTTTGTGTGGTTTTATTTTATTTTATTTGATTATTTTTTTTAGGGTCCAAGCGCTAAACTTGTATCAATAATTATAATGTATAGATTGAGATAAAGAAGTCCCATGTGGGACCTTAGTATGATTTAACTTTTGTATGTTTTTTATCTTAATTTCTTCTTTTCTTATCCCCAACCTATAAACCTTAATAACGACTTAGTGATAGGAAAATATATCCAATTCACCGAATTAGCTCACTAAATCTATCAAAAATGGTGAGTTGGGTTGGTTTATTTGGTTTGTCAAAATTTTTTAGCCCTCCTAATTTGCGTGTTAAGGGGTTGTCTTTTTTTTTTCTTGGGTATAGAATTTTTATTTTTAAATTTTCAAGTTTTTGTTGTAAACTATGTTGTTATTATACTTTGTTAATTTGTGGATTTTATATTATAGAATTAAATTATTATTTATAAACTTTTTATTTATACATTCTAATTAGTTTATTATATTTATTTTTGAGTTAAACATAAATATAAATTATGTAATTTACTTATTTTGTTCTATTTTATTTAAATAAATTTTTCATTCAGTATATTTTTTAATTTTAAAAATTTTTAAAGATAATTTAACTTATTAAAAATATTAAAATAAATTTATTTATATTTTTTTATTTTTAGTAGACCAACCCATCAACCTGCTCTTAAAAGAGGCATGTTAGAATGTTGAATTCATTTTCCTAATGTAGCCCACCCCATCCCACCCCACCTCACCTCGCTTTTGGTTGGCTTTTAAAAAAGTCGAGATAAATCAACTTGCTTTGCCACCTTTAAGAGACTCTTTTGATAGGAATATAAGGTGGGATTTACCCACTTAGGCCATACCCAGAAATCTAAAAAATAAAGAGTGAGATATACCTAACCATTGAAATTGAACTTAAAGAGCCCAAAGCTGAAGTCACACTTAGATCTCTTTAAAGAAACTTGCATGATCAAATTCCATTGAAGCTCTTTTGCGGGAATGAATTCTCTCATGTGCATTTTATACATGTAAATTTTTACTCTTGATTAGATTCTCTTATGGACTCTAAATTAGGCTTAATATCCCTAATCAACGGTGAAAATTTACATATGGCTAAAATATATGACATTTTCATATGAAAGGAACTATTCCCGCCCTTTTGCATATTTTAATTTATTCTCTACGTCTGCAACCATAAAAATGAACCGAAAGAAGTATTTGATAATGGCCTAAGAACAAGGTGAGCGTTTAGTTAACCATCGTGCAATCACGCCTGATTTCACCCTGGTTTCCGGTTTTGATCCCTACTCGTCCAAGCTTTGTCATAGCGATTACAAAAGACTGTTCGAAGGCTGTGCTGTTGGATGCAAATAAGTTCACTATGTTTCTTGACCTTTTTTCAGTAAACAGAGACTGATCAGAAGAAAGGAGTCCTTTTCCTTGTTGGAGATTCTTGTAGTACTGGTTATCAAATGTCCTAGGGGTAGTTGGATCCATGTCAATGGCAAATCTGGGGTCAACATTTTTTGGACACAATTGCTGTAGCTGTTTTGCGTATGCCAGATTAAGTGTTGGATCAATTCTGTTCCTGCTTCTGAAGTTGAATATTCGTTTGGAGAACTGGCTGCAGTGAGAGAAACCAATAGTATGTGCTCCTGTGTGATCACCAATTTCAATTTAGACTAGAAATTTGGGATGGAGAAGCCAAATGGTATATCATTATCACACTTATGAAAACCAAGTAGAAATTTGATGCTCAAGTCTGAGAGGGGAATAAATCATCTCATGTGAAAATTGTACATGACGTGGTATGTGTTGATTTTCACTATTGACTAGGAATTTGGACCTTAGCTTGGGTCTAATAAGAGAATCTAATCAATAATAAAGTCATATGAAATTTTTACATTAGAAGATTCTTCTCACTACAATAGTGAGTCTCATACTTATCTAATAAGTACCTGCTCGTTATGAATGAAATACCTGATAGAGCAACAAGATCTGCAAGGGTGAGTCCATGTGAAGCAAAGATTTGATTCAGCTGTGTTAGTTTGAATTCAGGATGAGGTAGATGGTGTCTGACACTGGCTTTTGTAGAGACTTTCCCGTCTAGCCTTCCCAACTCTACTGCATAAGATGGTCCTCCTGTCTGAAAGCAAGTGAATGGTCATATGGTATTAAGCTAAATTGTACAAAGGCACTACAATGTCATAATTCTCTAAGTGGCCAAGGTAACATAGTATAGGCTGGAAGTAAGAAGAAATATGATAATGTATAGGCTGGTTGGAAATGGCTCCTAATATGCTTATAGTACTTTTCAAATTCTACCTGACTGTTTACCTGTTACAGATATGCTACACTTGCAAGTAGTGGGTGTTTGGGCTACTAGTCCATTAGGATTAAACTGATTTTACAAAGGGTAGAATTTCATGAATTTTGATTAGAAGCTTTGTTCAATATTTCTTTCTTTATTTCAAGTTTATGCTTATTTACCAATGCTATGATGTCCCTAGCAGCCATTGCCAATATATCAGCACATGAAACCTTATTTTGGCAGCCAGATACACTGTCAACCGCAGCCTTGGCTTTGATCACTGTGTCAAACCCATCACCAGCTAGTGAGAGATTAATAGGATTATCCTTCTCTGCGCTGTTGTTCCTTGAAGCTAGCATCACAGAAGCATCACATCCCTGTCCACACATGCACAAACACATGAAAGTTTAGTAACAGCTATTGTTAGAGGGTTGCAATTTAGTGTTTTAAATTGTAGACCGATCATGTGACGTGGCCGCAATATTGCAGTTGCAACCACTGCTGCATCCACATCAGATTACAAAAATTGGCTGCAACATAATCACAATCTGGCGGCATCAGAGCCACAATGGACTCTAACGGGCTGCAATAGGCTCCATTTCAGGTTGCAAACATGCAAATTTCATGCTGCAATATATCACAACGGCCGTGATACTTGCAATCGCAACAACCACAATTGTGGCAGCAAAAGATTAGCAAAACATTAGGATATCATGATTCATAACTATGCTGACCCGAACAAAACAGTCATGGAAAAATAGCCTCAGTGTAGCAGGTGCTGTCACAAATGTCTGCTGAAGTTTCCTCTCAACTGCAGTGCGGACTATTGATTCAACATCTGGGCATGTGTTCCTGTAATAGTCCACACGAAGTTGAGCATGACAATTAACCAGGAGCTGCAGAAGAAACAGGTTAGCAAGGAAAATGAGAATCTGGGAACTCATTTTTTGGTTGTGTTGGTTCAAATGTATGTGATGTATCACTCTTGGTTTTGTGATTGCATCCTTAAATAGTCAAAGGAGAAATGAAACTGAGAATGGAAAAATCTCTTTATTTCTGTGAAGAATCTTAGAGGGTTCAATTATGAAGAAAACAGAACAAAAACTACAGACCAAGAAGAAATGCTTTTGGCAAAGTGTTCTGCATTTGGGAGAATATTATCTGACAAAGCATGCACTGTAATGTTGGCATTAATTTGTGTGAGAAGGTTGCAGTGGGAAGCTCTTGGATTGGTGAAAGCAAACTTCTTTATTGAAAGTGCATCTTAAATTTACAACAGAAAGGTAAGCTGGTCCAAAGACAGTGGTGTTTTCTATTTTTTAACCTCATTTTATTGTTGGATTGCTGCAAGAAGTGGGATAAAAGCTGTGTACGCACAAAACCTAAACCACCACTTGAAGTGTTGCAGCATGGCCAAAATATTTACGTCAGTTTTATATATTGTTATTTTCTCCTGCTTAGTAGAGCATATGATAGCCACGTTTGTTACTACTTTTTTAAGGCATTTCCAGCACCAAACCTAGAAATCACTATATAAAATAACCCAACACGAATAGAAGAATGACACGCTGCACTTAGCATGTGTAACACTCCATATTAGTCTTATTCTCTTTCTTCCTACACACCCTATTGCAAAAGAATAATAATATTTGTACAAATATATTCAGGGTGTCTATTGATATTGGAAATTTCGCATGTAAATAATAGAATTATGTGTTGATAGATGGAGAATCGAGTAGACTAAAGTCGTAAGTGATAAATGTTATCAATTGCAATTTTCATAATTCTCCACCTGTCAACATAAAATCTCCATGTACAGATGCACGCAAACACATATTTTGGTACAAATTTATTTGCAAACGTTACCTTCACTAATATAATATTGTAGTTTAGCTGAAGGAAAGATGGTAAATTAGAAGTTCGTTATTAATATCATGTCCGTAGTTTAGGCGTTTAATAGAGATGGATTGGACCCTGTGGAAGACTTTTCTTTTCTTTTAAATCTTCATAGATTAATTGAACATTCACAACCCAAAAAGTAGAAGAGATTGGCCGCTAAAATGCGGATTGTCACACAGGTAGCCTATTTTGGATAAACTGTCCTGTTGATAATTAAAATATTTGTTGCTTTGTCCGGAGTGACGGATCCTATCCGGTTAAAGAGAAAATAATATGTCGATTTTGAGGTGTTTTAACCCTACTAAAACTAGCAATGATTGATGCATTTAGAACATGCGTACTTTGATTTTGTTGCAACTAATTGACATATTAAAGATTTTGTTAGCACCAATTTTTTAATTAATCAAATATATTATAATTTTGAAAATAATAAAAATAAAAAGGAAAAGAGATAACGAGCTTGATAGGACGAAGAAAAATCCATTTGGGGATTTTAGGCCCTTTAGGATTTACGGTGATCGTAACTCATAATGACCAATTTTTAGCAAATAATTAAACGAGGATTATATCCCCTTAAATGTGACTATATCATAGAATAATGGGATAAAATATCTCTCAAATCCTCCATTAATAACAATAAAAGGGAAATTACACTATAAATCTTGGGCTTCATTTTTAAGATACGGTGTTTGAGAGAGATAAACATCATGACATGGTGTTTTGGAAGTTATTATAGAGATATGGGTCTTTTCACAAAATCTGCCACACAAAGAGTAAGAGTTTGACATATTTTAATTTGCTACATAATTCACCCCGATTATGGTAGGATTGTGGTTGGAGGACAAAAAAATTGGTGGAAGATTGTTGCACAATCCGCCAAGTTAGGAGTAGGATTTTGAACAAAAAAAGAAAAAAAGTTGTCTCAAAATCTTACATCACATGGGGCGGATTTTGAGACATTTCTTTTTCTCCCAAAATCCTATTTGCAGTGTGGCAGATTGTGACAGTACCCCAACAGTACAATGCTCCAATGGTCGAAAGTTTCGATGGTCGAAAACTCTACTTATATAGAGGTCCACCTTTCCTTCACTCAAGCACACCGAGTGCAACCCATTTCTCACTTTTTTCATTCTTGCTATTCTTTTGCTTTGTGTATCTTGCTTTGCTTCCTTTAAATTGAGAGTGAAAAATAGTATAAAAAATTGAGAGAAAATCATGGATAACAGTACAGATGTTATTATTGTTGTATATTTTAATGACTCTATTATTGTAAATACAGAATATGGTGTGATATTTATATATGACGAGCCAATATATTTTTTGATTCCTCAAACGATGTCTTTTGAGGAACTAAATGTTAGACTTTGTCAAGGCATACATGTCGGCACTCAAAAGATAGTGGTGAGAATAAGATATCGGTGTCCAATCTCAAATTTCAACAACAATATATAGTATCGACTAGTTAAAATAAGCAACAATAGGGATATGCAAATAATGTTTAGCATGAGAATGGAGGGTTGAATCGTGCTTTTTAAAAACTTTTTGAAACCTAAAAAATTAAACAAACTTTCACAAGTCTTTGGACTTCGATTGTGGAAGCAATTATTAGTTAGAAACTAAAGTTATTGTATTCACAACAACTTTGTCGGATAGCTAAAAGGGATAAGCACACAGAAGTTAAGATACCAAAATAAGAATAGTAAATGAGAGATAGAGATAAAAGATTACTCAAGAAGGTTTATATTGGTTCAGCCAACCACTTGCTTACGTTCAGTCTTCAACAAACTAGTTGAGGTTTTTATATCAATGAGTATTCTTGTACAAGATTTTCCAAGCTTACAGCAAAGTAGTCTTTTCTTAGCCTATCCAAGCTAATCCAATCGAGTAGTATTATCCTAGCCTATCCAAACTAACAACGACCACTATCAGGTTATGTTGCAATATATGATTTAAAGGTTTGTGTTTTAATAAACACTCACACTAGAACACTTAGGATGTATAAATCAATCAATTGAGTAGAAAGTGGAATGACTTCTCACAATCTCATTAAGAGAGTGTTTGCTATTACAATGCTATGAGAAGGTTTTTCTTTCGAGAAACTTCATAAACTAACTTTCTAGTCTTTCAAAAGGTTGAGAAAGATAAAAGCTTTTATGATTATCAAGGTAAGCAATTCCAACACTTTTTCTTCATCTTCAAGACTTTATAGGCTTCAAAATATAGCCGTTGAGTCCCCACGTCTTGAGCCTTGATCCTTTAGAATCGTTGGTCTTAGAATGAAGAAAGAGGTTGACAGCTTTCTTTCTCTCTAAGTAATGATAGCTCAAAGAAGGAAATTAGCCGTTATAAGTCAACTAGCTTTTCAGTATGTCAGCGCGTCTTTTGGATCTCTGTCTTGTCATGTTTGACCTTTAGAAAATATCTATAAATCATGCAATGTAAGTTTTGAATGAGGTCCTCTTTACAAGAAACAACATTTTGGAGGTTAGCCTTCTGGTTAAGCCTTCTGGATAGATCATCCTTTTGAGCAGCTTATGTACCTTCGTGATTGGCAAGCTTTTTAAAGATATAGATTCGTCCTTCTGATACTTTAAATCATTTTCTTATGAGAAATATGGTCATTGTGAGTGTGGATGACGTTCTTATAGTGATCTTAGCTTCATCAAAACATAATTTTGATTTTAAAGGATCGTTTTAGAAGCTAATTTTTATTTTCTATGTGAGAACTATCTTTCTCGATCTTGAGTTAGAGAGATCTGTGCTATTCAAAACAAACACTCAAGCAAATTGTTAATCCTTACAGAAGATTTTCATAAGAATTGATTTGTTATCCATTAAAACCCTTAAAGAGATAGATCTAAGGCCACCAGTGACTTTTGAAAGGTGTTGGAGATTACATTTAGGACATATAGGCAGTATTAGCAACACATTTCTACCATTAACTTGTATGTTGACATCAAAGAAATGTTGTTGAAGCTTGTCATAGTTCATATCCGGCTATGTGACATGACAACACTATCCCTAGTTCATATCAGTGAGTCATGTTATATTTTATTAATTTTTTATTTGAAAGTTATTTATGTAAACAATTTCTTTCATATGGTGCAATTGATTTACTGATTAGTTTAATTCTATAATTTTGTGTTCTTCTAATTAATAGTTTTTTCTTTACATGAATTTAACTTTTATGCCAAATAATATAATATCTGTGCTTTTTTATTTAATACTTTTTAGTAATCCTTGTTTCAATATCATGTTACTGAACTGGTACTAGTTCCTATTCAGCCAGACAGCATGACTACGACATTGTTCCCAGTTCGTATCCAATGAGTCATGTGATATTTTATTAAATTTGTTACTCAAGATTATTATCTAGACAATTTCTTTCTTATGGTGCAATCTATTTATTAGTTAGTTTAATTCTATAACCTTGTGTTCTTTTGATTAATAGTTTTTAATAATCCAGTATCAGTATCATGTTGCTCAAACTGGTATCAGTTCTTGTCGACTAAACAACATGACTACAACACTATTCTTAGTTCATATCCAGTGAGTCATGTGATATTTTATTTAATTTTTATTTAAAAATTATTTATGTAGGCAATCTCTTTCTTATGGTGCAATCTATTTATTGGTTAGTTTTATTCTATATATGTTCTTTTGATTAATAGTTTTTCTTTATTTGAATTAAAATTTTATGTTGATTAATATAATATCTATGTTGTTTTAATTAATACTTTTGAATAATTCCTGCATTAGTATCATATTGCTCAAATTGGTACTAGTTTTTATCCGGTGAGATAGCATGACTACAACATTGCTTGCAGTTCACATCTAGTGAGTTATGTGATATTTTATTAAAGGTTTAATTATTCTACAGATCCTTATAATTTCACTTAATTTTCAATTTAGTCCCTATAATTTAAAAATTTGTAATTAGTTTCTTATATTAAACAAAATTTTGTAATTAAGTCCCTGAAGGTAAAATTGTCAAAAAAAAAAAAAATTGTGTCAATGCTATGATGCACCTGATGAAGTCAAGTGCATCATACACCTTGTTCATATAAACCATTTAATTGTATATAGAATGAAAATCTATGGCTAAAAATAATATGAAGTACAATATACTCCACTTAGTATGGTGTATTATAGGCAAGCACCATGACCCTCAAAACCAAAACCACCGCACACACCACACTACACTACCCCCTTCTCGCCCCTTCCCACCATCACCACCACATTATAACTGTAACACCCTACTAACTTAATGTTATGCTTAAGTCATAGCATTAAATCAGGTAGTCTGTGTTACCGTGTTAACACTCTGTTGTCCTTCCATAATTCATGCTTCCGTAATCGTCATCATTTTTTTTTTTTGAACAAATGAAATGGCGCGCTGCTATGCTAAAAGCGAAACGAATTTAACGGAATATCACAAAGATAAGAATAGTACAATAACATAACTGAATACGTGCATATATATATATATATATATATATATATATATATATATATATATATATATATATATATATATATATATATATATATATCAGAAGCCACTACTTCAGTTTATATACAAAGTATCAAAGTAGAATACATAAGTGGGCTAGTATAACAAAAGACCATGATGCCCATATCTGTCAAAAGGATCACATGGTCCTCAAAGGACATTTCGTGACCTACTGCTAACCCTACAGTCAAGTCTATGACCCAGAGCTATGTGTTGTCTAAAAGAGGGTCATACAGTACAATATCTCCTACTGTTAAGCTACTCTGTCAGGTAGCCGTTAGCCATGCCAGGCTCGGCTGGTGAGTAGTCTGCACTGGGTCCCGAGGAGGAAGAGGGTGACGAGCAGGTGGCCTCTGAAGGGTCACTCTCTGAACTTAGTGGAATATCTGGGACTGCCTGCAGTGGTGACTCAAGTGCAGGGTTAGCAGGTGCGGCCTGTGCTGCGGGTGCAGGAGGAGCTGGAGGTGGGTGCTCCATGTGCAGCGAGACGGCAATGTAAGGACTAGCAGGGTCAAAAATGGGATGATGTAAAGGAACATCAAAGTTCCTGTTGCTGAAGAGGTAGAGACGGAAGTTATACGAGCCGGCTATATACAGGGAATCCAACTCTGGGTCGTGGTGAAGCTGTAAAGCTGGAATCTCAATGAAGAGGGTAGCGGTGGAGTCCATCACCAGCGTCTGAGAGTGATGCGGAACATACAAAACGAGGTGAGAATTTCAAGAAATTCTCAGTAGGGTTTGGGTATACTGGTTAACTGACATCACATATATTCTCAAGTTGCCTCGGGTTTCCTTTAGTTATAAAAATGTGTATTCAAATTGAAATATTCATTTTAATGAGTTCAAGAAAATGTCTGATCTAAGGCAAAGTTCAGTTTTACTTTAGATGACACAAGAAATAGGATAGATTGCTAATAATAATAATGCATAGAATAATAAATAGAGCAAATAATAAACAGCAGTAAGCAAACGTAATAGACAACTGTAAATATTTTGACATAATTATTCCATGTAACCATGCAGTCATGTGATCATGTAGACTTCATCATAAACCTTTTGTCATATGCCCTTTTACATTACTTTTCATCATTTTCTATCTCTTGGTACCCTGGGAGTTCTTGGCCATTTAGACTCCTGGGTAATAGTCTGCTTTTTAGGATCGAGCTCGTTCCTATACAGGAATTGCCGGGTTTACTTTCCCCGACGTTCCCACCGATCTATTCCCTTTAACTTCTTATCCGGGGCTGGCCCAAGTAGCATGGAACTTTCATAGTAATATAATTCTTTTTCATAACCTTCTTAGCTTTCTTGAGATGCACATGCATTAACATGTAACTCATAACTTGTGCATGGGTTCTACCGAAATTTCGGCAGTATAACGGAACGTGTCCGCTTCCCCATGAATAGTGCCAGCCAACCAATACATTTACACAATTTGCAATTTCAGTATAGAGCAGCAATTATGTACATACATTCATAAATTCATTCATTAGTTTCAACAAGCTTCAATAGGGCTTTTAGCTGATTCTGCCTCATTCTGCCCGGTTATGGTATATTCCACCTTTATTTCAATTTAACTCCTTTAAACCTGATTTTTGGATATGTTGTAGCCTTATGTGTCTAGTTTCTAACCCTTTTGGTCCCATCTAATTTTGATATCTATAGCTCAAGATATTTAGGTTTTATCCCAGCCTGCCCAATGGCTAGCTAGAATTAGGCAACTAAAAGTAAAAATTCACTAAAAATCGAAAACTGACTCAAATTACACGAAATTGGACTCATATTAAAGCTAACAGGGTAAAGTTCATTTGAAAAAAGTTCCATTTCATTTGGCTTAGTAGGGCTCGAGTTATAAGCCCCGAATTCTGACCTTCCTAAACTGCCCTGTTCTATCCCGGTTTGGACATAGGGCAACTTTCTTAGATCACTGGGAGAAACTGGGATCTTATCTAATTCTGAAATTTTTATGGGACATTCTCCTATGTGTAATATTTCTAACAAAGCTGGTTTCATTCATTTTCAAGTAGTGTAGGTCTAGTTCTACCCCAAACAACCTAATCTGCCCGGAGCCAGAGTCAAAACCCTAGGTCGAAATTCAAAAATTCATAACTCTCTCAATTCTAATCCAAAAGCCTTATATGATATATCTATGGAAAGCCCTAGATGTCTAGTTTCATATAAAAATGGTTTCATCCAATTTGATCGGCTATAGACAGAGCCGTACACTCCGCCATACGAACTGCCGAGGGGTTTTGGTTCTCGAGCCCCTCAGCTCTTCTTATTTCTATTCTTTCTTGCTTTAACTTCGATTTTAACCAAACAAACAGCCCAAAACCAATCACATATCATCATAATCATCCAATTAACACATAAAAAATCATGAAAATAATCCAAGCTCAGCCAGTCAAGGCCACAGATTTGATGCAAGTATTAAACTCCTACCTTTGTTCCAAGTGATTTTGCTGGAATTTGAAGGCTTGGATGAATAAGGCTTGAATTGGGTTGATGTTGGCTAGAGTTTTTGTGTGTGAAGAAGAGAGAAAGAGAGATGAATGAGAGGAGAGAAAGGGCACTGAAATGTGGTCTGAAAGGGGTGTTAAAAGGTGGAAAAAATTTCTGATTGCTTTGAGTGATTTTGCTTGAATTTGATTGGCCTAAAATGCTTGGCTGAATCTCCATGGAGTGTGGCCTTTGTTGCGCCACTTTAGGTGATAAGTGGCTGAGTTATCAGCCACTCAAAATAGGGTTTAGAGCTTGTAATTTTATTGGTTCAGTTCCGACAGTTTAAAATACCGTAATGTTACCAATTTCCTTTAAATCGATAAATCGGTTTCGTGAAAATTCTTATGAAATCTTCTATACTTCTAACTTAATTCTCTCATATCTAAACTCAAGTAATTGCTAATCAATTGATTCTAAATAATTTTTTAACCGAATTTTAATTAATCTCAATTATTCGATAAAAATCGAACAATTGAACGGAAAATGATAAAAGGATTTTGGTGGATGTTACAATAACCCCCACCACTTCTACTCTATCTTCCAAGTAGACAAAGTGGCTATTTTGTTGAAAGGGAGGGTAGCAAAATGCTGCCACCCTCCTCTGCATCCCCTGCGCCATGTCGTGGCTTCTTTGGACGGGTTTGGTGGTTTGGCTGTTTGGTTGTTTGGTTTTAGTGGCTATGGTGGTTTGGGGCTTTGTTTGGGTGGTGGGTGGTTGGGAAGGGTGGATGGAAGATGTAGAAGGACATAGAGATGAAATATTTATGGAATATTCCATTTTTTTTTGCAACAGTTGTTATTTTTAGGGACCTAATTGAAAAATTTTATATAATGTAGGTATCTAATTACAAATTTTTAAACTATAGGGACCCAATTGAAAATTGAGTGAAATTAAAGGGACCTGCAGAATAATTAGCTTTATTAAATTTTTTATTTAAAAGTTATTTATATATGCAATTTCTTTCTTATGGTACAATCTATCTATTAATTAGTTTACTTCTATAATTTTGTGCTCTTGTGATTAATAGTTTTTCTTTACATGAATTAAATTTTTATGTTGATTAATATAATATATGTGTTAATTTAGTGAATTCTTTTCGATAATCCAGCATTAGTATGAAGCTAAGCCTAGCCCATTTCTAGTAAAAGGCGTAGAGTGCGGGGTTGACAACAGTGAAAGTGAAAGTGAAAGGGATAGTGAATACTCTGAACCAGAACATGAAAGCGACGTCGATGATGCAAATGATGATACAGATGATGAGGGTGTACCAAACACAACAATGACAGTTCATCATGCAAAGGATGGTCCACATTTCATGCAGACTTTACATCTTGAAGCTATGCATACTCTTGAGTTTCCAGAGGATGTGAATATACCTAATGGTTATGTTGCTGATGGTGAATTGCACGTTGGAATGTAATTCAGTGATCGAGAGGCTATATTAATGTACTCCCTCATTACCATGCCATGTAAAATTTTCTCATAAGTAAATCCACTCCCTCATTGACCACATCTCATGAAACTTCTTTATAACCTATGTTGATATACTCATTAATATTTTGAATTTGATGGATGAGGCAATGGAATTATTTAGACTAGTGGGGGGATAGCATTAATATGCTACCAAATTCAATAAAGGGACTGAAGTCTTAGATAACTAGATTAGAGGTTTTTTACTCAACATTGATATAAGTACTCATGTATATACTCTCTTATAATAAAGGTGCATTTGTTTCATTTATTTAAAAAAGTAATTATAAAATTTGAATTTTTAATATAGTTAAAAAAATTGAACATATATTTTTTTAAAAGTTATTATTTTTTAGTTTCTGCTAAAAAGCTGAAAACAAGTTTTTTTTTTTCAAATTGCAATTATTTTAAAAAAATTTATCCAATTATGTGAGAAGTATTATTTTAATCTAAAATGTAATTTTTTGGCCAAAAAAAAAAAAAACCAAACGCACCCTAAATTGAAGTAAAATTATCAATTATTTTTTTTTTTTATAAATTTCTTACTTATTTCTTTTTTTTTTAAAAAAATAATATCAAGATGTTTAATAGATTTTGAATTTGTAACACCGTCCCAAGTATGGTACTATGCTTAAGTCATAATATCCCACCTAGGAGTTATTACTGTCACTTAGTTGGATCTTGTTTGGCAGGAACCTTCGGCCACCTTCTATCGTACTAGTCAACTCCATCTCGGAGGACCTTCTTCGGAATGTCTAAACTATCTGGAGATAAAACGGAAATAAACATAGGCGTGAGAATTATAAATTCTTAGTAGGATTCCTTAAACTACCATATACTGTGTCATCGTTATTATCCCCAACTGCTTCGATTTATTATGAAAAATGTGAGCATGTTACATAGACTGTTCAGTTTTATAGTTTGAAAATATATTGTCTGAAGCAAAGTTCATTTTATTCATGCACTTGAGTCACATTAGCAATACTTTATATTTAGAATAATAATCACAGTATAAGTAGATAGAACAATCTTCGGAAAAAAAAAACATGGGATATAATTATCCAAATAATCATACTTGAATTCATGCAAATGCACTGGTGTTTTTCTTTAACTTTCTTTGCTTTCTTTTCTTTAGTCTTTACTGCCCTTGGGTAGTATGATCTAGGAGTAAGCTCAACTCGTAACCGTTATCACACAGAACTGACCTACTAGGGGACCCACGTGCCTCTAGGTCGGAGGGACTCAGTGGGCCAACTGCCTCCAGCATAGAGGGACCCAAAAGTTTTAGTTGCCTTTACAGGGAGGGATCCAATGTGCAATTGACTCTGAGTAAAGGGACCCACATCTTTATCTTTTAACTGCCTTCACTTGGAGGGATCCAAATAACTGTCTCCAAGTGAAGGGACCCAATCTTGTCTTATTTAACTGCCTTCACAAGGAGGGATCTCATAACTGTCTCCAAATGAAGGGATCTACATTTAATATGTTCATATCATTTCATTCTCATATATAATCATGTATAGACATGCTGAATCCACTAGCTTCATCATTTACTTTCATATATCCTTGCATATAGAATTTCATGTTCATATCATGCATATTCATAACAGAAACTATCATAATTACATAAAATTCTGCCGAAAATTTGGCAGCATAACAGAATGTGTCCGCTTCCCCATGAATAGTGCCAGTACTTAGAACACCAATTTCTCATAGAAGTCATAACATTTCATTCATAATTCAACATCAAATTCATAGGAGCATTAGTTGCATTCAAGACAGAGTTGTTGCTTCAGCACACTCATTCAACTCAATTTTTGTAAACCAAGCCAAAATTTCTATTTAACTCATCTGCACCTGAATTTTGGATATGTTAAATTTTTATGTGTCTATTTTCTAACCTCTTTAGTCTCATTTAATTTTGATAAATGTAGCTCAAGTTATTTAAGTTTTATCCCGGCCTGCCCTGTAGCTGGCCAGAATTACACACTCAAAAGTAAAATCCACTAAAAATCTCAAATCATACAAAATTGGTCTCATATTAAAGCTAACAGGACAATCTTTCATTTGAAAAAAGTTTCATTCCATTTGCTTTAGTAGGACTCGAGTTAAAAGCCCAAAATTTGACCTTCCTGAACTGCCATGTTTTGGCCTGGTTTGGACATAGGGCAATTTCTCGAACCACTAGGAGCAAACGGGACCTTATCTAACTCTGAAATTTTTATGAGATATTTTCCTATGTGTAAGCTTTCTAACAAAGTTGGTCTCATTCAATTCCAAGTAGTATAGGGCCAATTTTTCCCTGAACAACCTAGTCTGTCCAGAATTAAACTCAAAAACCTAGGTCAAATTTCCAAAATTCATATCTCTCTCAATACTAATCCAATGGCCTTATATTATATATGTATGGAAAGCCCTGAATGTCTAGTTTCATATAAAAATGGTTTCATCAAATTTAAACGGCTGTAGGCAGAGCCGTACACTCCGCCAGTACGGACGCCGTAAGGTTTTCAAGGTTTCAGCTTCTATTTTGCTTCACTTTTTGAATTCTCACCCAAGTTCTCATCCAAACTCAACACTTATACATTAATCCAGCCATAAGAATTCATATAAACACCATATATCATCAATCTAATGGAAAGAATAGGAATCCTACTTAGTCACAATAGCACCAATAATAGAAGAAATTGAAGAATCCTATCTCAAATTGATGTAGAAACTAGCTAGAATTGAGCTCTTGGTAGAGGAAGTGGATGGGGCTTGGAGTTTTGAGGAAGATGAAGTGAAAATTGGAGAAGGAAGAGTGAGAAATGACCAACTGAAGAAAGAGCACGAAAATGAGAGAGTTAGAAGGAATAAATAAGGTTTTGTGGAGCATTGGTAGTTGGAAGCTTGGCTTCTCATTGGTTGCTCTTTGGGTGGCTATGATCCATCCAAGTTTCCTGCTCAAATGTGGCAGTAAGTGGCGCCACTTTGTGGGGGAATGGTGGCTGAATTTTAGCCACTCTTTCTAGGGTTTTTAGTGTAGAATTCTATTGGTCCGGTTCCGGCGGTTTAAAATATTGAATCTTTATCTATTTCCTTCAAACCGGCAAATCATTATTGAATAGTTTTGTAAGAATTCCTATGTATCTATCTTAATCTTCTCTAAACTTAATCCTTATAATTAACACTTAATTAAATCCTAATTAATCTCTAATTAGTTTCTAATTAACTTTACTTATCCACTAAAATTGAATTAATCGATTAAAGGTGTAAATTAAACGTTTTGCAAATTGAGGGTCTTTCTGTTTTCTGTTTTTCATGGCTAATAGCATTTTCATAATTATGGGTAAGTCTATAGGTATCCCATGTCATTTCACATATGGATACCTCCGTGGCTCAATCAGCCGAGGTTTAGGTTTCTACATTTTCACTACGTGATTCTGTTTCGTTTAAAACTTTATTCTACTAATCCTATTGATATAGGGACCTAAATGTCATTTTCTAAAAAGTTCAAGGGCAAGGTTGTGAATAACAAAAGTTTGCCCAAGGACGTTTTTATCATTTTCTATTACGTTATATGGGGATGTTACAGATTTAGTCTATCAATATGTACTTTTTTTTTGCCATTTTTTTTACCATAAAAGGATTGTTAAATTCATCATAATTAGATTGTATGTATATTAAAAGTGGACATCAATAATGAACATCATAAAAAAAAAATATAGAATATTTGATAGTGATAAGTGAAATCAAAATTTTATATTTTTCTATCTTTATAATGTCCACTTTTAATATTCAATTTTAATGTATAAATAACATTAGTCTTCAATATATTTATGTTGCATGCCCTGCAAACCCTATATATATATATATATATATATATATTACTTGAGTGGGGACTTCACCTGTAGGCACTGATGAAGAAGGACTAGCTAGTGTAGGCACCTGAGCTTCATCGCCATCCCGGTAAAATTAGAATAATTCAAACCTCAGGTTGTAGCTAGGATATGGAACTCATCGCCCTATGCTTCCCAAACGAGCTCACGGAATTGCTGATCCAATCATATCATTCATGCAACCTTTACAATCATCACTAGACAGATCCGGCATACATTGAGCAAGAGAATAGAGGGTTTGTAAAGCATTCAATTTTAAGATTTCGCTACATATCTGTCATGTTGCCCCTTGCCTCGATGGCCACTTTAGCTAAAGTACTTGACAAAATAAAAGTGAGGAAATTTTGCCCTGGAGTGGGGTTGAAGGAACTAGTAATATTCAACTCGTGAAATAGAGGACTTGTGTCCACTTTAGAGATGAAATGCCGAAAGGAATAGCCAAGATGTTATGAATATTTTGAATTTGCATCTGAAGTACTTGTTACCAGAACGAGCCTTAGCGTTGGTCTCGGAGCAGCAGTGCGATAGAAGGGGTACAACTCATACCTGATGTTACAGCTTGGAAACAAGACTTTTCTTCCCTGCTTTTTCCTCTACAACAATCTGGTATTGCCCTTATGGCATCACTAAGATAGGTTTTGTAGTCATGGAGTGGTAGGTCCTTTGTACACTAAACTAAACAGTAAAGGTTCCCAAATCTTGATATGTTTGATTGCTTTGTAGCGTACTTCTTGGTGAGAGTAGGGGACTTGGCTACTTCATTAGCAGTTTCATTCATGGTTTTGAACAATAACCGCATGAAGCTTTCCTAGTTTGAGATATTGGTGATGTACTTGTTCAAGGAAATTTTATGGGTTGCGTTCAACACGCACTGTGCATAAGTGGGGAAGTCACCCCTACACATGAACAGTCCATAAGCCATGTCTGAGGGGTTTTTGCTAGTGATTGTGGTGTTGTAGAATTCAAAGTTGGCGGAGGCGTTGGAAGATAGTGAAGAAAGGAGGGCCTTGAGGTCCGTTTGGAAGGAGTTGTTGGTAGTGGTCTTGGTGCTTGAGCTTATCTTGTATAGATAAGGAGGACCTTGTATTGTAGTAGTTGCAAAATTGAGGAAGCTAATAAGGACCAATAGAGAGACAAGGTTCAAGGTATTAGAAGTCATGTTTGTGTTTAGTGGGTTTGTTAATCTTTAACATGGAGTCATGGATAATTAATGGATTTTGTGTTGTGATTTGTAGAATGTCAAGATTTCTTTGTGTACTTTATTGGTAAGCAAGTGTTAACTTGAAATTTGTACTTACTTTTCCCATCATGATGCAGTTCTGCACCGCGTAGAGGGACAAATGTGAGCAGCTTAATGAACTAGGCGAGTCAACCTTGTTACCAAGTACTGATGTCTCTTTCATTTCTAGCTAGTTGGAATAATTATACAAATGTATATGGGTTAATATTACTTAATGGGCAATTTTATGGTGCTTGCGGCTAAGAACGGACACCAATGCTTGACTCACATGGCCGAGTGAAGTTGCTCCATCTAGCGTTACTTATCAATGGTAAAATATGGTGGTGAAAGAAGAAAAAATTGATTTTAAAAGTAACAAGCAAATAGCATCAAGCTCTCCGTTATATCATCTTCTCATATCATCTTTTCCCAAATTTGGAACCCGTAGTTATGGTTCATATCATCTTACTCTATTTTATCTATCCTCTATCTTGCTTTGCTTGGCAAGATGAAGGTGATGTAGAGTGGGTCAAAAATATAGAAAGGAAAGTTGCTCGAGCTATTGTTGCTCATCTTTTGTTACTTTTCCCCAGAAAATTGCTTGTTTTATCTAGATTTTTGACATATCATATTGAAACAACAATAAAAGAGCAACATTTTACATTACCATTTAAGAGACAAATAACTTTCTAAAAGGAAAGACTAAGTAAATAGTTAAAAAGCATTTGAATTTTTTTTTTTGTTTGGGAAAAGCATTTGAAATTTGGTGACATCTGAAATGCACATTGTGGTCAAAGTGCATCATACATTGCATGATCCAATAGAAACAATTTGATGATACATCATACACTAATCAAGGCTAGTATACTATAGTAGTCCTTTCTCATTCTCTCATAACTCCCCTCCATCCTGCCTCACCATTGTCCTTTTCATCAGTGCCACTGTCGGCTTCCTAAAGCCACCCCATGACCTCCTACCTCTGGCAACTGAAACTCAAGCTACTTCTGGTGTGTCTAGTTCAAGACCCCTAAGGCCAAAATGGTTGCCTCTCCCTCTTTCGTCACAACAACCTTGTCTTCAACTCTCATTTCCTCTACCTCTCGAAAACCTAATGTAAATTTATGAGACATTCTTACATAAAATGTGAAAAATGTAAATATTAATTTGTATATGATATAGATAAATGTTTGTAACCATGTTTAGTGAAGTGAGTTAGTAACCAAATATTGTATCTTTGACCAAGCCCAATAAGTCACGGCTCAACGTGTCTCATGAATAACTCAACAAACATTTGTGTGCAAAAAATCTTTCCAAAGATATGTTATTATTGCTTGTATGTATCTAATTATGTTATTTTTTATCTAGTGACTTGCAATTGCATTTGGGCTGGTTGTGGCTTTGTGTAGATTATGTGTGTGTTGTTTCCTTTTTTATGAGGACGAGTTATAATCGTTGCGAATAGGGGCATTTTGGATAGCACTGAGAAGTTTGGATGGTGAGCAAGGAGACACTGTGATGACGGGGAGCTTTTTGGGAATCATCTAGGGTGATCTAACAGGAATAGGTGTATTAATACCATGTAACAATCTTAACCATTAATTTTACTATGTATAAATTAAATGGTTTAAATTAACAAAGTGTGTGGTGCACTTTTGACCAGGAGCTCCAATACCACACTCACCTTGAAATTTATTATGTTTATATAATTATGTTTGTTTGTCCTTGATCTTGGTCTACAGGACCTATTCTTGCCATGCTAGCATATGCATTAATTTACATCTTATTACTCACCTTGTAAACGACTTGAAGCCCACTTTTGCTTATAATATTCTCATAGGAAAACTTATTTGTTATTGCTTCTAGTGTAGCTAAACCAAATTGCAATGACTCCAAAGTAGTACTTGATTTCTAAATAGACAAATATATGAATTTTAAATGACACCATAGATGCAATTTATTTTCCAAGCTTAGAAAGTGAAAGAGCATGGATTGATTTTTCTTTTGTCATGTTACTTACAATTTTCTTTGAAAATAGCCTTATAACACCTTAGTGGCTTTATCTATGGGATGGTACTTTCATCCTAATCTAGCTAAAATAGAGGACATATGCATATTAATGGAGTATTACAAGAATAGTGGAATTATGTAAGAATGTAATAAATGAATGTCTTAAGTTTTCATTTAATGTACTCCTTAAGGGCTAAAAAGTAATTTAAAATCAATTACAACACCACGCTACCACCATGACCACAAGCTCCGCTACTACCACTGTCATGAGCTCGACCATTAATAACTTTTCCATTTACTTCAAATCGGGTTCCTTTTTTGCTAAGGACATTTTTGAAAGCCTTAAATTGTTCCTCCTTCTCAAGCACCCCCTCTTCAAAGCCAAGCTGGAAGGGGACCTCTTGTGTGTCTTGAAGCAGCTTAACCACCCCTTATAGGTTAACAAGTCCATCCTCAAATTTTTCTTTGCAACTATGTATATAATAAAAATAGTGTGGGTAAGTCACGAAGAGAGCTAGATTCTAAGCATTTGCTGTCATTGGAGGAAGTGACAGAGGAGGTTATGGTCACAGTGGAAGTAGTGGCAAAGGTGATAGAATAGGATTTTACACCAAAAAATTGAGGTTATTCAAGGACAAGTTATTGACAGCCAAAGGCAATTAGTCGATAAATAGATTTAGCCGACAACCAAGAGTAGTTAACCAAAGGTCTTCAGTTGATGGTCGGCAACCAATACTTGACAGGTGACAATCAACGGCTAACGTGAAAGATACTTGTTGAAGAATATTTGGCAAGAATTGGTCGAAAGAACCCCTAACGTTCAGCCCAACTTTAATTGGTCATAATAACTTCCTAAGAAATAGAAGCAGTTGAGGAAGGTGAATTCTGATTCAAAAAATTGGGGGGGGGGGGAGGGAATCGGTTGAGATGTAATAGTAGGAAGTGATAGCAGAAAGTGGGAACATAATTGTGAACTAAGTTAGTTACTGCAGTGTTAGTTAGTATGAAATGCTATTGGCCAATAAGCTAAATGTGTGAACAAGTGTTGGAATGTGGCCAGTAGGATTTAGTGCTGAATAATATCTTTTTTTAATCTATATGTAGCCTTGTACATTGCTTGTAAAGGCAACTTCCAATATATCAATCAAACATAAGTCTATTTTACATTTATCTTTGTCTTTTTTGAACTTTATTTTCCATTCTTTGTATTTCAGCCTTTACCTTTCAGCTTTTGTTTTCTTGCCTTGTACATTCCTTGCCTTTACTTTTCAATACTTTATAGCCTTTCTTTACCTTATTTCCTTTATAGCTTTTCATTTACTTTTAGCCTTTATAATTTTCAATCCATTTTATTAGCCTTTAAGTATTTGCTAATATCCTTTTTGGTGATCTAATTAGTTAATTTAGTTTGAGCTAAGTCAAGTTTTAGCTGATCTGTCTACTAAGTGCTTTTTTTAGTAGCTTGGAAACCCGCAGTTAAGAAATAGATCTCTTTTCTCAATATAAACGTTTGATATTTAGGATCCTTAGTGTTTTGCAACAGTTGAGCCCATTAAATCTTCTTCGAAATGAATTCCTAGCACACCTTTCATTTGACTATTTAGCCAACTAGCCAAAAACTAAGCAAAATGGAAGCAACCATAAAGGAGGAAGTTGAAATGGTGGCAGTAACCATGGAGGAGTTGTCAAAGGAGGAAGTTGTGGTGTGGAAGTAGCCGTGGACATATGGAGATGGAAAAATGGTGGCAAAGAAAGTGGTGGAGGCTATGCTGGTAGCCATGGATAGGAGGTGGGAATGAAGGTTGTGGCATTGGTAGCAAAGGAGGAAGGAAGAGATAGAAGAAATGGTGGTGGTTGTAAAGGAGGAGAATGAAGTGGAAAAAGTGATTGGGGGAGATTATAGGAATGGTGGCAAAGATGAGAAGGAGATGGAGGATATGGTACCAAGAATGATATGGCATTTGGGAATAAAGTTAAATGGAGGTGGAGATGGACATGCATGAACATTGTTGGAACTCTTAATTGACAAATTCTCTTTACTTCGAGTTAAGGAGAGAAAAATCCTCACTGAACCATGTTTATCCAAATGCTTACAATTTCCTTATATGTCACATTAACTATTTTAAGCCTATTTATAAATTAAACTACTATCTAACTAATACAATTCCTATCAATACCTCCCCCTTTAAAACAACCTTGTTCTCAAGTTGATTTGAAAAAAAAAAAAAATGAACCAACTAGTTAAGACACACAATTTCTCATAGGAATTTTATCAAAACTCTACTGGCATCGCTCAATACACAAGAAAGTAAACTCAACAAAAGGTAAAAATACCTTGCCAAATCACTCACGATTCTATCAACCAATTAGGCTAAAACCTAAATACAAATGAAACGTAAAAAGCCAAAAGTAACTTTCTTGCAATCATTAAGCATTCTGTAGTAAATAATCGCATGAATATTGAGCTCCATTATCAGCCATAAAGATTCGCAACCCTCCAAGATCAAAGACCCAAATTATGATCTTGGCATTTTTCTTTGGCAATTTATTAAAGAAAAAAATTTATGAAATCTCCATACATCATGACACAAAAATAGGCAAGAATGGGTGATGTTGTGAGAATGTAATTGAAATTTACCCGAGGAAAAAAGAAAGAGTGAAATAGGAATGGACCTCCTTCAAACCAAAGACAAACCCAACACATCTTTCTTTTCTTCCTTCTTCTTCTGGTTAATCTTATCAAACACTACTAATGTTGTTTGAATGCTTAAATATGCCAAATCTCTCGCTTGTTCAGTGACTCACAAACCTTGCTCTTTGTCGAAATTTGTTTTTTGCTTATCAACAACCACTATACATAAAAGTGATTTAGTGGTAGTTTTAACCTTTACCAATAGATTTGCCTACAAATCCCAAATTTGTTAGAAATAAAGTGATGAGAAGCATTTACCAGTAGTTTTTTTGCAACAGCTAGTATGACCACTGCTAAGTGTTTATTTTGGTGGTAGTTTAAACTGCCAAAAAAAAAAAAAGTTTTTGTGGAGGTTAAAATCGCCTAGTTAAAATTTTCAACCCCAACTTATAGGTTATGGCAATTAAAACTGCCAGCAATACATTCACACATCCAAACATCTAAATTTGACAAAATTCCTAATCCAACATGGAGCTTGTTGGTTTTAAATTTTATACACCAAAAACATTACTTTCAAGTATGAAAACAACATATCACTAATTATTGTCATTGCTTTATTGAAGGTTCCATTTAGATATAAGCTAGAATGTAATCTAGTGTCCAAAATAAGTATAATGAAACAAATTATTGTGCCTACAGAGGAAGTAACAAAAATAATTGAATGCAAATTATGTTTATGCAATGCATAAATCTTATAATTTGACTACTATCCATCAAAAGAAGTAACACTTTTGAAATCCTTGCTTTACATGCTTTGAAGTGACGCCGGTATAAAAAGCATCCCATGTACACCAGCCAAACCAATTCAACATATTTGGCATCTAAATACATTGAAGAAAGAAATGAAGGAAAAAAGTTAGAGATGAACATTAAGATTCAACACTCATAGATAAGACAATGAAATTTCCATTTTAAGGAATGAGGAAATATGTACCTTCTCTCACAATGAGAAAATGTTTGCAATTATTTCTCAACAATCCTGAATAAAATTGGAAATTGGAAATTGGAAACTAGATCACATTAATGGCTTTAACAATTCATATATCTATAAGAAACATGGTTAAAAAGACAAGGCAAATAATGTAATTGGTAGATAATTGAAAGCCTGTAACTCACTTAATAGCATTGGTTATGACTTCATAAGGGTCTGATCAAGCCCTAATGAATACTAGATGAGTCCTATCAAATTCTTCTACAACAAGACACCCTATAATCATACATGCATTCATCACTTTGAACAACAATAACAAATATATTAATAAAGAGTAAAAGCCTGAATAGATACTCAAAAGAATTGCAAGATGTTATTTTGGCCCTTGAAAGATTAATTTCCATTTCACATTAATCCAAACATTAGCCTCTATGAAGAAAATGTCATCAAATGTCTAATATGTCATGTTATGTGGTAATGAGTCATGTTATGTGATGATATGACATGTTATCTAATGACATTGACTTTAAATTGGCCATCGAAATGGTTGCAGAAAATCAATTTGGTCCAATTAGGGAATGAAAATTAATCTCTCAAGGAACATATTGATATCTTGCAAGGGCCAATATGGGGTCTATCTCAATAGATGATATGACATATCATCACATAATATGGCACATCAAACACTAATTAGTGATTTCTTCACATAGGTTAATGTTAGGACTAAAGTGAAATGAAAATTAATCTTTCAAGATTAAATTGATATCACAAATCTTTTCAAAACCAAATTGATATCCCACAACTTTTCCAAGGATTGATTTGATGTTTTACTCTATTAATAAATTAAAGGTTTAATTACTTTGTAAGTCCTTATAGTTTCACTTAATTTTCAATTAGGTCCTTATAGTTTTATAGTTTGCAATCACGTCCTTACATTATATAAAATTTTTCAATTGAGTCCCTAAAAATAACAACCATTACAAAAAAAAAAAAAGGAATGTTCTTGAAATATTCCATTTCTATCTACCTTTTCACCTTCTATTCTCCTTCCCCCACCACCCACCACCTTAAACACTAAGACCAAGCAACAATCGTTTGAATATTTCAAACCAATACCACTAGCACCCTATAGACATTCCAATTTTACTCTTTATGATAGTATTTAGCAACTTTAGCTTCCATTCAATTCAACCATCAACACGTTTGGTCAGCATCGGCATCAACTCCTCAGAATCATCATTCTGTTGCTTTCTTTCTTTTGTTGAGTTGGGCTCACTCAAAATCGTCATTCTCTATTTATTTATTTCAAGTTAGTTGACTTGTTAGTTGTACTTGCTTGCTCATTTTTCTTTTACTTGCTTCATTACCTTGCGACCATTTCATTATTTGGAGTTGAATGCTAGTTTGATGTTGCAGGGGAAGTAATCATAAGTCAAGAGCCTTATGTTTGTGTTTCAAATAACTCCTTGACCTAGAGAGATGGATGTTTATCGAGAAATAACCTTAGGAAGTGCTCGCTTTGCCAAGTTGTGTGGTATTGTGGAAGCACACGTCAGGTGTGCCCCATTTTTTATCACTTCTTCAATTATTTTTCCTCATATTATTTCAGTTCGGTCACCACCTTGTTTGAATATTTCAAACCAACACCACCACCACCTTATGGAAATGTCAGTTCTTCTAATGGTGTCGCTACCATACAGCTTAGGTGGTTAGTTGCCATTGCTTCAGTTGTTTCTCACCATGTTTTTTCTACATCTTGGCTAGTTTTATTGGGTACTGCCCCTGTTTTTGACTAAAAATGATATACTATATTTCAAGAATAAGCAAAAGCATGCAAATATGCAATATATTGTAGCATGCATTAAATTAAGTGGGAATTCCCATTGGTAAATGTTCGAATGTAGGAATTCGAAAACTTACTTTCTTGGGCTGAACTCATGGGATTGATTGTGTAATATCCCCATATAATGTTATAGGAAATAATGAAAACATCTTTGGGCAAACTTTTATTATTTATAGCCTTGCCCCTGAATATTTTTAAAAATGACATTTAGGTCTCTATATCAATTGAATTAGCAGAATAGGTTTTAAATGAAGCAGAACCATGTAGCGGAAACGTAGAAACCCAATTCTTGGCCAATTGGGCCGCGAAGGTGTCCACATGTGAAATGACGTGGGATGCCCCTAAATTTGCCCAAAATTACAAAAATGTCATTAGTCACAAAAAAAAATAGAAAATAGAATAGCCCTGAATTGGTAAAGATTAATTTATGTCACTAATTGATTTATTCGATTTTATCGGATAAGTAAGATTAATTAGAAGTTAATTAGAGGTTAATTAGAAGTTAATTAAGTGTTAATTAGAAGAATTAAACTTAGATTAAGATAGATACATAAGAACTCTCACAAAACTATTTAATAATGATTTACTGATTTGAAGGAAATCGGTAAAGATTTGGTATTTTAAACTGCTAGAACCAAATCAATAAAATTCTACACTAACAACCCTAGTTTAAGTAACTGAAATTTAGCCACACTTACCTCATGTGGGCAGCACCACTTGTAGCCATAAGGAGAGGAAAACTTGGCCAAACCACAACCATTTAACCCTCCACCAATCAAAAGCCACAAACCTAACTACCATGCTTTCTAAAAGCTCCAAAATCCCTTCATTTTCATGCTGCCCCCTTCAGCTGGCTTCTTTCCCTTCATTCTTCTTCCTCCTCACTTCCTTTTCCTCAAATCTCCAAGCTTCACCCACTTTTTCCACCAAAAACTTAAATCTAACTAGTTTCTACATCAATTTGAGCTAGGATTCAACCTCTTCTTTGAATTTTCTTGTGAATTGGAGATGCTGTGAACTCATTTAGAGGCATGTATTTGATGTTATTAGGAGCCTATATGAAGGTTTATGGCTGGATTGTTGTGTTTAAATTGAGTTTTAGATGATTATCTAGTGATGACAAGCAAACAGAATGCATTAGATTAAGGAGACCTACGGCGGTTCGTACGGCGGAGTATAGGACTCCGCCTATAGCTATTTAAACTTAATGAAACTAATTTTATGTGAAACTAGACATCTAGGGCTTTCAAACACATAAATTATAAGGCCATTGAATTAGTATTAAGAGAGATATGAATTTTTGAAATTTACCCTAGGATTCTGACCTTGATTCTGAGCAGACTGGATTTTGAGGGGTATATCTTGCCCTATACTCTTTCAAATTGAGTAAAACCAATTTTATTAGAAAGTCAAGACATAGATAAAAGTACCATTAAAATTTCAGAGTAAAATTCTATTCCAATAGTTTCCAGTAATTCAATGAAGTTTCCCTAAGTCCAAATCGGGTTGGAACAGGGCAGCCTAAAACACCCAAATTTAGTAGCTTGTAACTCGAGCTATACTTAGTAAAATGAGATGAAACTTATTGAAAATGAAATTTGAGTCAACAAGACAGACTTAGGTTAAATATTAATAATTTGAGTTATATATATTAAAACTTGATGGGACTAAAAAATTAGAAACTAGACATATAACAATTTAACATATCCAAAATTCAAGTCTAAATGAGTTAAATATAATTTATGGCTGAATTTACAATATCAATCAAAGTTGGAGAATATGAGCAGGATTTCCAAGATTAAAGGATTTGACACCCTAATGCATATATGAGTTCAATTAAAGTCTAAGTGTTGCAATTCCATGTTGATGTTTGAAAGATTAATGTATTATACTTGATCTGCTACTATAAATGACTATTTGTTGAAATTGGCACTATTCATAGAGAAACGGATTTGATCCGTCATGCTGCCGAATTTTCGGTAGAATTGTAAGGAGGTTATGAGCATTTATATGTTAAGAATATGTATGTGGAAATCATGTGTGCAAGGATATATGAAAGTAAATGATGAAGCATACGTATGAGTGCATTTAGCATGTCTATGGATGATTATGTATGAGAATGAAAGGATATGAGCATATTAAATATGGATCTCTTCACCTGGAGGCAATTATGAGATCCCTCCTTGTAAAGGTAATTAAATAAGATAAGATTAGGTCCTTTCACTTGGAGGCAGTTAATTGGTTCCTTCCCTGTGAAAGTAGTATAAAACTATGAGATCCCTTTACCTTGGAGGCACGTGGTCAGATGAGATCCCTCTATATTGGAAGCAAGTAGTCAGCTGAGATCCCTCTATTCTTGAGGCACGTGACCAGGAGAGATCCCTTCAATTTAGAGGCACGTGGCCAAAATGAGATCCCTCCAAGACTAGAGGCACATGGGACTCTTATGGTCAAGATCTTGTGTGATGACGGTCACAGGTGAGCTCACTCCTAGATCAGGCTACCCAAAGGCAGTAAAGATTAAAGAAAGGCAAGATACAAGTAAAAGATGCACTTGAGGACAGCGATATGCAATGCTCAAGTGTAAACCCCAGTAAGCACCCTAGGGACGGTGATACGTAACGCCTAGGTGTGCCAAGTATCGAAAGTAAAGAAAGTTAATAGGAGAAATAATCACTTGCATCAAATGTATTGTTGCACTCATAAATTCATATTATTTAGTTGTTCTTTGATCTGCTATGCTTATGCTTCAATTCATTTCCCTGCTTATTAAGAGACTAATTGTATCTATATGCAGATGTTAATTATTCTACTGTATTTATGTTTAGATTCTTCCTTTGATTAACAAGTGTATGAATAAATTGAACTCTACTTCGGATAATACATTTTCAAACTATAAAATTGAAAAGTCTATTAATATGTTCACCTTTTACATAATGAACTGAAGCAGTTTAAGATAATAATGATGACACGATATGTGATAGTTAATTGAATCCTACTGAGAATTTATAATTCTCACTCCTATTTCCATGTTATCTCCAGATAGCTAGAAAAGTTTCGAAGACGGCTAAAGTTGCTGTCAGAAAATATCCGCTCAGGTAATAGTAATAACTCCTGAGTATGGTACTATGGCTTAAGCATAGTACTGTATTTTGGGAGGATGTTACAGATCGCAAGGCTGACCTTTGCTGTGTGTTTAAGAAAGATATTGGTAGGTGTACCTGCAAGGACTCCAACGATCAAGTCAACAAGAGTCTTTTAGGTATGAGTTAGGAAAGGAATGATTAGATACCTCAGACTTCATATACTCTCTTTCATATACTCCTTAGAGTTATGGCTAATCCATTTCACCATATCTCTATATGGAGGTGATCTCAGAGCATGTAGCTACCTTCATGACTTCATGCAGGGAATAGTCATCCGTTCTTGGGTTATTAGATCCAGCTTAGAGTTGGCCCTTCATGAACAACCCAGGCTCCATGTTTGGGTCTCAGCAATTGGGCTTTATATTCGGGATATAGGCCATAATAGTGCCCCTAAGCCCGAGTCCGATATATCCAACTTAGATTGACGCTTATCATAAAATGTAAGGACTTTGTGCAAGGATGCAACGTTTAGTTGAGGTATCCCACTTTTAATGTCCTTTTTTCTGATGACGTTTTGACGCTTCTAACATTTAAGATATAGCTCCGCTATATTCGAAGAGAGTAAAAACTCACAAATGCTAGAGTGACGCATAGCAAGGAGGATGCTTCGTACCGAGCATTCAATGATTATGACAGAGGGCGAACTTACCTTTATGCCCCAGTCATTTATGTTAAATCACTAACCAACCAGGCACGATGCTTCATTTCGCGTCAATTTGAACATTGTAAAACTCTTTATAAAAACTCTCCATCTACCTTTATTGTTACTCTTTGAAACATATCGCCATTTTATACCACATCTCAAGCTCTGGACTTTCTCGCCATTGTTTCACTACACATAGAGGAGTAGCCATCACAATAGGGAAGATAATCTTCGTTAAGCACAGTATGCATTTTCACCTTCATCTTTTGCTATCTATAATGTTGCAATAGGTTTCTAGAAATAACTGTGAAGGGGGTTAATAAGCCTTCGGGTTTCTACAGTGGTGCCCTTATCGATGCCACTAGGATGCGGTTGGTGCCACCAGGATGCGGTGGTGCCCTTAGGTATTCCCCACGCGCATCCTTTTGCTTAGTCACTTTAAGAAAGGTTCTTCTCAGGAAACCACCACTGGAACTTCATTCTTCTTTCTCCTTAGACTCAGTATTTAGAACTTCGATTAAAATAAAACTCTATAGTTCTTACTCTTAGTGGTTTCCTTGTAGGTTATGGAAAGGCATGGGTCTAATCTTGCCAAAATCCTCTGTTTTCCGGCTTCCATTGATCCCATGTATCGATGGGTGGACAAGGAGGTCTTAGGAATGTTGTCCTTTGTTAGCAATGAGTACCTTCGAGTTCTTAAGGAAGAGGTTTTATCTTCCTCGAAGGAACGAGATAACTATACATGGGAAGTCCCTGGGAAAGATAAACGAGTGTGTTTCTCAAAAGATGAAGGGGAAGACCATTGCCTACGGATGCTATGACTTGCCTTGGCGTTCGTTTCCCATTTTCCGAGTTCCAAGTATCCGTGCTTCAACTTGTCTCGGCTGCCCCTTCCCAAATACATCCAAATAGCTAGGCATGATTCATGGATTCGAGTTAGTTTGCAAGTATTTAGAGATCCCAATATCTATGAAGGTTTTTTTTCATTTAATTACAATAACTTGTCCTAATGGGAGTAAGGCTACCTTAAGTTGGTTGTCTTTTAGGGCCCATGTAAACAGAAATATTTTCACTTTTTGTGAAGAGTCGTGTCATAATTTTAAAGAGGTATTCTTCAAGATATGCGGTGCTCCAAGGTCTCATCCTTTCTTTTTGACTTCGAAAGGATCTCTAAGGTTCTCGTGTTACTGGAACAGGGAGTTTCGTGTTCCAAGATTCCACAAAAGGACTTAGATCTGAACGAACATGAGTTAGTGGATTTCTTCATATCCACTTGGGGAAAATGTCACATAAAGAAAATCTTTAATGTTAGCATTAATACAGTGCTGAATCACTCAGGTTTATCTTCTTACCCCCATTTATTTGGTTCACTTGGACTAATTATTTGAGATTGCTATACTAATTTACCTTGTAGGTCTCTGAATAGGTGAGATTGCATCATACACTACCCTGCCTGACCTCTGATCCCAGATGTTGAATCACAACACTGGGGGAAGTGGTAGTGAGACTCTGGGCTTGCCTACTTCCCAGGGTCCGACCTTCGCTGATAGAGAGGATTCTACCCCGAAAAAGTAGAAGACACGCTCTATGACACCGACCGAGCCCAGCGTTGTTGAGATCAATGACTCCCCTAACTCCGATAGTTCCTTTGGGCGTTCTATGCTTTCCAAGGATTTGCCCTTTTGTCAACTTTATAAACAAAGAGTTTATGACTTCAGCCTTCAAGAACCAAGTCAAAGATGTTAACTTGGTTAGGAGCATCTAGTAGGTTGAGAGGTGCCTGCTGAAGGGTGTTGCCCTCTACCATTATGCTCATCCATTAACAATAGCTAGTTATAAAACCCAAGATGATGTTCAACCTCATGAAGGGTGTTGTCGATTCAAAAAGAGAAAGAGGAGCTTGAGAGGACCAACGAGCATTTGTTGTCACATTCTTTGAACTTGAAAGCAAGGGCCAAGCACACTGAGAAAGATTTGGAAGAAGTGAAGACCATGATTTCCTGGAGAAGGCTATGCAGAAGGTGGAAGACGATATACTTGCTACTAAGGAGCAAATCGATAAACTAAAATAAGAAGTTGCCCATGTCGAGGATTCCTAGGCCAAATCGTCTGATGAGATAGTTAAAAATGTCATGGAGCAAGTCAAGGTTATTTGTCAAGATCATGACTTTTCGGAGGTTGGACTCTTTCTTCATGTGGTGGATGGCCGAATTGTGGTCCTGCCATCTGACGCACCCAACCCTTGAATTTAATGTTCCTGTCCTTTTACAATGATTTTAGTTTTTGTATTTAAAAGTTCTTAACCCCTTTTTTTGGACATCAAATGCTTCTTGTTACTTTTTGCTTGTTGATGTACTGAATAATTTGAATTCCAACTTAAAGCTTCTATTTAAGTGGTTATATTTACCTATCTTTACTTTTAGGCTTAAGTCATATGCTTAAGGGGCTCTTTTAGTTTTATATATATATATATATATATATAAAATATAGCCTATGAAGGGGTGATCAGTCCTGTGCTTTAGATAATACATGGACATAATATTCGTCCTTAAGTCGAATAATCCTTCAAATAGGAAATCATATTTGAAACTTTATTGGAATAGGAAAAAAGGTCACTACATTGTAACCATAAAAGGAGATTGTGAACTCCTTTATTACAATGACTTCATAAAATGGATGTCGTGGTAAAAGATAATCCGCTCTGTGCAAATCGTGCCTCGTTAAAAGCCCTTAGGTTAAATCTTGTGGGATAAAACCTAAGTAGGAAAAAACATACTCTGATATTATGTAGGTTACATAATTAACTTCAACTATATATCTCCTAAGGTTCATGGCATTCTATGACCTTGGGACTTCGAAACCCTCTAGAGTTTCCAACTTGTAAGCACTATTTCCAAAGATTTCGGAGATCTTATATGGACCTTCCCAGTTTGCACTAACTTCCCTTGTCCTGAAGGCTACACACCAATATCTAATCTTTGCAGTATGATGTCTCCTTTACTAAAATGCCTATGAATGACTCTAGCATTGTATCTTCTAGCCACTATTCTTTTTAATGCTTCTTGTTATATCTGGGCTTCTTCATGGACTTTCGCAAGAAATCAAGTTCTGACTTCCGGCTCTAACTTTCGCCAAAAAATCAAGTTCTGACTTTGTTCTCCGATTTCTACCGAGATTGCCATGTTTGTACCATACATTAATTTGAACGGAGTTTTGTCACTGGTCGAATGCATAGTAATTGGATAAGCCCGTAAGACACTTCCGAGCTCTTCTGCCCATAAGCCTTTAGCTTCATCCAACCGCTTCTTGAGGCCTTGTAGAATGACCTTGTTTGCCAATTCTGCTTGTCCATTGGCCTGTGGGTGTTCCACTGAGGTGAAATACTGTTTGATTTTTAGGTTGGAGAGCATCTCCTGGAACTTTTTTTCTACAAACTAAATATCATTGTCAGTCATAATCGACCTTGAAATCCAAACCTAGTTATGATGTTCCGCTAAATGAATTTCCTACATTGTGTGGTAGTGGGTTAATATTGGCTCTGCCTCGATCCACTTCATGAAGTAGTCTACCACTGCAATAAGGTACTTCAATTGTCCTGAAGTCATGGGAAAGGGACCTAGGAGGTCTAACCCTCGCTTTTCAAATGGCCAGCTAGAATTGATAGTGTTTAATTCTTCTAGCGATATAATGTAGAATCTTGTGTGTTTCTGACATGGTGGGCATTGTTTTACAAACTGGCTCGCCTCTCGGACTATAGTTGGCCAATAGTAGCCAACCCTTAGTACCTTCTAGGCCAACACCTTTCCTCTTATGTAATGCCCACAACAACCTTCATGCACTTTCTCTTAACACATATTTAGCCTGTGTTTCATCCAAGCATTTCAGTAAGGGTTGTAGGAAGCCTCGTTTATAAAGCTATCCATCGATTATAGAATAGTTGGGGCTTTCCTTGGTTATCTTTTTCACCTCAAGGAGGTCGGATAGTAGTGTACCATCTTCTAGATACATGCTCATGGGCTACATCCAACTTGCCTCTTCATCTACTTGGGCCATATTGTTTTCTGCATCCAAGATGGAGGGAGATCTTAGAACTTCCTGAAAAAGGCTTTTGTTATTGCCTCCGGGCTTTGTAGATATGAGCTTTGAAAGTATATATGCTCGAATGTTCTTTTCCCGCAAGATATACTTTATCTTGTAATAATCAAATTTTTGCAACAAAGCATGCACCTTTTGGAGGTATTCCTGAAGCAACTGGTCTTTGGCTTGATAGTTTCCCTCAACCTCAAAGGTGATTACTTGCGAATCATTGCATATCTTCAATCTCCTGACCTCCATGTTGCTAGCTAGGTTCAAGCCAGCAATCAAGGCCTTGTATTTGGCCTGATTGTACTTAACGGAGAACTCAAATTTTATGGACATCTCAAGTTGAATATTGTCCAAGCTTTCTAGGATTACCCCTACATTGCTACCTTGGAACTTGGAGGAACCGTCCACATGTAGAACCAGGTTTTAACTACATACAACGGAACATTATTTGCCATTTTAGTGATGAAGTCTGCCAGCACTTGCACCTTGATAGCGGTTCAACTTTCGAACTTTATGTTAAACTCCGTCAACTCCACTGTCCAAGTAACTATCCGACCTGCGAGGTTAAGTTCCTGGAGAATTTGTCTTATTGGTTGTTCCATCCTTACGTGAATGGTATGTGCTTGAAAGTATGGACGTAGTCATCATGCCGACAAAACTAGGGCTTGGACAACCTTCTCCAACTTGCTATATTGGGCCTCAGCTTCGTGCAAAGCTTTGCTTGTAAAGTAAATTGGCTTCTAATCTTGATTGTCATCCCTAATTAGTGCCGATCCAATGCCCAACTCAACCACAGAGAGATAAAGAACTAGGTGTTCACTTGGTTCTAGCTTTGCTAAGATCGGAGGAATGGACAAGTATCTTTTGAATTCTTGGAATGTGGCCTCACAGTCTTCTGTCTAAGAGAAGTCTTGCTTTTTTTTCAATAAGTTGAATAAAGGCAGCGACTTCCTAGCTAAGGAGGATAGGAAACGAGATAAAGAGGCTAATATGCCTGCAAGTCACTGCACATCCTTGACTGATGTAGGACTTTTCATCTCTAATATTGCTTGGCATTTTTTTGGGTTGACTTCGATGCCTCCATGTAGGGGTGCTCAAAGGACGGGTTAGGCTAGATTGAGTTAGACCCCCACCTTGCCTGATTTTTTTGATTGAGTCATTTTTTAGAACCCATACCTCACCCGATAATAACCTGAAAAATAACCAGGTCAACTCGACATTTATATAATATATGCAAGTTTGAACATTATGTGTAGTAAAGTCATGAAATTTTAGAAGTTACAAATAAAATTCAAGAGATATTTTACAATATATATCTCAAAGTAAATGATTTCAATATAAAAACAACATTATGTTATGTAAAACATATTAATCGAAGTACAAAAATTATCATAATTTATGAATGATATTAAAAAATATAACACCTAAATAATCATGTCACTTCGGGCCGAGTCGGGCAAACCTGAAGCATGACTTGAACCCGGCTTGAAAAATGCAAAGGTTCAAAATTCCAAACCCAAACCTGACTTAATAACCTTCGAGCCGGGATAGGTTATCGGTTTGGGCCGGGTCATGAACACCCTTACCTTCGTGTGTCAACATAAACCATAAAAACTTTCTAGTCTCGACAGCAAAGGCACATTTCAGTGGGTTTAGGCGCATGTTATGCCTCCTAATAAGTTGAAAATTGTACTGAGATCCGAAATAAGCTGATCAAACTCGAAGGTCTTGACAAGTATGTCATTAATGTAGACCTCGAGCAGCTTTCCAATGTGCTCAGCAAGATCTTGTTCATCAAGCGCTAGTAAGTTGACCCTACATTTTTCAATCCAAATGGCATTACCTTGTAACCATAATTTGCCAACGGAGTAATAAATGTGGTTTTTTCCTCATCGCATGGATGCATGGGAATTTGGTTGTAACTTGAATATGCATCCATGAACAATAGAAGCCAGAAATTGGATGCTAAGTCCACCAAAGAATGAATACTCTATAATGGGTAAGGGTCCTTCGAGTAAGCCTTATTCAAGTCAATGTAGTCCACACACATCCGCAATTTGTCTTTTGACTTGGGCACCATCACTACATTTGATAGCCAAGTCGGGTATTGAATTTCTTGTATAAAATCGGCCTTAAGTAAGCTGTCAACCTATTCTTGCATTGTTCGCCCTATCTAGTGACATTTTTCGCTTCTTCTACATCACAAGGCGCACATCGGGAAGGATAGATAGCTAGTGGCACATAAAGTTTGGGTGTATGCCTAGCATGTCTAATGTGGCCCATGCAAACAAGTTGGAATTCTCCTTAAGGAGCTGTATGAGATCCTTCTTCAAATTTTTCGGAAGCTGTGCATTAAATTTGGTGAGCTTATTTGGTGTGTCTCCAATTTGGACTTGGATCATCTCACCTTTGAGTTTTGGCCTTTCTTTCGACCTTATGTGTCGAACATTTAGATCTATAGATAAAGCATGCTTCTCCTTTTCCTAGTCCAAAGGCATTTTCTCCACACCACGGATCTTGAGACTTGCATTATAGCACCTTTGTACTCTGGCTTTATTACCTTGGATGGCTATTATTTTTCCGTCTTCAACCGAAAATTTCATCAATAAATGGCTTGTGAATACCATCGCTCCCATCCTATTTAAGGTAGGTTGGCCGAGTATGATGTTGTATGCTTAGCTACAATTTACCACTAGGAGCTTCGTCTTCACTGTCTTGGTGACAGGTTTTTTGCCCAGCTTCTTGTGTAATTGAATGTACCTATTAAGTCAAATCTTCCCTCCAGTGAAACTCACGAGCTCCTTCGAATAAGACTGGAGGTTAGATTTTTTCCATCCCAGCTTATTAAATGCATCCCTAAATAGGACATCTATCAAACTGCCTTGGTCTATTAGGATGCATTTGACTTTGGCATTGATAACCGTAGCGATATTACCATGGGTTCATCGTAGCCTTGTACTATGCCACTATGATCATCATCTGTGAAGGTGATATTCGGCATCTGAGTTGACTTATTCGTTGGCATGCTGTTGTCCACACTTAGCGCCTTTTTCGAATGTCTTTTTCGAGCTGATTTTGTCAAACCTCGTCTTGCGAAACCACCTATGACGGTGTTTATAGTACAGGTGGCTAGGTCATCTTATGGTTCCTCGTCTCACCGAAGTTGTTTGTCTGGGGATCTGTGGTTTTGAAGGTGTTGATGCTCATCTCTTTGTCCTGGTGAATCCTTCTTCCTTCTAGGGCTTTGCTATGAAGTGACATAGTTGGCGAGTCTTCCTTCCCAAACCAGTTGTTCTATGGCATCTTGCAAATCATAGCAGTCCTCTATTTTGTGCCCATAATTCTCATGGTACTCACAATATAGAGATCAGTTTGTGTTAGATCACAAATGCAGGGGTTTTGGTTTCGAAAGTCATTCAGTCTAGTGCACCTCCCTATACACTTCGCTCAAGGATACTGCAAAGGGAGTATATTCTGCATACCTTCCGACCTTAAAGGTTTGAGCTTCCTTCTTGAATATCTCATCTTCACGAGGACTAGACTTCTTTCTTTGCTACTCCTCCTCGGCTTTGAGCTTGATAATTTCCTCATATTGATGTACTTCTCGGCCTGCCTTTGCAACTTTTTTAAAGCTTCAGGTTCACTTTTCACTAAGGATTTTGTGAATGCCCCCATTCTCAAGCCATTCACCGTTGCTAATAAGATGGCCTGAGGCTATAAATCCTTTATCTTCAATGTCTCCTGGTTGAAGCAATCGAAGTACTCGTATAAGGGTTCACTGGGACCTTGCTTTATGCTTAATAGGGTCGCTACTAACTTACGCTTAGCTTTACTTATAGTGAAATACACCAAAAAACAAGAATTGATATCTGCAAAGTTGGTGATGGGGCTCAGAGGAAGGGTATTGAACCATTTTAGCTTCGATTTCCTTAATGTGATTGAAATGCCCTGCACCTTATGGCATTAGTCACCCTTAACAAGCACATGCATAATTTGAATGCATTTAGATGGTCCTGGGGATCCGAGGTTCCATCGCTTCCCTCCATATCGGTTGTGTAACATCCCAAATTTACGAGTTCCGACTTCATATTCGAGTTTGATCAATTCCATTTCTGACTTCCGAGTTCATCTTCGAATTTCAGCATAATTTTCACAACTTCTAACCTTACAGCATTCCTCATTTCCCAACTTCCGACTTAACCTTCAAGTCCTAACAACATGGGATGACTCTCGATATCCGACTTCATGTCTCAAAGGTAAAAAGGACCCTATTTCTGATCTCATAATTTATTTCCAAGTTTCAAGTAAGATGTAAGCGAGTTCCGACCTCGGACCTGTTTCAAAATAGTACACGGTTCCCGACCTCCGAATTGATAGTTAACACAATGGATACAATTACCAACCTCCGAGTTTAATGTAACGAGTTCCGGCCTTAGAGTTGAACTCAACTAAAATGGACACGAGTTTGGATCTTTGAGTTGACTTCCAAATCATACACGTATTCCGGTATCCGAGTTTATTCCCAGGGCTTTCCATTCCAGTTGGTGTTCCCGAGTTCGAATTGGGAGTTCCGAGATTATGTGATTGTGTGTTGTATGATTTCTGACATCCGACTTTGCTTCCAAGTGTCGAATAAACCAGACAAGATACCCGAGTTTACTTCCAAGTCTCAAATTCGATGGGACGAGTTCCGATATCAAGCTTCAGCTCCAAGCTCAAATAAAATAGCACGAGTTCCGACTTTAAGCAGAATTGAGACGAGTTCCGATTTCAGATAGAATGAAAGCGAGCTCCACTTTTGGGACGACGTGGAGAGCAACTCAGCCACAAAAGCAGGTGACATGGCCGAACTTCAATCTCAATCACAAATTTCCAACTAATTAACACTCATAATTCTAACTACCCCCATGTATTTAAGTCAAACTCCCCTTCTCATTCCTAACTGATGTACGCCTCTCTCTCTCCCTTTTGTTCCAGCCTCCTTCTTCCTTTCTCTCAATCAACTCTATCACTCCTTCAAGCTTAGCAAGGTTCTAGCAATTCAAGCTTCAACACTTAGCTCAAATCACACTCCAAAGATGTAGGATTCCATTTCTGTTCTTGAATTCTTGGCACTATGGTTGTATGAAATTTTACTCTTCTTCATGTATATGATGATATATTGGATGTATATAATGGATTATTATTGGATTAATAGGAAATCTTGAGTTAGGATTAGAGTTAGGAGAAGAAAACTAGGAGAAGTGGAGAATTGAAGTGCTGCCTAAGTGAGGAATTCCACGGCAGTCCGGATGGCAAAGTGTACGGCTCCGCCTATAGCCGGTTAGATCCGATGAAACTATTTTTATATGAAAGTAGACATTCAGGAATTTCCATAGATATATAATATAAGCCATTGGATTAGTATTAAGAGAAATATGAATTTTTGAAAATTAACCTAAGAATCAGGATTTTTATCCGGGCAGTGTGACTTGAGGAGGGTATAACTCACCCTACATAACTCCAAATTGAGTGAGACTAACTTTGGTAGAAAGATTACACATAGGAGAACAAATATAAATTCCGAGTTTTTTTATGATCCCACTTGTTCCCATTGGTTCGAGGAAGTTACCCTATGTCCAAACCAGGCCAGAACAGGGTAGTTTAGGAAGGTCAGATTTTAGGACTTATAACTTGAGCTATACTAAAGCAAATGGAATCAAACTTGTTGCAAATGAAAGGTTGTCCTATTAGCTTTGATATGACACTAATTTCGTATGATTTGGATATGCTTTCGATTTTTAGTGGATTTTTACTCTCAAGAGTGTAATTCGGACTAGTGACTGAATAGGCTGAGGCAAAGTTTAAATATCTTGAGCTATATAGATCAAAATGAGATGGGACCAAAGAGGTTAGAAAGTAGACATATAGAGCTATGATATATCCAAAATTCAGGTTTAAATGAGTTGAATAGAGGTAAAAGTGGATTACACAAAATTCGGGCAGAACTTAGTAGAATTGGCAGAAATGACCAAATTGACAGTTTCACAAGTGTTAGTGAACCTATAAGGTTTGAGTTGATGGTTGCAAGTTATACATTGATAGATATGTTAGATTGATTATACTACTAAGATTGATTTGTCTGTGGGGACTGGCACTATTCATGGGGAAACAGATCTGATCCATTATGCTGCCGAATTTACGGTAGAAGTCTGGAAAGCTATGAATGTTTATATGCAAGGATGAATTTAAGTATGATATGAGTTATGATGTATATGAAAATAAATGATGAAGCGTATGAATGAATACAAATATATGAAAGTAAATGATAAAGTATATGTATGAGTACATTCAGCATGTTTATGCATGACCATGTATGAGAATGAAAAAGACATGAATATATTAAATGTGAATCCTTTCACCTGGAGGCAGTTGCCCATTGAATCCCTCCCTATGAAGGCAGCTACCCTCTACCTTGGAGGCACGTGATCAGATAAGATCCCTCTATATTGAAGGCACGTGGCCATATGAGATCCCTCAATTTTGAGGCACGTGACCAGAAGAGATTCCTTCAATTAGAGGCACGTGGCCAGAATGAGATCCCTCTAAGATTAGAGGCACGTGAATCCCCTTGTGGGTGAGTCGGTGTGACGACGGTCACGAGTTGAGCTGACGAGCTCCCTCCAAGGCCAGGCTACCCAAGGGCAATAAAGGCTAAAGACTAAAGACTCAAGACTAAAGATTAAACATATGCAAGCACCCCACTCACATGAGGCATGGCATCGACCAACTAGTGTGATTATAGGGGCTAGGACTTACATGAGGCATGGCATGACCCAGCTAGTGTAAGCACTGCATGAAGGTCCCATATTCCTAAGGAACGTGACATGGCGATCACGCTCTAATGGGGTATGACATGGCAATCATACTCTAGAATATGATATGATAAGTAGAAGATAAGAAAGAGGAGTAAATTTTATGTATATGCATAAATTCAAGTACAAGGAAAGTTATGTGTAGATGTTATGTCTCCAGAGTATTGATGCTACTATATTTTTATTATGTTTCAGTTGTTAGTCATAATATAATTCATAAATTGATTTTTTATGGGCTCTCCCAAATGCCAAGTGTATGAATAAAATGAACTTTACTTCGGATAATACATTTTCGAACTATAAAACTAAACAGCTTACATAATATGTTCACCTTTTTCTTAATAAACCGAAGCAAACTGGAGATGACAACGATGACATTATGTATGATAATTAGAGAATCCTACTGAGAATTTATAATTCTCACTCTTATTTCCATGTTATCTCCAGATAGTTCAAGAAGTTTCGAAGACAGTTGGAGTTGCCGCCGATAAGGTCCGGCAGGTAACAAAGAATAACTCCAGGGTGTGGTACTATGACTTAAGCATAGTACTGTACTTGGGAGGGTGTTACAGGTTGGCTCTTTAAACCTGAGTGGTAATAGCGTTGCCATGCTTTCCTCTCAGAGTAGTAGTCCCTTGTCACTTTCTTGGACTTGCGAGTCCTCGTACCTTGACATCGTGGATCAGTGCTTGGTCTTTTCGATATGGGTGGCTAGTTTGTTTCCATTGAAATAGGATGAATGCTCTGCCCTTCTTATCCGAGAAAGCAGAGATGACTCCCTTCCACCTTGTCGTCACCTATTCCTTCCTCATGCAGCATTGCTCCAACTTCAATTGGAATCGTGCTCATTGGAACATTGTTCATCAAAGTAGTATTTGGAAACCTTCCTATAAAGACTCCTGCTCCGGCTCCTCTCTCGGTGCCGGCTATAGGCCCTCCAATAAGGTAGAGGTGGCAAAGTGGGGCGGGGTGGCCAAAAGCTTGCTAAAAACAAGGCAGGACAGGGCAAGCCAAATTTGAAAATGGACTCAACATTCTAGCTAGCCCCGTTTAAGGGCGGGTTGGCCCACCAAAAAAATAAAAAATATATAAATAAAATTGTTCTAATATTTTTTATGAGCTAAATTACCTTAAAAAAATTTTAAAATTAAAAAAAATACTAGATGTAAAATTCACTTAAATAAAATAGAACAAAATAAGTAACCTATATAATTTATATCTAAATTTAACTCAAAGACAAATATAATAAATTAATTAAGATGTATAAATAAGAAGTTCACAAATAATAATTAAGTATAAGTCCACAACATAAAGTTTACAAATTGATCATCCTTGTTGACCTGAGTGTCAAACAGTTTGTCTATGTTATCCGCAAGAGGATTAAATTAAGTGCAGAAAAGACCATCTTTATATTTGTGGACAATGTCCTTCCTCCTACAGGAGCAACTATGTTTGCCATATATGATGAGAAGAAGGATGAAGATGGGTTTCTGAATGTTACATATAGTGGCGAGAACACCTTTGGGGATCTGACTTCCCACATCCAATAACCTTTTATAAATATACATGTATGATCCAGCTGCTCTCATTGGTTTGTTTGATAATTTCATTATAGTACTCATATCAAGAACCTTACTCTCAATGTTATGTACAATTGGATAATAACAACAGATTTTTTTAAAAAATTCCTTGTACCCCAAAAAAAAAAAAAGACAAGCCTTAGCCCGCAGGCCTAACCTATCCTGCCCTGCCAAAGCCTACGGGTTAAACGAGGTGGGTTTGGTGGGTCGAAAAATATTTGCAGGTCAAATAAGTCAACTCAACCCGCCAGTTTTTACAGGTTTGGCTGGCCAACCTAATGGGTTGAGCCTGTTTTGCCCTTTCTACGATGAGGGTCATCTTCCTTCTGTTTTTTTTTTTTTCTGTCCTCTACTTGTTTCTTTGCTAAATTATTTTCCAATGTGCGGATGCATGCTACCTGGTCCTACAACACTTTGAGTATCTCATCTAAGGTGGAATTACCACGAGTTATTTACACTCTAGAAGCTACATGCTTGGCAGGTATTGGTGTTGCTGTCTTTTGTCCCCTTGATGGGGATTCCTTGCCTCGGAGGCATGGTTCCTATTTTGAGATTCCGACTTAGAAGCCATTTCTCCATCTATCCTCTGCTTAAGGGCTGATGGCTGAGCCCCATTTTGGCCATTCATCGATAACACACTTGCAAACCAACCTACAATGCTCCCACTGTGGTTGCCAATGTTCAAATGTTGGAATTTGGAAACTTACTTCCTATGCCGAACTCGTGGGATTGATCGCGAGGTTGATCTTTGTTGCGTGTTCAGGAAAGATGTTGGTGAGTGTACCTGCAAGGACCCCAATGATCAAGTCAACAACAATCGTTTAGGTATGAGTTAGGAAAGGAAAAATTAGATACCTTAGACTTCATCCGCTCTTTTTCATATATTCCCTAGAGTTATGGTTAATCTGTTTCACCATATCTCTATGTAGAGGCAATCTTGGAGCACATAACTGCCTTCATGACTTCATGGGGGGAAGGGACATCCGTTCTCGGATTATTGGATCCAACTTGGGAGCTAGGCCTTCATGAACAAATCGGGTTTCGTGTTTGGGCCTTAGCAATTGGGCTTCATATCCAGGATATAGGCCGTAACAGTAAATAAGCAGTAGAAAAGAATATAGAAAATAAAAGCTTGTGAATATGAGAGATATATAGATTATATGAATTAACCAGGATTGACGTTGCCTTTGTCTCTTTTTGGTGGTTCGGAGGTGACATGAAAATGCTTTTGCTTTCGAATGAATGAAGAAAAGGGAATATTAACTACAAGTCGTGTTCCCGCAAGTGGCGCCAATGTTACAAGTAACTAAATCAGTTTAGAGATTTCCTGGTCTTTGGCATAGCATAGGAAACATAATGCCATTGATCCTTACTCCAAGCTCCAAGTTGGTGAGGGTGTACCTGTAAGGACTCTGATGCTTAAGTTAGCAAGGGTCTAGAGGTATTAGAAAGTAAAGGATTAGATGTCAAACCTGAGCTCCTAGCTCAATATTTATAGCAAGTGGTTAGAGGTGGTGGTTCCACCTTTTGGGGGGTTTAGTAGTTTCTTATCCCTAAAATAGAAGGGTTTGAGTAATCACTTTTTAAGATCATGAGAATCTTTTTAGAACCGTACCTTGGGGAAGTAGTTAAGTCGAGTATTGGGCCGGTTCCAAGCTTGGGCTTGTCCATTCAGCCCTTTCGGCATTTGTTGTCTCGGGCCAATAGGCTAGTCCGTAATAAGTAGTATACATAAGATCAAGGATTCAAACTTTATTAACTTTATTGCCGTTAATGTACCAAAAAAACTAGTTCAAGCAATCAATATATTTGTAGGTATCAACTATAACACACTTTAGTCTTAGGGAAAAATTTCATACTAAGCACTTCAACCTTTTTGCAAATAACTACCTGAACTAGAAATTTGCAAATTGACACTTCTGTTTCCGTCCAACTTCCGTTAACATTAACAATCATGAGCTGACAGGCTGACATTTTTTTAACAGAAGTCGACAGATTAGGTGGAAGCAGCTATTTGTAGAACTTTGAAGATTTCAGCAGTTAATCGTCAAAACTAGTTCTGGCATGTGTTATTTGTAATTTTTTCCAGGTCTTTGCTATAGTAATGTATGTAACTTTATCTGTCACAAAGCCACCATGATTGCGCCTTCAAAACTTCTACTAGTTACCGGTATCTTACAAGAACCTCCAGAAACGTTGTTGTGCCTACAGAAAAATGCCAAGATGATGCAATACACAAAAGCCACTTAGATACAGGAATGGCCATAGGAACTTACAACAAGTTATACCAACCAAATGCAACCTCAAAATTCTGAATTATAAATATAAATAAGTCAGTAAACATGTATAAAATAAATACAAATCCTCCAACATCTGATTCAGACAATTCTGTTATTATTACATTAATCTTAGTGTCCACAGGATAGAAATAATAAATTTCCAAATACCCAACACTATATCGAGTGGAACGTCAGGCATTAATAAACAAGGAAACTTTAATAGTCAGCATGCGTCTATTATTGAGAACAAATCAATCTCCGCAATTTGCCTAAACACATTGGATAATGCATATAGCGCTTACGTTGTTGTGTCCTCCACCATGCTATATAATTATACAACAGTCTAACCCCTCGTATTTCCAGGGGATTCTTCTCATTGGACTCGGCGTTAACAATGGTGGAAAAGGCCACGAAAAATAAAATCAGAATTAAGATAAGCTGACATTGGTTTCAACAGAACATCAGTTAAACGTTGACCAGCAACGATCAGTACCAGATGTGAGGGGGGAAAAATTAAAATACTGTAAAGGAAAACAATATAATAAAAATAAGGTAACATTTTTATAATTATAATGAAAACATATAAACTGAAATGAAAAACATGAAAATAAACCAAATACCCTTTGAGAGATTCAGATAATGTTCAATATTATAAGAATTATGTAATCTTACTTCCACAAAAAGTGCTACCAAAAACAAATGTGTCAAGACCTTTTTAGAGATCAACAGCAGTTAAATAATTCTAATCAACTCTGTCGAATTCATTTCAGTAATCATATCAATACACCATGTTATGGGTTTTGTATGCTGCAGCTCAAACATGCTGAGTCATTACTTTTCACCAATCTGTGTACAACTTCACGGAATTCTCTAAATTGTTCTGTAAATTGCATCAGTTGCTTGTTGTAACCATAGTAGAAAACCAAGACAAATGACAAAATCATGGTTAAAAAGTCAAAACTGACATGGACAATTTGTCCTAAACAACCTTATGATTGGTTGTTCGATCATTTGATGCAACTTGTTGAGATGCAAAGTATCAGGCAATTGTATTGCAGAAAAAAGGACTTTTCCTTTTCCTGTACCCCTTAATCCATCCATAAGCAGCATATGTCAAGCCATTTGCAAGTAACTTGCTCCAATCTGCCTTCCTTTGAACAAGTAACTTGCTATATCATCATGTTCTCAGCAACTTTACATTCCCTCCAAGTTGTACTATTGAAATTCCATGCACTTTATGCTCACTCTGCTTTTAATTCCAAAAGAAGTAAGAAAAACAACTGATGAAAGATACCAGAAGTAAATGAAAACTCACGTCGATAAGATATCTCAATATTCATTGACAGGGCAAAAAAAAAAAGTATATTAAATTGATGAATAGATGTGAAAATGTAAAATTCTAACACATGATAAGAAGTTCATTTATTGTCACATAAATTAATTTGTACTGAAAGTCACATGTAAGTTACAAATCTACATGATGAAAAAAAACTAGGAAACAAGAAACTACTCAAGGTATCGGTGAAAATTGGTGTCAAGGAGTTCAGCCATAAAACTGAAATCATCTAGGAAATTTCAATAGATGTTAATGTGTTATTGATATTGAATTTCAATCAATCCTCATATTCTAAAAATACATACAGAGCAACCCTCCAGCTCTTATACATGTCATAGTTCCTTGATCCCAACTACACAACAGTATCCCTGCAAAACTTTGAGTTTTCTTTCTCATTGGCTGTAAAGCAGAAAAAAAAACCCTTTAGATCTCTAACAATGGCAAATACAGCCAACATCAATGCTAAACATACAACGGCGCAACCAATCTGGGGTTGATTTGATAGCACCCTTGGTTGCAGTCAAATAAATTCCTGATCCATCTTAGCCCTGAAAATAGCACTCAGAACCAGTATTTGATTCTGGAAGGGCTAGAAGTTATACATTTGGGGGTCATCTGGTTCCTCCTGCAACAAGAACAGAACTAAGTGCGCCAATGAATACCAACCATTGCTGAGCCATCAGAACCTAAATAAACAGACCCAACCTTTGCTTAAGAAGAAAAACTTTCATACAAGTGTTATTCCTCAAAGGATTGCATAGAAATTTTTTCTAACAACAGAGGCCAATCTTCTCCAAGTTGCCATGGATTTAGCTCCATGGCAACTTTAAAATCATGCAAAGATACGGAGCATGGCGGTCTGTATTCGGGCTCAGGTTCCACCAGCCCACGAGTACTCTGCACATGTAAATGATTATTTGGCCACATACCATTAATGACCTTCCCCTGAATCTGCTGTTTTGAGACAGAGGGCTTCCTCAACTCATTTGTAGACCGAGCTCCCACTAAATCAACACAAGACCTGATCAACTGTTTCAAGTACACATCCAGCATATTATTCAACATATTTGCACATTCAATAGAAACACCTCCAAGACCCTGTACTGTGGCAATCTGCTCCATGCGCCTTCTCAACATATCTGTATCAGACAACCTACCACTGTCACAACAACTAACAAAATCACTACTGCTACTCACTGGCACTGCTTTGCGGGTGCCACCCACACTTGCGGAGCAGTAAGGAATCCCAAGTGGTGCTATCAAGGGACTTCTAGAGAAATTGAGTCGGTTTAACTGCTCCACCTCTTCCCCATCTTCAACAATTGATATTTCAGTTGGCCCCTTCCCATGTATTCTTGATTTCTCTACAGATCTCTGAATAGCATCCCCTATTTCACTCTCAGGTAGCTCAGCAACTGCTTGAAGATGCTGTATGGGTCTCTGATAATCACATTGACTAAGTGTTCCATTCTCCATGTCAACCTTACTACCACTGTCTTCTGTAGCTGTGGATTGATGAGCAACTGAATCAACTTTCCCATTTGGTCCAAGAGGGCTTGGTCTATCTTTAAGCTTCCTATCACGCATCACAGACCTTACCTTACGTGGGGAGACTGGCAAAACCCCATTTGACCAAATGAGTGCATTTTGATTTTGAATTTGGAAGTTAGTAACACTCTGTTCATGTCTATCTTCTCTACCAGGAGATATGTTAGTAACGTGTGCTCCCGATTTCGGAGGACCTGATGGCTGTACTGGTGGTGGGGACTTCGCTTGGCAGGCATTCTTCAAAATCGACCTTATAAAATGATTATGTAATGGAAGGTTCTCCCACCCAAGTACCCGATAACACAACCTGTCAAACTCAGTCTTGCTCAGCTTCTGACTCAGAAACCTGTTCAAGTAATAAAAATACTTCTTCGACTTATCGGCTCCAACCTTCTTTACAATATGTGCTTTCAATTCACCCAAATCGATTCTGGAGCTCTGCTGGGGTTGCATTTCTCAACAGAAATATTCATACACCGCACAACAAATCAGCAAATAACCCACCCACCTGAAACCTCAATTCGAGCCAAATTGCAGTTATTCCTATTTCCAAACAACCCAAAACCTCCCCTCTCCCATATCATTGAACACAAATCAAACTACCACAAGCTCTGCATACCACAACAATAATCGGATGCACAAATCATGCTATTAACAGTAACCCAACAGAAAATTACAAATTCTGAAACTGAATACAGTTACTCTTATGCTCAAAATTCACAAACCAATAGACCAAACAATGCAAAAAGCCAAAAACCAAATCTCAACTTCCCAACACCGAAACCCTAGAGATCAAAACGGCAACGGAACTCACTAAACTCCAAGCGCGAAAACCTTTCAAACCAACATGAATTCAACGAATTGCGTGGCAGATCAAAACCCTAGGTTTGAATCACCAAACCCGGGGTCCGAAAACACCATGCCTGTTGCGTCGTAACAGCACGAAGCGCGAGCATTACACCAGTTGCACCAATCAAGAAACCCTCATTGTTGCACGAAATTCGAAAGCTCCGAACTTCGAATCCCGAAGAGATCACTGAGTTGAACGAAATTGAGCAACGCCAGAGAGAATAAATTAAAAAAGATAAAAAAAAAAAGAAGATTTTTTAAATTTGCAACAATGGAAGGAAGCACAATGAAGAGCGAAGACTTAAAGGCTTTGAAGTGTGTTTATTGATTGAGCTCTGACCTTAGCGAAGTTCAGAGAATTTGCATAGAAATCTCGAACCTCAACAGTTGTTCGCTCCGAATCTTCGAAGCTTCGGCTATGGCGCTCTCTCTGTGTTTCTCTCTCTTCTTCTTTTTTTTCCTTTTTTTTCTTTTTTGAATTTTTTTGTTTGCTGATTTATGTATTGAGCTTTGTTTGCTCTGTGTGCGCGCGTGCGTGCGTAGCTCGATCGCCGCTAATAGTGTTCTTCTTCCTCTCCTCTTTGTTTTTGCACTCTGTTTCCTTTCTTTTTTATTTTTTATTTTTTTTCTCTCTCTCTTTCACACCATGTCTAGTCTTACCTATTAAAAAAAATTCAATTTTCTTTTTTCTCTATGCTTTGTAATTTGGCCATTTACGGATTAGGATTCAGTGATTTATAAAGCAAATTTTCAGCTCTTCTGGTCTAAAACTACATTTTGGGGATCAGTAGTTTAAAACTAACACAAGTTTCGATCCTAGTATACTTCTACTACTCTAGTGTTTTCTAAGATTTACATTTGATTTATTGATAAATGATAACGTAGTTAGGTTTTTTTGGGTACAGATAATGTAGTTAGTTATTTTTTTGGTACATTGGAAAAGATAATGTAGTTAGTTTAAAACTGTTGTTGAAATTTCAATCTTAGTATCTTGTAACAAAAAAAAAAAAGAAACGAAACTTCTACTACTCGAGTGTTTTCTATGTTTTACATTTGATTATTTGATAATATAAATAAAAACTTTCGAGATTATTACTTAAGTATGTAATGTTATTAAAATAATTTATTTCATTTAATAAAATTATTATTATAAAAACTTATATGATTAAATATTAATATTTAATTAATTCAAGTACTTCAACATATATTTCTTTTAAGTAAGGTCTTAAATTTTAATCTTGTAAATAAAAAAATTAGCTCTACAAAAACTTTACTTTTATAATAAGTAGCATCAGCTCAAGCCAAATTTTCAGTGATTTAGACAAAAGTATATGTGATTAAATAAGAAAATAAAATTGATTATACTATAAATTACAGTTAAACTGTATTTCTTAAGTAATTTTCCGTCCTTATGACTAAGATAGATACTAGACATTTTTTTTCCCTGTTAGACGGTCTTCTTGTTAATATAAATTGTATAATATAAATTAACTTTTAGAGGAAGATTTTGTTTTGTTTCTCTTTCTTCGGGTATATTTTGTATAGGAATAAAAATTGGGAGTAAAATTTTATGGATGAATTCTATATATAAAATTATATATATAACTGATTTATAAAGTTTTACTCTCCATTTTTACCTTAATACCAAACACATTCATCTTGTTTGATAAGTTTCACTTCTAACCCAAATTTAGCTACAAATTATTATTGGATAATATTAAAAGAAAAGATATTTTGACATCCACTTCAGATCAAATATACTCGAACATATATTTAAAAGAATGATAAAAAAGTTAAAAAGAAAAAAAGAAAAGATGAAAAAACATATATGACGGACCCCATTATTTATTTTGGATGTCATGCCATATATTCCTGGTGCTATATTCAAGTGTCAGTGCTCTAATATTAACGGCCACCGCCCCTTCATTTCATTATTTTGCATGTGATTTAATATCAAAGTGAGTATAATAACTCTTTAAGAAAAAGGTTAGTAATTTGCTTCTCAGATTTTTTATTTCTCATCCGAAGCTTAAGCTAATTACAAAATACAAAAATAAGAAGACTTGAATGGTGGACGAACTGTTCTAACAATGTGAAAGCAGAAGTTTAAATTTGTCTTGACATAGAAGTTAGGTCAACCATATACAACCTACAGGCAACAATCTGCGATTTAATTTTGAGAGTCCCCTGTGATATGGCTACGCAATTGCGAGCTTGCAAAGTTCATATTACGAAAAGAAAAAAGAATCCTAAAATATATTCTTCAAAATTTTAGAGTATTCAAATATAATCTAACTCAATCAAAATCGTTAAAGAGATACAAAAAAGTGAAATTCAATCAAGATTGAAAAATTTTGAAATAGATTGGTTCTTATTTTTCAAAAGCCAACTAGATTGTATTAGATTTCAAATTTGATTTTTAAAATTGATCCAATCCAATTCAAACCGAAAAATGTTATATAATATAATTTTTAGTTAAATTTATACTTTTATTTATAAATTTTAATTTATCATAAATTTTTATTTATGCATTATTTTTACTTAAATATTATGTTATACATATTAGGTGAGTTATTTTTACTTTTTTCAGTATGTTTGGATGATATGCAGTGGGGGGAGGGAAGTGGAACGATGGGAAAGGGAACTTATTCCCTTATTTGAAAGTTTAATAATAGAAAGGAGCGAAACTTACGGGAAACGGTTCTCCCTTATTCTCCCTCAAATGCTCATTTTCTCTTTCGTCATACGTGGGATGGAATGAGAAGAATTGCAAATCATTTTAGTTCTTAAATTAAAAATAAGTGTTTTATGTTTTTGTCCCTTATTATATTTATAAAGTTCTATATTACATAAGTATGGGTTTGAGTATTGAATATGATATAATACAATATGTAAATACAAAAATTTTATAAAAATATAAAAATACATATACGATAATGTATATTAAATAAAAATTATTTTTATATATAGTATTGAATATTTACAATAGAGTTGCAAGAAATTTTTTTGATGCATCCTAATGGAGTACAAGTTTCTAAAGAAATACTCAACAATAATAGGTTTTACCCATATTTCAAAATAAATACAATCTTATTGAATTGTAAATTAAGTTGATAAAAATTTAAATATAAATTTTGATTAGATTTTTTTAACTCAGAATTATGTAGGAGCAATTGATAGCACGCATATATGTGTAAAAGTTTCTGTAGAGGAAGACCCTAAACATCTTGGTCGAAAGAATTTTCCAACCCAAAATATCTTAGCAGCATGCTCTTTTAATTTGAAGTTTACTTATGTCTTACCTAGTTAGTAAGGAACAACATCTAACTCAAGAAATTTTAAAAATATATTGACATATTAACATGCACTGAAAATTCCAAAAAGTAACACATAATTTAACAATAAGATTTTATTAGCTTATAAGGGAGAAGGCTAATGACACATCACTCAACTTGCATTATTTTCTAGGAAAAATTTATCTTGATGCTAGAGTTATGTTAAGGAGTGGACTAATTATAGTACCTTATAAGGGGTGCGGTACCATTTGAAGCAATATTCAAGAAATTCATTTCCAAACTTACATGAATTATTCAATCTTCAGTATGCATCCTTACCAAATACAATTGAAAGAGCTTTTGGTGTTTTGAAATAAAGGTTTGCAATTTTTTTAAATAAATTACATTATTTTTCTCTTATAGATTTATGTGTTCTTTAGCTTGATTTTTTTATTTGAAACTTAATATAAATATCGAATAATTACAACGAAAAAATTATTTTATAGTTATTTTGAGGTTCACTTAAAGGTTTTAAATTATTTTTTATTTCTTACTTAATTGTTTAGCTTTCATAAATATACAATAACAATATAGCGATATTAAAAGGGCTATTTGGGAAGTTAATAACGAATTTTCGCTCCATTCCCCTTATTGATCTTCCAAATAAGTGGAAAGGTAACTTTGTTCCTTCTTTATCTTCCCTTTCCAATCCCTTCTTACTTGTTACGATCCTTTCCATTAATGAAAGAACATCCAAACACACTGTTTATTTTTATTTATTCATTTTTTTTTACTTATATTACTTTTAAGTTTATAATATTCTAAACTTAAAATTTACTTTTATTAAAAATCAGTTAATCGATCCAATCTAAATTGATAAAAATTAGTTCAAATTGGATCGGATTTAAGACCTAAAATAAATCGATCCAGTCCAAACTACACCATGAACATACATACACTTGCACCAAAGCCTAGATATGATCATTATACAGCCTAGAATAGTCTTAAGAATACACCATGAGAAAATTTCACTTACATATGAACATTATACAACTTGACTTCTACTAGAAATCTTAGGTAGTGGGCTTTGGGCACCTGGGCGATGGCTACACCCAAAAGTTTTCTATTTTTGCTCTTTAAGAGCAATTTGCATTTGCATGATCTGTGGGATCTTTTCCAACATAAATTGGCCCCGAAATCTTCATACAAACAAAAGAAAAACCCTCAAGGAGATCCAAAAGGACTTACACCAAAACAAGAAATTATCATTCAAATCAAACAGCATATAAAATCAAAACTTGGGCATTACATATCTCTCACAATAAACAAGCCATCTCATGTGATATGGAACACACATACGTGTGTTGTGCGCGCACGCATATAGACACACACACAAATATGGAAATTCCTAAAGAACTTAACATGCTAATTCAAAACCTCAACCAATGTACTTCAAATATCCTTGTATAGATTAAATTAATCCATATGCATATGGTGCAATCATTAAGTGAATATTTATTGAAAAATGGATATGATAATAATTATATTTTCCCTTTTGTTTTCCTCAAGATAATAGATTCTATATTTAATATGATTGAAAATTATGTTCATTATTTAAACATAATAGGGACTCTAGAAGATATCTCAAAGATTTCAGACTACCTAAAGAAGGAATTTGAAATAAGGATCATGGATAGACAAAATTTTGTATTGAATTTCAAGTTGCACATTTCGCAAGTGGAATTCTTGATCATCAATCATCTTTCATGGATCAGATTTTGAAAATAATAAACTATATGCATAAGTTTTATCCATTATGTTACTTAAGATTTGTTGGTTCAACTTGATGTAAAAAGAGATCCTTCATCCATGACACGATGTTGAAGAAATTTTTTATTCTAAAGTACCATACCTTAGTACAAGAAAAGCACTTTTATATATTGTGAATAACACTACACTAGATATAGCCTTTGCAGTTTAGTAAAGTTTAATTTTGCACTAACTCAAAGACATTAGAGTGGAGAAAAACATGTTCTTCATTGTCTTTGTCGGACATCTTATATGAGTTTGTTTTACCTCAAGGTTTAACGCCATAATTGGTAGGATATGCTAATGCTAGATATCTTTATTACCCTTAAAAATCTAATAATTCTACATCATGGTGCATTATGATATAAATTGAAACCTCTTCTCTCAACTTATGATTGAATCCTTAAATAAGGACATGTTTTCTAATGGAGAAATGAGCGAGAAAGAAACAATATAACAAATTCCCAAAGGACTAGGCAATTTGAGTTTATATTTCTTTGGTCTTAATTTCTTTAAATTTTCCTACAAGTAGGTCACAATAATGCCACCCAACGACCATTGATGATAATACACAAGTAGGTAATACCCTTGACTCTACCATATTCTTCTCCAATCTCACCAATCCACCTCCATATCCTTCATAGCTCCATAGTTCTTTCACTTTGTTTAGCCAATTGTTAGAATTTCCTCTAGAGTGTTTAGTTTGACCACTTTCACTTGTTTCTGTTTCTTTGACCACTTCCTTCCATTGTCTTGCACTACTACCTTCCTATATTCTAGATGTGAGTCTTTTCTTTTTTCAATCAAGGGAGCGGGGGAAGGAAATTAGAGGTGAAATTCCATCTAAATCTTCTAATGTAAAATCTTGTAGAAAAATTAGAGTAAGAAAAGAAGTATTTTGGACTAAATTTCTCTTTTAAATGTTACTAAACATATACATTACTTTATAAATTGGTAGTGACTCTTTTCTAATAATCCAAAATCAAATTATGAATTAATATAATGATTAAGGGATGATTAAGGCAAGTAATGGTCAAGGGTGAACTTGGTCACTTCTAGAGAGCTAGGTGCAAGGATGACACCCAACGAGGATGAATCTCTAAGAGCCAACCAAGTTCCCCTGGGAACTACTCAAACTGATATAGTTTGATAAGCCCTACCCTAGGAGAAAGATCTTCGTGAAAAGGACACACTTGGATCCTAAGGTGAGGTCAAAGATCCTTCCCTTCTACAAGGCACTCGAGTAACATGTCACCCTCATATCCCATAACCTAATAATATCCCATATGATGTTTAAACCAAATAGGAAAAGATAATGCATAGTGTCCCATGTCTAGGACATTTTGCTTTCACTTGGTCAAAGAGCCTTGTCTTTTACTAACCTCCTTGATATTATAAAAAACTTGTTGCCTGATGCCCATGGTAGTCAACAAGTTTACAAGCATCCCTAAGTCACCCAACATACTCAAAACCCATTAAGCCCTAAGAAACACAACCAGAACCCAAAATAACCTAACCTAAGTGGACTGGACTCATCCTTTGGACCCTATGCTTCCTCCACATTCCCAAGGGCTCAAACTCGCCCGATGGTGCTCATCGTTTCTGTAACACTCTCCCAAGTACATTAGTATGCTTAAGTCATAACATCATATTAGGAGTTGCTACAGTTAAGTAAACTGACCTTGGTTCATTATTCACTTTATTTTTCGTGCATACAACACAATATTCTTTTACATTGCACACATATTGGTATACAAGATAGCTTTGCAATTTACATGAGTAATTCTACTAAGAGTTTCGACTAGGACAACAACCAATAAAGGCTGATGAATACACACACACACTTAGCAATTAACTTTAGCAGCCAGTTCAGTCTTGGCCACCTCTATTTGTAAGATCTTTTGATCTGTTTGGATTGGAGACGATATGAAAGCACACACATAGGAATAAGAATATTATATTCTTAGTAGGCTTCTTAGACTATCTAACAATCCATGTCATCATTGCTATCCCTGCTGCTTTGATTTATTAGAAAAAGGTGATATCATACATTATGGCAATGTTCATTTATTAAGTTCAAGGACTGTGTTCTTCCGAAGCATATTGCTTTTAATTCATACACTTGGGTATAACATCGAAATAATTACACAATTGCTAAATATGCACTTTCCCTTGACAAAGCAACTAACAAACATAAGTAAATATGGTACATGTTTATGATTATATGATTGGGTACTTTCCTATATTTCTTTCTTATTTTGCATATGCCTTTAATCTTTACTGCCCCTTAGGTAGTATGATTGGGGAGTGAGCTCAACTCGTGATCATCGTCACATAGTATTAGCCTACAAGGGGATTTACGTGCCTTTAATTTGGAAGGATCTCATTTTGGCCAACTACCTTTAAATTAGAAGGATTTTATAGCTTTTATATGACTATGTTCATGTGAAGGGGCCTCATAACTGCCCCTACCTTATCTTGTTTATTCACATGTACATATCATATGCTTGAAAAATCCATAGTCATGATGCATGTCATGTATTTTTACCCGAAATCCGCGATCATAACAGTTGAAAATAGGATATTCCCCAGTACAAAAACAACATAATTTCAGTCAGTCAGTCATCGTAAGCAAAATCATGGTATTACACCAATATCACATTAATATAACAACGAATTTCATCAAAAACTTAGACATTGGCTCTTTATGTCCCATAGGGTTTCTAACCCTCAAAGTAGGCAGCTCACTTTAAATTCTTCAATTGTGCCCTATTCTTGTAATTTCTACCAAAATTTCATTTTAACTTATTTTAATATGAAATTTTAATATGTTATAGCTTTAGTAGTCTATTTTAAAACCTCATTGGTCCCATTAAGTTTTGATAAGTACATTTTGAGTTATTGAAATTTTACTTAAGACTGCCCTAATGTTGGGCAGATATAAGCACTTAAATATAAAAATTTACTAAAAGTCCAATCTTTATTAGTTTCATCTTAAATTTATATCTAAATGAAGCTTATTGAACCATCTTTCATTTCCGGCAAGTTCATTTCATTTTGGTAAGTAGAGCTCAAGTTGTGAGCTCTCAAATTAAGCTGAAAGGGTCTACTTTATTTCAATCTAGACGGGACATAGGGCAACTTTGAAGAATTTCTAGGGACAATATATTTAAGATATGAATCTAAAATATTTTTTGGAATGGATATCTATGTGTTAGCTTTCTAAAAAAATTAGTTACGCTCAATTTGAAATTGTATAGGGTGAGTTATGCCTTTCACAATCCATACTGGTTAGAATGACATGATTCAAAGGTTTACTTCAAAAATTCATAACTATTTCATTTCAAGTCTAATGGACTTATAATTTATATGGTTGAAAAGAACTGAATGTCTAGTTTCATATAAAAATTGTTTCATCAAATTTTGATGCCTACAGACGATGCTGTACCATTCGCCATACAGACAAATCCTAGGGTTTCAATTTCCAACAATTATATTTGAGTTCCCTTTTGAGTTTTTGATCAATTTTCCAACCCAAACCAAGAATCTCCATGTTTAATCAATTTAAACAAGTCATATATTCATCATACATCATCATATTAGAGAAAAACATACAAACCCTAATTAGCCATATGATTCTAATAGTAAGCAAAACTCAAAAATCCTATCTCAAATTTAGGTTTTGAGCTAGTTAGTACAAGCCTTGGGTGGAGGAAATTTGTGTAGGATGAAGAAGTGAAGATGATGGGATGAGATAAAGAACAAAATGAGGGAGAGATGTCAGCTCTTTGGGTCGAAAATATGAGGGGTAGGTAAGAAATTTTTGGAGTTATTGTGAGCCATAAGAATGAAAGTGACTCTTGTATCATGATTAGTAGATATGTAACTCAATTTAAATCCTCTTTAGCTTCCTAATTTAATGGCTGAATTTGCACCAGCCTAGGGGGTATTGTGGCTCAATTCTAGCCACCCAAGTTAGGGTTTTAACTAGTATTCAAGTGATCCTATAGTATAAGTTCCTACTGACCCAGTTCTTGAGTTACAAAATACTGAAATCAACTTGAGTTTTCCTAAATTAACATGACATTGCTAATAGTTTTTCATAGAATTTTCTATATTGTAAAACTAAACATTCTAAACCCTAACATTCACATTTCAACCCTAATTACTCGTATCTCTCTAATGCAACAAAATCAATTAATTAACAGTGTTAACTAGATGCATTATTCTTCAGGATGTTACAGCTCCACCCTGAGGCTCGAGCTCATCTAGAGGGCTCAAATCATCATACCCTCGTAGCTATTTCCTTTTTTGACTAAATGTAACGTATCTCTTGAATATCTCATGCAATTATAGCAAGTCTTGCTAGATATGGAAACCACCAAGATTTCAGGTGTTGATGGGTTCAAGTCAGTACTCGTCATATCTGCTACATTCAATAAGAGATTCTCAACGGATCCCCTCATCAACAAACAAAAACCCTAGAAGATATAAGGGCTTTAGGCCTTAAGGTCTGATCAGATCCTTTTCTTACTCACTTCACCTCTTAGACCTTCTTTTGACTTAAGTGTCAGAGTGTCTTTGAGGTACCCTTAACTGCTATGCCACTTGAGGACCTACACTTTCCTACCTACAAACAAGAACACTTTGGCGCCCACCATAGGGCCAATAAATTTCACCTACCCTACCATGGTCATCACTAGATGTAACACCTTACCAGATGTAATACTATACTTAAGTCACAATATTCACCTAATAATTTGTCACGTGTAAGAACTTAAGAATTTCATTTTTAACTTAATGTCGTCCACCAATTTTGAGTAAACTCTTAGGGTGGAATATAGCAAATCGTTCAGTGTTATAATAGAACGATCAATAAATAGATAGAAACTGCATCATATATGTGTAACTATATATTTATACATATATACATGTCATCCAAGTTTTCTACAGCATGAGTACATATACATCAAAAGGATACAAAAGTAGGGCCATCAAAACAAAATAAATCGGCCCAATCTGTATGAAGTATAGCCGTATATGGTTCTCATAGGATGTTCCATGTACTAACTCTCTGAAAAGTACAAAAGACATTGAACCTATGGCCCAAAGTCATGAAAACACCAAAATAGGGCCGTGCTATAAACTACAATCAAATGGGAGGCTGAAGCCTCTAGTCGGATGCAAAAGAGAGGAACCTGTTTGGCATGCTGGGCTCCGCTGGAATGTAGTTAGCACCAGAACTAAAGGATGAGGAAGGGCATGAGTCTGTTGCCTCAGACAGGTCACTGTCCTCACTAAGTGAAAGGGAGGGAACTACCTGAGGTGGTGAGGCGGGTGCTAGTGCTGCTGCTAGTGGTACGGCTAGGGGTGTTGGATAGGCTACCTGAAGAGAAATAGCTATATCTGGTGCAGCTAGGACAAATAATGGGTGAAAGAAAGGAACAACAAAATCTCTATGGCTAAAGAAATATAAACAAAAATGGCAAGCACCAGTAATATATAGGGAGTCAAACATAGGATCAAGATGGAATTGGAGATCCGGAAACTCAATGAAAAGCACGGTCGTCGTGTCCATTATCACCGTCCGAGAATGATGTGGATACATAAAGTAGGGTGAGAATTTAAAGAAATTCTCAGTTGGACTCCTATAACTATAATATATTGACGTTGCGTTCATTCCCCATTGCTTCAATTTTTATTTAATTAAGAAAAAGGTGAATCATAGAATGTATTATCCTCATTTATGTGGGTTAAGAAAACATAACCCGAAGCAAGATTCAATTTTACTTAAGGCAGTAAAAATAGAATAGGCATCAATATAATATCATACAATGATGTAAGGAGCAAAATAAATAGGGAAGAGGAATATAAAAGAGAATAGCATTCAAATCACAAGTAAGTAACATCGCTATGAGATGCAATCATGCATGTGCATAGGACTCACTTTAATTCTTGAATCTTAAATCATATATCATAGACTTTTTCCTTACTTGGTCCCCTGAGAGTTTTTTGCCATACAACTCTTGGGTAATAGTCTGCTTTTCGGGGCTAAGCTTGTTTCTATACAAGAATGTCATGTTTGCTTTTCCTGACCTTCCCATCGATCTATTCCCTTTAACTTTATTCCAGGGCTGGCCCAAGCAATATAGAACTTCTCATAATCCTTGTAAGTTCCATAATAAATGATAACTTGACTTGGACATTACATGCATATGCAAGTACAACATAAGTTATGCATAGCTTCTACCAGAATTCGAGCAACATAACAGATCGAGTCCGCTTCTCTGTGAATAGTATCAATTAATTAGATAGTCATTCATACAGAGAATCAATACAAGGTATATATATATATTTCAATAATCGAACAAAGTTTCATCATCTTGGTCTTGAATTAGGTTTCTGGAACTTCTTTTCAACTCTACCCGATTATTGTAAATTAAGCCATAAATTCATTTTAACTCATTTAGACCTGAATTTTTGATATATTGAAGTGTTATGTGTTTAGTTTCTAACCTCTTTAGTGCTATTAAGTTTTGATATATATATAACTCAAGTTATTGAAGATTTACATAGGCCTATCTTGTATTAGGTAGATTTAAGCTCTAAAAAGTAAAAATTTACTAAAAATAGAAAACTAATTTAAACTATACAAAACCTATATCATTTTAAATCTAACCGAATAAATTTTCATTTCCAAGAAGTTTAATCCCTCTTGAATAAGTAGAACTCAAGTTATGTGTTGTTGAAATTAGCTAACTTGAACTGCCCTATTCTAGCCCGGTTAGAGCTTGAGGCAATTTTCATGAATTATTGGGAACTACAGGAATTGAATTTGGTCCTAAAATTTTTATGCCATGTTACTATGCCTTAACTTTCTAAAAATATTGGTTGCACTCAATTTGAAGAAGATAGGGCGAGTTATGCCCTGCTCAACTCACTCTAGTCAGGTTCAGAAATAGAAATTTAGGGCAAATTTCAAAAAATTATATCTTATTCAATACTAATCCAATGGCTTTATAATTTATATGGTTGGAAAGCCCTAAATGTCTAGTTTCACATAAAAATAGTTTCAACAAGTTTCAGTGGCCGTAGACGAAGCTGTACACTCCTCCAGTACATAATTCCTAGGTATTCATATCCTGTTTTGCAACTCCCTTAGCTTTTCCTTCAAATTCTCAACTAAATCTAACTTGTGCAAGCTAATCCAGTCACAAGAGTTCATATACACACAATATAATAGCAAATAAGTAAAGGAATCCAAAAATTTGATTCAGCCACTGATCTACATATAAGAAGAGAAACCATGGATCCTACCTCTAGATTGATAGGTAACTTGGCTAGATGAAGGTTTTTTGGTGTTGGAGGTGTTTGGAGCTTGAAAATAGAAGAAAGGTGAAGTGATGTAGAGGGAGGATGAAGAAGAAATGAAGAAAGATTAGTTGAGATGGAAGGGGGCCGAAATTTAAAAAAAAAGTGAGGGAGAAATTATGGGTTAGTTAGATAGGTGGGAGAATGGTTTCTCATTGGTGCAAAATTCTTAGCTAAAAATTTAGCCAAGTTTCCTTCCTTTTGTGGCTTTAGAAAATGCCACTTTGAGGGTTTATGGGTTGAGGGTCTCAGTTAATTAAACTAGGGTTGTGTCAGTATAATTCTATTAGTTTGGTTTTGGCCATTTAAGATACCAAATATCTACTGATTTCCTTCAAATCGGCAAAACGATTTTTGAAGAGTTTTGTGAGCTTTTCTATTTTGTTATTCTAACTGTTTCTAATTCTAATCTCTTTGATTGATACTTAATTGGCCCTAAATAAATACTCAATCGATTTCTAATTAATCTCACTTATTCAATAGAACTGAACAAATCGATTAAAAATGTTAGAATTTTTCGGACGATACACTAGACATACAACTACTGTTATCACTAAAAAACTTCATCCCTAACCCTAACCCTAGGAAGAAGAAGACCACCCAACCTACTAAAGATGAGCTCTAGCATATGCTCCAAGAGATGTGAGAGTAAAACCAACGACTGAATGACAGAATTGATAAGTTGAAGAAATATAGCCACCACACCAATACTTCTTCCTATGGTGATGATCACAAATCTTAGTAGGAAAAAAGTGAGACCCCCTAGAACAAGTGAGATTCCATTGGAAAGCACAAATCTTATGCTTCCAAGTCTACTCGCGACACCCGCTATCCATTATTCATTCAAGGCCTTTCCCAAAGTCCATCATGATCATGAAACTACTAGACAACTTCAAGCTTTCAACAAATTTCCCCTCCTACAATGGCATCAGTGTAATATCCCGAGCTCTAAGGGTAGACCGAGATAGGAGGAAGCTTGGACCCGAGGCAAGGGCAAAATTGTAAATAAGAAGTCGTAGAAAAAGGAAGAGTAAAATTATAATTTTTAGATTATAATGGCAAAGTTGTAAATAAAAGTTTATGGTTATCAGAAAGGGCAATAGCAGAAAAATCCTGATTTTGGGATTATGTGGAGCCCACGACAATAGTAGAAAACTAAAATACATGTAATAATTCTATAACTAGTATTTTCTATACTTGACTTTAAATAAAAGTGTAATATTACTCACACTGTATATATATTATCTTGGGTAACTTAGAGTATCCAAATTAATGCCCAGATTCCTTGAATTAATCCTCAAGGGTCCTATGTTGTCTCTAAGTATGACAAACCCAAGGGAATAAACTCCTAAGGACTAGATAGATCTATCAGAGGAATAATCAGAGTTTGTGGCTAGAGATAAGCCACATCGACACTCTAGGTGGACAGACTAGGGCCACCAAAAACTCAAGCTTAAGTGAATTTAAATTTTATTCCAAACCCACCAATGAAATTTAACCCACAAAGCTTTACAAGTAAGCTAATCTAACTTAGCAAGGAAGCTAACATCTTGCCCTAGGGCCACCCCCTCTAAATTATCATCCTCCATATCTTTCTTCTTCATCCTCGTTTCCTTCCACCACCTCCATGATTGAGAGTTTCAAGCTCAAAGAATAAGGCCTTCTTGGCCTTAAAACCACTTGATCTTTTTATAAAAATTGATCTTCATCTCTTCCTTTACAAAACCCCTCTAATTATTTGATGATCAAACATCAAGTGGAGGCTCTCCATCTCCATACAGGTTGCTACCATGGAAGAAGGAGAAGGCTAGGATGTTGTTCCTGGCTCTCTTTCTTCCATAGCTCCAAGGATTTTCAGGTTGGTAGCTCAAATACTTAGCTATTTAATGTTTTGTGTGGTAATATTGCTTATATGTTTCCTATGTGTGATCATCTATTTAATCTTGTATGATGATGTTATCATCCTTTTTTAGTGAATTAAGACAGAGAAATTTGGTTTAGATTGATAAAAAGATCAAAAGAACAAGATAAAACCAAAACAAAAAAGCCAAGGGATGAAACCCTAGAGCATATGTACGGCGCAACCCATAACTTAACTTTTAGAACTCAAATTTGAATGAAACTATACTTAACGAGCAATCCAAAGATATGAATTATAAGACCATTGGATTTAAAATGGATTAATTGTGAATTTTAGAAACTATTGGAATTCACTCTCTATTCTGACTAGAGTGAGATGTGAACGATATAACTCACCTTATACAACTTCAAATTAAGTGAAACTAATTTTTTTAGGAAGCTAATACATAGAAGATTATGCCATAAAAAAATTTTAGAATTAAAACATGAGTAGATTTCCCTTAATAATTCCTTGAAGTTGACCTATGCTCTATTCAGGTTGAAATAGGGCAGCCTACTTGAGGAATTCATAAATTGAGCTCTAGTTACCCAATTGGAGTGAAACTTCTTAGGATTAAAAGATAATCAAAATAGCTTCATTTTGGTATAAAATTCAGGTGAAAAAAATCAAGGATGGATTTTTAATGATTTTCTAAAATTAGGTGCATAAGTCTATCCTGAAACAGAGTAGCCTTGAGTAAAACTTTAATAACTTAAGTTATACATATCAAAATTTAGTGAAACTAAAGAGATTTAAAAATAGACAAATAGAGCTATAACATATTAAAATTAAAATGGAATTTTAATATAATTTAGAAGAATAGGGCAGATTCAAAAATAAAAAATAACTTTAGAATTGCTTTAAGTTAAGGGTTCCATAACTATAAGAAAGCTAAATGCATAAGTCTTATACAATTTTACACTAATATCATGTTATATTGATATATTATCTATGATGAATACGATTGCTGGGACTGGTTGACTGTTTATATATTGGGACTCTGTATGTTTTAGTTGTTATGCTGCTGAATTTTTGGCAAAAATATATGAGCATGTGTATGTTATATACATGAACATCATGCATGCAAAATGTTTGGAAGTAAGATATAAGGCATGTGCATAAGTGCACAAGTGCATGTGGCATGAATGGCATGTTCATGTATGATGATATATTAGAATAAAAAGGATGATAAGAACTTGCAAAGAGACGTACCGAGCCAGAGGTACTGTCTAAGACTTGGGCTAACCCCTGAACAAAATTAAAGGGAATAGACTGGTGTAAGGGTCGAAAAAAGTAAACCAATCACTTATGTATAGGTATGAGCTTGGAACTGAGATACATGCTATTACCTAGAGGTGAGAAAAGGCCATTCACCTCTAGAGACCAAGTACAGAAGAATAAGATGCAAGTTGAAGAAAGAGATAAGAAAGTCAAGTGCACTTGCATAAGTCAAGAAGGTGCATTAGCATATACATATGCATATTTAAACATCTCATTATGTTATAAATGATGTTATGATTATGTTTGAAATATTATATTGTTATTGTTATTATAATTGCCATGAATATGCCAAGTGAGTGTTAAAATATAATCTACTTTGAGAAATATGATTTCAAACTTAAAATTGAACCATTGCTTAGGTGAATATGCTCATGTTTTCATAAGAAAACGAAGTAGCTAGAATGTTTATGATGACACCCCATATGATTAGTGGATTGAGTATATCTACTAAGAATCTTAGGTTCTCACTATCTATTTGTTTGTTTCCCATAAGCATTCCAGTATATAGACTAGGCTTCAAATTTGTAACTAGGCTTTAGGACTTCTATGAATCAAAGATATTGGCAGAAGTGCAATACTCGGACTCCAACTCAAGCATCCAGATGTATGGCGAAAGTGAGAATCTAGTACAATACCTGTTCTAGATATTAATTTAGTGAAGTTTTCCAATTTATATTTGGAATTTGTGTATATTTAGCAAATATTTGAATATGAAAATTTGTACTTAATTGAGATATACGAATTTTAAAAGACCATATATGATATATTCTTACTTCAAAGTTTTTTTTTTTCAATACCCATGACAACTTATAGATATAACCCCATGACTTAAGCATGGCATTTATGTCTGGAAGGTGTTACAATCAGTGACCTAAACATTCACCTTACCAAGTTTAGGTCTGTCATGCGGCTAAACAGTGCCGTAGACCTGCTCCAGTGTCGAGCCTTCCTAACCTTCTTAGAAGCCTCTACCTTGTATGTTCTTGAACCTCCATAAAGTCTCCATTGGGGACTTCAAAGAGCTCTTTAGGGCTTTCACCAACTACATTTCATCCTCCAAGATATACAACCATTCGGAGGATGCCCAAAACTACATCAAGCAAAGGTAAAATGAGCCTTTGCGAGACTACTTACAAAGGTTCAACTCTGTCGCCATGGAAATACAGAACCTATGCCATAATGTGGAGCGAAATCTAGTCAAGTGCGGCCTCAAGCTTAGCTACTTCACCGATCATATTGCTTGCAACAAACTTAAAATTATGGTCAAATTCTGGGAACAAGCTACATGCTAAATAGAGCTAGAAGAACTGAGAGAGGCTTGGAGAGTAGAGAGGTAACAGTCCGATAATCCTTACCCAGTGACAAATCCTAAGGGAGAGGATCAAAGAAGAAAGGAAAGAAAAAGCACAAGCAAAGGCGAAATGAAGACAAAAGGAGAAAATCATCACCCCTATCCAAATACAAATAGTACACATTGAATATCAAAAGAAAGGATATACTAAGGGAAATCTACAACTTGAGATTGTTAAGATTCCCCACGAAAGTAGCAAAACAAAGTATTCCACCAAGTATAATAAATTGAAGCAAAAATTGTGAATTCCACAAGTCTTATGGGAGTCATACCATATAGGAGTACATCCAACTTCGAGACTAGATCAAGTAGCTCATTCACAAAGGGCACCTAGACCAATACCATGCAGAAAGGAGAAAAGGTAGTAGTCGAGATCGTCATGATCATGACAATAGGCAGAGAAGCTAATCTTGAAGTCCAAGGAGAGGATAGAATGACCAAGAGTAGCCCAACGAGGGTAATACAGTGAAATCTAAGGCTTCATCAATCACATCACTGGCGGATTTGTTAGAGGCGGAGAGACGAGCTTAGCACGGAAACATTCTCTTCGAGCCATAATGGCAGTAGAATGCACCTCTCGCCCCCAACAATTCAAAGGCCCCGCCCTGGTAATATCATTTTTTGATTCTAATTTTCATGGTTTGGATAAAAATGAATATGATCTTATAGTGATTTTGATTATTGTTGGTAATCATATTGTCAGGATAGTCTTGGTGGATCAAAGGAGCTCAGTGGATATACTTTTCTTCACAGCATTCAATATGATGCAGCTAAGTGAATCCACTCTGCACCCATTTTATGGCACCTTATTGGCTTCTCTAGAGAAAGGGTCAATGTTAAAGGATACATGTAGTTGAGAACAATCTTTGGGATAGAACCAAGGAGTAGAACCATTGATGTCTAGCTCCTGGACACAGACTACCCAACACCCTCGCACATGATCATAAGGCAACCATCACTTGATGCCCTCGAAACAATAGTTTCAATGCTACACCTTGCCATAAAGTTCCCCATATCCTAGATTGAAGTTGCCACAATGCATGTCAACCAAATGGAGGCTCATTTGTGTTATAACAAGTGCCTCAAACAAAAGCCATAGTTGCAAGAAAAGCACTAGAAGTCCACAATAGCGAATCCATTTAGTGTAACAGACTGAACACATGCTACAGATCTCTGAGTTGGACCCTCATGGCTACCTCTAGGAGCGAATTCAACCAGCTGACGAGTTGGAGCTGTCTAAGTTGGGGCAACCCTTGGACAGAATGCATTCATTAAGGCAGACCTCCCCTCCACCCCGGGATCTAGAAGCTCAGTAGCAGACTTTATTGAAAGAGAATGGCAATCTGTTTGCTTGGACACCTACCGACATGCTAAGGATTGATCCCAAAGTCATATTTCACAAGCTTACTAGTGACCCCCAAGCAAGGCCAGTAGCCTAGAAAAAGAAAATGTTAGGATGGGAACATCAACATGCCTCGCTAGAAGAAGCCAGGAAGCTCTTAAAAGCAGGTTTCATTCGAGATATCAGCTTCACTACATGGCTTGCAAACATAGTAATGGTGAAGAAAAGCACAAGTAAATGGAGGATGTGTGTGGGTTTTACTGATCTCAATAAAGTTACCGCAAAGACACCTATCCTCTGCCCAGCATTGACAAGCTCGTCGATTATGCCTCTAGCTACCAATACTTAAGTTTTATATATGCTTATTCAAGGTACAGCCAAATCAAGATGCACCCAGATGACAAAGAAAAGACATCCTTCATCACGGAACGTACAAACTTCTGTTTTAAAGTGATCCATTTAGACTGAAGAATATAAAGGCCATTCACCAATACCTCATGAACAATGTCTTTGAGAAATAGATTTTGAGGAATCTTGAAGTCTATGTCAATGACATGGTTACGAAAACTCTAGATAGGGGAGATTATTGCATCTACCTCATCAAGATTTTCCAATAGCTAAGGTAGTATAACATGAGGCTTAATCTTGAAAATTGTGCCTTTGGAGTACGGGGAGGAAAGTTGCTTGGTTTCATGTTAACAAACAGAAGGATAGAAGCTAACCTAAAGAAGTGCCAAGCCATACCGGATACGCATAGCCCGAGAACATGAAGGAGTTATAAATACTCATGGGGAAAATAGTAGCACTCGCCAAATTCCTACCGCAGTTGGCACATCGATCATTCTTTTTCTTCAGAGCCCTAAGAAGACAATAGCAATTTCAGTAGGATGATAAGTGTGAGCAAGCCTTCCAACAGCTTAAGTCCTTTCTGGCAAGGCCCCCCCGTCTTCGCCAAGCCGAAGCTAGGAAGCCCATTTTTTATTTATCTCTCTATTGTAGAAAATGCAGTTTGCACAATGCTGGTACAAGAAAAGGGGAAGCAAAAGAAGCCTATACACTTCGCCAGTAGGATGATACAAGGGCCAGAGCTTAAGTACCAAATGCTAGAAAAGCTCACCCTAGCACTCCTTATGGCCACTGGGAAATTGAGGCCTTACATTTAAAGCCACTACATCATCGTTAGGATGATTAGCTGATTCGACAGGTACTAGCAAAACCCAAATTGGCAGGAAGAATGATTGCCTAGTCCATAGAACTCTCTGAATTCAACATCAAATACCAAACCGGAGGGGCAATCAAAGCATAGGTGCTTGCCGATTTCATTGCCAAGTTGACGGATGAAGCCAACAACCCCATCGAAGAGGCGACTTTGACACTTTATGTAGATGAGTCCTCCAACCAGCAAGGTAGCAGAGCCGGGGTCATCTTGGAAAATGATCAAGGTGCCAGTCACGAGTAGTCATTGAAGTTCCAATTCAGGATAAGCAGCAACTAGGCAGGATACAAAGCACTCATCAGCAGCCTCAACCTTGCCCAAGAAGTAAAGGCTAGGCAACTTATAGTAGAAGGAGACTCATAACTAGTGGTTGGACAGACAAATGCCGATTTTCTAACCTGAGAACCGTCATTGGAAAAATACTTCAACTTGGTTCAATAGCTGAGGTCAGGTTTTGCTCATTGCAGTATATAGAGCACTGAGATATTTTAAGTTTTTAAACAACTACTAGATTGCACGTTACCTCAACTAACTGAAAAATGGTGAGCTATTGGCTAACCCCCAAGATGAGAAGAAATTACACCATCTATCATGACTAATTGTATAGAAGGGGACACACCTTCTCACTACTCAAGTGTATTGGGCTGAGCCAAACATCGCTTGTAATGGCAAAAGTTCATGAAGGAGCCTGTGGCCACCATCTTGGTGGATTGTCACTTATGGCCAAAGTTATCCACAACCATGAGATCCAACTGTACACAATACGTAAAGAAGCATGACAAATGCTAGAGGTACCACAGAGGTCTGCAAAGCCACTCTACTACTCTAAAACAAGTTAGCCATTCCACAGATGGGGTTGCAACCTTCTTGGCTTTTTTTGCCATGGCCCATGGGCAGCTTAAACACTTGTTAGTGGCCATTGACTATTTTACCAAATGAATAGAGGCTGTACCACTCTCCACCATATCGACCAAAAATAACTAGAAGTTTGTATGGAAGAGAATAATTTGCAAGTATGGCATACCATAGGAGTTGATTAGTGACAATGGAATTAATTACACAAATCGATTACAAAAATTGTGTGAAGAATTTGGCATCCACCAATTGTTCACCTCAGTTGAGCATTCCTAGATAAATAGGCTAGCAAAAACAGCAAATAAGATCATCTTAACAGGATTGAAGAAGAAGCTTTATAAAGCAAAAGGACACTAGGCGAAGGTGCTACCAGAGATCCTTTAGGGGCTATTACACAATGGCCCAATCTACCAACCAAGAAACTCTTTACGAGCTTGTTTAAAGAGCAAAAGCCATTATATCAGTCAAAGTCTCAAAGATGAGCCTTAGAAGATCCAACTTCAGTGAATAGTAGAACTTGGTGATCAGAATGGCCGAGCTTGATCTCGTTGAAGAGGAGCATGAACTCGCCCGACTTAACGAGGAACCAATAATACAAAGAGTAACCAGGAGGTACAACAAGTAGGTTTGCACGTGCACCTTCATCAAAGGTGACCTAGTTCTTAAAAAGATCAAAGCCAAGAGGAAACTGACTAAAGATGGGAAACTTGCTCCGAATTGGGAAGGCCCTTACAAGTAGTCAAAGACCTTGGCAAAGAAGCATACAAAAAATTAGAGCTTAATAGTTGGGAACTACAATGATCATGGAACATGACCTTACTTTGCATTTATTATAGCTAAGTTGTAATCCTTAAATTGTAGGTATCGGGTGCACTCTTTTTCCTTTGTTAGGTTTTTTCCCCCACTGGGTTTTCCTAACAGAGATTTTAACGAGACATAGTTGCCTACAAGCTGAGACCACATCTCAGTGGGATTCTATGTACATTCAATTCATATTAATGATATACTTATTGTTAATATGCTTATTGTAACATCCACCGAATTTTATCATTTTTTGCCTAGTTATTCGGTTTTTATCGAATAATTGAGGTTAATTAAAATTCGACTAAATATTTATTTAAGGTCAATTAATTAGCAATTAGAGAGATTAGATGTGAGCGAATTAGATTAGAAGCATAGAATATTTCATAGGAATTTTCCTAAACTGATTTATCGATTTAAAAGAAATCGATAAGATTTCGGTATTATAAACTGTCGGAACCGAAACAACCAAATTCCACGCATGAAGACCTGAATTATGAGGCTAAAAATTCAGCCACCTAGCCCTTGAATGGTGGCACCACATACATCACAATGGAAGGAGAGACTTGGTTAATTTGCTACCATGCTTTCCAAGAGCCAATCAACACTTAGCAAACCAACCACTTTATTAAAGCTTAGATCAGATTTTTCTCCTCTCCTTCAAAGTAGATTTTGCCTTCTCCTTTCCCTTCTAGCCTCCTTCTTCTTTTCTCTTTCCAACCTACTCCATCAAACCTTCAAGCTTTGATAAGGTTCCACCCATCTAAACCCTAAATCTAACAAGATTATATACAAAGGAGGTAGAGATTCAACCTCTTTCTTGTCTTCTTGGTTATGGGAGCTATTTGGGGTCTTCATTTTATTCACTTCTTGATGTGGTGTTTGGATGCATATGATGATTATTGGTTGGTTTGATGGTTGTTTTTGTGTTTAAATTGAAGAATGAGTGAAAAAGGATGAGAATAGAAAGAAGGGAGGGGCTGGGTGATCAAAAACTCTACGACAGAGTGTACGGCTCCACCTACAGCTATTTAAATTTAATGAAACTATTTTTATGTGAAACTAGACATCTAGGGATTTCCAACCATATAAATTATAGGGCTATTGGATTATTATTGAGAGAGATATGAATTTTGGAATTTGACTTAGGTTTTTGAGTTTGATTCTGGGTAGACGAGGTTGTTCAAGGCAAAACTTGCCCTATACAACTTGGAATTGAATGAAACTAACTTTTTTAGAAAGCTTACACATAGGAGACCACCCTATAGAAATTTTAGAATTAGATACAGTCTCATTTGCTCCCAGTGGTTCGAGGAAGTTGCCTTAAGTCCAAACCGGGCTAAAATACGGCAGTTCAAAAAGGTCAAATTTCGGAGCTTATAACTCAAGCTCTACTAAAGAAAATGAAATGGAACTTCTTGCAAATGAAAGCTTGTCCTAATTTAATATGATATAAATTTTTTATGATTTCAATTAGTTTTCAATTTTTAATGAATTTTTACTTTTGGGTGTGTAATTTTGGCCAGTTACAGGGCAGGCTGAGGTAGAACCCTAATAACTTGAGATATGTATATCAAAACTTAATGGGACTAAAGAGGTTAGAAATTGGACACATAACATTTCAACATATCCAAAATTCAGGTCTAAATGAGTTAAAATGAATTTATGGCCTAAGTTACAAGCACTGGGTAGAATTAAAAGGAAGTGGCAGAAAACTAATTCAAGATCAAGGTTATGAAACTTTGTTTGATTATTGGAGCATCTAAACTTTGCATTGATTTTTCTGTATGAATGACTGTTTGGTTGACTGGTACTATTCACGGGGAAGCGGACTTGATCCGTTATGCTGTCGAATTTTCGGTAGAATTTTATGAAATTATGAAAGTTTCTGTTATAAAAATTTATGATATGAACATGAAATACTATATGCAAGAATATTGGAAAGTAAGTGCACTAGAATGCATATAAACATTGTATGATGATATGATCATGATTATGTTTATGAAAGTTTGCATATTTGCATACAAATAAAGAAAATATATGATTATGAAAAGTTGGATTCCTTTACCTGAAGGCAGTTATTTGAATCCCTCATTGTGAAGGCAGTTAAAGCTATGAGATCCTTCTATCTTGGAGGCACGTGGCCAAAATGATATCCCTCCAAGACTAGAGGTACATGGATCCCCTTGTAGGTTAGTTCTATGTGATGACGGTCACGAGTTGAGCTCACTCCTAGGTCAAGCTGTAACACCCTCCCAAGTACAGTACTATGCTTAAGTCATAACAGCACACTCAAGAGTTGTTACTGTTACCTGAATGGACCTTATCTGATAGCAAACTTTGGTTGCCCCCAATATTTCTTGAGCTATCTGGAGATAACACGGAACTAGGAGTGAGAATTGAAAATTCTCAGTAGGATTCTCTAACTGTCATACATGATGTCATCGTTATCATCTCCATCTGCTTCGGTTTATTATGAAAAAGGTAAACATATTATATAAACTATTTAATTTTATAGTTCGAAAATATATTATCCAAAGTAGAATTCATTATATTCGTACACTTGTCATTTGGGAGAGCCAATACCAAATAAAGTCATAAATCATACTATGAATAATAACTGCAACGTATTAAAATATAATAACACCAATATACTAGAAACATAATATCTGCATATGCCTTTACTTGTACTTGAATTTATGCAGATACACAAAATTTTCTTTTCTTTCTTTGTCTTCCTTTAATATTTATCTTTACTTTCTTCATTTGACACACTATTTAATGTGCGAGTTGAGCAAATAAGGCTCAAAATCCTACATCTAAGCAAGGTTGTAACATGTTTAATCCTAACTCAGGCGGGCTACAAATTAAATGGGTCAAGCCAAGAATCATAGCCACTCTACCTAACTCTAGACTATAGTCCTATTCCCAATATTCACACATTTTCCATAGTTGATGTTTTGCATCCACTTCAACCAACATATTTATTATACTTGGATTTGTCTACCATTCTCACTAAGCATGCAAGGAGTGTTAGATCCTCACAATTGGTGCAAATATTTTTTGTAGGAAAGATGGGATGGAAAAGATAGTGCAAAAATGTCAGAGAATTTCAATTTATGATCGAGGGATAGAATAGCTTCTCTCTCTGCAAATTCTTTTCCTATTATTGTTCTATACTGACCATCGAAGTGATAATTTCTAGGAAGTTTGGTGTATTGATTGACTCTAATAATTTTCTATTTGGGGATTTTCTTCACATGATATTACTAGGAATTTGAGTGTTAATTTCTAAGGATTTCAATATGTTTATTGAAGATCTCACAAGTATACAAACACATACAAAAGGTAGAGAGAAATGATTTGCTTCCCTAGTATAGACTAAAATCTCTAAAATTTTAGATATGGTTCCCTAGTAAAATAGCTTTTCGGAATGTTGAACCTTGAGACACTAAAATCTCAAAGTTTGAGACAATAGTTTTTAAATCCTCGCTCCATAACTAAAATTTCCAAAAAATTGAATATTGATTCCCAATGATATAGTATTCACAAAAAGAAATTTTACAGCTATGATACTAACGTGGCAGTAAATACCATAACCTTATCCATTATACTACCCACAATCCCTCAAATGTTATGAGAAAGAGTGTTTGGATGAACTAAATAAAAGAAATTATTTTTAGCTCTTATTTTTCAAAAGGCATATTCTACCGTTATATATAATATACAAAATGTGTTTACAAAAGTATATTTTTTTAAATTTCTTTAGATAAAATTAACAAAATACCTTTTATAGTAAAAAAAACGTCACATTAGCATACTAAACTGGAATTGAAACTTTACAAAAATTACTGCAAGAGATTATCTGCTGCATACTGTAATAGTTTATAGAATACGAAGGATATCATAATCTTTACTTGCCCAACCCAAACTCTCCATGTCTTTCACTTGTTCTTCATAAACATTAATACAGATAGAGAGTGATTTCCTAAAATCAACCAACCATTTGAGTGAAGTAAAACATAACAAGTCATCATACTAATGGCTACCATGGTACCAATGTTAGTCTAAGGTTGCAACTTCAATCCCATCTTTCAAGGTCTGTCTATGAGTTGAGATTTTGAAGGAAAAAAGATGGAAGAAAAGGGTTTAAAGAGTAACTATGAGTTCATTTTACTCTTCAAACCCTTCCCTCTAAATTCTCAATTGAAAAACACACCGTTATTGAATAACCAAAAAACAGAAAAGAAAAAGAACAAGAACGAAAGAGAATGAAATAAGGTAGGCCTTTTTCAAATTTTTTATAATCTAAAGCAATAGTATCCAAAGTTGATCAAACGTCCTTAATTTGATTCAAATCTAGTCAATCCCTGTAGTTTTATTTTTTATCTATGGCATAACAAGTTGTTGTAGAGTCCATCAAGCTAGGGGCCTTTATTACTAGTTAATTGGGATGATGATATTGGCTATGTATGTAAATATGACCAATAAGAAGAAGTAACGAGAAACTGTATTTTGTATAGAAAGAGAATGTAAGAGTAACAATGCAATCAATGGGGTGAGGATGAATTGGATGGTGCCGTTGATACTTTGCAAATAGGGCACCAATTCTTCAGCCGCAGCCACTGTTGTATACAAACCACATGAAATTTGTGCTGGCACTGTAGAATACCCACTTCATCTCCAACAACATATTCCTCCTGCAAATTAAATAAATGTATCTAAATCAGATCTTGTAACGATAATTTTAAGGTATAATAAACAAGTCTGAAAGCAGCAGAGGCTAGTGTCTCTTTTTTTCACTTGTTGAAATGTTGGAATCTCGATATAGGTGAAATGACTCAAATGGCCAAGTTCAAAATATTTTAGTATAGTTAAAGGGCAATGGAGCCTTTACATTGCTATTTATTCTAGTTTCACTAAGACTGAACATAGTTGTTCCTTAGACAATCGACAAGCTAGGGCCTATTTGGTTTTTGTTCTCGTTTTATGTGCTTCAAATTTTTAGGATTTTGTGAAGAAAATAATGAAAATATACGAAAAAAAAATTCTATTTTCTATTTTCATTTTTTCCTTTACAAGATCCTAAAAATAGAAACTAGAGAAAATGAAAACAGAAATCAAACAGGCCTTAGCTTCACTTTTTCTCTAGAACCATATATGAAGATAACTAATAAAATTTGTCAAACTAAACCCTATTTACACAGTTCATCATATGCTTATAGAATTTGAGCTATGATGATGTTTGATGATTCCCCGCTGCCATGTAAAAGTGAAAATGTGTATCATCCTTGCAGAAAGCTTTATTAAATGAGAGAAAAATACCTGGCAAATGCAGCATTTGACATCATCCTTATCCTCCTTGCGACTCTTAGTTGTATGATCCGTAGGTGCTGAGTCATAGATACTTCTCTTAAGGCATTCTGACAGTGCTTCTTCTGTTAGAGCTGTGCTCACAGAACCCATCCTCTCTTCAAGAGCCAATAGTTCCTATCATTTATAGGAAACTTTCAGGGGTAAGAATAGCTAATATGAAAAGAATATTTGTAGACTTTAATTCCCCAAATTAACTCCATGGTATATTCTCAAGGATAGCAATTCCTTCGGTGCTGCTTTCCTCAGCATAGTTAAATTTCAAACCTCTCCCTTACCATACTACCAATAAACAGCACTTGCATCAAGGTTATAGTCCTCAATATTGCTTTAAGAAATGTGCATTTTTTAAGAATATTTTTATCCAAAATCCTTTGTACCGTAGAATCCACAAACCATGATAAATTTGATAATAGAAGGGGAAACGAAATTACACAAACCAATTTGTAGCCCCTTATGACATTAACAAACCTCGTATGACATGTTATCAATATCCAGCCGCATATCTCTATGATGATCAAAGAAGTTTAGTCCATTCAGTAACAAGTTGGTCTCTAGTAAAAGAATTTGCTGCAAAAACACAAAACGAATTGTCAAATAACTGGTCAACTAAGTTGAGTTAACCTTTGTCAAAGTTACCTCTTGAGTTAGCCCTTCATCATGTTCAATCCTCTCAAGTGCCAATAACACCTACAAACAATTATAAAGTCGTTCTAAGGTCTCTTATTATAGACCACGATGATAAATATGTGCTCAAATGTTTACATGAAAAATGGTTTTCATTTACTTGGCTGGAAAGCCTTCCCCTGGCATGAGCACTATTTAATCTCGGAGTTCTAACTGATGCTATGCCACTGTCCCTATGAGGAGTAATATTTCTGGATCTTGAATCGGAGATAGATATGCCATTTCTGAAGCCAAAATTCTGTCCTTCCAATGACGAACCAGTCATCTTCTTCCCTCTAGCGTTGGAACTACTTTCCCCTTCACAGTTTCTCTTTTTTTATTATATCCTCCCTTCCATTAAGGTTTGAATCTGACAATGAACAACTGGCTTGGACAACATCAGATACAGAGTTGCATCCGAGATTCCTCAACCCGTATCTGCTAGTTACAGCACGTGTCATTGGACCGATGCTTTTAATTCCTTGGCTACACAATCCAGCCTTTTGATGAAAATTCCTCTGGGATCTTGTCTTTGATACTAAAATGGAGCTTCCTGTTTCCATCATCATGACTTTGTTAGATTCCACATTTTCAACTTCAGATTGAAGCCCTCCTATAAAATTTTCTGGTGAAGGAATGAGCTCTGAGATTTTTGGTTCATCTTGTACACTACTAGTTTCAAATGAATCTGTCTCTAGCCAAGAGGATAATGGACCCATTTGGTTAAGATTTTAGGAGAAGTATTTCTTTAAAAGCAGAAGTAAAGCGGAAGTAGAAGCAAAAGTAGAAAATTATTTTACGTTTGGATATAATTGTATAAGTACTTATTATCAAAATTAGAAGTTATTAAATTGTTTGAATGTGATAACTATAGAAGTTTGAATGTGATAACTATAGAAGTACTTTATTTAATAAAATTACAATTAAGGATATGGAGAGAGAGAATGAGAGTGAGAAGAGAGTGGTAATTTTTAAAAATTTTAAGAATAAAATCATAATTGAGTAGGAAGAAAGTGGTTACGAATTTTAAGGAGCAACATTCTCTCTCTTCTACTGCTTCTGCTTCTAGGAGAAGCAGCTCCCTATCTGCTTCTCAAAAAAGTAGAAAAACTGATTATTTTTTAATTCTGCTTTTTTTTGGAAGCACAAACAAACAACATTAAAAATTTTATAAGTATTTTTTTAAAAAAAATTTTGAAAAAAAGTACTTCTTTTTATATTATAAGCACAAACAAACGCACCCAAAATGTTTTCTAAGGCCCTATAAGTGATTTTCCCGGGTTATTAGTAATTCTAGAGGAACTTCCAACTGCTTCCTTACCACTTGAAGAGGATCGGAATGAAGAGTTCAAAGCTTTACCTTTTCCAGAAGATCCAGCTTGATCAACTTTAGGAGGGTTGACTTTACTACTGCAACCCGAGCGACCACATGATGGACCATTTTGAAGTCTAGTATTTGCAGTTTCTCTAAATGCATGGCCTATCCCCTTCTTGGGGACTACCATCCCATGAATGCCTTTCTTGCCAGAATATTCATCCATCAATTTGTTTATGCCCTTCAAATCTGCAATACATTGATATGATATATTAGTCATTAGATAAAACCCATACAGGGCCATCATATTAGAGAAAATCATGGGGCTGGAAATAGAAATAACTGGTAATCATAAATGGCATACAAACTATAAGATTGTCAAAAATAGAATATGGATAGTATGGCAATAGTTTTACATCTTTCTCAATAATAATGATTTATGATGAAGAGTTCAGGTTGCAACTTCACAGACTGGCCAGACTAGTGGCTCCACCTGTAGTGCATGAATTTGAAGTGTGGATTCCATCAAGAAAGGTGCAAGTTTTCCACTTATATTCGTTTGAATAAACTTCATACATTAAATAGTATATCCAGAAATTGTTCCAAATATTTCATGTACTATAACTAAGTTTCTTCATAGTTTTTTGTTTCTTTATAATCTCTGTTAGTTTTGTGCACTAAAATGGGAAAAAAGTTTGAAATATTTTTCATATTCACACTCGGAGATATCCAAAATATTTCACAGTTTGGATTTTTTTCTGAAGAGCTTTAGATGAATCAGAATAAGGCTCTAACATCAAACACATACAATAACTGGAATTCAAGACAAAGGGAACAAAAATGAAATTTGGCAAAATGAATACGATTGCAAAAGAAAGGTGGTAGTCATTTCTGAAAAGAAATAGTTTTGAGGAAAAGCTTGAACTCAAAGGAAAACTAGTGTCCACTACCTACCATAAGATAAATATCATCATTATCATGCTCATGCTATGGGTAATGGAAAATTTCCTTGCTAGTAATAAACTATGCAATACAGGCAAATGCAGTCCATCTCAGGTAGCATTTTGAAATCCCTTGACTAACAAATTCAAGGAAAAGAAAACATTGTTGCGAGAGTCTGTTAACATAGAAGTCTATTCTCAAAACCCATGCACATTTCAACCTACGAGGGATTATACTGCTTGAGCAAACTGAGTCAATTATTAAGATTTTGCATTCTCAATTAGACACACAGGGAATTTGAGCTATATCATAGCACTTGCATTAAATCATCATTAAAGATAAAAATCAGCCAACTCTTACAATTTTTCATTGCTGGAAAAAGGAGAAGTCTCCATATGAGACAATACAAGTAGCTTAAACCACATAACAAATACAACATTCGAACTCAGTTGACTAAAATTTTTAGAGAATTTGGAAACTAACAAGCCTTCACTCAATTCTCAATATTTATGGTAAGAGCACAACTTGAGTGTTGAGTTACTAAATCTTACAAGCAAGCCGGTACAAATCATGCAAACAGTTTCCAGGGTTTCATACACGAATTTAGAAAGATATATGCCTAGTTCAGTTCAGATACTAGAATTCTGACTCCAATGACTTCCTATTAGCTGCAAGCCCGATAGTCTTCACATATTTATACTGATTTTCTAATTCCCAGAATCCCAAGGCAAAAAAACCAACACCTTGTTTTATTAATATTATAAAAGAAGTTACCAAAGTGCAACAATATTTATATCACATAATATACTTCCCTCTAACAAAGCTATATTTTGTTCCTCCTCGGAGCCAACGGCCAACTATTTCTGAACTTAAATACTTTATATGCAAATTTCTTTTTGAAAATAATTTCCATCATGATAAGGTCGACAATGCTACATTACATTTATAGCTATGTTTACAAACCTAAAACATAATGTGCTTATAAGTTGGTTATACCATTTTGTTCACGTGCTACTACTCCGAAAGGACCAACCCAACACATACAAAAGCTCGATCATCAATAATGATTTCAGTTAGAACAAATCAAGACAGAAAACAGTAACAGCAACCAAGCATTGTAGCACTAGGAGCAATTGACTATATGGATCAGACATAGCCATTGTGTGCTAATGTTATATTATCATAAAGCATGTCTATAGTCAGCCCATTAAGAGATGAATAAACTAGTACATGATTAGTTGGTGAACAATAGAAACCGCCAGAAAACACGATGATACAAACTGTTATGAATTGATGACACAAGAAGCAACGATGAACCCAGCTATATGATGAAAGTCTTCAATAAGAATAGCTTATGCTAAAACAAAAAACAACCATAATCATTAGTGAAGAGAAAGAGGGAACATAGTTAGAGATTAATGAAGGCCACATGGCCCATAATTTGATCCCAAAAAAAGAGGGTGTCGCTTCATTTATGAAGGACAGAGCTTCAACACACCCAAAAAAAAAAAAAAAAACCAAAAATAATTAACTATGCTTCCGTCATTTCAGCGCTCAAAATAAGCTTAACACGTTAACTATCCTGTGACCCAAAACAACATCAACTAAAAGAAAAAAGAAAACAAAAAAGACAAAAACCAACTTTTCCATCAAAATTTGTAGCGCCTATCTTCTCATCTCCTCCGCAACTCCCAAAAAAAAAAAAGAAAAGAATCCACTTGCATGTATTTGAACTTCAACCATTAAGGTGTGTTTGGCATGTCGTATTAGGTATGATAGAATAAGATAATATAACACATTATAATTTTATCTATTATTTGTTGTAGTCAACGTATTATATAAACTTATCCATCAAATCTCCCTTATATATTAAAATGATGGATAATTTAATCCAGTTTAGAGAGATCAAATTAGGCCTGATTAACTTTTGGTGTATAAGAGCTCCTTTACTTTTTTATTTTTAATATATTTTATTAAAAAAATTAATTATTAAATAAATAATAAAAACATATAAACAAAAATAATATTATTTATTAATAAATAAATATTTTTAAAAAATAATAATTGTAAAATAACTATTCATACTAATATAAAAATATAGAAATAAAAATTTATTATTAAAATATATAAGTAATAATAAATAATGTTTAATATAAATTTAATTATATATAATGAGAAATGCAACCAAATATAAGGATATGATATTAGGTCTATTTAAATTTTGATGTATAAATTTCCTCTCTATTTCTCTCTCTCTCCCTCTCTCATATTTTTTATATTTATGAAAAATATTAAAAATAAATAAATAAATACTTTTTAATATAAAATTATATTTATATATAATTAAAAATAGCTAAAATAATTATAATAAATATTTAAATAATTATATTAAATTTTAAATTTTAAGTTTAATATTTAAAAAATTATATTTATTATAATTTTTTTTCTGGTTATATTTTATATAATACAATATCTTATACAGTGACATACCAAACACTGTATAGTATTAAATTTTTATCAATTCTTATATAATCAGGTCTTATGTTATCAACCATTATGCTATCAAGTCTTATAGTATCAGGTGTGTCGAACGGACCTTAGAAACAAAGCAATTTTTAAAAAATACAAAATAAAAAATCAATTGAGTTTTCGATAATCCATTTTTTAATTTCTGGGGCATCAGGGTACATAGGTTGATCAATGCCAAGAAAACCAGTAAATTAATCATCATCCATGGTTTCAATTTGGGAAAAAAAAAGATTCAAAAAGAAAGAACCCTGGTGGAATTGAGAAATAACGTGTGAAAAACTTTAATCTGATTTCATATTTCATTAGAGAAAGCTAAATTGGATTGCTACCTTTGTTGTTGGTCGTGGTTGTGGCGTTGTTGCTGTTTAACGAGTGAAGAGTTGAGGATCCGGAACAAGTTGAGGGAAAGAAAAGAAGCTTTTTCTTTTAGAATTTGTTTGGATGGAGGAAAGAAATTGGAAGGAAGGAAGTTAAGTAACAAGAAATAGAGTAGATTTATATTTTCTATAGGTATGTTTGGATGAAAGAAAAATGAGAGAAAAGGAAAATAATTTTCTCTTATTTGTTTGTGTGAAAAAGTGAATGAAGAAAAAGAAATAATACTGTCAAATAATAATTTTACCCTTATATCGTTATTAAAGATATTTCAATTATATTAATTAATATCAAATAAAAAATTTCACTATTTTTAATTTAATAATTTAAAATAATATTAACCTATCAAACCAAACTAATACTAATAAAAATAAATTATTCAAAATTATTTAAAATTAAACTAATATTTTTAGTTAATCTAATATTTCAAAAATATAACTTAAAAATATATTTTACCAACCAAACAATACAAAAATATTATTTAGTTATTATTTAATATCTTGTTTAAAATAAAATATCTATTTAAAATAAAATATTAGTAATTGAAAAATTTTAAAATTTTACATAATTTATGTTTTGGGATTTTTTTTATATTTACTTTTAATAAAATAGTGATAGAAGAATTAAAATTATTTAAATGAAACTTTGAAAAGTGTTGATTTTAAAAATAGACAAAAGAAAAGAGGATCCACACAATACTATCAATAGTGTTGCAGAGCCTAGGCCCCCCTCTCTCTCTCGTGCGCGCTCGCACGCAAGTTAGAGGGTAATAATGGAAAAGCATTCAACGCTGCCCTTCCCCCTCCAATTTTCCGCCCAGCAACGGACGGAAAATTTTTTAGTTACTGTTTATATGAATCCCATACAAATTTGTGTACTATTTAACTATTCTTTCCCAACATTTCCTACCAAACAATCAAAAGAAATATACACTTTTTCTTCCTCTCTCTTTCCTTCCTTCCATCCTTCCTAAATAAAAAATTTACAGTGCAACAGTGCAAAAACGTGTGTGAATGATCCAATGCTGAGCAAATGTCAAATATCCAATTAAGAAAATTACAGACAAACATTTGTTGTATTATATTTTATTTGCATCTTGTCGCATGCTGTGTCAAAAAAGGCAACAAATAAATATTTTAAAATCTAAGAATAATTTTTAATAAAAATGGAGACTATAGAGAGAACACCAAGTCTGAGTAGGCATGCCGTCCAAATTGTAGATTGAATTAAGCAGATGAATCTATTTATTCAATTAATAAAAGAGATTAATTTTGATTCACTAATAATATAAAAGAATTTTATATTATTATCTAATTAGATACTTTTATTTAAAAGATTTTTAATATAACAGGTAATTAAATCAAACAATACATAATTGAATTTTTATACAAAAATTTTTTTACACTAATTATATATTCAAATTACTAAAGCCTTAATAGAAAGGGTTTGAGATGTATGTCGTAATAATTTCTTTTCTAAATGCATCTTGCATAATTTGTGGGTGATAGAAGGAAAAGAGCAGAACATATTGATTCCTGGAATTATTTTATTTATTTTGAAAAATTATTAGCGCTAGTGAATTAACCTATAAGTAAATCCGTGCAATTTGCTAGTTTTATTTATTTTTAAGTTAGGTGAATTCAACAAATCAATTTATAAAGGAAAAAAATGTTTTACCCCTTAAACTATAAGTTATATGTATTTCACCACTTGATTTTAAAAAATGTATAAATAGACTCTTAACATTTTTTAATCATGCAAATCAACCCCTCTATCAATTTTAATGATCAAACTACTCTCATCTTCTCCCTTATCTCTCCTCCTCCCTATTCTTCTTCAAGCTCTTCTTCCTCCTTCTTCCCTCTACTAGGAAAAAGGCCAAGTGGTGACTCAAAAACAAATGTGTGGACAGTTTATTTTTGCTTAAATAGTTAGGTAACCTCAAATAATTCTTTTTTTTTTGGTTGGTTCCTAACATGCCTTGTAGAAAATAAATAGATGTGTGAGGTTTTTGATAGAGAAAAAAATATAGATGAACAATAGTAGATGTTCAGTTTTGGATGGTTTAGTTTTGACTTCTTAGGGGTGGAGATGATATGGGAGGTTGTGGAGTGGAGGAGTGGGAGGAAAAAGAGTTTAAAGAAGAATAGAGAGAAGAAGAGAGAAAAGAAGAAGATAAGGGTAATTTGGTTATTAAAAATGACAAAATGGTCAATTTACATATTTTTAAAAATTAGGAGATAAAGTGCATGTTACCTATAGCTCAGGAAATAAATTATTTTTTTCCCATTTATAAATTTACTTGCTTAGCTTATTATTTTTGGTTGATTTTTTTTTTTTTTTTGATGAAATCACATGTATCCTCCAACTGGAGGTAATTCTACTCGAGTTAGATAAGACCACTTGGACAATAAAAGTCTCCCTTCTGACTTTTAATATAGCTGCATACTCAGGACTCACACTAAAAACCTCTTTTATGTTTTTTATTTTAATTATTTTTCAAAAAAGTTATCAAGTTATCTTGCTAATATGATAACTCACCATAAAATCAGGCATATTGCAATTTTAATTATTATTTAAAATAAGTCAATTCACCCCGATTTTATTTTTAAATTAACTCAAAATGATTAATAATAGGCTGAACAGTTTTGTCATGTCCATCCAATTCAAAAGCAAGGAATTTTACAATGTCTAAAACATCATCTTTTATACAGTTCATTCAACAATTAATATGTATAAATATACCTTTTTATAATTAATTAATATATTTTTATTATAACACACAGAATATTAAATGAAGTGATTGTAATAGGCAGTAACTAACCAAAGAATTAATCTTTTTTTTTTTCTTTCGGTCAACATATTTTCATTGATCAATAATCAAAGTCAATAACCTATTTACAACTGATACAACAAGATATAATTCAACATCAGTTAAGCCTAAAATTATAACCAACAAAGACTATACAACCTAGATATTAAGCAACCGGACTTAGACAATTTTACCATACACACTGCAGATATACATGATAGTAAAAGTGTGCTCATCTCAGATTTTTTATTTTTGTTCTGAAGCACTTTCAACTATTTTTAAAATAAGCTATATAGAAAAAAGGAGCGCAATACAAACGCTAAACTATTAATTAAGCATCACAATAGCCTTCTTTACCGTGTTAACTAGCAACCTTAAAGCATAGCGTAACACCAAAATTAGAGGCCATATGGCGCATTAAATGCGTCTTCACCACAAGAACAGAAAATCACTAACAAACAACTTTTTGCAGAGGCCAATCTATCACTTGATACAAGCACAATTCTCTTATCCAGCTTAACGTGACAGCCACCGTGAGAACTACATTCATTCACAGTCTAGTTGTTGCTACCATCAAGAAAACTTGCCAGCGGAATACCAATAAATCACCATGCAATGGAGAAGATGGGGAAGAATTAATCTTAAAAGGCCATGAATGAACAAAATCTCTGACATTGATGATAGAGGGTCAGGAAGAAGTGCGAAAAATAAAGAGAAGGCTTGGATTGAGAGCGACGTCATAGTCAATGAAAGCTTATGCAGGTAATTAACGTGAGGCTCATTTTTGTGCTGTGTTCGTGGTGGGAAGAAAAGAAAGCTAAAGGCATTCGGCAAATGGCAGTCCTTCTAATTGAATCTCAACCTTTTACCTCAAATTTGCCAATCCAACCCTCACCACTCACTCCAACTTTTCACCACCAGTACCTATTAAGGAAGAAAGGGACTTAAGTTTGTGATAAGTGAAAAGAGTTTTGCACAAAACAGGTGATATATATATATATATATATATATATATATATATATATATGCAGAATTAGTCAGCTGCAGCAAGTTTTAAACCAAGCTCAGATGTGCAGAAATCGAGAAGACCAAGTCTGGTGGCATTTTGAAAACTCTGGCACCTTCTCGGTTAAGTCTTTTCTCAACAGTGTCCATGATCCTCATGAGCACGATGCAGATTTCAGGTTTGCAAACCAGGTATGGCGTGGCCTTGTTCCTGCTAAGGCTGAATTACTTCTTTGGTTTGTTATTCTTTGGCGTTTAAACACTAAGGAAAGATTGCATAGATCGACTGAATGTGATTAGAAGTGATGGCATCACATGTCCAATGTGTAATCATGAGGTTGAAAGCCTTTCACATCTGTTTTTTACGTGTCATTTTGCCAGGGATATATGGAATGTATGTTGTTGTCACTGAGGCCTAAACTGGGTCATAGCAAGCTGTCCAAGAATGAATTTTCAGGCATGGATTGGTGCTCCATTGAGAGGGGTAAGGAAGAAATTATGGGTATCATGCTTTTTCACCATTGTATGGTCAATATGGGATACAAGGAACAAGAAGGTCTTCCAAAACAAGTCAATTACCAGGGAATCTTTTCTGTTGGAGCTATCACATAGGTGGAACTATTGGATTTCTAGGTGGCATGGTAATAGTTCAATTCGGTTCTGATTTCAGGTGCTTTAATGCTTTGTGTGGCGGTGGTTTAGATGCTCAACTGGGCCAGGCCAAATGATATTCAACCATTCTGGTCAACCACACATTTCCATTCGGAGGTGATCCCTTTCTCTACTGCGAGTGTGAGCCTTTCTTTGAATAAATCAACGAAATATATATATATATATATATATATATATATATATATATATATATGAATTTAATTTAAATACACTGATAAATAGTTTTACACTGTCAACCAATAGAAATGTTAAAAAATGTCAACTCATGCCAATAACCACCCACTATAATGAGGGACCCACCATGATTTGTCACTTTCCCCTATTTTTATTAGCTTCATGCTCAGATTCTGTTTTGTACTCTCTTTGCTCCTAATTACTATATATATATATATATATATATATATATGCATAAGGACCAAATGTCATATAGATCATAATATCAAAATAACTAAATAAATAAATAAATACACTTTATATAAATGAGTAACAAAATAATGAGTAACAAAATATGGTATAACTCCTTCATATAATGCAGTGTTTCAAATTGCAAACCGCATCACATGATGCGACTGCAATATTGTGGCTGCAGCCACTGCCACAACCGTATCACACCACAATTGTGGTGCTAAACCTATTCACTAAATTGATCCTAACGTAATCGCATCAAGGCTGTAATGAGTGTGATCGTGACCGCAATGACAGTAGTTTAAGGTTGCACAATGCTTAATTTCAAGTGACAAACTAAAAATAAATTCACACCGCAATAGCCGTAATATGTATCGCGATTGTTGCAATACCCGCAATCGCAATAACTATAACCGCAATCACATCCTTAGCCGCAATCTCAATTTAAAACACTGATATAATGAGTAACAAAATATAATCATAATCTATGGGTCTAATTCAAGGATTAATTTTGAGGTCATGTCACTATAAAAGTTTTTTTTTTATGAAGAGATCTCTATAAAAAAAATATTATAAAGTGATCTAATTGTATATTGACAAGTCATTAAAAGAATTTGATTCTTATGGTAACTCTATCAAAAATTCACATATAATAATATATGATTGATTAATAATATAAAATACTTTGTATTAACAATGTATTAAAATTATAACATCTTCCTTTTTATTTTTTAAATAATCATTTACCATTTTAACCTCCTCTATTATGCCTCTATCATTATTTTACAGCCTATCAGAATTTGTGCTTTGTCGAGATTTTCTTCCCCTGCCACCTTCGTTCATTGATTCGTGAGAAGCCTACTACTTGTACGTGTTTGTGGGTTTTTGATAAACATGCATACTCAGTTAAGGATGGTGTTTGAATAAGTTGTTATGGTTGTTCGTCATAACAGTACACATAATGTTTTCTATTGATCGGTGTAGATTCAATTAGCTAAACCATTTTAAAATAACGTTGCTGGCCTTTCAGAATTACTTTCAGCCAGTTCCCCCAAACGTCAATTTATGGGAGTGTTTGGTAAGCCCATTTTTTTTTTGCCAAAAAAATTTACTTTTTAATTAAAAAATCACTTTTGATATATTTGGATAAATTTTTAAAAATAATTCAAATTTTAAAAAAAACTATTTTTAAATTTATTGTATTTTTCTCAAAAATTGAAATAAATGCGCCCTATATCCAAGGATTGTTGATTAAACAAAGCAACCTTGCATGCTCACTCAAACCATTTATAAATTAAATAGTTAAACTTTTAAAATTAACGTCAGAAAGCAACAAAAAGTTTAACAATTTAAAACTATCGTTTTGGAATCTTTTGAATTAACAAGGATGGCATGAGGAATTGGCTCAAAGAACAGCAACGATTCCTGGGGCCATTCTACAAAATTAAGAGGAAAGAACCGGAATGGATGTAGTAACTAGTGAGAGGTGATATTGAAAATTACTTTTAATCTACTTCACTCCATTATTTACCTTCTTTGACACTATTTAGGACAATAGACAATGAATAGAAAAGAAAGAAAAAGGAACTGAAGAAGATTTATTCCCTCTTTTTTCTCTCACAAAAATCTATTTTTATTTCTTAAAAATTTAGGTAAAATAAAACAAATAAAAATTATAACATATAAAAAAATAAAATTATTTTGTTCCATTCTTTTAACTATAACTTCTAAATAAGATTAACGAAGTTTTATTCTCTTCTTTTATTCATAACCTAAATAAGGGGAAAGGTAATCTTATTTTATTCATTTCTTTCGGTTTAATTAATAAAAAAGCATCTAATCATAGTATCATTAAAACTCTAAAACAAAAACAAAAAGAAATTTTTTTTTTTTACCATTTTACTTTACTGCAATGTAAACTACTCAATTTTAAACATTAAGATTTCTCCCTACAAAACTTTCAAACATAAACAGTGTTCTAATTTTTAATATTTAGCCAGCCAGTGTTATTTTTGTAGTTATCAATTTTCAATTTATCACATTGATGAATATATTAGGCTGCTTACCTCTCTTCCAGTATACTATATTTCTACAATTTTTCATTAACTATCTAATTTTTTTTTTCGTTAATGAGAACGACCGTTCTAAGCTAAAATAATTAAATAATAATAATAATTAAAAAACATTGATCTTTCTCACAATGCAGAACGATAACATAGCATACGATAAAATTAGTGATAAGAAAACATTCGACAAATTTGTGTAGGTGGAAAAGGTCATCTGAGCTGGCCTTTCCAACAATGGAAAAGGTCAGCTATGTATCCCACATGTCTCAGTTATTCGCAGCTAGTTTGTCAAAAATATAAAATTTATGATTATTTTTTATTTCATGACCTGCAATGCAGCACCTTTGAGTTGTGCGTAATTTGCGCTTCATTCATGATGCTATTATTAAGCCTCCCAAAACCCCTTTTCTGATTTTTTTTTCCTCTTCCAACCAATCTTTTTCTTTTCTTCTTCCTCTTTCTCATACATTTCCATCTTCCAAAAGCAATTTCCTTTGCTTTGTGCCCCCGAAATCACTCTTCCATGAACTTTCTTTTATCTGGGTACGTTATCTAAACGTGATCCTTATCTGCTTTCGTTGTTGTAAATATACTTTTCCGTTCTATTTTGCTTCTTCAAGTATATAAGTTTTATTTGTGTCAAGCTCCTGAATCGCTTGCTTTTCCTGGACAAGTGGAACATATCACATGTCTCCTGGTTGCCTTTCTTTTCTTCTTTGCATATTAAAGGAACATACTTTTGGTTTTGAAAAGTGCTTATAGGTGATAATCACAATCATTTGACTATTACTATAGGTGTCTTTGCCTTCTTCTGTTTGGTCTGTTTTAAATTTTCTTTTTGCCTTTGTTCTTCTTTTCCCTTTCAACTCATCCAAACAGAAATCCATGATTAATACGGAGGATTTGAGAATAAAATGTGGATATACACATTATTGGGCTTAGAGGTTCCATAATGTACTTTTCTTGTTTTTGTTTCTTTTTGTCGTTATAAAAAAATATATGATGAGGAGGGCTTCCCGAATTTTGGAGAGTTGGTATAGGCTTCTTTTTTCACGATTAAAGTTGGGATAGGCTCAAACCCTTAAAAAAAATAAAATTGTGATAGGCTTTTTTATTTTAATTCCATCATAACAAATTTCTTGCTGAATTACGATATGTAAAAAAAATGATGATGAATCAAATAATTGCATGTGTTCTGTTATATATACTTAATCATAATAAAAATGCTATGTCCGGGATGTTGACCATTGATTATAAGAATTTAATTTTAATACATTAATAATGTAAAATATTTTATACAGTTAATAGATTATATATATATATATATATATATATATATATATATATATATATATATATATATATATATATATATATATGTATGTACATATAATCAGATATGGTTGAATTTAACTCTTCATAATCGTATAGAAACTTTGTCACCAAATTAACTGGCTAGGAGCCTAGGACCTTACAATTCTGAACTTGGTTCACAAACCCCCCTTTTTTTTGGTTTTTAATTAATAAGGGAATGAATTTCCCTATTGTATGATATTCTGACAGGAAAAATAAAAAATAAAAAAACTCTCCATGTTAAGGGAAATAATCCTATAATCTTAAGTGTGTTGATTGTTTAGAATAATTCTTTTGTTAAATTAGTTGTCAAACACGAAATTGATTGCAATTTCTTTACAAGAACTAACCAGACATTCGGATCTTCCAAATTCCAGGAGAAAATAAAGTAATGAAACTCGTATAATGCCCCACTGCCTAATTCCCCAGCTCACAGTTGAATAAGTATCTTGCGATATTGAGATAGAATATTTATATAGAAAATATTTTGTGAATTTAATTTTAATGCCATATTAGTATAAAAAAATATTTATACAGATATTTAATTATGTATTAATACATTAACAAAAATATTTGACTTAACTACCTCAAACTTTAAAAGTATTACAAATAAAAGTATATAATTAAATGAAAATATAAATTTTATTTTATATTTACAGAGTATCAAAATTAATTTTATATTTTATTAGAATCCAAAAACTGATTTTTTTTTTCTTTCTTGGCAATGTGCAGGTTCTTGTAATCTCAATATATGGCAACAAAACCAAAAGAGAGTACTATTGTTGGGAAGGAGAGGAAGGCCTCATCATCAAATTCTCACATCACAAGCATCAAAAGGACCCCCGAACCATCCACAACAACAACTAGCTCCACTCATAAGACTACCTCAACAACCCAATCAGACAAAAAAATCCCCAGCTATCTCAAGCCTACAGTAAGTTCACGCCTTGAGTGCCCCTCCTCCTTCAAGCTCCCCAAGAGTGATGCTCCCAACAATAAGCCTATTTCAATCAGAAAAAGATCATTGGACAAGCCACTATCATCTTCAAACTTAACAAAACCAACACAACCTTCTACTTCAAGACTGCACAAAGCCCTTGTTTCTCCTGGTCCTAGGGAGAGAAAACTTGGATCTTCAATTGTTTCAGTTAAAAGCACTAACCATTCAAAACCCATTTCAGATAGAGCCTCAAAGGCCCCAAGGGATGGTAAAACTAAGCCAATTTTGGCAAAGAGCACCTCTAGAAATTCTACTTCTGGTACCACTAAGAAGGTACCTCATAATCATGCTTCTGCTAACTCAACGAAGGCTCCAAAGGCCACTGCCCCAACTGCACAAGTGTCAAATGTTGAAACTGAGGAAGTTAAAGAAGTTACAAGTCAAGAAGTTGAGGTAGTAAAGGAGGAGAATATTGAAGAACACGAGGTTGAACTTGTATCTGAGATTTCACATGTTTTCGAATCTGAACATGAGCACGAAAATGATCAAGGTCTTGAGGGGTATGATAATCATGAGCCTCGCAGTGAAGCTGATGATGAGAAGGTGATTTCTACAGTGCCAGAAGAAGAAGCAAAAGAAGAACCAAGAGAAGAGAAAACCAAAAATGAGCATGAAAAGGAAGAGAACGCAAACCAGTATGAAGAGCTTTCTGCAGCAGAAGAAGTAATGGTCAATGAAAAGGAAAATGAAGATGGGGTCAAAATAGAAGATCACAAAAGTGAGAACGACAATGAGGAAGAGGTAGTGGAAGAGAAGGAACCAATTGAGGGAGGAATAAGTGAGCGAGTTGAAGAGGCCAAAGCTGAACCAACACAACAAAAGCAGCAATTAGCGGTAGGGGGAAAAGGGAAGAAAGACTCTCAAGTATCCAATGATATGATTGAAGAAACTGCCAGCAAGCTAATGGAGACAATGAAGAACAAGGTACGGGCGTTGGCTGGGGCATTCCAAATTGTCATTGATAATCAAACCTCATCGAAATGAAGCGAAGGCATATATACATGTGAGACTGTGAGAGACATGTGTTATGCATGTAAAGGGGAACAAGAACATAAGAAAAGGAATGCAAAATCAAGCCAAAAGAGGTAAAGAAGTTGTTCCTATGTACATGCAGCTTTCTCTTACCAACTTGAATGGAGGTGCTGCCTTCAAACTTGGTTAGTCTTCCCGGTTAGTGGATTTGTTAACTAGTTTTCGTTAACTCGTGTAAGTAACACCATTGTATATGCATTTGTCACAACTTATTTCGAGGGCGGCGCGACGAGAAAAACAAAATTTATTAAAAAATATTTCAACGGAGTCATTATTAATTTTTATTTATGAAAAAAATTAGAAAAATCTTTTATTTTTGGAAACTAGTCTCTTTAAAGAGATTGGGTTCGAGAGTTTAATTATGTATAAGAAAGAACAAAAACTTAATCCCATTATACCTTTGATACATCCATCTCATGACAATTATCTTAGTATTTGTTATACAAATTAATTAATAATTCAAATAATATTTATTTTTCACCTCAAAAAAGATAATATATAATTATTTACAAAAATGAAAATTTAACTTTTGGCTTTTATTCAGGAAAAGATTTTTTTAAAAAGAAGAAAATGAAAAAAAAAATCTACTATTGCATAAGATTCAAGATGGCATAAACTACACAATAAACTCTTAAAATTCTTACAACTCTTGAGAATAGTCAAACCATATATCAATGTTGTAAGTTTATTGTGTGGACAAAGAAAAAAAGTGTTTTTTATTTTTATATTTATTTCATCATAAAAGAAAGAAATTTTTATAAGAATTCAAAATTGAAAGAAAACATGGATAAAACAATTCCAAATTAAACTCACACATCCAAATAACTAAAACAATTTGTTTTTGTATTTTCTTTATTTTGTCATTTCTATTTTATTTTTTTTTACTATATACACAAATACTCTAAAAAAGGACCCACGAAAAAAAGAATCTAACTTTCTCACTAAAATATGAAACCCGTTTATAGTTTAGGTGTAAAAGTTAAAACTTCGAAAGGACAGGATCACAAACCTGGCCCAAAAAAAACAAAAATTGAACCTACCACGATAGCAAAACAGAGGCCAAATTTCAAAAGAAAAAAAAAATAAAAGAAGAGAGACAAAACTTGTTTCTGTGTGTGTTGTTAAAGAAAGAAAACTCATTGATGCAAAATAACACACATGCCAAGATGACAACAAATTAAAAAGTAATAATAAATAAGAGGAACCAATTATGCAAAAAAGAGAGATAAAAGTTTGAGTTCTAGAGAGATTTTCTGATGAGAGAAACAAAAATCTGATCGAGGGATGGTTATGATGCCACTCTGGTGTTCAAGCACAAACCTGTTCTAAGGGGGGAAAATAGTACCTAGAATTGCTTATGATATTTTTGATCATTGTTGATTCCTATTTATAGATGCTTGAAGAATGAATGAAATTAATGACAAACAATTTAAATTGATGCTAATTAATACGATTTACTTTGATTGACACTGATTAAAATCAATTAAAAGATGCTGATTAATACTAATTGATAAATTAAAGGATGCTAATTGGCACAAATTGACAAATTAAGAGATGCTGATTGAAACAAATTGACAAATTAAGATATACTAATTAGCACCAATTGAAGAATTAAGAGATGCTGATTGACACAAATTGACAAATTTAGAGATACTGATTGACACAAATTTACACTAAATGGATGTAATTTTTTATTTTTAATTTTTATTATTATTTTCATATGATGCTACTTGGACTTGAGCTAAAAGATTGGACCTTTATTTTTTCTCTTTTTTAGTCTCTTTATTTAATTTTTATTTTTTTTATTGTTTTGCATTTTTATTTTTTATTTTTTACAAAAAGATTTGAATAAAATATGATATTCATAATGCTCTCATTATGACACTGTAGTATAAAGAAAGAAGAAATTATGGAACAATGAAATATTTGAGCACCTTTAAAAGTGTGGCATGCATGATATTGTCGACTACATAACCCCAGCCCTCTGGGCTTTTCATCTCATCAAATATGCTAAGCATAGAATCTGTCACTTCAACAAACATAAGCCTCCATCATTGCATTCATCACTATCATGTTCAGCTTCCCCAAATGCTTCTTTGCAACTTCAATCTTATCGAAAATCTCCAAAATCTAAACTGAAATAACAAAAACAACAACAACAACAACAATTATAATAATAATAATTAAAGATTCATATTTTCTTTCCTATATGTACATTCTTCTTATTCTTCTTTTTTAACCTAGTGAAGTTGTCTTTGATGAGTGAGTTGAACAATACGATAAATGAGGCGCTTGAGAAGAAGAAGAAGAAGAAGAAGAAGAAGAAGAAGAAGAAGAAGAAGAAGAAGAAGAAGAAGAAGAAGAAGAAGAAGAAGAAGAAGAAGAAGAAGAAGAAGAAGAAGAAAATGACAAGATGATAGCCAAGGCTTCGCTGCCCATTCATCATGGAATTTAGTTCAAAAATTGTCTCTATAATCTGTAATGTATGAGCGATGGAGAAGAAGAAGAAGAAGAAGAAGAAGAAGAAGAAGAAGAAGAAAGCGAGACATAAAAGGATTGAACTACTGGGTTTGAGTGGAGAGGAGTAGCAAACAATAATAGAATGTGAGTCTTAAGCATTTTTTTATTGGTTGCATTAAATGACAAGACGATAGCCAAGGCTTCGCTGCCCATTCATCATGGAATTAAGTTCAAAAATTGTCTCTATAATCTGTAATTGTAATCTGTAATCTATGAGCGATGGCTTTTAATGGAGTGATGAATAGGCTCACTTACACTATCACAATGATTGGATAGTTTATGTAGTGGATATTGGGTTAGGCCCATTTTGACATTGGGCTTTCAAAATAGTTTGTGGGCTCTACTTGATTTGGGCCAACAAGCAGTGACAACATAATGGCAATCCAAGCGTTCACATTATGCAAAACAAGGGCTTTGTTTGTTTTTATATATTTGTAGACTAGGCTACTGCCTCAGTGGTTAATATCACATGTCTTAGTAAAACGGGCTGAGTTTGATCCATTCCCACCATATCTACTCCTTCTCCTCCCCAAAATTAGAGCTCTCAAAATGGGTTAACCTACTCTACTAAGCCTTGGCTCACATGGACTAGGGCCAAAAAGCTCTTAAAGTTAAAAAGACCACACTTATAAAAAGTCAATAAGGCTAAAAGCCTATGTGGCAAACTAGGCCAAGGTTGTTCCATGAGTTAGCTCACTTACAAAATTTTCAAATTTTGCTCACTTTTTTAAATAGGATGGCTTTAGCCCATCGATCAGCCAAACCACTAAATTACCTTAAATGACCACACCCACCTATGGACCAACCCATTAAATTATCTTAAAGGAACACAATTGATGTGGTATATTCATTTTCCATCCAAAACTATAAAATACCACATAACAGTCAATCAGTATAACTTTAATCACTTTTAATGCCATAAATTTTACTTGCATTTATATTAAAATGCATATATATTTGTAGATCATGAACTTTAACTTATATTTAGAAATACATGACCTTCGATCCCTCTACATTGGTTGATGGGCATGTAAGCAATTTGCAAAGACCAAATTCTTAGTGTTGCATTTTTTCCAATGACTCTCCTCCTACACAAAGCAAAGAAATAGATAAACATCTTATACCATCACAAAAATTAATATAGAATGCAAAAATTAGCAAAAACCACAATCTGGGTGTATTTAAGTTTTATGCAGATTGTAGGGGTGTCACATTGGCTACAAGCCCATGGGCTGTCCCCAAACCCCCATAGTTTGGTCCCCATGTAATTTTAGCCCAAAACTCAAGGGGCTTTCATTAGCCCTTACCTACATAGCCTACTAAATTTATGGGTTAAGGCTTGATTATCCATGGGCCAGCCCCCTGTTATTAATTTTATTTTCTCTATTCCTCTCTCTTTCTCTCTCTCTCTCTCTCTCTCTCATCAAACACATCTAAGCTCACACTCATACAATGTACACCAAAAAATATTTTCTTCAAACATTGAAAGTTCAAAACTCTAAAATCCCGAATTCCCATTTCAAGTTGAACTTCCAAACTATGATTGTCAATTCGTAATTGCTCACGACCACCATTGTTGTTAGCTTATTGCTTAACAATGTCATTTCTCGTCATTGTCAATTTACCATTATCATACTTGTTAAGCTGCAATTTCGTTAGTCCATTTTGACCTTCCTTTCTTCCATTCCCCGTCACAACAAATAGAAGTGTATAATTGCTTTTTCATATTTTATTTGCTAGTAGTCTCATAGTTATATATAGAGAATTAGCCAAAAAGACCTAATCACCACTATGTAATCTATGGCTTGAGATTTGGAATTACAGATTACAAGGGATTTACAACAGAAAAGGTACTACATAGATAAGGCAACTAATTATCCTTATAATTATGCTAAATATAGCTCATGCCAACACTCCCTCTTAAGTTGGTGCACAAATGTCTTTGATGCCAAACTTGTCTAGTGAGCTATGGAAGTTTTCACTTGAGACAGCCTTTGTAAGCATGTTTGCTGGTTAGTCTTTTGACCTGACAAAAGGAAATCGAATGACTTTTTCTTCAAGGTTTTGTTTGATGAAATGTTTATCCACTTCAATGTGTTTGGTATGATCATGTTGAACTTGATTTTAAGAAATCTCTATTGTTGCTTTTTTGTCACAGAATAGATCCATTTCAGTGTTAGGTGCAAAACCAATCTTAGTTAAGAGCCTTCTAAGCCAAAGAAGTTCATAAAGTCCCTTGCCTATTCCTCTAAATTCTACTTCACCACTTGACAATGCCACCACTATTTGCTTTTTACTCCTCCATGTAACTAAATTTCCACCAACAAAAGTGAGTATTTAGATGTGGACTTTTTATCATCAAATCTCCTGCCCAATCAACATCAATATAACCACCAATATTGAGATAATTATTTTTAAAAAACATATTTCCTCTTCTTGGAGCAAATTTCAAGTAGTGAATTATCTTATTCACTGCCATATGATCTTCACTAGGATTGTGCATGAATTGGTTTGCTGCACTAACAACATAAGTAATATTCGGATGGGTGTATGATAAATAGGTTAACTTGCCTACCGGTCTTTGGTACCTCTGTTTATTAGTAGGTACCTAATTTGTATGCTCTCCAAGTCTATGATTTTGATCAATTGGTATGTCTGCTAGCTTGCAATAAATCATTCCCACTTCGGATAATAAATCTAACACACACTTTCTTTGGGAAAGAAATATTCCTTGACTTGACCTTGCTACTTCTATTCCCAAAAAAATATTTTAGACTTCCAAGATTTTTCATCTCAAATTTAATCCCCAACTGCTCTTGAAGTTTCTTGATCTATTTTATATCATCTCCTATAATAATCATATCATCCACATAAATTATCAAGGCAATTACCCTCCCTATTTGTGCTTCAAGAAGAGGGTATGGTTTGAGTTACTTTGGTGGAAGTCGTATTTTCTCATTGCCAAATTGAATCATCCGAACCATGCTTGAGGTGATCGTTCCAATCCATATAGAGCTCGCTTCAACTTACATGCAACTCTAGCTTCTGATGTTGTAGTGTAACTAGGTGAGATATCCATATAGACTTCTCTTCAAGATCTCCATGTGGAAAAGCATTCTTCACTTTGAATTGATGAAGTGGCTAATCTAGATTTGCTACTATTGATAACAACACTCTGAGAATGTTCAATTTTGCCACTGGTGAGAACAACTCTTGATAGTCTACTCCATATGTTTGTGGATAACCTTTGGCCACCAACTTTGCTTTGTATCATTCAATAGATCTATCATCTTTATGCTTCACAAAGATCACCCATTTGCACCCAATTGTTTTCTTCCCTTCTGGTAGTGTAACAATATGCCAAGTTTCACATTTTTGTAGTGCATTCATTTCCTCTTGAAATGCTTGATACCATTTCGCGTTTGCCAAGGCCCCATGTATGTCACTAGGGACATGACAGGAGGACAAATGATGTGCAAATGCTTTAAGGGGTTCAGATAACCTCTAGGTGGTTACATGATTAGTGATTGGGTACCTTGATCCCTTTCCTTCAACATTTGATGAATATCTAGCTGGAGGCTTACCCCTATCCTGCTTGAACGGTAAGTGATAACCAACAAAAGTATCTACAATAGGACTAGAAGGTGGTATAGGAGAGGTTACCTTAGGAATATTCTTAGGAGAAATGCCATTGGGCACATGAGAAAAAGGGGCACTTTCTTTGACTACTTCTAATCCATCCTCTTTAGTAATGTCACTATCATCTCCCTTTTTCTAGATATTAGTACATGCATTTTCACCCTTTACCATACATCTTACTATCTCATTGTTGTCTTCTTTATGTTTGTTGGATGATCCTTGACTTTCCTTTAACCTTGGACTATCCCATCACTTCAATTTTTCATCCCAAGTCTCCCCATGAATAACAGAAGTTGATGGGGGTGCACGGCAAAAATTCTTAGATTCTAGGAATGTGACATCTATAGTGATATATGTTACACCCTCCAAAGTATAGTACTATGCTTAAGTCATAATACCTCACTTATGAGTTGTTACTGTCATTTAATCGGACCTTGTTTGGCAGCAACTTTCAGCCACTTTCAATCTTACTAGTCAACTCCGCTTCAAAGGACCTTCTTGCGAACTTCCGAACTATCTGGAGATAACACGGAAATAAACATAAGAGTGAGAATTGTAAATTCTCAGTAAGATTCATTAAACTACCATATGTTTTGTCATCGTTATTATCTCCAACTACTTCAGTTTATTATGAAAAATGTGAGCATGTTAACTAGACTATTCAGCTTTATAGTTTGAAAATATATTGTCCGAAGCAGAGTTCATTTTATTCACGCACTTGAGTCACATTGGCAATATTTCATATTTGGAATAATAATCACAACATAAGTAGATAGAACGGTCTCAACATCAATAAAACAAGGAATATAATTATGCAAATACTCATACTTGAATTCATGCAAATGCACTTGTGTTTTCCTTTAACTTTCTTTACTTTCTTTTCTTGGCACACCTAGGCATTACGTATTGCCGTCCCTAGGATGCTTGCATATGTTTTGATCTTTATTCTTTACTGCCCTTGGGTAGTCTGATCTAGGAGTGAGCTCAACTCGTGACCATCGTCACATAGAACTAACCTACAAGGGGATCCATGTGCCTCTAGTCTTGAAAAGATTTCATTTTGGCCACGTGCCTCTAAATTGAAGGGATCTCTCTTGGTCATGTGCCTCAAGAATAGAGGGATCTCAGCTGACCACTTGCCTTCAATGTAGAAGGATCTCATCTGACCATGTGTCTCCAAGGTAGAGAGATCTCATAGTTTTAAACTGCCTTCACAGGGAGGGACCCAATTAACTGCCTCCAAGTGAAGGGACCCAATCTTATCTTATTTAACTGCCTTCATAAGGAGAGATCTCATAGCTGCTTCCAGGTGAAGGGATCCACATTTAATATATTTATATCCTTTTATTCTCATACATAATCATGCATAGACATGCTGAATGCACTCAAGCATATGCTTCATCGCTTACTTTCATATATTCTTGCATACATAATTTGCATATACATATTCATAACATATAAATGCTCATAACCTCCTTACAATTCTACCGAGAATTCGGCAGCCTAACGGATCGGATCTATTTCCACATGAATAGTGCCAGTTTCAACAGACAGTCAGTCACAATAAGAGATCAAATATAATGCATTAATCTTTCAAGCACCAACATGGAATTGCGACACTTAGACTTTAATTGAACTCATATATGCATTAAGGTGCCAAATCCTTTAATTTTGGAAATCCTGCTCATATTCTTCAACTCTACCCGTTTTTAGAAATTAAGCCTTAAATTCATTTTAACTCATTTCGCCCTGAATTCTAGATATGTTGAAGTGTTATGTGTCTATTTTATAACCTCTTTCATCTTATCTAATTTTGATAAATGTAGCGCAAGTTATTTAAGTTTTATCTCGGCCTGCCCTGTAGCTAGCCAGAATTGCACACTTAAAAGTAAAAATCCACTAAAAATTGAAAACCAGTTCAAATCATACAAAATTGGTATTATATTAAAGCTAACAGGACAAGCTTTCATTTGCAAGAAGTTCCACTTAATTTGCTTTAGTAGATCTTGAGTTATAAACCCCGAAATTTGACCTTGCTAAATTGTCCTATTTTGGCCTAGTTTGGACATAGGGAAACTTTCTCGAACCACTAGGAGCAAATAGGACTGTATCTAACTCTAAAATTTTTATGGAATGTTCTCCTATGTGTAAGATTTCTAACAAAGTTAGTTTCACTCAATTCCAAGTTGTATGGAGCAAGTTTTGCCCTGAACAACCTAGTCTGCCCAGAATCAAACTCAAAAACCTAAGTCAAATTTCCAAAATTCATACCTCTCTCAATACTAATTCAATAGCCTTATATTATATATGTGTGGAAAGCTCTGAATGTCTAGTTTCACATAAAAATATTTTCATCAAATTTAATTAGCTATAAGTGGAGCCGTACACTTTACCATATGGACTGCCGAGGGATTTTGGTCTTCCAGCCCCTCACTTCTTCCTACTTTCACCCTTTCTTAATTCTTAATCGATTTTAACATCAAAAACAGCCAACAAACCAATCAAGGATCATCATATTCATTCAGTCATCATATCAAGAAGTGAGAAAATAAAGACCTAAATCAGCCACCCATAACCAGAAAACAAGAACAAGGTTGAATATCTACCTTATTTTGATGCAAAACTAGCTAGTCTTGAGTTCTAGTGAAAGATATGGGTGTAAGAGATTTGAAGGAAGCTAAAAATGGAAGAAGGAGATGAAGAAGATTAAGAGAAGAAGGAGAGAAGGCTGCTGGAAGAGGGAAGACAAAATTCTGTTGAGGAAAAGGAAATATGATGTTGGTATAATAATGTGGTTGTTGGAAAAATGGCTCCTCATTGGTGCCAATTCTTGTGGTCGAAACTCAACCAAATTGCCCCCCCTATGTGGCTACCAAGGGCGCCACTTTTATTAAGGTAGGTGACTAAATTTTCAGCCATTGGATTGAGGGTTTTCATCATATAATTCCAGTGATTTGGTTCCGACAGTTTAAAATACTGAATCTTTATCGATTTCCTTCAAACCGGCAAATCATTATTGAATAGTTTTGTAAGAATCCCTATGTATCTATCTTAATCTTCTCTAAACTTAATCCTTCTAGTTAATGCTTAATTAAATCCTAATTAATCTTAATTAATTTCTAACCAATCTTACTTATCCAATAAAATTGAATAAATCGATTAACGACATAAATTAAACGTATTATAATTTCGGGCGCTATACTAAATAATTTCTTATAGTCTTTTATACAATAATCTAAATTTCCTTTAACTCTAGTATTTATAATTCATCCCTAATTACTCTTACTTTTCTAATAAATTGATTAACTGTGCAAATCAATTGTACTGTTTCTTTGGGATTGTTATCTTCTCGCTTTTTTCGTAAATCCTTTAATATTTTCTGTTTGGTTTCTGTAACTAATGGCATTTTTGTAATTATGGGCATGTCTAAGGGCATCCCGCATCATTTCATATGTGGGCACTTCCGTGGCCCAATTGGCTAAGAATTTGGTTTCTACGTTTCCGCTACGTGGTTCTGCTTAGTTTGAAACTTTATTCTGCTAATTCAATTGGTATAGGGACCTAAATGTCATTTTCTAAAAAGTTTAGGGGCAAGACTGTAAATAATAAAAGTTTGCCCAATGATGTTTTCATTATTTCCTATAACGTTATGGGGATGTTACAATATAAGTGTGTTTGGTGGTGGGATTGTATCACTAGTATCCTTTTTCCAAAAGAATACAATGAACAACACAGGGATCAAGCTTGATCCTTTGATTCTTATAGAGATGAACAAAGGCAACATACCCAAATATCCTTGGTGGAATAACTAACACAAATGGTAAGAAAACATGAGTAGATAGGACTTGTAGAGGGGTCTTGAGCTCCAATATTTTGGAGGCCATTCGGTTCAATAGATGTACTGCTGTATGACAGCATCCCCCCACTATTGACCAGGCATATTTTCTCTAATTAACAAGGATTGTGCAGTTTCTAAAATATGACAATTCTTTCACTCAATCACACCATTCTATTGTGGTGTCTAAGCACATGAAGTTTCGTAAATAATGCCATTCATTTAGAAGTACATCTAAAACTCATGGTTAGCATATTCTTCTCCATTATCTAAATGAAGAATCTGAATTTTAGCAGAGAATTGATTTTTAAGCATAGTATGAAATGCTCGAAACACCCCAAATACCTTATCTCGGGTACAATCATCTACAAAGAGCACAAACCAATGAATACTAGAGGCAGTGGTAATGAGAGAGGGTCCCCATATATCAAAATGAATCAAGGCAAAAGAAATGTTACTTTTATTGAAACTGATTAGAAAAGTTACACAATGACTTTTAGCAAGAATGCAAGTATCATATTTAAAGTTATAGTCACACAAATCTAGAAATAAATCAGGAAGCAAGTGCTTCATATAGCTGAATGATGGATGTCCTAACTGCCTGTGCCATAAACATATTTTCTCTCCCTTGGCACTAATTGAGTGTCGCTATATATTATTGGCTCTACCCAAACTTTGTCATTCATGTAGTATAACCCCCCTCTCTTAGTACCATGACCAATGATCTCCTTTGTGAGAATATTTTGAAAAAGGCAAAAAGTATGATACATTAGAACTGTACAATTTAGTTCTTTAGTTGCTTGACTCATAGACAATAACTTATTTGAAAGAGATGGTGGTAATAAAGTATTGGATAAAGAAATTGAGGGTGATAAAGCTATGATTCTAGCCCTATGATAGGATATGTCACCCCATTGGCATTAACAATCCCAATTCATCTGGGTTGTGTGATCTTGGTAACATTGTTTGAAGAGAATGTCATGTGATCTATGACTCGAGTCTATTATCCAATCCCTATAATCACCTTGAGTAGAATTAAGTAAGACATAATTAGGATTACCTTGGTCATTAAAAAGGATAGTTGGTTTATCTTTGGACTCAACCTGTGAAATAAGAGATAGTTGCGATTCTGCATTCCCAATTGTGCCCATCCTGAACCTCCTGTTGCTTCTTGTTGTTTTCATGCTTTGAGTTCATTTCACCAATCTGGATAACCATGTAACTTAAAACATGTTTCACGGCTATGTTTTGGTTTTTCACAGTGAGCACAGCCACTGTCTTCGCCCTCAATTGGTCCCTTAGTCTTAGTAAAAGCATTGACTTTTCCCTTGTTTGAAGATGATAAGCCAGGTTTGTTCATTTGTAGCATTGGTAGTCCTGCCTTTATTCCTTTAGATGCTGTAATAGTGCCTAGTGTAGTTTCTGTGCCTGCAAGCATTACTGCTTATTTAGTCTCTTCTTTTCGAACATACCTATATGCTTGTTCAATGGTACAAAATGGTTATAGTCGAAGTACATCACTTCAAACCTTGTCTAGCCTGTCATCCAATCCATCAAGAAAAGTATAAACTCGGTCTTCTTGTAGGAGAGAATTCCATTTTTGTATATCTATTGCACAAGTCATTAGGTTCAGATGGCAGAAATCAATCTCTATCCACAAACCTTGGAGACCATTGTAGTAATATTCAATAGATCCCCTACATTGTCTTAGTTGGGGCACATGCTTCTTCAATTGATACACTTGAGATGTATCAATTCCATCAAAATAAGTAGTGGAAATTGAGTCCTATGCCTGCTTAGCAGTAGGAAATGGATAAAGTTGCTAATCAATGAAAAGTCCATGGAATTGATCAATCATCCTTTTACAATAGTATTTTCTGTCCTCTATCTTTTGAAAGTTAGATCAGTTTGCATAGGTTGAGGAAAATCACCATTTATATAACCCAATTTATCTCGTCCTGAGATATACATCTCAACAACTTGAGACCATAAGGCATAGTTAGTACCATCCAACGAGGGAGAAGAGTCATAGGTTGGCCCAGGGGTATGGGTTTCAGACAAAACATGCGTCATTCTAGTCGTCAAGTTTTCAAGAAAAGTAGTGGCAAACTTCTCTTTATGGTTTTGAAGCTCCAACAAATCAATTGGTGTAGCCATTTTGGTAGACTTCTCTTCATGGTTTTGAAGCTACATCAAATTAGTTACTGTAGCCATTTTTGGAGTCTAATGCAACAGAGACCTAAGGATGCTCCTAGGATTGTCGCTCAGATACATGTCACAACAAATAGAGCGTATAATTTCCGTTTCATATTTTATTTACTAGAGGTCTCATAGTTATACACAAGGAATTACCCAAGAAAACCTAATCACCACTACGTAATCTATGACTTGAGATATGGAATTACATATTACAAGGGATTCACAACAACAAAAGGTAATACATAGATAAGGCAACTAATTATCCCCATAATTATGCTAAATACAGCTCATGCCAATATTCCCTTTACCGCTTAATGTGCTTTTTTCTTAGTCTTGCTCCATTTGGTGCATTTTGACTTCTCCCCATTGTCATTGCATAATGTTATGTGCTTGAGAAAGGGATTGTTGATTCGACTCTTATATGGAAAAAAGTTAACTTAATTAGTTTTTATTTCTTTGTCATACTAGTGTCTTAAAATAATTTTAATAATTGTAATACAAAATGTTGTAAACATTATTGTAGATCAATCTTAACAAAATCAACGTTTAAAAACATCAATTTACTTAAGCCACTTTCAAACTTCTAATTTTGCTCAAAATAATCAAAGTACACTCACTTTTTTATTTGGGCTAAATAATGTTTTATAGCTTTGGTAAGCATATTACTAAACAAATATGCAATTTTTTGGTATCAAAAAATAGACGTCGATCTAATTCTTATATCCTAAGAAGCATAAGTTACATTAATAAAACTAAAAAACATAAGGAATAAAGTTTCCTTCTCCTTTGGTCCATGTTTTGCTTGTCTTTATATCATAGAAAATTATTAGAAAATAGCCTTTTATTTATTCCTCCTCTTCTATCTAAGATTGGGCTTTTTGTCTAACTATTCTCAAGATTCCTTGTTAGCTGAAAGTGCTAAGTCTCTTCATAATATATGTTCTATGAACATTAGTATATCGGCTCTACACTCTTGCTTTGAAAATAGGTAAATCTGTTTACATGATGATCTGATTTCTATACAAACTACATTGTATCTTCTTTTGCAATTATTTTAGTGTATTTTGTTATTAAGTTGTAAATTGTATTGCTAATATGTTGTGATTTTTTTATTTTCAGTTGTTGACTTGATATCCTTACAATTTCTACTATATCAAATTCCAAGGTGAAACTGTCATGTTAAAGTTTCTTTCATGTTTGAAAAGGCTACTATCCATTTGAGAGCAAGTCAATCACTTGAAAGGTATTTTTGGCATGCCAAACTATTAGCAAATGCAATGTATATGTGTTGATCTTTAATTGTTTAGTTACTTCCTTTATAAATATAAATAAATGGCTAAATTCCATATAAACCAAACCATTTAAGGTGTTGGTTTGTTTTAATGCATAATTATAATTTCAACATTAGGTGTGTTTTAGTTTTTTCTAGTCACTCTCACTTTGTTGCTTTCATTTGATTTAGCTATTCGTGTTCTATTAAGGGAGCTTCACATTGCAATCAAATGAAAGCAACAAAGTGAGAGTGACTAGAAAAAACAAAAACATGCCTAATGTTGAAATTATAATTAGGCATTAAAATTGACAAACACCTTAAATGGTCAGGTTTATGTGGGATTCAACCATTTATTTATATTTATAAATGAATTAAATGTACAATTAAAGATCAACACATGGACATTGATTTGCTACTAGTTTGGCATGCCAAACTATTTAACCAAATAGTTTGGCATGCCAAAATTAACCTTCAAGTAGTTGAATTGCTCCCAAATGGATATTAGCCTATTCAAACATGAAAGAAACTTTAACATGACACTTTCATCTTGGAGTATGCCATAGCAAAACTTGGAAGGACATCAAGCAACAATTGAAAATCCAAAAATCACACCATATCAGCCATAGAATTGCAACTCAATAACAAAATACACTAAAGTAGTTGCAAAAGGAGATATGATGTAACCTATACAAAAATTATGTCATCATGTAAACATATTTATCTGTTTCCAAAGCAAGAATGTTGAGTTGATATACTCATGTTCATACAACATATATTATGATGAGAATTAGCACTTTTAGGTAACAAAGAATCTTGAGAACAGTTAGATAGAAAAGGCTTAGTCTTAGACAAAGAACCAAAATAAAAACTAAATTAATCACTACACAAATCACTAAATAAATATACACTATATAAATAAAAGGCTAATTTTCTAATAATTTTCTGTGATATAAAGATAAGCAAAACATGAACCAAAGGAGAAGGAAGTTTTGTTACTTATGTTTTTGAGCTTTATTAGTGTAATATATGCTTGTTGGGATATAAGAATCAAATGGATATATGTCTCATCGATTATTAAAATTACATATTTGCTTAATAAGACACTTACCAAAGCCATACAATATTATTTAGCCCAAATGAAAAGTGAGTATAATTTGATTATTTGGAATAAAACTGAAAGTCTGAAATTGGCTTTGGTAAATTGATGTTATAAACGTTGATTTTGTTAAGATCGATAAAAAAATAATATCTCCAACACGACAAAGAAATAAAAATTAATTAGCTAACATTTCTTGGAAAAGAACCAAAGTAGCAGTCTCTTTCTCAAGCATATAACATTACGCAACAACAATAGTGAGAAATAAAATCCATGAAATGAAGCGACATCAAGTAAAGAGAGAAAGGGAAGAGAAGAAGGGGAAAAGGGACTCACGAAATGGAAGCTCAACGAGTACGATAATAACAAATTGACAATGATCAACAGTTAATGACAATGGCAACTAATGATCCAACAACAATGGTGGTGGCAAACAATGGTAATTTGACGATGGAAGATTGGAAGTTCGACCTTGAATTGGGAATTTGAGAATTGAGAATTGAGAATTTGGGATTTTAGGGTTTTGAACTTCTAATCTTTGAAAAATATATTTTCAATTTTTGATGTACACTACAAGAACGTGAGCTTAGATGATACACACACACCACACACAAAAATTAAAATTAAAAACATCAACCTAACCCCTATACAATTCAACTCTAGCCCATACATTTAGTTAGCTATGTGGGTCAGGGCTAATGAAGCCCCTTTAAACTATGGGCTAAAATTAATTAGGGGCCAAATTATGGGGGTTGGGGGGCTAGCCCATGGGCTAGTGGCCAATTTCACACCTCTTCCAAATCCCTTTTTCCTACAAAAAAAAAAAGTTTGCTTTTATGTTTTTGTTGGTGACATGGACATGGAAGTGATAGTGAGACAATAGATTCTCTATCTATGGTAGATCAACTAGGATCTATTGTGTGATTTGATAGAATGTTTGATTGAGGTTCTTTAGTTAGGAGATTAATCAATATACTATACACAATTCCTTAATTCCCTTGCTATATGGTTGGCTATAAAAGTTTCATCAAAACCAAAGATAGAGATTTGACAAGATCACTTGTGCTCTTATGTTTATTTGTGGTGTGATGTAAAATCGTCCATATTCTAATGTATTTTATCTAAAGTTGTATAGTTTCATTAGTCAAAATCATAGGTTTAGCTTGCATTTTTATTAGATTATGCCTTACTAATTTCATTGGTCATAGTCATACTAAATAGCAATATTAAAATTTTAACTTGTCTTATCCTATCTAGTCCTATATTATCATTTGTACCAATTTGATCCTTAAAAGATTTGTGTTACTAATTAAGTTCCTTAATAAGGGAAAATGTTATCACTTTAGTCCTTCTTTATCAAATTGAGATAAATAAGTGTAATGAAGTCTTGACTTAGGGACTAATTTGATAATATTTGATGGACTAACTAATTGATACCAAAAATCTTTAAGGTTTCATTTTGTATAAGGCAATCTATGTGGATTGATGGTAATTTACAATTAAAATACCTAGGACCACCATATTCCTTGCTCAGTATTACACATTACCTAGTAATATAGATCACCTGGGTAATACAGATTGCTTTTAAAGTGACAATTAACATAGCCCCCAGGAGGGTATCTATCTGGCATATGGCAATCCTTACATTTTTTTATTATTATTGTTATTATTTGGAGGGTATTTTAGTAAAAGTTTATATTACCTAGTAATTTTTTTGATATATCAAATAAGATAATGTGAATTACCACCTACATTCTTTGTGATAACTGGATTTTTAACATTATAATTAACCTTCATATTTGGCATTTTAACTCCCTCTTATGCTTTATTGAGTGTGAAATGAGTGGTATTTGTGATTCTGATTCAAATTGGGCCTTTGAACAATTTCCAACATAATTTGATTTTGACACTATTTCAGTATTTTGGCCATAACTTTCATTCTAAACCATTGATTATTGTGCTTCTTGACTTGTAGGAAAGCTAGGACACAACCCTACAATGTTTCTGAAAGGTCGAAGGCCAATTTTGAAGTTTTGGAGTTCTAACAGGGTTTGAAATTGAAGCTAGAGGTGTAGTCGTAGTATTCTGAGCAATATGCATTGTTTGGCCCATAACTCAGTCCATAAGAGTCGAGTTGAGCTTAAATTAGTATCATTTGAAAGCTGATATTCAAGGGTTTAACTCATCTTTAGACCACTTCTCAAAATGGGGTAGTTTGTATGGCCAAATTCAAGCCAAAATCCCATGGGCTAGGCAAATTAGATTGTTGGACTAAATTGGGCATAACTCTCTCCACACTCATCCAAATTAAGCAAATGAGGACTCTTTAGAAAGCTTGGAGGGACAAGATTAGTTTAATCAAGGAATGAGCCTATAAATTGGCCTTAGGCATTCAAAATCTAGACTTTAGTTTAGTTTCAAATTTTGGTAGGAGTAGGAGATAGCATTTTGATATTTCCCCTCTTCCCTTTCCCTTTTCCCCTTAGTTCGAATTTACTCTTATTCTTCTCTGTATTTTTTGTGATTCTTCCGTCCATTAATGGAGGTGTGAGATCCTCTACTAATTTAAGACCCAACTAAATTTCATGGTTGTATTCTTAAGATTCATATTTCAATTTTTGCAATTCTATGATTATCTTCTTCTCTCCCCTTCAATTTTCGATTTTAATGCATGATTATGGTTTTAATTGTGAATTGAATTAAGCTCATTTTCATATTTGTTGATTGATAAATATGGAATTGAGTTTGAGAATTCAAGAGATTCTGATCCTGATTTGGATCATAGGTTGAGTTCTTGAGCTTAAACTAGTGTGAATTGATCAAATTTGAGATTTCAATTTGATGATCTCATTGCTAGTTGAATCTTAGGAGATTTCCTAATGAATAACTCCAATCCAATTTCTGAATTAAGGATTGGAAAGTAAAAAACTCATATAGTTGTAATTTGATTCTGTTTTGGTGATCTATGATTGAATATACCATGTTTTTCCTTCATTTCTTAAACTAGTATTTCTTAGTTGTTGATTTCTCCTTTTAAATTCTATTGTCTACGAGCTTGTTTATTAAAATTCCCCACTCTTCTCTAATCGAATTTCACTTTTCATCCTTTTTCATCCTTTAAAGACTACTCAAATTGCATGCTATGCTACAAAACTAGTGTAATATGATTTCTTTGTAATTTGATCAAGTTTGTCACTTGAGTCCGTGCATACCAAATACTTCATTGTAGCATTACTAGTAACTTGAAAAATGATAATTTTTCTAAGTGATGATGTGGATTACTAGCAATCTTGTTAAATAATATACCAAACGCCAACGAAATGATGACATTTTGCATTATTGAGGAAGTAAATTAATAACATGAATCTTTTGATGATCAAAATAATGATGCTTATTTAATTATTTCTCTTTCTCTCATTATTGGTTGTCTAAATATTGTCTAAAGCTTGAGATGCTTACACTTTATTCTCAGTTAAAATTATTCTGTATGCAGGTACTTTAAGAATCGAAATCCTTTCTCTTTTCTACGGTCTTCTCTAATTTTTCAATTATATGTTGGTAATTAAAAAGCTTTTCTTTTTTAAATTGGGAGTATTTTCTTTCTTAATTATCAAAATTTTTAATAAATTTTCAACGTTTAATTAAAGGGGATAAATTATCAACGTTTAATTAAAGGGCCAACAAAATAGACGAAAAATTCTTTGCACGGTAATTCATATCATTTGGCTTTGCAGGTCTCCGTCAAGGAACAATAGCCATTGACTTTAGAGCTCCATTGCAAATTGCACGTGCTCTCTAACCGCCTACTAAAATTCATTCACACTAGTATCAACAAGTAACGGCGTGAAATTAACGTGGACGGAACAGAATAGAACTTTCTGGATACGCGCTTCGTAAACCCGTGACTTTGACTACGCTGGTCTCTCTTCATTTTTTTTCTGCTCTTCTCTTCTAGAAGAAACTATATTCTTCCACACACACACACACACACAAGACCATTAACTCACATTCCTTCAACCTTCTTAGTTTCTCTCCATTTCCTCAAATAGCCCTTTCTATAAATAGCTCTTACACATAACGATTAGATCAACATATACACACACACACATCTAACAAAGTTGGTTCCAACTTCCGACCAATTAAGATCCTCAAATTAGCAAAGCAAGCAAAAACAAAGTTCTAGTGGACACAAATTCAAATTAAGAAGTGAGTAGTATATAGGAGATGTGTCTGGTGTTTGTGTGCGACGAGGATGAGAGGGTGCTGGCGAGGCAGGCAGCACCAGGGGCGTGTCCTTACTGCGGAGGGATGGTGCAGGCCATGGACGTGGAGAGCAAGTGGAGGTTCTGTTTTCTGCCCATCTGCTTCAAGACCAAGCGCAGGTATTATTGTACCATGTGCACCAGGAGACTTGAGGTCCAGTAGTGAATTAGTGATCAGATCATACCCACACACCACCTTCACCATGGAGGATCTGTAAATTAGGAGAAAGCTGATCATCACCTATCAGCTTCCTATCTTTTTTTTTGGGTGGGAAATTTTCTTTCTCCTTTTATGTGTATTAATTTTTTGGTTTTAAATACGTTGTTCCATTTTCTGGCTTCTTCCTTGTTTCCAATTACGATTTGATGCCTTGAAATTAATCTCTATATGTAAAATACAATAGCCTTAGTTTATGCCAGATTTTTTTTTTTTTTTTTAAACCGAGCTTATCCATAACCACCTATGTTTGATAGGTCATTATAGCTCTATCAAGTGTTTAAATTGTAAGTTAAAAAACTGCTGTTGTCGCCGGAAACTTCATGTGCGTGGTTCACTAATTTTGCTTCAAAAATTGCGGCTCCGATTGTGCTCATGTGATTTAATTTTTACCACAAATTGCTGCGTAGTCCAAATCTTATTACAGCTGGGTTTATTATATTTCCAATATGATCAACTTGCGGCGGCAACTATGCCAGCGCCAAGCTTTGTTTCCTTTGGTGTTAAGCAATGTTGTAATGCAATATTTTATTTCAAGCTTGAGCCTATAAATAGGTCCTTATGTACCGTGTGTAATATCAAGTGAAGTTGGTGAATGGATATGATTTTACAAACAAACTTCTCTCTCTCTCTCTCTCTCTATTATGTTTTCAGTGTGAGTGCATAAAACTGACTTTATGAGAGAAAAGTACTTGTGTGTGTCTTGTGTAAGTGTACGTGTGATATTAGTTTACTCTAAATATTACGTAATCTCAAAGTTTTAGTAGAGAGACTTAGAAGAAGACAGAAGATTTCGATCTCATTTATCTAATAATCAAAGCACATGCTTGTCCTTTATTTTTGAATTTTATTTGCCTTAGCCATTCTCGTGAAAAGTACATGCAGCCAAAGAAAACCATGCTTAGAAGTAGCATCTTGCTGGTTTACAAGTTGGACAGTGTATTGAATTTTGAACTATTTAAGGGAATTATGATTACAATATCAGATTCAATGACTTCGGGCTGCAGTGATGATTGTTATGACGGATTAAGCGTTCATATAGAAGCTACTAATGCTGATTGATAACAGGACATACGGAAGGAGTGATGCTAATTATGGGAATAAAATCGAATTATTTGGGAAATGCAGGAGATTCCAAAAGTCTAAAACCCTTCAGCAACGCGAACATGGCGAACACCACAATAGAACTACGAATTGGCAACCCCCAATAAATCGCAGCGCGTAAATATCAAAAGATATTCCATTGATGCTCTAACTAAAACAGGGGAATGAGATATAGGCTGAGCTTTTTCAGTTTCATTAAAAAAAGAAAAAAAGTGTTTTTGTGTAGGATATAAGCACAAGCTAGATTTTTTACCCTTCTCGATTTTACACCCAAAATCAGGCCGGATAATATATGACAAATGTGTTGCTATTCCTTCAAGCCTCAAATAGGATTCTATATGCATCAAACAAGCCTATAACCAAAGATGCTCTGAGATGCTGAATTCCTTAGTTGCAAAATTCAAAATTTAGGATGCTGTCGTCACTTGCAGGTTAGCATAATTGCAATTAGTCAAAATAAATCTATATGATTAAACGTTTTAGTTGTAGGCACGGGTGTATTTTTCTTTTTTCTATTTATAGTTTTTCAGAATCACATCTAATATAAGGGATTGTATCCATTACAAATGTCATATATCAAAATGTTAAGTCTATCAAATTTTAAGAGTGAAATTGGTAATATAAAACCAACAAAGTCATGATTAGATTGTTAATGCAATTACTAGTCAATTGCTATATTTGAAGATTTTTATATTTTGAGAGGAAGAAAATGAATAAAATATTACATAACTCTCCTCACAGTTCAGTGAATCTTATATTATTTGAAATAGACAAAGAAAAAGAAAAATTAGTGAAGATATCGCTTACAGAGTCTCAACTTCTTAGGTAAGGTTATGTTGTATACACAGATTGGTGAATGATGCCACCAGATTATCTTCCTCCACTTCAGTCCAAGTGTATGCCACATTTGAAATTCAGTGAATGCAAGTTCCAGAAGCACAGAACTATTACCACCGCTTTGACTAGCAGACAACTAGGCAAGGATAACCGAGAGTCATTATTGAATACTTCTATTTTAAAAAAAATTGTGATTTTTATAGATCTAACCGTATATTATAATTATTCATTACCCTAACTAATAGTGTAAAACTTTCAAAAAAATAAAAATAAAAATAAATAAATTATTCACAGTCTGCCACTAATTCATAAAATTATTCACAGTCTGCCACTAATTCATAATGAAAATAACGACGGCTTAAATGATCATCTCCAACAATGAAGATTACTTTACTCTTCGTAATCGACATTCGACAAGGCAAAAGGTTATGCGTTTTCATGAAGAAAAAATAAACTGTGATTTCACATATTTTGCGTTGGTTCAGTACTTCCTTCTCTCCGCCTCTCTCATATTCTAATTAAAAGAGGGGAAAAAAAATCCAATAAAAAAAAAGTTCTATATGACATCAAAATGAAAATGGACCTAAATTCAACCAGAAACTAGCACTTCCAGTTTCCACCGCATGTGCGGAGATGAATGTTCGTCCGTCTTGCAACAAACGGTCTGGAGCAGTCACTTTAGTGTTAGAATCCAAGGGCCGAAATAATTGGGATAATATGCGATGATAAACTCCAAAAAAAAAAAAAATTAACGGAAAGAAAACCAAAAAAAAGGAAAAAGGAAAAAGATAATAATGATCCAATACCACATCACAATCTAAAACCTTAAAATAGTAAATTTATGGGTCCAAGTATTTATAAAATATTCATTTTCTTCGTTCTTTTATGATGCATGACTTCTTTTATCCATGCATCTACCTGGAATTCACAATTAAATTTTTCAATAATCTCCTCCATGAAGTTCATACTCAAATTTTTGTCTGTCCCAATATTCTACACGGAATATATGGAAACTATCGAAAATATTACTGAAATATGCAAAAATGGACTTAGAGGAACAAACCCATGCTAAATCTCTCCTTTTTGGTCCTAAACCCATACTAATCTCAAACCAACAGGATAAGCCCGCAAGCTGTTGGGTCTAATCATTTACAAGTTATTACTTTCCTCATAAGCCCAAAATTGTTTGAATTTTATGTAATTTTTTATGTGATATCTAATTGGGTTCATGCATTACCGTGGGTTAGTTGAAATGACTAGGTGGTTCGATTCATTAATCAGATGTCTCTAGTTTGAGTTCTAAAGATAAAAAAAATTTTATTAGGAGATTTAAAACCTCTATGAGACCTTCATAAATCAAACTAGATTAATTAGATTCCTGGTAATAGACCCGATAACATGGTGGACTTCACTTCACCCAAAAAAAAATTCTAATTGCGTTCATGCACCAAATATAATTTAATTGATGGTATTAGGCAAGACTATTGTGGATATTTTTTGGTAAGAATTTAAATATGTTAGTTTCTTATATATGTCATCATGACCAACGCCATGCTTTTGCGATTTTATGGTAGAGTGGAGGGGAATAGCAAAATCTTATCATATGACCTGTAACGGGTTCGGTAGCTCTCAAATCAGGACAATTCACTGGTTATGTATATCTTTTTAATGTCGTGCATTTTCAATTTGACTTCAATTCTCCATATGCAACTTTATATTTCTCCTTACTTAATTTATGCGCAAAAACAAATAGATGCTCTTATAGAAAGTCTCTGTGTCTTTGTTACTTACAACTTCAGCACACTTTCCATTGGACGTTGAAGATCCAAATTCTTTACATTCTAGAACAATATAATTTTTTTATTTGATGTTAATCAAATATTATAAGATCTTCATCTTCTCATTCCCTATGATTTAACTTTGACATTTCCTAGTCTCTTTTTTGTGTGACCAAATGCTAAGCGAACCAAACCCAAATTTGTTAATGATTCATTCCTACTAAGCTACGTATCTTTCTCATTTCTCATCCGAAGAAGGAGAAGAGACCCTGTCGATGTCAAACCCCAGAAAAAATGTTCCGCTGAATATGATCCAAGAACAGCCACAATGATTTGTTGGCTCTCAGGGCACATCATATTCCAGGCTTGCAAGGAGCACCTAGCTTCATTCACATGATACAACACCCCCACCAAAATCTTGTCAAGGTCTTGTCCATTTTATGACTAATTTGTCCATTTTATGACTAATTAACACTTGGGAATCTTGAAACAGTGACATCTTATAACACAAAATTGCCTGTGCAGTGCCTATTACCCAACCCTTTTTTGTACTTTAACATCATGACAAGGTTCCACTCTTATGGGTGTTATCTAATCACTTGCCTTTTTCCACATTCACTTTAACACAACGGATCGTCGTTTCTATATACATGATGCAATTGCTTTTCTTATCGTCCATTAAAAGTTAGAAATTAAGAACATCTCTACAAATTTCCCAAAAGTTTAGACGAAAGGCAGCATTGATTTGAAAGGCAAAACATTTTGAACCCCTAAGTTCTAAGCAATTTGTGATTTGTCATTGATAGTTAGTCGCTCCACTATGACGACTCTTGGTTTTTCTCCCAATTTTTTGATCACTTAATTGGTATTTTACCATTATTAATATAATTTTTAGGTTAACAGAAACAAAATAAAATGTTATTTAATTTTGATTGATCAATTATATTAATTTGCTTTTTTTTCTTTAATGTTAATAGTTATTTTACTTAAACGTTCAAAAACTTGATGAATTGGTCATATTCCATAACAAGAAGCTAAAGAAAGACCATGAGAGGTTTATTTTCAGTTAGGAACTTTGCGAACCTTGATTAGTGATGCAGCGCGTAAGCATAAAATTTTAACTAAGCAAAAGTTGGCATACGACATGACTCTTGACACAGTTCTATCTTGCACTAAAGAGAGAATAAATCTCTAATATCTAAAATAAAATATTTATTTCTTCAAGAGATGTCTGTAGTACAAAACAAAAGTTCCCTATTTATATAGGGGTTTCTCACATCCTTGATACAAGCGATGTAGGACTAATAATAAAATAGAAAAATAGAAAAGTAAGAAAGTAATAAAACAAGAAACTAATAAAGTAAGAAAGTATGGAACTAAATAATAATTCTATTATGCATTCCATATCATGGGAAAATGTACACCTTTAATTTTGATCCTTTTTTTTTATCCTCCTCTTCAGTTTGTGGGAAAAAAAAAATGTGGTTCAAGTTGAATAGATGGTGCAGTTCACCCTTACTAAGGTTTTCTTCTAAGTCATCAAGTTTTGCATAGGTATTGACTATTGTATGCAAGATTACTTCTTCAAAATCTTCAGGAAGATAGAGTTTACATGAGGTCTCTCAATAATGTCATATATATCTTGTGTAGACCATACATGTCTCCAAAAATTTGTAGTCAGTTACTTGTCGAACTCTATAAGAGGCTTGAAGAATTTAATGGAAGTAAGAACTGAGGATCCTATATGTTATGTAGTGGGGTTTAGGTTTTTGCTTCAACTAAGAACATAAAGATAAGATTTGAATTTTAGGAGTTAAGAAAGAGAAAGATAATAATAATAGGGATCACTCTTTATAATATACCAAGAGCTAATTTATCCTGTCATTTGCCAACATGGCACAAAACAAAGCCACATCAGCCACTTAACCAACCACATGTTCATCGCCATTAAGTTTAGTAGTGGAGATTTAATATAGGAACTAGCATGTCCCACATTTTGATTAGCTTAGGTTGAGTTTTTTTTTTTTTTCTATTCTTAGGGACTAATTTATCCAGCAAAATTCTTGATAAAGACCAATTTAGTTTATAAACATTAAAATATTCTAAGAAAAATGAAAAAGGAATGTGGACTTCGTTACTCAATTTTTTTCACTACAAATGATAAGTTTAAAGTGCTCAACATCCTTTGCAAAGTAACCAAGATTTCTTATTTATGGGCATGGATGATTATCTCTATATGCAAAGAAATTATGTTCATTGTGGTTATTCTAATTGAAGGTTACCAAATCTTCTCCCATTGTAGGAGAAATTCTTTTTCATCCAAAGTAAAAAATAAAAGTGCTGCTATGTTTCATTTATTTTTAAACATTTTAGTTTCATTAGTCCATTGTTTTCCACTTTGGCTGCATTTTTAACGCAATAGATGGAATATTGAACTGTGAATGAAAAAAAGCACAAAGTTTTATTGCCATGAAAGTATCTAAGAATTTCTTATAAGATCAATGCAACAATACACACAAAGAAACCAATACAACAATACTTCAATATCATTGAATGTGCACATATAATATATATATATATATATATATATATATATATATATAAGAGTGTTACACTTTATAAAATCAAATTGAGAAAAAAAGAAAAATGGAGTACAAACAAAAGGAAAAATTTATAGAAGAGAAATGAGAGAGATATAAAGAAAGTGAGAGAAAGAGAGTCATCTATGATCATCCCAGCTAATAAACTTTGCAATCTTTCCTACTCGGTATGTTCTTCCTTCTCACCACACATACTTGTTCAATAGTTGGTTATGTAACGTCCGAAAAATTTTATCGTTAACAATTGAGTTGTTCAGTTTTTATCGTTAACAACTGAGTTATTCAGTTTTTATCGAATAAGTGAGTTTAACCAGAATTCAATTAAGCATCGACTTAAAGCCAATTAAGTGGGATTTAAAAGAGATTAGACTTGATGAAATTAGATTAGGAATATAGGAAACCTCACAGAAAATTTTAAACCGATTTACCGATTTAAGAGAAATCGGTAAGATTTCAGTATTTTAAATTGTTGAAACCGGACCAACAGAAATTTTTCTATGAGATAAGCATGTACATATATATATGATGCAGTTTCTTTATTTCGCAATTTTGTTTGAGTTACTTTATTTCCGATACAACGACTGTTTCGTGTATATCTCACTACCAAACCGAAATTGATTAAAGTAAATAATTAACTCTTAGTTCACCACACGTAATAACTTATCAGGTAATATATTATGACTTAAGCATAGTATTTTGTCTAGTAAGGTGTTACAGGTTAGGCCTCCTAACTCAAGTTCTGGTTTTCCTTTCCTCAATTTTTGAGCTCCTTCCTCCTTGTCCTCCATTCATAGGCCAATGATGAGTACTGACCTAGCCTTTCTTATTCATTTTATCCAACGCACCCTCCAGGTTGTCCTCTACATTAGCTTGAGTCATAACATTTCTTCTCTCATTAGAAACAACCTTGTCCTCAAGGTTAAAATTGGGGTGACATCATTATATAATTTAAAGGTCTTCTCAAGTTGCTTCATTTGATTACATTCCTTCCTATTAGACTAGCATTTGTGGAATTTGTTTCCCTCATTTCAATATATAGTCCTTGTTTATTGTAGCACTTGGCTTGGAGTTAAAATTGAACCCTACTTTGTTGTTGTTAGTGGGATTGGCATGTATGGTTGAGACGTGTACACCTCCTTTAAATAATTTCAACAATGAGATGTGGAATACAAGCTAAATTCTTGCTATAGGTGGAGGTTCTAATTTATAAGCTACAAAATCAATCTTAGAAACCAATGGAAAGGACCTAAAATATCACATGCTCATATTCTAATTTTACTCAATTTCATTGAATGTTGCTTGTATAGTTGCAACTTTACTAACATCATGTCCCCAATATTAAATTGGACTCCTTTCTACTCTTATCATGTTGGGCTTTCATTGCATGTTATCCCTTCAACAAATTGACCTTTGGTTGACAGAGAAGTTTGTCCTTTCATTGCAAACTTTCCTATGTAGAAATGGGATCTACTTAATTAATTGTATATCTAGTAAATACTGGAGGGTCTTGACCATATCCAATTTTAGGGGGTGTCATTCCTATACTGTGATGAAAGGTTGTGTTATACCAACCCATGATAGGAACTTACACAAAGCTTTACTATTCTCAAACATGAAGTATCTGAGATGCATTTCAAGACACTTATTGAGAGCTTCAACTTGACCATTAGTTTGTGGATGGTAAGTAAAGCTCATAGCTAGAGTGTTAACCTATAATTTAAACAAGTGTTTACAAAAATTTCTAGTGAAAGCTTTGTCCTCATTTGATACTATATTTTTTTGGCATTCCATGCAATTTGACTACATTGTTCATGAACACCTCCGCAACTTTCTTATTGGTGCCATTTAGTTTAAGTGGGAAAAAAAATGTCCATACTTAAACAGTTGATCAATCACCACATAAATAATTAAATGTAGGAAAAGGGAAGGCCAATGGCAAAATCCATAACAATATCATCCCAAATTTGTTTTGGGATGTGGTGTCTTTTGCTTGTTGACATATAACACACTACTACACTAAATTCTTGAAATCAATCTTCATCCTTTCCTACAAGAACTGAGAAGCAATTCTAGCTGTTATTTTATTTACTCCCGCATGAACCCCCAAAGGAGAGGAATGAAACTCAGAAAGAATTTGGTTCACAATGGCACTATGCTGAGGTACAACAATTATGTTATTCCAAAATAGCAATATCTTCTTTGAAGTATAATTCATATTAGGTTGCTTTTGTTGTAAGACTTCCAAATATAATACTATGCTTAAATCATAATATTATACTCAAGAATCTGCTATTTATACTAATTTACTTTTAGCAGTTTATCTATAATAAGTCGTAATATGGAGCATTTAAATAGATATGGATTATCCATTTACTTATTCGTGAAATAAATGTGCACTATTAACGAGTCAATATGGTTACATAAACACCAAAAAGAAACTGGAAACTAAGTCTGCGGCCCAAGCTCTCATAAAGATACTCAAAAGAGGACCACTCTATACAGTTAGCACTACACTCTAAAAAGTCTGTCAAACTCCCCCAAACAAATGCCATAGAAAGGAACCCACTTTTCATAAGATCTACAGACTCGGAACCATCAGGTGTACCATCACTATTTCCAGAAACACAGAAAGGGGAAGAGGCTGCAATGTCCACCTCTATGACATCGGTCCCTAAAGGAGCTGGAAGAAGGGGCTAAGGTGGTACAATAGGGAGAAAAATCTCATCTAGTGGGGTCCCATTAGACAGAGTCACAGGGTGGAAAACAGACTCGAAACTGAAATAGTAAAAACATATTGAAGAAATATGTACAGACGTATATGAGAAGTTGCTAACAGAAGTAAAGAGTCTAAGGCAGGGTCGTAGTACCATTGCCATTCAGGTACCTCGGCAAGGAATGCCATCATCGCTATCACTACCATCTGAGAATGACATGGAAGGGTGAGAATTCGAAAATTCTCAGTAGGATTTTTTGGACTACCATATAGTGATATCATATTCATTCTCAATTGCTTTGGTTTATTTCAAAAAATGTGAATAGTATAAATGATAGAGCATATATTCCAGTTTTATAGTTTGAAACTATATTATCTGAAGCAGAGATCATTTCATTCATACACTTAGTGAACAAAGAAAGAATCTAAATATAAGTATAGCAGGCTAAAGGATAAATAAATAATATGCATAAATGAATGCAACTAGACTCTTGATACAAGTGCACTTGACTTTTTTTTCCTTAACTTTCAACATCTTTTTCCATACTTGGTCCCCTAGGAGTATTTTGGCCATATAACTCCTAGATAATAGTCTATTTTTCAGGATTGAGCTCGTTCCTATATAGAATAGTCGGGTTTACGTTCCCTAACTCTCCCACCAATCTATTCCCCTTAATTCACTCTGGGGCTGAGCCAAGGAATATGGAATCATCATTATATCTTTAATCATACAATCATGCATGCATGTGCTAGATGAATTATATTCATGATGCATGATTCATATAATTATGCCGAAAATCTGGTAGCATAACAGCTGAAAACAAGAAACTTTCCATATATAGACAATATTATTTTAGTCAGCCAGTCACAGTAAACAGAGTCATAACGTCAATACATCAATATCACATCAGTATAACAAATAATTATGACAAAAGTTTAGCCATTAGCTCTTTATGACTTATAGGGTTTCTAACCCTTAAAGTTGTCAATTCAGCTTAGTTTCTTCAATTCTGCCTTATTTTTGTAAATTGTACTAAAATTTCATTATAATTCATTTTGATCTGAAAATTTAATATGTTGTAGCCTTATTAGTCTACTTTTAAAGCTCTTTTGTCCATTAAGTTTTGAAGTGTATAATTTGAGTTGTTAAAATTTTACCTTAGGTTGTGCTATTTCAGGACAGACTTAAGGAAAATCACTAAAATTCCATATTTTATCATCTTTATTCGAAATTTATGCCAAATTGTAACTAATTGAATTATATTTCAATCCCAATAATTTTCATCTTAATTGAGTAAGTAAAGCTCAAGTTATGAGCTCCTGAAATAGGCTACCTTGTTTTAACTTAAACAGAGCATGGGTCAACTTTGGTGAATTACTGGGAGCAATGTAATTAATATCTAAGCTGAATTTTTTTTGACATGGTTATTTATGTGTTAACGTCCTAAAAAATTTTATTTCACTCAATTTGAAGTTATATAAGACGAGTTATAAATTTCACAACACATATTAATCAAGATAATAGGTGAATTTTAACACTTTATTTCTAAAAATTATAACTCTCTCATTTTAAATCCAATGGACCTATAATTTATATAGTTGAAAAGCTTTGGAAGTCTAATTTTATGTAAAATTAGTTTCACTCAAATTTAACACCTATAGGATGAGAATCACCATTCATTGTATGAATGGCTCCCTTAATGTTTATCTCACATCATTTTTATTTGTGTATTCTTTTGGTATTTGATCAAATCTTCAATTTAAACCAACGATTTATATCTTAAATCACTCAAAACAAGTCATATTAAAATCAAATATCATAAAAAAAAAGGATGACATAAGAAACCCTAATAGCCATATAATCTACAGAAGTTCATTAATATAAAAAATGCTACCTAAAAACACCACTTGTAGCTTGAAATTTGGAGTTTTTTGGTGGCTTTTCTTCGATAAAGCTTCAAGATGGTGGTGACTTCTCTTGTTCTCTTTGGTGGCTAAAACTATATGATTCAAAAGTAGGAAGATATGAGGTTATGTTGAGGTTTCTTGAGAAAATACAAGAAAAAAGTGAAAATTTTGAGAAGAAGGCAAGATTCACTTAGAAGCTTTGGGGGCGGGGTATGGAGAGGATGGAGAAAGGAATGAAGCTGAAGAAAGAAATGGAGGGTGTTGGTTTAATGAGGGTTGCTGAAATTCTCTAGGGCAAGGAAGGAAAAATTTTGTGCCTTGTGTCCTAAGTGGGAAGATTTGGAAAGTTGTATGATTAGTGGACTTTAATGGAATTTCAATTTTTGTTGATTCTTAAATTGTGTGGCCATGATTTGGCCAACAAACATGGATGAGGTGGCTAGTTTTTAGTGACATATTTTAAGGTTTTTAACTGGCACTCATATCATCCTACAGTATAAATTCCTATGAACTCGGTTCTTGTATTACAAGATACCACAAATACACCGATTTCCTTCAAACTAGCAAAACATTGCTAACTGTCTATATGAAATTTTTCTACAAAGGAACTCAAATTTCTCTAACCCTAATAGATGCATTTCAATATTAATTATTCATAATTCTATAATGCATTGAAATGAATCAATTAACAGCGTTAGTCGGAAGCACTATCCTTCGGGATGTTACATTTGTTCCTCACAAAGCCTTACTTGTTAGCTTAATTTGAGGTTTGCAACCGCTACAAGCCTTAAATCCTCAACCAACTTGTATTGAGGTTTTGGCCATGTCGCCATAGAGGATCTATATAATGCATGTGCTATAATGTTCTCCTTTCTTGGCTTGTATTCAATCTTGAAATCAAACCCCAAAAACTTATGCAATCATGCTTGTTGTTCTAAGGTTTGAATTGCTTGATCCACAAGTTTCTCAAGCTTTTCTCATCAGTTTTGATTATGAAAGAGTGGCTAGAATGGTACTACCTAAACTTTGTCATAGCCTCAATTATTACATATAATTCCTTAGAAAAAAGTACACTATTTTTTGCATTATACAAGAAATTTTCTTCAAAAAGAATATAATGGGCTGATTGTCTTGGCTAATGACATTCCCTATACTAGTCCTTAAAGCATCAATTTCTAGTATAAATAGCTTGGAAAATATTGGATAGGCAACTCAAGTGCATGAGCAATAGCTCTCTTAAGCTACTAGAAAGCCTATTGTGCTTCCTCAAACTAACTGAATCCCTTCTTCTTGAGAAGATTGGTGTGTGGAGAGGCTACTGAGGCATATCCTCTAGAGTCTATTTTATATGTCTAATAGGATAAAGCTTGATAGTATAAGATATGATGGTATTATGTAATATAATATTATCCTTTTTCTATCACAAATAATTTTAATCACAAGTAAATATTTAACAAAAGATAAATTAGGTAAAAAAATAACTTTTATCAATTATATAATAATAAAATTAAAAATAAATATTATTACTTAAATTATTATTTTTTATTATATTTATTATTTAAAATTGTAATTTGTATTATATTCATTTATTTTTATTTCAATAATTTTTAATAGCTATTTATTATTTTAATAAAATAAAAAATTAACAAATATATAATACACTCTTTCCATATATTTTAATATTTTTTGCTTATAAGTTTTTCATACTATATTAAAAATTAAATTAAAATAATAATTTTTCTAATTATTTAAATTTAAGTAAAAATTAATATTATAACTAAAATATTTATTTATTATTTATATTTGTTTTTAAATTATTTATTTTTATATATAATTACTAAATATTATTTATTTAAAATATCTATTTATCCATAAATATTTGAATTAATTTTTTTTATTATTTATTAAATTTTTTATTATTTCTTTATTATCTATTTTTTAAGAATAATTTTTCTTTTAACAAAATATATAAAAGTACAAAGAGTAAAATATAATTAAGCCTTATTTTAACTTCTTAAACTTAATTAAGTTATTCATCACTTTAATTTATAAGATGAGTTTAATGGATAATCTTATACGATATATTGCTTGTACCAAATAACTGATAAAGCAATAATATATTATATTAATTTATTATATCGTGCCTAATATTACATATCAAACATATCTTGAGCTTATTCTCTTATTGGCTTTTTTCACTACCATACAATGCTGTAAATCTTATAACTGTGCAATAAAGTTTTTCTTTAACCTTAATTGATATTGTTCATCCCAAATGACAAACACTCTTCTACTTCATCCATCCAACTTAAATCCTATCCTACGGTTTGGATACCTCTTTATTTCTCATCTTATATGATGGATTTAAAATACTTAAACAATACAATCTTAACTTGTGATAAAACTCTGCTCCATAGATATCCATTGCCATCTTAAATAATTTTTGATATGATATAGTATTCGATTTTAACTTCTAAAATAGAATTTATACATTTTTTTAACTTATGTTTGTTAAATGAAATTTGATTTTAATACAATATTAATATAGAATATAGTTAAATATAAAATACAGAACTCTGTCATATATCAAAATTATTAGATAATGCTCCACTATTGATTGAAAAATTGATTTTCCTGATGCTGGGGGAGGCCAATTCTAATATAACACGGGATAAGCTATGCGCGCCCCCCCCAGTGGAGGCGGCCCACAACTATCATTGCAGGGATTTGAATGGATCTAATTAATTATCGGTCCTTTTTCTGAATGTGATAGACAAAAGTCATCCAGTTAGCCAATGGGCAAAAGAGTAGGAAGTTTAAGTTAGCTGCCTAAGCATATCGACCAAAAACAAAAAGAAAAAGTTAAGCTGCCCATACCACAATTTATTCATTCATTTATGTGAACTAAACAAGGAATTATTAGATACTAATATTAGGTTTACAATTTATCATTTTTTAAAAAATAATTTAATTTAAATATATTAAAAATAATAAAAAATATCAACTCATATAAATAATTATCTATTATAATAAAAAATTCATCATAATTTCTCATTTTTTTTATTTTTATTAATTGATAATTTAAAATTATTTTACATTATCAATATATATTAATTAAATTTTTTAAAAATTATTTTTAATATATTTTAAGAAATCAAAATATTTTTCTCGAAAAAATCTAATGCATAAATTTCTAAAAATAAATACTATAAGTTATTTTTACATAACTTTTTAATAATTTTTTTTCAACAAAAGACTTTAGGTAGACTATTCATCCAAACGAGACACTAATACTCAGGAGCAAATAATTTCTCACGTGCAACCAACAAACCAACACAAATGAACTGCAAAGTATAACACGACCAGAGACTTCAAATTCGATTCTTATTCCACTTGGACTAAAGACAACAGAAGCCAACTAGCAACCCATGATAACTATTATTTAATAAAGGCATAAAAATAAAGTCCTACTTTTCACAGATATATATATATATCTATCTATTATCTATACGATAGGATAAGATCTGTCCAAGATGTACGTCCTGAATACTGGACCAATTGACCATGATTCCATGGCCATTGGACACCTTCCTCGCCACAATTCCCATGGAGGGAAAAATCTACCAAATGCACAGCGTCTACATTCATTTTCTCATCCATAGAAATTGTCATCTTCTTACTGTTATTCAATTGATTGTTTGTCTCTCTCCCTCTCTGTCTCTTTTGAATATAATTCCAATATCCACATCCACTTAGGAAAAATGAGGAAGCACTTCTCCCTCAAGTCACAATATGAAACTTTCATTCCTTTGATAGAACCACGAAGAATATTCTTTGACAAAATTCCATTTTATAATTTATGATATTTCTTAACAAGTGTTCTAAACAACTAATAAATTTTTGAATCCATTCAATATTTTGAATATAAAAAAAATTACTTTTCAAAGCAAAATTCTCTCCCTTAGCAGTAATTTATTTCTTTATTTTTTTGTTGAGCTTAGCACCCAATTTGTAACCCAGATAACATGAAAAAGATGAGATTTTTGACACGGCTAATAATAATACTGTTTAATTTATTTACCAACACAAAGAAAAGCAACATCTAATGAATGAAACAAGAACTGAAAAAAGCAAATTTATGTTAAAATGTTAATCATCATCATCATCATCTCCTTCTTCTTCGTCATGTTCCTGCAGATCTGCTAGAGAAAGGCTCCTAGACTTGAAGCTCCCTAGTCTGAGCCTCATACGAGCAGCATAAGACTGAGGCACTCTGTTCTGCTGTCTCAGATGCACTTCATCTTGCGGTTTCTTCTCCTCTGGCGAAGAAGAAGACGATGATGATGATAATGAGGAAGAAGACCGAGAAGGTGAAACTTTTCTGGCTTTCTCTTCTTCTAATTCTTCCTCTGCTTCATCAGAGTCCTCAGCAAGGGGCAAAAGAGGCATGGATTTTGGGTTGGACCATGTGTAGAAAGAGGATCTCCTTGACCACTTGGACGCAATCATAACCCTCCTCCTCTTGTTGAACGGGTTCTCTTCCTTCTGCAGCTCCTTCACGCTGCTCACTTGTGACAGATTCGTGAATGACTTTGATTTCCCAGCAAAATGGCTCGATAATCCCCTCCTGAAAAGAAAAAAAACATAAAAAAACACAAACAGATTACAACCAAAAAAAAAACGGAAATTTCCAAAAAAAAAAATATCTCTCTCATAAAAAATTGAAAAAGGAAAGAAAAAAAAGAAAAAGGTTGAGAAGAGGAACTGACTTGATCGGAAGAGAATCTTCCAGAGAATCCAAAGAGCCCAAACCCTTCAACTTGCTCTGAACCTCTTCTTCTTCTTCTTCTTCTTCTTTATTAGACGAAACGTCGTCGTTTTCATCGTCGCTGTCGTCAGGGGTTCCGATGGACGATGAACTCTCCGATGAATCGCCGGCGAAGAGCCCGGGCTTTCCTTCGACCCAGAAACCCGACCCGTCCTCAAAGAAGGACTTCGGAGCCTCCCCTTTGCCATCGCCGCTCGCCGGACGGTAGCCGTCGTACGCCGCCGCCGGCCCATGCGGCGGAGAAGAGGGAACCTCGATGGTGAATGCGGGGTCCACCAGAACCTCCATTAGTACCACTCAATATCGAAGAGAATCAAACGGGGTTTGCGACACTCTTACCCTTGTTCCTCTTCGTCTTGTTCTTGCTATTCTTGTTCTGTTTCTTTTTCTGTTCGGGTTCTGAGTGATTGGGCTTTTTGTCATTAACGAACAATCAAGGTTACACAGGAGATTCTTCAAAGGGAAAATAACGGGATCTGGGAGGAAAATAAAGAAGGTGAGAAGAAGAGAAGCAAGTTGAGAACAGAGGGGTTATATATAAATAATATATGAATATGAGTGGAGAGAGAGAGAGAGAGAGAGAGAATAATGTTCGCCGGCGCAGAAATAGTGTGAGAGAACACGGTTTGAGATGTTTAAGATGACGCGGCAAGGACAGTGACTCGAAAGTCCTGCATAGGTATTATTATTATTATTATGATTATTATTATTATTATTATTGTATGGATGTTTATTAACTATATGTATAGAGATATCGATTGGGGTTGGTTAATCCATGATGCTTATCCTCATGTTTCCTTTAATTCGATCATATATCCAACAGTCGGAAGAGGATTAGATTTTTACGAGCATATAGTAGTTAGAATAAAGGATTTTGTGTTTTATTTTTTGTGATATAATGAAAAACTTGTATATGAATTTAATTGGTATATATTAATAGTATAAAATAGTTTTATATTATCAATTATTAGAAATACTAAAAAATAAAAAATTATAAGAAACTCCTCGTTATAATAGATGGTTATTTGTATGAATTAGTATTTTTTATTATTTTTATTAATTAATAGTATATAATTATTTTATATCATCAATATATTTAAATTAAATTCATTGTATTTTGCTAAAACTTTTCTCCTAAAAAAATTCCAAACACTCAACACATGCTTTGTGATTTTGAAAAGTTTCGAGTTTAGGTAGATTTTCTTTGTTCCAATTTTAGGATAGAGAAATTAGTGTAGTTACCCGTGCGTGCTATGCACGAAAAAATTATACAATTTGAACGAAAATTATGTTGATACGACAAAGATAATGAGTGACCTAAGAAATAAATTATAACTATATTGTTGAGTTGAAAAAACTGAAATGATGAAATAAATTTGTGACATTTCTTTAATTTATTGGAGGAACGGAGATTTTTAAACTATGTTAAGGAAAGAGTTAATTCTGTTGTTTTTTTAATTTATTGGAAGAATGGAGATTTTTAAATTATGTTCAAGAAAGAGCTAATTCTCTTTTACAACATATTTATAAATATGAAAGAAATAGAACCCAATGCAAGAAATATACTGCAACAACTAATCTATTTGATAACCCAAAAAAGAAGTTGCAAAATAGATGATAATAGTTGCAATTTATTAACAACATTTATAAATTTAATTAAAGAAATACGTGAAACTATGGTTAGCCAATTTCCATGTGTTTAAGTCCATTGTAGCAGTTTGGTTGTACAGAACATAAGTAAAATGATTACAAAGATAGAAGGTTTGATGAACATGCTGATTGCAAAAGTTAGAGCTGATGTCATGTATTTTCTGGTATTGTTACATAGGAAATGGAAGCAAGTAACTTTAACTGTCTTTGTAGTCTTAGTTGCTGATAGATAGGTAAAATACTTCGTATTGCAAGTCTTGGTTAAAACATTCCCATTTTAAAAATGAATTAGAAAGTTATCGTCAAACTAACAGGATATAATTATTGAACCTAATCTACCAATGTTGCAGTCTAATAGGAATGAATGAGTTGATATAGACAAAGCTTTGAAAATAACTAAATGACATCAATAAAAATCAGCTTTTTGAAGATATATACTTATATCAGAAAGCAAACAATGGTTTAGAGAATATATTCGTACAAATAAGGTCCACTATGGGCCATAACATCAGCAAAATGGGGCTAAAGGATAACAAAAACATAAATAGGCCCCATATGCTTTTGTAGACTTGAGAAACCAGAGATATGATTATTCAGCATACAATGAATTTTGCATTTCTATTGTCATTGGTGGTGATTTTTTCATTAAACTGCACATAATTCTGCAAACATAAAGTACTATAAGAAGACGATTATTTGGAATAGTTTGGCAACTTCTATGCAGTATAGTGAATTACAAAATCCCAAAACTAACTACGTATAGCTCATTGCAAAAGTTAGTATATAACATTATAGAAGTTATGGAGTCATAAGCAAAAGTTTGAAATATTCCAAAACTGGATAATGCAATGATTATGCCATAATCACTTAGTTAATGGTTAGCTCATCTACATGAACTTTGATTAGACAAATCAGGCTTATGATTCTTAAACAACATAAATAGAGAAACGCCTATTCTACATGCATGTAGTTGAGTCATGAATGAAGATGAGGATTGGGCAGTATATAGAGACTAACCATAAACACAAAATATTACATCCATTGACTTCATTTATCCCAAAGTTTAGTAATGAAGTAACATTTTTTTCTTTTTTGCAGCATAGTAATGAAGTAACATTTTTTAGAGTACTTGCAGGAGTTTTTCGAAAAATAAAAAAATCAAAATCAAAATACAACAATAAATTCAAAAGCCATGCCCATGTAGCAGACTTAAAAAGAAGACACCAACACCAACATAGCCTACATTCACCTATAGTTCCCTGACATAAATTATGTCCTCATCATCATTAGCTACACCAAACCGTAGGGTACACTTTTCCCTCAATCTGTTCAAATGGTAGAATTTTATCCACCTTCTTGCAAGGAAAGCTTCATAATTCCTCCTATCTTACCAACGAATCCTGTAAGGGATTTCAACTTCATCGTGAGTCATGAACTTAACATTCTTCCTATTTTAGGAAAAACAGCAAGACATCAGTCACTTGGCAAATTAATTAGCTGACAGATAAATATAAATTAAAAATAAATTATAAGAAAATGAGCTAAGGAACAACTGAAGTTACCAGAGAACTACACTTTGCCTGGTATGGAGTCGAGGTATATCATAGTAGTCCAAGATTTTTATACAGGCTTTAATAAAGTATGCAAGCCTCGTGCTTTTTTCTATTTTCACATCCATGCTGTTATTTTGGGGATCTCAGAATAGTATAGTTGCAGGCAGAGCTACGTAATCCCTAGCGAAAGTTCTAGGAATCTCAACAAAGTTCTGCATAGAAATAACACATAACAAATACATGACATATTCAAACACCAATAATGCGCACAATGAATGAGCCTAAAATTAACATGCACATTGATTGTGCAAAACAAAAATTATAACATTGATAAAATAAAATGACTTAGAAAAAAATTTAAAGGAGGGGAAGATTGTAAACAATACATGAGGCATAAGGAACTAACAGAATTAAACATTTGAGAGTTATGCAACAGCAACAATGCAACAAAAAATATATATATATTATAGGTTCAGTCCAATGAACTATAGCATAGAAAGAAACCAAAACCTCAAAGAAATTCATAAGGATACAGCACATAAATTGAGATAAACAAACTAAGATGAACAATCAGTAATGAACAAATATCAATAACAGATTGCACCTCTGCCAATTGCAAAGCCATGCGCCACATCACATAGGACAGGATGAATAGCCATTATTGAAAAAATCCTAGCAAAAAAAATGTAAAAATTAAAATCCAAACAACTTCAGAAATTGCTGTAACAATAATAGTTCAAATAATAAGCTTTAATTAACATCACACCAAATGACAACACAACAACATGTAGCAGAAAGGTGAAGGCTCAAGGTGTGGTCTGGCGACATAGGGTGGTGTTTGCAGTGGCTAAGAAAAGATAAAGGAACAGCATTTAGAAGAAAGAAATCCATCAACGATAGGAGCTATCGGTGGTAATGCAGCAGAAATCACCGTCAGCAACGATATCTTATGGTGACACCTTCGTCTGACAGAAACAGCAGCATCTATCATACTTCAAACCAGATTCAAAATTGTGTTAGGCCTAAGGATAATGGAGAAAAGGGGAAGAGAAAAAGCCTCTAGGATGGAGAAAATGAACCTAGTTTAGTTTTGAATAATTTGAAGATATGAGAAAATGGAACTATGGAAGGAAAAGGAGAAAATGGTATTGATATTGGAAAGTGTGGAAAGAATTAATCTTGATTGGTTCTTATGGATGGCTATCGTAAATCTTGTTCTGTATGTTTCTTTCTTTAATGCAATTAAAGGAAAATGAAGAGATGTATCTGTATGACCAATAAGATAAAACCATGCCAGATAGAAAATGGATATAATGGTTGAATGGGAAAGAGGCAAGTGGGCTGCATTTGGGCGGTAAATGCATTGAAGGAGGAATGGCCATGTGTACATCTCCACTTTGCATTAACTGTGTTTTATAGAATATAATGGATGGATGTTTGGTGAACTCATCTTTTCTGGGATACCATGCCAATTCACCCTCCATCCACCATTGAATGGGGTGTGGACTTCACTTAAATTGGATCCACATCCCATCCAATGGTAGATGAGGTGTGAGTTGGCATAATATCCCAGAAAAGATGAGTTCACCTATCATTACTATTTATGATAATATTATAGATGGATTTATGACAATAACAATGTAAAATATTTTAAACTATCAACTAATTATGAGGAGAGAATGAGAGGAGATGGGAGAAATTAGGAAGTGCGGACACGGGAGGATGGTTTTACACTAAGAAGAAATGGTTTAGGTTGAAAGTTTGCAGGGACAAGGTGTTGGGCGGAAAGCCATTTTCTTTTCCTAAGAAGGAAGATGAGTTTTTTTTTTGTAAAATAAGAATTTGGTTAAGCTCATGATCTTGGAAGGTGATTACCACTGTCCTCAAGTGTTATTTGATAAGAAACTGATTGAGAATCTTTTGTCCCTTGGAAAAATGATTTGGTGGTGAAAATCTTTCGATTACAACTTGAATATCATGCTATGAAGGAGAGGTCAAAGGTGATTTGGAAGGTTTCCTCAGGCTATGCTACAATGAGTATGGGGAATGATTATTTTTTATGGTTAAATATGATAATCAAAAGGATAAGGAGAGGGTTATAGGAGAGTTGGACACCTCAATTTCCTCAGGCATGTGGGCTGCATTTGGTGATGAAGAGGTGGACACCTCGATTTAATTCATGTGAGGAGAGTTTCAAAACAATGATTTGGATTTTTTTTCCATGTTTTAATATGATGTATCTTGAGGAAAGTGTTATTAGAGCAATTGCATCGGCAATAGCTAAACCCATTATGGATGACAAGACTATCCATTAAGGTGTTGAGGTAAATCTTGCTTTGCCTATGGTGGCAAAGTGTAGATTTTTTACCACGAGCACCCACTTGAGTGTAAGAATCTTTATCTCATTTGCTCCTCCTATAAATGCTTTGGCCATGTGACATGTAATTGCACCCTCAACGCTACACAAGAGAATAAAACAATGAAGGAAGTGATGGAGCCGTCACCAGATGTTGTTCTAATGATGGAGAAAGTGGAGGCTAATGTTGCAATTAATGGATATTATTTGAAATCTACTCCAAATCAAGAAAGGATAGGAAATCAGCATGATATTTGGATAGTTAATAATAAGAAGGGATCTCGGCGCAAAATAGGAGATAGCAAGAATCTGAATGTAATTAATGTCCCACGTGAAGAAAACAAGTTGTCAAATAACACACCTAGAAGTTGAGGAAGGCGTGGTAAGGAGAGGTACCTGAGTTTGGTGGGACACATGAATGGGCCCATGCAGACCCACGTGATCCATACATCTGGAAAAGTCACATGAGAATGTCTTAAGAGTAATGTAGGGCCAAAGTAAGGAGACACTAATATGGCAACTTTTGAGAGATTGAAGGCAAGTTAACTGCTTATGATTTTCAAAGTAGGGAGAGCAAATGACGTTGTTAAGTGTAAGAGAGTTATGGTCCATGGAGCACCGAGTGAACAAGAAAAGACTTACTTTGAGAAGTTGATGAGTAAGAAAAGACACAAGGGTGAAGATTATATGATATCCCCTTCTTTGAGATCATTCAACTCAGGGTAATGACTATCAAGGAAAAGATAATGAACAAGCCCTTGGTAATGACGATAAGAAGGAAACTTAGGAGGGTTTGGAGGTCAATGTTCAAAACTAAGTGTCGAGGGTAGTATGAGGAATTGATTGTGATTCTATTGTTTGATTAAGTTCCTTATAGATTACTCTATTATTTGCTGGAATGTGAAGGGAGCAATAGTCAAGGATGGTCAATGACATGTTAGAGAATAAATGAGAAAATTTAAGCCATTATTTTTTATGTTGATTGAAACCCATTCCATTTTGTTGCAATATATATTATTTTGGAAGGGATTGGGTTTTAGAGAAGATGGAATTACAAAAGCTCAATGGCACAGTGGTGGTATTGGTTGCTAGCTTCTTTATCTAATATTGCTTTTTCAATGTTAGACACTTGGAGTCAGATGGTGACGTTTAAGGAAACTTGTGGGGATTGTGCTTGGAATTATAGTGTCGTGTATGCCAGCCCTATCCCTTTTATTAGATCATGTATTCAAGGAATGAGGAGTGAGGTGGCTCTGCATTGGTTACTTTTAGGGAACTTTAATGATGTTCTTTCATCAGAGATGCGAGGGCATTTTTATTTGTCAAAATAAGCAAATGTATTTGCCCAAGTGTTGGATGTATCTAATTTAATGGGTTTGGAATCAATAAGGAGCAAGTTAACTTTAGAAGGATCCAGGGTGAGAAAATCTATTTCAAAAAGGCTTGATAAGTGATTGCAGATTGCAATTGGAGAATCATCTTTCCTAAAGCTTTTGTTGAGAATCTTTATAGGTTGTATTTGGATCAGTCCTATTTGTTCAACTTTTTAGGGTGGTTCAAGAATATTGGTTGGAAAGCAAATCTAGGGTTGCAACCAGCCTTCATGTTATAAAGAAAAGCTCTTTAGGGTTTAATACTCGGGTTTTTGGGAATATTTTCATAAAAAGGAAAGAATTAGAACCAATGATTTGAGGAGCAAAAAGAAAATTGGAGACTTGGGATTATGTTTCTCTAGAGGAGCTTTTAAAGAAATTGCAAAAAGAGTATGCGAAAGTGCTCTTATAGGAGGAAATCTTTTGATTTTAGAAGTCCACGAAGTAGTGGGTCCGTTGATAGGAACACTAGGTTTTTTTTCCATATACAAACCATTGTTTATTAAAAGTGAAATTAAATCCATGGTTTGTTCATTGAGGATGGTTCTGATATGAAGGATGTTATCTTGAGAAAGGAGATCTTGAAATTTTACAAGTCATTATTTACTCCTGCATAGAGGGCCAAGACAACCAATTTTCATGTTGGGAATATTCCCTATCTTTGTAAAGCAGGTTGTGCAGCCCTTTGTGCATCAACATCGAAGGAGGAAGTGCATTTAGTAGTTATGTGTATGAAATCTTTCAAGGCTCCTATGCCTTTCAGTCATTTTTCTTTCAACACTAATAGCATCACTTACAGAATTTGGTGAATAATTTTATTGTGGAGGAACTTGTTATTCTTACATCAATACATGATCAGGTGATATATTTAAAAAAATTTTGCCCAATTAGTTTATGTAATGTTGTGTGTAAAGTTTTACTAAGGTTTTGGTGAATCACTTGCGTCCATTCTGCCATTGCGAAGGAGTTTTATTCTAGGAAGGTGACAATGCAAAAGGTGATTATAACTCAAGAAATTATGCAATATATGAACAAATGAAGGTTAGGAAATGAGTGAAAGCCTTTAAAATTGATCTTGAGAAGCCATATAACAGGGTTGATTGGGAGTTTCTTCAATCGACTTTACTAGACTTTGGGTTCCCTAGTTTAACTATTAAACAGATTAGGTGGTATATTAGATTCTCCGAACTCTCTATCTTGTGGAATGGCTCTAGGTCGGAGAACTTTGCGCCCACCATGGGTTTAAGACAAGGTGATCCTATGTCACCTTATTTTTTTGTGTTATGTATGGGAAAAATAGCTTTGTCTATTATGGAGGAAAGTCATTCAAAAGAGTTGAGTTTGCATCATCTTTTCAGAGGGCTTCATTATCTTGCATTCCTTTTTGCATATGATATACTTATGTTTTGCAAAGTGAAAAATTCTAAGGTGTGATTAGTGATGTCTATTTTGGAGAAATTTTGTGCAGTGTCTTGACTTAAAGTCAATATTAAGAAGTCAATGGCTATGTGTTGTAAGAATGTAACTAGGAGAAGGAAGATAATTTCACTATTATCACCTCAATTAGATTTGCCTTAGAGTTACGTAAATATCTTGCTTCCCTTTGTTAAAAGGAAGGGTGACCAAGATTGATTTTGCAAATATTATCAAAAAGTTCTAACTTGTCTAGCAAGTTGGAAGGGTAAACTTTTGATTAAAACGAGAAGAATGTTTAGCAAATTTTGTTCTCTCTTCAATCTTGGTTTATGTGATCCAAACATTATGGGAGCCTCATTGCATTTACTCTAAAATAGATTACTTGACTAGGAATTTCATTTAGAGTAGGAAAGAATCCAACTTTAGCCCTCATTTGGTTAATTGGGGAGCATTAACTACTTTGAAATAGTATGGCAGTTTGAATGTTAGGGAGGCTAGATTGATAAACATTGCTCTACTAGGAAATTGGCCTAGACAATTTCGATAGAACCGAGCAAAATGTGGGTCTTAGTTTTGTGTGGTAAGTATATTAAAGATGGGTCTCTATTAAACACCCAAGCGACTTCTAACTCTTCGTATGTTAGGAGGAATATTGCAAGGTCTCAATACAATTTGTGAGGCTTTCTCTTTGATTTGGGAAATAGACTCTCCTTTGTTTGGTATAAGGATTGGCTAGGTGAGGGTGCAATTTGTCATAAGCTCCTATTTATTCATATTTCAGGCTCAAAGAAAAAAAAGTAAGAGATATATGGCAAAATAGCAACTGATGATTCGATGATCTTACAAAATCACTACCTCAGGAACTTAAGAGCATGATCATGAGTAAAGTTGGGCCTGAATCTATGCAAAATGATTGTTGATATGGCAACACGAGTGTAGTGATGAGTTTTCCTCAGCTATAACGTACGAGTGGTTATCGTTGAACAACCAAAGCTAAGATATGACTACAAGGTGAAAGTGGATGTGGAAGTTGAAATGTCTTGAGAATACCAAACTACTAATTTTTTGGTAGTGTCTCCGCTTTGCACTCCTAACAAATCTTCTGAGACATAAACAAGGTCTAGCTACTTCTCCTTCTTGCATGCATTTCTCAACCTTTAAATGAGACATCCTCCACTATTTGAAGGATTACCTTGACTTGGGGAGGCTTAGATGAAAATAGGTTTAGGAGTTGACCCACACTTTTTATGCCTTGACCTGAAAAATTGGCAGGAGCCTTATACGAAGTAAAGGAACCAAGAAGGGGGTGAATTGGTTCAATAACAGAAATCTTAAAATAAAAATTCTAATAAAAATCAGAATAAAATTGAAAATAATTTAAACACAAACAATATTGAAAATAAAAGAGATGAGGGAGTAGGAGAAGATTGCACAAGCTATTTTTATATTGGTTCAGCCATAATGTGTGACCTACATCCAGTTCCCGATTGCTTGGGGTTTTTCTCCACTCTCAAATTTTTGCTTACAAGAATTTGATAAACCTTTCTCTACCTAATTCCCTAGTAGAGTATATAGTGGTTTGTTTCTCATAAAGATACCGCAAAACCTTCTCCTATCTCAACCAAAGTAGGGTAACCTCACAAGGTAAGGATGCTCTTATATATGAGCTACAATGGATTTCAAACTCTCTCTAAGAGTGGAATACACAATTGTAAAAGCAAGGTTATGAGAAACACTATAATATGTGTTTTTGCTTGATGGAAGGTGTGTCTTCTTCTTCAATCATGAAGGCTTTTTATAGATGTTAGAACATTGAAGTTTACTAGCCGTTGGAGAGAATTAAGACTTGAGTTCTGACTAGAAGATGCAATTTCATGTACATGCTATAATTGGGAGTAATTGCTGGATCCTGACTCGTAGTTAATGGTTTAATTGCTGTCTCTCTCAGCTTTCATAATGATGCACCAAATTTCTCATTTGAGCGTTGCTTCCTTAATTTCATCCCCTAAACATGATGTTTTTAAGTAAAAACAGATCAGACAATATTCTCAAATTAGGTATATTTTAAAATGAATTTACATTTTTAATAAGGAAATCATTTACTAGGATAAATAAGGAAACTATTAAATATAACATTCCTTTTAGATGGAAACAAAAAATTAGACATTATTCTTCCTATATATCTAACATTCTCCCCTTTTTTGATGATGACCCAATTATAAAATATTATAAACAATTTGAGCATGATTGGAAAATTTAGAAAACAAACAACTAGCAAGTCATATGTCCTATATTCAATAATAATCAAAGTTGGCAGCATTATCATCATAATTAGATATATTTAAAAAAATTAAAGATTAAAATTCTAAAGAAAGCTCCCCCTTAATTCATGAGTTCTTTAATTTTTGAGGACTTGTTATGCCCCCCTCAATCCATTACTCCATTCTTGATCTTTGACAAGTAGCTATACTCTCCTTAATCCATGACCCTCTTCTTGTTGCTATGCTCCCGTAATCTAATGCTCCCCCTTAATCCTTGAAGAGCTTGCTCTTAAGTGATGCTCCAAATTGGTAAACTTGTCTTTTCTCCCCCTTCAGCATCAAAAAGGTCAAATGCAGTTTATAGTGACAGAAAATAGTTATTTAAAACATGATCAAGATAATATGCCATATCATAGAAGGTAAGAGGCGATATCAATTTTTAAATTTTCCATTATATAAAAAAATTCTCATTATCATAACATTTTCATTTACTATCTTTAACCTCCTCGACAAGGTAACAATAATGTAAAGTAACTTGCAGCAAATATTAACACTAGAAAAGTTGATCCAAAAAGTCCTCTTAATCTTTCATCCTCTAATACAGTATTAGTACCCATGTATAACTCTTAAGCTCGTAATCAAATTTCAAGAATTTAAAAGATCATCATGAAAACTTCTTTATATGATCTCATATCTTCCTCAACACATTATATGTCTATATTTAAAGCATAGAGCAACTTTAATAACTGGCAAATAGAGTGTGAATATTGAAATTTGTCAACACAAACAAAAAAACACTAAACACTATCATAAGTAGGCCCACAGCAATTCAAATGAACAAATTAGAGCTCAATAAAATTTTAAAGCTTAAACCATAGGTAAACCTCAGACTTGTGATTACCAAGATCCTAAAAAATTGAATCCAGCCTCAAAAACATGGTTCAGAGGCACCATTAAAGAAAAACAACTTAAAGCAAATCAACCACCTAATGGAATTTTAATGGATCAAGTAAATAAAGAAGGATTATACCAATGTCAATCTTACTTACACAATTTAGGCAAAAACTTAGGCATACCAGGTAGCACACTAGCACAAACCACAAGCCAGAACAATCAATCAGTCAGCAAGTATCAGATTCAAGAAAGACGCAGAGAAACACCCAAAGAGAACAAATATAAGACGAGTAAGTATCCTTTAATAAATTATCAGACCAAAAAAGAAAGTATAAAATTAATCATATCAAGAGCACTCCACAACTAGAAGAATGAACTATATAGCAGACCAACCCACATATAAAAAGTGAGAAATAACCAAGTGAGGCAATGGGATCAATAGTAGCCGAACCAATGCTGGAGCATGTAGAAGTGATGCGAACGGTGCAGCAGTGGGAACAGAAACTAGAGAACAGGTTCATGGCTAAGGCGGCAAAGATCAAGGTAGCAATTTTGGCCAGCGCTGTCACTAGCCACCATTGCGGTGTCTGACATCGCTAGAGAAGAAAGAGTCCGTGGGTGCTAGCTTCGACGTTGTCATGGCAAGAATCGCGATTTGCGCCGTTGCTGGGTGATGCTCTGCCATGGCTTGGTAGCTTGCTAGTAAGGGGTGCATGGTGGTGGTCTGAGGTATGTTACCTGTCTTGGGGGATTTGATTCAAAAGAATGAAGTGCATGAGAGTGATCGAGTGTTATCGTCCCCCTTTCCCATTTTTTTAAAATAAAAAGATAGGTTTGCCCTTGTAAAGAGAGTGTGGCATCATACAAAAACCAGAGAAGAACAGTAATCATTTTCAGCAACTACAAAGCAGTTGCTAGTTTTACCTAGTAGAAGAACATTAGCTACTGGTTTTGACAAGGTAAATCAAACATGAAAAACACATAGAAAATATTTCATAAAACCTTGGATATGATTCCAATCAACTAGAATTTGCACAAATATCATTTAACTCATCTTTTCAAACAATTTAACTCATAAAAATACAAATTAACAAGTTATGCATAAAAAGAACATAATTTTGGAATATGACATTATATACTAATGTTACCAACTCCAAAGCTTTTTCTTCACAATTATCTCCAAATGTGTGATGTTTCTTTCACATTGAACTTGTGTGAGCATCCAATTATTGAGGAGCCATTCTTCTTTGACATCTACAAAACATATTTTACCTTTGGTACCCAAATTCTTTTGGGTGCTTGGGGGTTAGAGCTTAAAGATAATTCCTTAGTAGCCTTAGGAACCCATATCATATTAGAATCATATTTCTTAATAGCACATGTGTCTGAAATGTGTCCCTTTTGTCCACAATAATTACATGTCAAATAAGGGGTTAGAGAAGCACTTGATTTCACAAAAAAGTTCTTATAGTATTTGTGCCTTTTAGATTGATTAAAACCAAGTCCAACTTTATCAAGTGAGCATTTTTGTGATCCCAAAAGAGTATCCAAATTCTCTTTTTAGTTAGCTCATCAATCTTTTCTTTTAAAGAGACATTCTCATGAACCAATTTTTGTTCATTTTCTATTGAAGTACTTTCTAAGTTTAAAAGATCAACTTACTTTCTCAATTTATCAATTTCAACTAAGCACCATCGTATTTAGATTTTAGAGCAAAATATGATTTAGACAACTTCATAGAATCATTAAGCAATTGTTGAAAATCCTCATCCAACTCATCATATGAAGTGTCAAGATTGCTTACCTCATTATCTTCTTGCTCATTTTTTGCCATGAAGCACATGTTGACTATCTCTTCCTTTTCTTCTTCTTCACTTTCCGATGAGGATTCATCATTATCACTCCAGGAGTTTGCAGCCATAACTTTCTTCTTTTTTAATTTGTCTTCTCTTTAGCTTATACTTTTTCTTCTTGAGCTCATAAAGTCTTTTGGTTAGAAAGGCTATCTCTTCATCTCTCTCATGTGACCTCCTTCATCATCTTCTTCCTCTTGGTTGGAGCTTGTAGTGGCTTTTAGTGCAACTCCTTTCTTGTTCCTATTTTCATTATGCAATTTGTTACGAAAAGTAGTTTCATAAGTAATGAGGTTACCTCTTAAGTCATCATAGGATATGGAGTTGAGCTCACATCCTTCTTGGATTACAGCCACTTTTGATTGCCATTCTTTGGTGTACACCTTCCTAAGAGCATCAAGTGTGTTAACAATGTTTGAGAACCTCTCAAGCATCTCATCAATGTTTTCCTCCTCTTTCATGGTGAATAACTCATACTCATGTACTAGCATATCAATTTTTGCCTCTATTACTTGCCTAGTACCTTCATAGGTGACTTCTAATTTATCCCACATTTTTTTGGTGGTTTGGCACCTTGAGATTTTTCGAAAATCATCCGGGTTCATGGCACAATAGAATATGTCCTTTACCTTTGCATTTTGTTCCATCTTCTTCATATCTTGATCATTGAATTCCTTTTCTAGTTTCTCCACTTCTTTGCCGTTAACTACCTTCTTTAGAATGCTTGGTCCATTCTTGATCATAAACCAAAGCTTGTAGTCTATGGATTGAATGAACATCTTCATCCGCTCCTTCCAATAGGTGTAGTTGCTCCCATCAAAATATGGTGGCCTTACAATAGATTGTCCTTCAATGATAGTTGAGTTCATCAAGTTTCCTACCATTGAACCTACAAATATCATCTTCTCAAGCGGTTAAGTCTTAAAGAGAATTAGGCTAGGATACCAAATGAAGGAACCAAGAGGGTGGTGAATTGGTTCAATAACAAAAATCTTAAAATAATAATTCTAATAAAAATGATAATAAAATTGAAAATAATTTAAACACAAACAAAACTGAAAATAAAAGAGATGAGGGACTAGGAGAATATTGCACAAGCTATTTTTATACTGGTTCATCCAGAATGTGTGACCTACATCCAGTCCCCAATTGCTTGGGATTTTTCTTCACTCTCAAATTTTTGCTTGCAAGGATTTGATAAACCTTCCTCTACATAATTTCCTAGTAGAGTATGTAGTGGTTTGTTTCTTACAAGAATACTACCAAGCCTCCCACTATCTCAACCAAAGTAGGGTAACCTCACAGGGTAAGAATGCTCTTATATATGAGTTACAATGGATTTCAAACTTTCTCTAATAGTGGAATACACAATTGTAAGAGCAAGGTTATGAGGAGCACTATAACTTGTGTTTTTACTTGATGGAAGGTGTGTCTTCTTCTTCAATTATGAAGGCTTTTTATAGATGTTAGAACATTGAAGTTTACTAGCCATTAGATAGAATTAAGCTTGAGTTCTGACTAGAAGATGCAATTTCATGTAACTACTGTAATTGGGAGTAATTGCTGGATTTTAACTTATAGTTGCTGGTTTAATTGCTGTTTCTCTCAGCTTTCATAATGATGCACCAAATTCTCATTTGAATGTTGCTTCCTTAATTTCATCCATTAAACATGATGTTTCTGAGTAAAAGCAGATCAGATAATATTCTCAAATCAAGTATTTTCAAAATGGATTTACATTTTTAATAAGGAAATCATTTACTAGGATAAATAAGGAAACTATTGAATATAACATTCCTTTTAGATGGAAACAAGAAATCAGAAATTATTCTTGCAACATTCATCATGAAAACTATATATCTAACACGAAATTTAAAAGGAATGAGCATTTTTTAGCCCATGTTTGGTGGTTTTGCAGATGAAGGAATAACATGTTTATGGGGTCAAACCATTCAACATTCAAGGTGTGATGAGACTTATTTACCAATCTTGTTAGAAGTTTGAGGCTTATTTGTTTTTTGGGCAAAGGTTAGGTCGTGATATGAGTACTTTAGTTATGCAATGGGAGTGTTTATGATCTCCCTTTTAGTAGTGGTTGTGGAGCAATTGTGTGAGTTACAAGCAGATAACAAAAATGTAACCCATGTTAAACTGATGATGCTAGGAAGGGCCTTCACTTTTCTTGGTAGAAGGGATTTAAGTAGATTTTATGTTAGAGTGATTATGTTGTAGCCATCGATCACCTTCATTATTGCTCTGAGTCATCAACAATCACATGCTAGACGGATTGATCACAAAGATTAAGAGCTTGCTTGGGAAAGATTGGTTTGTTTGAGCCACGCATGTTCTTCGCACAACAAATAAGTGTGCTAATTTCCCTGCTTGCAAGGGTGCAAAAGAGTCAAAGTGTTTTCATGTTTGGTAGTCTCTTCCCTTTGAGATGACACTACTAGAAACTTTCAGAATTCTGATGGATTTCATCTACAGATATGTACATGTCGGTATTACCAACGAGTAAAATTAAAGTAGAAAAAATCATGAAATTACCGTCAGACAAAATTATTTGACGGTAAATCCATCGATAAATTTTGGCGCCGATTGGCTAGTAAATATTACTAACAAATTTAGTGACGAATAAATCCGTCAAGGTGTAGACTGTAATTACTGACGGATTTTTTGTCGGTAGTTTTTCATTTTATTTTTAATTTTATTATAATAGAAAATTACCTATGAATATGGATCTATCAATAAAATTGTTAAATTTAATTAATGAAAATTTTAATTTACCATGAAAAATCTATCACTAAATTTTATTTTTTAATTTTTTCAATGTAATTGAAATTTTAATTATTTTTAATTACCCATGGAAAATCTGTTGGTATTTGAATTTTACATATTGATGCCAACATCTCTTCAACTGACCTATTTTTTAATTACTAATGGAAAATCCTTCGATTATGTAATAAATGAATTGGTGCATTTTGTTTATTTTATTACTGATAGATTTTTCATCGGTATGTCTAGAATATAGATGTTAAATGTGAAGCCCCTTCCCTTATTTCTCTTTCCCTTCTTTTTCTCTTTTCTCTCTTTCTCCTCTAAACTCCACCTCCAACCACCGTCCCATTCATCGCCTGCTAAGCCATTTGAATGCCGTTGGAGACCACCATAGTGTGCTTGGTACTGTATAGAGTATTTTAATTAGTTTATTTTTTTGATTTGGTCCTTTTTTACCGATCCATCCTTCTACTCAAAGTTGTTTGCTCCTTACCTTATTTAACTTAATGTTTCTCCTCTTTTATTTAATAGAAAGAACTTTTTGAGCCACATTTAGGAGCAATTGGGGCTTGGAACATTGTTTCTAGAGTATAAGTTAGTATAATATATAGTTTATTACTTTAATTTACATTTATAGAAAATTAGAGACTTATATTTTGTATGATAGAGTTGTATGATGGAAGAAAGGGGATGGGATTGCATAACTGGGGAAAGGCTTAGTGTTCCTTTTTAATTGTTTGAATTGTGTGTTGTGGTGTTGTGTGCCTGTATGTTGGGGAGTAAGAAGGTGCGCTTTAGAACTGTTCTTAAGATTGATGGATTTGCATGACTGTCTGTGTTTGGTATTGATTGTTTGTTCTTATTACTGAAACAATTCTTTGTGAAGGCTCTCAATTTAAGAGGAGATTTTGCCCAATTTTTTAAAATACTTAAATATATTATTTTCAATTAAAAAACAAATTAAGAGGAGTCTCCTTAATCTAAGGGGAGACTCTTAAAAAATTTTGTTATTGTTTATATTAGTTGCTGTAATTAAGAAAATATATTAATCTAATAAGCAAAGATTCCTAATACAATGAGAGACTCTGCTAAATTTTTGCTTAAGTAATTTCTTGCTTTTGGATTAAAAACAAATTAATCGAGGGAAAATTTCCTTATCTAATAATTAAGGGTTATACGTGTAATTTTTAGGTTGAAAATTGTTCAAGAGTGATATGTTTCTTGAAAACTATTTATGGATGTATGATAGATTACACCCAGGTCAGGCAGGCATTAAACCAGAATTTTATGTGGGTGTTGAGGAATTCGTAGGTGCGGCATGTCAATCACAACTGTTCTTAAGTGAAGGGAAAGTTAAGTGTCCATATGCTAGGTGCAAGTGTATGAAGTATTTAAATAGTGAAACTATTAGGTATCATCTATACAAAGATGGATTTATGCCTAATTATTGGGTCTAGATTGAGCATGGGGAAGTTCCTGTTAGGAGGAATCAGTTTAGTATGGGTTATGTTGGAGGTAGTTCTGGAAGTGGAATTGACAGGGGTGATTGGGATATAGAAACGTAAATTGGGAGGATAATGTTAATCATTATCAAGAAATGGTTGTTGATGCTACTGGACCTAAATTTGGAATATGTTTGCAACCTTCTAATGAGGTTTCCAATCTAGAGGCTCAAAGGTTTTATAGTCTATTGGAGGCAACCAAGGAGCCTTCATGGGAACGGTGTGTACATTCGAAATTATCTTTGATAGTAAGGATGTTAAGTATTAAGTCATAAAGGAACCAAAGTTAACATTCTTTTGATCAATGGAATGATTTGATTAGGAAGCTTAGTCCACAACCTAACTCCGTTCCTAAAGACTTGTATCAAGCTAAGAAATTAGTTTCTAAATTAAGGTTGAAAGAAAAAAAGATTAATTGTTGTGTGAAAGGGGGCATGCTTTATTATAAAGATAATGTTGTGCTAACTCATTGCAAATTCTGTGAAGAGCTAAGGTTTAAGCCTAAGAGAAGGGAAACTAGGAGGTATAAGGATGTTCTTCAGAAAAGAATGTATTATTTGCTTCTGATCCCTAGGCTTAAAGATTATAAGTATCAATAAGCTCAACACTGCACATGAGTTGGCATGTTCAAAATAAGAGAAATAATGGTGTAATGACTCATACATCTCATGTTGAAACTTGACAACATTTTAATTTAACCTACCTTGATTTTGCCTCTGACCCCCCCCCCCCAAAAAAAATTGGGTTAGGGCTTTGTTCTGACGATTTTTCTCTGAACAATCAATTTAGTAAACCATATTCTTATTGGCCTATAATTGTTACTCCTTACAACCTTCTTCCCATGACATGCATAAAGATCCTTATTTGTTCATTACTTGTATAATCTTTGGTCTGGATAATCCCAAAGCAAAGATTGATGTTTTCCTTCAACCTTTGATTGATGAATTGAATGAGTTACAGTCTCAGGGTGTATTGACTTATGATATTTCAATTAACCAGAATTTCATGTTAAGGGTACCATTAATGACTTTCCAGCTTATGGGATATTGTTTGGACGGATAACACAAGGTAAATTGGCATGCTCAATTTGTATGGACGATAGAAACGCATTCATTTTGAAGTATGGAGGAAAGAATTTATGATTTGATTGTCATAGAAGGCTCTTAGACAGTGATCATTCATTTAGGTGCAATAGCTATGGATTTAGAAAGAATGTTATAGAGAATGATGAGGCTCCAATTAGGCTACATAGTCACCAAATATGGGAAAGGGTTAGGCGTTTCCGAAGAAAATAGAAATCGGGAAATCTATTAGATTGCCAGTTATGGGGTAGAGCACAATTAGATCAAACAAAGTATATTTTGGGAGTTGCCATATTAGAAGGATCATTTGGCTCGTAATCGTTTAGATGTCAAGCATGTAGAGAAAAATATGTTTGACAATATTATGAATACTATGATGGATACTGACCGAACCAAAGATAATAACAAGGCTAGGATGGATTTGTAGGAGTACTGTAGGCACTCTGAGTTGAACTTGCAACAATTGGGAGATAGTAGATCGTGTAAACCCAAAGCTAGTTATACATTAAACTCTACACAAAGACAGGATGTGTGTAGGTGGGTGCAAGAGTTGAAAATGCATGATGGTTATGCGTCAAACTTGGGTCGATGTGTCAATGTTGCACAAAGAGGGTTTTTTCGGATTGAAAAGTCAGAATTGTCATGTATTAATGAAGCGTTTGCTTCTTATTACATTTAGCGAATTATCTAACCATGCGTGGAAGCCATTGACTGAACTGAGTGAATATTTCAAAGACTTATGCTTATCCACTCTTAGAGTTGATGATCTATTAGTGATAAAAAAAAAAAAACATTCCCTCTATTTTATGCAAATTAGAGAAAATCTTTCCCCCTAGATTTTTTGACTCCATGGAACACTTGCCAATACACTTGGCATATGAAGCACATGTGTGTGGCTCAGTTTAATATAAATGGATGTATCCGTTCGAAAAGGAGATAGAAGGATTTAAAAGAAATGTGAAAAATAGGGCTCAAGTTGAAGGATCAATATGCCAAGCATATATGTTGAAAGAGATTTCAAATTTTTGCTCCTATTACTTTGAGCCTCACTCAATCTAGAAGAACTAGGATCGGTTGGAATGACGATGGAGGTAAAATCTCAATTGAGCCAACCTTATCTGTATTCAACCAACCTATTCACGATTTTAGGAAATGCAAAGACTGAAAGTTGCAAGGAAGGAATAGAATTATGCACATTTGCATGTGTTGATCAATTATGAGGAAGTGCAACCATTCTGAATGTAAGTGAATCCTTAGTTTTTTTTTTTTTTGTTGTCCTAAGTCGATTATGTACATTTGCATGTGTTGACCAATTTTGTTTGGCATGTTGCAATGCTTACAAGTATTTCAAACAAATGCATGGTCAATAATAACTTGAATAATTTCCATCATAGTTCAAATCTTATGTATGTAGTATATAATAATTACATTAACTTTTCCACTATTTATTTCTTCATATTGCCATAAATGTTTGAAATTTGAATGTTTGATCGTAGGTGCATGATACGAGGAATAATATAACCAACTCTCACTTAGTTAATTTATCTTGTGGCCCTAAAAATAAAGTTGATAGTTGGCCTATGTATTAGGCCAATGGGTACAAGTTTCATATAGTTGAAGGGGGAAAGGGGAAAAAAAAAAGTAGACAATAGTCGAGTTTGCGTTAAAAGTGATGTCGGGAAAGGAGAAACTGACTGGTAGGAAGTGATTAAAGAAACACTTGAGTTGGACTATGTAGGTAAGCCTATGAAAATGATTGTGCTATTCAATTGTAAATGCTATGATCCAACACATCCAACCGGAATACGTAAGCATAACCATTATAAAATCACTAAAGTTAACCATACCAAAAGACATGGGAGATATGATCCATTTATTATTGCCCAAAATGCAGCACAAGTATATTATCTCTCTTATCCTGGAAAATGCAAATCAAATTGGAGGGTGGTTATCAAGACTAAAGCAAGGGATTGAGTTGAAGCTGATGAAGTATCAGACAAAGCTTATCAATTAGATGACCCAATCCCTTTGAGACTAGTTATTAATATAGACATTCCCTCCAACCTACTTTTTACTTCTAGGAAAGTTGACGTAATTGACCTTTCGCGTCAACATTCAATGACAATAATAGAAGACACCGAGGGTGAATAAGAGGAGAAGGAATTTAAGGATGATGTTCAATTGAAAGAGCTGAGGAAAGCCCAAAACTTTTGGATTAATCAGGGTTACTATTTGTCTTTTCTTTTTCATGTTTTATTACATATATATATATATAGTGTTTGATTCAGATATATTTCATATATAGCATGTAGAGGTATTGGCCGTGGTAGAGGTTAACCATAGAAGGATGGTCAGCCTCCTTGATCCATATTGGGAGCACTCCATCCAACTCCTCCATTTTGGCCTCCACTTCTCAGCCCAACCCGCAGGGTATCCACATGATACCTACTCTGGGCATATGGTTGCTGATGCTCCCCCACCGCCACCAGCACCACCACCTATCTAGACTCCTTCCTCTTCCCTGCCTGGAGGTGACATTGGAGTAATTGCCTCATCATCTGTGCAATAGTCATAGATAGCCTTCGAAAGATGCTGCCGCTAGCATCTGTTGTTTAATGGAGGTACCTAGTAAGTAATTTGTATTTTAAATCCAATTTTAGTATTAAATTGTGATTTCTTAGTAATTAATGACTAATATTTTGCCTTTTGTTTATATATTATTTATTTAGGAGCCTCCTATGCAAGGATTGCATCATATCACATATGTGATAAAGGAGTCGTATGATGCGCCGTATGAGAACTTTGGCAAAATTTCAAAGACTATGAAGCGGAGGTGCTATGAGGAGTGGAAGGATTCATACATGACAAGTTTTACTTTCCTATGTACAAAGGAATTTCATTACTAACCCAGTGAAGGATACAGTCATGTACAAAGGCTTGGAGGTCTCAGGCTTCCAAGTGCCTCCGTGACATGTATCGGGATGTGCAGCTTGGGAGGGACATCGACTACCCATGGCTGCAGGAGGCCCACCTAGGAATATTGGGCTACCTTTGATTTCCAGGAGAAGTCAGGGAAGAACAAGGCCAATAAGGTCTCCATTAAGGATGGATTCCTACACTAAAATTGCTCGACTACCTTGGTTGGTACAAAGGCCAATATGGTAAGTTAATTTAATTAATGCATTTAATTTTATATTTTGGATAATATTATGTATTTAATTATCTATTGATCAATAAAATCTAATTAATTTCAACTACAATCAAGGCTTTTGAACAAGACACCCACGCAAGGAGAGGTCTTCAAGAAGACGCACGCTGGGAAGGCTAATAAGACAATGCGGGTGGATGCCCGCTCCAAGACCACATATGTAATTTCTAAAGTTTATACTTCATTTAGTTCTTATTTTTATATCTAATATAACATAAATTTAATATTTGTTTCAATTAATTATAGGTTGAGTACATGCAGAGACTAGAGAAGGCCATCTCTCAGTAGATTGAACAGGCATCCTAATACAAGACTGCTATTGAGTGCCCACCAATTGACAATGACATGGTGTGGTCATAGACAGTTGGCAGTCCCTACAAGGGTCGCATCTATGGCATGGGGAGTCGTTGTAGTGATTCCCTGTCCCCTGTATCTGTGATTGGGGATGCGCCCATTAGATCCAAATAAATGGAGGAGACCATTCGCACTCATGTCCATGCCTTGAATAGAGTTCCAACAATGATTGTAGCAACAAGATGAGCTCTTCCAGGTGAAGGAGGCAAAGCTAAAGAAGAGATTGAAGACAGTGGAGAAGAAGGTGGGGAAGAAGATGGAGAGACAGATCATGAGGCAAAGGTAGAAATACTTTCAAGATCTGGGCCCTAGTAGCTTGTCACCTCCTCCTCCCGAGTGACCAACAATACCAAACTAGGAGTCTTCATCGTCTTTTTCTTCTTCGTCTACCATTTATAATGAGGACAGCATCCTTGACACTGATGAATAGGAGTACACCTAGACTTGTTATTTTTTATTATATTTATAGTACCTATTAGATTGTTTAATATTGCTAGTTTACATTATTTGATGGATATTCAATATATTATTTGCTTCTAATTATTTTATTTCTTATGCTTTTTATTACAATTAATATAATTTACATTTTTAATTATGTAAAAATTTAAATAATTAAATAAAATAATTAAAAGAAAATTAACGTAAATAATAACAATTAATCATAATGAATAATTAATTTAAATAAAAAAAATTAAAATTATTTTTAACAATAGATTTTTTGTCAAAAATTAAATGAAATTAAAATTAATTATTATTATTTATATTTACTGACAGAAAATCCGTCAGTAAATTATGGAAATATATATAATTTCCGATGAAAAATTCATTGGTAAAATTAAATAAACCCATTGGTGATTTTCTAAAAATCAATGAAAATTTGTCGAATTGTTCATTTATTTACAAACAGAAATTGAAAAATATCCGTCGATAAATCGGATGCAAATTACCGACAAATATTACTTATCCGTTGGTAATTTTTACTGACACCATTTTTATTGATGAATTTTATCCGTCACAGAACCTGTTGGTAAAAAAATTATATATCTATCAGTATTCGCTTGTTTCTAGCAGTGTGTTATCTAGTCTGGATGGGAATGTCATAAGGCATCTAGCTTAGTTTCTTTTGGTTTTCTTTTCTCTATACTCGAAAAGGAAAAAAAAAAATCAATCACTCATATCTTATCTTTTGTATAACTCTTAAAATAATTATGATGGGACTTGAAGACTTTTAATGATACGACAATATATGATTAAATGACTATATAAAAAATTCTATATTAAAATTAATTTTTAAAAAACCAATTATAAATTTATTGTGACATTAGTGGAGGAATATTGATCTTGAAAAATAAATTGATTTTTTGGGTTGCTGACTCTTATATATCTCATTTGATCTTTATGTATTTAAATAGTTTACATCGAGAATGTGCTTGATTAGGAATTTTTCATGATGATTTCTCAAAAGTAATTTTTTCCTTCTAATTCATTTTTTATGTGAGAATACATTTACATTGAGAATATGTTTTTTTAATGTGACATTGAGATTACATTCAAATTAATTTTCTTAATTTTAATAAAAATGACACGGATGAAAATGGATTAATTTTTGGGCATTATAATATTTGAGTAGAATGTTACTGGACAGATTGTGATAAGGATGATAAATGGAGAATTTATTTGTACAAGGAAAGATTATTGCATGCTGTATGTTGTGCATTGAGCAAATTCAAATTGAAAGTTTATTATATTTAAGTATAGGATTAATTGAATGGGAAGTGAATCTACAGCAATTTCTAGGGTATGAGCGGGAAAACTTTTCTACCGCAATCTCTTCTGAAATTTGCTTGAGGAATTTTCATGGTCTGGGAGTCTTCAAAGGGGACGAATATGGGTTCAATGAGGTACTTACCCCAATTCCTCAAATCTTATAAGCCTTGATACTTTAGCATTAGGCTTTGGTACAAAGCAATGAATCCAAGTTTTGAAGTCGATGGTGAAATAGGGCTTGAGAAATATGGTTGAATCAAGGCTATCCAAAATTACTATTTGCGAGAAAAAGTTGAATAGGAAACTGATATTTTAGCGAGCATGCTTAATTCAAAATATTAGCAATCATATGATAGTCAAAAATTAGAAACAGAAACTTTAAATCATGCACAAGCTAGCAAAAAATAAAAATAAAAATGAAAATAAAAAGTCAAGAAATGGAGAGAAACATGAAATCGTGGTAGATAAATAAAAATGACAGAAAGAGAAGTTCGCACAGAGCAATTCGTATGAACATAAGGTAAACCTACCTCTAGTTCTTAACCAAGTTGAGATTTTTCACTATAAGCTTAGTGTTCATTAATTCACCTTTGCTTCATCTAGTTGGAAACTAGATAGTTTTCTTTCGCTGTAACCTCTTCAACCTATAAACAATAAACTTACACAATGGTTAAAAAGATTTCAATGTATAATTCTCATATCATGAGTTGGATGTACTTTTTCAAGCTCAAACACGAAGTACTAAGTTGACACACTTAGGCATTGGTATTTCATTCAAAGCATTACATTTCTTGTTAGTTATCTTCTATTCGTGATATGTTACAAACCCCGAATTTATAAGGACTTCAAAATTTGAACATAACCTTTTTTTTTGCAACTTGTCATTTGTCTTCAAACAGTTAATCGTTGCTTAGTTGTTCATTTTTGTACATTGCAAAAATGTGCAAATTTATTAATTATTATGAAATTTATTAAATTTATTAAACCTTTGTGAAATTAAATGTGATCTAATGGAACTTAATGATTTCTATTACTGTTCTTAAAACCAAAAAAATTATTATTTATTATGAGTTAACAACAAAGGTCACTCAAATCCGCCAATAACTACTTAACTTTTGTTTCAAAATATTTCTTTTTATATTGTATTAAATGATACTTTACAGTCATTTTTAAATCTAAATTAAGAGAAAATCTTAGTGCCTCAAATAAATTCGGATTTTCTCTTTACATTTTATATCACAAATTTGTGGGAGGGTGAATTGAGATGAATGCATTTAAGGCTTATAAGTAAATCTAATTATTATAACACATCCGGGGGACAGTAATTTCCAATAATAATGTCTATGTTTTATATGCTTATTTGAAAGGTGACCATTTTTGGAATATAACATGAGGATCAAAACCACCCATTTACTTCAGCTTTAATACAAAAATTCAAAAATTAATTAATCTCATAAATTAATAATATTAACATTTATTTTTTTTGTAAACACTTTTATTTGGTTATAAATGCATCGTTTTTAGTATCTGATGCATGCTGATTCATTTTTCGTTCCTCTACTCTTCTTCTTATTTTTGATTCTGTCTGGTTGAATATAGTATTGGCTTCAAGTAATTTATTATGTAAATGAGTAAATCTAAAATTTTGTCTCTAAAGTATTTTTATTTTAACACTTTTGTCCTTAAAAAATTAAATATATACACTTTAGCTATCAAAAGATTACATATCAAACACATTAATTCATGTAACAAGAAAATCATTCATACATTAGTTCCAAAAAAATTAATATATTAAAAGCCAAGTTTTTAGGGACTAAAGATTAATATATTAAGAGCCATTTTTTGCAAGGAGTAATATGTTAAAAATTGATATTTTAGGGACTAATTTGTGTTTAATTTTCTTGTTATAGGGATTAATGTATTTGACGTGAAATTTTTTGAGGATTAAAGTATATACATTTAATCTTTTAAGAACTAAAGTGTTAAAGCAAAAATCTTTTAGGGAAGAAAGTATAAATTTACTTTGTGTAAATTACTTCAATTTCCTTTAAAATGTGTTTGGATGGAATTTTTTTAGAGGATAATGTATTTTTTTAGAGGATTTCAATTGATTTAGCATAAAATTTCTTGTTCGGATACTCATACGAAGGAATTTTAAAATTCCAATAATTTTTATGAGGTATTTTCTTAACTTCAAAAAAATAGATTTTAATTTCCATCTCTTTACAAGAAATTTTAAAATTCTTTCTTTTCTCTACCTTTGTCTCTTATCTCCTCCTTTTACAAGCTTACCATCACTCGCTGTCCATCACCCTATGTCTACCGTCCAACGACCGCAGCCCATCGCCCGCTGTTCGACGACTGCTGCATAGTGACCACTATCTAGCCCCGGCGACTGCCGCTTGCCAACTGGCGACATTTTACTACCATGTTGTAATATATCAAATTATGGATTGATATTGATATGTAGAATCTGCCTGCTAAAATATATTAATGTATTAATCAAATGGTGAAAAAAATATTAAGATACATTATTTCAAAAACTTAGTAAAGACAGGTGAAAAATTATATAGGTTGTTCTACGTACGTTAAAAAACAACTAAGGCAACAAAAAATTTACGGTATTATTTTATATTAAATATTAAATCCGTAACTTCTTATGTAAATAAAATATAGAAAAATCTTCACTAAGATACATTATTTAGTTAATCATCAAAGCATGAACGCATTGAGATAAAATTATTTATATATGACATATGGGTATATATAATTTTAAGTATGTTTTGTGTAAATGTTAATAAAATAGTTGTTAAAATTTAAAATTGAGTCAAAAAATTATTAGTCAAAGGTGAAAAATTATATATGTTTTTTATGTTACCAAAACCTAATATAACATGATAAAAAAATTAAATTACTTTTTGGAATAGAAAATATTGTGCTATTATATATTAACTATTAGATGTACAACTTTATCTATCATTATATTATAAATTTTGTCATTTTATTTTATCCAAAATTTATCAACAAAAGACTCAAAGTGGCATTTTATATTGAGAAGAAAATAGATCCTGATAAAGGTATGATAATAAATTCAAGTCAAGGCCAATAATTGAACTATATTGGGTTATATCTGTAAAACCTATATTTTGTCATGTATAATTATATATTATATTGGCAAAAGTGACCTCACAAAAAGAGTTATGAGTTATTATAGTTGAAAAAAATTAGAAATACACAAATTGTATTAAAAATGCTGTCTACAATGAACTATTTAATAAATTCAATGTGCCTTTGATCTATATCATTATATAGAATAATTGAAATAAATCTTGATATATTATATCGTATTTAATTTTGAATTACTATCATAATTTTTTTAAAAGTATTCTAGTTAAAAATAATTATAAAAAGAATATAATCAAACTCACGCAACGCACAAGCATTATATCTAGTGTGTAGTAAGCCGGAAAATGTTTTAGGGCACATAATGAATAACAAGCTAGGGAGGAGTCCGAGTGAAAGGGGCTCAGGTTGCTTAACCATGTGGTCTTAGATTCGATCCTGGAACCCACTTATATGGGGGGGAAAAAATAAAATACTATTGAAAGGGATCCCTATTTAGGCATCTAACTGTATCCCGGGAAATTAGACTGTCGCTTGTGCTATGAGTGAATACTTTTAAAAACCAAAAATGAATAACAAGCTAGAGTGAGAGTGCACCATCCTTTTCCGTCATGAGCATCATGTCCTTTTGTGTTCCTTTTGCGATAGTGAAGGATTTGATTGTGATGTCTGAAGGGGTTTTTCAGATATGTTAGAGTGAGAGTTGGCTTGGGTGATGGTTGTGCAGTTGCTAGCAGTGGCGGAGGTAATGTGTTTTCGTTGTATTGGTGAGTGGGAGCTTCACAGCGAAGTCATGGTGTGGTGATAAAGGAGGGCGCCCTAGAGGAGTGGGCCTATTCTGTGGTGGGGGCTTGGTGGCAGCTTCATGAGTGATTTGTGTTCGATGTTCATTCAGAAAATGACAGTGAGAACGAACTGTGAGCTATGGCCAGGTCGTGAGCAAAGTAGCTAGTTCATGTTCTTTCAGAGTGGGTCTATTCGTGTTCTTTTAGAGTGGGGAGTTCCTTATCAGAGGGTCCTCAAAAGTTTTGGCATATTCTCAGCATTGCCCAGAGTGATAGAATGGTTTACGTGACATACAAAATGGTTTTAGTGTAATTTCGCTTGTCCCTTTTGAGTTTTGCTGGTTCGTGTGTCTGCCCTAAGATGCTAGTTTAGGGGTGCTGTGTGTTTTACTTTTAATGGGTCATGTTCATCTTTGTCTTTAGAGATATTATTTTTGTGTTTTATGGGTGGCTTTATGCTACATCTGACTTTGCTCCTTTCTTTTTCGAGAATTTTAAACACTTATCAGTTATGTCCAAAACAAAAAAAAAAAAAATTAGGGTGGGAGTTAGTTATCGTACCTCTAGCCTAGCTTAAATGTGTCATATTGAACCCCATTTATACGTACGAATAGTGAAGGATGTTATGTTGACACACGTCTTATGATCAAATCACCCAAGGGAAGCCCATTTTATATAAAACTTTGCTGAGAAAATTGCGTTCAACCGATGATAAGATTGTGCAATATAAGACTTCAGGCACACAAGCTTTTTCTGCATTGATTTTTTGTTTTTTCCCTCATGCAGTGAGAAATACCAAAAACCACCTAAACATTTTCTACGATCATTCTTTTATATATATATAGGTTTTAGAATTTTATCCTTTTTATATTTACAATTTCATGTTTTGTGTATTTTATGATTTTTAAATCATTAAACGAGTAAATAATAATAATTTTTTAAAAAAATTAAACATTAAAGTGAGATAGATTATATCATAATTTTATAATATGTAAAATAATAGTTACTATAAAAGAAGGTTTTGCTAATAAAAGGGCACCGATGAAGAAATATTTAATTTTAAATATTTTTAATTGCTCAAACAAGAAATTATTAAATATGTTTAAATTTTGTAATATATTAAGCATTTTCATTTTCAATAATTTCTATCTGTAATTTTTAAATAATATTTTAAAGGCATTCGTTAAATGCATGCCTTAGAAAATTCATAATATATAGTCTAGAAATAATTATAACTTACAACTCCGAACAATATTTTATAAAATAAAGTATTTGTCCAATATAAAAAATTATGCAGTCATAAATTTTTTAATGTATATGGTAAAATGTTATTTGTAGGACGGGACAATTTTAGTATTCTTAGTAATGATCAGGTTTACATTAAAATGATATGAGAAAAACCTTGTAACATTTATACCAATTAAAAAAAAAAATGGGATCAAACATTGGACATGTTGAAGATAAAGTTCTTAGTTCCAATATAATTACTAGTGATCTTTAAATAGTAAGTCATTTATAAGTGTTATCATAAGTTACCGTCAAGACTCATTATATGTTTTAACATTGGAATGAGATAATATTTCATCTATTAAAAGATGAATTTGATATCACTAAAACTAAGAACTGATTAAAATTTTAAATATATCTTAAATAAGAAAATACATGCGTTACTTTAGACTCAAATTTTTATTTGTTCAAATCATTTGAAATGTATTCAATTGTTACAACCTCACTAAAAATACGGTTGGGAGATTTGAAGATAACAGAATGACTAATAATAAAATGGAATGAAAACATAAAAAAAAAATGAAATGGAAAACTATATATCACTCTCTTATTTGATTACTTAACAAAGGATGGAAAGAGACTTCTATTAAAATTATTTCATTCCTTTTCTTATCCCTTAATTTAAAGGAACAAAAAAAAAATTTAAGTGATAAAAAAGGGAAATCTCAAGGGAAAATCAATAATAAGGGCCATTAATAGGATTTATTTAATTTTAAGTGACAAAATATGTTAAAGTTGTTTAAAAAAAGACCTAACAAAAATTTATCTAAGAAAATCAACCAAATACTTTTAATTACTAGACCATAATACCCTTAATGGTATCTCCTAATGTTTTCTATTCCTTTTGTTTGTTTGGCAACCTCGCCATCTCAAAATGCTAGGACACCAATAATTGGGAATCTCCCTATGACAATGCTAAAACTAAACCATTGTTCAGCCATCATCTCGCCGCCATTCAGTCATCGCTCGATCGCTCTCGTTTTACCTTTGCTCGCAACTTGACTACTGTTGCTCACTATCACTATTCAAGTTCTGCTTGCCATCACTGTTTAGCTGCTCCCCATTGCCATTCAACCGCTCATAGCTTTAAGTTATCACTCAACCCATTTATCCCATTCATCTCTTTGCAAATAATTATTATTTTTTATTGAATGTTAGTATATTGACATTAAATGGCTAGCATATGAATATAAAATGTCACAAAAAATCTTCTAATTTTTTGTTACACTTTTCTCATTTATTTTTGAGTTATACTTTTTTATGTTAATTAAGCATTTTATAATTTTTTATGTTTTGGATAAACTTTTTATGTTTATTTAATAGTCACTTAATATTAAATATATAATTTGATATGGCATGTACTGGTTAGATTCATTGCTAACAAGACATATTGATTTCAGTTTTATGGAACTAATGATTTGAAGACTAATAATGAAAGGCAATGGACTAAGGATATGTCACGCCCATAACAGTGCATGGCCCATCTGTCTTTAATTTGAATTTTGCAGTTTTTTATGGATGCCCATCAAGTTGCAGATGGTAACTATCGCATTTAATTTAATTTATTATTAAATCGGCACCTGGAGGGAGATCGAGATAGAGTAAAAGCATGATAGCGTTTTTCTTTAAAATAGCAGTATTTGATTTAATTTAGTAATATGAAGACGTGGAGACCGGAGAGGACAATGTGCCCTGCTTGACAGGAAAATGCGACTAAATTATTAAGGTTATCCTAATCTCTAAAGAATTGCACTTTCTGCCGTGATTATTTATGATCAAACTTTATAACTTAAAAAAATGAAGTAATTTCTTTAAATATATCTTGCCGACGAAGCAAAATGTCCTCAAGTCACATGATAATAATCTTAGTATGAGTTATATCAGAATATCACCCAAAATTACTCCCTCCAAATATATAAAAAATGACACTGAATATTTTAAGTTGATTTTGGTGGACTTTTTCCCTTGTTGGCAGACAGATATTCTAAGGAGGGAATTTTACAATCAGATGTTTGGAAATATTCCGATCAAACTGATGTGATTGGTGCTCTTACACTCAGCGATTTGTAAGCCTAACCTATCTCTTTGGAGGTGGATTCTGTGATGCACCTCACAAAGTGAGGTGCATCATACACCTTATGGAATAAACGGTCAGATCTGAGAGTGTACAAATACACCTTTACATCTGACCATTAATCTCACATGTGAGGTGCATCACAGAATCTGCCTCTCTTTTGGATATAGCAATTAATCAGTCAACCATGGACCTAATCTAGTGCCTGGCTCCCCTAACATTGAGCCACTGCTTGGGTTGTACAGGACTCATAAATGCAAAGCATGACCAATTGATAGAGGGGAAGGCGGGGCTGCTGTGGAGAAGCGAAGCAAAATAAATTTTATAAGGGTTTAAATGTTTAATTTTACATGGAATCTTCACATGCATTGTTTTTTCTACATTTTTTTAGTGTGAGATTAATTTTATTTACGCAATGTTTAAATGATAACTAGCTAGAGGAAGAAAAAATAAAAGAAAAAGATAGCAAAAAAATATCTTATTTGATTTTTTTTTATCTTTTAAGATATTTTTACTTTCGAGCATTAAAATTAAGAGGTTCTCCTAATAATTAGATTTTTTTAAATTTAAAATTATATCCTCTCCTTAAAGTATAGATCCCTTATTACTGTACCTAATTTTAAAAATTTAAATACATAAAAAATGAAGAGAATTAGAAATGATCAATTCTCCCTAATTTTTCTTAAAATATCTAATTTTATTTCCCCTTAAAATTGAGGTGGAATGAGGAACTAGAGACTATAATTCATAAATAATATAACTATTCAGTTCTATTCATTAATAGTATAACTTTTAAATAAAATTAACAAATTTTTATTTTATTTCCTTATTAATCACTCAGATAAAGGAAAAATTAACTTTGTTCCATTCTTTTTTTTTTTTTAATCTATTCCTACTAATTCCATTCTATTATGAAAGTGTTAGATTAAAATTGTGAGTCTTTATCAGTAGCTTAAAACATGTAGAGAATGGCTTGGGAAATGGAATACAGGTGGGTATCTCTGAAACATGGGTGCGGCTAAAATGCCAAAGTGCTCATATTGGGTACGTATTGGGTACAAGTAGGCATTAGGTATGCTTGGATATATATAGTGTAACATTCCCACTTTCATAAACAGAATGTAATAGGAATTTTGAATTATTTCTCTTGGATAGTGTAGCAGAATTTACCGAGGCGTATTATGTACGACGATCTCACACTTGGAATTATAAGGTAGTAACATTCTGGGTTGAAAATATGGCACTGCCATATTTTAAAAATTAGGAAATAACAAAAGTGCCCCTATCAACTTTTAATAATTCCACTCTTGCCCAAAAGTTTTAGAAATTGTACTTTAACCCCAAGTGAATATTTTCACAATAACCCTAGAACTTTTCATGAAATGACCTTTATATCCCTACATCTATAAGATTAGCAGAATGGAATTTTAAGCGAGGCGAGGAATCCACGTGGTGAAAACCAGTAAAAGTTTAAATCTCTGTAGGAATTGGGCCATGGAATGCGATGCAGTGTGAAATGTCATGAGGTGCCCTGGACTTGCTCAAAATTACAGAAAAATACCATTCTGAGAAAATTGGAAATAGAGACGCTCCGGATTTACGAAAATGTCTAATTTACTCCGTTAATTCACTTATTCGGTTTCAGTAGTTATGTAAGGGTAATTAGAGGTTAAGTAAATATTAATCAAGAGTTAACTAGATATTAGTTAGAGAGATTAGGCTTAAGATAAATTAAAAATGAACATGTAGACATCTTACAAAACTATTAAGTAACGTTTGACCGGTTTGGAGAAAATGGGCGAAGATTCGGTATTTTAAACCAATCAGAAGCCAGAGCAGGTAGAATTTTCTACTTTGGAATCCACTCATAAATGGCTGAAATTCAGCCTCTCCTACCACATATAAGTGGCGCCAAGTGTTGTTCAAGATAGTGGAAAAACTTGGCTTTACCTTCATCAGATTTTTATCGTTTTCGCCTAGTTATTCGATTTTATCAACTACTTAAGATTAATTAGTATTCGATTAAATTTTTACTTAAATCCAATTAAGTATCATTTAGAGAATTGGGTATGAAAGAATTAGATTGAAAGCATAGAAAACTTCATAGGATTTTTCTAAAACCATTTTACCGATTTAAAGGAAATCGGTAAGATTACGGTGTTTTAAACTGTAGGAATCGGATCAGTAAAAATTATGCCATGAGTGCCCTAGGATCAATGGCTAAGATTTAGCCAAATAACCCACCCAAGTGGCGCCTAAGGCAGCCCTTGATGGTGGAAGCTAAATCAGATTTCATGAAGAAGTTACATCCACTAATCACATGCATCAACACCCAAATATCTCTAACTTTTCCTTCCTTCCCTTATCATTTTCGTCCTCCCTCTCCAACTGCTGAAGGTCATCTCCTTCTCTTCTCTTTACTCTCATTTCCACTCCATTCTCATCCATTTTCAAGTCTCATCACAAGTTGCTTTCATCAAAGACACAAAATCCACCCAAACTCAACTAGACAAGGTAGGAAATCCTACTTCTTCTCTTGTTTCTCTGATTTGGGGCTGCATGTTGGGCATGCATAATCTGACATGTTGGTGTTTTACAGAGTGATGATGTTTTATGACTGATTTTGCATGTATGTTGTGATTAAAATTGGAATTGAGGGCAAATAGCTTGAAGGAAGTAGACAAATCTAGAGGCTGTTAGGGTTTTCTCTGTCCTGATTGGAAATGCAGAGTGTACGGCTCCACCTACCGCCATTTAAATCTGATGAAACCATTTTAAAATGAAACTAGACATCCAGGGCTTTCTATACATATAAAATATAAGGCCATTGGATTAGTATAGAATTAGTTAGCCCTTGATGGTGGAAGCTAAATCAGATTTCATGAAGAAGTTACATCCACTAATCACATGCATCAACACCCAAATATCTCTAACTTTTCCTTCCTTCCCTTATCATTTTCGTCCTCCCTCTCCAACTGCTGAAGGTCATCTCCTTCTCTTCTCTTTACTCTCATTTCCACTCCATTCTCATCCATTTTCAAGTCTCATCACAAGTTGCTTTCATCAAAGACACAAAATCCACCCAAACTCAACTAGACAAGGTAGGAAATCCTACTTCTTCTCTTGTTTCTCTGATTTGGGGCTGCATGTTGGGCATGCATAATCTGACATGTTGGTGTTTTACAGAGTGATGATGTTTTATGACTGATTTTGCATGTATGTTGTGATTAAAATTGGAATTGAGGGCAAATAGCTTGAAGGAAGTAGACAAATCTAGAGGCTGTTAGGGTTTTCCCTCGGCGGTCCGTACGGCAGAGTGTACGGCTCCACCTACCGCCATTTAAATCTGATGAAACCATTTTAAAATGAAACTAGACATCCAGGGCTTTCTATACATATAAAATATAAGGCCATTGGATTAGTATAGAATTAGTTATAAATTTTTGAAGTTAGACCTAGAAATCTGGGTTCTCACCTAGACAGCATGGGTTGAAAGGGTGTAACTCACCCTATACAATCTCAAATTGAGTGCAACTAAAGTTGTTTGAAAGCCAACACATGAGAGAACATCCCATAAAAATTTCAAAATTTAATTCATCGTCATTTGTTCCCAGCACATCAATGAAGTTGGCATAGGTTTAAACTAGTCTAGAACAGGACAGCCTAGTAGGGTAATATTTCGAGACTCATAACTCAAAATCTACATAGGCAAATGACATGAAACTTAACTCATTTTAAAGCTTGTTGTGTTAGATTTATTTTGATATAAAATTCGCATGATTTCACCTAGTTTTCAATTTTTAGTGAATTTTCTTCTATAGGAACCCAATTCTGGCTAAGAACAGGACATGCTAAGATAAAATGTTTATGTCTTGAGTTATACAACTCAAAATGAGATGGGACCAAAGGGATTAGAAACTAGGCATATAAGGCTGTAACATATCCATAAATGAGATTTAAATGAGTTGAATTGAATAAAAATTGGGGCATGCCAAATTCGGGCAGAACAGGGAGGAACAAACTGAAACCTTAATGATGCTTGATTTGGAATTATTGAATGATGCTATGAATATATGTATGTAATTGCTAGTCTATTATGAAATTGCAAGTTTGTATATTTGTACTGGTTGCCTGGCACTATTCATGGGGAAGCGAACTAGATCCACAGATTATCTGAATTTTAGTGAATTTATGAGAACTTATGCTATGGATGATTATGCTTTAAATATATTTACGTTTACATGTCATATTCATGTACATCATGCATGCAAGTATATATTTAGAACATGATATGATATATAAAGTATGAGACATACTCATGAATGCACCAAGCGTCTGCATGCATGATAAGATATGAAAAGGAAAAGACAATAAGAACTTGCAAGAAAGACGTACCAAACTACCACGTGAGGCATGGCATAGACCCAGTTAGCGTGGGCTAGAGCGCTACTGTCTAAAACTTGGGCCAGCCCCCGACCAGATTTAAGGGGAATAGACCGGTGTGAAGGTCGGAGAAAGTAAACCCATCACTCATGTATAGGTACGAGCTCGGACCTTAAAAACAGGCTATCACCTAGGGGTGAGAGAGGCCATTCACCTCCGGGGGACCAAGTACAGAATGGCAAAGTTAAGTTGCAAGTTAAAGAAGAGATAAGTTAATTCAAGTGCACTTGCATACATTCAAGTATAAGTATTTATATGCACATTTTCAATCATCTAGTTAAGTCATAATGCTATTATGACCTTTATTGAAGCATATTATACTATCCGTATTTCTACGTCTATTATATGATATGGCAAGTGGTTGTTAAAATATAACCTGCTTCGAGAAAGATGTTTTTAACTTAAAATTGAACCACTATTTGTTTATATGTGCTCATATTTTCATAATAAACCGAAGCGGCTGAAATATTTATGATGACACTGTAAGATTGGTTTGAGTTTACCTACTGAGAACCTTAGGTTCTCATTGCCTACTTGTATGTTTCTCTTTTAAAGTAAATATTTCCAGGTTCCCAAGTTGGAAATCAAGTATGAGGCGATACAGGGGCCATTCATTGAGCAAGAATAGGGCGCGAGCAAGACCAAGAGACTATTGGAGCTAGCTAACGACTAGTCGGAAGTAAACGTTATGTATTATGCCACTCACAATTTCCTTTAAAGTGTAATTTTTTTTTATTTAACTATGTATCAGAGACTATTAGTCAGTAATAAAGTGGCTTGATTAAGGCCATATATTCTATTTTCCATATTTTAAAGATTTCTTAGCACAATGACAACCTTTTAATATAACCCCATGATTCGAGCATGACTTATATAATAAAGGGTGTTACATATAGATCCGTACCCAATTATATTTTGTTAAAAAATAATATTGTGGGTATGATTGGGCACGGATTGAGTACATTAGGGTAGGGGTTGGTTAAGTGTGGATATTGCTTCTATCAAAAGGCTGTCATTTGGTCTCAATTTGTTTTTCCTTTTTTTTGCCTCTTCTTCGTTTTCCAAGACATTTCTCACCAATAGCTAGAAAGACAGAAACCATCACAACCCATACGAACCTAGTAAGCCACCATTGGCGAATGATAGGTAACCTAACTTCGGTGATGTCAACAGCAACCAGCAGCTTCCCTCCAAGGTTTGTCAACGTTGATGGCGTGCAAGGGAGACGGGTCTTTAACTTTGTTTTTGGATCCTTCTATTGTGTCTCGCTTTTGCCCAAACATTTGATGTGGTTGAAAACTTCTAAATAAGTTACTGGATTATGGGACTTTGAAAATATCAAATAAATTAGGGTGAATTCTGCCAAAGTGAGGTATATCACACAACTTGTGAGATTAATGGTCAGATGTGAGGGTATACCAAATATAAGATTAATTGTCAGATATGAGGATGTATTTGTGTACCCTCACATTTGATCATTAATCTCACAAGGTGTGTGATTTGTGAAGTGCATGACAAAATCCGTCTCAAATTAGTTGATGGTTTGTGAACTTGTTCTCCGCTTTGAGTTTCGTAAGTTAACTATTTCTATTCTTATATTTTTTTTTTCAAAAAAAAATTGAATGAGCTATTGAGCATTTAAATAATATAGAAATTATGTGATTATTGAAGAGATATTTTCATAATATTTAAGAACTGGATGTACTAGTGGGAGGAATAATAATGTAAATTCCTATGTTGAATTTTCTCTTTTATATATATAACACATACCCGCGTCCCACTTTTTGTAAAATTTTTGTACCTCGTACCTATTCATATTTGGTACAGCCCATATCTGCACCTATGCAACATAGGTAGATATTCTATGAATGTGATTGTATTGAAGTCATCAGGCTATTCTCGAGGATCATCCTCCTTATCATCGAGAAATAATTTGGTGGTCTTAGAATATCATGTAACTGTATTTACAAATAATAATACAATAATATTTTAGATCAAAGTGAAGTTAATGGTGAGTTTCATCTTAAAATACGATTATATTATTGGCTATAAATATAGTCATATAATATTTTAGGTCTACCCACATACTTCATCCTTATTATCCATATTGTGCAATCATCCGCAAGGTGTAGCTACTGCTGAAGACGGAGCGGCAATGCAGCCTTAAACATGTTTATAGGAAGACTAATAGTGTAGTAGACTTCATGACCAAAAAATTAAGTTGCATTGTTGTCTAGTGTTTGGATTGGACTTTGTGGAATACACCCCAGCTGAAGTGTCTCCGCTGTTAATGGCGAATATTGGAGTGCCATGCATGCGTTTATTTATTTTTTCCTTTCTTTTTTTTCCCCTTCATTTAGACCATATACCAAAAAAAAATAAAAAAACGTTTACTTATTACTTTAATTACCTTTGTAAATAAAAATTGTCCTGAATATTTCAAAAAAACAAATTGTTTGAAATTGTTTGGGCCGTCTTGGTATCAAGCGAGTTAGATATCATATCCTTTTAAGGTTACCCTCTTAACCTCCTAACTTCGGACACCCAGCCAAGGTTACCTTCCTAACCTCTTGGTCTCAGACACCCTCCTAAAATTATCCTCTTACATCGTGTTTGGAAGCGCTGTGGAAAGTGCTGGAATCTATCAAAATCGATTCTGATCAATTTTTGTGATGTTTGATTATATAGGTTTAAAATAAATTATTATCTCTAGAATTAATTTTAAAAAAATATAAATTTTTAATTTTTATTAAAAGCACTTTTAGAGTTTTTTTTATAGGAATAATTACTTAATCACCAAAAGGTAAGAGCATGATAGAGTTCAAAGGTCAAAGAAAATAAAACCAATAAAAAAAATACAAGCACAGATAACTGAAAGGAGCAACAGACATCAATCAATAAATAGCAGTAGGAAATCAACTCCAGTTGTAATCAAGAGCGCTCATTTCTAGCTCTAGGTGGACAATGTCAACTTCTGACCACTTGAAGATTATGAACAACAAAATTAGGGGAGAAAGAAAATTTTTAAATATATTATTAAACATAAATTACTTTATTTCAAAATTAATTTTATAAATACAGAACTAGACATGCACTTAACCTCGTAATCTCCACCATTTGCTCCCCATCATTGACAACTCAGCGGTGGGGGCCTACCTTCCCCATATATATGCCTGTTTTATCATGAGGGTCTCAAAATCCATGTCCTGAATTTCCCCATATCACTCAATCAGGGGATCTAATAGGCACCCCCATTAATGACTCAAGATAACCCCATTTCCTATGAGAACGATGCATAGCAAATGGGACCGGATCATCTTCAACCCTGAACATTACCCCTTATTCTTTACGTTGAGTTTAGACAACATCTGTCAGATAAATGAACTAGGCTTAAGGTGCATTTTTTTCATAGAAATAATAATATTTACACAGATATTATTGGTACGTGCTTTACATTAATGAGGAGGGTTTTATGTTAAATATGAATTCATTCAATGTGAAAATCGTGAAGTACAAGATCAAAAATGCAATCTGGACAGTTCTCTAGCCAAACTTTCAACTAAGAAAATTTGGCCAGGGACGCTAGACGGTTTGCAATAGAATCACAACACCTAGGAACAAATCGATAGACCTTTTACATTATTGAGTATCGTTTTGTTTCTGCAATTGTGCTGGTAGCTATTGTTAGACAAAATCGTTTTCAAAGTGGTGATTTAAGAAACCAAAATTTCTGATATTGTTGATAAAATTTGTCTAGAACTAGAGTATATTTCTTTTTTTTTTTTTTTTTTTTGGTGAAGAAACTAGAGTCTATTTCTACTATGACTAGTCATTTTTTTAGTTCATGAAATTGTATTATTTAAATAATAATAATAATAATAATAATAATAATAATTGTATTACTTTCTGATTTTGAAAACAATTCCGGAGGTTATTCTGCCGATCTTGTTTGACCGCCGCTTTGCTAGTTCAAGTATCGGAGTCCAAGGTCAATGCGTTAATCCCAATTAAACATGGGATATTTCATAATGTTTTCGTTTTGTTTTCATCAAAATAGAAAATCTTATCTCCACTGCCCGATGGTATCCTCTGACTGGATCAAATTGTTTTTTGTTTGATAGTTCTTCCATTTTATTAGTCAATCACCCTTTTTCATGCGAATTAAGTTTAGTGTATTATCTAAAGCTTAAAAAAACGGATGTTCTAGTAAATTGTTTGTCTTTATCCAATTTGCCTAATTGATTTAGGATTTGATTTTAATGCATGCTTTATACTATCATATTAAGTTTTTCATCATCAAAAAAAAAAAAAAAAGGTTAAAACTAGATTTTGATCTCTATATATGTTCTAGGTTTTAGTTTCATTCACTACACTAAAAAAAATTTAGTTTGAGTCCCTATACATTAAAAAAAAAAGGTTTTGATCCCTATAATAGTAATGAATTAGTCCCTATTATTAGAAAATTATAAGATAGTGTTAATTTTTATTGACATGACTAATGAGAGTTGATATGCAATATGGTGTAACTTAGTTGAAGTCGTTATTGTTTTATTACTATTTTGATCACTTTTCTATTTTTGAAAAAAGGTCATTTTAGCGTAAAAAGGGTCTAAAAGAGGTCATTTTAAGACTACAATAACATACTATATCTATATCATATTATGTTAACAACATCAGCAAAAAATTAACACCATCTAGTAATTTTCTAATGGCAAAGACTAATCCCTTAAAGAAGTACTAGCCTAAGACTAAAACCAAAATATAGGATATGTGTAAGGACCAAAAATTAGTTTTAACCAAAAAAAATTATATTACCATTTTAGGTCATTTTAATTAACTTTGTGGTCAATTTTTATTTTATTTTATCTATATTGTTATTTTTATTACTAATAATAAAGATAATTTTATAAACATATTAATGATAATTATCTGTGTTCTTATCTCACTATTTTTAAAGTTTATCTAAAATTTATATTCCTTCTAAAGTTAGTGGTTATAATTTTACAATTTGTTAAAAAATTAATACCTATTATCAAATACTTACACATAAATATATACACAAATTATAAATTATAAAAAGTAATAAAATTTTATTACATAAATTATACTTTATTATTCTTAAATTAATTACTTATTATAAAATAAAAATAAATAAATAATATGAATTGAGAAGCACATCGTGCCTCTCAATTTGGGATAAATATTAAAGTTTTCGATCAAATTGATGATTGAATTACTCAAAAATAACAAACATGGTTCAATCCCTTAATAAAGTAATCCTCTTAACAATATAAAAAATTTGTGGCTTGTTGACAGAATTACCGACAGATATTTAATGAAATCTATCGGTAAATATATTTTTCGATGGAATTATCAGTGGAGAAGATTCGTCGGATCAATGGATTATTAATTTCGTCGATAGTATGTCAGTGAAAAAATTGACAGTAAGTAAATAAATTCTGCCAGTAATATCTGTAATTTATCGTCAAAGTTTTTTGACAAAAAATACTACTAGAAACTAGCCAAAAATCAATGGAAAATATTGACGGATAAACCGTAAAAAAAAAATAAGAAACAAGAATTGACGTGGGATTTTATCGACAAAAATACAATTGGTCGATAAAGATATCGGTAAATGTCATGCGTAATGGCGCTACAATTTTGCCAATGGATATTTCGTCGATTATTTTTTTGAATTTTTATTTTAGATTTTTTGAAATTAGAAAATATACCGATGAATTCGTCGATAAATTAAATAAATATCGACGAAATATCTGTTAACATGGAATTATTTATTAGTTTAATATTATCGATGGATTTTTATGTCGGTATTTGAAAATTTGGTTAACCACCATCGTCTTTTGGTTTTCCATTTTACCAACGGAAAATACGTCAGTAATATTGAATTAATGAAACAAATCATTTCATTAATTGATTACTGACAAATAATCCGTCAGTAAACACGAGCCCCTTTCTTCTTCTTCCTCATTCAAACTCTCTCTCTCTCTCTCTCTCTCTCCATTACTTACGGCCATTGGCCATTTCTCCACCATTGGAGCTTTATTCCACTGCCGGAGACTACCATTGTGTTCTTGGTATACTTTTGAGCATTTAATTAGTTTAATTTTTTTATTTAGTCTTTTTTTTAATTCAATTTTTTTACTTAAAGTTTTTAGTTTTTTAGTTAGTTACTTAACTTATTGTGTTATATTGATTGTTAAAGATCTCATTTGGAGCACTTTTATTGTGGTGCATTTGTGGATTTGAGTATTGTGTTATATCAGGTATGTTCATTGTACTTGGTTTTTAACTTTATATTTTCTTAAATATTAGAGACTTAAATTTTTCAGGATAGAGTCATAGGATGGAAGAATAAGGATGTGATTGCATGATTGAATTGTGTGCTGTGGTATTGTGTGCTTGCAATATATGAAGGGGATGAGTTCTAGAACGATTTTTAGAACTAATTGATTAATTTGCATGACTGCTTGTATTTGTTATTTGTGTTGAAATGTTAAATTAATTATTTTGGAGACTCTTAATTTAAGAGGAGACTCTGCCCAAATATTTTTGATCATTTAGAATTTTTTTGAATTAAATAATTATTATTTTGTAATAAAGAATTATTATTTGTGTTAAATTGCTGAATTAATTTTTGTGGAAGCTCCTAATTTAAGGAGAGACTCTGCTCAAATCTTTTTGATCATTTAAAATAATCTTTGAATTAAATAATTATTATTATACATTAAATAATTATTATTTGTGTTGAAATATCAAATTAATTATTATGGAGGCTCCTAATTTAAAGGGAGATTCTGCCTAAATATTTTTTATCATTTAAAATATTTGTTGAATTAAATAAGTATTATTTTGTAATAAATAATTATTATTTATGTTGAATTGTTGAATTAATTTTTGTGGAGGCTCCTAATTTAAAGGGAGACTCTGCCCAAATCTTTTTCAAACACTTACAATACTACTTCAATTAAATAAATATTGTTATTATTTACTAAAAATATTAAAATATTAATATGGACTGAAAAATTATTGTATAAATAATTACCAGGGACTCCTAATTTACATGGGGATTTCGTCCAATTTTTTTGATTGATGTGTGATTGTATTGGTCTGTAGGTGTGTGATATTGTTGAGATACAATATTTGCTCCAAATCAAGCATGGATGTATGATAGATTTCACCTAGGTTGAGGTGGGAATTAAGCCTGAATTTTATGAGGGGTTGAAGAATTCGTAATGGTCGATATTCAAATATAGCAATTTACACGTGAAGGGACAATTAGATGTTCTTATCGTAAATGTAAATGAAGGAGATTTTTAGACATTGAGTCTATTAGATATCATATTTACAAGGATAGATTTAATCCTGATTATTGGGTTTGGATTGAACATGGGGAAGTTCTTTCACCAGAGAATCAATTTGGTGTTAGTTATGTTGGAAGTAGTTTGACTGGGGCCCATTTAGAGGGTGGTAATGTGACTTGGGAGGATAATCGTAGTCATTATTAGGGAATGATTTTTGATGCTGCTGGTCATGACTTTGGAATGTATTCAAAACCTTTCGAAGAGGTTTGTAATCTAGATGATGAGAGATTTTATAGTTTGTTAGAGGCAGTGAACAGGCCTTTAAGGGAAAGGTGTGTGCTTTCCTAATTGTCTTTGGCGGTAAAAGTATTGAGTAAGAAGTCGGAGGCAAACCAAAGTCAAAGTTCCTTTGATCAGTGGACTTTATTAATGAGTAAGATTAGTCCACATTTAGAAGCTATCCCAAAAGACTTTTACCAAGCCAAAATATTAGTTTCTAAGCTTAGGTTGAATGAAGTGAAAATTGATTGCTATTTGAATGGATGCATGCTTTATTACTAACATGATACTACCCTGACTCATTGTAAATTCTGTGGAGACCCTAGGTTTAAGCCAAAGAGAGGGGAAAGTGTGACACATAAGGATGTTTCACATAAAAGAATGCACTATCTGTCCCTAATTCCTAGACCTAAAAGATTGTATGCATCAATAAGTTCAGCAACTTACACGAGGTGGCATTTTAAGAACCGAAGAAGTGATAGTGTAATGACACATCCTTCTCATGGTGAAGCTTGGCAACATTTTGATCGAACCTATCTTGACGTTGCATCTGATCCCCGCAATATTAGGTTAGGGTTATGTGCCGATGGTTTTACTCCTAACAATTAATTTAGTAAACCATATTTTTGTTAGCCTATGGTTATTACTCCTTATAATCTTCAGCCTGAAATATGTATGAAAGATCCTTACTTGTTATTAACTTGTATAATCCCTGGTCTCGATAATCCCAAGGCCAAGATTGATGTCTATCTCCAACCTTGAATTGATGAGTTTAATAAGTTATGGTGCGATGGTGTTTTGACATGTGACTTTTCAACTGAGCATAATTGTATGCTAAAAGCAACATTAATGCGGATTCTTAATGATTTTTCCAGCCTATGGGATATTGTCTAGATGGATGACGTAGGAAAAATTGGATGTTCGATTCTTATGGAGGATATAAAAGCATTCACTTTAAAGTATGGTGGAAAGAATTCTTGGTTTGATTATCATTTAAGGTTTTTAGCTATGGACCATACTTATAGGCGCAGTAAGTATGGATTTAGAAAGAACATCATAGAGAGTAAGGAGGCTCTTGTTAAACTTACTGGTTAGCAAATTTGGGATAGGATTATGTGACTTCCGAAAATTATAGAAGTTAGGAAATCCATTAGATTGCCGGGATATGAGGTAGAATACGATTGGACTAAACAAAGTATATTCTGGGAACTACTATATTGGAAAGATCACTTAGTTTGTCACTGTTTAGATGTGATACATGTTGAGAAGAATGCATTTGATAATATGATCCATACTATGATGAATAGTGACTAAACTAAAGAGAATGAGAAAGTAAGGATGAATTTAGAGGAGTATTGTAGACGCCTTGAGCTAAGTTTACAACCCTTACAAGATAGTCGTTGGTCTAACCATAAGGGTAGTTATATGTTGACTTCTATGTAGAGACAAGATGTAAGTAAGTAGGTGCAAGAGTTAAGAATGCCTGATGGTTATACTTTAAATTTAGGTAGGTGTGTGAATGTAGTACAAGGGAAGTTTTTTGGCATGAAAAGTCACAACTGTCATGTATTTATAGAGTGTTTGCTGCCTATTGCATTGAGAAAATTGCCTGATCATGTTTGGAGGCCATTAACTGAGTTGAGTGAGTATTTCAGATATTTGTATTCATCCACTCTCAGGATCGATGATCTCTTGGTGATGGAGAAGAACATTCCCATTATTCTTTGTAAGTTAGAGAGAATATTTCCTCTTGGTTTTTTTTACTCTATGGAGCACTTGCTTGTACACTTGGTATATGAAGCACGGGTATGTGGGCTAGTCTAATATAAGTGGATGTATCTTTTCGAGCAGAAAATAAGAGGGTTCAAAAGATACGGCAAATAATAGAGCTAAAGTAGAGAGATCAATATGCCAAGCCTACATTTCGAAGGAGGTATCTAACTTTTGCTCCTACTACTTTGAGCCGCATGTCTAATTTGGGAGAACTAGAGTTGGTCGAAATGATGATAGTGGTGAAAGCTCAATCGAACCAACTTTATCAATATTCAACCTGTAACATTCTGAGCTTTGAGGGTAGACCAAGATAGAAAGAAGCTCAGGCTCGAGACAAGGGCAAAATTGTAATTAGGTAAGCATAGTAAAAGTAAGGACGAAATTGTAATTATTAGGTTATAATGGCAAAGTTGAAATTAAAAGTTTAAGATTGTCGAGAGAGAAAACCATAGAAAAATCCCGATTTTCAAGATTTTATGGGCCCTACAACAAGGGTAGATAACTAAAATACCTGTAATAACTTTAAATTGAGATTTTTTACACACAGTTTTGAATAAAAGTGTGGGATTACTCACATAATGTTACAGTAACTCGAGTAACTTAGAATACCCGAATTGATAGCCGAACACCTTAAATTAATCCTCAAGGGTCCTATATTATCTGTGAGCATGTGTATCAATTCAAAATCCTAGAATGTGTGGCTAGAAACTAACCATATAAATCCTCTTAGTGGCTAAAGATAAGCCAGTCAAATTTAAGCTTAGGAGATTTTAATTTTTGCTTTAGATCCACCAATGGGATTTAACCTACTAACCTAATTAAGTAGCCAACCAAACTTAACTAAGAAGCCAACACTTTCTTACATTTTTCTCCAAACTTTGGCTACCCCCATTTCTTTCCATCTCTGTTTTTCTCTCTTCAATACCACCATAGCTATGAGCTTCAAGCTTATAGTTGATAGCCTTCTTGGCCTCAAAATACTTTATTCTTTTTATAAAAATCAATCCTCACATTCTCCTCTACAAAACTCCTCTAGCAATTTGATGATCAAGCCATAAATGGACTCTTTCCACCTTCATATGAGCTGCTGCCATAAGAGGAGAGAAATGATAGGAGTTGCTCTTGTCTTATTTGCTTCTATAGTTTTAAGAATCTTGAGGTGGATAGCTTAAATTCTTAGCTTGTTTGTCTTTTGGGGCTTTATGGCTAATCTATCTTTTCTTCTATGATAGTATTATGACTCCTTTTTAATGATTTAGGATAGAAAAACTTGGTTTAGGTTGAATGATAGATTAAAAGATCAAGAAAAATACAAAACAGAGAAAGCTATTGGAAGGAACCTTAGCGACCGTTTGTACAGTGAATGGTATTTTGCAACCTATAGAGCTCAAATTTGAATAATTTTAGATGAAACTACACTTCTAGATGAATCCAATGATATAAATTATAGGACCATTGGGCTTAAAATAAAATAGTTATGATTTTTGGAACTTGGCTATTGGATTTCACTTTCTGTCCTGATCAGAATGTGATGTGAGGGGCATAACTCGCCCTATATAACTTCAAATTGAGTACAATAAATTTTTTAGAAATCTAACACATAGGAGATCATGCCCATAAGATTTCATAATCAGATCATGAGTGAATTTCTCCCAATAATTCCTTAAAATTGACCTATGCTCTATTCTGGTTAAAATAAGGCAATCCACTAGCTCATAACTTGAGGTCCACCTACCCAATTGAAATGGAATTTGCTGGGATTGAAAGAGGGTCCAAATAGCTACATTTTGATATAAATTTCGGATAAAAATAATGAAAAATGGATTTTTATTGATTTTCTAAGTTTAGGTTTGCAAGTTTATCCTAAAACGGAGTAGCTTTGAGTAAAACCCTGATAACTCAAGTTATACACTCAAAATTTAGTGAAACCAAAGAAGTTTAAAAGTAAACTAACAAAGCTATAATCTATTAAATTTCTAGATTAAAATGAATTAAAATAGAATTTTAGTATAATTTATAAATTCATGATAGATTTGAGAAAATAAGACAACTTGATAACCCTCAAGGTTTAGAAGCTCCATAAATCACAAAAAGCCAAAGGGTTGAATCATGTACGGAATTCTTATAAAAAATGATATGATATTGATATATTGATATATTGATATGATGATTCTAATAACTATAACTGGTAGGTTGTAATTATACTATCTATATATTGGGAAGCCTCATATTTTAGTTGTTATGCTGCCAAATTTTCGGCAAAAGTATGTGATGTGAAGCTATGAGTATGTATGTATTTTGTACACAGAAATCACGCATGCAAGAATGTTGAAAGCAAGATATGAGACATGTGCATAAGTGCATTTATCACATTCAAGCATGGTTATATACAAGAATGAAAAAGGGTAGCAAGGACTTGCAAAGGGACATACCGAGCCTCTATCTCATAGTGGGCCAGGGCAGTACTATCTAAGATAATCACTTGGGCTAGCCCTTAAACAGATTTAAAGGGAATATGATGGTGTGAAAGTTGGGGAAAGTAAACCCGGCAATCATGTATAGGAATGATCTCGGTCTTCAAAAGTAGGCTATTTCCTAAAGGTGAGATAAGCCATTCACCTCTAGGAGACTAAGTACAGAAGTTCAAATTGTAAGTTAAAGGAAAAGATAAGAAAGTCAAGTGCATTTGCATAAGTCAAGTATGTACATTAGCATATGCACATTTAAGTATCTTATTATGTTGCAAATGCCATTATAGTAATGCTTGAAATTTCATTTTGTTATGACTATTATGCTTACTATGAAACATGGTAAGTGATTGTTAAAATATAACCTACTTCGAAATACGTTTCAAACTAAAAATTGAACCAGTGTCTATGTATATGTGTCCATGTTTTCATAATAAATCGAAGCGGCTGGAATGATTGTGATGACACTCTATGTAATTAGTGGATTGAGTATACCTATTGAGAATCTTACATTTTCACTATTTGTTTGTATGTTTCCGTAAACATTCTAATATATAGATTAGACTTCAAGTTTACAGCAGATATCATGGGATGTTTTGCAAAACACAGAACCTAGACTTGAGCCCAACACAACGGAAACAAAAGTGGGCAACCGATAACCACGAAGTGATGATCGCAGGTCGAGACATAATTTGTATATAATATTAGCCAATTTTTTTTTTTAAAATTGTAATTATTTTATCTTATATATATAAGATATTTTGGATCATAACTCCTTATTTAGTTAAGAAATATAAAGTTTTAAGGGACATATATGTTACATTTTGCTATTTAAAGGTCTTGTACAACACCCATAGCAACCTCTAGATACAACCCCATGACTCGAGCATGGTGTATATGTTTGAAAGGTGTTACACAACCAACCTGATCATGCTGCTGGATAATGCAAAGATCGATGGTTGACTGGAAGTAAATGGAAGTCTGCACATTTATATATCTTGCTAAATTGTGATAAAGTAGAGTCATTCAGAAGGTAACTATAAACTATTTTCTTATATTATTTGTTATCTAATTCCCCAAATCCTGTATAATGATAAATTATGACAATGTGTCTTGTACTCTGTTCAATAGTTATAGGTATTTTGAACAACTATATGGTCAACAATCCCTTGAAGAATTGTTCAAATGGTTCAAATCATTTGTATGTCACATAGTGAATCTGTTTTGCTATTCGTGTTTTTGTTTTTGTATTGTTATGTGGATGATATTCCACTATTTATACTTAGGTGCATGATAGGAGGAATAATGTAACCAATTCTTACTTCTACAATTTAGCTTGGCATCCAAAAATTGGAGCTACAAGTTGGCTAATGTACCATGTTAATGGTTACAAATTTCATACAAGTAAATGGGGAAGAGGGAAGAAAATTGATAGCACTGGGGTTTATGTTAGGGGAGATAGTAGAGATGAAGAAAGTGACTAGCATGAAGTGGTTAACAAAATATTTGAGTTTGAGTACTCTAGTAAACCTCTTAAAAAGGTTGTGCTATTTGCTTGCAAATGGTATGATCCAACTCTTCCCAGGGGAATACGTAAACACAATTACTAAAAAATAATTGAGATTAACCATATTAAAAGATATGAAAAATTTGATCCATTTATCATCGCCCAAAATATAAGACAAGTTTATTACCTGCCATATCCTAAAAGATGCAAATCTAACTGGAAGGTGGTAATAAAATGCAAACCAAAGGGTTGAGTAGAGGTTGATAAGGTATCTGAGCAAGCTTATCAAATCGATGATCCAAGTCCTTCTAGGGTTATTGTTGATACCGACATCCCCTCCAATCTATGTTCTGTCTTAGGGGAAGTTGATATAATTGAACTCCCGAGACAATGTTCAATAAGTTAGTTTGATAAGAGGGGGGACAACACTAAGGATGAGGAAGAGGAATTCGATGACGATGTTGAAACTAAGAGTGATGTCCATAGTCGTCAAATTCTAGATTAATGAGGTGCTAAGTGTGTTGCGTCTTTATTTAATTAATATATCTTTTACGTTTTCAATTTTGTACATATCTATTTTAGTGTTATAGTTTAATTCTTTGCATTTATATTTGTATACATATTATGTTTGTTGCATATGTTTATTGATTTACACAAATATTGTATAGGTTATCTATGGCAGGATGAGGATCAGGTTCGGGATGAAGCAAAGGTAGACCAAGGAAGCATGGTTTACCCGCTCGCACTTAGGCTCCACCCACCACCACCACCACTGTGCCAACATCCACCACTCCCTCCCTTACTATTATATCCACCTTTCCTCATCATCCTCTATATGGTCAGGAGTTTATTATGATACCTAACCTTGGGTATATAGAGCCAAGACCTTAGCCTTTGCACCCCTTTAACATGTAACACCCTATTAATTTAATGTTATACTTAAGTTATAGCATGAAATTAAGTAGGTTGTGTTACCGTGTTCATACTTTGCTTACATCTCATTTATCATATCACATCTCTTTTTTTTTTTTTTTTTGTAAACAGAAGAAATGATGTGCTGTATATCATGAACGTGTTCAACATCGCAGAACGTGACAAAGTTTAATAAAACACAACAGAAAAGATAAGAACAAGCAATATACCATCAACTGTATATGTGCATATATAGGTCAGAAGCCAATGCTTCAGTTTATGTACAGATTCAAAGCAAGATACATAAGTAAGGCTGGTGTACCAAAAAGACATAAGGCCCGTGTTAGTCAAAAATGATCCTATGGGGTCCTCAGAGGACATTTCAAACTAACTGATATACATGTGACTATGTCTATGACCCAATACTGCACACTGTCAAAAGAAGGCCATACTGTACACTGTAACCTATGGCTGGGACCTACTAGGTCAAGTAGCCGTTGGCCATACCAGACTCGGCTGAAGAGTAGTTTACACTAGGTCCCGAGGAGGATGATGAGCCGGTGGCCTCAGAAGGGTCACTCTCGAAACCGAGTGGAATGTCTGGAACCATCTGCGGTGGTGACTCTATTGGAGGACTAGTAGGAGCTGCAGGTGCTACAGGTGCTGGAGGGGGTGTGCTACAGGTAACGGGATCGCAAAGTATGGAGCAGTAGGGTCAAAAGTAGGATAAAATAGAGGGACAGCAAAATTCCTATTACTAAAAAGGTAGAGACGGAAATGGCAGGAGCTGGCTATGTACAATGAATCCACTATGGGATCATGTGGAGCTGCAGGTCAGGGATCTCAATAAATAGGGTGGCAGTCGAGTCCATCTCCAGGGTCTAAGAATGATGCGGAAATACAAAGCAAGGTGAGAATTTAAAGAAATTCTCAGTAGGGTTCGCGTAAGGTATTTAAACTGACGTCATATTCATTCTCAGTTGTCTCGGTTTTTATTTAGTTATAAAAGCATGAGATCCAACTGAACTATCCATATTTAATAAGTTTAAGAAAATGTCTGGTCCGAGAGGTTCAGTTTTACTTAGGACAGTATAGGAAATAGAATAAATTACTGATAGTGATACACAAAATAATGAGCAGAATAAATGAACATACAGCAGTAAGTAAACATAACAGGCAGGCTATAAACAACTTGTAATGACTATTCAATGTAATCATGCAAAACTCATTCTTGAACTTATCTTCACAAACTTTTCCATTACTTGGTCCCTTGGAAGTTCTTGGCCATTCAGATTCCTGGGTAATAGTCTGCTTTTTAGGATCGAACTCATTCCTATACAGGAATGCCGGGTTTACTTTCCTCAATCTCCCCACCGGTCTATTCCCCTTAACTTTAATCCGGAGCTGGCCCAAGTATCATGGAACTTTCATCATAACATAATCTTTATGTTCATCATAACATAACCTTTATGAACTCCTTGCAAATGCACATGGACTTGTATGTAGATTATAACTCATGCATAGACTTTATCGAAATTTCGGCAGCATAACAGAATGTGTCCGCTTCCCCATGAATAGTGCCAGTACTCAGAACACTAATTTCTCATAGAAGTCATAACATTTCATTCATATTTCAAACATCAAATTCATAGGAGTATTAGTTACATTTAAGACAGGGTTGCTGCCTCAGTACATTCATTCAACCCAGTTTATGTAAATCAAGCCAAAATTTCTATTTAACTCATCTGGACCTGAATTTTTGATATGTTAAAGTGTTATATGTCTATTTTCTAACCTCTTTGGTCCTATCTAATTTTGATAAATATAGCTCAAGTTATTTAACTTTTGTTCTGGCCTGCCCTGTAGTTGGCCAAGATTACACACTTAGAAGTAAAAATTCACTAAAAATCGAAAACTAGTTCAAATCATACGAAATTGGTCTCATATTAAAGCTAATAGGACAAGCTTTCATTTTCAAGAAGTTCCATTTCATTTGCTATAGTAGAGCTTGAGTTATAAGCTCCGAAATTTGACCTTCTTAGACTGCCCTATTTTGGCCCAGTTTGGACATAGGACAACTTTATTGAGCCACTAGGAGCAAACAAGACTGTATCTAACTTTGAAATTTGTGGGATATTCTCCTATGGGTAAGTTTTATAACAAAGTTGGTTTCATTCAATTCCAAGCCGTATAGGGCAAGTTTTGTCCTGAACAACTTGGTCTGCCTAGAATCAAACTCAAAAATCAAGGTTGAACTTCCAAAATTCATATCTCTCTCAATACTAATCCAATGGCTTTATATGATATATTTATAGAAAGCCCTGAATGTCTAGTTTCATATAAAAATGGTTTCATCAAATTTAAATGGTAGTAGGCGGAGCCATACACTCTATCGTACGGACTGCCGAGGGATTTTCATTTTCCAACTTCTCATATCTTCCTACTTTCACCCTTTCTTACTAATTGATTTTAACATAAAAAACAGCCAACAAATCAGCCAAAGATCATCATATTCATTCAATCATCACATCAAGAATTGAGAAAATGAAGCCATAATCAGCCAACCACAACCAGAATAATAAGAACAAAATTGAACCTCTACCTCTTTGTATGTGATTTTGCTAGATTTTTGGAGTTTGGATTGATGGAATCTTATCAAGCTTGAAGGTTTGATGGAGCTGGGTGAGTGGAGAAGAGAAGAAGAAAACTGAAATCAGAGGGAAGGGATTCGCAAGTCAGCTGAATGAAAAAGGGGAAGAATATGTTAATAAAGCTTAACGAGGTAGTTGGCTAAGTGGGTGGTTATTGGCTAAAATTTTGTGGTTAAATTTCAGCCATATCCCCTTATTTTTGTGGCCTTCCTTGCACCACTATTATGGGTTGAGTGGCTGAGTATTCAACCATTAGGTTATAGGGTTTTCGACATATAATTCTATTAGTTCGGTTTCGACATTTTAAAATACCGTAATCTTACCGATTTCCTTCAAATCGGTAAATCGATTTTAAGAAAATTCCTATGAAATCTCTTATACTTCTAACCTAATTCCCTCATATCTAAACTCAATTAATTGCTAATTAATTGATCCTAAATAAATAGTTAGTCGAATTTTAATTAATCTCAATTATTTGATAAAAATCGAACAATTGAACGAAAAAACGATAAAAAAAATCCGGTCGATGTTACACAACCTATCCCTCTACCCACTCCATCTCCACCCCACCTCCAAGAGGTAAGGATCGCACACCACTCATACTTGGTTCCACTTATTTTCCTACCCCTAGTTAGCCTGATTCATAGGGTGCCTAGGCCTCATCATCCACATCTTCATAGGGGTCCATAAACCAGTGCATGGAGCTCAAATACGACAGTAAATCTTTGTAAGTATTTTCAAATTTAAATTTATTATAAATTTTTAATTGTGATAGAAAATTTAATTAACAGATACTTGACTTAGTCCATTGTTTCTGACATAATTGGATTCCACCAATTCTGGGCTTGCACAGGATTACTGAGATGTTCCAGGATAACTTCTGTGGCCCAAATAAGAGATTTTTGAAGGCATGTAAGGCTACACAGTAGATGTGGTGGAGAGAGTGGAAGATAAAATAACTATTTTTTACTATTAATGTTGTTTTTAATTCTTATCCATGCTTATTTATTATAAGGGAGTTGACTATTATGTTACTTGTGTGCAGTGCTCTTTCAGTATTGATCCACACAAGGAGGCCTCGATCTACAAGCTTGGAGGACTAGGGCTGGCAAGTGGCTTGACAATATTTTTCATGATATTTGCGAGAATGATGCTAGCACTTACTGTAACATCCCTACTTTCGTAAATAGATCGTAATGAAAACTTTGAATTATTTTCCTTAGGCAGTGTGAGAATTTTTCAGGCAGCATTATGCCATAACGATCTTCACACTAAAAATTATAGGGTAGCGTAGCACTGCCGTTGAAAATATAGCACTGCCATATGTTAACGATTAGAAAATGACAAAAGTGCCCCTATAAACTTTTGTTAATTACAGTGATGCCCAGAAATTTTAAAAATTATATTTTGACCCCAAGGACTTATTCCCACAATAATCTTAGAACTTTTCATAAAATGACCTTTATTTCCCCACATCTGTAGAATTAGCAGAATGGGATTTTAAACAAAGCAAAATCACGTGGTGAAACCGTAGAAGTTTAAATCTCTGCCGATTGGGCCATGGAGGCAATCTGGTGTGAAATGATATGGAGTGTCCCTGGACTTGCTCAAAATTACAGAAATACCATTAGTTACAGAAAATAGAAAACAAAAAGGCTTTGAATTGGCGAAAATGTCTAATTTACGCCATTAATCTATTTATTCGGTTTCAATAGTAAGTAAGGGCAATTAGAAGTTAATTAAATATTAATTAAGAGTTAATTAGATGTTAATTAGAGAGATTAGGATTATGAAGAATTAAAATAGAAACATATAAAATATCACAATATTCTTCAAAACCAATTTACCGATTTGAAGGAAATCGGTAGAATTTCGGTATTTTAAACTGTCGGAACCGAATCAATAGAATTATACATTGAAAACCCTAAATTTAGTGGCTAGAACTTAGCCATAAGCATCCTAAAAGTGGCACCATTTCAGCCATAAGAATGGAAGCCACTCAAGCTTTAGCAACACCACAAGTTCCACTTACCACCACCTATGTCACTTTCACTCTTTAAATTCAAAAGTAACCTAACTCACCTTCTCTCCCATAGCAATTTCATGCTCCTCATTCAATAGAGGTTTACCCCTTCATTTCTTCATCCATTTTGTCTTCTTCTTCTTCCATTTTCAACCTCCATCAACCCCTTGCACTCAAAACTCAAATCTAGCTAATCTTTACATTAATTTGAGATAGGAATCTCAACTTTCTCCTTCTTTTCTTTGAATTGGAGCTGCCTAGGGTCCTTTGTTCATCTATGATTCTGATGTTGTAATGGGTGGAAATGATGAATTAAGGCTGGTTTAGTTTAAGGTGTATATGTGAGTTTGAATTGAAGATTGGATGGATTGATTTAAGGAAAACATGAATCCAAGAAGAATTCAAGAAGCTATTAGGGTTTTCCCCTAGATGGCCCGTGCGGCACAGTGTACGGATCCGCCTGCCATTTAAATTTGATGAATTCATTTTTATGTGAAACTAGACATTCAGGGCTTTCTATAAATATAAAATATAAGGCTATTGGATTAGTACAGAATTATTTATGAATTTTTGAAGTTTAACTTAGAATCTTGGATTCTCATCTAGGTAGTATGAGTTGAGAAGGGTGTAACTCACCCTACACAACTCTAAATTGAGTGAAACTAATGCTGTTTGAAAGCTAACATGTAAGGAAACATCCCATAAAAATTTCAGAGTTAGATTCGTTGTCATTTATTCCCAGCACATCAATGAAGTTACCTAAGTTCAAACCAGGCTAGAACAGGGTAGCCTAGTAGGGTCAAGTTACGGGGCTTATATCTCAAAATATACTCATGAAAATAATATGAAACTTATTTCATTTGAAAACTTTCATCATATCATTTAACTGCCTTCACAGGGATGGGATCCAAATAACTGCCTCCGAGTGAAGGGATTCATCCTCACATATTCCTAAGGAATGTGACATGGCGATCACACCCCGATGGGGTATGACATGGCGATCATACTCTAGAATATAGCATGATAAGCACATCTTAAGGAGTGTGACATGGTGATCACACCCCAATGGAGTATGACATGGCGATTGTACTCTGGAATATGACATGATGAGCACACCCTAAGGAATGTGACATGGTGATCACACTCCGATAGAGTATGACATGGCGATCATACTCTGGAATATGCATGACAAGTAAAGGAAATTAAGAAAAACTGCACTCTGAGGACGGCGATACATAACGCCTAGGCGTGCCAAGAAAAGAAAGCAAAGAAAGTTAAAGAAAAAACACCAGTGTATTAGCATGAATTCAAGTATGAGTATTTGTATAATTATATTCCATATTTTATTGATACGGAGACTGTTCTATCTACTTATGCCATAATTATTATTTTAAATATGAAATATTGCCATTGTGACTTAAGTGTGCGAATAAAATGAACTCTATTTCGGACAATATATTTTCAAACTACAAAACTGAACAATTTATTTGGCATGATCACCTTCTTCATAATAAACCGAAGCAACCGCAGATAATAACGATAACACAGCATATGGTAGTTTAATGAATCCTACTGAGAATTTATAATTCTCGCTCTTATGTTTATTTCCATGTTATCACCAGATAGTTCAGAAGTTCCGAAGAAGGTCCTCCGAGACGGAGTTGACTAGTAAGATTGAAGGTGGCCGAAGGTTACTGCCAGACAAGATTCGATTAAGTGACAGTAACAACTCCTAGGTGAGGTATTATGACTTAAGCATAGTACCATACTTGGGAAAGTATTACACTTACTAGCTCACTGAAGACATCTTCCAGGCACTCGAGGTATATTGGGACTCGCCCGAGTATAAGGTGAAGCATATGAAGGCTCGGGGAAGCAAAGGATTAGTTCGAGTTGGCTTGCTACACATTGGAGGCTCCACCACTATTGAGAGCATGTGGCTGATGATGGTAAATATCATCCTTTACACTTATTTATTTATTTAATTTTTGTATTAAATACTTTATTATCACGTTAAAATTGTTTGAAATGTGGGAGAAGCTGATGAACAAGCTACCGACTCAAGGGGAGCTATTTTGAGAGACCGACATCCGGAAGCAGGATAAGTTCCAATAGGTCGACACTCGGTTAGAGACCACATACGTGGTATTTATAATTTTAGTTTCCAATACTTCTAATTTATTCAAATTTTTATTATTTAAATATAATTTAATTTGTTTTGTTTGTTCCAATTGTAGCATGTGTTCACCCAACGACTGATCGAGGCCCAGTTATAGCAGTCGTAATAGGGAGATAGGAGCACTCTTGTCGACCCGGGCGTAGATGGTTGGCAGCCACTATAAGGGCCTAATTTACGGTATGGGGACAACATATAGCAGGTCTTAATCTCTAGCCTCTATATCTGGAGCTAGCCTGCTAATGTTGATGTGGAGGACATTTGCGATTAGGTGCATATGCTAAACGAATCATTGCAAAGGTAGCTTGAGGAGGCTGGTAGGAGGTATATGGAGCTCCAAGACTAGCACACGAAGGAAAAGGAGTAGTGTAACCAGCAGCTATAGCTAATGTTGATGTGGAGGACATTTGCGATCAGGTGCATGTGCTAAACAAATCATTGCAAAGGTAGCTCAAGGAGGCTGATAGGAGGTATATGGAGCTCCTCTAAGAGCAGCACATGAAGGAAAAGGAGTAGTGTAACCAGCAGCTGTAGTCCATAGAGCAGAGGATGATGATGATGATGTACTCCTATTTCGAGCAGATGCAGAGTGGCGGCTCCTCGTCTAGTGCGCCACCGACTCTGAGAATAATTTGAATACTGATGCTAATCAATATTTGTAGTTTTTAGGGTTTTTTATGTATTTAAAATTGTACATTGATAGTTTTATTTTATTTCTTTGTTATTGACATTTTTTATTTAATTTGACAATTTCTATATTCTATATTTTATTATATTTTTAATTAGATGGATTTATGGATGATTAAAATAATAATTTAAAATATTTGAATAATAATTACAACTTTTAATAATAATTAGAATAAATATTATTACTTTCCAAATTTTGCTACAGATTTTTCGTTGGTAATATACAAAATGATTTTAAATTACTAACGAATATTCTGTCGGTAGTTATATGTAATTTGTCAGAATACATGTCCTCTTGACACTTTCTGACGGTCATTTAACGATGTTTTTATTTTTATTACTGACGACATATTCCATTGGTATAATAATCATTATTACTAATGGATATACTTACTCATCGGTAATATTGGGTTTTCTTTTTTCCAATGCGCTAATTACCGATGGATCTTTTCCATCGATAAAAATGTCACTGACAGATATCATTGACTTTTTTGCTGGTAATATGCTTGTTTCTAGTAGTTAAACCGTTAATATTCGTTATATTATAATAATAATAATAATAATAATAATATTATTATTATTATTAATTTAGTAGGAATTATACAAATTACAATATTTACCAATGAATTTTATGTCAGAAAATTAGATTTATTATTTTTAAGCTTTTTTGTCAATTAATTACAATTATTAATTTTAATTATATATTTTTTTGGCATTTATAAATATAATAATAATAATCATATAAGAAAATGTTCAAATTAAATACTCACATATAATAATGAAAACTACAAAAAAAGGTTCAAATAATGTGCAAAAGTAAAATACAAAAAATCAATGAAAATTTGTGGCCTCGTAGTTGGTAGCAGAAATGCCATCACCATCATTGGAGTTGTTGAATAAAGGAAAAGAAGGCAGAGTTGGTGCTGTTGATGAACCACTTGATTAAATCTTTTGAAAGAGGGAATGGATCACTGCCTTCATCTCCTTCCACAACTTCTTCTTGTCCTTCTTCGCCTGTTGTACTGTCTTGATCTTCTTCTAAAATTCAACCTTCTCTTAGTGGAATTGCTCTTCCTTCTCCGCTAGCTGCTTCTGTTGGGCCTCAAGGACATGTTGATAGACCTCATCAGAGTCAACATACCTAGCAAATGAAGCTCCGCCAATAGAACCAAGGGACACACTCTCAACGTAGTATATTCCTATGCCATTGACATGAGTGTAAGACTCGTGCAAATTAATCAAAATTGGTTTGAAAGAACTTACAACATAGGGCACAAACCTCCCAAGAATATTAGTGCTATCCAATCAGAAAACTAGGTGGTTTGATCATAAAAAATCGAATTTGAATAAAACAATTAAAAATGAAATTCGAATAATAACAATGCGCCAATTTAAGGTTCAAAGGAATTATGGCATATTCTATTATTAACACAGAAATATAAATAGTTTATGTGCATAAGAAGTTGATCATTTCAAATTTGAAATCCTAATAGGTTGAAAGATGGTCTCACAAAGATATCTCCAAGGATTTGATTAGCAACACAATCAATTCAAAACTAAAATCTCAATACAAATATGGAATTAAAGATATTTCAGCTTGCAAAAAGAAATCATAATCATGCATTTCTTCACAAATAGAAAAGAGAAGAAAGAAGGGAATCATATGCATCAACAAACTAAAATTTGACATTTAAACCATGGCTTTAAGAATGCAAACCACAACTTCAATGATCCTTAAACTAGCTAAAAGTTTACCTCTCCATTCATGGGGGAAAGCAAAAACAAAAATGAGAATATGAGAAAGGAAGAAGAAGAATAGTGGAGAGTATGTGTGTCCTAAAGAATGAGAAGCACACCTTTCTAAAAACCTAACTTATGAAAACTAAACTAATGGATCATGGGTTAATGGCTCATGGGTTACAAATTCAGGTTGCCTTCTCTAACATACTAGGTGGGCTTTACAAATAAGGAATGAACCAAAAGGTAGTAATCCTAGGTCCCTTATTCCACTTCCAACCTCCAAAATTGCAAAATTATCCTTGGGCCCTTCATAACAGTTATGCAATGACATTTTAGCCCTTCTATAAAATAATGGCACAATTACTACAAATCTTGAATTAAATAATGTATAATTAAAATGCAAAAGTAAGGTATATGGCCTAATTATGTAAGAGTTCTAATTAAAGAATAAATGAATGACCATAACCAAACATAATGCAGTTCGCATACAATTGGCATAGAAGAGGGCTATGACAATAAATGTGAGGGTTAAAAATAATATTAAAAAAATTCAATTATTAGCCATGGATGAGGTTCTTGAAAGCTTTGCCAGCTACTTCTGACCACATCATGTCCCCATAACAATGATAAAGCTCCAAAGGGGGAGAGAATGAGAAGAGAGAACTTAAGTTTGTTTTTGATATGAAGAACAAAATGAATTTTCAGAATGATGATTATAATAAGTGTCCAAGCTTATATATATGTTCTAAGTTCCTCTTTGATGCACGTTCCGAGATCCACTTTGATGCGAGTTCAAATGAAGAAGCTAAGCTGGACTCGATGCGAGTTTCGAGTTACTCTTTAGGTCGAGGCATAGCTAAATTAGGCTTCGGTGATAGAGAGCAAGAGGGAGGGGAGAGGAAAGACAAAAAGAAGAGAGAGAGAGAGAGAAAGAAAGAAGAAAAAAGAGAGAGAAGAAAGAAAAAAATAAAAAAGGATAAAAGAAGAAAAAGGAAGAGAGAGAGAGAGAACACCACATTTTTCAAATTTTGTCAAAAACACCATATTTTTCATATTTTTGCACACAAATTCCAAATAAAAAGAATTCCCCCTTATAGGTGCAATAGGTATAGATTTAGAAAGAATACCATAGAGAGTGAAGAGCTCCTGTTAAACTTACCAGTCAGCAAGTTTGGAATAGGGTTAGGTGATTTCTAAAGATTACAGAAGTTGGGAAATCCATTAGATTGTCTGGTTATGCTATAAAACACAATTACACCAACAAAGTATATTTTGGGGACTACCCTATTAGAAAGATCACTTAGTCTATTATTATTTAGATGTGATACATGTTGAAAAGAATGTATTTGATAATATTATGCACACTATGATGAATAATGATCAAACTAAAGATAATGAGAAAGCAAGGATGGATTTAAAGAAATATTATAGATGCCCTGAGTTAAATTTACAAACCTTAAGAGAAGGTTGTTGGTCTAAGTTTAAGGCCAGTTATATGTTGACCTCTGCGTAGAGACAATATGTGCATAGGTGAGTTCAACAGTTAAAAATGCCTAATAGTTATGCTTCAAACTTGGGCATCTATGAATGTTGCACAAGAGAAGTTTTTTGGCATTAAAAGTCACGACTGTCACGTATATATGGAGTGTTTGCTGCTTGTTGCATTGATAGAACTATCTGATCATGTTTAAAGGCCATTAACTGAATTAAGCGAGTATTTCAGAGATTTATGTTCATCCATTCTTAGGGTTGATGATCTTTTGGTGATGGAGAAGAACATTCCTATTATTTTGTGTCAGTTAGAGAGGATATTTCCTACTAGATTTTTTGACTTTATGGAGCACTTACCTGCACACTTAGCATATGAAGCACAGGTGTATGAGCCACCCCAATATAGGTGGATGTACTTATTCGAGTGGGAAATAGGCAGGTCCAAAAGAATGGTAAAGAATAGATCTAAAGTAGAGGGATTGATATGTCAGGAATACATCTTGAAGGAGACATCTAACTTTTGCTCATGTAACTTTGAGTTACATGTCCAATCTAGGAGAACCAGAGTTGGTCAGAATGACAATGGTGGTGAAAACTCAATTGAACCAACCTTGTCAACCAACCTGGTCATGCGGCAGGATGATGCAAAAACCAATGGTTGACTGGGAGTAAATGGAATTCTGCACATTTACATATATTACTAAATTGTGGTGAAGTGGCGTCATTAAGAATGTGACAAAGTGTTTTCTCTTGTACTTTGTTCAATTTTACAGGTATTTTGAATAACTACATGGTTAACAATCCCTTGAACCATTTCCCCAATGATTTAAATCATTTGCATGTGACACAATGATTCTATTTTACTGTTCGTTTTTTTGTTTTTGTATTATTATGCAATTGATATTCCAATCTTTATACTTAGGTGCATGATTAGAGGAAATCACTTGTACAATTTAGCTTGAGTCCAAAAACTAGAGCTACGAGTTGGCCAATGTACCATGTTAATGGTTACAAGTTTCATATAATTGAATGGGGAAGTGGGATGAAAACTAACAACACTGGAGTTTGTGTTAGGGGAGATACTAGAGATGGAGAATGTGATTGACATAGAGTGGTTAATGAAATACTTGAATTTGAGTACTCTGGTGAACCTTTTAAAAGGGTTGTACTATTTAATTGTGAATGGTATGATCTAAAACATCCTAGGGGAACACGTAAACACCATCACTATAAAATAGTTGAGATTAACCACACTAAAAGATATGAAAATTTTGATCTATTTATTATTGCCCAAAATACAAGACGAATTTATTACCTATCATATCTTGGAAGGTGCAAATCTAACTAGATGGTGGTAATTAAATGCAAACCAAGGAGTAGAGAAAAGATTGAAGAAGTATCTAAGCAAACTTATCAAACTGATGATCCAAGTCCTTCCAGGGTTGTTGTTGATATCGACATCCCTTCCGATCTATGTTCTATCTCAGGGGAAGTTAACATAATTGAACTCCTAAGGTAATATTCAATGAGTCAGTTTGATGAAAGGGGGTAGCAGTAAAGATGAGGATGAAGAAGAGGAATTTGACAACGATGTTGAAACCAAGAGTGTGAAGATAGTCCTCAACTTATTAACGAGGTGCCAAGTGTATTGTGTCTTTATATAGTTAATATATGTCTTATGTTTTAAATTTTGAACATATCTATTTTGATATCATAGTTCAATTCTTTGCATTTATAGTTATATGCATATTATGTTTGTTGTATATATTTATTGATTTATACACATGTTATATAGGTCATTTATGCCAGGGTGATGATCTTCTGGTTCTAGACAAGGTAATCCACTTACAACCTCCACTATGCCTGCTTCCACCATTACCACCATTGTTACTACCATATCTGCTACTACCTCCACCCCTCCTAGTCATCCTTACATACCTAGGAGTTTGTTATAATACCTAACTCTGGGTATGTGCAACCAGGGTCTCAGCCATCATTTTCTCCTTAGCCTTCTCCATCTCTACCCTTACTTCTAAGAGATAAGGCCTGCACCTCACTTGTACCTTGCTCCACTCTTTCCCTTACCCCTAGCCAAGTTGGTTCCTAGGGTTCTCAAGCTTTAGTGTCCACCCCTCACAGGGTTCCATAAGCACAAACTAGTATGTGGAGCTCAGATATGATGGTAAATCCTCGTAAGTAATTTCAAATTTAAATTTATTATGAGTATTAATTGTGATAAAATATTTAATTAATGGATACCTAACTTAGTCTATTGTTTATGTGACAGTTGGATTCCACCAACTCCAGCACTGCACAAGATCACCGAGGTGTTTGAGGAGAATTTTTGCATACCTTACACCAGTTTTGTGCAGGCCCTTAAAGCTGCACAAGAGTTATGGTGCAAAGAATAGAAGCTAAATTAATAATAATTTTTTATTATTAATTTTGATGTTTTATTCTTATGTATGCTTATTTATTAATATTGAGCTGACTATTGTGTTACTTATATGTAGTGTCAATTTATTATTGATCCATGTGAGAAGGCTGTGATCTACAAAGCATGGAAGATTAGGGCTAGCAAACAATTTTGAGACATGTTTCATGACATTCGTGAGAATGGGGCTAGCACCCATTGGATCACTGATGACATCCTCCAGGCATTGAAGGCTTACTGGGACTCACTGAAGTTGAAGACAACCCGGGTGAATAGAGGATTGGCCCAAGGTGGCTCACTGCACACTAAAGGCTCCACTACCATTAAGGGCATGTGGCTTAAGATGATAAATACCATTCTTTTCACTTATTTAGCTATTCAATTTTTGTATTGAATATTGTATGGTCACGTAAAAATTGTTTGAAATGTAGAAAAAGACAATGAAAAGGCTGCCTACTCAGGGGGAGCTATTTCGAGAAACCCATACCCGGAAGAAGGACAAGTCCCAATCGGTTGATACTCGATCCAAGACCACATACATAAGTACTTAATTTTAGGTTCTAATATTTTTAATTTATTATTTTTTCTATTTTTTAAATCTAATCTAATTTGTTTTGTTTCTTCCAATTGCAGCATGAGTTCATCTAGTGACTGATTAAGACTTGATCATAGCAATCCTAGTAGAAGGATGGGAGTACTCCTGGTTGCTCGCCGGTTAGTGATGATGAGATGAAGTCAGTTGGCAATCGCTATAAGGGTTGGATTTATGGTATGGTAACTATCTACATCAGGTCATATTCTCCAGTCTCTGTATTTGGAGATGGGCTTGCTAGGACCGATGTGGAGGATATCCACAATCGGGTGCATGTATTGAATGAATCAATGAAGAAGTAGCTCGAGGAGGCAGATAACAAGTACATAAAGCTACATGAGCAACACAAGAAGGACAAGGAGTAGTGGATGCAGCACATGAAATCCATTGAGCAAATGATGATAGCTATATACAGCTACTTCGAGCAGATACAGGTGGTGGTTCATCGTCCAGTGCACAACTTGCACCATCTCCACCACCTCTGCCTCCACCTTCACCACCTCCACATTCTCCGCACAACCACAAAGACAAAGAATTGGAAGAAATTTCTGATACTAATGATGATCAGTATTGGTAGTATTTAGGATTTTTTTTTTCTTTTTTTAGAATTGTATATTGATAGTTTATATTTTATTTGTTCTTTTATTGATAGTTTTTATTTTAATTGACAGTCTACATTTCTTGCATTTTAATTATATAGATTTGGGAATAATTAAAACAATAATTTGAAACACTTAAAATCTAATTTCAAATTTTAATAATATAATCCAAGTAAAAAATAATAATTGGCATTAGCGAAAGAAAATTTGTCGATAATATTTTATATGAATAATTTTTTTACCCAATTATTGATCGATAAGTATAATGATTAAAATATTATATTTCTTTTACTAACAGATATTTAGTTGATAACTCAGTTAGAATAAAAATTATAAAGTTAATTTACCGATGTTTAATCAATCAATAATAATAAACAATTCGTCGGTGTAAATATGTGGTAACAATTTTTTATGCTTATATTACTGACGCTTAACTTAATTAGACTAACTAATTTGTCCATTGGTATAAGTAGCAAAATTACCGATGGAAAACAATGACCCATCAATAATAATCAATTTTTTATTACCAACTTTGGAAAAATATTTACTGGTGGAAATTTTGTGACTTTTCTGTTGATAAATCCATTGGTAATTGGTGCATTTCTAGCAATGTCTTCTCATTTCCCTCCCTCTTTTGTTCTCACTTCCTCTCTATGCTTCTTTTCCATTTTCTCTTTTGCTATCATTCTCATTTTTCCTTTATGATTTTTGCGTGCTTGCATCATCGTTGGAGTTGCTAACGAGTTTTCATGGTGCAGCGTTCTACTAGAGGCATCTTCTTCTTCGAACTTCTTACTAGTGAGCGCCTCTTCATATCCTTAACTTGCTACAAATTTGTGTTGCTGTTGGTTTGCCTTTCACGTAGTGTGTGCGTGATGGTGTTGATTTGCATTTTTTTGTGTGGATTTTTGTAACCATTTGCATTATTGTGTTGTTATGAGTAATTTGCTTTGGATTTTCATGTTTGCCTAGTGTAGTTTCCTCGTTAAGAATGATCATTACTTTGTGGTAGTTTATTTTGAATATTGATGGTTGGGGAAGATGATAGTGGTGCGGGTGATGTTGAGGGTGGAAATCCGAGGGTTGGGCCAGGGTGTGTTAGGTCGCTATTTGATGGGCTGGCTCCTGAAATAGGTTGTCGACAGGAAGTGGTTGGAAGGTGTATTATGGGCTGGGCTTGCCAAGACTGGCTAAGATGGAAGGCCAAATTTGGTTTGAGATATTGATGGAGAAAATGAGGGTTATTAATGATCGGTTATAGCTGTATGGTCTCTTATCCCCTCCTTCTTCTAATGGATGGGACATTGTAAGTAGTTCAAGTTCGTTCAAGGTTACCGTTGATTGACCATTCGAGGAAGTGACTTCCTAGTCTTCCGATATAGCAGAAAGTATCATGCAAATTGCCTATACATTCCAATTTGCTAAGGATTTGGCCTATTCGCCTTACGCGCTTTGGGGGACTTTGAGTTAATTGCTTGTAGTCCCTCTAATTGGGTAATTAAGGATCCGAGCACGAGTTGTTTCTTTATGTACAAAACCTTCCTTACTCGAGTTAAGCTTGAGCTCCCATTTCCTTCATTTTATTGTGGGATCCTCTCTGTCCTTCGGGTGGCATCGGTCCATATGCATCCAAATAGATGGGCATTCATCCGATGCTTTTATCTTGCATGCTAGTTGCTCAGGTTTGAGGCCATGCCTCGAATGTTTTTTTTTTTTTTTTTCACATTTCCAATAGTAAGGTGTTAGGAGATAGCTTGCTTTCTTTTATGGATGTTTGAGGTAGGAAGCTGCTAGCCGCCTTTGAGTTATCCTACAAGAAGAGGACTTACCAAGATTAGTTCTTCAAGTTGAGGCCCGGTGGATTGGCAACTTTGCATTTTATTGATCTCTCAGGTGTAGCTTAGTTTCCCTTTAGGTGGTCATGTCTCATCACCCCGTCCTCTTGGGTAGCACTAAGCGATTTCTATGCTAAAGAAAGGGGTCACATAGATGTGCTTGAGAAACTTTCTTAGGATATTATTACCTAGAAGTTGGAGGGCATCAGGTGTATGAAGCTGATTCGATATAGCGAGGACCCGACTGTCCTGCAACAAATGCTTTAATGAGTTCTTTATCTATTGGTTTTGTCTTTAGTTCATTTGACCTGCTAATGTTGATAAATTGATTTATAATTCTCTTACCCCTTTTTTCGTGGTGATGATTGCCTTGGCTAGGGGGTAACAATCTTCGTAGGTTGGCTTTGTGTCGGCAGTGGCAAGGCTAAAGCAAGTACAATTGATAGCCAAGCACAGGAGATTATGCTAGTGATGGCCGGGTTTTAGTAAAGTATCAGCGATGGCATGCCTTTGTAGATCATGTCGACAATGGCCAAGCTTTGGCAAGTTCCATCATTGGTTGGGTTTTGGAGAACATGCCAATGATGGCCAAGCTTTGGTACCAGCGATGGCTGGGTTTTGGAGATCGTGCCGGCAATGCCTGGGATTTGGTGATTATTAGTATGGCTTTATAAGGATATTGATTTAGAAGTAAATGCATAATTACGATAAGTAAATGTCATATAATTACAATAAGTAGATCGTCCTTAGGGCTACATTATTTTATTTAAAAAAAAAACGAAGTGAAGCTAAAACAGTACTAGAATCACTCTTTAGCTAAAATACTTGCTCAGCTTTACCGTATACCAAGTTTGAGGTATTTCTTTTCTTGATAGCTCGAAAAGTTTGTACACCAATTTGCCTAGGCTTTTGGTTACTCAGAAAGGACCATCCCAGTTGGGGGTCAATTTGCCTTCCGTCAGGTGTTTCTTTGCCTTACGTAGGATTAAGTCGTCCTGCCTAAATTTTCAACCTACCACCTTAGAATAGTACTTCCTTTCCATTTTCTACTTGACTGCTTCTATTCGTATAAAAGTCATCTCCCTATCTTCCTATAATGTATCTAGCTCAGTGTTCCTTTATATCATTCTAGTCTTCATCGAAACTCATTCTTTGCCAACTCAGTTTGCCCAATTCTACAGGAATCATTGCCTCAGCTCCATATGTGAGTTGGAAAGGTGATTCTACCATTGTAAACTAGGGAATGGTGTGATATGCCCCTAATACGTTGTGAAGTTCATCAACCCATTTTCCTTTCACTTGATTCAGCCTCTTTTTTAGCCCCTGCAATATTACTTTGCTAGCAGCCTCCACTTGCTTATTACTCTACTGGTGTTCTACTGATGAAAATAATTGCTTGATACCTAATCGATTGCAAAGCCCTCAGAAATTTTTATCTGAGAATTGCATTCCATTATCTGTTACAATAGTAAAGGGTAGGCCATACATATATTTGATGTTCTTCCAAACAAAATCTTCCACTTTTTGAGCAGTAAATTGGCTAGCAGCTCGATTTTTATCCATTTTGTGAAATAGTCAACTGCTATGATCAAATATTATCATTGTCCGGTGGCTTAGGGAAAAAGGCCCAAAAGATCCATTCCCCATTTGCAAAAGAGCCATAGATTGTCTGAGTTGTGTAGCGCTTCCCCATTTGCTTAAGGATCTTCCCGCTTAGTGATCTGCCTCCAAGGCGATAACCATAAACTCTTTCATCTACCTCTACCATGACGTATTGTACTTTATCCTTATCAATGCACTTAAGGAGTGAGACAAAATAACCTCTCTTGTAGAGCTAGCTATCCATTATTGTGTAGAATGTTGCTAACTTCTTAATTTTTATTGCTTTCTTCAATGTCTGGGGTAAGGATCCATCTTGCAAATACCTCATGAGTAGGAATTTCCATGAGGATGGGTCTTCCTCAATGTGAAGGATGTCATTTTTATCTGTGGTCAATTCATATAGGATTTCTTCGATGACTGTACAATTGTTGCCCAGTCTTTTTGTGCTGGCAAGCTTGGATAGTAAATTGGCTTGGGCATTTTTTTTCCTGCGGGATGTGCTCGATCTTAACGTTGTCAAATCCTTTGGATCATCGCTAAAGCTCTTGAAGGTATCTGGCCAGTGAATCATCCTTTGCCTAAAATTCTCCTTTTACCTAACTCAGAAATTTTCGTGAGAGATGTTTATAAAGGAATGGAAAACAGCAAATGTTGAGAAAATGGATGAAATAATGCTATTAATAGACAGCTCGGTAAGACTAGGGTGCTTTTATTCATTTCATTTATTAGGTGCAAAGAGTGCTCATACAATGAAGAGTGGAAACTTGACAAAAATGTAAAAGAATAAATTCCTTTTTGGATTGACACCTATTTCCAATGTTTATGCCCGAGGTATCTAGCTAGTGACTAGTTGCAAGTCACTTTTCACATTTGTAGCAGTTGCTCCCATTTCTTTTGCTACCTGCAATCTTGCGACCAGGGCTTCATATTTTGCCTGATTGGTACTTGCCTTAAAGTTGAATCTTAGAGACTGCTCGATCATTACCCTATTTGAGCTTTCAAGTACTATTCCTAGCCCGTTTTCCTTCAAATTTGAAGAGCCATCAACAAATAGAACCTAAAATTTCTCCCTTTCTGGCTCTTTATTACACCATTCCAGAATAAAGTTGGCTAAGAACTAAGATTTGATTGGCCTTCTTGATTGGTAACTGATGCCATATTCAAAGAGCTCTACCGACCATGCTATCATTCATCCCACTGGGTCGAGTTTAGAGAAGATCTGCTTGATCAGTTGATCAGTGTTGACTATTATTTGATGGCCATGGAAATGTGGCCTTAATCTTCTAGCTGTGGTGTTAATCTTCTAGCTGTGGTGACTATTGAAAGTGCAATTTTCTCTATACTCTGATATCGAATCTCGACTCCCTAGAAGACCTTGCTGATGAGGTATATGGGCCTTTGCTCTCGCCTTTCCTCCTTTACAAGGACCGAGCTTATGGCTCGATCATAGATTGAGAGGTACAATAGTAACTCATCTCCTGGCTTAGGTTTAGTGAGAATTGGTGGGGTTGCAAGGAAACTTTTGACCTTTTGAAAGGCCTCCTCACACTCTAGAGTCCATTAAAAATTTTCTACCTTTCTAATGTAACTAAAATGGTGAGCAATCTTGTTCGCAGCCTTTGGCATGAACTGGGACAAGGTTGTGATCTTCCCAACGAAAGTTTAGATCTCCTTGGCCATACCAAGGCTCCTCATCTCCAAGATAGCTTGCCATTTATTTGGATTAGCTTCAACTCCTATTCTAGTGATTATGAACACAAGGAATTTCCCAGCTTGACCCCAAAGGTGTATTTGTTGGGATTCAAGTGCATATTATTCTTTCTAAGTTGTGTGAAGATCTTCCAGATCTGTGCAATGGTCTCTAGAGCTTAGGGCCTTTGCCACCATGTTGTCAATGTAGATCTCTATATTTTTACCAATTTGCTCTTGGAAAAACTTATCCATTAGTCTTTGATATACGACTCTTGCATTCTTCATATCGAAAGGCAATTCTCGGTAACAGTAACTGGGGTCATTATTCATGAATGCTATTTTTTTCCTTCATCATCAAAGTGCATCCAAATCTTGTTGTACCCTAAGTATACATTGATGAAACTTAAGTACCGGTAGCTTGCTACTGCTTCAACCAGCTTGTCAATGGTCAATGGGGGATAGGAGTCTTTAGGGCAGGCCTTATTAAGATTGGTAAAGTCGACGCACATGCACCATGTCTCGCTAGTCTTCTTCTTCTCTACCAGGACCACAGTGGAAAGCCATGCAATATACTTAATTTTTCTTATAAACCCTGCTACCAAGAGCTTCTCTATCTCTTCTTTAATTATTCTCCTTTTTTTCCTTCTAGGCGACTGGCTTGGCTATGGCTCTATGGCTAACCTATGGCACATAAAGCCAGGGTTGATGCCCGACATATCTACCAGGACCCAAGGGAATAAGTCTGCATTTCTTTCCAATAACTCGATCAATCTTCTTTTTAAGTCATTAGGCAACTGGGCTCCAAGTTTCACAAAACCAATGTCCCTTGAGTTCACCCTGATCTTAATTAACTCGAACTCTGGTTGCAGCCTTTCTTCTCATAAATCTTCCCAAGGATTAAGCTCAGCCAAATTAATGCCAGTTGCTTAGAGCTTCGATCTTTCATTTGTGTCAATGATCAGCTTCAATGGTTTGGCATCCTTGATTCTTAAATAGTCCACATAGCATTGTTGGGCCTCTTTCTGATCTACGTGAATAATCGCTACCTATCAATCAGGAAGAGGGAAATTCATTGTTAGATGCGACATGGATGCAATAGCCTCGATCTTTTTGAAGAAAGACCTTGGGAGGATGGCATTGTATAAGCTTTCCCGCTCCATGATCAAAAGTTTAACCAGGATGGTACATACCCCTACAAATGTTGTTAGTCACTCAACATGCTGTTTTACTTGAACATGGTCACTTGCAAACCCCACCAAGGCATTATGGAATGAACTAATCTTTTCTACTATCAGACTGAGCTTATTGAACATGTCCACAAATAGAATATCAGTCGAGCTCCCTTAATCAACTAGCTCCCTTTGAACTTGAAAATTTGCAATTATTACCCTTACTACCATTTGGTTGTCTTGACTAGCATCAACTCCTTGGAAATCATCATTAGTAAAGGTGATAGAGATAGTCAGGATCGGGTAGTATGGAACATAGCCGACGCTCGTTACTATTTAGACAGCCTAGAAGTGCTTCTTTCTTGCCGACTTAGTTTGACCTCTGCCTACAAATCTGCCTGCTATTGTGTTGATTATTCCTCGGATAGGTGGGGTTTGTTTTAGAATTGTTAGGGTTAAGTTATTGTGGGTCTGCCTTGTAGGTTGCTCCGAATTATGTTAAGATGGAGGAAGGGTAGGTGGGAGCTAACATCAACAGTTCATCTTCTGCTGCTCATTAAGCTCTTGAGCAAGTCCCAGAATTCTTTGTATTCTTTTGCGGTGATCAAACATCGGGCAATATTCGCACTTTTTCCTTCTATCAACTTAGGAAACTGAAATGTCAGCACTGGTGGTAGGTTTATCAAATCAGAACTACAGATTTCCTAGAGGATGGTTGACTTGGGTGTGATGAGAGGGGTATAAGTGTGATAGACCGGGGATGGCAAGGGAGCCCAGTTTTCATAGTAAACTCCTTACTAATGCCTTATTAGGCCTGGTCCCCTCGGCCTTGGGTTCTAGGCTTCCCTGAATATCTATATTTCAGGAGAGCTTGTCAGCATTGTCTTTTGGTCTTTTGTTAACCTCTTTCGATTCTCTGCTCTTTCCTCAGCCTTGATATACCCAGCCGCTCGTGTTCTTACTCATCGAGCATTTTTGGGGGTGAGATGTCTAAAGACTCTACAAAAGAGTTGGGCTTCAATGCTCTTGTAAAGGCATACAAGGCTACCTCTTGATTAAGATTTCTTCTTTGAGTTGTTTTGCAATTGAATCTGCCAATAAATTCCTTGAGGGACTCCAATTCTCTTTGGGTAAGGCCATAAAGGCTTCCGACAATTTTCCTATGGGCTTAGCTTGTAATGTCCAAAAAATTTTATCATTTTTAATTAAATTGTTCGATTTTTATCGAATAATTGAGATTAATTAGAATTCGATTAAGTATTTAGTTAACGCAATTAAGTATCATTTAGAAGGATTAGAATTTAGGAAATTAGAATAGAAATATAGAAGACCTCATAGAAGTTTTCTAAAAATCGATTTACCGATTAAAAGAAATTGGTAAGATTTCAGTATTTTAAACTGTCAGAACCGAACCAATAGAAATTATACTGTGAGAACCCTAGGATGGATAGCCAAAATTCAACCAACACACACCCTTACAAGTGGCGCCACAATCAGCCTTCAAGAAGGCAACCAAATCAAATTGGAGAAAGGAATACACATTCACCAATTACATGTAATCTTGCTTCAAAAGTTTCCCATAATTTCCTTCCAGCTCCCTTGATCATTTTTGGCCATATTAGGAGCTGAATCCCCATCATTTTTCTTCTATCGCAACTCATCTTCACTCCATCTCCATCAACTCTTCAAGCTACATCAAGATTTCTTCAATTCAAAACACAAATCTAGCAAGAATCACACCTAGGAAAGGTAGGAATATAACTTATCTCCTTGTTTTCTTTGCATTAGGGCTATTGGAACTTCTCTTTCCTTCATGATTTTGATGTTATCTTGAGTAGAGATGATGAGTTAGGGTTGATTTTGTATGTATGATATGATTAGAATTGAAGTTGAAATGGAAGAACTTGAAATTAGACAGAAGCAAGGGGCTATTAGGTGAAAACCCTATGATGTCTGTACATACGATGTGTACGGACAAGAATCCATCCATAAAATCCAAATGCATGTATTTTTATATGAAACTATACATTTAGGGCTTTCCAAGGATATAAATTATAAATCCATTGGATTAGTATTGAGTGAGTTATGAATTTTTGAAATTTAGCCTAAAATTCTGGGTCCTTTTCTATGCAGTATGAGTTAAGAAAGATGTATCTCACCCTAAAAAACTCTAAATTGAGTGCCACTAGCACTGTTTGAAAGCTAACATGTAGATGAACATTCCATAAAAATTTCAGAGTTAGGTTCATTCCCAATTGATCGCAGTAAATCGATGAAGTTGCCTTCAGTTCATACCGAACTAGAATAGAGTAGTCTAGAAGGGTCAATTTATGGGGCTTATATCTCGAGTTATGCTTATGCAAATGAGGTGAAACTTATTTCAAATAAAAGTTTGTTCTGTTAGTTTTAATTTTGTATAAGTTTCGTACGATTTCACCTAGGTTTCTATTTTTGGTGATTTTCTACCTTTAGGGCGCAATTCTGGCCAAGAATGGGACAGACTGAGATAAAATTTAAATAACTTGAGTTAAGTCAAAAAGAGATGGGACTAAAAGGGTTGGAAACTAGACACATAGAAATATAATGTATCCAAAATTTAGATCTAAATAAGTTGAATAGAAATAATGGTGAATTTTACAAGATTCGACCAGAAGAGGGTAGAGTAAGCAGAAACCCTATTCTACATTAGCACACCATATGATTGATATTGTTGCTATAACTTGCTGTTTTATATTGAATTGAATGCTTAATTGATTTTACTGGTAGCCTAGCACTATTCACGGGGAAGTAGACTCGATCCGTTATGCTGCCAAAATTTCAGCGAAGAATTCATATACCTTATGAGATATTTGTATGAATACATGATGTTCAAGTAAGATAATGTTAGTTGTGCATGCAATTTATGAAGGTTATAAAGGATTCCGTATTTCTTGGGCTAGCCCCTAAATAAGTTTAAGGGGAATAGATCAGTGAAAAGTCAGGGAAAGTAAACCTGGCAATCCTGTATAGAAACGAGATCGGTCCTGAAGAGCAGACTATTACCCAGGAGTATATGGCTAAAGACTCCCAGGGAACTAAGAATGGAAAATATAAGTTACATAAGCTGAAAGTTTCCAAAGACAACATGCATCTCCATTTCATATATATATGCTTTGTTTATTAGTCTATAAGTTAAGGACATATTTACCTGTATATTCCTCGGGTTATACTACTGTTTATCTATGATTGCTGTTTCATGCTATGTTTGCATTCCTGTTCGAATATACTTGCATTGCTCTGATTTAAAAATCAAGTTTTGTTTCGGGTTATATTTTCTACAAGTTAGATTAAGCTGAGTATTATTGCTATATTACATCATTTAAAAATTAATAAAAATCGAAACAATTGGGAATAACGGCGATGACAGACGTGTATAGAATTAGGATTCTTACTGAGAGTTTCTTAAAATTCTCACCCTACTGTGTATTTCCACGTCATTCTCGGATCATGGCGAACACGGCAATAGGCATCATCTTCATTGAGTTCCATGACCTCCACATTCACCTCAATCCATTCCTAGATTCTGTATATATATCTGGTAAGTGTCAGTTTTGCCTTTATTTTTTCTTCCGTAGGGATTTTGCCGTTCCACTCATGCACCCACTATTTGACCCTGCCGCCCCTTATATTGCCATCCCCCTCTACATGGCACATCCTTTCCCTTCTCCACCCACAGCAACAGCAGCAGCAGCGACAGTAGCTCTTGTGGATCCGCCTGCTTCACCACCTTAGCAGATCCCCTCTATTTCACTGTTTGATGAGGAGGATCTGTCGGAGGCGATGAGCTCATCTTCCTTGTCCTCTGCACCGAGCATGGATTACACACCAGCTGGCGGTGGCATGGTGAATGGATTCCTTTTCTCGAAATCCATCTAGAGTGCTTATGTAGTGCAGCAAGAGGAGTTGTATAGGATGCCCCTCTTTTGGCATTCTGGGCCATAGGCAGTAGTTTAAGGGATGTTATATATGGGTGGTTAGTACATGAAATGTCCCGTGGGGACCAGTTAGGGTTTTGATTATAGAGACATGCTGGATTATTTTGTTTTAGCGGCCTCATCTTTTATATACCCTGTACTGTTTATGTATCTTTTTGTAAACTCAGCAACAGACATCTATGTACATATTTATATATATGATGTAGTGCAGTAGTTCTGTTCTGTTTATTCCACAGATTTCGTTTCTGTTATGACATTAACCCGTTTATTTACATTATGGAAAAAATAAATATACAAATCAACAGTTAACTCCGTTGTGAGTATATAACGTTGGATTTATGTGAAACTTGAATTAGATAACGACATGTAATAACTTATCAGATAATATATTATGACTTAAGCTTAGTATTTTGTCTGGTAAAGTGTTACATTTCTGGTATCAGAGTAGCTCATCCTAATATAGGCCTGAGAATTGGGCTAACTATGCTTCACATATGCTCTATGTTTCTTAGACATTATCATGCCCTGAGTCTTGTCCATCTGGATAGGATGCATGTAAAGGAATTGCGTGACCATATGCTATTATTTACTAGCACACTGGAATTAGTATTGAGTCTGATCAACTCAATAACTTTTGTTTTGCGTGTTCAGAACTTGATGGCGTCCGAAAGGCGGGGTAGGCCACGAATGGATTTAGCTCAGAAGGAATCTACCGAGTGCATGGACATAATGCGAGAGATGGCGTACACTATGCGTGAACAAGTAGCTACGGCAATCCAGATGATACCAATTAGGAAGGCAGCCTGAGGTTGGTCGTGGAGGGAATTTTAATCGTCCAAGAGTGGACCTAGAGTACCTTAATATTGCCAAGTTCAGAAAAGCTAACTCACCCAGCTTTAGAGGAGCCTTTGAACCTGATAAGGTCGATGAGTGGGTCAAAGCTATGGAAAAAGTATTCTCTGTTTTAGACTGCATCGACAGCCAAAAGGTGACCTTTGCCACCTACATGCTAGAGGCAGATACAGAGTTCTGGTGGAATGGTGTACGACGGTTACTGGAAGGATCCCAAATAGAGGTCACTTGGGAGGTATTTCGAGACACATTCTATCAAAAGTATTTTCCTGCCTCTATCCGCAATGCCAAAGAGCTGGAGTTTATGCACCTCCGTGAAGGGAACAGTAGCATATTGGAGTATATTGCTAAATTTGAGGAGTTGTGCAAATTTTCCACAATCTATCAACGAAACCCCAATGAGATTTGAAAGTGCGTAAGTTTGAAGGTGGACTGCGAGAGGATATTCTTACCACTACAGGGCCAATGGAGATTAGAGATTTTCCCACTTTAGTTAACAAATGCCAATTAGTGGAGGATTGTAACAGGAAGCTAACCACAATTAGATCAACTAGTAGCAATTTCAAGAAAAGATTGGCACCGCAGGGTCCAAGGTTTAAACCCAACTCTCGGCCACAAAAAAAGTTTCAACCAATAGGCAATAAGGGCAAGCAACCCTAGAGGCCTTTTGGGAATCGAACCTGCAGCTAGTATGGAAAGAATCATGGTAATCGCCCGTGCCTAGGAGGTCAGAATGTTTGCTTCAGATGTGGCAAGCCAGACCACAAAATCTATGAATGTCCAACTAGAAACCCTCAGCCGACTCCCAAGCCACAACGCCAGGGAAGAGTTTTCACCATGGATGCACAAGAAGTCGAAGGATCTGAAGATTTGATTCAGGATACATGTGAAGTGAATGGTAAGACCTTGACTGTTTTATACGATTCAGGTGCTTCACACTCTTTCATTTCTCATGATTGCGTGTCAACTTTGAAATTGCCCATCTCTGAGTTACCTTATGAATTGTTAGTTTCCACTCCTATAAATGAGCCTATTAAAATCCATCATATTTGTATGAATGTTTTCCTTCAAATAGGAGGTCGAACCTTTACAGCCAATTTAATCTGTCTTCCCTTGTCTGACTTGACATCATTCTGGGTATGGATTGGCTCTCTGCTAACCGAGTCATGCTAAATTGTTCTGATAGTGCCATTGTGTTTCCCTCTGCTTCATCCCCAAAATTGATAACCCCTGTAAACTTTTATCTAAACTCCTTAGCAGTACACCAACATAAGGATAGTAGTCGAGGGTACATTCTCTTATCAACCAATGTAACAGAGGTTGATAAAAAATTAGATGATATTCTAGTTGTTAGGGAATATCCTGATGTATTCCCTGAAGATATTCCTAAATTTCCTCCTAAGAGAGAAATTGAGTTCACCATTAAATTAGTACCAGGAGCAGGACCAATATCTATAGCACCGTGTCGAATGTCACCACTGGAGCTAACCGAACTCAAAAAGCATATCGAAGAATTCCTGGAAAATAGATTTATTAGGCCAAGTGCATCACCATGAGGGTTCCCAGTTCTGTTAGTTAAGAAGAAAGTTGGGGACATGCGACTATGTGTAGATTACAGACAGTTGAATAAGGTGACGATCAAGAATAAGTATGCACTGTTGAGGATTGACGATCTCATGGATCAACTGCAAGGGGCAACTATATTCTCCAAGATTGATCTACAGTCTAGATATCACCAGATTCGGGTTCGAGAAAGAGATATTCCTAAGACGGCTTTTCGGACTCGCTATGGACATTATAAATACATTATGATGTCCTTCGGGTTGACGAATGTGCCAGCAATATTTATGGATTATATGAATTGGATATTCCAACCATATCTTGACAAATTTGTGGTGGTATTCATTGATGACATACTTGTTTACTTGAAGACGGAGTAGGAGCACGCAGAACACTTGCGATTAGTTTTGCAAATCCTAAGAGAGAAGAAACTCTATGCTAAGCTATCCAAATGTGAATTTTGGATGAAAGAAGTGAAATTTCTCGGCCATATGGTATGCCATGGAGGAATTTCTATAGACCCCAGTAAGGTAGAAGCAGTACTGAATTGGGAATGACCAACGACAGTTATGGAAGTCAGGAGTTTCTTAGGTCTGGCAAGATAATACAGGAGATTTGTTAAAAACTTATCTCAGATAGCTCTGCCCCTAACAAAATTAACCAGGAAGAATGCTCCATTCGAGTAGACGCCCGAGTGTGAACAAAGTTTTCAGGACTTAAAAGAAAAGTTGACGACAGCCCCAGTGCTCACTCTGCCAAATCCTCATGGACCATTCGAAGTTTATTGTGATGCCTCTAGAAAAGGGTTAGGATGCATGTTAATGCAGAATAAGAACGTGGTCGTGTATGCTTCCAGAAAATTGAAGACTCATTAGAAAAATTACCCGATGCATGACCTCGAGTTAGCGGCGGTAGTATTTGCTCTGAAGATATGGAGACACCATCTCTACGGAGTGAAGTTTGAACTATTTTCTGATCACAAAAGTTTAAAATACCTTTTTGATCAGAAGGAACTAAATATGAGGCAGCAAAGATGGATGGAATTTCTTAAAGATGATGAGTTTGCGCTAAAATACCATCTTGGCAAAGCAAACGTGGTGGCAGATGCCTTAAGTAGAAAATCTTTAACTGTGGCATGGATGATGATCGAGGAGACGGAACTCATAGAGAGTTTCCGAGATCTCAACTTGGGAATCTCTATAACCCCTCATGCTGTTCATTTAAACCAAATTAAGATGACCAGTAATTTTAAAGACCAAATCCGGCAGGCACAACAACGGGATGTCAACTTTCAGCATACAGTACAACTGGTGCAATCCGGAAAGCTAACAGGATTTACTCGAGATGCAGAAGGTATATGGTGATATCAGGGAAGAATATGCATGCCTAAGGAGGACAACCTTAGGAAGAAGATCTTGGAGGAAGCCCATAAGAGTGAGTTCACTATACATCCCGGCATTAACAAGATGTATTAAGATCTCAAGAAGATATTTTGGTGGCCAGGTCTTAAGACAGATGTGGTAAGTCTTGTGAATAAATGTTTAACTTGCTAGAAGATAAAAATAGAGCATCAGAAACCAACAAGGACACTACAACCCTTGGAGATTCTGGAATGAAAATGGGAGAGCATTTCTATGGATTTCGTGATGGGCTTACCAAGGACACCCTCTGGATATGATGCTGTATGGGTTATAGTGGATAGACTAACTAAGTCTGCTCACTTTTTATCCATTTGAGCGAATTATCCTTTAAAGAAGTTAGCCCAATTGTATATTCAGGAAATGGTGAGGTTACATGGCATTCCTTCAACCATCATCTCATATCGAGATCCAAGATTTACTTCACGATTTTGGGGAGCATTTCAGAAAGCATTCAGTACTAGACTATGTCTAAGTACTGCATATCATCCACCGACAGACAATCAGACCGAATGAACTATTTAGACTTTGGAAGATATACTGCAAGCATATATCTTGGAGCAACACGGGAACTAGGATCGATACTTACTACTAGTTGAATTTGCATATAACAACAGTTATCATGCGAGTATCAGCATGGCTCCGTATAAGGCATTATACGGACGGAAATGCCAATCTCCACTCTATTGGTATGAATCAGGGGAGCAGAATCTGCTAGGACCGAAACTAGTCAAGCAAATTATAGAGCAAATTAAAAGGATTCGTAGCAAGATACTTACAGCCCAGAGCCATCAAAAAAGCTACGCGGATGTCAGGAGAAAGCCATTAGAGTTTCAAGAAGGAGACCATGTGCTCCTAAAGATCACACCCACAACTAGAGTAGGTAGAGCTATTAAAGTTAGAAAGCTAAGCTCTCGCTTTATAGGTCCTTTTCAAATCTTGAAGCGAATCGGGCCAGTTGCATATCGAATCGCCTTACCTCCGCCTCTGTCAAACCTTCATGATATTTTCCATGTTTCTCAACTCAGAAAATATCAGCCTGACCCCACTCATTTCTTGGAACCTGAATCAATCCAGCTAAGGGATGATTTAACTTTTCATGTATCCCCAGCACAGATAGTAGACAAGAGCACCAAACACCTTCAGAACAAAGCTGTACAGTTAGTGAAGATAGCATGAGGAAACAAAGACTTAGTAGACTGTACGTCGGAACTAGAGTCAAATATGAGAAAAGAGTATTCTGAATTATTCTGAGGTACAAAATTTGAGTACAAAACATTTTTTAGGAGGGTAGTGATGTAACGTCCGAAAAATCTTATCTTTTTTAATTAAGTTATTTGATTTTTATCGAATAATTGAGATTAATTAGAATTCGATTAAGTATTTAGTTAAAGCCCATTAAGTATCATTTAGAAGGATTAGAATTTAGAAAATTAGATTAGAAACATAGAAGACCTCATAGAATTTTTCTAAAAATCGATTTAAAAGAAATTGGTAAGATTTCGGTATTTTAAACTGTCAGAACCAAACCAATAGAAATTATACTGTGAGAACCCTAGTAGGATGGATGGTAAAGATTCAGCCAACACACCCTTACAAGTGGCAAAATAGTTAAGGAATTTGTCTGGTAAGGTGTTATATGGCTAGTGGTGAAATAGTTAAGGAATTTGTCGATCAGATTTGCAAAACTTCCAATCGAGCGAGGAGGTAGGGGCAAGAACTACTGTTGCATCGCTTCACTTAGAGTTAAGGGGAAAGCCTTATAGCACACGGTGGCTAAGTCTCTTGAAATCAACATGGCGTTCTTAAACTTGTCAAGCTCTAAGGATCAGTTGTGTTATCGTATAGTTTGAGATGAGCCAAAGGTCAGTAAGTTTTTGGGATTGGCTTAGTCATGATGAACTCTGTAAATAGGTGGCCAAGGTGGTAATCCAACAGGATCTCCTGTAACATCCCGATTTTGCCACATTTGCGACTCTATGTTACAAATTAAATAAATAATGCCATGTAAAATTATTTAGAAACAAAATATGTTTAAAATAGGATTAACATTATTTAGAAACCATAGATTTTAAATAACGTTTAATAGAAAAGAATTATTTACCAAAACGCAAGAAATAAAAATTAAAACAGAGAAATAAAATGAGAAAATAATAGATTAAACTGCACAATTAAATATCCTATTAGGGATGCAAATTTGGCAAATTATGTTTTGGGTAAAAATATTTCCGAAACAGTTTAAAAATCCTTCTGGATTTCCTTAAAGCTCTTATAACTATTTAATTTAAGAATTCCAGGTACAACCGAGTACCCGTGTCATATCACAAAGTATCCATAAGTGACATAAAGTAATAACTATCACTTCAAACCTTTTATCAAAGGCTTAGATCAAGTTACAAGTTTTATCCTTGATCACAAGGCTAGATTTTAGACACCCACTATCATTTAAAACACCTAAACACCTATTAAAACACAACTCTTTTTCTCTCCTATTCTCTCAGCTCACGACACTTTTTCTCCCTCACGTTGCTCCCTCACTCTCAAACCGTCACCATTTCTTCTTCTTCAACTCCCTAAAGCTTACAAATCTCACTCAAAACCCCAAGCTCCTTTCTTCCTCTCTTCATTTCCTCTCTTTCCCCTCAATTATTGGCGCAAAATCTGCTCCCTTTCTCCCTCAAAGTTGCGACCTGCTATCAAGGGAGAAGCAAGGAGTTTCTCCACTTGGTTGGAAGGTTCTTGAAGATTTGGAGCTTGAACCTTGGAGGGCCTTCAAGCTAGGAGATTGAAGTAGGGATTTCTAGCCTTTTGTTGTTGAGATTCTTGAGAAATTTGTGCTCTAGGGGTAAGAGTCACTATTCTAATGTTCTAAGTGATCAAGATGGTGGTGTGTTTAAGGTTTAGATTTAGCTTAGGTTAGTCTAGAGGAGTGCTCTAATGTAGTTTTTGTGAGTTAAAACCCTTAGGAAGGTTATTAATCAAACTATAGCACAAACTAGCTAAAATAGGAATATTGAGGTTAAGGCTTAAACCCCCATGATTCAATAAAGGATTAAGATTCTTATGTGTTTAAATGACTTAGTTGTACCTAAATACAAGTGTGATTATGGATACAAACTTGTTAGAATGCTTATCTTGGGTTTTGTCACAAAAGGGATAGTTAAAACTTCACACTAGCAACTTAGAAAAGTGTGAATTTAATTATCTCACCAATAGAATCATGCCAAATTGATTTTACCACTTGGAATACATGATATATGGAAGCCAAAATTGTCCTTTTAATTTGTAGTTGGTTTGGTGTAAGAATAAGTAGAAACAATTTTGGACTCAAACTAGTTACGGTGAGCCACTAGAAGGGTGAGTTTCGATTCTCATCCCCCAATAGATACCAAAACTGTTTTTATGCTTGAATATTTAAGTTATATAGACCTTAGAAACATCCTTCAATAGTTAGAATTGGTTGGAGGTGAATTATGGAAGGTTTGAGAATCAACTAGTCAAGCTCTCTAGCTTAATGAGTCATTTTCGGCCAAGTGTTTGAGGGTCAACAAAACCCATGTTTTAGTGGAGTATTCTAAGTCATTATGGTGAATTTAAGTGCCTTGAACCATATATAATCAAGTGAGGTAAGTTTGATAAGATTTAGAGTTGGTTTGGAGGAGTGAATGATGAGAAAAGGGCATATTGCCAATATTAGGCCAATAAAGGTAGCAGATCATTCCCTTGCATGGGCAAAAAGACTTGATATCTAAATTTAATTGTAACTAAAGTATTAACAAGTTTGGAATAGACTCCTTTAAACAAGACTCAAATCTTGAAGCCAAGAGCCATTGAGAAAAGTGTTATGTTACATGTCTATTTTAATGTGAAATGATTGTGATGGTGGTAAGCTATTTGAGATGGAAATTATTGAATGATTATTGTGGCCAATGAGACCAAAGAATGAAAGCCAACGTGTGCCTTTCTATTTTTGACTTGTGGAATTTTGATAATTCTTGCCTTGAGTACTTCACTTATGCCTTATGATGATGATGGTTATATTTATGAAAATGGATGTGTTGGAATTATGAGATGATGAATTATTATTGATGCTATGACTATGACTGGGAAATTCTGGCTAATTATCAGTGTTTTTAAATTTTTGGATTTCTTTTGGTATAGCTGTTATGCTGCCAAATTTTCGCCATAAAAGTTTCTTTTTATATGTTGCATCATAATGCATAAGCACATGAGAATTAGAGAAAGTTGTGCTAAGAATCATGAACTCTATTTAAAGAATACTACTTGTTAAGGTAACGCACAAATTCTCTAATTAAAACTAGAAAATGATCTTTCGGTAAGGGAAGGTGATCCGCACAGACAAGATAATTGGAGGCGATCCTTCGGTAAGAGAAGGTGACCCCTAAGATACCCCTCTACTTTGGAGGTAGTAGCCGAACACCCCTCCAATTGTAGAGGTAGACCCCCTTATCAGCCAAAGTCTGATTTAGATAGTACTGTGTGATGACAGTCACAGAGTGAGTTCACATCCTAGGATAGTCTATCCAAGGGTGGTAATAAGTAAGAGCATGTGCTAAAGATAGCCCCAGCTCTAAAGAAATAAAGATGGCCACAAAGACCAAAGAAATAAAGAGTAGTTACAAGGACTAAATGAGTGATGAGCACAAGTATGCATCACAAGTCGTGCATAGCATTTTTTGCATCTTGGCATTTGAGTTATGTTTCCATGTGCTAGTGATATTACTATGTTTTAGAGTCTTAATCCAAGTGAATGAATAAAAATTGATCCACTTCAGAATTAAGTTTTCAAAAGCTATTAAAAGGAACCTTTATTCTGCCTATGCTTGTTCACTAGTTTTATTAAATAAATCAAAGTGGCTGAGGTGATGATGATGTTAGTTGAGTGTTCAGTTAGGAGTCCTTATTGAGAAATAATTTACTTCTCATCCCTATGTGTTCCCACATCATCTTCAGATAAAGCAGATGGCGAGTGCGGTGATCTTCATAGAGGTGCCTAAGTGGTCATGGCACTATGACCCTACCCTAGAGTTGCTGGTTCTGATAGCTCACAGTAGCTTTAGGTTTTACATTTTCTTCCGCTACCCGTTCAATGTCCTAGTAGTTAGCTGACACTTTGATCCTCGTCGTTTGTATACTGATTTTCCCCTTCATCTCACTCATCCACTGTATTTTTAGGAGCCTGCTCCCTTCGCTTCTTCGATGGAGACTGACTCCTCTGAGGGGAGTTCACCTCATCCAGTCGTGCAAGTTGCCGAGTCTGGTTCTTCTTCTACAGGTACTGAGGTTCTGCCAGAGATGCAGTTAGAAGAGGATCTTGAAGTGCCCGTGTTGGAGAATAGGTTCCACACTCTGTAGGTTAGGGTTTTAGTATGGGCTGATCTTTTTGTTATATATATATATATGTATGGATCTTGAGCTGTGAACTAGTGAATGCATGTCTATATTGGGATACTTGAACTGTGGCTTAAAAACTGTATATTTTGGGTGCCATAGCACTTTAGGCATGCTTGGCAGTGGTCATGTGATTATGATAGAAACTTTTATACTGATTTGTACTTTTTTGAGGATGACTGTACATATTTTGTTTAGCTTGGCATAGAGCCTTGCTAAGTTAACTCACTTGGATACTTTTGAGAAATAGTTGGGTAAATATGTACACCTAGTACTTATTTCTATAAATATATGAATACATAGTTATCCACGTAAATTCTATAGTTCCTTTATTATATAGTATTATGATACAAATTAAAATCATGAATTCTAGTATCATACATCATAACAATAATATCGATTCTATGCGCTATAAGGCTCAATTTTGAAGAGTATTATTTTGAAAAAAAAATTATGCTATTTTCATCAATTAACATATTTTATATTCACAAATGTTCTACTAGTTTAGCTGTAACGGCTAATAAATACCACAATATGACTTAAGCGTAATGTGGTTTTATTAGGGCGTTACATCTCCTGAGTAGAGAGTCCGTGTAAATAGTGAGAAGGGTGGGTGCCAAAGGGTTGATGGGGGTTGGCTGGTTTAGGGTGGTAGGTGTTATTTGGGGCTAGTGGTGTTATTTGGGTCGATGTTCATGGTTAGGGTTTGGTTTATGGCAATGTTAGGAATGACAGTGTTTCAAATCTTCTGATTACAAGTGGTGTTCTACTGGGTAAGGTTGCAGTGGTTAGGGTTCTGGGAATACTGCGTGCTGAGCATATCCACGATGAAACTACAACCTACACACCGCTTGCAGGATTAAGAGTGGGTTGAGAGAGGTTTTACCTTTTCCTACAGATGATGCCAAATATTCCTGCCTGAGCTCTAAGATAATGGATTAGTATTTAGACTAAGAATGTCTTGCCTTGCTCAAGGTACAGAGGGGGTATATATGAGATCCTCATCATAAATGCCAAGGATCCTATTCAAGCATAAATCCCGACAGGAAACAAATTACCCCACAGTAGGGATCTTGGGATGAGCGAGGATCCCGTGTTGATTAGGGGTCGATTTCAAGGTCAAGCTTTAGAATAATCAAAGGGGCTGGAGGTCAGAGATACTTCCCTTGCCTAGGTAGGGTCGAGGCTTTGGGGTAGGTCAAAGTAGCCCAACCTGACCACAACATCTAACCTCTAAAGAATAATACAGAAATCAACTCCTAGAAGAAAGTATTCTAAAACAAGTTCAAATTTTATCATTCTATATTTTATCTTTGAAAGTTTGAGAAACTTGAAGCTATTATTTCCTGACTTGAAAAATAATAGAAAAAAACAAAGAAAGAAGTTGTAAAATATAGAATCTTCTTGTGGCATGAAATTTAATTAAATATGACCAAAAAAAAATTAACGTGAAATACGGCAATATTGAACTCTTTTTTTTCGATAAAGATAATAGGCTGGACCCCAAAGAAATAGAGGCAGCACTTATAGGACACAATAAGAAAAAAACAAGAACAACACCAAAAAAATACAAGAGAACAACAGAAACCATTCAAAACCCCCAACATCAGGACCACGAAATACATTCCACTGAGAGCTATATGTTGACCACCCTGGATGGCTATAACACAAACACCACACCATCTTTGAAATGTCATCAAATGGAATCGCCACGCAACAAGGGTCATACATTTTGTATTAACCACACTATTCCTTAGTCCACAGCTACCACCTATGCCACAATCATGCTATACACTTTTCCACTAAAAAAGGTATCACTTCAAAGGTAATCTTGTTCCTAGCTTCCCAAACTGACCAAATTACTACAAAAACACACACACACCATTTTTTTAGTCAAATTCACCTCCATCCATGATTCAAAAGCACTCCTAGGGTTAGATGGCATTACCCACATAACCTTATACATATCAAGACATGAGCACGCAATTTAGGTTTTGTGGAGGTTTCTCTACCCATTAGATATTTGGGTATTCCACTGGGGGCAAATCCTAACCGGATTGAGACTTGGCAGCCAATGTTAGAAAAGATTAGAAAGAGATTGAGTAGCTAGAAGATTAATGTCTTATCCAAAGCTAGGCGGGTTGTTTTAATTAAATCGGTATTGAACAACCTCCCCATGTACTACTTAAGATTGTTTAAAATGCCAAAAGCAGTGACTAAGGAGATAATGCCCATCCAAAGGAGGTTCTTTTAGGGTAAGAAAAAGGGAGACAGATTTCACCGTTTGGTAAAATGGGAAATCATTCAATTGACAAGAAAATAAGGTGGCTTGGAAGTTGGAGATATGCTCATAAAAAATGCGGCAATATTATTCAAATGGTGGTGGAGATTCTCTGATGAAAATAATGCTTTGTGGAAGAGAATGGTGTGTTCCTGCAATAATCTAGTAATGGAAAGACAACTTGGTGATCAATTAGACACAAGAGTTGCTAGACCATAGAGGATAATATGTAATGTATGGAAACTGAGCAAGGAGATTGAACAAGTATGCAAAAATGGAATCAGGGTTGTAGTCATTAGTAATGGAGAAGCAACGCTTATGTGGGAGGATTTATGGATTAGCAACATGACACTAAGATGTAAGTTTCCTAGACTATGCTCTTTATCTTTACAAAAACATATGAAGAGTAAAGATTATGGTCTATGGGATGGATTGACTTGGTGCTAGAATCTTCAATGGAGAAGGGAGTTATTTGAGTAGGAGAAAGAATTGGTAGTCCAATTACAGACTATGTTAAACAGAACTTAGATTCAAATAGAGTAAGATGATAAGTGCTATTGGAGCTTCCAAAAATTTGGTCATTTCTTAACCAAATCCCTCTCTAAGTTAGTTTTAAAGTTGCAGAGTGGTGACAATGAACTTGTTCAACATGCAGCAAAAGTTTGGTGCAAAATAGCTTTGCCAAAAGTGGAATTACTAGTCTAGTTCCTAGTTTTCGGTAAACTTAACACCAAAGACAAGTTGGTCAATCTGAACATAATTATAAATGGAGATGTTAATTGTGTCTTATGTAATAACTATGTGGAGATTATAGATCACTTATTCTTCTCCAAATTGCTCTTAGCTTGAGTTACCCAATTGCTATCACAATGGATCAAAACAAGAGCAAATTTTTCATAATTGATTCGAAGACCCAACATCACCCCAAAACAGTCCAAAATGAGCCTATGGTTTACAAAGTTCAAGTTAAAGTCATCTGCTCCTGGAGCTTTGGATGGGTCATAAGACCACACTACCTCTTTGATCTCATCCACTATAGACATCACTTCCAGCATCATTGCCACCTCAGGTGGTATTTTATTAACAAGCCCATCATCAAATTCTATCAAAGGTGCTTCATGCTAACTATATAAGCTTTTAAAAATCTCCTTACTTCACCTTTAATGCTTCTAGGATCTCTGAGTATTCTACTGTCTTTCTTGATTTCAACCAAGAGATTCCTCCTTCTTTTAATGGATGCCATAATCTGAAAGCACCTTGTATTTTTGTTAGTATCCTTGAATACACGGTCCCTAGACAATTGCTTCCTGTAGCACTCCTTTCGGTCATAACATAGATTCAATTGGCCTCTCAACGCATTCAACCTCGCCTCTGATACTTCATTCAATCCATCCGTACTCATGCTAATTTCAATTTCAGCCACCTCAGATTCCAGCATATTAATCCTTTGATCAATACTCCCAAAAACCTCCTAGTTCCATTTTTTAATAAGTAGAGTAATTTTTGAGAGTTTATCCGCCAAATCCATATTTCCCAAGTTCCTCCACTCCTCTCTCATCATCTTTGAGAATCCCGAATGTGAAAACCATGCATCTAAACTACGAAAAGGTCTTGGGCCCCAATTCTTCTCTTTAGATTCAACAAATAAAGGCACATGGTATGAAATATAGCATTTCAGCCCCCATAGCTTTAAAGCTTGGAATTTAACCAACCAAAGCAAGCTCAAGAGCACTCTGTCGATCCTACTAAACGAGCTACCTCGAGACCATGTAAGTTTGTAGCCGGATAAAGGCAAGTCAGAGAGTTCAATTTCGTCAATCCATTGAGCAAATTCTAGCATCAATCTTGAAACCGAAACACATCCCATTCTATCTTGTGGGCATATAATCTCATTAAAGTCCCCCATAACAATGAGGGGGATATTCAGGGAAGATTTAACTCCAAAAGCTCACCCCAGAATGATCTTTTTGCCTCGGCAACATGAGGACCATATACAAGAATTATAGCCACATCACACCCCATTTCCCGATTAAAGCCCCTGATACATAACCACTGAGAACCTCTTATAACTGATTCATCTAACAGAAAATTTTTATCCCAAACACACAGGAGACCACCACTCCTGTCTGGCAATATTGAACTCTTTATTGATAATTTGAGTCACACAAGATTCTTGTTTATGTCCTTGTAAATTTTTTAGGAAAAAACGCCCAAATCATAGTCAGATGATGCTGAGATTTTGTTAAAACATCAGGCAAGTACATTTTAAACTACATTATAAAAATGTAATGGGACGTGTGACTTCATTTTCAACCTTCGCCGGTCATTATATTTATAAAAATTTTTGAGCAATAAATTCAAATGTCAATAATTAGAGCAACTATATGATTCATAAATGTAGCCATAATAAGGTATATTAATAGTACTAGATGTTTATCACACGCACACTGTTTGGCTTTAGTTAGTAGTTTTTTCAATTATATAAAATATGAGTTTTTAGATAGTTATTGTAAAAAATTAAATACTTTAATTTAGTGATATAATAACATATAATTGAATGATAATATTATAGTTTTATTATGTATCAAAATAAACTCATTAATAAACTTCGTTGTGATAAGTGTAAACAACAAAGTAAAACGTTTCACATGTTAGTGTACTTTACGATGCATTTAATTTTAGAGGTTAATTTTGATACATTGACAATGTAAAAGAATTTTATACTATTATCTAATCACATGCTTCTATTTGTAAGACTTTTAAAATAATAGGTGGTCAAGTCAAAAACTTTTATTGATATAGCAATATATGATTAGATGTCAATATAAAATTTTATTACACTAATAATGTATCAAAATTAATTTCTTAATTTTAATATATTATCAAATGTCAGTATAAAAAATTTTAAATCATCAATTAATCATATATTATTATATATTTGAGGTAATTATTGTGAGAGTTAAATGCATTTAATGATGTGGCAAATCATAATCAAATGATAGTATAAAAAAATTTATATTAATAGTAAATTAAAGTTAAATTATTTTACTGTTACAAGATTTATAAAATTTTATAAGTGATTTTCTATAATATTTCTAAATTTAAATTATGAACATTTTATATTTGTATAGCATAAGAGATTATGCCTAATTTCATGTTTATGAATTTTTGTAAATAAATATATCTATTAGTGAATAAAGACTCAGACTAAACTTGTGTAAATGTGTACATCTATTAATGGATAAAGACCCAAAGCTAAAATTCTGTTAATATATTATGTGAAACGACTGGGTATTTTTATAAATTTGGCTCATTTAAATTGTTTATAAAATTAAATTTTATTTTATTGCAGAAACATAAAAGTTATCAGTCTACTAACAAAAATTGTTTCCCTAAAATACTCAAAGATTATCTTATCTAAGTATATACATAAAAATTTATATAAATTTGGAAATTTTTTTTTTTGGCATTTAATAATAAGCAAAAGTTAATCGATCACAAATCAAAATATATAAAACCATCATTTTAGAGGACTTTATTAAATAACTACTCATGATGCAAAGCAATTATAAAAAAAAAAAAAAAGAATAATTTTCATGCATTGATAGTTAAAATTATATTATTTTACATTATTATCTAATAACAATAAAAAAAATTGTCAACATGGTTCATTTCCATATAACTAGGGTCAAGATCCAATTTAATTGGATTTTGGGAGGGGGGAACCCTATCCAAATCAAACCAATCAATTCTTGCATATCACCATCATTTGGTTTTTAGTAGGCTAGCCAACCAAACTAATATTTATTAATTTGGTTTGATTCAGTTTTCAATTTTGTAGAGAAACAATCTATGCTACATTTTTACCTATGATATTAATGTTAACATGATAGAAAGTCTACAACAAATTTAAAATTGTAGAGGATATCATTGTTGAAAATAATTATTTATGTTAAAATAGTAAAAAAATATATGTTTTTATAAAAATAATGATTAGACTGCTTACCCATATATATATATATATATATATATATATATATATATATATATATATATATGACCATGAAAGGGTGGAGTGGTGAAGTGTGCGTATCGCAACTCCTAAGAGAACGTGGAGCAGTGGAGGGTGCAGCAGCCATATGTAAGAGACGGAGCGGGACAGATCCAGGGACTGAGGGAGTGAGGGTGAGAGGACCAGGGAGAGTGTGCGTGCAGCACACAATGAAATAAAGAAGGGATTAGGGTTTCTGATGGGTTAGGGGGGGGGCCACGGGACGTTATTTTCATATAAACAATAGATTGAAAGGGTATATTAGGTATTATGTGGTGTACACTTAGGTTCAATTTGGTTTGAAAATCAAAACCGAAAGCCAAACTGAGCCAAATGGTTTATTTCTGTTTTTTCAGTTTTTTAATTGGTTTTCTTGGTTTTCGATCTCTTGGGTCAGTTTTTGGTTCCTTAATTGGTTTGGTTTAGTTATGAACACCTTTATATGCAACTACCCGTCATTGCATAGCCATTCTCATGATTCCTATTAGATCATTGCATAAAAATTAATGTAAAAAAATATTTATATTTATAAAACGATTATTTGCATGGTCTTGATTGCAGTAAGTGCACATTGATTTGGGAAAACTGAAATTTGCACGTTTGGCCAAACAAATTGGTGACACGAATCCGTTTTTTACGTACAAGTATATACATGTCCCCCGCTTCGATTTCAGAATACGTCTTCTAGATGACCTGCCTGTTATGGAAAGTTATTTAATAATTTAAATCCTTTTTTGCACCATATTATGGAAAATTTTGGTGTTTATAGCGTGATCAATATAAAAATTAATTTTTACTATCTGTGGTTATCTATAACTACATCACTAATTTTCTTAAATCTCAAACTAGCAACTGAAACTTCGTCAACGATATTATATCCCTCATAATACTTATGTCAATTTTGTCTATTATTATCGAGATACATTATGTTAGGTTAGGTTTTATCAAACTAAACGTTAGCATTTATAAAATATTAACTTGAACCTGACTTGGTATTAATTATTGGATTTTATTTTAGGACTTAAGTTAGCATTTTCTTTTAAATTTCTCAAAGTATCCAGTTATCATATAGATAAGAGATTAATTTTCTAAAGACAATCAAGCATCTTGGTGGGCAATAAAACTGTGTTCGAGTCTAGTTCTCAATCTCCATAAGAATTCACTCATCTAATTATTCAACAATGATCTACAATGAGTTAATCCTTTTATTTATAGCCTAAATAATTAACTAGTGAGCCTAATTAACTAACTGATATGGGTTGTAACATTACCCTTCCTTTCAAATCAACCTTGTCTTTAAAGCTGAGGGGAAAAAAAAAAACAATTTATTCCTAATTACGACCAACTAATTTTTTCTTTCAATATTTACAAATAATTATTCACTAGAATCCCATTGTCTAAAACTTGAACCAGAATCATCTTATTCCTGAGTTGGGCTCATTATTCAAACCTAATTTAGAGTCCAAATTAGATGCTCATAGAGCTCCTTTAGTGCATCCAATTAGTTGAGTTGTGCCCATGACATTAAACCCAACTTTCCCTTTCTTGAATCAACCTGGGGTCTGGCCCATTTGAGCACCAAACCATAGTGGATGGGGAAGGGTGAATGTTGCCCTAGCATATTTCTTCCTTAGGGGTGTTCAAGACTGAACCAAATCGATCCAAATCGATCAAACCGAACCAAAAAAACTGAAAATCGAAGAAAAATTGATCAAATTGGTTTTTTTTAGGTTTTTATTTACAAAAACTGATCGATTCGATTTGATTTTCAATTAATATTATCAAAACCAAATAGAACCAAACCGAACCGAATGTTTACAAGGAAAGTTCTATTTCTGCCCATATTATTTTATTGAAATGACAAAAATACCTATCTCACTTAACCCTAACCCACACCTTCCTTCTCCTCTGTTCTAGTGCCGTCAAGTTGCATTAGTCACAGCCTTCTCAAGTCTCGCCTATCTCCTTTTCCCAGTTTCCAATAGACCGACCCTTCCTTCTTCTCCCTTGCAGTTGCAATGACCCCTCCACCATTCTTCCCTTCACAACTTGTAGTGTAGCTAGTGCCTTTCCCCTCTCTCGGCCTTATTCTCTTCCTTTCTTCTTGCATATGGCAATCATCTCTGTTATGTTTTTTCTGTTAACAACAGCAACAATGGCACATCTTCACAGCACATGACGGTAGCGACACATCGTCACATAGTAGCATTGGCATATCCCTTTTGGTGGTGGGAGTGGCACACCCTTGACAGCAGTACACCCCTTATATATATGATGCTGAATATCGTTGATAGGGTTTGTCTTCATCTATACTGTTATTGGCACCGTAAACTAAGATAGTTTTGGGCTGACACTTGACCTATAAAGGCGCTTGATTGAAAGTTAAATTGGGCTAGGATAAAAGATGAAATGGGCCAATGAAAATAATTAGGTCCCAAATAAATGTTGATCAGCTGAGGAGTAATTCTAGGCTTAAAGGTGCTACATTAGCTGAACCGTGAATTGGGCCAGAAGAAGTAAACAAGCCCAATGGTCAAGAAAGGAAAGGTAGCTGGAGACCAAAACATGATGAAGCAGTGGTTACCATTACTAGAAATGTGGGTACATGAAGACTCAATTGAGAGCCACTACGCGCATGAAATAAGGAAGTGGCGGAAATTAAGAAAGATAATAAAAGGGTCATGTACAAAGAAGATCATGATCACTCAGATTAACACACATCATGTCATTTTAATTATCAGTTTTTATTTCTCTTTGTTCAATTTACTTTTAGCCTTATGTTGTTTCTTTATTTTCATCGGTAATCTTCAAGGCTTTATATGAACTCATGGTTGATTAATAGAAATCATACTTCTATTCCAATTCTTCGTTGACCAATCTTATTCAAAGACTTGCTCCCGTGAGCTATTTAAGAAGTCCATTTGCTAAGAAGCAGAGTACCTTCCTTCGCATTAATCGTCTGAACATTGATAATCTTTGGGAATTTGTTTTTCAGATAAGTTTCTTCAAAGAAATTTAGCCAATTGCATTTTTATCCAATAACTGTATATATTTGATGATTTATTTTTGTGCTCTCTTGTTTGACTATGGTTCTTGATAGATTCTTCCTTCTAATTTGGTTTCATTTTATAATTTTATTTGATGTTGTAGGGTTTTCTGAGGCATGATTATTATTATTATTGTAGTATATTGATTTATTTTTGTTCTGATAATGATTTTTATTTTGATTAAAACTATGAGAGAAGATCTATATTAGGAATTTTCATGATTCATATGGCTTGTCTTATCTAATCTCTCATTTTTCAAAACATCGAAAACTAAATCGAACCATTTAAATTTGGTTTGATTTGGTTCTGTTGTCCAAGAAGAACAAAATTGGTTGGATGGTATTTCATTAGAACTGATTAGATTGGGATTTTTTCCAAAATCAAACCAAACTGAACCGTGAATATCTCCATTCTTCCTTTCTTCCTGTTGTTCGTGCCTCCTACAATAGCACCGACTATAGCCACTTGTGCAACCATCATTTGCTTCTCCTTCATGTTGGGCTCAATGCAATTGTGACATGGTGTCCTAATCACTGCTCCGCAATCATCATTAATCTGTCCCTATCGTAGGCAAACTCTGCCATCTTCACTACCACTTGCCGCGTCAGACCCGCCACTCACCTTGCCTTCTCGGCCTCGTCAATCGTTGACCCTGCCATGGACACCACCAGTCACTTCACCACCTATGGCTCATGCTTTATCTGCCTTTGCCTCCATGCATCGCTACCAGAGGCTCTGTCGTTGATTCCTTACATTAGCCTCTACTTGGTTTGCCAAGAACCCACCGCTCTCAACCATTATACCAAGTTCTATTGCAATCAATTGCACACTCTAACTCCCTACCACTGATTCGCAATTTGATGATGTTGTGTCACAATTACTGAAGGTGGTGGTTCTTATTGTCCATGCCTCCCTTAATTCCCTTAATCTGCTTAAGTGCCCTTCTATTGATGTGATCTCTGTTGTTTGGGATGGATCTGGTTTCAAGTTCATGGATGAACCTAAAATTGGGGATGGAGTTGATTCTTGAATATTTGTGGTTAAACCTTTTAATTTCTGCTTTGTTGTTGACTCTTGATTTGTAATTCCATTTTTTTCACTATTTAAACCCCAAGTTTTCTTTGATTTCTTGAATTTTTGCAACAAAATTTTGGTTCTATTTTGCCAGCATCTCGAACCCACGCCCTTTTGAAGAATCTTTCAAACCTAAACAATTTCGCTCATGCAAATGTGCTAATGCAACAACCTCAAGATATGAAGCAGGCTTGGCTAGACATAGCTAACACTTCAGCTAATCATCTAAACCAACAATGAAAAAATATACCAACCATTGTTCAGAAAGACAATGGATCTTGGTCGAAAGTGCTTCCAAAGGTTGTTGATAATTTGCAATGGATCTTGTCTACTTTAGCCCTTTCAAAGATTCTTGGCATTGATAAGTTGCTTTGTCTATGGAAGGCCATCAATAAAAGCACCAATGATTGAACTATGTTCAAGTCTAATTCTCAAGCTTTACAAGAATTCCACAAGAATCTATTGATAGGTTGATTTTAACTCGTCCATAGTTGAATTTGTTGTGGTGATTGTTGATTTTGGAATTTTTGCATCAAGAATCTTGATTTGTTTTTCCGGCATCTTGAGTATCTTGGCTAATCCGAATTGAAGGCATTCTTAGAAGGCTAGATGCTTCTTCCTTATTTCACGAAGATGACTCTCTATTTTGTCTAGGCAAGCCATTTCTTCTGGTGTAAGTTGCTTTCCTAGTTTTATAGACCATGATCCTAGAGCAAATTGTTGAGACATGAAAGCCTCTCAATAGGAGCATCAATAATAGAACTATGTTCGAGCCTAGTTCTCAAGGTCTACAAGAATTCCAAAATGATTCACTTATCTGATTATTCAACAATGATTTACAATGAGGCAATCCCCTTATTTATATTCCTAACTAACTAATATGGGTTATAATAGTGGGGACCCATCCAACGGTGCTTTTTCCATACACATATATCTCGAAATCGAATCCAAAACATCATGTTTAAGGGACCCAAGCCTCTTCCACATGGGTCAACACTTTGTTGGTACTTAACTCAGCATTTATGTGAACATGAATGGAGATTGTTTATAACCTATGTGGCACAAATGCTTCAAAATAGTTGTCATATTCGTATCAGATATGTATCATATCGAACACTTTATGGATAATTTTAGATATTTCTAATTATATCTTACAAGTTTTTACTTTACTTTTTTGAATTTTTATATCTATATAAATGAAATGTTATAACAATTGGTAAGATACTTGCATTTTAGTATGTTTACAAGAATAAATCCTAACATCAAAATCATTATTCCTCTCTTTTAATTTAAGATTTATGCTTTTATGTTAAAGCAAGGGTGATTATCAGTTTAAAATGTCAAATATATAGATAAAACAAAAATATTTGCATACAAATATATACTAATTAATATACTTTGTGTAATGAATTTTCTTAAAAATATATTATTGAAATTTAATGTTGGTGATAAACTATCGAAGTGATATATATTGATCAAAGTGCAATTTTTATATTTGAGTCATCTGAGCAATAGATGTTTATTATTACCTATTGGAGGTATCTATGGTTAATTTTTTGTCATCAAAATTTCTTAGATTATTTTACGATCTTATAAAATTCCAATCTATGAGGAACTTTTAAAAAAAATTGTAGAACTTTTCATCCTCTGATTTTCAAGATATTAAATCTATTATATTTTTATTAATAAAAAAGTAAATAATATTGCATATATATTAAAGCCTCAAATATCTCATCTTATATATATATATATATATATATATGGCAATTTGAGTATTGTAAGATTAGACCAATTAATTAACAGTAATTTAAATCACTAATTAAAAAACTAAATTAATATAACTTAATGGTATGCTATAAGCTTTAGAGTTCAAATATTTAATTTTAAACTTAGCTTTAACTGTTAATAATTATAATATACATTAATAATTATCTATGCAATTTATGTTTTGTATCATCCGTGTAATATATACTTAGTATTAGTTGAAAGTACAATTTGTATATTTGCATAACCCGTGCAATATATATTTAGTATCACCTATTTGAGATATCAATATAGCAAGTAATTAATAGTAATTTAAATCACTAATAATAAATTAAATTGATATATCTTAACAATGTCCTATAAGTTTTAGAGTTCAAATATTTAATTTTAAATTTGGCTTTAATTGTTAATAATTACAACCTCCAGGTCACAATAGTTGTCAATTTGGGTTAAATTTTTTAGTTCACAATAGTCGTAATTCTTGTATATCAATGCAATATTTATTAATAGTTTTTCAATTTTTCCCTCCATCTTCATTGGCTGAAAGGGATGGCTACTTTCCACCATATAATGAAGTTATACTTTCTACTACACAATAAAATTTAATAAGGGTATTTTAGTAAACCTATATGAAAATCATGTATTGATTCTAGATTTCTTAATTTGTGTCAAAAAATGCCCAATTGTCAACTATTGTGAACCGGAGGAAGTATAATATATATTAATTATTACCTATGTGATTTATATGTTTGCACCAAGCATAAAATATATGTTTAGTGTCATCTAAAAATACAATTTTATTTTTGCATCAATCGTGCGATACATGTTTATGAAAAGTCTTTATTTAAGCAATATCAACGTAAAATAAAAAAAATTATGAACATGAATAAAATAGTAAAAGAAAATAAAAGAAATCAAATATATTTCTTTTATGCGAAAAGAAACAAAATATTGAAAGTGATATAGATATAGCTTCTCATGAAAGTTTCACATGAAACTTCTCAAACTAAAAAAAAAAAAAAAAAAAGGAAATAAGATAAATAGGCATAACTTCTCATGAAAGTTTCTAATTAAATTTCTCTAATAAGTATCAATAGTCATTTATGATGGGGCAATATAAGTGGTTGAATTTTGGAGAGAAACCAAATTCACCTCATGATGCCATGTCATCAAATCCACTACTATGAAACCCTCTTTTATAGAATAGATAGGATAGGATAGGATAGGATTTCACACTAATTTTATATATTATACTATAATCATATCATGTCCTATAATTTTTAAATATTGTCGTATCTCTATACTCATGTCGTATTGTATTTGTATCCCATATCTATATTTGTGCTTCATAGTTTATAACTTATTTGAAAGTCCACAATGCATTAAGCCACTAAAAGTGTGTGCTAACGGTGAGGAGTTTGGATAATTTCAATAAGGTCATAAATTCAAAACTCATTACCACTATGGTATCAAAAGAGTCTAAACTACATTAAAGCCTCTAAATAATTATATAAACTTAAACGTTTTAATTTTAAAATATTTCCAATATTTAATAAAATTATGATATTATATAATAAATATAGCACATCAAAATATAATTAATTAATTACGTAATTATTATGGTCCTTTTTTAACCAAACTATAGTAGCAGGGTCGATTGAACACTAATTAATCTATATCGAGTTAGGCCAATCCACATAAGAGTATAAAGTTATTATAATTTTTTTTTCATTCATAAAACCCGAAAAAAAAAGTCATAAATCAATTCTCTCCAAAACAAGTTTAAGTTATTGGGTGAGACACATAAATAAATCTTATTATATATTTGAAAAAATTTTTAAAAAATTTTCACTTATGTGATTAAATAAACTTTCACTATGGTCTGAATTTATTTTTTGAACAATAGTTGTTTTTCAAAAAAAAAAACTTTTTAACTAAAATTTTGGTTACCAATTATTGTCAATACAAAAAAATTACTTTTAATAAAAGAAATTAATTTTTTTGGTAGTGAAAAGTTTAGATTAAGGGAAAGGCTCACCCCAAGCTAGAGTTAGTGCATGCCTCCGAGCTCACCAAGCACTTTTAAAGGTACTTATAGGTCATCCACCAACAGAGAAACTTAGGAATCAAACCTAAATTGTAACGATATATAAGTAAAAAATTGATTAGATGAACTAACATTATTGATTAAAATATATTATTATAAATATACACTAAGAGCCTATTTGATATGCATGATAGTATAAGATTTAATAATATAATGCCATTTAAAATTCTAATATCATAGAGTGCTTTGTATGATATTATATAAGATACTATATTATATAATATAAAATTGTTGCCATGCATAAAAAATATTTTTAATTGTTAGAAAAATTTAATGCAAAATAAAATTATAATTAAATATTATGTTTATTAATTATTTAATTATAAGGTCAAAAATAAATATTATTATTAAACATTTATTGTCTTTATTATAATTGTTATGAATAGTTGTTAATTTTTGTCATAACAAACTATAATTTATATTATATGTTATTTATTATTCACTTTATTATTTTCTATAATTATTTTTTATCTTCATAAAAATTAAACAATACATGGTACTTTCTTTCTCTAAAAGGGTAAGAGTTTCGCAGCAAAAGTTTTTTTTATTCCCATTACTTAAACTCGAGACCTTTAGGTAAAGAGTCAAGGCAGCCATCATTTTGAGCAACGCCACGTTGGTTTTCTCTTATGCATTTTAATACTTGTTACTTGTACTTTTCATCATAATATGTAAAAAAAAAAAAAAATGAACATATAGTACAGTAATAATTTGTATTAACCATTTACATACAAATTTAAAAATAAATATTATAATTAAAATATTTATTAATTAATTACAAATATATTGAATATATTTCTTTTTATCATATATAATATTTTATATTAAATACTATTTATTATGTGATATTATTTATCATGTATTATTTATTTTTAATAATTAATTATTATTGGTTAAAATATTTTTATATTATTCTAAATATTTATTTATGTATTAAATATTATTTATATTCAAATATTTATTATTAGTTTTATTAATTGAAAATAATTATCTTAAATTATTTACATACTTTTTATTTCTACTTATTTATTTAATAATTTTTATTTTAATAATATATAAAAAAAATTAAATATTGAAGGAGATCTTACATATTGAAAGTTAATTAGGCCTAATATAATCTTTTTAGACTTGATTAGATTATCTATCATTTTAATGTATAAAGGATTATAATAGATAACTTATAGAATACATTCTATATATATATATATATATATATATATATATATATATATATATATATATATATATCCACTTTTTCATAAAATATTTTATGCAGAATAATTTGGCTAATTTATTTCATTCAAATATTTTAGTTGATTTATTTAAATTGATTTTGTAACAATGATTTATTAATCAAATAATTAAATTGTAGATATCATCTTTTTAAAAACAAGATTCTAACTCGTAACAACAATTTTAAAATATATTACTCTATTTATTTAGATAGAAAATAATACTAAATATTAATTAAATATTTTTAGAAGATATGAAATAATAATAATGATAATAATAATAATAATAATAATAAGCAGTTTTATTGAGTTAAATAATACTCCTAAACTTTTATATTAAAAGTTATTTACAGATGATAAAAAAAAAAAAGAACATATTGATAATTATAAATAATAATACAAAAGAAAAATACAGTAAATGGAAAGACTGTAGATGTTTCATCATATTAATAATATTATAATAATAGAATAGAAAGAAAGAAAAAATATCACATAAAGGACTTCAAGTCTTCGGTTAATACAAAGGAGCAAAAAAGAAAATCACTGGTGACGTTACCAAAACTTAACTAGTACGTTTTGTGAAGTCTATATAGACGAGGCAGGGGTCAATTGACCAGACAGAAGAGAGTTAGAAAAAAGAGATAATAACCGAGAAAAAGAGAGACAGAAATAGAGTGACAGAATGAGAGCTCGGTTAGCCGGAGAAACAGAAGCGCAAGGAAGAGAGAGAATTCAGTGTTGGATCGAAAAAAAAAAGAGTAATGTTATAAAGGTCTCGACAACATATAAGATACCACGGACCCGACAAATGGCAAATGACAACTAACAGAGTGCAACAATATAAAGTAAAAACGTTTTACTAAATAATATTTTTCACCAGATTATTTGTTTATTTTTTAATCAAAACTTAAACTACACTCAACTTCTTATTCTGTACTTTTCATCTTCTAACTCCATCTACATAGCCCTTACTGTAAGATAACAATGCGAATATAAGATCTGAGTTATCTATTTCAAATGAAGCAAGCTGATACATATACAGAGTTTAGTTACAAGAGATGCCTAAGAATCAGTGATATACAACAAACTAACAGCTAGTAACAGGATTAGATAAATTACATCTGATAAGCTACAATAACAGAATGTTGACTAATTCAAATTTAATTTATGTTGACTCATTATGCCCCCTCAAGATGAAGGTGCCATCAGCAACTTTCATTTTGACCCACAAATCACAAAACTTGGAATGAGGCAACGGTTTGGTCAGTAAGTCTGCAAGCTGGTCTTTAGTTGAGACATGATGAACTCTAAGAAGTCCTCCTTGAACCTGTTCGCGAACAAAGTGGTAGTCGAGAGAGATATGCTTCATGCTAGAGTGTTGAATAGGATTGGCACGCAAATAAGTTGCACCAATATTGTCACATAAAATAAGAGGAGCCTGTGTCAAAGGAAACTTGAGCTCATGTAAGAGGTTACAGAGCCACATAACCTTAGCTGCTGCTATTGCAACTTATCTATATTATGCTTCTGTGGATGATCTAGCTACTGTGTGCTGCTTCTTGGAGCTCTAAGATACTAAGTTCCCACCTAGAAAACAAAGGTAGGCAGACGTTGAAATGAGATCATCGGGATTTCCACCCCAATCTGCATTAGAGTATTTCACTAAGTGTAAATTGGATGATTTGTTGAGCTGAAGACCATAATTGAGAGTCCCTTTGAGATAGCGAAGTAAATGCTTGAGGTGCTGTAGATGCAAACTAGAAGGCTTGTGCATAAACTGTGAAAGTTTATTGATGGCAAAGGACAAGTCAAGTCTAGTCATGTTGAGATATTGTAATGCCCCAATAATTCTTCTATACTATGTTGCATCAGTAGAGGGTGTGCCATCATTCAACTGAAGTATGGTAGTGGAAGAAAGTGGTGTGGGGGAGGATTTAGCACCATCCATTTCAAACCTTTCTAGAAGATCATGTATGAACTTATGCTCAGATAAAAATAGACCATTAGGTGTAGGAGTCAATTCAATGCCAAGGAAGTAATGTGGTGCACCAAGGTTCTTTACGGAGAATCAAATTGATAAATCATGTAAAAATATTTGCAAGAATTTATTGTCATTCCTTGTAATCAACAAGTCATCAACATAAGCCAAGAAGTAGACCTTGATAGTTCCATGAGACTGGATAAAAAGTGAAGGGTCACTTTTGCTAGTTATGAAAACATAGGAGGTGACATAGGTCTTTAAGGCATCATTCCATGCTCGAGGTGCTTGGCGAAGACCATAAATAGGCTTATGAAGTTTGCAAACATAGTTGGGAAATTGATCATGTTTAAAACTTGTAAGCTGCTCCATGTAAACTTCTTCAGCTAACTCTCCTTGAAGGAATGCATTATTTACATCTAGTTGGTGCATGGACCAATTATTACACAAAGCAAGAATGAGGACAATTTTCACATTTTGTGGCCTTATAACCGGAGCAAAAGTCTCAAAGAAATCTGTGCCAGGGGTTTGAGTAAACCATTTTGCCACTAAACATGCTTTATAGCAGGAGATGGAACCATTAACATTCCTTTTTATGCGAAAAAGCCACTTGCATCCAACAATGTTATGATCCTTGGAAGTTGGGACAAGAGTCCAAGTGCCGTTCCGGAGCAAGGCATCAAATTCTACTGCCATAGCTTCACGCCAATGCATGTGTCGCATTGCCTCTCTCACATTGGAAGGTTCAAGATTTTCTAGTATAGGGTGTTTAGGGACAGTGTAGGCTTTCTTTTTAGGTTTGAAAATATTATTTTGGGACCTAGTAGTCATGCAGTGAGGGCAATTTGTGTTAGTATTAGGAGCACGAGGAGGGTTTGGTTGAGTGGTATTTTGAGGGAAGGGTGAGGAATGTTTAGGTGAGGCATTTTCTTGAGAAGGAGAAGAAGAGGGATGCTGCATTATCAAGGAATCATTAGTTGTGGTCTCAAGTCCATGAAGAGGAGTGTCATGAGAACTTGCAAAAGATATGATGGAAGATGATGTATGATTTGGATGCAATGGAAGCATGTGATGCATGGGTGCAACAAGGAGTGGTTCGGGAGTTGGTTTGGGTTCGACTATAAGGGAAGGATATGGAAAGATATTGCCAAAGAAGGAAACATGGCGAGAGGTGTAGATTTTGGCTATTTTGGGGTCATAGCATAGGTAAGCATATTGTGAAGATGCATATCCCAAAAAAATGCATGGAGTGAAGATAGATTGGAGTTTAGGTTTGATGTAAGGCTTTAGCCAAGGGAAGCAAAGGCAACCAAATGAATGAAGATGAAGGTGATTAGGAGTGGTATTATGTAGAATTTCATAAGGAGAATGCCTGTGCAAGTGTTGTGTAGGTAGTCTATTTATTAGATATGCAACTGTTAAAAATGCATAAGACCAAAACTTAGGCCGAAGTTGTGCATGATGCAATAATGAGTGACTAGTTTCAACAATGTGACAATGCCTTCTTTCTGCTAGAGCATTGTGTTCTGGTGTATGTAGTGGGGTGGTAAAGTGGGAGATGCCATGTTGAGAGAAAAATGGATGAAGGGCAATGAACTCACCCCCATTGTCAGAATAAAGGGACATTATAGGTAGGCGCTGTACTATATGCACCCTGCTAAAAATAGTGCATCATGCACCTTGTAGGTGTCTTAAGTTCAAGCTGATAAAATACAATATTCCTAAATCATAGTAATGCATTGCAGTAGCCCCTTAAACGTCCCGAACTCATCTTGTTGAGAACAAGATCTTTCACAACTACCTACAATCACCGTCAGTCGCTATGAAGTGATCAGCGGCCGCCAAGCTCAGGCTGCTAGCGAAGAACCATGCCAATAATCGCGCTGCTCTGACAAGTGAGTCCAAGGCAGTCCCTACGTTGGTTCCCATACTCCGGTGCAGCGATCCATGGATGAAGGAACATGCTGTGACGACGCTGTTGAACCTGTCTCTACACGAGGACAACAAGATGCTGATAATGGAATCTGGTGCTGTGAAATCTTTGATCTATGTGCTAAAAATGGGGATGGAGACTTCAAAGTAGAACGCAGCATGTGCACTTTTGAGCCTTGCTCTAGTGGAAGAGAACAAGAGCTCCATTGGCACGTGTAGGACAATTCTACCGTTGTTTCGTTGCTGCTGAGTGGTTCCAACAGAGGGAAGAAGGACATGCTGATGACGCTGTATAAGCTGTGTTCGGTGAGGCAAAATAAGGAGAAGGCAGTGAGCGCCGGGGCGGTGAGGCCGCTGGTGGAGCTGGTTTGGCCGAGTTTAGGAAAAGAGATAGCAGGATTATGGGGTTGCAGTGTCGAGATGGCGCCGGGGGCAACGGTGGTGAGAGAGGGGAAAATGAGAATTCTTACAGTGTAACACACATTATTGGTACATACATATTCCTTAAATCTACACCCTTAGATAACACGGTGCATAATGCACCATTTTTAAGCTGGAGCATAGCAAAATGCACCAGGTAGGTAAATTGAAAAGTTTTCTTAATAATTACTTTAAATTTTGGAAAAATTAATGAAAGATCTGACTTATTTTGTAATGGATACAACCAGATATACTTAGAGAAACAATCAACAAGAATGATTGACCAGCAGTAAAGTGAGAATTATACCTTGGCTTGGAGTACGCAGGTTTGCCTTTGTGTGCAGCATTTGCAATGAGGATTGTCTACTGCTCAAAATTTGAGTCATTGCGTTGGAGGTATGACTCAAAATCAGATAAAGTGTCAAGAAGTTCATCAAAACTAATAGGATCTGCAAGAGTTCTGATGGCTGCAACAACTTTCTTGAATTCGGGTCTTAAACCATTGAGAGTATGGATGACTAAGTCATCATCATCCACTAGAGAATTGATGATAGCAAGTTCATTAGAAGTTGATTAATCCCTTGCAAAAACTCTGCAACAGATTTGGACCCTTTTTGGGACCTAGATAGCTTGTCTTTAAGGTGAAGAATCCAAGCTCTTGGTTTGCTAGCAAAAGCCTTGTGAAGTACCTCCCAAGCCTGTTTGGAGGTGTAAACATTACCTAGCAAGGTAATGACTTGATGGTCAACAGAGGTGATTATTGCATGAAGTATCAATTGGTCTTGCCTTCGCCAGTATGAGTAATCTGGGTGGCTTGGTGCTGGATAGGTGTTAGTACCATCCAGGAAATCAATTAAATCATATCCAATGAAGAGTGCATTCATTTGCACATGCCAGGAAGGATAGTTGTTGGCATTCAGTTTGAGAGAATTCTGAGTGTTTAGAACAACCACAGAACAGGTTTGAGGAGTGGTAATAAGATCATGAGGGAGGGTATTTTCAAAGGGAATGCTTACAACTATGTTAGAGGTGTTTTCAGAATGGTTGGATGTGTTTTCCTGGTTGTTGGGGGCCATGATGACAGAATCAAAAGCTTCTAAGCTAGAGCTGCTGATACCATGTAAGATAACAATTTGAATGTGAAATCTGAGTTATCTATTTCAAATGAAGCAAGTTGATACATATAGAGAGTTTAGTTACAAGAGATCCCTAAGAATCAGTGATATACAACAAACTAATGGCTAGTAATAGGACTAGATAAGTTACATCAGATAAGCTACAATAACAGAATGTTGACTAATTTAAATTTAATTTATGTTGACTCATTACTTATTACCCATACTCTTCAACCTTCATCCACAGTAAAAACCCAAAGAGATTGTTGTTGTCATTGTTGCTGCACCATCGCCATCATCGTTTCTGCACTGCCACCACCGTAATCTTCAAAGCCACCCATTTAGTTCATGTATGTTCTCCACTGCACCTTTCTTTATTTTGTTTTCCCCCTTCCCCTTCCTTTCTCTATTTCTTTCCAATGTAACCACAAGTCTCTAGCTCCCTTCCTCACTTTTAACCTCATTAAATACTTACAAGATTCATCCTCACATGCACAACTTGAAAACACTTATTTTAGTTTACTACTTCTGCATAAGCACAACATAAATACAAAGAGGAAAAAACTAGGAAGGTTAGGAAACTAATAGCTACTCTTTGAAATTTCTTGGTGTGGTTGGGGTAAATAATTTATTTTGAAGTCCATTTAATTATATTTTTCCGTGAAAAAGGATGTATAGAAGCCACCCTCTTTGTTTCTATTTTCTCAAACACATATAAGATGATCTTACGAGTTTTGCATGATTTATGTGGCATGACGGATGTGTTGCTTGATCATGTCATACTAGATGGTTGATTAAGACAACTTCTATTGAAAGATATATGGTATTGATGTTTGTGGTCTTCTCGAACTCAAAGTCTTAGTAGAGGCAAGACCACAATTCAAATTCAGCAAAGTTCTATTTATGATAATACAGTGAATGAATATGATAGTTCCTTCCTTGTCAATCTTTTTTACAGAATTTTTGTGACTGAAAGAAAAAGGAAGAGACTGATATGATAATTCTTTCATTTAGTCAATACTTTGGTTTTAATGTGTAATTTTATTTTTTTGGTAGCTAGCAATGGATGGGGAAACTCGTGCTAAAAGATGGCTTGGCAAGAGATTTAATGGTATGTCAAATTTCTATTTGGATTTGTGGTAATTTGTTTTCATATACTTTATGAGTGCATTCTCTTATAATTTATCATTTACTCTGTGATGGAAACCTCCTGAAAATTTATGGATTTATACATAGAATGCAGATTATAAGATGAATTTATATGTTTTGTTTGTGTTTATATATTACTCCAAACAGGTGCCAAAGAAGTGTCAACTATTACAAATTGTAATGTTATTGATCCACTAACTATGAGCAAAATAGGTATTTGAAATAACTTGTGTTTACTGTTTTTATTAATATGTAATATTCAATTCATTGATTTATTATTCATTCTTGTTCTTTTTATTACAGATTGACAGTATAAGAGAAAAAGAATTACAAATCAACAAGTACACAAAGATGGAGCAAGCTTTTAAATTTTCTGGGGAAAGATGGGGAAAGCTTTTACACACTTCACATTTTTTTAATTTGCTCAAATATTTTGTAATAGAAATTCATTTGTTATCTCTCTTTTGTTTTGTAAAAAAAAGTTGCCCAAATACTTTGTAATGGATTATAAAGTTTTTACTATGTATTTTCTTTCTCATGATTTTATAATTTTCTGCAATTAAGTTATGTTATTTCTTATTTATGCAATACAAGTCTATTGCTTATTATTGAGTAAAAATTTGTTTTTATCGAGTGGCTATCAATAATAAATAACACTTTTATAAAGATAGATTATGTCATGGATAAATTTAATATTTTTATGAGTAACTGTTTATTTGATCTAAGTAGATAATAATTTTAGAAAAAAAAAATTGTAATAGATCTATGACAAAGAATAATTTTATAAATAACTGTTAATTGTTATTAAATACTTGTTTGTTCTTGATGATGAGTAGTTATTGAAAATAAATATTTTTTTATAATTAAGGTATATGAAGTTATATGAAATCATTCTTAATAATTTAAAAATTTAAAGTCTTTTCAAAGTAAATTTTTTTTATCAGCAGCTTTAATTTTCTCTTTTATATATATATATATATATATATAATTAAAAACTTTCTATTTGTATAATATTACATTTGAACAATATTTGTCAAATAAAAAATAACAAATTATAATTTATTTATAAAATTGTAAAAAGTTTTATATGTACTATCGTTATCGTTATACGTAAGTGAAAATATATAAATAAAAAATTATATATAAAAAGTTCTGTATGTATAAAAGTAAGATAAGATTTTAGTAGACTTTATCATCTTTTTGGTAAATGTATAGAAATGATTGGGTAGAACACATGTATTTTTAAGTTTATTTGTATTGCTTTATAATCCTTCAGCCACGTCTCAAGACCATATGTTGTCAGGTGAACTCGAGCCTTTTACATCACTGCTCGAAAAAAAATAGGAGAGCTTAGTAGATACATACAATCCTAAGATGAGTAAGAAAATTATTTATGAAATAAAATTATAATTATTTTTATTTATTATAAATTATCTTATTTAATATTTTTTTAATATTTATTATCATAATTTTTTTTAAAATTATTTTATTTAATGTTCAACTTTAAATTTTTATATAAATTCATGTCAATAATTTTATTACAAATTGGCATTATAGTATATACCAAACAACTAATAAATGCATAATTTTCTTTTCATTAGTGAATAGAAAAGATTTGGATGGGTTTCATATCCATTAATTTTTTTTTCTCTTTATTTTTGTTTAATTCAAGTAAGAAAAATTATCAAAATTTTCTTCTTTTTTTTTTTTCTTCAACCAACTAAACTGTAAGGGTGACTAAAATATTGTCGCTACTCTCATAGGTTGCAAGCCTACTCCTATCCTAACCCACCCATTATTTCTAACTTTATAAATTCGGCAATTATGGTAGTAATATAAAAGGGAAAAAGGGATTTGAACCTTTGCAAAAAGTGTTCAGTAACACCCATAAAGAGAAAAAAGAGAGGGTAGTGGAGAGAGAAGAAAAAAAAGGGAGAGAGAAGATAGTGAGTCCCATACTTTTTTCTCTCTAGATATTTTGAGGTATTCATGAAATTGAGTGGTAGAAATAACAAGTCTCATATGAAAGAAGATTAAAGGACCCAAAATTTGTCGGATTCCAGCACCACTAAGGTCAAGTTAGGTTAATTGCACATAAGTTAACTAACGACAACTCTTCGACTTTGGCATAGTTTCACCTAAACTCGCAGTTCCTAGCTTATGATTATTATGGCTTTTTTGAGTGCCTTTGTATGGATTTATTTTGGCAAAAAATTATTTTTTTACTAAAAATATAATTTTATATTTTTAGATAATTTTTTAAAATAATTAGAATTTCAAAAAACTTTGTTTTCAATTTTTAAAAAGCGGCTTCTGAAAAAGAAATGTTTTTTTAACTATATATAAATAATTTTTTTAGTAAAAAAATATATTTTTCATTGAAAAAATCAGCTTTCATATATTTGGATAATTTTAAAAAAAATTAGAATATCAAAAAAATCTATTTTCAATTTTTTTTTGTAGAAACTAAAAAAATACTTTTGAAAAAAAATTAGTTTTAATTTTTTCAATTATATATAAATTTCATAATCACTTTTTTTTAAAATGAAAATAAATAAATCCAAAATGTAAGTTTTAAAATTTTTTTTTTTTAAATATGAAACAAACGTACCCAAATATCTCTTAGTGCATCGCTAAAGTTGCGAGGGAACATCAATCATAACTTAAAACAATTCAAATATAACGACACCTGGACATAACTATGCAAATTCTCATCGCCCAACTTTGTTACCTTTATTTGGCACTATAATTAGGTCCGTTTTGTGGTACATTAAATTAAATATGGTATATCATACACCATTTAAATTTGACTAAAAAGCAAGGAGAAGTAGTTGTCAATTGATCATTTAGCCACATTTCACATAGAAATGGTAAAATAGGCTCAACTTGTCGAGTTAGCCCGCCAAAATTTTTTGGCCTACCTAATCTGCCTTGTCTAATAGGCGAGCTTTGGCCAGGCGGAATGAGTTGGGTTTGCGAGCTAGGGGTTTGTCCTTTTTTTGTTGGTACAAGTTTTTTTTTATTTTGAGTTTTTATTATAGACTGTGTTGCTATTATATTTTGTTAATTTGCGGACTTTATGCTATAGACTTTATGTTATAGATTTATGCTTAATTATTATTTCTGAGTTTCTTATTTATAAATCCTAATTAGTTTATTATATTTGTCTTTGAGTTAAACTTAGATATAAATTATGTAATTTAGGTATTTTGTTCAATTTTATTTAAGTGAATTTTTCATTTAGTATTTTAGCCATTAAAAATATTAAAACAAGTTTATTTATATATTTTTTAAATTTTTTTGGTGGACCAACTAGCCAATCCACCTTTAAATAAGACGAATTAGAATATTGAATCTATTTTCCTAATTCGGCCCGCCCCGTCCCACACCACTTTTGGTAGACTTTTCACGGGTGGGGATGGGTTGGGGCATGCCAGCTTGCTTTTCCATCTCTAATTCCACAAATATGGTTAAACGCATTTTAGAAAATGCAATTAACCATGTTTAGACTACACCAATTCAGCTTCCTCCCCCTCCTTCTTCTTCCTTTGTGAAACATGAGGTACCAAAAACACAGAACATGGGCAACCAAACACTCACGAAATCAATTTAAATTCTATAAAGTTTCAATTTTATCAATAATAAGTATTTCCAAAGCCCTTAAAGACCTACCCAACAATTTATTATCCAAAAAAAAAAGATGCAAACTTTTCCCTTCCAATCCTCATTGGACCCCACCACCCAAAGTTCTAATCTTCAACCCAACACTTCATCATACAAATGTTTCCAGCATGAAAAGCAATTAACTAGCTCCAATATATGGTGTTTTTCCTTTTCTTTCTTAGCACCACCAAATTTGGCAACAACCTTAAAAACCAAACACACCAGCAACCAGATAGCCTTAGCAACTCCAAAACTAAATAAATCTCAACCAAAGAGAAAGGAATCCCAAAAGCCACCGAATCTCAACAAGAAGCAAACCAAACCCAAAAATGGACTTACAAATCAGCAACACAACCACTCACTCCTGAGTTAGAAGAAAACGAAGCAAACATAATAACTGAAAAAGGCTACTCTTACATATGTGGGCACTTGTTCTTTTTTATTTTTTATTTTTTCTCATGGAGGGGACAAGAAAACAATTTGCTTACGTTTCCTTTTTCGAAATAACCAGAATCAAGTCAGGTCGAGTTTAGTTTTCTAGTAAAGGAAAAATGGGTAGCAGTTGAGATGGTGGAGATGGTGGCCGTGCTACTACTATTGGTTTTACCCATTGATTCTGGGTCATCATGCTTCAATAAATGAAGATTAACTGAGCAAGATTTTGATTTGGATCTACGAATAATGGAATGGAGCCCAACAAGAGTGGAATTAAATGGTGTGAAGTGGGGTAATTATTCCACTTTATTATTTGGATAAAATGAGATTCCACCCCAAATCCCCCAAATTGGGTGGAACAAAAAATGGGGATTTTAATGGAATCGAATGGAATTTATTCCCTTACTAACCCCTCCATTCCATTATAAATTCTACTCCATCCCAAACCACCAATCCAAATAAGCGGCGGTGGTGGTTGGAGGTGTTGGTGTAGTGGTGAGTGGGAGGATGCAATGGCGTAGAAGTGGGAGGGAGGGCTAGCAAGTTTAGCAACATTTGAAAGCAAGAGGATGTGTGGGTGCAGTGGTGCTTCACCCAAAAATACCAAGATGTATTTAGCCACACTCTCAAATGCAGTTAGCTACATCTATTGAATGTGGCTAAATGACTAACTACTAGTTACTCCTTCCTGCTTTCTAGTCAAATTTAAATGATGTGTATAATTAAATGGAGAGGGGATGGTTGATATGTACATTTATTTGTCTATATATATATATATATTTTTAAAATTGTAAAAAAGTTTATTGCCTAAAGTAACTTTTATTTTAGAATTCTCTTTATTAATTTTTGCATCTAAAATTTAAACTTTTAACTTTTCACACTGAATAATTTAAAGCTTAAAAAATATTTAATATTTACAATTAAAATTTGAATATAACTTGTACAATGCTTTGAAACAATGCCCAAGCCAACAATATCGAAAATTAATAATAATTGGCACAATTAGTAAGGAGCGGTTTTATAACTTACAAGGACACAAATTCAATTTTCACTACTAATGTGAAAACTTCTTTGATAGACAATCTTATAAGTTCGTTATAATCCTATGAGCCCTAAGACTTTGCCCTGACTTTGATGGGATAATCAATATTGAACACACCTAGACTTTTTATTTTATATAAGAACCAAATAAAAATATAATCTTGAAGAATTTAACAATAGTTATAAAAAAATTATTACATAATTTACAACCTTAAAATAAATTATCATTACACTTAAAAAATTTACTAATATATTTTTCAAGTAGATAGACTTTTATATAACTTACAATAATGAGATAAGCAAATCTTAGCCATATAACTATATATGAATAGTTAAGATTAAAAGTTATTTAAAGATCACATAATCACTTAAAAAAAATTTCATGACTTTATATTTTAATCCTCACTATCCATGTAAAATTTAATGATCAATATTTGCTCCTCTCACACTTATAAGTTTATAAAATGTTAATGTAAAGTAAAGTGGTGAATCATGATTCGAATCTTAGTTGGGAGAGTTGTCCACATTTAAATACTCCAAAATACTCAAATAGGATTGCCTCCAGTGGAAGATACATGTGGGAACGGAAAAAAGTAAAGGCGTAAATAATAAGTTTGACTTAAAATAGTTTGTATAAAAAAATTTTGATTAAAAAAATATCAATATTTCCAATTTAAACATGTGAATAAATAAGTATAAGTATTTAAAAGCTTAAATTATTAAATGGATAAGTTAATGAAAATTATTTTAGGTGATTAAAATTTAACAAAACTAAAAGGGAGTGGGGTTAGCAAATGAGTTCCAATAGCCCAACCTTGCACCAAATATATTTTTCTACTTATAAATATACTATTTTTTTTTTTTTAGTTTTTATCCATTTGAAACGGGTATAAGTTTGAATCCCTCAATCTGCACAAATAACTTTATAGGGAAAAATGTGAATAGGCCCCTGCAACTATGGAAGTTGTGCAAAATATCCCCTGTAATTTAAAACTTGAACTTGAACTTAACTCCTTATGCTTAGCTAAACATGCAAAACACACCTTCTATGTGCTCCATCCACGCAAGTTAATGGAGGAGACCCATCTGGTATCATTTGACCAAGCATGCCTTAATTTCCCTCCATTACATGATAGTTAGATCGCAAAACCCAACTCTCACCATACATCATCATTTCCCTAATTTTCTCGTTTATTTATTTCCCTTTTGTCAAAAATGGAAAGCTTATTTGAAGGTAAGAACTAAATCATTGTGCCACTTCTAGTACTGTCCTAGATTCATACGGTATAGATTAAGAATCATCTATGGCACAATTCGTATGGGTCCATCATCTGATTTCTTTAAGGGAGCTAATGTTGGGAACTTGAGGTAGGGGACAATGGGAATAGATCAAAAATTCCTTTTGTGCAATTTATTGTTTGTAGGGCTTCCCAAATGGATACGATAAAGTAAATATTGATTTTTCTTATGGGAAGGAACATCCAAAATTAACCTAAACATGCATTATGTAGGACAGAAGTGTATGCCTATGAGAACTTTTATGTAGACCTACTTTCAGCTATATGAATTTTATAAACAGTAAGGGTTATATGATTAAATTTCATGTGGTATAAGTTGGAAGACGAAGGATAACCATAATAATCAGGTTACCTAACACTAACTATGCTGTAAGGAATATAATTGAGAGCCTTTTAAGGAGGTTAAGATCCTTCGGTTGTGTATTGGGCATGTACTTGATAACTATGTGGATATAATTGCATTAGCACTTGCTCGGAATTTTCTTTTCCCGGTTAAAAATGCTGAACAAAAATCAATTGGTGATGTGGTGCTTAAGGAAGAAACAAGTTATAATGTCGAGGAAGATGGGGAGAAAGAAAATCTTATTGCGAAGAACTAAACTTTGATGGCTTTGAATCCCCAATAGTTGTTTGGAGAATCTAGATTTGTTTCGTGAAAAAATCCTCACGAATGGTGTGGAAAATAAAGTGATCAAATGGATAGGCATTCATCAAACGCATAAAGACAATGAGCAAAAGCTAAAAATTAACAGATTCATAAAGTGCCTTGAGCATACCCATTATGGAACTAATGAGAATGTAGCACCTAAAGACGATGAATGCAATTGGAAAGTTGAATTTGTATCGAAATAGGTGTTAATTGTGTTAGAGTTTATTTTGTGGAATTTACTTCTCTAGGTCCATGACGCATTTAAATTTCAACACCATCCTAAGTCTGTGGTGTCATGGCCAAATGGAACTCAAGACATAAAGAGAGAGAAATGGCGAACAATATTGATAAAAGTGAGTAGCAACAAAATACCTACAATCCAATGTTTGCTTATGAGCGTATTAAGCTTCAACCATCCGTGCATAATGCCATAGCTGTGAGATATTTCAGTTTGGATTCAAAGAAATGCAGTTATAGTTGAGTTAAAATACTAATGAAACAATATCCTGAATTTATCAAATCTCAGTGCGTTGAGATAACACAGCAACCGTGGCCTCTGGTTTCACACGGTTGAATTGCTCTCAAAAACTAAAATTCATAGCAACCCAAACACAGAATCTTACCTCAAAAAAATATAGGAACACAACCAACAAGGACAAAATACAAACGTCACCAGACGCTGATACAGAAGGAATAGTGATTTAAAGCATAAAGAGGATTGAAAATAACCTACTTGCCTGAGCCTCCCCGTAATTCATTGCAGAAAAGGCATCCATAAAAAAGGTACATGGGACAAGCATCTCATAAGGGTTTCTGCATTTACAGTTAACTTCACCTACTACAATATTGATGACTAAATATTCTGTTATCCTAAACTTCTAAATCCATGTAAGCGAAAGAATTGTACATAAAATCTGCATATTACAACGATCCTGCAGCTAAACGCAACTGAATGGATAAATATGAAAATGAAAAGAAGAAAGAAATTACTTTAGCTGGGAGTATGACCAATGAACCTGAATGGAAAGGTCCATACTTATTAATGAAATGTTCATAGCTTACGGTACTCTTAGAGATTGCATAGCTTTAGCAGAACCCTTCGTGCGGGGCAGACAGTGACCGGTATTTTCAATCTCAGAAGAGATACAAAACTCCATTTTCATGGAAATACATCAGATATTTGAATGGCAATACTCAGAAACTTCCTTCTCAGAATCTTAGAAAGTAAAGATTATATTATGCACTGCAGGGCTCAGAGGAAAACTATATACAGTAGCCATCCATCTGATGAGGGGGGAGAGATTGCTGTTTAATCTGTTGATAAATAGGACTAGGAAACTACACAACTGCAGATGCTGTACGACGAAGATCAGGCATTCCATTGCCATATTTTCCACTGAACTGCCGACCTCTCAAACTGGCATGTCTCACAGGCTTTGGCCGATAAAGACACAAAAGCATTTCCTCCAGCTTCTGCACCGTGTACTTTGCATATTTTGTGGAGCTAGCTTCTTGCTCAACCAAGGGACCATAGTTCTGCATGAAACTCCGGTAAACAGGCACCACAGCTTGCACTATAAGCAGACATGTCTTCTCTCTCAGATCTCGCTCTGGCATGACCCAGCCTGACTGCTTTGCATACATCTCATCGAAAACTTCATTAAACTTTTTCAACCTTTTCTTGACCAGATCACGAGCAGTGGCACGCCCTCCTGAGAAGAGAATCAACCCTTCTCTACTCAAATGTAAAGGAAGCTTTCCCCAGCTCTCCCGCAAGAAGATTGTGGAGTAATAGTCCTTATACTGTTCATGCTCCTTTAACCAAGTATCCCCCAAGAGATCCCCAAGCTTTGTCGCTTTCAAATGCTTGTGAAGATGCCAGTGATTGTTCATAGCAAAAAAGTTGGACAGCATAGGATCCTCATAAGCCTTGATCCATGTCTCCAGATTTAGTTCAACAGCTTTCATTATGTTTAAAATTTCATTAACAAGGAGTTTCTCCTGAAAGCTCTGACGCTTCCAACTTCGGTGAATGATCAAGACTTGAGTCAATATTGGCTTATAGTCCTCCCCTAGTAGTTTGTTACAGTAATCAGTGATAAAGCTCACCAACCTTGGAACATTTCCATCTAGTGGGGGTGGGTTCTGCCTCTGCAACTCTACCTGAACCAGAAGTTCCCAGAAAATCTCTGCTGCCCCATCAATGACTCGCTTAATAAGATCCCTTGTCAAGTTCTGGATTTCAACACATGGAGCTCCACCGAAAAGCCGGTTGAAATCCAGTCTCAATTTGTTCAAAGATGCAAAAATATCCAACAACTTTAAAAGTTTAATGGGGTCTTTCTTACTCTCCGTAACAGTCTTCCCAAATTGAAGAAATGCTAGTATACCGGCCTGTGCAGCTATCCTTGAAAAGCACCCCATCCACACGTCCAGGCCCATCCTCTCAAATACATCATTACAGAGCTTATACTCAGCCTCAAACAAGTGTTTCACTGCAAACTCTAAATGCTTTCCCCACTGAGCTATATACCCCTCTATGCTCTGCACATCATTGTACTCAGACACTGAGATCTCAAGGTAATCCAAATTGAGAGCCTGTAAACTTGCCCTCACATTAGAACTGCGGACCTCAACATAAATCGATATGCATTTCTCGAGTCTATTATTAGCTTTCAATCTACCAAGAATAGCTTGCAACACGTGAATAACAGACACAGGCAAAGGCGAAGGCGCAATGCATGCCTGATCAGCAAGCGCAGGCAATGATGCCATTGGAAGTGGCACACTGTTCTCAGTCAAGAGCTGCCGGAACTCATTCTCCAATTTATCCAATGCAGCTTCTAAAAGACCCCCATCTAGCCGCGCCTTCTCCTCATCATTCTGCAAATCCCTAAGATTCTTCAATGCATTCTTCAAATTCGCGAGATACCTCTCATCCGCGACAGTGTTATCCTCCAAGTACTCCACTATATCCTCCAGCCATTGAATCGCCAACCCGCAGTTATCTCCCAAGAACCGCAGCGCCTCCTGCAGGCGCTTCAACACCGCCAAATATCCAGCCAGATCATTTCTTGGATCTGACAAGAGCGACTTCTCAAGTCCATGAACTGCATCAAATACCTTAAGCACCGCAGCAGCAGGGCCAACGGCACGATTAATGTGGCCGCCAACGGCCAAGAGGGCATCCTTATCGGCGCGAATTGGGCGAACCGCGGATTGAAGTGAAGGCAATCTTTGGCTAATCTCCTCCAACCTTGGCCCTGCTTTCTCCAATGCTAACCCTAGTGACTTTGATTTCTCTAGGCTAAGCTTCAATGACTTCCTAGCAGAAGTCAAATTCTCAATTCTACTATCACCATTAACTTTCACAGAACCAGCCATTCAAATTTCCAACACCCTCCACACCCAGAGCCAAACCCCAGAAAATCAAATCTGCGGAACTCAATCAAACCTCAGCTAAATCAAATGAGAGAGAAAAACAATTTTGCTAAGTGAATCAGATCAGGGCTTTTTTCTGGGTTTTTTTTTTTTTCTTATTTATGACTATTTTCCATCGGAATCGTCGAAAATGGTGTTCAAATCAACCGTGACCCGAACACTGAAAATTTTGCATCTCTAACTTCACCGAACTCACACCAAACCAAAAGAACTAGAAAGACACGAAACAGAAACAGAAACAGAAACAAAACAAAAAGAAGAAGTAGAAGAAGGAAAAAAAAAAAAAAAAAAGGTTTTCAGGGGACAAAGTAAAAGAAAGAGAGAGAACGAGGGGAAACTCACTCGGAGAAAATGAGTTTGTCGGAGACAAAGAGGGGCGAGTCGACCCGGCCGAGTTGGGACGGGGTGAAGTGAGTTTGGTGTGAAAAAGAGAAAATGGGAGTTTAGGGGAAGATGGGATTCTGAATCTGGATTCCGATGAGAGAGAAACCCTAAAGAAGAAGTATGCGAGTGAAGTGAGAGAGACAGAAGAGAGAGAAACTCCTTTTTATGGTTTTAAGGTTCAAATTGTAATGTCCAACTGTTGGCTTCCCAAAGTGCATGACAGAAGGCACAAATGCTCACACTACTGTTACTTTTCCCTTGGGTCTCTTCATCAGTTTAAGAGAAATGTTTTTTTTAATCATTAGGTAGGTAAATATTTTAGATATTCAAAAATAAAAAAAATAAAAAAATAAAATAATTGATAAAAAAATAAAAAATTTTAAAAAAATATTAAAATATTAAAATTTTTTATATATACAAAAAACATATTTCTTAGTTTAATGATTCTCCCCTCGCTTCTTTGAACGTGTTTGAATTTTCTTTCTCTTCGAATTTTTCCATTTTTTTTTACTCACACTTTCTCAGCCCACCGCCATTTTTTGGCACCTGTTTTTATAACCTTTTCCCCAATTATAACTTTTGATAGGATGGGAATAGGACATTATAACTACCGTGTATTGATATAAATGAAAAAATTTATTCTCTTAAGTTGTTATTATAAGTCCTCACAAAAATTAGAATTTAAAATTTCTATATATTATTAATATAAAATATTTTTATATTATTATTTAATTATATATTATCATATTAGTAGATATAGTTAAATCTTATATCGATTATGTGAATAGCTTTATAAATAGAAGAATATAATTTATTAACTATATAAAAAAATTTTATATTATCAATACATATAAATTAAACACTAAAAAATATGTTAATTTAAATTATATAAAAGAAAAAAATTACAATTTAATATAGGTTTTATTCATAGTGTGAATAAAGCTAATGACATATTAAAAAAATAAGAAAATATTTACCGATTGACATTAATGTAATTCATGTGAATTACATTTTCTTGAAAGTGTACATTTTATTCTATATAAAAAAAGGTAAAGTCTCATTTATATCCCTCATATTTTATAATAATTTTAACTTAATTCCAAATTTTTTTTCTATTTATATCCCCTAACATTGTTAAAACATTTTAATCTTGTTCTTTCAGTAGACGACATCCAAATTATAAATAAAAAAATTAATGTTAAAGTCAATTTTTGATGTTAATAATATTGAAATACTACCAATAGATATTGTATCTCTTCAATTCTTCAACAAAAAGATTTGAGCATGAGTTTTAGTAGAAAAAAATTAATCAAGCATTAAAGAGACTTAAATTAAAAAGGAAAATTATCATATCCTATAAAAATATTGGGAGAAATGATGATAAATAATATCAATTCATTTAGATAAGTAATAAACACATTATTACTAATATTATAATCTGATTTTCATCTTAATTTTTTCTATTTATAATTTAAATACAGAAATAGTAAAATTAAAATATTTTGAAAATATTATAAATGTAAATAGAATAAAAAAAAATTTAGAACTAAATTAAAATTGCTATAAAATATAAAAAGTGTAAATAAAATTTTACCCATAAAAAAAAAGTACATTTTATTGAATAGAATGTCTGTTCATGTGAATTACATTTTATTGAAAGAGTGCATTAATCTTAGGCTTCAGTTCTATTGGTAAAATTTGTAAAAATAATTAAATTCATACCTGACCCTCAATAATAATCAGTGAAGTTGGGGCCCTTCCAAATAACAACGCAGGTATACTTGACCGGCAGTGGCATAATTACGGTAATGTGTCAACCAAAGCATGATTGTTCAATCGATTAGATATAGTTTCAATTAATCATTTTAAAACAACCATACATAAAGCCACTGCAATGATTTAGTGGTAAAGATTTTTAGGTGATTTCCATAAGATTTTATATTCAAATTTCATTGTCCTACCAAAATTATTTTACAATCATTTACAGCTCGTTTAAGTATAGTATAAATTGAAGAAAAAAAAAAGATAATTCTAAAATTTTCTTTAAAAAATGTGGAGTTCACAAAAACTTTATTCTCTTTATATTTAGAAAGTTGACTTATGTATATATTTCATTAGAATTGCGATTAAATTTATTTACATATATCATTTTGTATTTTAAAATTTAGGAATATGATAGTAGGGGTATGGTTATTCACACTCCCAATTATCTATTCACACTTTTTATTTTTAAATTATCCTTACTTAAACACTCTATTTACACTCTATATTCTTAATTATTTTATATTTTTACTTATATTATAATTCAAATTACAGTAATTATAGATTTTATATATAAATTTCTTTCATAATACTTATGATCAATATAAACCACAACAATATCTCTACTAAGGATATATTTGTTTAAGCTTAGAAAAAAAATAATTTTATGATATAACTTTTTGTAGAGTATTTTTTAAAAGTTAATCTTTTAAGCTAATGAAAAAAATACAAACAAATTTATTTTTTTTTTAGTTTTAACCTTTTTTTGGATTCTATTAACCAAAAATAAAAAATATATATATCTTTTAAATAGCTCAAATAATCAACCTTAATTGTAATGATTTAAAACATCACTAAGATAACAATGCATTAAATTAACATTTCAATTTTCTTAAAATATGAAATATATCATATTAACCTTTAAATTATCTTTTACAAAACATAGTTATTAAGGAATAAAAGAATGCTCCTTAAATGTATTTTTATTCTTGTAATTTATCTAGCTTTATATTTCTTCTAATTCTTTGTACTTTATATTTGCCTGTCAAGCTGCTTTTTTCATTTTTTTACTATTGATATAAAAGTATAAATATTAAACAAAGAGCTAGAAAAACAAAAAACTCAAATGAGAAGAATGCCCAAGGAAAGCTTGCCACGGCCAAGGTGGACAAGAACTACCAAGGTGTATGAAAGCAGATGATTTTTATCAGAGTGTTTGGAAATATATATAGTGGTGAAGAAGGTTATTGATTGCAAAAGTGGAAATGTGAGTTGAGAAAGAAGTTTTCAAAAAAATCAAAAATAGGTGAATTCTACTGTACCTAACTAAATTAGAGGGTATTAATACCCTTTCTACCTAGTAACACTAAAAATAAGGCATGTGTTAATTTTAATGCCACATCATCAATAATCAATCAAATCTTATTTTGACTCCAATAGATATTTTTTTTTATACTTTCACTCCAAATATTATTTAAATATATGTCTTGATTTTTATACATAAATCCTTAAATCTATTTACGCATCTTTGCTCCTTGTTTCCATTTCATTCTGATTAAAATGTAACCGAAAAAAAAAATCACGAAGAACATGAAGAACTGTAAACTTCCCATTGTTCTTACAGTTGTTCAAATCCAACTTCAAAATCACGTTGATTAATTACAAACATAAAACCTTTTTGGGTGGCACTCATTGGTCACACCTACCCTCAAACACATAGCTACTCAACCACACCATTCATTCCCAACCTTACTTCAAATCTCCAGCAACAACTTCGCCCACAACAACTACTCATAAGAAAAAAACTCACCAAATAAAAGTTTATAAAATAAAGAAAAAGAAAGAAAAAAAGTACTAACAAAGGGAAAGGGAAAGGGAAATGGGTTAGGTTCAGACCCAGAAACAGGGGATAAAGCCGCAGCGTGGTGCAGCAACCATGGCGCGACGACAATTTGAGCTAGTCTCTGGCAAGGTGGCTTGGCATGGTGCGGTGGCATGAATCGCGTGGAGAGAGATGGTTGTGTGTGGCAGCAGTTGCAGGCCATGGACAAGTTTGATGGTGGCAGATGCGGTGTGGTAGCAGCGAGCTCATGGCGGCGATGGCAAGTAAGCATGGCCATCTATGGTGGTCTACTAATGCGGCAGTCGACAATTCATCAGCTAGTGGAGGCGGCTATGGAGGCGATTCAAGCAATAGTGGAGGGATGTGAGATCCAAAGAGGAAGGCGATGAGATTTTGGGATTTTTTTTTCCGATCGAATAGATTTAGCGATTTATTTGTAAAATTAAAAAAGTAAATTTGAATAATATTTGAGGTAAAATGTAAAAAAAAAAAAAATCTGTGTTGGGATTAAAATAAGATTTGATTAATAATTAATGACATGTCATTAAAATTAACATATATTTCATTTTTAGAGGTCACAATTGAGCAGGATACGAGTGCCCTCACATTTTGCCAAACACCGGAGAAAGCACCTCAAAAATAAAAGACAATAGCAGTTAAGAAATTACAGTTAATTTTTTTCTTTTTTTGTGAAGTTGGAATAGTGAAAGGAGTTATAGTAGGTAGTTTGTTTAGTGGGTTTGAAAAGAAAATCGTGAAAGAGTTATTAATATGAATTACAAATACATATTTATCCTTATTGTGCACATTGTTGGAAGATATTAGAGACCAAAAACAATTAATAGATAGTGGCATTTTAGGAATAATAAATATTGGACACCAAAAACAGTTTATGGGGGAAATCCCCTTTACATATGTAATAGATATTTAAAATTAATTGTTTCACTCACAATAGAAATTACACGGTTAGCTATTAAGTTTTTGTAAATTTATAATATTAATTGTGATTTTAATAATATTACATTATAAAGGCACTGCAAAACATGATTAAAATAAAAAAGCTAAAAGAAAAAACAAGAGAATAATTTGAAAAATGGATTTAAGGAAGCTAAAGAGATTATATTACTCACAATAAAATTTATATTGTTGGCTATTAATTTGTTATAAAATTATATAATATTAATTATGACTTCAATAATGTTACATTATAAAAGCACTGCAAAAACATGAATAAAATAAGAAAGCTAAAGGAAAATAAGAGAATAACATAAAGTAAATAAAGGATTTAAGGAAGCATATCAAAATAAGAACTTAACTCCAACAAATAGTTTTTACTATTTTAATAAGAAATCTTATTAAAGTTTAGTTTGTACCAATTTATAACTAATCATTCATCTCGTGAAGAAATTTTAAAATGATAATAAAGAGAAAACTAGAGAAAAAAATAGAAGAGTGAAGAGTCCTTTTGATACATAAAAATATGGCATCAACAACATTTTTATTGAAGATGTAAATGGGTAACTTAATAGTATTTACGTTGCGTTTATTTCAGCCTTTTTTTAGCAAAAATGAAGGTGATTTTTAACCAAAAAAAATCACTTTTTATAAAAATTGTTCAGCTCAATTTTTACTCAAAAATCCAAAATATCTTTTCTTTAACTTTTGAGTAAAAGTTGAAATGAGTAGCTTATCTAAAAAATAAATATTTTAGTAGTTAAAAAAATACTTTTTGTAAAAAAAAATTGAACCAAACACATCCACTATTAATTAAGTTTAATAGGAATAAAGTTACTAAGCGAGGGTAATTAGAGAATTACAATTATAAATTGTTAGCGATGAGTGTAGATAGATAAATAGGAGTACTAATAGCCTCACCCATATGGTAGAATCCAAAATATTTTAAAAAGGAAAAATATTCGAGAAATTAATTTGTTAAGATGGAAAATTAATTTGATAGGATATAAAAATTTTGTTAGGAGTATTTGGAAATATGTTAGGATGGGAGTTTTAGAGGCTAAGGACCCTTGACTATAAGTAAAATAAATGGCCTAGGTGTTTCAATGGAGAAAACAAGCGAAAAAAGGGAGTACTTTAGGTTATAAAAGAGGAGGTACAAAGGGCTTTGGGTTTGGAAACAAAGTGATGTTCTTGTATTATTTTTCTTCTCATAGTGAAAGTGTTTATCCTTTAAGTTGGATGTAGGTAAGGAATTTGTCGAACACATAAATTATTGTATCTCTGCACTCATTGTCATCTTGTTAATTTTCTTCTCTTGATATTTTTGTGTTTTTATTTAGTTTATTGGATGCAATCGAAAATATTTTTGGGACCTATTCCACTTCACATACCAACAACTAGTATTAGAGCTCATTTGAGCTTGGTGTGGTCCAACAAATATGTATGACACAAGGTCAAATCTTGGCGGATTTTACCATTAAGACATTTGATAGAAAGGGAAGCTTCACTTTATGGCAAAGAAGAGGTGAAGGACATCTTGCTTTAACAAGTAGGTTGGGTAAAAGCTTGGAAAGGAAAGGATGGAAAATTGGAGATGATGATGGATTATGTGACTACACATGTTCATTGACCGAAACATGTTATAATGTTATATGGTTGATTCAAGTTGTGTATAGTTGGTGCGCATTGAGACCAATGGTATTTATTTGTAGTATTCATAAATAAGAGTTCTTCATTGTGTTTATGAAAATTTGCACTTGACTAGGCAACTTGGATCAAGGTGGAGTTGTTAACAATTTCCAAGTTGGGGTAACATTCGCTACGGTTAAGATTTGTTAGGCAGCTTGGATCAAGGTGGAATTGTTATTTATGTATATCATTAAGATGTGTATGCTTTGTAGTGGTGGGTAAGCGGGCCAACCCGGCCCGTTTAACCCGATCCATGGCGGACCACTTTTTAACAGGCTAGACCGAGTTGGTTTGCATAATGAATGGCCTCCAAAATGGTTGGCTCATGTCTACATCGCATAAGTCCGCGGGCCCAGCGGGTCATCCCGCACCGCAACCCTTTTGTTTTGGCTTACAGTTTTTGGGCCCTATTAGCTCTTGCCCCATGATTTTTTTTTCTTGCCATTCCTAACTCCTAGTTAAAAGAAGGCTTGGACTTGAATAGCTACTATACAACTCACCACTGGACCACTAGGATAAACACAGTTAAATAATTGACCAAAAATCAATGTTAGTGGATAGACAATTGATGAGAGTTGTGATCAGAAGAGAGTTTTTTTGTATTTTATTTTTTGGTTCGAAAGCTAGAAGAGAGTTTGTGAAATTGTGATTGAAGTCTAAAACTGAAATGAGAAGTGGGTTATGAATGTGGGCCGTGGATGAGAGACTTAAGTAAGGAATGGGTGAGTGAATGGGCCATGGGTGAGATATGTGAGAGTGAGGAGTGGAGTGAAGTGGGTGAGTGTGGCCTTGTGCACTCAACAAAAATAATCATGCGGGCTAACGGGTTGGTCCGAGAACCCACAGGTTTAGCCCGAGAGCTAAACAGTGCGGGCTAAAAAACTCACAAAAAAAAAAAAACAAACCACTAAACAGGCGGGTAAAGCGGTATAGATTGTGGATTAAATGGACCAACCCGCAGATCGTGGCCTGTATACTTGGCTCTAATGCTTTGATTTAAGAATATCTAAACTAAGGATATAGTAGTGTCCTAAATATTTTGAAAAGAAAAGAAAATATTTGAGAAATTAATTTGTTAAAATAACAAAATAATTTGTTAGGATATGAATAATCTATTAGAAATATTCATAAATCTATTAAGATGGGATAAACAGTCTTAGAGGCTAAAGACCCTTGGCTATAAGTAAAGCCAATGGCCTAGACATGTGACAGAGAGAACAAGTGAAAGAAAGGCACTTTGAGTTATGAGAGAGGTGTAAAAGGGGCTTTGAGTTTCGGAACAAAGTAATGTTCCTATATTATTTTTCTTATCATAGTGAAAGTGTTTATCCTTTTGGGTAGAGATAGGTAAGAGATTTGTCGAACCACATAAGTCCTTATTTCTCTACATTCATTATCATCTTGTTAATTTGATTCTCTTAATATTTTTTTGCTTTTATGTGGTTTGTTGGATTCATATGAGAGTGTTCTACTCCACTACATACCCCATCATCTTAATGAGAAGAATATGGAACCAAATGAAAGAAAATATTTCAATTTATAATTCTATCCTCAATTTCAAATAAAACAAAAAGAGAAAAGATCTCTCACTTTTCCACCTAACAAAAACAAGAGAGAAAATACATTTTTCAATTTGTTTTTATTCTCTCTATTTTCCTTTTCTTTTCCAATTTCATTCTTCTCATTTTATCTTTGCACCCTGATAGTGGCACTAGCAAATATACCAGGTCGTACAAGTAATAAAAGTGTGAGTCAGAGTATTGTCCTATAGTGATTGGGTATTCAAGTATAAGTTCTCAAATTCAAATACTATATAAACTACCAAATTTGAAATAATGAAATCAAATAAGAATCTAAATGTAAATCCAATCAGATCTAAATTAAATCCAATCTAAACTAACTTCTAACCGCCTATTTTGGATTGCAAGCAATCAAAGACTAATGGAAAATTCAACAAGATATGAGATACTAGGGTTTTGATTCACCTAGTTATTCCAATGAGTATTGAATTCTTAATCTAATGAAGTTCAATCAATTAAATTAATGGGAGATTTCCTAATAAAATTAATATCTAATTCCTTGGCATATTGGGGCTCATTTAGATCAGCTTCTTTAAAAAGATCTTTTTAAAAATAATCTTTTTTTAAAAAATCTTTTGAAAAAGTAAAAGTTATTTTATGTTTGGATATAAAATTAATTTATGTTTGGATGTAATATTAAAATATCTTTTTTTATCCTTAAACATATTTTTTATGTTATAGAAAAAACATTTTTCTAGAAAATGAAAATTGTAGTTTCTTAAAAAGATCTTTTTCTAGAAAATGAAAATTGTAGCTTCTCAAGAAAGAACTTTTTGTGCTTTTTCTAGTGATTCTGGTTTTACTAAAGGTTTTTACCCTAACATACTAAAATACTTAAAAAAAAAAGTACTTCTTTTTTATCAAAAAAGTCTTTTTTTAACCAAAATAATGGCATCTAAACAAGCACATAATCCTCTTTAATATCTAAAATTCAATTAATTTCTTAACTTGAACTCTAGAGCTAAAGGCTTTATGTTTTATAAAATTCTAAATGGATTAATCTCACACAATCACTAATTTCTATTCCTAGACAATTAATAATTATTATGGTCCCTATCCCTTAATCTAAAGTATATACCAATTTCACAATTGTCTACACAACTCACAACATCAATTCATTCGTGGCCAATCCAAGAAAACATTAAGAACAAAGATAAAAGCTCAATTAAAAAAGAAATATTCATTAAATTAAAGAAAACAAGAACCCATCATTCCAACATTGGTTACATCATCGCCCTAACTAAAAGGAAGTTGAGCCACTAAACATGTTTACAACATCCAAATTCAAAAAAAAAAAAGAATATGATAAAAGAGAGAGGAAGAACAAAAGATAAATGCAATAGCATAGATCTTCTTCTCTTAATGGAGGAACCAAACCTTAGCAGAGCCAAGTGTAGAAAATCTCTCAATCCTCTTATGTCTTCGAATTCCCAATTCTAAGATATCATAAGATCTAATAAACCTTTCTAATGTTCTTTTCTTTCGGATTTGGGCTCATTTTGATTTCTGGAGTCTTTTATAAGTAATTAATAAGTCCAAATAACTCAAATTCATGTCATTTGGACCCAAGATTGGCCTAATTCATGTTTTGGCACTAGACAACATCTAAACCATTTACTTCTAGGTTTTATAGCACTCAATATAGTTGGAATTAGCTCTAGAAGATTGAAATAGAAGCTGTAGAGTTCTGAGTAAGCTTTCCAAAGCTGCAAAGAACACCCTAATCAAACTTCTGTAACTCAAGTTATTAGCAAAATGCTAGGTGGAGGTTAGGGTGGATAGCATCAAGACAACAACAATCTTCAATCTTGCAACTGGATTTTCACCAAGAAAAACTAAGAACTAGGCTTTGGATTGAACATCAAAATTGTAGAGTACTTCTTGAGCTTTCTAAAGCATCTTTATTTATCTTAATTCGATCTATGTAAAGAGAGATATGTATTTTTCACTACAGTACTTTCCAAAAATCACCTCAAATAAGCTCCAATACTCTTCCATTTAGCTTCAAAGATGTCTCTTGTCCAAAATTGAATAAAAAAATAAGCTTCCAAAATAGGCTTAAGTCATGTCTCAATATTGTAGTATGGTTTCTTTGTTGTTAGACTATAGTTGTTATTTCTTGTGTAGCAAAATAACAGGGAAGAAAATTTTCCCTTGTTGATGAAACTGGAAAAGTAATTTTCAAACATGATATAAAAAATATATATAAATTTCAATTTTACAAGGTTGAAGCTATACTCATCCCAAATTCTTTATATCTTATACGATTTTCCTATTTTTATAACAATGAACAAATCGATAGATATCCAGAATATTATTCAAATTGTCGAGGAAAACTTAAGGCAAATTAATATAATATCAATTTTGTACATTTGTTATCTCCTAGCCTGGGGATTTTTTTTTTTTTTTTTTTGCTCTACCAAAGACTAAAGTGATAAGATATTTCCTGACCAAATTAAAGAAATCGAACCTCTTCTTTGTAGTGATCTAAACCATTTCTTCCTTCTTTCTTTCCCTAAACTCTAGCCCCCAAACTTGTTCTCCTTGCAAACTAGAACACTGCCAAAAGTGATACTTCTCTATTTAGTGTTCTCCTAAGAAATTTGAATAAATTTGAGAAAAGAAGAAAGGAAGAAAAAAGAGTAGGAGCATGACAAATTTTATACTAGTTAAGGTTAATGGTTACTCTTAGCCCCTGATTAGTTACAGATGCATCAGTGAAGTTGATATACGAAGACCAGATAGGAAAAGATGAGAGGGTGAAGAAGGAGGACACAAATAAGCGAGAGGTTGCTAGGCATAAGGAAAAAAGGGTGAAAACAAAAACACGACTTAGTTACAACATTGCCACCATGTTTTTCAATTTGTCTCAAAAAAAAAAAAAAAAAACCTAAAACATCTTTACATTGTTTCTACTTTTCAATTTTTAAAACCAATATCAAGAAAACAATTCTCCAAACGGGGTTATTTTTTTTTTCATTTGCAAAAACCAAAAATTGTTTATAATCCATCTATTCTATTTTGGCAAACTTTGAAGGAAGATTATTGTTATTTACTCTAATTGTAATACATCTATTCCATTTTGGCCTTAACTTTTTATAAGATAATGATAAATTATTGAGAAAAGTACAACAATTTCTCTTGGAAATTTTAGAAAAGACACTAAATTTCAAATCTATAAAAAAGATACTCCACTCCATTATGAAAAAGATATTAATAATTAAAATAAAAGTAATATTATTATATGATGAATAAATATATTTTAATAAAATATTAATTTCTTCGCAAAACCTATAAATAATTATCATTAAATATATATATATATATATATATATATATATATATATATATATATATATATATATAAACATTCTCCACATAGATTACATCCTTTAAAAAAAATTAATTATTGTTAATGCATCTAATATATTAATTATGTTTAAATAAGTTACAATATTGTATGTAAATAATTTTAAAATATATGAAATGTGAGACTTGTTAAACTAATTAGTAATTAATATAATAATATTGTTGAAAAGCAATTATAAGGAAGATCTTATTATTATGACAATACTAAAAATTTAGTATCACAATACTTTAGTGAAGATTAAACCTTTATAAGATTAATATAAAATAATCATAAGAATTTAATTTTTGGGAAAATATGCAAATTGACCTCCGAACTTCCATAAATATGTATTTAGTCAAAATAAGTGTATTATAGCCCCCTGAACTTTGGGTTATATGCAAATTAACTCCCTTAACTATCTTAAATATGTAATCTATATATTAAATTTTCTTAAATGTGTAATATTTAGGGAATCGATTTGCACATTTTTAAAGTTTAGAAAGTAAAATACACATGGCCTATACATTAGGAGGGTAAAATGTCATTTTTCTTTAATTTTAATTTTTTTATTAACTTTTTAATATATTGGTAATATAAATAAATATATTTTAATAATAATTTAATGAAAATACTTTTTTTATAAAACTCATAAACAATTATAATTAAAATTTTTTAATATATATGTATTTTTTAAAAATACATCTTTCCATACAGGTTTCATCCTTTAAAAAATAAATTAATTATTTATTCGTACATCTAATACGTGAATTATATTTAAATAAATTGCAATAAAATATGTAAATAACTTTAAAATATATGAAACATAATACTTGTTAAACCAATTAGTAACTAATATTGTTAAAAAGTTATTCTTACAAAGATCTTATTTTATGGTAATATTAAAAAATTAGTCTCATAGTAATCAGATATCTTAGTCAATATTAAAAATTTATAATATTAATTTAAGATAATTATAATTACAATATTAATTTAAGATAATTATAAGGATTATTAAAAAAAATTTAATATATTGTCAATATAAATAATTCTTTATATTATTTGATCATGTATACTGTAGTATATAATAATATTATTTGAATTTTTAATTATTAGTATATTATTTAGATAGGTGAAAAATAGGAAAAAGAAGATAATATTATTTAGGTAAATAAAAGTAATGGAGAGTGGATATTAATTAGGTGAGAGAAAAAAATTAAAGTAATACTTAAAATGAGTAAAAACTAAATTATAAAATTATCCAAAATCATAAATTATTTCAAAAAAGGGGGGAAGTGAGTTTTTTTTTTTTTAATTGTAGACAAAATGAGAAGCTTACTAATCCCCAGATGAAGGTGTGAAAGTTAGTATTTATTGTACATGAAGAGAAATTCTTAAGTAAGCTATAGCTCATGTGTCTCAATCTTGATTAATACTGTAAGCTTATCACAATTCATAATTACAATTAAAAAAATTATTTACATTTAATATTTTCACTTTCTTCCTCTCTTTGTAGGAACTTTTCTTTCTTCTCTATTATCTATAATCAAATGGATAACCTCTAAATGACATATGATAACAACTAATTATAATTAAAGAAAAGTATTTCCGCATAAAATTTTCACTTTCTTCCTTTCTTTCTAAAAACTTTCCTCTTTTCTTTTTTATCTATAAATAAATGAACTACTTTTAAGTACCACATAATAACTTCTAATTACAATTAAAGAAAAATTATTCTCACCTATAATTTTCACTCTCTTCCTCTCTTTCGAGAAACTTTCCTATCTTCTCTATTATATTATCTATAACCAAATGAACTAGCTTTAAGTGGCCCATGATAACTTCTAATTATAATTAAAGAAAAATTATTCTCATCTAAAATTTTTATTCTCTTTCTCTTTTTCTAGAAACCTTCCTTTTCTTCTCCCACCCACCTCAACCCTCCTTAATGATCCTTTACTTTCTCCTTCTTTGCCACCGCTTGCCTCAACCTCTGCTCTTATATCATAGGTGTTGCCCCACATCCTCTATTGTGATGCAATGCCTGTTGGCTATTCTACTAAGAGGAGAATGGAGTCATGGATGACTCCTTTGGTGTTGCTAGTCACTAGTGTCGCTATTTTTTGTGAACATGATTGGCAGTAATGACAGTAGGTGACTCAGAGGTATTGTCATTCCTATGAAGGTAAGCTTCAAAATTAGTTAGTATATCATGTAGTTCATCAAAAGACATTGGAGTTTCTCTGCACGGCGAGAACCTCTCTAAAATCAGAACCAAGACCATTGAGAGTGTGGATAACCAAGTCAATGTCATCCACAAGGCTGTTGATAACAGCAAGTTCATCTGCAATTAATTTGATGCCTTGAAGAAATTCTGCTACGAATTTGGAGCCTTTCTCTGATATAGAGAGACACTCCTTGAGGTGCATGATGCGATGCCTAGTCTTGGCAGCAAATGCTTTGTTCAAAATGTCCCAAGCATCCTTAGAAGTCTTAGCATCACCAAGTAAGGAAATCACTTGCTGATCTACTAAGGTCATGAAGAATAAGTTGGTCTTGACGCCTCCAATAATTATAATTGTGATGAGTTGATGCTGGACAGGTTGATGAACCATCAACAAAGCAAAATAAATCATAGCCTACAAGTAGCGTAGTCATTTGCACTTTCCAAATAGGATAATTGCTTCCTATAAGTTTAGTGGCATTTTGATTGTTCAAGACAATAACAGAACCTGGTTGATCAACTACATGAACTGCATTGTTTGGATTGGGATTAGGATTAGAGTTGGCATAAGTCATGGTAGAGTTGGATCAAGAGATGCAGTTAAGCAATTTGGCGACTGATACCATATAAAGATATAATTGAGTAAATGATTGCTTGTCCTTTTTAAGTAATCACTGAGTACATATACACTTAGCAGGTCAGAAGATTGTTCCTAGAGAATAGTTAGAAGTTGCAACAGCTACTTAAGGATAAGGATTAAACTGATTCTGATATGATACAATATAACAACTAACGAAGACTAAGTATCCTAATGCTAATATCTTGCAATAATGTAACCGAATTGACTAATTCAAATTCCATCTGTTGAGGCTGTATTAAGTTGTGACTTAGAAGATCTTCTTCTACCAATTTAATCTGTACAATTAAAAGCCCAAAATCTCTCATATCAAAATTTTTCTTCTATTTCATATACAATTTCACAACATTTCAATCCTATTCAACAAACTACTCAATAACTCACTTAATTTCAATATTATTATCAAGAGGTTGTGATACGTTTGAACATAAAAAGCTTATTTTAGTTTTGTAATAAATAAAATAACATATTTTATTTTTTAAAAAAATAAACAAAAATAATGAAAGATATCAAATAAAAAAGTCAAAATAAACTTATGAAATCACATACATAAATACTAGTATAAGACTAAATTTTTTACCCTTTTATATGATAATTAATGTATAATAAAAAATAAACTTTTAAAAATTATATTTTATTTTTTTTACATGTAGCTCGTGTAACGCACAGGTACTGTAGCATCTACTTTATAGAATCCTAAACCCTTATTTTTGTTAATAGTTAAAATTATATACTTTATCCATAAAAAAATTATACAATTTATTCTTTAAAGTACATCGCTATTCAGAAGAGTTGATCTCCAAAACTAAATTAAATAAATCAATTGAAGTCGGTATGAATCAATTTCAGTTGGTTTAATTTCTCAAATGGAATCAAAATAACTTATATTATTTAAATTGGTTGAGCTTTTAATCTTAAAACCAATCTAACTATACGACGAATACCCCTAAATAGTTTAATTACGTACCAAGGCCGATTACAAACTCTTGGAATCTACATCACAAATTTGAGACCCTGCCATATCTATCTGGTGCCATGGTCAAAAGTACGGTGTACCTTATAATCTGATAGTGAGATTGTGAGGTATATTGATGTATCAATCACCTATAATATATTATAATAATATTTAATTTTAAAAATTTAAAAATATGATTAAATATATTTTAAAAATTAATTATCATATACTAATAATATAAAATTATATTGATAATATAAAATAATTTTACACTATTAGTGTAATCAAACAAATTTTATCAATATAATTTTACTCTATCAATATAATTTTACACTAATAATATAAGATTATTTTATATTATCAATATAATTTTATATTATTAGTATATAAAAATTAATTTTTAAAAATTATAAAAATTTTATTAATATAATTTTATTCTGTCAATATAATTTTATATTATCTAAAAGTGTAATATCATACTAATAATATAAAATTATTTTATATTATCAATATAATTTTATATTATCAATATATAAAATTTAATTTTTAAAATATATTTAATTATATTTTTTAATTTTTTTAAATTAATATATTACTATAATATATTATATATAATTGATATATCAATATACCTTATAAATCTCAATCATATAATATATTACAATTACAAAATATATTAAACACCTTGTACTACGAAGCCAGTTGCGGACTGCGCCTTTCTTCACACGCTAATACATTGTACTTGGACATTTATCCTTTTACGGATTGTTTTTGCTTCCTCACAAGCTAGAAACTCAGGGAGTTTGGCTTAGTTCCTAAAGAAAATTAAAGAGCCAACGTAAGTAGAGCTTTAATTTAGTTATAAAAGTCATCTTTTTTGTGCCTTTCATGAGCAGCCCCTCGAATCGAGGCAAGGAGGTGGAAAAAAACTGATTAGTTCATCTCAGTTAACTTATATAAATATACTAGTATTTTGAGCCGTGTAATGCACGGAAAGTAAAAAAAATTGTATATTATATTTAAATTATTAAAAAATATATATTTTAAAAGAATTTTTTATTTGATTATCAAATGAAGATCAAATAGATGAAAAAAATATTCATTTTATTTTACTATCCGTCCCAATTATTAAAAAAATCATTCTATTTCTCTCTTTTTCTTCTTTTTTTGCTTTTTAATAATACTTTATTAAAATTAAATTGAAAAAATTATACATTAACCATAAAAAATAAAATTTAATTTATGATATGTTTTTGCAATATTTAAGTAGAAATATAATAATTAAAAGAAAAAATTATATGTATATTATTAACTTTAGATAAAATAATTATAGAAATAAAAAGAATGGTTATGAAATTATTATTGAAGAGAGTAAGTTATATTTAATATATATATATGGAATATATATATATATATATATATATATATATATATATATATATATATATATTCATTCCATATAACAACTTATTACTAAAAGTATAATTCATTTTATAATTATTTTTTAAAACTTTTTAAGCAACGGTCCAACCACTAAAAAAATTTATTTCTTTATCAAAAATTCATTCCACCCCTCTCGTCCTCTTTATTCAGCTTTTTAATATAAATTTAGTAAAGGCAAAGACAATATTCATAATAGAATTGGTAGCATTAATTATCCAAAAAGAAAAGAAAGATACAAATTATAATGATTGAGGAATATACATAAAAAAAAATGAATGAGGAATAGAATAAATTTAAATTAATAAAGAAAGAATTATTGTAATTAAGCTTTTCAAAATTAGAAAATTTTTTAAATTTGAATTTGAAAAATATTGATTGAGTAACATTTGGAAAAAACTTACTAAAATATGTTATGGATATGTATAGATGCTCTTAAAATTTATACAAAATAAAAAAGAACATATGTGTAAAGGATTTTATCTTACCACAAAACATTATATTGGAATATCTTGAATCAAATATTTTAATTATTTTATCTAAGATAATATAAAATTATAAAATAATATAAAATTTAAACATCAAATTATTTTTATAATACAATAAAATGAAAATTTAGTGGACTATTCTTGTATATATGATTTGGTCCTATACTCCTGTATGTGTATTGTTATGATGAGAGTTACATTGCATATAAAGGCAAAAAGTAATTGAATATATAAATACAATATTCATAGTAAGATGAAATAATAGTGAAATTACATATTTTGGAAACAATATATGTTTTAAAAATAAAACTTGTACTAAACTGAAAGAAAATAAACATATTTAGAATGATAGTGGTTAAAAAAATAAATTAGAATTAAAATAAATAAAAATAAATCAGGTAATTTAGTCAATATTATTGATTATAAAAATTAATAATAATAAATTTAAATATTAATAATTATATTAATATTACATAAATATATTATTATATGATATTTGATAGAAATTTATACCACCGTAAATTTTTATGCGAAATATTATTTCATAAAAAATATGATTTAATATCATTTATTTAAATAATAACTAATTTAATAATTGACTAATTAATGAATGTCTTAAAATGGATATTTTAAACAAATAGTAGTTTAAATTAGTGAATGGATGTATTGGGAAGATGAGTTATAATTAAATAACTTGTAAGTATTTTATCCAATAGAATTAATTTAGTTATTTTATTTTATTTTAAGAGAGAAAATAGAAGTTTGAATCATTTCATTAAATAGAAACCATTTTGAATTTCAAAATGAAGTAGAAGCCTAGGAAGCTACCCCTTGACAGAACTTTTTAAGTAATACTTCTGAAAAATTATATTAGTAGAATATATGATTTAGACCTATACTCCTATATGTATTATTGTGATGAGAGTTATATTACATGTAAAAACAAAAAAGAATTGAATATATAAATACAATACTCACAGTAAGATGAACTAATAGTGAAATTGCATATTTTGGTAACAATATATGTTTTAAAAATAAACTTTTATTAAACTGAAAGAAAATAAACATATTTAGAATGATAATGGTTAAAAAAATAAATTAGAATTAAAATTAATAAAAATAAATCAGGTAATTTAGTTAATGTTATTAATTATAAAAATTAATAATAATAAATTTAAATATTAATAATTATATTAACATTACGCAAATATATTATTATATGATATTTGATAGAAATTTATACCATTCTAAATTTTTATGCAAAATATTATTTCATAAAAAATATGATTTAATATCATTTATTTAAATGATAACTAATTTAATAATGGACTAATTAATGAATGTCTTAAAATAGATATTTTAAACACATAGTAATTTAAATTAGTGGATGAGTGTATTGGGAAGATCAGTGAAAATTAAATGTATTCTAGATATTTTAACTAATAAAATATTTAAATTAGTGGATGAATGTATTGGGAAGGTAAGTTGCAATTAAATGATTTGTAATTATTTTATCCAATAGGATTAATTTAGTTATTTTATTTTATTTTAACAGAGAGAATAGATACTTGAATCATTTCCATAAATAAAAATCATTTTGAATTTCAAAATGAATTAGAAGCCTAGGAAATTGCCACTTGGCAAAACTTTCCAAGTCATGATTGTAAAATATTATAGTAGTAGAAGTAGATAGTAGATTTTGAATTTCAAAATGAAGTAGAACCCTAGGAAATTGTCACTTGGCAGAACTTTCCAAGCAATGCTTCTGAAATATTATAATAGTTGATTGATTTTATTTTAAGAGAGAAAATAAATATTTGAATAATTTCCTTAAATAAAAATCATTTTGAATTTCAAAACGAAGTAGAAGCCTAGGAAGCTATCACTTGGCAGAACTTTCCAAGTAACATTCCTGAAATATTATAATAATAGATAGTAGTGGATTCTATAAATATATTATTATATAATATTTGATAGAAATTTATACCACTGTAAATTTTTATGCAAAATATTATTTCATAAAAAATATGATTTAATATCATTTATTTAAATAATAACTAATTTAATAATTGACTAATTAATGAATGTCTTAAAATGGATATTTTAAACAAATAGTAATTTAAATTAGTGGATGAAGGGAAATTAAATGACTTCAAGATATTTTAACCAATAGAATATTTAAATTAGTGGATGAGTGTATTGGGAAGATGAGTTGCAATTAAATGACTTGTAAGTATTTTATCCAATAGAATTAATTTAGTTATTTTATTTTATTTTAAGAGAGAGAATAGATATTTGAATTATTTCTTTAAATAGAAACTATTTTAAATTTTAAAATCAACTAAAAGCCTAGGAAGCTGCTTTTTAGCAGAATTTTCTAAGCAATGCTTCTGAAATATTATAGTAGTAAAAATAGATTTAACAAAAGTTAGACTGAAAATTTATAACTTATAAATCAGAGAAACCACTTTGTACATTCATGTTTATTGTCTAGGATGGGGGAGGGATATTATTATTAACCATTGACTTTTGAATTCGTCCATCCCATGAAGTATTAGAACGTAATGCGCTTTGAAACATTGATCATGTAAAAAGTAAAAACATTGACCCTGGAGATTCCGTGTAATTGTGGCGCAAGGACAATTGAATCAAGAGTCAAAAGATCATAAAATCCTTTTGAAGAAACGAGTGGCTTTCAGTACCAGGTATTGGTGGAACTAGAAGCAATATGGTTGTCATGGAAGCATTGTCAATATGTTGCTAACAGCATAAATTGACCGACTCCATTTTGAAATTTTGGCTGCCTTATGGGTCAAGAATTTCAGGTCGACTGACGTTGGAAGCACGTTTGAAAAGTCTATGGATGTAATCTTTAATCTATCGTCGTGGAATATTAAGGAATATTGTGACGTGCAAAGCTTTGCCAACCACTTCGGAAATTGGATAAATAATAGCCGGCTGCTATGACTTTTTGGGAGTTGTTTTAGAGTGCTAGAAGGCGTCGGGGTCCGGTTGGGGGATTATTGCATATGTTGTCGTCCATGTTTATGATGGAAAGAAAGACATAGATGAGATTTACAAAATAAGGTAGACACTCAAGCTAAAAAAGGTCAATTTTTTTATTTATAAATTTTTTAGAGTTTAATTTAGGTATATTGATAGTATAATATTATTATCCAATTAAAACTTTTTATTTGTATGATCATTTAAATTGTGAGTAATTATATTAAAAAGTTATGATTAGATATTTATATAAAAAGTTTTTATACTGAAACTATCTAATTAAATCCATTTTTTAACAAAGATAGTAAAACTTATATTCAAGAAATGAAAAATGGGGCAAGTCTCCAAGTACGCACATGTGGTGTTCCCCAAAATGCCCCGAGCGCTATCAAGCGGCAGAGATGGACGCAATGGACGCTTGTGTAGAAGGGGAAGATACAGCCACGCTAGATTATAGGGGCTAATTAGTGTCGTTAGGTGTGGTAGTTTGGTGTACATTGTCCAACCCTAAGTGGTTGCATTGCAGCATGATTTTGGCAGATTGGTCCCTACTTATTTTTGGCAGATTGGTGTACATTGTCCAACTCTAAGTGTTAGGATTCTTGTTCAAATCAGCGGAAGTTTTGTGAATAGTTGCCCTTTGACTTGTCTTTATAGTTCGTCATCGGTTGTCAGCTTTCATGGAGGGCCCATAAGGGTAATGAGTGAACCGTGTTATTTAACTCGCCTTGAATTAACATTTGACAACTTCCATCATCATCAACCACGATAACACAAAAATATAGGCAATTTTTTATAGGGGTGTGAACAGGTTAGTTTGGATTGGATTTGAGTGAAAAATAAATCCGAACCAATCAAATTTAATTGGATTGGTTTGGTTTGGTTTGGAATTTAAATTTTTTTCTAATAAATTCGAACAAAACTAATCTAATTAAGTTCGAGTTGGTTTGCTTCGGGCTATCGGATTGAAGTAAAAAATAAAGAATTTTATTTTTTTTAAAAAATTTATTTTTATAACAATCAATAATAATATAAAACTTAATTATAATATACTTAATAATGATATAAATAGATAAATTTCTTAAATAAATATTATTAAAATAATAAAAAATAAGTATATTAGTGAAAACTTAAGTGCAAAACTTTGAAATATTATAAATTTTAAAAAAAAATTAGTTGATCGGGTGATCGGGTTGGGTGTTTGGGTAATCGGATTGAAAAATCATAAATCTAAAATTGAACTAATAATAATTGATTGAGTTTGGTTCTACCTTCAAAATGAACCAATTACTCGAACTGATTCGAACCAATTCCATTAATTTGGTTTGGATCTTCGGGTTCATTCGATCAATCTAATCCACTTGCACCCCTAAATTTTTATGACAGAAAAGGTGTGGCTAATGAAAAAGAAGGGCATGGTTGATGATTTGCCATAGCCAACTGCGATGGGGTTGGCCTATAGGCATTGAGATGATGGATCAACAAGACGATGTTGGCTATGGGGCAATGGTGCTGGATTTGGCTATAGAGAGAAGGGGATTCGTGGATACGAAAGATGGCGTTGTTTGGAGTGGAGAGAGCTGCACTTAGCGGCAATGATGCCAAAGTAAGCCAACCCGCCTCAGCTCGCCCCAACCAACCAAAAAGGGGGCAGGGCGGGGTAGGCCGATTTAGGAAGGCGGGCTCAATATTCTAGCCTACCCCATTTAAGGGCGGGTCGGGGGGTTGGCCCGCAAAAAAAATAAAAATAAAAGTAAATTTATTTTAATATTTTTTATGAGTTAAATTACTTTAAAAATTAAAAAAATATATTGAATGAAAAATCTACTTAAATAAAATATAACAGAATAATTAAACTACATAATTTGTATCTAAATTTAACTTAAATACAAATATAATAAACTAATTAGGATATATAAATAAATTTATAAATAATAATTAACTATAAATTTATAACATAAAATTTATAGTATAAAGTTCATAAATTAATAAAAGTATAATAATAACATAATTTATAATAGAAACCTAAATTTTTTTTTTAAAAAGTTCTTTTGCACCTAAAAAAAAAAAAAAGAGATAAGCTTGGCCTGTTAGGCCAACTCACCCTGACCCTCCAAAACCCATGGGTTAGACGAGGCGGATTAGGCGGGTCAAAAATTTTTTGTGGACTAAATATGTCAACCTAATCAATTATTTTTGGCGGGTTTGGCAAGCCAATTTGGCGGATTGAGTCTATTTTACCATCTCTACTCAACGGATATGACTGCAAGGATCAGGTTATGCAAGGAAACCCAAGCAAAGCCCATTCTCGATACTTTTTTTTTTCAAAAAATTTTTATTTATTTTATTTTTGGTCCATAAATTGAAAAATCAACAAATGATAAAGATATATTTTAAAAATCAAATCAAATTATACAATGAAATTATTTAAACTGTAAATTAACAATATTATTATTTAACTTTTTAAATTAATTACAGTTTAAATTCAATTTGATCACATTTTAATTATAAATTTAACTAATTAAATTATAAATTACATGTCTCTTATTTAACTTTTTTTTTTTGGGTCGCTGCTTTTATTTAACTTTTAAAATAAAAAAGAAGAGGAACCCTTCGCTGGGCTGAGGCCTTGTACTTTATGTGTATCGTTTTACAACGCATAGGCCCATACAAGAGGGTTTGGGTGTGTTTTGATGTATATACAGCGCAGCAGCCAGCAGCTACAGTGGTCCAAAACAAAAAGACATACTAGGTATATCAACTAAATCTTATTTTCTGACCCCAAAAAAAAGCTAAATCTTATTTCAGAATATATTCCTATGTCTGGTACGAAGGCAATGAAAATTAAATCACGTGACAGGAATTAGCTACAGGTATCTCAAATTATTTTCCTTGGGTCCTTCAAATTGTATGTGAACTTGAATCGTGTGCTTCAATTGTCTACTTGTAAATCATATATATTAATTTCCATGGACCCTTGAAAATTTATCTGAACTTAAATTGTGTCCTTCAATTGTCAATTTTCAAAACATATGTTATGAACAATTTTAGAATAGTTTTATTGATAATGTAATTATAAAACTACATATTAAACAACTGCATACTATATAATAAGAGTGTTTAAAATTTGAGTTTAATTTAAATATATTGGCAGTATAAAAAAATTTTATATAGTCAACCAATTATATTCTTCTATGAAAAATGCTAGACATTCAAAATTTTTGCCAAAATTTTAGTACAAGAATGATGTGATATTATTATTAATCCTTGAATGAATAAATAGGTCCCACCACTTTATAACATCTAACCACCACCATAATTTTTGGCAAAAATTTTAGTTACATCCTTTTGGCTATGTAGCATTGCTCTTCTTCTATTTGTATAACTATTCAAGTAGTAGGAGTGAGACTTAATTATATTTACTAATATAATAAGATATGATTGGATATTTATACTGTTTATCTAAATTAAATTCTTAAGATTTACTTTGACTTGATAATGCGGCCTTCTACAAGGTTTATTGAATCGGATTTTGATTTTAAAAGTTAGATCTGATACATTTTCAAGTTAGTTTAGATCACAATTTTTTAAAACATATTTTTTCAAAAAATTAGAAATAAATTGTAAGATTTTTATACTTCAATTAATACATTTATACAATATTATTGATTTTGTATTGATATAATTTATTTTGAGATATATATTGTAAAGTATTCATAATGTCCATGTTTATATATATAATTTCAAAGAAATGGCCTAACCAAATCAAATTGAATTCAATTTATATACTGTTAGTGTAAGGTATTGCACATTGTCAACTAATTATACACATCACCTATTACATGACTTTGAGGTAGTTATTGCAAAAATCAAATATTTTTAATAATGTGACAATATATGATCAAATGATTGTATAAAAAATTTTATATTGATATTCTATGAAAATTAAATTCTACTTTGTTTTACATTCGATGCAAGACAAATGGATGAAACATTTGAGACATTATAAAATGGCTTAAATATATTTTTAATCCCTATAGATATGGATCATTTTGGTTTTGGTTTTGGTTTTGGTTTTGATTCCTTTAAAATTTTTGTTTTGGTTTTGATTCCTCTTTTTTCATTTTTCTGATTTTGATCCCTATCGTCATAAATTTTAATTCCTATAAAAATTTTAGAATATGTATTTAATCCTTATAAACATTAAAAATTTTCTTTTTGATCCTTATAAATATTTTTAAAATCTTCTTTTGAACCTTAATGTCACCACTTAATACTAGGTCTAAATGGAAGAGAACAAAAACCTAATGATAGAAAAAAAAATAAGGATAAAAAATAAAGCAAAAATTTAAGAGGGACCAAAATCAAAATGACTTATATTTATAAAGATTAAGAACATATTTAAGTCTTATAAAATAATAAATCTGCTACTTGATGGAAACTTATTGGAATAAATGCTAAACGATAAATTAAATAAAATTACAAATTTAAAATTTAAATTATGATAACTTTTAATTAAAACATTATTAAAAAATATTTCTCTAAAACTAAAAGTAAAAGACCCTTTATAGCATAATTAAAAATGTTGAGCATGGCTTAAGATCGATGTGTGAATTCTTTTGCTAGTAGTTTATCTATAAGTAACTTTCTAAGTACTCAATGAGTATTGAGCATACCTGACCTAGATTGGAATGAAGTTTCCTCTCAATCTAAACTTTTATATGTGAAAATAAAAATCCCTATACATTTTGTTTAAAATGTTTTAGTTAGACATAATTGTTATGTCTTATCAAGTGAATATGACCAATGTTATTAGTAGGGATGACAATAGATCAAACAACCTATCATAAGCTTATAGCCTTGCCTACATTATGCCTGATCTAACTTTGGCGTGCACATGCATGCGTGCGTGCGTGCATGTTTGACATGCTATTTAATAATTTAAACTATTTAACTTAATCCTTGATTATAAAGTGCTACATCTCTCTCTCTTTCTCTCTCTCTTCTCTCTCTCTTTCTCTCTGTGTGATGGTCTCGAGACTATTTAATTCTTCTCCATTCTCTTCAACCGCCTCAATTGAGCTCAAGAAAGGTCACCAAGCCACCACAACAATAAGATGGCGAAGATCAGCTAGATGATAGAGGTTAGCTCAACGCTAGCAACCAGTAGTTGACAACCATAGGTCCATCGCAATGCAAAACAATATCAACTCGAAGGCATCGCCTTCAAACTATGTGTATAGAAAAAATAAGAATAAATATCTATTTTGGTTTTTAATGAAAATTTCGAGAGATAAATTAATCTGTCGATATTTAAAAATTCTTAGGTGGTCCACTAGTCCGTTACCATTCAAAACAGAGGGTACATTAGTCCCTTTGTATAGAATTTTTTAATGATACAGATCTATATAGAGAGACTAATGTGTCCCTCTTTTTGAATATTGAAGGACTACTTGGAAGTTTTAAAATTTTGATGGACTAATTTATATTGCCTCATTATTAAAAATATTTGACTTTAGCAATAACAACCTCAAAAGTCATAAAAATGATGTTATGTGATTGATTGATAGTGTAAAACATTTTACTTTGATAGTGTATCAAAATTATTCTTTAAAGTAAGTACTCTAAGCTACAAAATTTTCATTTCTAATATGCTAGTCTTTTGAAATGGTGTCTCATTGAATAATTCTTGTCATTTATACCATTAAAACATAGAATCAATTTTAGCATCTTTATTTTTCATTTTGTGATTGGATCAACTAATTAATTAGTCTCATTTAAGACTCTATCAAACCTCATTCCCCTAACTTCCTTGTCTTGACTTTGCCACTCGCCCTTCATTACCCCCTCGATCTCTCAGCTCCCTTCCTCCCTCGCCTTCTCTCCACTTCCTCTTAATTATCAAATTGGCATGTGACACTAATTCTTTTCCATGATTTGGGGATTCTTGCCCAAACTCAACCTGAGATGCCTCACTCAAGCCACTATTTTGGCACGGCATGTGTTCCACATTAATGACATTAATATACCCATTACTCTATAAATGTTACAAGAAAATAAGAAAAAACCCAAAGTGATCTATCTAGCTATAGATCCTTTAGAGTCAACATCAACTATGCTCTAACGTCAGACCATTGGTGAAGAACATTATGAAATTGAACAAAGAGTTAAACAAACTTTACAAAATTACAAAGAACTTCAGGACATTACAGCTATCCTTGGGTTGGATGAATTATCCAAAGAGGATTGCTTTAATTTTAGCAAGAGCACGAAAAATTGAGTATTTCTTATCATAGCCTTTTTTTCATAGCAGAACTATTTACTAGTTTGCCGGGAAAATATGTTTATGTAGCAGAAACAACTAGAGGGTTCAAATTGATTCTTTCTAGAGAATTAGATGGTCTTCTCGAACAAGCCTTTTATTTGGTAGGTAATATTGATGAACCAACTGTGAAGGCTACGAACTTAGAAATGTAGGGCAAATTGAAGAAATGACTTTAAATCTTTATGTACTAACCCCCAATCGAATTGTTTGGGATTCAGAAGTAAAGGAAATCATTTTATTTACTAATGGTGGACAAATTGGGGTATTACCAAATCATGCACCTATTGCCACAATTGTAGATGTAGGTATTTTGAGAATATGCCTTAATGACCAATGGTTAACAATGGCTCTGTTGGGCGATTTTGCTAGAATAGGCAATAATAAGATTACTATTTTAGTAAATGATGCAGAGAAAAGTAGTGAGATTGATCCACAAGAAGCTCAACAAACTCTTGAATTAGCAAAAGCTAACTTGAGTAAATCTTAAGGCAAGAGACAAATAATTGAGGCAAGTCTAGCTCTTCGATGAGCTAGAACACGAGTAAAAGCTATCAATATGATTTCGTAACAAGCAAGTTGGTGCATACAAATAATTGTAAAAATTGAAATGAAAGAAAAAAAAGACAAAAATGAAATAGAAGAGTAAGAAAAGATGGAAAAAAAAAAAGTACAGGTAGAACTTTTTAGTTACCATTGACTCTAGTAGCTAATAAGTTCTACCTATACCTTCTTACCCACTATTGGATTTGAACCAATGACTTTGACTGTATGAAAGCAATACTCAAAAGAAAGGTGTTATGAATGTTGAAATTGATGCTTCTTCGTTAACAGTGGGTCCTGCAGTGCAAGCCTGTTGGGACCAATGAAGATTTTAGTATAGAATTACCATGGTCTTGGGAATCCACAGGCAGTTCCAATGTTACACGTCTTTGTGAGGCAAGAGAAACCCAAGATGGTGTGTTTGATTGAAATGAAGTTATCTTCTGTTGAGTTGGAGAAGATTAAATGGAAGTTGGGATTTTGACGTGGCTTTGGTGTAGGGGTTGATGATAGGAGGGGTGGGTTAGGGTTGCTTTGGGATGATGAAGTGAAGCTTGCAATCTAAGCCTACAATCTGAATTTGATTGATGGCCATGTTTTAAATTAAGTGGGTGAGTCATAGTGGCAGTTCACTTTGTTTTATGAGGACTCAATTGCTAGCAATAGGGAAAGAACTTGGGAGATGCTCAAGAATATCAATAGTTCTTCAAGTCTTCCGTGGGCGGTGGGTGAGACTTTAACAAGACTTTGTACACACATGAGAAGACAAGCTCACTGAGACCAACTCGCCAAATGGAGACTTTTCAAGATGCCATTGATTTTTATTGGTAAATTGATCTGGGTTTTGAAGGGTATCATTATACTTGGTCAAATAGAAGGTCAGGTGCCAATAATGTCCAGAAAAGATTGGATAGGTTTTTGCAAATTCTCAATGGTTGAATCTATTTGACAAGGTGCAAGTTCTGCATCTATCATCTTCCCATTCTTATCACTACCCAATTTTGTTGAATATGGATCCTAGTGGTGATGTGATGAGTGAAGAGAATCAAGAACATCCATTGTAGTTTGAAAAAATGTGGTCAGGGAGTACCGGTTGTGATATGAAAATTAGCAAGAGATGGAGTCAGTGGAATCAAGAGCATGGGGTGTCTTTTGTGGCTAGGAAAATTGCTATGGTTGGGGAGATGTTGAAAAAATGGAATAAATTTGAGTTTGGTAATGTGGGGTACCAGTTACATGAAGCACATAAGGAGCTAAAGCAGTTGCATCAATGCCTTGCAAATGATGATGTTGTGCACTGAATGAATATGCTGAAGAAGGAGATAAATGAATTGCTACAAAAGGGGGAGGTTATCTGGATGCAGAGATTTAGGGTGCAATGGCTGAAGGAAGGAGATTAGAACATGAAGTTCTTCCATACCCAAGCATCGATTAAAAAGAAAAAGAATGAAATCAATAGATTGCAAGATGAGGCAGGGATTTGGAGAACTGAGTATAATGGTGGTCTAAAGATACTTTTAGGACCTGTTTACCACATCAGAGCCAGCAAGGATTGAAGAGAGTGTTGGTAGTATTGATAACCGTCTTACAGAGGAGATGAAGGCTTTTCTGGATACTTCTTTTATAGCTTTAGAGATAAAAGAGGCTATCCACCAAATAGGGCCTCTTAAATCTCCTGGTCCAGATGGTGTGTCTACTTTATTCTACCAAAAATATTGGCATATTATTGGTAATGATAAAACTATTGTTGTGCTTAATTTTTTGAATAATAGTGATTTTATTGATAAGATTAACCAAATTTTCATTGTGCTTATTCCAAAAATCCAAGCATCTTAGAAACATGTTGTAGTTTAGATCCACCTCTTTATGCAATGTGGTGTATAAAATCATCAGTAATGTCTTGGTTAATAGACTTTGATTTGTTTTTCCATCTCTTGTTCTAGAGTCTTAGAGTGTGTTGTCACAACGTACCGGAAGGGCATTGCGACATTGAAAAAAATTATTAAAAAATAATAGAGTCGCCACCAAATTTTATTTATGAAAAAAAATTGGAAAAGCCTTTTAATTTGATTGGGCAAAACTGGTCTTTTAAAAGTGAGATTAGGTTCGGGAGTCTAATTATACACAGAGAAGGTTGGGAACTAAATTCCACTGCACCTCTGTGACATCCATCATATGACGGTTACCTAAGGTTTGTTGTGCAAATTAAATAAATTAAATAATTTTTATTTTTTCCCTTGAAAGAATATTAAAGCAAAAAGAAACTATTAAAAAAAGAAACAAAAATTTAAGAAAATTTAATTTTGGCTTGATTTGCGCTTCTACGTAACCTCTAGTGTAATAAGGTACTCAAAGTCACGTAGTTCTTATAAAAAGTAATTGTGTGTTGAGTTGTTTTTATTTATAAAAGAAATATTTTTTTATAAAAAAAGATAAATCCACTCTTACATAACATTTAAAATAACAAAAGCTATACAATAAACAACTCTTACAATATTTGAGAATAGTCAAACCATTCATCAATGTCATAAGTTTGTTGTATGGATTAAAAAATTTATTTTGACCAATGAAAAAGAGAGTTTATAAAGAAAACATGTGTTAATTCAAAATTCAAATAAAAAAATAATTTCAAAAGTTAGCATTCAAAAACTCACTCAACCTAGTTCAAAGTTTTTTATTTTTTTCAAAAGAAATTAACTAAAATTTAAAATCCAGCATACTAGAAGGAGGAACAGACATTGAAGTTCAAAACTTAAGCTTCAACCAAATTAATAAATAAAGGGAAGAAATACCAAAAGAACAAAAAGGGTGTAGTCCAATGAACAATATATCCCACACGAAAATGTCTCAAAAAAAAAAGAAAAAAGGAAAAAAATTATAAAAGATGGAAAACTTAAACAAATAAGCACAATACATATAATAATAATAATAATAATAAAAAGAAAGAGCTCTAAATGTACAAACATCAAGATCAAGAGGATGGGGACTCTGCTAGAATCTACGATGGTGGCAAAAAGCAATGGCATGGTTCTAGATTGGTGCTATGGTGGCTTATGGTGATTTGTGATATGGTAGCACTTGATGATGATGAAAGATTATGGGGTAAGGATAATGGTGGTGAAACGAAAATCGTGGGGAATGATGGTGAGGGTGTGATGCTATTGGAAATCAAGACTTGATGAGAGAATGGAAATGAAGAATAGTAAAAGTCATCCTCGTTTTGCAGTGTGGTAGTGGGTCTTATTTATAGAGAAGGATTAGAGAGATTTGGGGAAGCAGTTAGCAACCGATTAGGAGAAGATAGAGTTTGTTAAGATGAGATTGTTATCTAGAAACACTTGAGAATTCGAAAAGCAGTTGGAAAATGAGATTCTAGAAGGGCAGAAAGGATAAAGGAAAACTGAAAAATGGTTATGGGTAGAAAGATAAGGGATAGAAGATGAGAGAAAGAGCTAAAATTCAAACAAATTTTATTATTTTCTTATTTTTTTAGCTCAAAAAAAAAAAAATAATTGGGTGCTGATAGTAGCCCCTCTTTGCTTGGTCTTTTAATTAAAAGAAGAAGCAAAGTAAGAAGTAGCCAATTTTTGTTCGAGTCAATTTTTTTTTAATTTAAAGACAATGAATGGACTAGGTTTCTCAAAACCTAATTAGGTATCATAAAACCTAAAAAGAACAAAAATTAGACTTCATAATACCTAAATAGAGAAAACGTAGGCGTCTCAATACCTATGATAGGTAAACCAGATGTCACGATACCTGTAAATGCAACTGAACTGAACTAGGCATCTTAATACCTACAATTGGTAAATCAGACATCATAATACTTGGGATGCAAAGGAACTAAGTGTCACAATACCTATAATGCATATGGTAGGTGTCTTATTATCTATAATTGGTAGATCAGGCATCACAGTACCTGGGGAATGCAAATGAATTAGGTGTTACAATACCTAAAATGTAAATGGTAGGCATCTCAATACCTACAATTAGTAAACAAGGTGTCACAATAAATAGAGATGAAAATAATCTAGGCTTCTCAATACCCACAATTCATAAGCTAGGCATCACAATACTTGAGAATGCAAATGAACTATGCAAATTTTGAAGTTCAAATGTTGATTTAGTTGAAAATCTCAAATTTTTTTTTCAAATTTCAGGAAAGGGCCCTTGAAAAAGAAAAACTCAAGTGGAATAACATTTCATTAAAAAATACTCAGAAGTATTCACCGTTGTAGCACATCGAAGGTTTATTCTTTCCAAAGGTAGGTGGTATAGGCTTGTAGTTGGTGAGAAATGTAAGGGTCCTTGGAAGGGGTGGCAATAAGAATGAATCATCATGAAACTAGTTTTCCCAGGCCTATCTACTTGAGCAAATAGTAATCCAACAATCTTCAACTTTTTCCAACATGTTCAATTCTTAAAAATAGACCCCAAGTTTAAAACTCCAACATTGTAGATATCATTTTTGCTTTAATAGTTTAAACGATAGCTTCCATCAAGATGGTATGTCTTCTTATTCTAGAAAAACTTCCTTTATTTCTTTTTACTCTCTCATTCTTTTTTTTTCTTTTTTGGACAATGAACACTCTGGCTCAGGATTAAAATTTATAAAAACAAAAACAATCGATCATTGATCAGAATGGACTCTATTAGGCTTGTAACATGGCCAAGGTTAGAGGGCTATGAATGAAGGAATATTAATGGCTCAAATAAGTGTTTAAGGGTCAATAAGGATTATTAACTTTTTTGAGAATAACATTTGTCAATTAGAGTTGCACTTTTGACGAGAATGTCCACTTTCATTTTGGACTACAATACTTGTCTCCATTTCCTTATTTCATTTTTTCAATCTCCTCACTATCATACTTTGCTTTTTTATCAATTATCCTTTTCTCCTCTTTTCCTTTTTTTTTTAAAAAATATTCTACAATTATAAACTATACAACAACCAACTGGCAACAATTAATTCTCATAAAAAAAATTGGCCCCTAGTGTAGAGGTGATCCTTGTCTGAAGTTGTATGAAAGAAATATTCCGGCTCAAATGGGTAGCAAAGGATAATGGTTTTTTTTTTTTTTTCCCAAGGATAGAGAAACATGGCCAAACCTCCTTTCAAATCATGATTGCTTATTTTCATAATTTCAACCATAAGACAAAATATTAATTACACTTTCTGGTTTTGGTCCTTATTTTTTTTTTCTCTTTTTTTCTTCTATGCTTCTTTTTTGGGGGGGGGGGAGGATAGAGAAATAAACAAGATCATGCAATATAGACAAAAAAAGGAACTTTATTGCGAATAAGGAGAGTACATAAAGTTATTTCTAAATGGAAGCAATATTGAAACAAAGACACAAGCAAAACATATAGACAACAACAAATACTGAGTTCACATCTTCAATGTAACATCCACCGAATTTTTTTATCGTTTTTCGCCTAGTTGTTCGATTTTTATCGAATAATTGAGATTAATTAAAATTCAACTAAATATTTAATTAGGGTTAATTAACTAGCAAGTAATTGATATTAGATGAGAAAGAATTAGGTTAGGAGTATAGAAGATTTCATAGAAATTTTCCTAAACCGATTTACCGATTTAAAGGAAATCGGTACGATTTCGGTATTTTAAACTATCAGAACCGAATCAATAGAATTATATACCCAAAACCCTGTGACTCAAAGGCTGAATACTCAGCCATTTAACCCTCTATGGGTGGCACCACCAAAGCCATAAGGAGAAGGAAGCATGGCTGAAAATTGGCCACAAAATCTCAACCAATCAAAACCCATAATTCCAACTACCTCATTAAGCCTTAATAACATATTTCTATCCTTTTCCTTTCAGCTGATTGCGTCTCCCTCTCTCCTTGTTTTAGCCTTCTTCTTCTCTTCTCCTCTCAACCAATTCCATCAAACCTTCAAGCTTTGATAAGGTTCCATCAATCCAAACTCCAAAATCTAACAAAATCACATACAAAGGAGGTAGAGATTCAACTTTGCTCTTGTCTTCTTGGGTATGGGTGGCTGATTGGGGTTTTTGTTTTCTCATTCTTTGATGTGGTGTTGGATGTATATGATGATTATTGACTGGTTTAATGGCTGTTTTGTGTTTAAAACCGATTAAGAAGTAGAAAAAAATAAGAATAGAAAGAAGTGAGAGGCTGGGAGACCAAAATCCCTCAGTAGTTTGTACGGTGGAGTGTACGACTCTGCTTACAGCCATTTAAATTTGATGAAACTATTTTTACGTGAAACTAGACATTTAGGGCTTTCCATACATATATAATAGAAGGCCATTGGATTAGTATTGAGATAGATATGAATTTTGGAAGTTTGACCTAGGTTTTTGAGTTTAATTTTGGGCAGACTAGGTTGTTCAGGGCAAAACTTGCCCTATACAACTTGGAATTGAATGAAACTAACTTTTTTAGAAAGCTTGCATATAGGAGATATCTCATGAAAATTTTAGAGTTATATATGGTCCCTTTTGCTCCCAGTGGTTCGTAGAAGTTGCCCTATATCCAAACTGGACCAAAATAGGGCAGTTTAGAAAGGTCAAATTTCAAGGCTTATAACTCAAGCTATACTAAAGCAAATGAAATGGAACTTCTTGCAAATGAAAGATTGTCCTGTGAGCTTTAACGAGATACCAATTTCATATGATTTGAACTGGTTTTCGATTTTCAGTGGATTTTTACTATTAAGTGTGTAATTCTGGCCAGCTACAAGGCAGGCCGAGATAAAACTTAAATAACTTGAGCTACATTTATCAAAATTAGATGGGACTAAAGAGGTTAGAAAATAGACACATAACATTCTAACATATCCAAAATTTAGGTCTAGATGAGTTAAATATAAATTTTGGCTTGATTTACAAAAATCAGGTTGAATGAATGTGTTGAGACAGCAACTAGGTTTTAAATGCAACAATTGTTCCTATGAGATTGATGTTTGAATTGTGAATGAAATATTATGATTTCTCTGAAAAATTGTTTTCCTGAGTACTGGCACTATTCATGAGAAAGCGGACACGTTCCGTTATGTTGCCGAAATTTCGGTAAAGTCTATGCATGAGTTATAATATACATTCAGATGCATGTGGATTTTCAAGAAATTCATAAAGGTTATGTTATGGTGAAAGTTCCATAATACTTGGGCTAGTCCCGGATTAAACTTAAGGGGAATAAATCGGTGCAAAGGTCGGGGAAAGTAAACCCGGCATTCCTATATAGAAACGAGCTCGATCCTGAAAAGCAGACTATTACCCAGGAGTTTGAATGGCCAAGAACTCCCAAGAGACTAAGTAACAGAAAAGTTTATGATGATAAGTTTAAGAATGAGTTTTTGCATGGTCCCATGGAATAGTCATTATAAGTTGTTTACAATTTGACTGTTATGTTTACTTACTCTGTATGTTCATTTATTCTGCTCATTATTCTGTATAATACTATTTAGTAGTTTATTCTGTTTTTTATGCTGTTTTAAGTAAAATTGAACACTGCATCGGACTAAACATTTTCTTAAATTTATTAAAGGGGATAGTTCAATTTGATGCCATATTTTTATAATTAAATAAAAATCGAGGCAACTGAGAATGAATGTGACGTCACTTTAATACTGTACTCGAATTCTATTGAGAATTTCTTCAAATTCTCACCTTGCTTTGTATTTTCGCATCATTCTTAGACTCTGGGGATGGACACGATAGCTACCCTGTTTATTGAGATCCCTGACTTGCAGCTCCACCATCACCATGACCCCATGTTGGGCTCATTGTACATAGCCGGCTCCTGCCATTTCCGTCTCTATCTTTTTAGCAATAGAAATTTTGCTATTCCTTTATTTCACCCTGCCTTCGACCTTGCTGCTCCGTATTTTGCGGTCTTGTTACATGTAGTACACCCTCCTCCAGCACCTGCAGCCTCTGCCAGCCCTCCTCCAGCACCTGCAGCCCCTGCTAGCCCTCCACCAGAGTCACCTCCACAGGTGGTTCCAGATATTCCACTTAATTCTGAGAGCGATCCTTCTGAGGCTACTAGCTCATCATCCTCCTCTTTGGGACTGAGTGCTGACTACTCCCCAGACGGGCTTGGTATGACCAATGGCTACCTGACCGGATAGGTCCCAGCCGCAGGATTACATTGTACAATATGACCCTCTTTTGGTAGTATGTGGCATTGGGCCATAGACTTAGCCGTATGTATATTAGCTAGTTTGAAATGTCCCCTGAGGACCTCGTAGGATCGTTTTAACTGACATAGGCCTTATGTCTTTTTGGTACATCGGCCCCACTTATGTAGCCTCTTTTGAACCTGTATATAAACAAAAACGTTGGCTTCCAACATATATATATGTATACAACTGATGATATATTACCTGTCTTTATCTTTTTTGTTGTGCTTTTTATTAAATTTTGTTATGTTCTATGATGCTGAGCACGTTTATTTTATACAGCGCGCCGTCTCTTCCGTTTACATATATCTATATGATCTCTGCGCCCTGAAGTATATTTCGTCAAAAAAAAATTATATATATATATATTAGAGAAAAAGAGGGTATGATATAATAAATAAATAGTAAACAGAGTACTAACACGGTAACGCAGTCTACTCAATTCCATGCTATGACTTAAGCATAATATCGAATTGGTAGGGTGTTACATTCAACATGCAGCTTTGGTTTTCAATTTCAAGTCCTATGTATGGCAAATCGATTGGTCTATACGTTTAGTCCAACAGGACGCTCCTTTTCATCATCAAACTTTATTTTCCTTGCATCCTTTAACATTTGCATTTGAACTTTGAATGATATGCGCCTTTCAATGGAATGTCTGAGTGCATCCATATGGTACTACAAGTCTCATTTGATTTACACCATGTAGGGGGAGGATTCAAGATAGGCTTTGACACTTCAGGACCAACTAAGTTTTCCTTTAACAAATTAAACAATCGTAAAGATCACTATAACTTAATGGTATAGGCTCTATTGTTAGCCTATCTTTTCTAGGCTTGTTAGGTTGACTTTGAAGGGAGGAAGATGATGCATTGATTGGGCTACTGGCAGGGGTATTGGGAAAAGAGACATTGTTAATGGAGGATGGGGAATGAGTTTTAGGGTGTGGTGGTCCATAAAGATGAGGTAGGTATGGGTATGGGAAGAATAATGGCATGGAATATGGGAAAGGTTGGTAAGTGGGTAGGTGTGGTTTATTTTTGGGTGGATAGTTTTTAGTCTATACCATGTGATAGTTTTCAGTCTGCACCATGTGAACCTTTCCTTCTTTCTTCTAGAAGCTAGGCTTTTTGAACTCCTTAACTGCCCTATTTAGCTTGCCTTCTCTAATTGCATCCTCCACTTGTTCCCCAGCTATTACCACATCAGAAAAGCGATTAGTGATGCAACCCAACAACTTCTTGAAATATGCTCCATCCAAAGTCTTGACAAAAAGTCTAACAATTTCTTTTTCACTTAGTGGCTGTTGGACTTGGGAAGCTTTCTCCCTCCACCTCTATGCATATTCTCTAAAGGTCTCTTTGTCAGTTTTCTTTATTCTCTAAAGTTCAAACTAGTTGGGAGCAAGGTCAGAGGCAAATTGATATTGTTTCACAAATAGCTCTACCAAACCATGCCAACTCTTCATCTGACTTTTGTCAAGTTGCAAAAACTAAGTCAAAGCTCCACTAGTCAAGCTATGTTGAAATAGTGAATCATCAACTTCTCACTCTTGTGGTAAGCTGCCATGCTTCGAGTGTACATGGTCAAATGGACGATGGGGTCAATCTTTCTTTTAAACTTTTCGAAGTTAAGAACTTTGAAGTTTGTAGGTATCTCAATATTGAGAAACAAATAGAAATCTTGCATATCCAGCCTCCCATCAGCTTTTATTCCTTGTATGGCCCTTATTTTTTCTTCCAACATCTGCATTTTGCTCATGATCTTGGTATCTTCTTTTCTAATATTTTTATTCAGACCCTTTGCTCTATTATCAGGACTTGGAGAGCCTCCTTGTTGAGACTTTGGGGTGATAACAACAACTTTGGCTGAGTTATCTTCATTGGATTGAATATTATGGCCTTTTCTAGCATTAGTACCATTGGGCGGATTAGCAGGGTTAGAAGATTGCTATTAGGACTCTCCTTGTTCGAAGTTAGCATTTTTAGCGGATTCAATCTTGCTCAAAGTTTCCCTCCAACATTTCAAGTCTTTGCTCCATGGTAGGCATAGGGGTTTCCATATTTTTATGATGATCACCCATTTGCAATGGTTTGGGGGTTAATAGCTAAGAACGAGAACAAGTCTAGGTAGAACTTTGGCCTTGAACAAATTTGTGATGTGGTGCAATGGTGAAAAATTTGAGAATTTAAAAGGAAACGATAATTTAGCATTTGAGCTTTCTAATTAAAAATATAGGACAAAATTGAAAATGGTAAATTGATTTTTTACTTTTTTATTTTTTATTTTTTATTTTTTATTTTTTTAAAAGAAATACAAATACAAGGCCTAAAACAAAAAGAATTTACAATTTTTTTTTAAAGAAACACAAAATGTAAGGCCAAGGGCTTGTGATTTACTTTAAAGAGATGCAAATGCAAGGCCTAAGAAAAAGCTTATGAAGAATTTTTTTTTAAAAAGAATTACTAAAATGAGCATTTACAAGAAAAAGGATGAAATGGAAACTAAGACCCACATATCTAGCTAGACTTCTACATGCATGGTTTTCAAGGGTGGATCTAAGGTTGTAAAGGTCAAAAGGTCACCAAATTGCCCTTATTTATAGAATAAGGACTCGGTTCTATGAGCTTAGCCATAGGGACATATAAGCCATAATATGGCGGCTTACAATACCAGTAACAATCTAAGTAGAAGAATCAACAAGTGTCAATGAAGTATAAGCCTCACAATAACATCGTCAAAGTCCTTTCTAGTCCTAGGGATTAGAAAGTTCATGTATAGAACCCAAAAATGTGTAAGGTAACGAGGTGTAAGAGTAATACAAGAAAGGAGAAATTAAATATATACAAAAATTAAAAAGTCAGCTGTCCTAAAGTTTGTGCAATAAAATAAACAAAAACAATTATTTACAAGCAATTATTCACAAAATAAAGCATGAATCAAAATAAAAAAGTTATCAAACAAATCAAAGGGAAAAAATAAATATTGCTTGAGTTAAATTATTTGCACAACTTACATTAATAGGCTTAACTTTTTAACTATTTCCAGTGGATCGTCAAATCACAATGTACCCGGAGGGCGCCTCAATGAGAAGGCAACATTGAAAAAAATTTATTAAAAAACAATGGAGTCTCTATCAATTTTTGTTTATGGAAAAAAATAGAAAAACCTTTTAATTTAATTTGGCAAGGCTAGTCTTTTAAAAATGAGATTAGATTCGGGAGTCTAATTATACATAGGGAAGGGTGGATACTGAATCCCACTGCATCCCTATGACATCTATCTTATGACGGTTACCTAAAGTTTATTGTGCAAATTAAATAAATTAGATAATTTTTATTTTTTCCCTTAAAAGAATATTACAACCAAAAAATATTAAAAGAAAAATAAACAAAAATTTAAGAAGATTTAATTTTGGCTTGACTTGCGCTTTTACGTAACCTCTGGTGTAATAAGGTACTCAAACCAACATAGCTTTTGTAGAAAATAATTGTGTTGAGTTGTTTTTATTTACCAAAAAAAATATTTTTTTACAAAAAAAATAAACAAATCTACTCTTGCATAGGATTTAGAATAACATAAGTTATATAATAAATTTTTACAATTCTTACAATTTTTAAGGATGATCAAACCATATATCAATGTCATAAGTTTGTTGTGTGGATTAAAAAATTTATTTTGACCAATGAAAAATAGAGTTTATAAAGAAAATATGTGTTAATTCAAAATTAAAAGAAAAAATAATTTCAAAAGATAGCATTCAAAAATTCACTCGAACTAGTTCAAATTTTTTTATTTTTTTCAAAAGAAACTGACTAAAAATAAAAATCTAGCATACTAGAAGGAGGAATAGACATCGAAGTTCAAAACTTAAGTTTCAAACAAATTAATAAATAATGGGGAAAAAACCAAAAGAACAAAAAAGGTGCAATCCAATGAATAATATAGCCCAAACGAAAATGTCTCAAGGGAAAAAGGAAAAAGAAAAAAATTATAAAAGATGGAAAACTTAAACAAATAAGCATAATGAATAAAAAAAGAAATACAGCTCTAAATGTACGAACATCAAGATTAAGAGGATGGGGACTGTGCAAGAATCTATGATGGTGGCAAAGAGTAATGGCGTGATTGCGGATTGGTGTTATGGTGGCTTATGGTGATTTGTGATGTGGTAGCAGTTAATGACGATGAAGGATTATAGGATAAGGATAATGGTGGTGAAACAAAGATGGTGGGGAATGATGGTGAAGGTGTGATGGTATTGGGAATCAAGATTTGATGAGAAAATACGAATGAAGAATAGTAAAAAGTCATCCGCCCTTTGTAGTGTGGTAATGGGTCTTATATATAGATAAAAATAAGAGAGATTTGGCAGTTAGCAAACGATTAGAAGAAGATAGAATTTGTTATCTAGAAAATTTTGAAAATTTGAAAAGTAGATGGAAAATAACATTCTAGAAGGGTACAAAGGATAGAGGTAAACTGAAAAATGGTTATGGGTAGAAAGATGAGAGAAGAAATAAAATTTAAACAAATTTTTTTATTTTTTATATTTTTTAACTAAATAAAAAATTTGGTGCTAACATGCATTTGTGCGGAATAGACATATCACGGACCATGTACTCATAGTGTACGAGTTGGTTCATGCTCTAAGGCACAAGAGATTTGGTAAAGAAGGGCATATGGCTTGGAAGTTGGATATGAGCAAGGCTTATGACAGAATTGAATGTCCTTTTTTGGAAGCAGTTTTGAAGAAGATGAATTTTGTGGACAGATGGGTGGATAGAATTATGCATTGTATTCGATCGGTGTCTTTTTCAATTTTACTCAATGGATTCCCTAGTGATTTCTTTAAACCACAAAGAGGTTTAAGATAGAGTGGCCCCTTTTTCCCTTTATTTATGTGTGGTTTGCATTAAGGCTCTCTCTTCTCTGTTGTATAGGGCGAAAAGAAACCAATTGATGGTGGGTTTGAGATTAACAAGAATGGCCCCTATGATTACTCGTCTCCTTTTTGTTGATGATAGTTTAATTTTGTTCAAGAGAAAATTCTTAAGATTACCATGTTGTTTTGAATATTTTGAATCTTTATAAGGAAGCTTCAGGTCAGATGGTTAACTTTGATAAATGATCATTATTCTTTGGAGCAAATGTCAGGAGGCAAGACAGAGAATTTATTATGGAGATTTGCAATATAAATACAGTTGTGTTTTTTGAAAAATATTGGGCTTGCCAACCATGATTGGAAGATCAAAGAATGGGTTAATGCAACCATCGAAGGAGAGAGTATGGACGAGAATCAAAGGTTAGAAGGAAATGTTGTTATCAAAGGGTGGCAAAGAAGTGCTTATTAAGGTTGTGGCCCAAGCGATTTCGACTTATACCATGGCATGTTTTAAGATCCCAATGACAGTTTGTAGAGAAATGGAGAGCGTGATGTGTAAGTTTTAGTAGGGATCATAGGATGACAAGCAAAAGATTCATTGGGTAAGCTGGGAGAAATTATGTTGGCCAAAAGTCGCGGGAAGGTTGGGATTCATGATCTAAAGACCTTTAACTTGGTTATGTTAGCCAAGCAAGGTTGGAAAATCATTCATAACATGGAATCATTGATGGTTAGAATTCTTAAGGCCTGCTATTTTCCTCATGGGTAGGGATGTAAATGGGGTGGGGGCGAGGGATAGCCACCTGTCCCCCTCCCCGTGGATGAATACCCGCCCCCGTCCTCATCCCGTATCCGTACGGGTATCTGCTTTTAAATACCCCGTGGGTTTATGGGTACCCGTAGATATCCATGGATACCTGTTAGAATATAAAAAATTCAAAAAATTTAAATTAAATATAAAAATTCTAATATTATAAAATACTTAAAATAAGCACAAATGCTAATCTAATTTTACAATTCGAATTCTAACAACTTAATATACTTAAAATAAAAATAAACACAAAATAAGCACAATAATCCAATTTTTCAATCTAAATTTCAACAAATTAAAATAAAAATGAACAAATAATAGTAATCCAACTATTAGTCTAAAATATAATAAGTACAAATAAATTTAACTTCTAAATTTAAACATTAGTCCAAGTAATTTAAATAATAACAATATTAGCCTAACTAAGTTAATAACTTAAGGGTAAAATAGTAATTTTATATTGGATATCTGTGGGTATGGGGATAGTGATCCCCGCCCCTGCCCCGTTTAACGTGCTGGTATTTAAAATCTCCATCCCTATTACCCGCAGAGGCAAAATCTTCCCCCTATATCCGTCCCGTTGCGGGTATCATTCGCGGGTATCCATGGGGGCGAATTTTTTTGACATCCCTACTCATGGGTCTTTTATGGAACAAATCCTTCATATACTTAGAGGAGTTTGATGGAAGGGAGGAAAGTTTTGAAAAACGAACTTGTTTGGAGGATTGGTGATGGTAGGAATGTGGATATCAAGACACATAAGTGGTTGCCAACTTGCCCAAATTTTGTTATGCAAGATCCAAATATAATACCTCCTCACTTGCAATATGTGTATCGATTGATCATTGAGGAACCAAAAGGCTGGAACATGGATTTGATTAAGAAGAGTTTCTCACATAGAGACACGAAAGCCATCATAAATCTGCCACTAAGTGCTAGTTTGCAGTAGGATACTCTTTTCTGGGTTCATGATACAAGAGGCAATTTTTCAATCAAGAGTGCATACAATGTTGCGTGGCAAAATTAGTTAGACCACCAAATTCAAAATCAGATTCCTGGGTATGAAAGGTTTAAAAGATTTCGAACATTTGGGAGTTAGTGGAAAGGATTATGGAAGTTGAAAATTTTGCCAAGACAAAGGGTGTTTGCTTGGAGATTGGCTATTCGCACTTTGCCATCAAAGGAGAGATTGCAATCAAAAGGGGTGGATGTGGAGGATGGATGTTATCTTTGTGGTGCTAATGAAGAAAATTTGTGGCACTTGTTATTGGAATGTCCTTATACTAAAGGCCTTTTGCAAGAGTCTCATAATGGTGATATTATTGGTAGATTTGGAGGTGGGGAGTGACTTGAAATTCTGGTGGAGGGTGCAACTTCACTGGGATTGGAGGATTGGGCTTGGTTAATTGAAGTTTGGAGTTATGTTTAGCAAGCTAGAAACATGGTGTGGTAAAGGAAATAGTGTCCATCTCATGCCGAAATTATCCACTAGGTTAACTTCAATAACCATGGTGACAAATTTGAAGTGTATGTGAATGGGACTCAAGTTCAATGGAAGTGGAGGCCTCCTGTAGGTGATATTTACAAGATTAATGTTGATGCTTCCTTAAACTCTTTGATTGCAACAATTGGCTTTGGTATTGTTATAAAGGATAGTGAGGGTGGGGCTTTATGGTGGGTAAGTGCCAAGAGCATGTTAGGGTGCTAATCCTCTACGTGCGAAATTTCTTGCTGCTAGAGAAGGTCTTCTTTTTGCTTGGGAGCTGGGCTTTAGAAGAGTAATATTGGAAGGGGATGCGCAAGTGGTTTATAACAAGATTAGACATCCAAGGGAGAACCATTCTTATAATGGTTCAATTTTGCCAGATATTTATCTTTATGCTTCTTAGTTTGAGTGTTTTGAGTGTTCATTTGTTCCTAGAGTTTGTAATAGGGTAGCAAATGAACTTGCTCATTTAGCTTCCTCAAGGATGGTGAATACTTGGATTGAAAATGCCCCTGAGGAGATCCTACACTTGTCATTGAAGTGTATTATTTGATTAAGCAATTGAATAAATTATCTTTCCTTATCCAAAAAAAAAAAAAGGGATTTACTTCTAACCTAGACCCACCTATACCACCTTTGAGGAAGGTACATCTTAGCTAGTGCTTCACCCCGTCAAAGTTGAGACTGGAATAACTGTATTTTACAAATTATTTCAATTCCAATGATGAAGTGCAAGTTCTAGCCTTCAAGGTAGATAACGGGCTCCAACTGTTATGCACTTTGCTAAAGATGGTGCAATTTGCACCTTGAAGTTGTCTTAATCCAAATTGATGGAGCATCTATGTACCTAAATCCTTGTAACGCACTTCAATACTTCTCCAAATTTCCCAACTTCTTCTCCTCAACTATCCTCCTCCCTGGCACCAACTGCCTTTGCCGTCCTCTTCTACCTCTCACCATAGAGGTCACCTGCAACAATGCCTTTGTCACCGTGAATAACTGAGCCACCGCGACCTTGCCTCCCACGGCCGATCTAAGCTCATCTCAGGCGGTGAATCTAAAATCGAAGCAGAAAAGCTCCGCTACCACCGCACCTCGGATATGAAATCAGAGTAGAGAAACCCCACCACCACCGCGCCCCTACTCCATCGTCCTCTTCTTTAACGCAGCCCAGCTCCACCATAAGCTCGAGTTCTAGCCAGAGGTCAACCCCCTTGGTGGCGTACAAAGAACAGTGATAGGTAGTGAGGTAGAGTGCGAAGCGACAGGCAGTGGTGAACCCGAGAGCACCTTCTTCTCCGTTCTTTCAAGCTTCTAGATTATTTTCCTTTGATATTTTTGGCACTCTTGGTTGTTCAATTGCTTAAAAGTTTTGAGCTTTTTCTGTTTTATGAGTATGGCTAATTCAATTTATGCTTTGATTAGTATAATTTCATGTGTTGCTTGGTTGTCTGGAGAGCACAATTGGCGATGGTGATGAGTCTTTTCTTTTTTTTCCTTCCCTTTTGGTTTTTGATATAGGTGGTGCAGCAACCATGCCAGTAAGCGTGGGGAAGGAGAAGGAAGAAAAAGGAGCCATATGCATGATGGTGCTAGAATGCCTGGTGGAGTCAGGGAAGGGGGATGGAGTGTTTGAGTGTGCTGGTGCGATGGGGATGTGATGGTGCAGCGACGGAGTGGCTGTGTGTTGAGTGGGCAATGGTGATTGGTTTGGTGGTGGTGGGCAAAGAGTGGTGGCTGTGGTGGTTGGCGGTGAGGGAGCAATGTTTCAGTGGAGAACAGGAAGAAAGAGGCCTTATCGCAATATATCATAATTAATTAGAGTGCTGATAGACCATCGATCTTCATCATTGGATTGTTAGGTGCATTATACACCATTTTTAAGGCAGAGCATAGCAAAACACGCCTAGATAAGGTGTATTCATAATAAATAAATACAATTCATAATTTAGAGCACTTTAAATTTTTCATTTCTTTCACTTGTTGCCTTAACTAGAAGAAGGGATAACAAATTGGATCGCTTCAAATTTTTCTTTTCTTTCACTTATTAACATAATTAGAAGAAGGGATAGTTATTCTACCTTCGTTGAAGCTAGTATTTATCTATTAATACTCTTTGTTTAATTAATTACATTTATTTCCTAGGCTTTGTTATCTATCTTAAAAATATTTTGTAAGATTCATATGTGGAATTGAAAAAAATGTTTTACAGTAAAATTGATTCATTCAAAATCTACTATTAACATATTCCAATGAACCCATTTGATAAGATAAGATTATAAATGAATGCATTACAAAGAAAATAGAAATAATGCCAATTGTTAAAAAAAATGATAAAACCTCACCTGAAGTAATTTGTATATATGTGAAAAAAAAGTCTCAATAAGCCGGTAAAAGTCTCAATATTGAGATAAATCAAATGAAAGAGGTTTAATAGTTAACAATAAATAAAACTATTAAAAAAATTTAAATTTTTATAATTTAAATATAAACATATAATTTATGAAAGAATATTATAATATCATCTATATATGCAAGTAACTTCACCTGATGATACCAAACTTTGATGATGTTGTTACTTTTAATTTTAATTCATTATACTTTTTTCTAAAGTCAAGAATAATTTTCAAACTCGCATCTAAAAATAAAAAAAGACAAATGAGTAAAGAGGTTATTGTCTATCAATATACTATTCACTACAATACTTAAACGAATTGAGCGAGACTCCCTCGGATCGCACCTGCTCCCAATTCGAAGGCATCATAAAATAATTATAATTGGCAAGACTTTCGTGAGGAGCAATAGACTTATCTTGAAGATTCCAATTTTCCAACTCTCTATAATAATATAATACTAATCAAAACAAATTTACAACGCAACCCCCAACCTTACCTCCCACTCATATTTTTTTTAAGCTACAAAAAATATTTTAAGAAAAATGAAAGTCCCCCACTCTCCCCTCACCCCCTCGTGTTTTTTTATTCAACCCATTAAGTTGACTCGAACACCAAACCCACACCCCCGGCTGCGTTCTCCTGCATCGCGGCCTGAACCGCGTGCCTGTGCTCCCCCTCGTACGTCACTATCAGCATCGCCGGATCATCCGGTGCGCGCTCCACGTGTTTCCTTGCGGGGCACCCCCTCACTGTACTGCACTTATAATACCCTCTGATATCAACGAGAAAAAAGATCGACGTCAGAGAACTCGTCTTTGACCAAATTCAACACGATCAACAGCCGCAAATACATCAATCAACCAAATCACTCACCTTGGGTACGGTGACCCCTTGATCGGTTTCTGACCGTATTTTCGCCACGAATACTCGTCTGGCGGTATATCAGCGATCTTCGAACTTATCGCCGGCACCCTCACCGTCTTCTTCACCCGATTTTTCCTGAATACAAAAATTAAAAATTAAATACTAATAAATTAATAAATTTAACTGTTGTACACTACAAGCATTTGAAGGAATAAAAAAAACTTCTTGATAATTAACGGCTTAACTACTTTATCTAATAAATTTCATTAAATGAAATGACCCAATTATGTAGACTCAATTAAAGTCTACATTAATAATGTATAGATGGTTGATTAATGATTTGATTGGATGAAAAAAGAAATTAAGAGGATAGAAAATAAAATAAAATATTTTTTTATATATTTAAATAAAAAAATATAAAATAATATATATTCTTATAAATAAATAAATATATATATATATATTATTATAATTTATTTTTTAAATATTTTTTATAAATTAAATAAATATATAATTCTATAATAATATTAATAAAAAATATAACTTATACAAGTTAAATTTGTCAAGTTTATTGATTTTTTTTAAACAAAAATAAACGTTATACAAATTTTAAAATTTTATTAATTCTTAAATTATCTTTATGGTTATAAACGTCTTTTAATCATTTCTTGATATGCTTTTCAATTTTTTACACTGTTTAGGCCCAAAAATTTTTAGAATGGATCCCACATAATTCTTTTCATTTTTATGCTATCAACAAAACAGCAAAAAATGATATTTTTTTTTTACTTTTCTTTTATCTCATTTTTTTTAAACAAATAGGTATTAAAGATACAAATAGGTATCAAAGATGCGTTTCATTTAGAGTTTAAAAGATAAAATAATCTTTGATTGGTATAGGAATAATTATATATAATAATTAATATATTTAACTATGTAATAATTTGTTAACTTAATTTTAAAATTTAAACAAAAATTTTTAAAAAAATATTTTTAAAATTATTTTTATTTAAAAAACTTAAAAAAATCTTACTATTATTTATAATAATAATTAAAAATAATTTTATTCTATTTATATTTAAATATAAATTAATTTTTTAAAAATTAAACCAATCAAAAAAATACACTAAATAATGTAAAGAAAAAATAAAGGGACAAAAAAGTGCAAAGAGAGGTTGAGTTTGGCAAAGTTTGAATTTCTCTGTCTTTCTCAGACAGCGTTTTCTGAAAACTAGCTTGTGGACAAAAGGCAGCACAACGCAAAGACGAGTACTACAGGAATCCTATGTTGTCTTGTCACTCTCTCTGTCACGCGTGCTGTGTGGCCAATTTAATGCATTTTATCTGCGTTATTACCGAACACGTTGACTCCCAAACGCGGCCTATCCCCACACCCACGCGACCGAATCACGTGATTCTTTAAAACTCAAGCCCACTTCAACCTTTTCTCTTTTATTTTCTTTTCTTCTTTTCTTCTTTCCTTTTAATATTTTTTAAGGTCGAAACCCGTAAGGGTCAACAAAGAAAATTGAAAAATGAGGGGCTAATGATACGGTGTTATGCAGTGTACCTTCTCTTGACGCAGTGGCACTTGCCGGAGCCGGAAACGTCGTCGGAAGTCTCCCGGTGGTCGTGGCACCTCTTCTTCGACGGCGGCGCCGCCAACGACAGCGGCGGTTTTCCGCCGAAAATCGCCGACGATCCCTGCTTTCCGTTGGAGACGCTGCCATCGCCGGTGATGGCGGAGGACATAAACGACGAGTTCGACGAAACGCTGAACGTCTCCTTCGAGAACTCGAGCTCCATGGATTTGGAACTCAAGATGTTGTTAGGTTTCGTGAAATCGAGCGTCAAGCTCTGCGGCTGCGAAGGGACGAAGCTCGCCGGAGCGTGATTGACAGCGATCGGCGCCGGAGAAGCGAACTGCGGCGGCGGCGGTGGCGATGTGTTTGACGGTTGCGGTTGAGAGGGAAATTGGTGAACCGCGTGAAGTGGGGCTCGTCTGAACCGGGCGTGGCCGGTTCGGTTCAGTAAGGAGATGAACTTTTTGAACTTGGAGACGGTGAGTTCGGTGAGGTGAGTGTTTAATTGAGTGGGTTTATGGGAGAGGGTGCGGATCAGGTGCTCCATGCCCTTGAGGCCTTCCGATGCAGCCTCCTGGATGGCCTTTTGCTCGTCTAGTTTTGTTGTTGGGAACCCCATGAGTTCCACGGCCATGTTTTGTTTCTGGTGGTGGTGAAGGGGGAAAGTGGAGGATGGGAATGGAGGTTTCAGAATGGCATGGGAAGGAGAAGATAGATGAAGGTTGAAAAGAAGTGTGTTGGGATTGAGAAGGGTGAAAGGTTGAGGGGAGAGGGCAGATATATGGGGGCCATTTGATGAGGGTGACCGGATGATTGGGTAACAGAGAGAGAGAGAGAATGGGTTGAGTCAAACTGGATTTTTGTTTTTATTTTTTTATTTAATAGGTGAGGAGGGTTTGTGTATATTTGGATTCCAGTTTGCAGAGTTTAAAAAGGTGTAAATTAAATTTTAATTTATTTTAATATGTTTAATAAAATTATGTTAAATTATATTCACATATTTTTTAGTGTTAAATTATATTTTGCATGACAGAAGTGAAAAAATTTATCTTATCATTAAATCAAACAATAATTTACAAAATTTAAACCAAATACATTCTTAATGTGTGGACTAGAAACAATGAGTTTAAATTTGGAAGAATGTAGATAAAGTTAAAATATTTAAGTTTTATTCAAGAGTTAATATTTATGAATAAAGTAAAAAAGTTATATATTAATATAATAATATTATATTATTATATTATTTAATAAATTAATAATATATTAAATGTTAACTTAATTAAATAATATAATAATATATAATTGAATATTAGTATAATATTTTTTTCAATAATAAACTCCTTTATTCAAAAATTTTAAAATTTTATTTTTACATTAAATTTTTCTCTCATTTTAGTTAAATTGAAGATAAATTTTGAATATAATTAATATTTTAGTAACTTTTCAAAATTATAATTAAAGTAAATACTTTTTTTTGGTGAAAAATAATTTTTTTTTAAAATGACAGAAAAAAACTAAGAGAGTAAATTTGTTTGGGTGAGCTGGAGGGACCGAATCTCCTAACTATCAACAATGCTTTCTCACCAAGTGGGAGGCCTCTTCAAAATTTGCATCTCCAAGCTCACCAAGTGAGAAAAGATGCTATTATTAACCGAGAAAGGATGCTACTATTACTACATTTTATTTTAGTGTTTGAGCTTGGGGTGAAATTAAGCCTAAGTTTAAATGGAAACTCTAGTCTCATAGCAAAAATTAATCTACTGAGATACTGTGAAAACGCTTTATAATTATAAAGGGGGAACATCAAATGCCTGTAAAGAGTGGTGAGCAATGGAGTAATGATGGGTCCTGAGGGTGGAAAGAAACATAGAAACGAAAATTAGTTGAGTAGACTAGTAATGGTAATAGACAATGGACTTGGTCTTCAGTTTATTTTATTTTATTTTTTTTCTATCGGAGATCTCTGGAAGGGTTGCGAGTTACGATAGTTGACAAGTCCAGAACAAGAAGTTCAAAAGGAGAAAGCCGCTTGGATGTCAATTTTTATTTGTTTTTTGTTACCTCCATAAATATGTGTTATGCAATTTGGCAATGTTATGAGAATTGGATTGGACCGGTCGGTCGGATTGGTCCTACCGGGAACCAAATCCTAGGTCAGTTTGATTTTTACTACAAAATCGGATGTGATCAAGATAAAAAAAAAATCGGTAAACCGGTATAAATTGGATCGGTCAAATCGGTTGATCGATTTTTTTTTTTAATTTTGATAAAAATGCTATTACTTCTTTTATAAAAAAAATTCTCAATCAAAACAAAAATTCATTTCTTTTAGAATCCTGATTCTTTTAATATATTTATTTGTTATATACTTTTAAATTAATTTAAAAATAAAAAAATAAAAAATAATTATTATACTATCTGTGAGTACTTTTTAAAAGAAATATAAGTAAAAATTAAAATAAATGAATTTTACATTTAAGATATTTGATAAAATGCCTCATAATAAATATTATTTTGTATTAGTTATATTATTGTTAATAATTTAATATAATTTTTTTCTTTTTAATTAATCATATATATATATATATATATATATATATATATATATATAAAATTAAATATGTATATTTTATTATGCCCGGTCAACCTCCAGTTGAACCTTTGAATCTCTACCTTGATCAGTTCAATGCCCGATCCGATTTTCTTAACCTTGCAATTTAGTAATTGATTGATAATGTGTTTGTTAAATAGTTCCAAAGAGCTAGAATTGATTTTGGTTGTTCAAAATCGATTTTGAATAATTTTTTTGATGTTTGGTTTCATACTTCCAAAATCAATTCTTATCCCTAGAATTGATTATGGAAGAAGTGAAAATTTTTTACTTTCTATTAGAATCACTTTTAGAGGTATTACTAAATATAAATCACTTTACCTCAAAATTAATTATAACAAAATCAATTCTATCTATAATCAATTCTACTACTAAACACCCACTGAATGTCGTTTGTTTTGCTCATGTCTTGCAAAATAGAAGGAAAATTTTGAAGTGTGTAATTATTGTCATAAAAATTATTTTATAGTTATCACTTTTTGGCCAATTTTACAATGTTCCCCGATTATTACCTGTTGTAATATTTTTTAAAATTTTTTTATTCAATAATTATAGAAAGACTATTTTATTCTTCATGTTAAGTCAATTTTTCTTCTTATTGCCAACATTCCCTTCTAACAATATTATTCAACTAGGGCATTGTACCTGTGCAATGCATGGAAATTTTTTTTTTTTTGGATCGTAATAATAATAAAAATTAATGTGATCAAATTATTAGACTATAAAATTAATGTATTTGATGAGAAAATAACAAAATACTTAATAAATATAAAATAGTAGAATACTAATTAAATACACCTTTGGTATTAACAATAAAGTATAATTACAAAGCTAATAAATAATAGAACTAAAATTGAATAAAAATGAAAATAAAAAAAAATAGTTATAGTCATTCATTAAAGAATAATTTGTTTTATAAGAACAATACTTATAATTTTTAAGTGAAGATTGAATAACTAAATTTTCTTTTCTTTTCTTTCTTCAATCTTGTATTATAATAGTTTTAAAGAAAAAGTTTTATCAAATCATTTTATAAGACAATTTATTATTAAAAGTGTAATTCATTTTTTAAGAATATCTACTTCAAAATTTTAATTAATGATAGAACAACTTAAAAAAATTATTTCATTTATATTTTCCTAAAAATAAATTAATTTATTTCCCTTACCCTCCTCTTTCTTAAGGACCATAGTAAAGTAATTTTAAAGGAAAAAAAATTAATAGATGCATTTTGTATAACAACACATAACTAAAAGTGTAACTCGTTTTATAAACATATCTATTTTCCATTTTGAAAAGACAATGGAACAACTCACAAAATACAAATCATTTAATTTCTATTTTCCTCCCCTTTTTTCATCCTCATAACAGAATAATTTATAAAGATTGGAATTATTATAGTTACTTATCATTGGATTTGAACAATACTACATAATGTTAACAAAGCATTATAAAATTTATGTGAAAACAATGTTATTGTTATATAAATTTGATTAATAAATAATTATTAAAGTAAAAAATATATAAAATGAAATAAATATAGAAATAAAAAGTACAATTGTACTAAAAATCATTTAACTAAAAAAATTATAAATTCATTTTATATAAAAAATCATTATTAAAATTACAATTTGTTTATAAGGAATTTTTATTCTAATATTGAAGTTAAACAATTGGGAAAAAAATGATATCATTTCATTCTCCATCCTATTTGTTTAAAAGTCCATTTCATTTGTTATACTTTCTGCTTTAACTAGCCTCTTAATAATTATTCATTAAAACCAAAGTGCTACATAATGAGTTATGCCAAATTATAATTCAAGCTCTTGTATTTTTACTTTTTTTATTTAAATCATAATATATTTCAATTCAAGCTTATATAAAATTTTAAATTCCTTATTATTTTTTGGTGTACAAATTTCATATGCTAATGCAACATGCAACATTGTATCATATATTATGCAAAAATCATGCCAATACAACCATTTATATTTTTATTCATAAATTAGCAAAAACTTCCAAAACAAAAAGGTAAATAAGCATCTGCAAATAAGCTATTTACGAAGAAAAATCAAACAAAAACCAAAACATGTTAAGAAATTACTAAACTATATTTTAGGTATATTATGCTATTTCATACCTTATTCAAAACATAATATTATGCAAGGGTAGTTATTAAAAAATGAGCTTTCCAACTTGACTATAGGAAATGATTTCATTAAAATTGTAGTTATAAAAATTTAATAAAAACTTAGTGGTCAAAACAAATAATTGTATGTAAACTAAATATACATACATTCCAAATTAGCAATCCAACTTGAAAGAGTGTAGTGGACTTGGTTTTTTACTTGGTTTTTTGCTTACTGTCGAAAACAAACAAACAAAAGTGATAGTTTGCTTGTTGATATCAATTTGGGAAATAGAAACGGTTCCTCTTGCAGGCTCCCAAACTTAGTGCTTTTGTCAAAAAGTTTATTTTGCCAATAGATTCTTTTATCTTTCAATGTATTCCAATGAATTGTTGACATTTTCAAGTGTCAAATATGTCTTAAGTTGAAATAAAGTATAAATTGACAGAAAATGCAAAAATAATGAACTTGCAGCAATAAAGTGTAGGAACAATAGATTTAAGAGAGAAATAAGATGAGGACTTTGATTAAGTAAAGATGAAACTAATTGTGTAGAATGAGAAGAAGGAGGAGGAGGATAGGAATGATGAAACAAAACTAAATTTAAAAGCAAAGAAATGATTTCAAGGGAATGTACTTGATTTCCCATTGACTCCACATTTTCAGCACGATGAAGGAGTATTTCAGGGTGTTTACAAGTATGTATTTTCGAATTGAACTCCATAAAACTAGTGACTTCTTCCCTATTTATAGACTAAATGACTCTTTCAAATTTTGCCAAGTGTCCTTGATGATTATTTGATCAAGGCTTCAGAATGCTCTCAATATGAATTGCCAATAACTATTTCCGCCTTTGGCTTCAAGACCAAAGTCTCACGTTCATAATTGCCACCATTGTTAAATTGCTTCCCATCTTCATAACTACTCCGTGCTTGCCTCTAGGTCATAACTGTCAACGTCCCCAACTGTCGAAATGCCTATCTTCACGTGCCAACGACACGTGCTTTTTGTCAAGCTATACTCTTGAAATTTTTCTAAGTCCATATCTTGCCTTCGGCTTATGGGTTCATACTGTCAATGTCAATCTAGTCTTTAACACTTAAAATAATTTTGACCCCAACATGATGCCCCCTAAGATTTATCACTCGTCGACTATAGAAGTAAGAGAGATGAATCTTAGTTGTTAAAATAATTTATTATATTTATTTCTATTATCATTTTTTCCTTCTTTTAAAATTTGAAATTTCATATCCTGAGGTTTGTGCAACTTCTTCGAGGTGGTTTCAGCATTTTGCTCAACCCATGAATGCCATATTTTCTAAGCAAGGTTTTCCCATAACCCCATTTTTTCTCAACCACTTTCACTTAAGTCTCCACTTATAAGTAAACCACTCAGAAGTGAGAGAACCTTTCATCCAACCTCATTTCTTCTCTTTTTATTTCAAACCTTTTTAACTCCTCTTCAACCCTTATTGTGTGCATAAAAAACTCAAGCTTTTATTTAGCTCCTGTTCTTAGCCCTTCAACTAGTTTTGACCATTTTTTCAACAATGGATCTTAAACTTGCATTGGTGACCAAAGCATCAAAACCCATTTAGGAAACAAAGTGTCACTACACCCCTGATCTTGATGTTGACAAGTCCGAGCTTAGACTCAACGAGTACTCCTTCTCTTTTTTGGGGACTCAATCGATGCTTCTATTTGGTCCTCTCATTTCTTCTTCTTTTGCTTAGAGTATTAGCCATTTTTTTTCCTTGTCAACCAAAACACCAAATCATGGCCTTTGTCAAGTCTATCCCTATAAGGCACTTTGATAGAGATAATATGTTCTTTAGAAATCCTCCAAAAAGCACCCTAGGCTACAAAAAATGGATAGGAAGCGTAGAAAGAGCCAAAGGTGGGTATTGGAAATTAGTAGATATCTATGACATATCCAATTAAGTAAGGAATCCTTTAAATTCAACAAGGGATTGGTTTAGGCTTCACTTTATTTCTGGTGTAAATCCACCCACAATTTTCATTTCAAACATGGGATGATAGGACCAATGCTCTTTGACGTCACTGCCATCACCAGCCTTTCCCCTTTAGGTGATGACATTCTCACCTCGATGAAGATTAGAAAAGGGAGGAGATATGCCATTCACATATCTTCAACAACCTATTCCACCTTTATAGCCAACAACATGGGTAGATCAAAAGACCTTGTTACTGATGATGAGCATGTGGCATTTCTATTTTACTGGCTAAATGCTATCATTTTCTATTCCCTATCAATTCAGATGAAAGCCAACACCTTTCTTCTATTGGCTGCTCTCTTGATTGAGAGTAAATTTTTGTGTCAGGCAAAATTCCTTCTTTCCCAGCTTTATGACACACTAGACTGGGTAGTCGATGGGATGAAAGAGGGTAAGAGAATGACCAACTTAGGAAGCCCTCTTTGGTTTCTCCAACTTTGGCTCATTGCCATTTTCGAACTACACCTCAAGGTTCGATTAGTCAAAGTCCTTATTATAAAGAAATTAAAGGACCTTAACTTTGCCGGCTTTAACACCCTCATCGACTGGCCTAAATACCGGCAAAATGAAGCATTACTTTAAGCTATTTTATCATCTGTCAGAAAATAGCAAGCTCTACTTAACACCCTTCATTGATTGATGAGTAGGTCCCTTTTGGTTTACCAGACCCATGATTTCTTCTAATGTCAAGACTCAAAATGAGAATGACCAGATATGGTCTAATTTCTTGACATCTCAAGTCTTGTTTTTGGGATACCAAGGTGAAGTCAACTTGAGAATAAATCTTTATGCTCCCAACACTATTTTTCAACAATTTGGATTTGCCAAGGTTATCTGAGCACCATTGGTCCTTGAGGAATCAAGGCAACTAGATAATGCCGAGGTTCCTTCTAAGGATTGCCTTGTCGATGCTTAGGATGATAATGAGTCTTGACATAGCTTTTATCATCCTTCTGCTATTGACACTTGCGCTTGCACCATTCCCTCCTTTTCTAAGTGGTGGGATTCTTATTACAAGAGTATACAAGTTCCTTTTAAAATATGCACTGATAGAATAATTGATGATTTCATGGTGCAGAGTGCTGAGGACTAGCATCAAAGACTAAAGGTACTCATGTCATGGAAATTGTCATATTTGAGAAATTTATTAAAGTGAAATGGAATCCTTGAGAGTTTAGGAGGGTGGTTGTTGGACAGGTCGAATATTGGCTTTTAGTGGCAACTTATGCTCGACTAGATCTCTGCTCAATCCCTCCATTTTGTCATAATCCCAAGCAAAACAATCTTTAAACTCCTTTAAGGGCTCTACTAATTCCCTTTTGAAATCGTCAAGCAAAAGTTTATTGACAAATGTAGGGTGAACCTCACCTCTATCTCCACTATCCACTTCTTTAAGAGGGTCCTACACCTCAACTTTTTTGACATTATTGATAATATTTTTTTCAAAGCCTAAAGGACTTAAATCATAAACACAGTCATAAAGTGTGCCCTTAGGAGTACAACCTCCCCTGTTAGCTAGATAAGCCAACAATCGAGCCAATTGGCTCTCCATATTCATAAGTTTTCTTTAAGGCTGACTCTGCCTTGACCTTAGGCATAATATGGAAACCATTATACCTAATCTGACACTTTTTAATGGATTCAAGGTTGAAAGTGTCATTATCAACAGATAAAGGCTTCATCCTCGGATTGTACATCTTAAAGTCCACAAGTAGCTGCTCATAGTAGGAATTACTATCGTCAGGTTCGAGTTCTTTGATTTCACTATCTTCATTCCAAAGGATCATCTGTTGGTGAAAGGTAGAAGGAATAGCATCGACACCATGGATCCAATCTCTCCTTAGCAGTAGATTGTAACTTCCTTTAGATGGAACCATAACAAACATAGTAGGTCTATCGATGCTTCCCACTCTAATATTAAGCAACACTATACCTTTGACAGTTGAAGTTTTACTATTAAAATCTGTTACTGTAACATTGGTTTGAACAAGATCCCTCGATGCCTCTCCCAACTTACCTAATATGCTTTTTGGCATTAAGTTAATGACACCACCACCATCAACTAGCACAAGATTCACTAACCAACCTTCCACCATTGCTTTGATGCGAAGAAGTCAAAGGTGACTCTTTGACACTTTTATTAGGTGCTCAAAACTCCCTCTTCCATAGAGCTTATCATCAAGAAACAAGCCTTCACGCTCGGGGAAAGCATGAAAGCAATCTTCCTCAGAATATTCTACACTTTGCACTTGTTCGGCAGAACAAAAATAACTCCAATGAAGTTCTTAATTCCCAAAATTGCCTCCAACTATCATCAAAGCCAGTCACAAAGTTCTTAGTAATCAAATCATCTTCATTTATTTTTGGCTTTTGACATATATAATCTTTCTTGTTAGCTTTGTTCTTAGGGTTGGATGATGACAATTTTGTCTAAACTGGTCTTATCAATTTAGCCACAAAGACAAAATCAACATTTGACCCTTTGAAGTCTGTTAGCAGCGCATCCTTTCGATATTTGCTTTGAGACCCCTTTGAAACTTGTAGAGGGCTTTTTAGGACATACATTTGATTTATCTATGGTTGCTTTGGTGGTGGATGCCATGCTTGAGGTGGATTTTGAAAGTATGTAGGCATATAATTATTATTCCTCACCTATTTGTTCTTCTTCTGCATAGGGAATGCATAGAAGATGCATAAGCATTCTTGACATTTTGGATCCACCTATTATTTGCAACATTGGTGGTGGAACTCTGGTCTTTATATGCATCCCTTCTGGCATATTGTCAACCATCACCATTGTTTTCATCTATTGCTTGACAGGATACACTCTATATGGCTTTAGATAACTTAGGTTAAAAGGCCCAAAATCAAATATTTTTTGCTTACTAGCTAATTTATGCTTTAATTCAACCCTTTTAGCCTCTTTTTCAGCAATTTTCTTTTCAAACTCTTACTTTTCTTTGGCTTTTTTGGCCTTTTTTTGTTTTTCATATGTTGTTGCTGCATTTCTATCAAACACAAAATTGCAATGAGGACACATGGTGACATGGGCATTCCCATCCCTTTACTTGAGAAGGAAATCCAATAAGTCCTCCCCTAGCTTGGGGTAGATTGGCCTTTTGGTGTTTTCAAACAAGTCCAAACTCATATCATCTTAAAGCTTTCTTTCATCAGCCTCTCGATTGTCAAATAGGTTCAACATAGTTGGAGTCAACATCAAAAGGCTCATTGTCAACTTTTATAGGAGCAAATTTTTTTTCGAACTTCAATCTCCTATCCTTTATTGGTTTTTGAATCAAATCCCTGAAACGCACATAATTGTTAGTGGCATGGCCAACAATTTGATGAAACTTACAAAATTTCTTGTTCTTAATTTCATTAATAGAAGGCATCTTTTTTCCTTTAGGCAGAATTATTTGTTTATCTTTTAACAAAATATCAAATATTTGATCAACCTTAGTTATGAGAAATGAGTAAGAGTTATAAGAGGTTGAGTTTAATTGTTCTTTTCCTTTAACAGGCTTCAAAGAGGCACATACATAAGGTGGCGCAGTCTGTAATTTAGTAACATGTATTTCATTTTCATCAAAATCTTTCTTAGACTCACTATACTCCATATAAGCTATTCTTTCACATTTAAGACCTCTTTTAAGCCTTTCTTTTTATGTTCTTAGTTGCTCAATTTGTTGAATCTTTTCACCTAATTGAGCGAGATCTAAAAATTATTGATTGACAAGTTTTTCCTAATCCATAATCTAGACTATTCATAGCCATCTTGACCAGTTCAACTTCGTGGATGGGGTAAAACACCTATTTTTCATATTTCCAAACCTGGCTAGGTAATCATCAATTGGTTCCCCTTAGAACCGTCAAATTGAAAATAGGATAGTCAAACTTATTTTCATTTCCCCGTGAAAGAATTGTTCATGCAAACTCCTTTCTAATTACATCCACGAATGAATGGAATTAAGTCTTAGAATAGCAAACCAAGTGAAAGCATTTTCAGTTAAAGAGGAAGGGAAGAATCTCATTTTGAGATCTTCATTGGTTGCCACTTCTCCTATCTCAACAGTATAACGAGCAATGTGCTCTACTGTTGATTCCTCATTTTCCCCAAAGAAGTTAGTTAGAGACTTAAGAACCTTCCATCCTCTAGGCAACTTGGCCTGTTGGATATAATCAAGAAAGGCTAATACAAAAAATGGATGGCCGACGTAGCCAACATTAAAGCTAAAGCAATTAAGAATTTGTTCAACTACTCTAGTAAGATTATGATGCCCCCTATGTTGTTTTGTCAAATTTTTTATACTAATTCATCTGCATTTTGACCCCTTTTAGCCATATGAAGATCAAAGTCAAGAGGGTTGTCTTCACCTATAAGGTGCGCTTGGGCATCTACCACTTACCTAACAATAAGATCATTAGGATTTTCAATATTGACTACTTCTACAATCCTATTCACTTGTTAGGTCAACTGGTTATACTTAGTGTTGGTTGACTCTATTAGAGGTGCTAATACTATTGCCATTTGTTGGGTTAATATATTGAGTAAATCATGATGACTTTCCTTTAACTACTAATGGAATATACTCAACAGTATTACTAGGATTCCCCAAGGGCAGAGTCCTAGCCATGTTTGGTAAAATAGGCCTTGCCCTTTCAATTCTAGTTGTATTTGGCAGGCCTGATGAAAAAGGAATACTAATCCCAACATTCCCTATAAGGTTAACATTAGAGGGCGTAGATAAAATCCCATATGATAGAGTTTGAGATCCAAGAATTGGCATATTAGCCATAATAGTCGTAGCATATGCATTTTGATATAGAGGATTTTGAACCATCGAGTAGAAAGGACTTGTCAAATCTTGTGTCGCAATAGGAGGAGCATACTCTGGGGCAGGCCATATGGTGGCCATGCTTCAAAATTGTTGTTGTTCATGGCACTTGATCTTTTCGGGGAATAACTTGTGCCTACTATCGACACATTGATTGGTTCAACAATTTGAGGATTGAGATTGTTCTCCCCCTCTTGTCCTTTAATCTCGTCATCAAAAGATGATGATCTTGACATGTTTGATACAATTATTCCACTATGCAAGCACATGTGAAAATGAGACAATCCTTTTAATATAACTCTTTGAAATTTGGTCCTACCACACATCCTATTTTGTTTTACTTGGTTTTTTGCTTATTATCGAAAACAAACAAATGATAGTGATAGTTGGTTCCTTTTGCAGACTCTCAAACTTGGAGCTTTTGTCAAAAGGTTTCTTTTACCAATTATCTTTCGACTTATTCCAATGAACCATCGACGTTTTCAAGTGTCAAATATGTCTTAAGTTGCAATAAAGTATAAACTATAGAAAATGTAAAGATAATAAAATTGTAGTAATAAAGTGCAGGAACAATAAAATTTAAGAGAGAAATAAGATGGGGACTTTGGTTAAGTAAAGATAAAAGTAATTTAGTACAACAATAAGAAGGAGGAGGTAAGGAATAATGAAACAAAGAACTAAACTTAAAAGAAAATAAATGAGTTCAAGGGAATGTACTTAATTTCCCATTAACTCCCCATTGTTAGATCAACGAATAAGTGTTTAAGGGTGCTTACAAGTGTGTGTTCTCGGACTAAACTCCCTAAAACTAGTGACTCCTTCCCTATTTATAAACTAAGTGATTCTTTCAGATTTTTCCAAGTGTACTTGATGGTTATTTGATCAAGGCTTTAGAATGCTCTCAATTTGAATTGTCAATTACTGTTCATAACTGCCACCATTGTTAAACTGCTTCCCATCTTCATAACTGCTCCGTGCTTGCCTCTAGGTTGTAACTATCAATGTCCTCAACTGTCGAAATGTTGTCCTCACATGCTAAAGACACATGGTTTTTGTCAAGTTATTCTCCTCAAATTTTTCTAAGTCCATGTCCTACCTTTGGCTTATGGGCTCATACTGTCAATGTCAATCAAGTCTCTAACACTTAAAATAATTATGACCCCAACACTTGGAAATATAACAATTCATAAAATAATGTTGGGGTGGAAATATAACAATTCATTAATTAAGTTAAATTATTAGTGGCAGGAAACAAACCACCGAGGATAAAGGCTCATTGAAAAGGGTTGTGGGTAATAATTATTAGCAGTAGTAATTTATTATTTTAATTTTCTAGAAAATAAAATAAAAGTACAAAGGAAAAGTTTCTCAAAATAGTAAATCTAAGATTATGATTAGAGTTGAATTGTTGAGATGTTGACACATGGCAAAACTTTGCATAAAATGAGTCTCAATTATCAACAGTATAGATGTTACCTTATCTTAAATCAAAATTTACTTTTGAATCCTTATTTTGGTCCCTTAATGCATGCAAATGCTCAATTTAGTAGAAAAATGAAAACTTCATTGATGCACTATGTCCATGAAAAACCAATATAAAAAACAAATACACAAATACAACATAACAGAACAATCATGCATCAGAATAAAAATCATCAAAAAAACAAATACACAAGAGAAAACCACATCTACAACTATCCAAAAATCTTGGGTTTTCTTTGCCCCCACATGCAAACAAGTGATTAGAAACAATGATATGGTGAATCTCATCCATGAAGATGCAAAAGAAGCATTCACTGCAATCTATTGGAAAGTTTTGGGTCTTTTGAGTACATGCCAGTGCTCCATGCATAGGTAGCATAGACGCCCCCTCCTTTTCCTTTCTGTTTCTTCTAGTCTTTCTTCCATTTTGTTTCTAACTTCTATAAAGTGAGTGGTGTGTAGCTACTTAATATATGAAGCGAGCCTAAGTCTTGGCTAATCCCCTTCAATTCTACTCCAGTTCTCATACAAAGTTTTGTTGATTTCACTTTAGAGCAGAGAAGCTCCGAGAAACTGTTTAATTTTTTTGAAAATTTACGTTTTATTTTTTTGTTTTAAATATTCAAAATTATAACAAATTACTATTGGAAGAAGTATCCAACACAATGTAGAGAGCCATAATCAATTTTGTGTAGTGTTTAAATTTAATCAATAGTTAAAAATCAGGGGGGAGCATTAAAATTGGCCATCAATTTTATGATTTTATAGAAAAATTTATAATACCTTAACTTTTTGACAAGATTTTAATGTGCACTCCTCATTCGAAGAATTTTGGAAGGGTCATGATTTTCTTGTGTTTAATATTTAGTTTATTTAAAAAAGATTTACTATCATTATCTACACATCTTTTTTGGTGCTTTGTATGAAAAAATTAGGAATTGTTTGGTTTCTATTTTCATTTTTTGTATTTTTTGTTTTTAATGATACAGTGAAAATAATAAAATCTTGTTTCTTATTCTCACTATTTCCTTCACAAATTCCTGAAAAATAGGAAATAAAAGAAACCAAACAAAACCTTAGCTTTACTTATTCTTGAGAAAGTTACTAGGGTATGTTTGATACGGGTTACATAACCTCCCTTTTCACATATCTTTTTTTTGTAGATAATCGCTCGTTATTTGTCAAGTAAAGGTATCAGAAGTAAGTCTTGTAAACAATATTCTAAAGTGGTTTTACTTAGCCTCAAGATCTAAGGCTAACCTAAAAAAATTGAAATTTATGCCCTTTGCAAATGTGATTAGACTCAAGTGTATTAAGTTTGCTAGAATTACATCTATTTAGCAAACAACAAACCTTGGGAAATACTTAGAGTTTCTTTTTGCTTAAGGGACATATGACTAAACAAGATTTCAATTTTATTGTAGAGAAAACTAATACTAGGTTGGCGGATTGGAAAGGTTGTATGTTGAATAAGCCAAGTTGTGTGGCCTTAGCAAATTTTGTGTTGTGCTCCATTCTTTTATAGATGATGCAAAATTATTAGCTCCCAATAAGTGTTTGTGATTGACTCTATAATGAGAAATTATATTTAGAAATGTCAAACAAACAAGGCTAAAGTGTAGCATTCAGTTAACTAGGAGCTTATCTCTTATCTACAATGAGTTAGTAGTCTAGGGCTTTGAAGAGTTAAGAGTGTAAGAGTATGCAGTGTTGCACTCTTGGGCAAGCTTGTTTGGCATATCATTGCAAATCTTAAGAAAAAGTTCACCAATTCTAGTAGTTTTTCAATTTGATGCACCAATATTTGGAGACACTACCAGCTTAGAAGTCAATTAATTGGTTTTTCTACAAATTAGGCACATGCCCTTGCCCTCTTGCCCTAGGGCAATTGAAGTAACTTGTTATAGCTATCGATTATTTCACAAAGTAGCAAAGACACTACCCACTTGTAGTGCTAAAAAGATCAAAATATTTGTAGGGAGAAAGATCATATGTAAGTATAGGTTTCCATTTGAGATTTTTAATGCCAATAGAACTCAATTTACAGATAGGAAGTTTGAGGATATATATGAAGAACCTAGCATTAACCAACTCCACCTCAATTGAGCTCTCCTAAATGAATGGCTTGCTTAAAGCCAAAAAACAAGGTAATCCTCGTAGTATTACAAAAGAGACTTAGCAAAGCAAAAAGCTACTAAGTCGAGGAACTACTAGCTATCCTCTAAGTCTACTATACTACCGTCCAATCTTCTACCCATGAAACCCCTTATAGGTTAGTGTTCGACTCAAAGGCTATAATTTTAGTAGAGGTCGGGGGATTAAGCATATGTAGGAAAAGTTTTGATAAGCAAGAAAATAAGACAACATGAAAAGCAAAGCTTACCTCATAGAAGAAGATCGAGAAATGGCTAGGATCATAGGAGATGCGACCAAAGTAGAGAATTTCTAAACAATAAAATAATGTGTCACCTAAAAGACTCAAAGAAAGAGACCTAATCCTAAGAAAGATTGAGCTACAAAGAAAGTTGCAAGGAGAAGGAAAGTTGACACCAAACTAGAAAGTGCCCTACTGAGTTATCAAACACATTTATCACTGAGACTACAAAATAGCCGAGCTTGGCAGAAAATTTTCCTTGAACATAGAATATGGCATTACTTAGAAAATACTATAGCTAAAATCTATCTCCTTAAACTATGTAAGGCTGACATACTCTTTTTCCTCCATTGAATTTTCTTCCATTGGGCTTTTTCTAATAGAGGTTTAAATGATGCACAACCTACGTAGGCCGAGCAAAGAAAAGAGCTTAATAGAACTTTTGATGTATTATTCAAAAAGCTTATTGTTCTTAAACTATAGCTTCTTCTCAAACTTCTCTAAATCGACTACCTATCCATCCAAGGCAAACCTTTCCTTTGGGTGAGTGGCTTTTAGGTGATCAAAGTGATGGTCTTTAGGTATCTAATAAATTTTTGTGTTGATCAATTTGGCCTCCTATTCCATTTGCCAAGTAATACTCGCCATGAAAAAAGAATGGATCTTAGCTCAATGATAAAACTCAAAGTTCCTACTTTCCTCTCTAGATCCATACCAATTTGGATGGACAGGTGTTCATCCACATATTCGAGAAAGGGGAACTCAAAGGTTCATAAAGATTAGAGCCCACAAAGTTAATAAGCCCCTTCAATAGAAGTTGGGCGTTGAAGGGGCCAGTTAAGATAGGATGAGGCTAATTAAGTTCTCTTAATTCTCCCTTGGCTCGGAACTTCCTTGGAGACTTCTCCACTAATATCACCTCTTAATTTTCCTAAGCTCACTTATGACAAGAAGGTCTAGATAGTGAGGGCTTACTAATATGCTTAAGCACCTCAGCTCTATCCATGTCCCATTGCAAAAAGAGTAGTACAAATGAAAGCTTGGGAGGAATCAAGCTCATAAAAGTTATCAATGATGTGTTGATACTTTGTAGGTAGACTGCGGTAATCTATGTGCAAAATTTGTCTAGGTTAGGAGCACCATTAACAAGGGACCTCTCAATACCATACTCATCCAAGAAAAAAGGAAAGTTGACATCAAGAGACATCACCTTGAAGAATCTATCTTTAAAATATTTGTAATAGCTCTTATAAGAGACAAAGAATGTTTTGCTAGGGTTACTACTCAAGCAAATCTAATTTTCCTTCCAAATCGTTTTCAACTGAAAGAAAGTAAATAAGACTCCAACTATGGACTCAACACCCTAATACTCCATCAAAATCTCAAAACAGTAGATGAGTGCCCAACTATTCGAATGAAGTTGGGTAGGAGATACGCTAATCTAATAAAGATAGGCATACTCAAAGGTCATTAATGGACGCCTACAACCAAGCTTATGGAAGAAGTACCATAGATATATATATGACAGGTGGGTCTACATCTAAATTCTTACTATGGAACAACTGCCTTGAGAAAAACAAAGGAGACATTCAAAACGAGACTTATTCCCCTAACCAAAAGCCGAATACATTGCCTAAGCATTGTTATACTCTCCTTCTCATAAAAAAATGAGACCTCCTTTTTCATGGAAGAATTTACCTTCCAAAAAGGATCTGTAGATACTTCTAACTCATTCCTGAATCTACTCTTTTTCTCACTTATACTAGCTCAAGACTCTTTACCCTTAGCCATGATAGTTAGAAGATGAAATGGGTAAAGTTGAGTATCCTAAGCAATAAAAATTCCAATCAGCAAACATTTCACTAAATATTACAACAAAGTTACGACAACTCAACATGATTCTAGACAGAATCAACTAACCTAGGGCCCAAGATTCATTGTGAAATATGTTAGTAAAAAGACAATAAGAAATAAGGAACTTACTTGGAAAATGAGGAAAAGAGGTCTTTGAATAAGTTGAAGGGCAAAAATTGAGGAATGCGATTATTTATGTAATTGCTTATTTCAAGTCAATGTTCTAAGGATAACCAATGAGATCAAGAAAGGAAGATTTATATGGAATCAAGCTTCAAAGAAAATAAGGTTCAACGATGACATCTGGTGATTCAAACTTCAAAGAAGATCTAAGAAGGATCACATAAGAGACAAGGCCTAGAATTATTGTGAGAGTTCAAATTAATATCTCACTAAGGGTATCTCATTGCTTTTTCGAAAAGAAATTGCCTTTTCAATAAAAGTGTTTTCCAAAAACCTTTTCCTTGAAAAAAGTATTTTAAAAATCTTTGAAATAGTCTTTTGAATTAATTAAATGATTAAAGATATTTTGGAATCGATTAAAAGATTTTTGAGCTTTCAATAGTTAGTCAAAATCTTTTCTGAGCTAAAAATAATCGGTCACCATGAGTTGCCATTCGATTATTTACTCTCTTCCTCAAACATGCTTTTAACAAAGAGATAATTGATTGCTATCTTGAGATAATTGATTACTATTTTCTAATTGATTACTATAATTGATGACTTTGTCTCTGTCAAAAATTGAAAAGTTTCTACAAAGGAATAAGCAATTACCCCGAGGGTGAATCAATTATTCTAGCTCAAATCTTTTCACAGTTTTTGTTGTGAACAAAATAATCAATTACCTACTTTAAATAATCAATTATTTCAGTCTAAAATGGACAAAGATGGCTAGTTTTGCATTTATTGCTTTCCCAATTGGTTCTCATTGGTGATATTATTTCCAAACTCTATAAATTGGCACATTTGGGCGCAATTTTTAGAAGAGAAACATGAAGAACATCCTATTATTCCATTTCTAACTTCCCTTTTAATCTATGCTATAGTGAGATATTCTTAAGAGCTTATAGGCTTCAATTTGTGTAATCAACTCTTTGAGATAGCAAATCTTTTTTCAAAACTACTGTATTTTTCAGAGGGTGAGGCATCTCTTAAGTTATTGTAAGGATGGGCTATCGCTTGTGAGTTAAAGGATGAGGTATCCTTTTACGTGAGTAACGTAGACACTAAGGGTATGAGAAGTTGAATATGTTGCACTTATGAAAGCTTGATTATAGTGAAAAATCCCTTGTGTTAGGGACTAGACATAGGTCATAAGTGGTTGATGGCTGAACTAAGATAAATAGATGTGCATTGCTTTTCTTCCTTGTCTCTTTAATATTTGTTTTTTATATTTCAAGTTCTTTCTTCTTTATTTAAGTTCTCTTCTTATTTGTAATTAAGTTTTCAAATTTGTTTGAAAAAGAATAATTTGCTTGCAAGGTTTCAAAAAGTTTTGAAAAACTCAATTCATCCTCTCTTGAACTGTGAAACCACTTGGTAATAACTTAAACTTGCCACAAGCTTAGAAGAAATTTTTGCAGGAAGAAGTAGCAAGAGAAAGTATGAAGAATGAAGAAATGGAGTATAGTTCCCTCTTCCCTAACAAGGTTTGTGAGAAAATGATCCACAATATTTGCCACTATTAAGAATTAATCCAAGCCCTAATATGAGTTTGCAATGATGACTTAATATGCATGATCAATCTAATGGTTTAAATTGTCGCCCGTGGCACCAAAATTACCCACTTAAGACATGATGGGATGGTTGACGGTCATGTAGGTGACACTTGTACGATCACATTCACTCTTCTCCATCACCCAGTAGCTAAAAGGTTGCAACTCGATAACCATTGAAAGGTTTGATCAAACTAAGCTCAACTCATAATCCTTGGGTTACAACCAAGCTTAGGGGTTGTGAATTAGACTAGAGATTTTGGGCTCATATCTCAACCCAATGACCTAATGGTGAGATTCATCAAGGAGAATATAGTTCAAGTTCTGTTAAGCGCTAACAGGATCCCTCTAAAGATGGATAGAGTGAGGCCTACATTTAAATTTGAATATTTCCCCCAAAATAAACTTCCAAATATACTAGATATTGGAGAATAACCCGAACAATAGCTACTTTCCCTTTTCTTTTTAAATATGAACTCTCCCTGTCATTAAGGTGCAATATAATGCCCTTTCTTATTTATTCTCTTCAAGTAATTATTGACTTGAGCGTCAGCATCCGTTTGCAGGTCTCCATTGGTATTGTGTGACCTTGGCTTTTAATATGCCCGACCTCGCAATTTTGCAAGTAAGAACATGTGTAAATATAAATATTTTTTATGTAAAAACTATTATAATTTGTTTTTCACCTTGCCCTCTAAAATACTAGGATTTTTTTGTTTACCTTCAGTCCATATCAGTTTCCACGTGGGACGCCAAGATAATACTTAATTGAGAAAAGGAACAGTTGGTTAACCGATGGCATAAACGAGTATAAACAATTTTTGTAGGGGCTGAATGTAGACTTTGTAAAGAAGAAAGACCGAACAAAAAATGGTAATATTTTCATGATAAAAACATAATTAAACATATTTTATTCCATTTAAAGATATTAAAACGACCCTTAAAACTGCATTTACCTTTTTGTGAAGTAATATTGGATTTTGACTCTTCCGCCAATAATTTTACTGTTTGAGATAATTGACACAATTTTATTTGAGTAATGTTTAATATCTAAAAGTTTGTACCAATTTTTTTCCTCAAATTAATAAAGTAACGTGGTAATCTAAGTTAATATTATCAAGTACCCAATTAATTTTTAAAATAATAAAATTGTTAAAATAAAAATAATATTATTTGAAATTAAATTACTTTTATTTCGAATTAAACATAACTTAATTTCTCATAACTATTTTTCATGTCAACTATAAATTTTTAAAACTTAATTGGCAATATAACAGTATTGATTTAAATTATTATGTTATTTTGAAAAAATTAAGAATTTAATTTTAACATACTATTAACGTAAAATTTTTTTACACAAACATCTAATCACATATTATTATGTCAACAAAAATATTTAACTCAGCTATCTATTAGTTTAAAAATTTTACAAATAAAAAACTATGTGATTTGATGATATTATTTTATATTGATAGTGGATTAAAATTATTATAAAAGTTTAATACAATTTTTTTAATTGAAAATCTAATACAATTATTAAGATATAGAACTTTAACTTTTTTATTTATTTATCTTTAAGAGCAGATCGCCCCCGTCGAAAATTGTAAGAAATATATACATATGGATAGAAAAAGTCAATGTAGCTGAAGTGGTTGTAGTGGTGGCCTAGTCTCCTCATGTAAGAGGTACAAGGTTCGACTTCTTCGGTTTTAATTTATTATTTTATTTTTCTGCTCACCCATCGCACATTCACCTAATTTATTTAACTACTTGCCGTTGTTTGCACAAGCCACTAGAGATGCATCCAGGACAACATCATCTCTTTAACTTGTCTTTTTTACTCTATAATATTATATATGTCAAGGTAGTCTGAAGTCGTGATAGGCACTTTGAGGTAACACACCTCTAACAAGCCTATATCAGTTAATTTTATAGAAAAATTGACAGAGCATTTCCTCTTTTTCTTACTCCCCAAATTAGCCAACTACCAACACAAAATTTGAGGTTCTTAGAGCATTCTCCAATGATTGACATATACATGAATGAGAATATAACTCTAGGGTTACAATTATTAAATACAAATATCCTAACAAAATAACCAGGTTGTAGGATCTTGCCGTAGATCATGGAGCAACTTAGAATTGGAGGAACCGAATCAAGTGTTGTGCAAGAGTCTGAAACAAGAAGGGAAAGTGAATGAGTCCAATTGACTCAATGAGGGGTAATAAGTCTATAACATATGAGGACAAACTCTAGGAATAAAATAAAATCATATGCAAATACATACATAGAATCAATAACATAAATTATCCATGTGTAAAGAATTACTATTATAAACTTTACATATAGAAAATATTAACATAACTTCATAAAATTATTAATACATTTCTCAAACACAAATATTAAAGGAGGGAGGCCTCACATTCAGAATTATTTTCAAATAAAGATTAGCCCCTTTAGATTTGACTAAGTTGACGATGTGCGCATATCTCACACACATCCACCGAGCTAGCAGCACCCTTATTAACTGGGTTTGAACCAAGGTGCACCAAAGCTAGCGTCAACGACCACTAGCTATTGATTAACTGAGAATTCTCCCATAAAGTATATAGAAACTAAAGCAATGGATATTAATAAAAACTAAAGTAACAAATGTCAAATCAGATTTCCAAAGAACAAACTTATTCATCAAAGTTTGAAAATTTCAAAATATAATTTACTCAATAAATCTGTTCAGTAATTTAAACAACTGTTCAAAGAGCTTATCTTAACATTTATAAAATCCATAATCTCTTCCAAAAAGCTTTTAGAACATTCAGCAATTACATACTAGTAACATTTCCTCAAAACCAAAATAGATATCTACAAATAGATAGATATATCAAACTATAAGACAATTATATCAACTAACAACATATTTATAATTAATTGGATATATAAAAATAAGCTGCCAATATATACTAAAATCAAACCAATACTAATTACATAAAAACCATATACCATAAAAGCATTATCTGTTTACAGACAATCGAGAATGTCGAACTACGTCCTAGGCTCATCGAACTTGAAAGTTTATCTCCCTGGGGATTTGAAATTGACACAAGTGATTATTCACAATGCAGCCATAAACACTATGACTTAAGATTTAACCCCAATCCTCTCTCTTCTACCTCACAAGTTAAAATTTAAATTTCTTCTCACTTACTAAAACTTGCTTTTAATTTATTGCAAAATCAAGCGAGATACAATTTAATTGCTCTGGCGCTACAATCAACTTAGTGTTTAAACTTTCTCCAACACGTCAATAAGGATATTGACTATAACACATTTCCAACAGAATATAAGCCATGGATGTTTGAAGAAAGCAACCCTACAAAATTAATATGTGTCGCCACCGCTCAAAACAAAATTTATGTGAGCCTTAAAACGAGAGATTTTCATGCCAAATAATCTATTTCTCATAAGTTAAGCCAATCTCCCACCAAAACACAAACCAAGCCATAGTCTAACATCCCAGACAATAAAGAAGCTTTAGACTTCCAGCATATATATCTGGAAATTTGTCTCCCCCCTTTTTCCTTTTATGGTCAAAATTACCCAAAATCATGGGACCCATAGTTTTATTTTGTCACTCATCCATAGATCAAGATTTAGCTTAGTGCTTATAAATCCTCATACATAAAGAGTTACCCAAAAGGAATTAATCACCAATAGCCACACAAAAATAAAGAGAGAGACGAGACATAGAAAAGGGGATGCAAGAGAGAGAGGGAGTGGACAGAGAAAGACCCATGAACTAGAGAGAGACAAGCGAGAGAGATGGCGGAGGGTAAAGGAAGATAAGATTGAGATAGTGAGGCGGTGAGGGAGAGAACAGATTGATGCTGGGGGAGAGAGGGATGAACGAGAGAGAGATGTAGAAGAGAGGATGAGTGACAGCGAGCAAAACAGGGGGAAGGAGATTATTGTCGAGAACGAAGAAGAAGAAATTAAGGGAGGGGTTTAGTGTGTGCCACACTACTTAAGGTATTGGGTAGTCTTACCTTTCTTTGCTTTTTCATACACTTGTAAAAAACGTTTCATTGATTTAAGCCTAACTCCTTTATTATTATAAGATTTAGAGTGAATAGAGCAATTATCTCATAGGCTTAAGTTATGTAAAATTTTAAAATATTTTATTATCAATATTTTATTTTAAACAAGGTATTACAATATGTCTCCTTTTAATTCAAAAATTACCTTCTCACCTATTTATATCACACTATAAGAAAATTAGCTAGTTGTGACTGATTTTTCGATTGCAAAAAAGGGCAAATTCTGTCACAAGAGTCATTTGCAACCGATTTTGTCTATCACATAAACCTTAGATGCAAAAATATTTGCAACCAAAAAAATCAGTCTCAAAAATTTGCAATTGATTTTAGGCAACATATGCTACATCTGTATTGGTTGTGTGTTAACTATTTTGCAATCGAAATTTCGGTCACAAAATTGGACTGGTAATACCAATTCTTTTATATATTACGCAAAATCAGTAACAAATTTAAAGCTAGATAAATCAATAGCTAAATCAGTTACGAATTTGCAAATTTAGTTTCTAAATTGGTCACAAATCTTACAATTTAGTGTTGAATCATTTTTCTTGAACCTCAAACAAATCAGTTGCAAAATCAATTGCATTTTTCCCCAATTGTATTGCATTGACCTCTAAAAATCTGTCACAAATTCAATCGCAAATCCTCATTTTGTGACCGATTTTGTTTCTCAAAATTTTTTTCTTTACTTTCACAAATCAATCGCAAATTTAAATTTTGTGACTGATTTATTTCCCTAAATATTGGTCACATGTTACTCGAATCAGTTGCAAATTTATTTTTTTGCGACTGAAAAAATCGATCCCAAGATCAGTCACTATTATGATAGTTTCTAGTAGTATCAACGTCTAAATGTCATGCCATTGTAATTGAAGACTTGGAACTCAACTAAGAAACTGCAATACAAGTATGCTTATTTATTTTTAATGAAAAAATAATTATTTTTTATTTCCTTTTTAAATTTTATTTATATTATTTATTAATTTATTTTTAAGAATTATATATATATATATATATACACACAAAATCAAGAGAGAAAAAAAGAGTATAAATAAAAATTATTATAAATCTTGGAACCTATTAAATTTAATATATTCTATTTATTTTATCTATTCATTGATTTAAAAGTATATAACATAATTATTAAAAGCATATAACATAATTTTTTTCAGCCATGAATATCGTGAAGAATTGACTTAGAAATAAGATAGAAGATAAATTTCTTATTGATTGTTTTATCACTTAAGAGAAAGGTTGTCAAAAAATTTGACGCGGATTTTATTATTGATGAGTTTTATGATTTAAAGGAATGTTATGCTCGATTTTGATAAATGTGTTATGTATATATTATTAATTTATATACTTTGAAAATTTTCTTTGTTTGTACAAATTTTAATTTTTTTTAATAATACAATTCTTTACTTTCGACACCTCCTGCATAATTTTTCTGGATCTATCTCTATTTAAGAGAAATTAAGAACAACTATATTTGCTAATCATTAATGTCAACCAAAAATATTTCAATTATTAACAATTTGACAGCATTTTTAATGCCAATGGGGTTGGCACACCTGGTCGATATTTCGCTTATACATCACTATGATTTGAGTTCAATTCCTATGTTCTCTTATTGACAAATGATTTATAGGTATCTTTGTAAGTGCTAGATAAATTCAAAGATACACCCTAATTCTAAATTAAGATAAACTTTTTTTTCAATCTAAACTTTTATGTTAAAAGAGAGAGAGAGAGAGAGAGAGGGAGAAGAAAAAAAGACATCCTTAATGAAGGTGTGGATGCTTACTAAGAACATTACTTATTAAGATTGCCAGTAATATAGATTATTATTTAGAAAGATTGTCATCTTTTAAATTGCTAATAATGTTAAATATGGCATGCATAGATAATCTAAGTGATAATTTGTATTATCCTATTTGGTATATCAAAAAGATTACTAGGTAACACATGCATTAAATCAATATAATAATAATAATATCAATAATTAATAATAATTATTAATTAATAAGAATAAGAGAATTTAATTATTAATTATGATTATAACAGTTAATTTTATTAATAATTATTATTAAAAATAATTAATATTATTTTTAATTCATATTATTTAAGAATAATTAATTATTAATATAATTAATATTTAATCATAATAATAATTATAATTATCATATCTAATTAATCATAATAATAATAATAATAATAATAATAATTACAATAATTAATAATTAATAATTAATAATAATATTTATTTTTAATAATAATGAATTATTATTATTATTTATTGATAATAATAATATTATTATTAATTAGTAATAATTAATATTATTTTTAATAATTAATAATAACAACAACAATAACAACAATAATAATAATAATAATAATGAAATGATTGCTACATTAGTGGTAATTCACATTACCACCTTTTAAGGGAATAATCTATATTACTATATTTGTGACAATCTATATTACCATATTGGTGACAATCCATATTACTTTAGAAATCTGATTTATCAGTAATGTTGTCCAGCCAAATAGGATAATATTGTGGTCTCAAATAATTTAATCAAATATTATCAGTAATACAGGTAAATTACCTCATCAAACGCCAGCTTATTTCACAGGGTATCCATTTTTTGGGACATCTGTCTTCTTGTTTCTAGTTTTACTCGCTTTCAACGTGCTAGTATAATATACCACTTCGTGGTTTTCTATCTTTCAATATGGGTATTTACGAAAGAGATGTAGAAAAGAGATAGGTTGCCTTGCAAATTATGCTAAATCTTGGTACCTTAATCAGCATTTAGGTGTCTCTAGTTTCATAGATAATTTGTCATTTATAGTTTGAATAAATTTGAGTTTCTCAGTAAAACACGAATAAAGTTGAATTTCATCTTGAAAAACAAGTAAACGGCATGCATTTTGAATGAAAATTCAAATATACCCAAAGACCTATTCTCGGCACTTTTGTATTGATATCTCAATCGCAAGTAACAAAGTAGTCATTACTCAAATCACGATCGCTTGCAGTTGACTTTTTCATATATAGCATAAACAATAGAAGCAACGTACATATTACTTAAATGAAATATAGATATAAAATTAATGAAAAGATTATATATTCTAATTAACTCGATCTACACTTAATAATCACTATATATTAATATTTCGGCGATAGAAGTTAAATAGCACTTGTGCACACCCATCGTATTATTGGTTTAATACATTAAAAGAATCATAACATATTTCTCTCGCCATCCACGTACTTTTCTGCAGGTAGAAAAAGAAGTTTGATTATATGTACAATTGCTTAGATGGCAGGAAAGAAGTTATAAATAGACAGACTTGTTTCAAATTAAGAAGTTATAAACTTGCTTTTCAATAATTTAAATATGTATATGAAATAGCTTATGCACAATGTGCGTTAGAAACAAAACTTACAAATAATAAGATTAAGTAATAATAATCGAATTATATTGCAAGAAAAAGATCAAAGTTTAAATTATAAAAGAAATAATTAAGAGAACATCTTAATTATAATTGTACTCGAATAGTTAGTTTTACAATAATATATAACCTTACTCAGAAAAAAAACTTTGCAGGCCAGAAACGGAATTCCCACGTTGATAGTCCTTAATTCTTTTTCCTTAAAATAATGAACATAATAAGAATGGAAGATTCAAACATATGCAGACTGGAGCTTAAAATCTCGTGCTCTCACGGATTAAAAAATGGTAAGGATCACTAACTTTTTATGACCGTGCTCATGCTGCTTTATAAATGATCAAATTCATACATCAACAGCCCTCTCGACGCCGTTTCCATCTAGAAAACCATTCATGCATGCTTTTTTTTTCTTCCACTTATATAATATAACTGAATAGTAGGTAGACCTTAAGTAATAAACAAGTTAGTGTCGATTTTCTTTTTCTTTTTTTTTTTTGACGGGTTATTTGTTTCTTCTAGAAAAACCGGAGTTAATTACTGTTTGAAATATATTATTGGTGATATTTTCAACAAGTTGACTTTCGTATCAGTCGGAGTATTTTATACATGTTGACTTCCTCTATCTATGATTCACTTTTTCAAATTAAAGCTATATACCAACGATAAATCGCAAATCATTCACTTGGTATGATTGTTAAGTTTAATGTGTAGGCAGGACGGATACAGAAATTAATTAAAGAGAAGGTCGATATTATTATTATTATTATTATTATTTTAAATACATAGAAGGTCGATATTATTAAAAAAGAATATATATTTGATAAATATTTAATTAAAAATTAAATATTATTTTTTCTGGGTATAAAATGCATTCTATTAAAGTTAAGTATGACACACCTACGTGATATAATTTATCATATATTGAATCACTGTTAAATTTTTAAATAATATTCTTTCTGATATAAGCGATTAAACAAAGTTAATTTATATACTGTTATTATATAAGTAAAATTCACTACTCTTTGTAATTAATGCTCTCTCCACCTTGCAATTATTATATGATTTAAATAATGTAATTTGTTTTATCTGTGAATTTTGCAAGATTAAAATCAAAATAACTACATTAATTTATTAGCTCATAATAACATAATTTTGTAACTCTTAGTGATTTTATTTTTTTGATAGGGTAACTCTTAGTGATTTTAATTTTGAGAACTAATTTGCTTGAAATCTTAACAAATTTAAAGTTAGATTTATTTTTAAAATTGATCTATAAAATATTTTTACTTTCAAATAATTTAATATTCAATATTAAAGAAAGAAGCAACCTTAACATCTTCAAGTAAAATTGATTTTAGGTGACATTTGTTTTTTAGTTTCACTAATAATTACATTAGTTTGTTAGCTTATAATAACATAATTATTGTAACTCTAATTCTAAGTAATTTGCTGAAATTTTTTATCAATATAAAATTAAATTTTATTTTTAAATCAGACAAATAAATTCTTTTTCATTTTTAAATATTTAATAAGTTAAGGTTATGATGCATTTTATCGGGGAATAATGTGTAATATCAAGGTAAATATAAGTTACCATATATAATAAATTAAACAAAAATAATATGTGAAAGTAACCATTACTAAAGAAAAGGAAAATGTCAACAATTGCCATAAAAGGAGAAGGCATTCCAACATGGACAATAAAATCAAGTCAATATTTATTAAAATCAATTGATAATCTAGTCAAACAAATTATTGATAACACACATTCAATTTTTTTTTTTTTTGAGTGAAGATATGAATTTATTCAACCACAATATCCAAATTGACAAAGTGTCCAATGCAATTAGAGCATTCCCCAACCCAAGTTTCAGACTCTGGAAATCTAGCAAGAGAAGCTAAATGATTTGCCACTTGATTGCAGTGGCAAAGAACAAAACAAGCCTTAAAATAAGAAAACTATGAAGTAATATACATAGCATCAAACAAAATAGCACTAGTGTGAGATAAACACTATTCCAATCTCTAAAGTTGGTGAACACATTGTTTGCATCTCCTTCAAGGATGATTGAGTGGAAGCCTAGATCCCAAGCTAAGAGGAGGCCCTCTTTTGCTACCATAGCCTCTACCCCTTCTTTTGCTGCCATAGCCTCTACCCTCTTTGCATCAATGTCTCCTGGAAACTGCTGATACTTTGCTGCCAAGACTAGACTCTAAAAGTTCCTTATTACAATACCCACACCAAAAGCACATCGATATGAAAAAAATAGCTACATTGTATTAACTTTCACCCTATTCTCGAGAAGTGCTTGCCAATTCTCTACATGGCCATCCAAAGGATTCCTTACAACTTCAAATTTCTTTGCTCTGATATATGCACGTTAGGCACTAACAATTTGCAAACTTAATTGTTGTGGAGTAAGTAAACTCTTATTCTAGCAAGCTTGATTTCTTTAGAACCAAACTATATCCCATGCAATTCCTATGTTGGCAGTCTTGCAATGAGCTAAAAGTATCTTGTACCAATTGAATCCAAGAGAAAGCATCGTCTGATTCTTGCGGTATGAACAGCTACACATCTAAAGCTTCCATCACCCCCTTCGTATATGGGCATCCAAACAACAAATGGAAGATTGACTTATCATTTGCACCACATAAATAACAGCCATTTCCCACATCAACTCCTTTAGAGGTAAGTCTAGATCTCATAGGAAGTATGTTCCTAATTGCCCACCATAGGAACACTCTTATCCTGGGTTGCACTTCTACCTTCCACACCATCTTCCATAATTTTTTAAAAGCCCTTAGCTTAGTTGGTGTAACAAATTGATCAGTGTCATCAATCCCTTGAAGTTTCTTGTTCCACCCAAACTTGTAGCCTTCTTTTACATGTACAATCCCCTGTGATCATAGTTCCAAATTATAATGTCTCCTAGATTGACCTACGTAAGAGGAATTTGTAGAACAGTCTCTACAATCCCCTCATCAAAGCAGTTATGCACTAGTACTTCATTCCAATGTCTTGGCTTCTCGAGGATCAATTAGGAAACATGCTCAACATGGGGGTTTAGCTCAGAGCGTGTGTTTAAGGTGAAGCCAGAGATATTGGGTATCCAAGGATCTCTCCAAATATTTATTTGAGTGTCATCACTTACCCTCCAAAGACAACCCATTTTCGGCACCTTAATTCCTTCAAGTAAACTATGCCATGTGTATTGATGGATTACTTCTTGCTTGAGCTTGAAAAAGCTCATCATGGGGAAAGTATTTTGCTTTCAAAATTCTTGCTATCGAAGTATTAGGATTATGCATTAATTACTATCCCTGCTTTGCCAATATAGCCAAATTGAAAGTGTATAGGTCCCAAAATCCCAATCCTCCTTCCTCCTTTGGCCAGCAAAGTTTCTTCCAACTAAGCTAGTGGATCTTCCTTGCATATCCTTTAGATAGCAACTTCTTTTTCCAGCCTTGTATGCATTTCCAAATCCTATCTTCAACAACTAGAAGGTTTTATTTTTTGATCTCCCCATCATTGAAAGTAAGCCCAAATATTTCTCTAAGAAAACTTCTACTATGATAAGGCAAATCTATGACAACCTACTTTTGGTGTGAGTACTAGTATTAGATCTAAATAGGAGGCATGATTTATCAAAGTTAATTTTCTAGCCTGATGTTATCCCATACTCGATCAAAACATCCAAATTGCCGAGCTATCTTCATCAGTGGCCTTAGAAAAAAAAAAATAAAGTGTCATCTGCAAAGAAGATATATGATACTTTAGGCGTAGCTCTACATACTCTTATCCTTGAAATCCTCCTTTCCCCTTCCTCTCTCTGAAGGAGGTTAGATAATCATTCTGCACAGATCACAAAATGGTATGAAGATAAAGAATCACCTTGCCTTAGCCCTCTATTTGGAGAGAAAAGGCCCCCTGGGCAACCATTCAACAATATGGAATATGAAATAGAAGAAATATAAATCATGTTACACCAACTATTACTAAAACCCATCTTCAGCATAATTACCAGAAGAAAAGTCCATTCTACTCTATCATAAGCTTTACACATATTTAATTTCATAGTCAAATATCCTTCCTTACCAAATCTCCTACTTCTCAGAGCATGAACCAACTCATGCGCAATTAGGATGTTATCCAAGATATGTGTATTCCACACAAAAGCACTCTGAGACTCTGATATGATGCTTGGAAGGATAACCTTCAATCTGTTAGCAAGCACCTTACTTATGATTTTGTGGAGAACATTGCATAGAGAATTTGGCCTAAAATGAGTAAGGTCCTGTAGGTTTTTTTATCTTGGGAACAAGAACAATGAAATTGAAATTAATCGTATCCAAATCTCCCTCCCCATTAAGAAAAGCTAGCATTGCCAAAGTATCTACCCCCTCCCCCACTATACTTTAATACTTCTGATGACATAAAGCTGGCAGTCCATCCAAGCCTAGTGCTTTAGTAAGGCTCATTTGGATCAAAGCCTCCTTAACTTTCAAGATTCTGTATGGGGCATCTAAGAACATTCTTATATCTTCTGAGATGCGGTTGTTTATTCTCCCTAAAACTTCATCAATGCTCTCAGCCGAAGGGTGAGTGGAAGTAAACAACTCCATAAAATAATTATTTGCCATGCCCTTTGTATTCTTCCTATCAAAGTCCTATCCTCCATCTTCCTATTTTAGTTTAGATATGTTATTCTTCCTTTTCCTTGCTATGGCTCTACCATGAAAACGTTTAGTATTAGAATCACCTTCTTTCAGCCATTCCACACGAGACTGTCTCCGCATGATTTCTTAACGTTGCAACAAATCATGCAATTGAAGGGCCTCCACCAATTCCATGGTCTGCGATTGTTTGTGCATCTCGTTAATTTTTTGATTTGATCTTTTGATCTGGGAATTCACATTGCAAAAAGTGTGCTTATTTCACAACTTCATCTTAATCCCCAAAGTATCAACTGCCTCAGCCACATCTTCAAGGGTCTATATAGGTCCCATATTAGACGAAGCTGCTGCAATTAACTCCGAAAAACCTTGCTCCCTGCACTACATCTTTTCAAAACAGAAAGGCTTTTCTTGTCTATTAGTGGAAATATCCTCACTCACTACAAATGTTTTAAGCATCATAGGTAAATGATCTGAATGGGACGATACTAAATGAGTTACCTTTGCATTATGCCACCACTCCACCCATCTCATGTTTGCATAGAATCTATCAAGTCGGCACTATATATTTTGGTCCCCTCCTCTTCCATTTGACCATGCAAACTCATGTCTCATAAAGTGTATATCCTGCAACCCACATAAGTTCACAGCATCCCAAAAATTGTCCATTTGCCACTAGTGCCCAAGTTGACCTCCAATTTTCTCATGGCCATATAAAATCTCATTGAAATCACCTCCTACCAACCATTCCTCATCATTGTGACGGTAGAGACTTTTTTAAAGTTGCCATGATATTGCCTTCTCTACTACACTCGGATGCCTATAAAATCCAGTGAAACACCACAGGGTATTATCATCTTTTTGAACTCTCACATCTATCATATGATCATTGTAGGCTTCCAATGTCACTTGAATGTCATTCCTTCAAATCAAACCCAATCCACCTCTTCTGTCATTACTGTCTACTTCCACCCCACATGAAAATCCTAACTTCCCTTTCACTTTTTCCAATTTATGTCTTGCAAGTTTTGTCTCACACAAGAACATGATATCGGGATCATGTTGCCTTATAAGAAGGTGCAACGCTAGAATTGCTTGTGGTGTCCCGAGCCCATGGCAACTCCAAATTATGATCTTCATGGCTGTCGATATAGTTGGGCATCAACTCTGCCATATCATAGACTACACTTCTTTCGCTGGTTCTTGCTACTTCTAAACCTTCATTGCACCCCCTTGGGCATCCAACTCTACCGTATCATAGACTACACTTCTTTGGCTGATTCTTGCTGCTTCTAAACCTTCATTGCACCCCCTTTACATCAGTGTCCATAGGCTCTTGTCCTCTTATGAAGGCTTCAAGTGTTTTTTTAGTAGTAAACTTTTTGCATGGTGTTGTTCTTGCCACACTTTTTCCTCTAGACAAAATTTTCCACCATTTTCCCTACTTTCCTTTTTCTTTTCTTTTGATCCCGCTGCACTAGTTCTTTGTGTTTCTTGACCATTATCAGCCATATTTTCTTGGTGCTAGGTGCTATCTTTTGTCGTTTCTTGGTCCCCTTGGTTCTCGAATGACTTTTCAACACTTTTCTCTGGATTGCTAGTCCTTTGTTCACTAGGCAAAGCTTGATGGCTCAATGTTGGTGGACCTAGCATCAGTGGCTTTGTAGTCGCTGGTCTATATGTCACCTAAGAATCACCAATGCCTCCTTTTGCCCTCAGCCAATCTCCAAACTGGTGTTACACCTCCACCTCGAATTCTAGGTTCTCGCCTTCCTCACAATCATCCAATAAATGTCCCAGCAAACGACACCGATAATAGAAGTTTGGGATCCTTTTGTATTGAATTGGAAACTACTATGGTTTTTCTACTTCCCCACCATGAGTTTCACTCCTCTCCATAGTGGTTTCCATATGTCTAGCAATACTTGAATCCTTAAGTTTGTACCCCTTGGATTTCCTTTTGCGTCAACATCCATAGGCATGCATTTGCCTAGTGAGTTTCCAATCAATTTTCTTATCACTTCATTCATTGCCATTGCGAGAAGATCCATTACACGCATCCAGAAAAAAGAATAATTAAACATGATCTCAGAAGGTCTAACTTCTCCATCATATTGTTGAGCAATGAGAAGCTACTTATCAAAACTCCATGGCCTCCCATCAAGAACCCTATCATAGTCTTTCTTCCTAAAGAACTCGAACAAGACTCTATTCTCACCAATTCTCTTGTACTGCATCCCTTTTAGTCGTTTGCATATCTTTTCCATGGTTTTGCCTATTGCTCTGTGGTTGTATGGTCGTGTATAGATGAGAGAACCAACGAGGTGAATTTCTCGTTTGCACTTGTGCTTCCTTCCTCTCCCTCGATAACCCCTACATCAACTTCTCCCTCCTCTAAAAGTTTGATTCTTCCACCTTCCAACAAGTTCTTCCACCATGATATTCTTCCCTGACCAAGGTAGACGACACGCACTTTCAAGAACTAAAGAAAAATGACGAAACCCACATTAACAGTGGGAATAGACTCTTATCAAGGAGAGATATTACGCTCTCATTCCAGGGGCAGTGCCAAACCCCTAGCAGAAAGCCATACAAGGAGAGAGACACTCTTATAACAACGTACACGTGATGAAGAATATTTTAGAGGAAGAGCAATATTCACTCATTTAAATAACACTATTGATGAAATAAATAATTACATACTTAACATGATTGAAGGTCCAACAAATTAAAACAATACTGAAACTCAGATGGGATTAACAAAGCAACTTATAACATAGCAAAACAAGGAGCTTATGTATCTAAAAGAATTTTTTAATACTTTAAATTTGACTAGATTCTCAAATCATTACTTGTAATTGAAAGAAATGTCAATTATGTTGCTAAGGAACATAAATTCCACATCATAATTTGTAGGGGAACAAAACTACTAATTACATAACTAGGAGACTCGATAATAAAAGCATTATATCAATTTCAACACAAAAGTACCCCTGATTAGTTTTGACAACAAAAGACTTAAAGTTACCTCTTGTTTTAAGAAGAAAACAATTCTCAATAAAGTTATGCTATGCAATGACAATAAATAAACATTAAGGCCAATCATTAAACTATATTGGGTTATATTGAATTTTTAAATGCTTTCAATTTATAGGATTCTCAAATCATTGTTTACAACTGAAAGAAGAAATGCCAATTGTATTGCTAAGGAACATAAATTTCGCATCATAATTTGCAAGGGAACAAAACGACTTACAGCCATGGTTGTGTTGGTCGATGATGCATCTCGTTTTCAAGCTCTAATCGATGCCCCTGCACATCTCATTATAGTTCTTCACTAGGCTTGACTATGTTCAGACTGTCTGGAGGGAATTTATACACCTAAAAGACTCAAAAATAGAAACATTACAACAATGTCAACACAAAAGTATCCCCGATTAGTTTTGACAACAAAAGACTCACCTCTTATTTTTAGAAGAAAACAATTCTCGATAAAATTGTGTTAAACAAAGTCAAGAGTGAAGACCAATTATTGAACTATATTGGGATATATTTGCTAAAATATGTATTTTATCATAGTTGTATTGTCTAGAGTGACCTCACCAAAATAGTTGATAGTTCTTATAATTGAAAATTATGAGAAATAGCAATGCCCTCTCCCTGGATTAGGGTGAGCCTTCTCCCCAACCTAAATTTTAAATTATCAAAACAAAGAAAATGAAGACAAATACATAGATTACCCTAAGAATTTTGTCTACAATGAGTGTTCAACAAACTCGCTCCCTCAATATAATTATCTTTATTCTATTTTGTTGTGTAACATAATTAAAGAAAAATAATCAATATATTCTTGCTATATATAATTTTTAATTAATATTATACCTTCCTCTTAGAAAATTTTCTTATTAATAACAATTAGCAATAATAATTAGTAAATCCGTGCAACGCACAGGGATTATCTCAAATTTTAAAGTATTAAGAATTTAAGTATTAAATACTTTCAAAATTTCTTTCATTATAACATCATGTAAAAAATAACATGTGAAAAGGAGTCAAATTAATAAAAGAAATATAATAATTTATCTAATAAATAAAGTATAATAACTTCCATATAAATAACTAATAAATTGAACAATTATTTATGTTAACTGATGTTATATGAATCAACTATATATATAATTTTTTTTTTTTAGTTTTCTATCAATATCATCTATTAGAGGCAAATTTATTCAAGATACAGTCAGACACTAAATGTGGCCATCTCCTCGACTAAAATTTGAACCATAGTTCACCATATTTGGAAAACTAACCTCTTCCATTAAAACCAAATTATGTTGGTATAGATATAAAATAATACAAAATATGTAAGAATAAAATTTAATAACTTAAAAATATATTTTTTCATTAAAAAAAACTTGAATATATATATATAATACTTTCTCATTCAATATAAATAAAAGTACTAATTAAACATGGATTTGGTTCTTGAAAAATGCATGCGATATTAAGTTAATCTTTGAAATATTTTTTTTTTTTTACATCCAATAAATCTCTGAAGATCAACCTATGAGATCACATTAATTCTTGAAAATTTTTTACATCAAATAGACCCTTAGAAATTAAAATGTGATATCACTTTGATTTTTGAAAGACGCATATTACATCTATTTAATTCTCCGATTTCGATTATGAGTTTTCAATGACCTATTTGACATAAAAAAACTTTCAAAATGACTAAGTAACATTACATTTTAACTTTTAGAGATGTATTTGATGTCAAACAACTTTCAAAGACTAATGTGATATCATATTTTAATTTTCAGAGACCTATTTAATGTCAAATAACTTTTAAGGACTAATATGATGTCACATTTTAATTTTCAAAAGCCCATTTGCTGTTAAAAAACCTTTTAGGAACTAAATTGTTGTAATATATTTCCTTTAGAGATTAAAATACATATTTACTCAAATATAAAACTAAAAACAAAGATAAGGATACACTGCCGCTAAATCCATGCTCTGAAAAAATAAACGGAATAAAGACCTTGAGTCGTTTCATTTTTGCATCCAAGTCCATTTGAGGAATACAAATGAGGTAAATATTTAATGTTTATGATAATATTATAATTTAATGTTTCTAAAAGCAAGTAGGAGTTGCATATAAAAAATACTTTTTTATAAAAAAAATTGTTTTTGAATATTGTTTTAAATGTAATTTTTTCAAGTTTATTCAACCAATATTACGAGTGACAAGGATTTTTAATTTAGACCACACATTAATTAAAAGCATATTTCATAAGATTTTACACTCTTGCTATACTTTTGGTATTTCCATAGTTATTTGTAAGGGAATTAACTTGAAAGAACTTTAATTAGAGGAACCAAAAATTGGAACCACAAAAAAAAAAAGTTATAGAGGGGATTAAATCAAACAAAAAAAAGGGGGTTTTGCTAACTAATGCTCTAAGAGTATTGGTTAAGGAATCAAGACAAGAAAAGTTTTCCAACTTTTAATCCTGTTTTCATTTTTTGTTTTTCTTGTTTTTAGGATTTTGTGGAAGAAATAGTGAAAACAAGAAGTAAGATTTTATTGTTTTCACTTCTTTCTTCACAAAATCTGAAAAACAGGAAATACAAAAAATAAAAATAAGAAATGAAAACAGAAATCAAACACACTCTAAAAGTCCTACTTTTTAAATGTAAAATTTCATTTTTTGAGCCTGGCATTGGTTAGATAAACCCAAAAAAAAAAAAAAAACCAATCGATCCCTAAGCTATTGCTAACCTTGGGAACTTTCATTGTTGAGAAACGGGTTTGTTTGATTTTTATTTTCATTTCCTGTGTTTCTTGTTTTCAAGATTTTATGAAACAAATAGTGAAAATAGTGAAAACAATAAACTCATGTTTCCTATTTTCACTAACTCCTTCTCAAAATCCTAGAAACAAAAAATCCAATAAATGAAAACAAAACAAATAGGCCCTTAGGTAAGGATGACAAGGAGGAAGTGGCATGGAATAATGAGGCAACTTTTACAAAATGTGTGTTTGATAGTTATTAATTGAAAGGAAATGAAACAACTAAGGAATGTGCAGAAATTTCCCTTGCCATAATGTCATTAAAATGTCATGTTCGTTGTCCTTCCAAATTAGAGGGTATAGATGGAAGTATTATGATTTGGTGCCCAATTTAGTTTAACTACTAAAGTTTTTGAAGACTCTAATGATCTACCACTCTCAACACTATCACAACTACAAAGTCAAAGAAGAGGAAGGCTTGTTGTCAACAATGACAAGGTATATGCAAAATCTTTTCTTTCTAGTGAATTATGAGATTGTTGAGTAATTTAATTGTTTGATTTTTCTTTCATTAGGTTTTGATTCTTCTCACCTAAAGAATGGGTTGGTGTAGGTCATCCTTTCCTAGCTGTGAATGACTCTAGTGGAGACCTACAAAAACACTTTGATGCCTAAGTTAGAGAGTATTCAAGGTAATGTTTATGGTAAAATTGGTTAGATAGTATACCTAAGAAGGTATGAATCCTTATGTAGTTGAAGATGAAATTGATCAGAATCTTTCCTTCTTATTCGGGATAAACAAATCCTCTTGATTCTTTTAAGAATTGTAGCATGGATAAACTGGAGGAGGATCAATCCTCATTAATAACCTGATTTTTCAATGTAGTTACCACAATTATGGGATTTAACATTTTGGGATGTGATCTAGTAGATTTCCTTTGTGTATTCAAGCTCCTAGGTACAGATTTTGTGGTTGATGGGTCTTTTGGGTCGTATCAGAGCTTCTCTCGTATAGCCCAAGCTCATTACCCATGGGTCAAGCTATAGCCCACATAATTAGTCCAATCCTAAATGATAAGCTCTATGGATATAGGGGGAAAAAATAATGTTTTTAGAATTTGAACAATCTTTAGAATTTAAACTAATTAATAAAAGAAGTTTAAGATTGAGTTAGGAGTGAGATTGAATGAAAATACTTAATACATACTACATATATAAGTAAAGCGATAAGAAAACATTGGCATATATCTAAATAAATTATAATAAAAGTAAACTATGATACATATAATAAAATTAATTCATTAAGAAATAGAATAAATGAAATTTATCCTACATAAATATAATTAAATATATGTTGAACCAAAGGTAAAATTTATAGATTTCTCCCTTAACTTATTCTATGTTTTTAAATTCATTCTCTAACTAATAAATATTCTAAATTTGCCTTCGTCTAACTATTAAAAATTGAGCATATTTATTTTCTATGTGAATATCATTGTTTATGTTAATGGAAGGATCCTATTTGACATTTGTACTGGCAAAATTAATACAATGGCATCTCGTGGCAAGTGTCATTTTCAAATTCACCCTCTACATATTAGGCGATCCAAATTAGCCTTCCAAATTTTAAAAGCCAAACATGTTTATCCTGTATGCAAATATCATTTATTACACTTTGAAACTTGATAAGAAAAGCTCTATTGCTCGTTTTGTGTTGCATCTTTACTTAACTCACAAGCTTCTTTGTTCTTCTTCTCTAATCTCCTTGGTTACCTTTTGAATAGGGGAGACAATACACCTTGGCACCTAGTATGCTTCATATTTTTTACCCTATATTATAAAGGAATTTAATCTTATAGGTTATGTTTGATGTGATTTATGGATAAAATAACATGAAAACAAGGAATCTTATACTGCATCATTCTATCAATGTAACAAAAAACATTTGCAAAAATGATTGCTTGCACAAAAATTTTGGTTAGCCGAATGGACTTTGTCAAAGGCATGCCAGGGAAAGTTCCTAGACTTGTTGATGAACTCAGATAGTGCAAACACTACCGATTCCCAAATGCTCAAGTGATTTACACCAAGAGAGGAACTCTATCTCTTGGCAATGGGTTCCCAAACTACTCCAAAGAGCATTTGATAGGCAGGTTAACGAATCAAGTCGCTAGAAAGAATATTGGTGAACAATTGAAGGCCAATAAGACAAATTGAAAATTAAAGGACTAAAAGTAAATGAAAGACTATAAAGCAAATGTGGTAAAGAAAAGCTATAAAGTGCTGAAACATAAAGGCTATAAATGTAAAAGGCAAAAATATAAACTAGAAAAGTAAAGTATAGAAAACATAAAGGGAAATGTAAAAAGGACTTGTGTTTTGATTGATCTATTTAGGGGTCCTTGTACAGATTGTGCTCAAGGCTATTTATATACATACAAAACTTCACAATTATCCTAAGGCATCTATTAACCATGCCTCACACAACATAGTCAGCAAACTTCCTCATGGTGACCACCTCATAACCAGCTTCCATGTCTTCCTTGAGTTCACTCCTCTCAGCATATTGGTAACTGCTTAAAACTGCTCCCGCTCTTTGCATTTCACTTGTTCCTCCTACATTTTGAACTAGAAATCACCTTCCTCAACTGTTCCTATTTTCTAGAAAGTGGTTGTGGACTTAGTCAAACTTTTTCTCCCTAACAAAAGCATGTTCCCCTTTAATCAATGCTATTAATTGATTCATGGGTTGCAAACCTTCATAAGACCCAAAGCCTAATAGAAAATTCATGTTATCGACTAACATTTAATGTCATTATTCAACTATCAGCCGTCGACTAACGACTATTGGCTAAATCAGTCGTCGACTATTGGCTGAAACCCATATCAAAATAACCTCAACGTGGCCAACTTTAGTTGCCATGTCAATGGCCTTGTCTTAGGCTTTCCGTAGATGTGCAATAATAGATATTCTGACACTTGGATTTTAGCTGATAGTCAATTGAAGTTTGGCCAAGTTTTTCAGCCACTTTTGATCAATTTAAGCTTAGTACTCTTCAGTAATACATTTTGTGTCAACTGTTGATCTCACCTATTTTTTGGCTAACTACTTTCGACTGAATGTCAATTCTAACGGAATATTACCTTGCTTGACTATTTCTCCTTGATTGTTATTCATCATCAGCTAGTCATAATTTTTTTGTGCCAACAATGATATTGGTGTTTGGTTTTCGAAATTTAGAGGTTGAATTCGCAACATTAATACTTAATGACAAATTTGAAAATAGAACTTGTCAAATGAGATATTATATGAACTACTTTTCTCAACTTAGATGTTATGTAGATTCCTTCCTTTGATTAATAAAGGACCTTTACGAAAAGGATCAATTCGAAACATTAATACTTAGATGACAAATTTGAAAATAGAACTTGTCAAATGAGATATTATATGAACTACTTTTCTCAACTTAGATGTTATGTAGATTCCTTCCTTTGATATATTAAACGACCTTTACGAAGAGGATCAATGTGATTGATTTTTAAAAGTTAAAGAATAAATTTAAAATATTTATTATTTAGAAGATCAATTGAAAATAGAAAATAAGTTAAAAAAATTATCTTTGCCTTGAATAAATTTTTGTAAATAAATTTATTCAAATTCAAATGTATTACAAAAATTTATTCAAATTCAAATGTATTTAAAATTTTAAAATCAATACTACATATAATCCTTTCTTAAAATTTTTGAAATTTTTCTTATGACATCGTCTTTTCCCATGTGAACTGTTATATTTGCATTAATAGCTTCTAGATCAACATAACTCTTTATCAAAGCACTCAATGTTATAGCCATCAGAAAAAAGTAAAAGGCACTCAATATTATGAGACTTTTCTATTCTCCCTCACGCGGTCAAAATGAAATAACGAGCGTTTGCGGTTTGACTTAAGCATGTGAACTGTATTGGTGGGACAATAAATCTTGCAAATCTCTCCAATACCCTTTAATGATCTGTACATCATTGACACGTTGTATTTTAATCATATCACTTGCTTCAAATCCAAATTTGTTAGTCCACCAGGATTATCTTTCCGTTGAAGTCCACACTCATAAATTGGTTAAAAAAATGCACCACGCCATATTAGAGGCTTAGCCAAATAAAATAAGTGAAGCTTGTCGTAAGGATAGTCTTTATATTTTATCTATTTTAAATTTTATTCTATGGATTAGCCTTTATCATATGCACAAGGACATGAATCAAATCCAATTAATAAACAACAGAAGTCAACATTAGTGTGTCTGCCCGTGAATATATATTTGGTTCTTGCGAGGAATAAGGTTTTGTACTCCTTTGATTGTTACAAAGGCAATGTTTCGAAATTTGAAAAATACATAGTTGCTTTTAAACGTTGACATTGGAGGACATACACATACATACATATATATATATATATATAGAGAGAGAGAGAGAGAGAGAGAGAGAGAGAGAGAGAGAGAGAGAGAGAACATAAATGGCACACGGTACCATTTGATATTTTATGTAATATTCGATTCGATTTCGAAAATTACAATTCAAGCTATAGTATGATAGTATATGATCGTGACTAAATCCCTGAAAGATCTTATCCTTAGGCATAGAATCACACATTTTATTTTTTTGGAAAACAATAACCCTTCATTATTATTTTTTTAAGTTGAACAAATTTCGTGACCCCATAAGAAAGTTAAAGAAAATTTATGTTAATAACCGTAAGGTAACTTTTAAATTGTATCTTTTTTTTTTTTTTTTGGAGACATATGCATTATATTTATTTATTTTGTTACTACGTATTATCACTGAAAATAGTCAAAATACTTATAATTTATGCTTATCAAAACCGAGTCACTTTAACGAACGTTGAGTGTACTGCAAAATTCATCATAATGAAAGTAACGAAAATGACTGCAATCTTTGATTGATTATTCGGCTAATTCATGCCATTAAAAAACACTATAAAGGATATATGGTTGAGGATTTGATTCCTATGTACGTATAATTTATCCAATAAAAACAATTATCGCATTATATCGTTTAAGAGGACCCCTTATTTTTAATGCAATTGCTCAGTTATCGCATTGTGGTTTCACAAGATTCTTACAAATCACATCAGAATCTCAGGCACAAAGTCTAACTCAGTTTTTATTTTAAAATGTTTTAAGTAATAGGATTCCCCGTCGTGTATTAGTCGTTTGTCCACCGTCAACATTAAAGTATATCTTATGATATTATAATATTATTGTAAGAACTTGACCTAAATGATTCTTAATTAACAAAGGAACAATATGCGTTGTGCACTAGGGAAATTAAGTATTGGACAGTTTCCAAGTTGCAACTCCATGATGAAGATACCGCATCTATTTTTGTATTTTAATCTATAAAAGTCAATTTGGTGAACACGTGTTATGAATGAAGCATTAAAGTGAAACCAATAAACATTTTTGTGAAGCAGTAAACATTTTACAGTTTTATTAAGACGTTCATAGTTTAAAAATTTTATAGAAGACGATTATATATAATACGTATCTTGATCGAAGACCAAAAAAAAAAAAGCAAAAATAATTAACTCGTCTTCAAACTTATTTTTGCTTTTAAGGTCAACTTTTAAGTAATAAACTTTTTAAATTTGTCTATTTAATTATAAACATTTTGAATTTGCGTTCTAATTTTTAAAAACTAAACATGTTTATTATCTTCGCAAATGTTATTTATTGTATTAGAAGGTGAATTTAAAAATAGAACTTCACACACACACACACACACACACATATATATATATATATACCAGATAAGATCCTTCCATTAATATAACAAAAGACATTTATGAAGAGAATAAATATATTCAGTTTTTGAAAGTTAGAAGATGAATTTAAAACTTTATTACTTAGAAGACAAATTTAAAAAAAATAAATAAATTAAAGGATGAATCAATTATTTTTGCCAAAAAAAATTAAGGTTATATTTAACATTATTTGTACCTTAATCATTTGTATCAATTCATTATGCAGCCAATTTCACATTATGTGGCTTGAGCATTCCTGTTCATGATATATTTATCAATATTTTTGAGATTAAGCATTAAACGATTTAACAATTATTATTTCTCTTCATAAAGGAACCAAAGTAGATAAGAATACCTAGAGAGTCTAAGATGATCAAGAGTGATCACCCGAGGCTCAAGCTTGATTTTTAACAGCATGATGATGGGTTGTACTTGCAAGATACTCCGATACTCAAGTCAATACCTGAGATAACTAAGAGGATGAAATATTGCATACCCAGGGCTTACAAGCCTTTTCGTAATGATTCAATGAGATGGTTACAAAGTTGAAACTACAAAAATTGAATCTTGAATTAGTATTACTTTGCACCATCTATGCATTTCATGAAAGTAATACAACTAGAGTTATTAAAATTGGACCGAATCAGTTGGTTCGGACCGGAAACCGGTGAACCGATCACTTGTCCGGTTCGATTTTTTATTCAAACCCGGTCAAACTTGATGCGAACCAACTATGAACCGGTTTTGAGGTAGAAATATTTTGAGTTCAAAAATTGTGGTTGGTGGGTTTTGAACCCTGTCTATGGAGAATGTTGGGCGTGCTCCACTACCACTAAGCCATATAACCTATTATGTTATATTACACCAATAATAATATATATTATATATTTATTTGAATTATATTGTATTTTTATATATTTATTTAATTAAATCCAGTTTAACGGGTTGAACCAGTGACCCAATAACCCAGTGCCTTGACCGAATCAATCACCGGTGTGAGTTCAATAGCTATGATTACAACCTAATGTAGCCTAGGGTAACTTGAACATGGAAGAAAATAAGTGTTGAAGGCTTACTGAATGGTGAGTTAGTGAGGTTGAGGGAGTGGTAGTGATTATGTAAAAGGAGCTGCAATAAAGAGGGGGTTATGGTGTGTGGCGAGGTGGCTAGGTAAAGGCAGTATAAAGAGAGTTTCTATGGAAGCAGTGAGCTATTGTGGCAGTGGTTAGCTTCTATAGTGGTGGTGAGGGGGTGTCGGGTGTTGAGGTAAGAAGGCGGTGAAGGGGGAGATTTTGAAGCTTTTAGGATGGTGGTTGATATATAGAGGATACTTCTTTTTTAAGGGTTTATTAGGTCTTACCGTCGTTCTAAAAACCAGATTGGATTGGCTAGTTGAATTAGGAACTAGCCAAGTGTATGGTCTGTTCATGCTCGAAAAACTGGTCGAGAATTGGGCCAAATCGGATTGATTTTACCAGTTGGGTGGTTTTTCCTTTTTTTAACAAAATTGAAATATAAAATTGTAATTTGATCATCATAGTGAACTTAAACTTCATTGTGATAAAAAATGGCCAAAAATACACCTTGGTTAGCCAAATTAAGGATAATTAGACCTCTTACTCTTTTAAAAAGAGCCTAGAAGAGATAAGTATAAGAAAACAATGTGATATATGGGTATTTATAGAAGTCTCAGAGCAAAAAAACTCTTAGTATAAACTATGGGATTTTTTGAGTGCTTTATAATAAAACTATTTTTTATATTAAAATTTTATTTTACTTTTTATTTGTAATATTTAGTTATTTTTATTTATTTCATATATATACATATAGATACACACACACACACACACATACACACACTCACTCACACACCTTTGTTGAACCCCCAATTGTATTGGTTAAACCAATAAAACTTTGAACTAGTACCTTATCTAGTTCAACATTCAGTCCGATTTTCAGAACCTTTGGTGCTTATTATAGGAATGTATTAAGAATTAGGGTTTAGGTTTTACCATTTTTTTTCCAAAAAAAAAGGCTGATACAATAAAATAATATAAAAAAACTAAAATAAACACATATATATATATAACATTATAATATTAAAGATATTTTAGTAACTTCAACTATGCAAGGACCTTATGTGGGAAAAATTCCCAAACTTAGGGCCTACACGGGGCAATCCCCACTGGATTCCCAAAGGACAGGAAAAATTACCATCCCTAGTAAAGATTATGAACACCAGAGATGATTAAATGGAAATTTGCATGTTTTCTAATTGTTTTTCCTCTCTCATTAACTTATCTTGGCTGTAACATCCCGAACTCTAAAGGTAGACTAGGATAGAAGGAAGTTCGGGCCCAAGACAAGGGCAAAATTGTAAATTGACAAACTATAAAAGAATTAAGGATGGAATTGTGATTATTAGATTGAAATGGCAGAATTGTAATTAAGACCTGACGGTTGTCGAGAGGAGCAAGTGTAGAAAAATCCCGATTCCGATATTTTGTGGGCCTCACAACACTGGGTAGATAATTAAAACACCCGTAATAACTTTAAACTGAGATTTTCTACTTAAAGTTTTGAACGAAAGTATGAGATTACTCACACAATGTTACATTAAGTCGGATAACTCAGAATACCCAAATTGACAGCCGGACACCTTAAATTAATCCTCAAGGATCCTATGTTGTCTGTGGGTATGAGCAACAGTTAAAAACCTTAGAATGTATAACTAGAAACTAGCCATACAAACCCTTTTAGTAACTAAAACTGAGCCATTCCGATTTTAACCTAGGAGAATTTAATTTTTACTTCAAATCCACCAATAAAATTTAACTTATCAAACTTAATGTCACGACCCCACTCAAGCCGTGACTGTAACACTTTACCAGACAAAATACTATGCTTAAGTCATAATATATTACCTGATAAGTTATTACGTGTTACTATCTAATTAAATTTCATTTTTACGTCAATGTTAATTACCCGCAAAGGTTAACTGTTCATTTCATATTTTTTTTTTCCTTCGGCTATAGAGTAACTAATGGGTAAATGCCGAATAGAAACAATATAATAAAATAAATAAATAAATAAATAAAATCTGTGGAATAAATAGAACTATCTGACTGCATCATATATATGTACATAGATGTTTGTTTCCAAAGTTTTCCAAAAAGATATATAAATGGTATAGGGTATAAAAATGAGGCTGCTAGAACAAAATAAACCAGCTTGTCTCTATGAAACAAAACCCTATGTGGTCCCCATGAGATATTTCATGTACAACTCCTAACCCCTATCCATTTGCCCATGACCCAGACTGCCAAAAGAGGGCCACTCTGTACACCTCCTGTTGCTATTGCACGTACGCTATCTAGATGGATTCTGAGGAAAGGAATCCATTGGCCATGCTGGCATCTACCGGAGCATAGCCGCCGCTGGGTGCAAAGGATGATGATGATGAACTTGCCGCCTCAGAGGGGTCCTCCTCCTCAGAGAACAAGATGGAAGGAGCCTTCGCAGGTAATGCCGTCGGTGGTGTTACAGGAGCTGCAGCTGCTGCTACTGGTGGTGGTGGAAAGGGATGTACCACATATATAGGGATGGCGATGTAAGGCACAGTAGGGTCAAAAAGAGGATGAGAAAGTGGAACTGCGAAATCTCTACCGAAGAAGAAGTAAAAACGAAAACGAGAGCTACCGGCAATATATACAAAGTCCAGCATAAGATCTAGATGGAAGTGCAAGTCTGGAAACTCAATGAATAGGACTCCTGTCGCCGCATTCTCCATGATCTGAGAATGGGGCAGAAACCTACAGTAGAGTGAGAAATAAAAATTTCTCAGTAGGAATCCTAATTCTATACACATCTGTCATCACCGTCATTCCCAGTTATTTCGGTTTTTCTTAATTATAAATAGTACAACATGATGGTAATATTCAACTTAAGACTTATGTCATGAAAATATAACCCGAAACAAACTAAATTTTAAATTAAAGCAATTAAATTATAGTTAAACAGACATGTGAATATAACAAAGACAGTAACCGTAAATAAACAGTAACATATCATGAGGAATAAATAGGTAACTACAACAATCAATTAAGAATCATCATACAGTGCATATAAATATACAAACTAGAAAATGCATCTTATCTTTGAGGGCTTTCGCCTTCTATAATTTATATTTTCCATTTTTGGTCCCCTGGGAGTCATTGGCCATATACTCCTGGGTAATAGTTTACTTTTCAGGATTGAACTCGTTCCTATACAGGATTGCCGGATTTACTTTCCCCGACTTTCCTACTAATCTATTCCCCTTAAAATTATTCAGGGGCTTGCTCAAGTAATATGGAATCCTTGATATCTTTCATAATTTGCATGCACAACTAACATTATTTTACTTGAACATCATGTATTCATACAAATATTTCATAAGGCATATGAATTCGTTGCCGAAATTTCGGCAGCATAACGGATCGAGTTTACTTTTCCATGAATAGTGCCAAGCTACCAGTACAATCAATTAAGTATGCAATTCAATGTAAAACAGCAAGTTACAGCAACATTATTAATCATATGGTATATCAAAATCAATAGAAATATCAACAGAGTTTTCTGCTTACTCTATTCTCTTTTGTCCGAATTTTGTAAAATCCACCTTTACTCCTATTCAACTCATTTAAACCTAAATTTTGGATATGTTATAGCTCTATGTGTCTAGTTTCCAACCCTTTTAGTCCCATCTCATTTTGATTTATATAGCACAAGTTATTAGTGTTTTACTTCAGACTGCCCTGTACTTAGCCAGAAGTGAACCCTTATAAGTGAAAATTCACTAAAAATAGAAATCTAGGTGAAATCATATGAAATTTATATCAAATTAAAGCTGACAGAACAAGCTTTCAAATGAAAGAAGTTACATATCATTTTCATAAGTATATCTTGAGATACAAGCCTCGTAATTTGACCATATTGGACTACCCTATTCCAACCCGATTTGAACTTAAGGCAACTTCATTGATGTGCTAGGAACAAATGGCAATGAATCTGATTCTGAAATTTTTATGAGATGTTTCCTTACATGTTAGCTTTCAAAAAGTGTTAGTTTCACTCAATTTAGAGTTATGTAGGGTAAGTTACACTCTTCTCAACTCATACTGCCCAGATGAGAATCCAGATTTCTTAGTCAAATTTCAAAAATTCATAACTAATTCTATACTAATCCAATGACCTTATATTTTAATAGCTAGAAATCCCTAGATGTCTAGTTTCATATAAAAATATATTCATCAAGTTTTGATGGCTATATTTTTGTCTGTACAAGACGGACGTATGGACGCCGTAGGGTTTTCACCCAATAGCTCCTTGATTCATTCTATCTTCAAGTTCTTTCATTCCAATTTCAATTCTAATCACAACATACATGCAAAATCAACCATAATCCATCATCATCACTCCAAATCACATCAGTATCATGAGAGAAATAGAATCCCCACACAGCCCCAAATCAAGAAAGACAAGAAGAAGAGTTAGATTCCTACCTTTCCTAGGTGTGCTCTTGCTAGAGTTGTGCTTTAGGTTGATAAAATTTTGGTGAAGCTTGAAGAGTAGTTGGAGATGGAGATGAGATGAGATGAGGAGGAAGAAGGATGAAGAGAGCTCAGCAGTATATAGCCGAATTTTCAAGGGAGTAGGAAAGGAAAAAAGTGAAAACTTTTGAAGCAAGTTTCATTTGATTGGTGGATGTGTGTTGGTAATTCAATTTGATTTGTGGCTACCTTCTTTGGGCTGAAAGTAGCGCCACATATGGAGATATTTTGGCTAAATCTTAGCCATCTATCCTTGGGCACTCATTGTATAAATTCTATTGGTTCGATTCTGATAATTTAAAATACCGAAATCTTATCAATTTCTCTTAAATCGGTAAATCGGTTTTAGAAAATTCTATGAGGTTTCCTATGTTCCTAATCTAGTTCTATCAAAGTTAATCCTTCTAAATATTACTTAATTGGCTTTGGGTAAATACTAAATCGAACTCTAATTAATCTCAATCATTCGATAAAAATCGAACAACTTAATTAAAAACGGTAAAAAATTTTCGAACGTTATAGTGACCGGCGCATAGGGACACATCCCTAGCAAGCCTATATTAAGCCCTTTTTCTAAATAAAATTGGGCAAAGTCTCCTTTGTATTTAGGACTATTTCCAAATAAGGATCCTTGCCCTACAAAAACAATACAAGCACACAAATTCATTGAGAATTCAGGTATTCTCATAATACACCCCACAACACACATCATAGGGGTTTAGAACAAGATCGGCTTATAAAAATATGAATACAAATCCATAATTATTACTAATCAAATTGATCATAACTAAAAATAGCTGTACTTAGATTACAATACATAAAACCCATATAGGAAAGACCCTGGCTGTAAATTAATGGAGCATAACTAGAGATATACAATTACATTCAAGGAAGGTGCTGTTTACTACAACAACCCTTGGGAACCACACGAACAAAGTGTGGATTTACTAGGAGACCAACACCTCCGACTGACCATAGAAACTTGAGCATGATTCTGCATCTGTCTAAAAATATGGAAAGGAAGAAGGGGTGAGTCATACAAACTCAACGAGGGACAATATACCTATAATAGGAGTGGGACAAACCAAAATACAACTTTTGCAAAATATAACATTTTAAGTTTCTTAAAACCCTATACCTCATTTCTTATTGAAAGTACTTTGTCTACACATCAATTACCGTAAGATTTTCGGTACAACATACATAATTCATTGAATCGCCTTTTTAATTAAAATGGATATAACTTTTTATGGATATGTAAGCATAATACATATAGGAATAACTATGATATTAAAGATAGAACTACTTTTCCATAACATAAAGAGTAAATACTTATTTAAAAATCATGATAAAATGTCACAATCCATCGGGGCTGTGACCGATGCTTGGAGGTGACGGACGTCCAGCAAGCTTTAAACACCAAATTTTCCGTGACAAACAGATAGAGTTTTCTCTATTTTTCCAGCTTTCCCGTAAAAGCTAGACCTGTTCCAACAGTCAACTAGCACATATATCCAATTTCACACACACACACACACACACATATATATATATATATATATATATATATATATATATATTTGTGTATGAGTGTGTGTGTATGTATACATATATTAGGCATTCATTCATTATAAACAACATATTTATATCTATCTACTTACACATTTTTATACATACAACCATAACAACATAGTGCTCAAGAAACGTGTTTTACAAAATAAACAAATTCCTATACACATATCCCATCCAAAAAGAATGTCAAGCAGTAGGTTCCTACCTGTGGATTGTGGAGCAACTCTAAGGCAGCAGTTATATTCAAAACATCAAAATAAAAGTCTAGAAAAAAAAAAAAACTCTCACATATAGAGGGGCTATCAAAAAGTGTCTGCACTCTACACCACTAGAGGACCCGAAACATATACAGCACTAGAATTTGAAACAGGAAGGGAAAATAAGTGAGTCCAACTGACTCAATGAAGGGCAATAGTGCTATAGCATATGAGGACAAGTTCTAAAATAAAACAAATTGCACATAAATAAAGAGTTAATATCAAAACTAAATATAACTAAGAAATTAACATAGAACTATGGAATATGTGAAGAATAAATATTATTTCACAATTTGAATGACAATTCTCAAAATAAATAGAATTAATATTATCTTACAATTTCGAAAATACATCTCTTAAATATGAATATTAAAGCAGGGAGGTTTCTAATTCTCAAATTATCCAAATGAGGGTTAATTCCTTCAAATTTGACTATGTAACATCCTCATATAACATAATAGGAAATAATAAAAATAAACTTTTATTATTCACAACCTTACCCCTAAATTTTTTATAAAATGATATTTATGTCCCTATATCAATAGGATTAGTAGAATAAGGTTTTAAACAAAGCAGAATCACGTAGTGAAAACATAGAAATCTAAATCTCGGTTGATTGAGCCACGGAGGCATCCATATGTGAAATGACATAGGATGCCCCTAGACTTGCCCATAATCACGAAAATGCCATTAGTTATGGAAAACAGAAAACAGAAGGCCCTAAATTTGCAAAAAGTTTAATGTACACTGTTAATCGATTTACTCGGTTTTATTGAGTTTGTAGAGTTAATTAAAAAAGTTAATTAGAGGTTAACTAGGAGATGATTAGAAGTTAATTCGAGAAACTAGGATTACGACAAAAACATATAAAACCTCACAAGATTCTTCAAAACCGTTTTACCGATTTAAAGAAGATCGGTAGAATTTTGGTATTTTAAACTGTCGGAGCCGAACTAATAGGATTTTAAACTCCACAACCCTACCTCAAGTGGCTGAAAACTCAGCCACTTAACACAAGAAAGTGGCGCAAGAAAGGCCACAAGGAAGGAGGGTGTTGGTTGAAAGTTGGCCACAAAAACTCCAACCAATCAAATTGCAAGAATTCACCAACCTCTTCAAAGCTTCATTAACACATTTCTTTCTCATCCCTTCAGCCTAATCTGTGCTGCCTTCTCCCTTCTTACAGCTCTCTTCTTCTCTTCTCCATTCACTCAACTCCATCAAACCTTCAAGCTCAACAAGGTTTTGTTAATCCAAACTCCAAAATCAAGCCAAATCACATACAAAGAGGTAGAGATTCAACTTTGTTCTTGTTTTCTTGGGCATGGGTGACTGATTTGGGGCTTTTGTTTCTTACTTCTTGATGTGACAATTGGATGTATATGATGATATTTGGCTATTTTGTTGGCTGTTTGTGATGTTGAAATTGATTAGAAAGCAAGAAAGGATGAAAGTAGGAAGATGTGAGAAGCTGGAAAACCAAAACCCTTCGGCAGTCCATACGGCGGAGTGTACGGCTCCATCTACAACTGATTAAATTTTATGAAACTATTTTTCTGTGAAACTAGACATTCAGGGCTTTCCATACATATATAATATAAGGCCATTGGATTAATATTGAGAGAGATATGAATTTTTGAAGTTTGACCTAGGTTCTTGAGTTTGATTCTAGGCAGACTAGATTATTTAGTGTAGAACTCGCCCTATACTACTTGGAATTGAATGAAACTAACCTTTTTAGAAAGCTTATACATAGGATAATATCCCATAAAAATTTTAGAATTAGATAAGGTTCCGTTTGCTCCCAGTGGTCTGAGGAAGTTGCCCTATGTTCAAACCAGGCCAAAATAGGGCAATTTAGAAAGGTCCAATTTCAGGGCTTATAACTCAAGCTCTACTAAAGAAAATGAAATGGAACTTCTTGAAAATGAAAGCTTGTCCTATTAGATTTAATATGAGACCACTTTTGTATGATTTGAGTTAGTTTTCGATTTTTAGTGGATTTTTACTTTTAAGTGTGTAATTCTGGCCAGTTACAGAGCAGGCCAGGATAAAATCTAAATAACTTGAGCTATATTTATCAAAATTAGATGGGACCAAAGAGGTTAGAAAATAGATACATAAGACTTCAACATATCCAAAATTCAGGTATAAATGAGCTAAAATGAATTTAAGGCTTAATTTCTAAAAATGGGCAGAATTGAAGAATGTGAGCAGAATTTCTAAAGTCAAAGGATTAGGCACCTCAATCATATATGAGTCCAACTAAAGTCTAAGTATTGTAATTCCATGTTGGTGCTTGAAAGATTAATGCAAAGATTGTTCTCATGAGATTGGTGAATGAAATATGAATGAAGAGTTCTGATTTATCTGTACAATTGGTTTTCTGAGTATTGGCATTATTCATGGGAAGCAGACACATTCCGTTATGCTGTCAAATTTTTGGCAGAATCATATGAAGTTATAATAGCTTATGTTATGAAGATTTAAGTTATGAACATGAAATTCTATATGCAAGGATATATGAGAGTAAATGATGCAACATATATATGAGTGCAATTAGCATGTTTATGCATGAATATGTATGAGAATGAAAGGGTATGAATATATTAAATGTGAATCCCTTCACCTGAAGGCAGTTATGAGATCCCTCCTTGTGAAGGTAGTTAAGTAAGATAAGATATAGGTCCCTTTACTTGGAGGCAGTTGCACATTGAATCCCTCTCTGTGAAGGCAATATAAAACTATGAGATCCCTTTACCTTGGAGGCACGTGGTCAGATGAGATCCCTCTACATTGAAGGCAAGTGGTCAGCTGAGATCCCTCTATTCTTGAGGCACGTGACCAAGAGAGATCCCTTCAATTTAGAGGCACGTGGCCAAAATGAGATACCTCTAAGACTAGAGGCACGTGAATCCCCTTGTAGGTCAGTTCTGTGTGACGACGGTCACGAGTTGAGCTCACTCCTAGATCAGACTATCCAAGAGCAGTGAAGACTAAAGAAAAGAAAGAAAAGAAAGCTAAAGAAAAACACCAATGCATTTGCAAGAATTCAAGTATGAGTATTTGCATAATTATATTCTATGTTTTATTGATGTTGAGACTGTTCTATCTACTTGTGCTGTGATTATTATTCCAAATATGAAATATTGCCAATGTGACTCAAGTGTATGACTAAAATGAACTCTGCTTCGGACAATATGTTTTCGAACTATAAAATTTAACAGTTTATATAACATGTCCACCCTTTTTGCATAATAAACCGGAGCAGTTGGAGATAATCACGATGACACGGCATATGGTAGTTTAAGGAATCCTACTGAGAATTTACAATTCTCACTCCTATTTTTATTTCGGTGTTATCTCTAGATAGTTTAGAAGATCCGAAGAAGGTCCTCCAAGGCGGAGTTAACTAGTAAGATTGAAGGTAGCTGAAGGTTGCTGCCAGACAAGGTTCGATTAAGTGACAGTAACAACTCCTAGGTGAGGTATTATGACTTAAGTATAGTACCATACTGGGGGGGTGTTACAGACTGAGTCGGCAGTGTATGTTGGCCTCACACACGCTCATTGAGCTAGCAATACCCCTATTAGCTGGGTTCGAAACAAGGTGCACCAAAACTAGTGTCAACGACCGCAAGCTACCGATTAACTTAGAATCCTCCTGCAAGGTATATAAAAACTAAAATAATAGATATCAATAAAAGCTAAAGTTACAAATATCAAATCAGATTTCGAAGAACAGAAGTATTCATCAAAAATTTAAAATTCCAAAATGTAAGTTACTCAATAAGTCAAGTTAGTAATCCAAACAAAAGATTAGAGCTTGTCTTTTCGATTATACAATTTGTAATCTTTTCTAAAAACTTCCAGAACATTCAACGATTGCTTACCAGAAAAATTTCTTCGAACCAAAATAGACGTTCACAAATAGGTAGATATTTCAAACAAGATGATAACTATAGCGCAAAACAAAACAATCATAATTAACTAAATAAATAAAAATAAGTTGTCAATATATTAAAATCAAACCAATACTAATGGCATAAAACACATATGCCATAGAAGCCTTATCCACTCACAAAATATCAGGGAACGTCTGATTTAGGTCCTGGGCGCTGCTGAACTGGCAGGTTGGTCTCCTAGGGGATTTGAAATCATGCATAAGTGATTATTTACAATTTAAATACAAATTTGGTTTAGAATATAATCTTTACCCACTTTATTTAACTCTACAACTAAACTTTAAACTCCTTGTCATTTACTAAAGCTCCTGTTTAATTTATTCCCAAAATCAACATAAAACACCTTTTAATATTTTTGTTGCTACAACTAACTAACTAATTACTTGTATAATACTAGTTTTATTTCTGCATGATTTGGTTCCACTTAGAGCAATCTCTCACCTACCAGTTTCTATCCTCACTCTCACATAATCACTTTATTAATTTAACTAACAACTAGAAAGTCAATCTAATGTACTTCTAAAGTCGAGTAATATCTAATTTATTAACTCAAAACTGTTTTAATCTTCTCAATTTAAAATTAAAATTTCCAAGTTCTATTCACTCTTTACAACAAACTTACCCCAGGATCCCTTTATCCACCATTAAAATTACAAACTCATAGACCAGTAACTTACCAAGAGGCTGTGAATTTGGAAAGAGCAAAATCACCCTAGCCACTTAAAAGCAGAACAACCAAAAATTGAAAGAGAGAGAGACGTAAACAGAAAGGAAAATGTGAAAGAAGGGGTTCTATGGTGGTGGAGGTAGCGCAGATAGATGACGTGGCAGTGGTTGGTAGGGTGAGTGTGAGGAATGAGATGGAGAGAGCAAAAGAGAGGAACGGCTATGAGAGTAACAGAAAGAAAGACGTAACAGGGGAAAAGGAAAACGAAAAAAAAAAGAAAAAAAGAATGAAGATACAAAGCTAAAGAAGCTTATGGCGGTGAAATCAAATAAAAGGGGGGCCTACGGTGTGCCATATGAGTTATGGTGTATCGTGGTCTCCCTTTCCTCTTTTTTTTTTTTTTACCAATACTTCAGAAACTTCAACTAACAATTCGTTTATTTTTTACTCTTCTGTTACTGTATTCTTGAAAGTAAATAAAAGGAATATCCAAAGCATAAACTATGTAAATTTTTTTTTTTAAAGTTTGGTTACAAATATTTTATTCTAAACAGATATTTTATTTTATTTTTATTTTTAAATAGGGTTATTACATAAAACTTCAAGGGAGAATTCTCGTTCAGAATCCAGATTCAATCTTTTCCACCTCTGAGCATTACATATCATTGTCCCAACTATGGTTCCTTTATTAATCACCTCTGGGCGTTACGTATCGCCGTCCTCAAGGTGTTCCTATTTATTTCGGATATGTCGGCCAAACATGTCAGCTAGCAACCACCCTGCTAGCTGGGCTTTTCAAGGTGCACCAAGGCTAATGCTAATTGCCTTTAGCAAGCTATTTCTGACATAGTTTCCTCCCCTTAGGTAAACTTTACTATTTGCTAAAACCTTGTCACTAAAACTTTTCTTTAGCTCAAATCATACATATTATTGCTTATAGCTTTAAATGCATAATAAGATTCAAGATATAGTACTTTCAAACTATTCATTATCCTAAGTTCTTTCTCATTTTATTGCAATTTAGCTATCTCTTTCTATCAAATTGCTTAAAGCATTGACTTTAAGAACATAATAATTTTCTAATAACTTAAAACTTCATATGTTTCTATCATATTACAGAAATATCATAAAACAATTCTATAAGAGCTTGTCCCACACATATATACTCAAATATATATATACATGCACATAACTAACATTATTACTTCAAAAGTTCTATAAATAGGGAGTAAAACACATTAAATCAATACTTTCATAAAATTTTACTAAAATACATTTTAGTCATGTACTTAGGAAATTAAGGATATGAAACTAACTATAGATATAATATCACTCACAGTGTTAATCCAAGAGAAGGAGTAGCCTTAGTATGTTGTGCCACGGAGATATGGTTGCCACACAAGTTATCTAGCACCAAAAACATCATTATCCAAACACTAATTAGCCTATAGAACCAAAGATTAACTTGAAATAGTTTCCATAATACAAAATCCCCAATTTGGAACCCTAGGTTCCCAAACCTCAACCTTAAACTTAATCCTCCAAGAAAATCCTTCCATACTCATGAAATAGAAGAAGATTTGACCTTAGAGAGTTACTTTGGGTAGTAAAAGAATGAAGAAGCTTGATGGAGGATGTGGGTCTCCTCCCACCTTTGTTTCTCTCACTAAAAGAGAAGAGAGAGAGAGCTTCAAGAGAGAACACCCAAAGCTATGGTGATGATGATGATCAAGATGATGGATTTGGTGGGTTAGAGTGAAAAATTGGTAAAGGAATAGTATAATCCATGTGGAGGAAGAGAAAGAAGATAGAGAAAGAAGAGAGAGAGAGAGATTGGTGAAGAATGGGGAAGAAGGGCAAGTTTCCTTCTTTAAACTCGTCCAGCAGGCGCATGGGCTTCTTTAAACTCGTCCAGCAGGCGCATGGGCACTGCGACCTAGCCACTTGGGTACCCGCCCGCTTGAAACCAGCTTAACCTACAGCATAGCCAGCGCCTAGGTGCTGGCCTTGGGCGCCTAGGCGCCCAGTCTCTCTTTTTTTTTTCCAAACACTTCTCTCATATCATCATATACTTATTTAAAACATAAATGTCCTTATTTATTTTACTCTCCATTAACTTTAAAACATAAATATAAATAAGGGAAATCCAATAAAAATATTAGAAAAATCAACCCCTTAAGAATCAAAATCCAATTTTTGGATTTTAGTACAAACTTTCAAAAACTTGCGTTTTCTTAAACTTCTAAACTAAAAACGGAAGGGTTAATGACTTCTTAAAATTTATTAAAAATCACTCTTCAATTCTTGGATACCTAAAGAACAATGATCAAGAATTTTATTCCCATGAAAATGTTCCAACCATATAGTCCTCCAAGGAGGCATAGGGTCCAGACTTAGAGCTTTTCTTGGGTCCAACAAGACAAAGTGTCACAAATTGTAGATCTCTCGACCCGGGCATTACACTTAAAGTACAAGCCACTCCAGCTTAACTAATAAGTCATCATTCTTTCATCCTTTGTCCCTCAAAAATTGGGCCTTCGCCTCCTTATTTCCTCTCCATCTTCATCTTTTTCTTCTACACTTCCATGGTTAAGAGCTTTAAGCTCAAAATTGAAAGCCTTCCTGACCTCAAATCCACTTGCTCCTTTATGAAAATTGATCCTCATCTCCTCCTCTACAAAATCCCTCAATCAATTTAAGGATCAACTACCAAGTGGAGTCTCTCCACCTCCATGTGAGTTGCTGCCATGGTGAGAAAAGAAGGCTAAGATGTTGCTTTTGTTTTCCTTGCTTCTATAATTTCAAGGATTTTGAGGTAGATAGCTCAAATCCTTAGCTATTTGATGTCTTATGCGGTTATGTGGTTGATGTGATTCTCTCATGATATCCTCGGTTTATGATTATATGGTAGTGTTATGATTCTCTTCTAGTGATTTAAGATGGAAAAATATTAGTTTAGATTGAAGATTAGATCAAAAGACCAAAAGGAACACAAAATAGAAAATTGTTGGAAGGAACCTTAAGGCATCATTCATACAATGAAGCCCATAACTAAACCTATAAAAGTTAAATTTGAATGAAACTAATTTTATATAAAACTAGACTTCAATAGCAATCCAACCATGTAAATTATAAGACAATTGGATTTAAATGAATTAGTTATGATTTCTAGAAGTTGGTTGTTGAAATCTACTCTCTATCTTAACTAGAGTGTAATATTAAGGGCATAACACGCCCTATATAACTTCAAATTAAATTAAACTAATTTTTATAGAAAGCTAATACATAGGAGAAAGAGATTATGTCATAAAAATTTAGGTCTACATCATTAATGGATTTTCCCCAGTAATTCCTTGAAGTTAACCTATGCTCTATTCAAATGGAAATAAGGTAGCCCATTTGAGAAGTTCATAACTTGAGCTCTACTTATCCAATTAGGGTGAAACTTATGAGATTAAAATATGATTAAATAGCTACACATTGATATAAATTTCATATTAAAATGGTTAAATATGGATTTTTAGTGATTTTCTAAAGTTAAGCATGCAAGTTTGTCCTTAAACAAGGCAACCTTGAGTAAAACTTTAATAATTCAAGTTACACATATCAAAATTTAGTGAAACTAAAGAAGTTTAAAAGTAGACAAATAGATCTACAATCTATTAAATTTTTAGATCAAAATGAATTAAAATGGAATTTTAGTAAAATTTAGAAAAATAGGATAAATTTAAGATAAAGACATAACTTAAGAAAATCTTGATTTAAGGATCCCATAAGCCATGAAAGATTCAAAGGCATAAGATTAATGCAATTTCATACTAATATAATGTTATATTGATATATTATTTATGATGATTGTGATTAAAATAATTATGGTTGGTTAACTGAATACACTATCTATTTTGGGACCTTCCATGTTTTAGCTATTATACTGCCAAATTTAAGGCAAAAGTATGTGAATGCAAGAATATATAAAAGCAAGATATGAAGCATGTGCGCAAGTGCATATAGCATGCGCATGCATGATCATGTTCAAGAATAAAGAAAGATAATAAGAACTTGCAAAGGGATATACCGAGCTTCCACCTCATAGTAGACCAGGGCAGTATTGTCTAAGAATTTGGGCCAGCCCCTAACCAGATTTAAAGGGAATAGACTAGTGTGAAGTTCAGGGAAAGTAAACCCGTCACTCATGTCTAGATACGAGATCAAACCTAAGAAACAGGCTATTATCCAGAGGCAAGAGAGGATATTCATCTGCAGGGGACCAAGTATAGAAGAACAAGTTGCAAGTTAAAGAAAGAGATAAGAAAAGTCAAGTGCACTTGCACATGTCAAGAATGTACATTAGCATATGTATATTTAAGCATCTTATTATGTTATAATGTTATTGTGATTATGATTGAAATGATATATTATTATTGTTATTATATTTGTCATGAGGTATGCCAAGTGATTGCTAAAAGTAATCCCACTTCGAGAAATATGTTTTCAAACTTAAAATTGAATCAGTGCCTATGTGTATGTGTCCATGTTTTCATAATGAACCGAAGCAGTTTGAATGTTTATGACGACACTCTGTATGACTAGTGGTTTGAGTTTACCTATTGAGAACTTTAGGTTCTCACTACTTGTTTATTTGTTTTTCGTAAACATTCCAGTACCTAAGCTATACTCCAAGTATGAAGCAAAGTCTTGGGACATTCACCATACAAGACTCAGACTTGAGATCAGTCCAAAAAATGGAAGCAGGTGTCCGGTATCTACAAAGTGATGATCCTAGGTCGAGTATGTGCCCAGCATATAAGATTAGTTAAATTTCTTTTAAATTGTACTTATCTATTTTTATGTAGCAAATATTTTTGGAATTGTAACTCCTTGTATATATATATATTAAAGTCTTTTACAGCACTCGTAGCAACATCTCGATATAGCCCCATGACTCGACCATGGCGTATGTGTTTGGAGGGTGTTACATTGACAACCATGTATTATTTGCCTAAGGGCAATTTGAAGTAGGGGAGAAGTTCTACATGTTTTCAACTCTTTGATTTCCTACTAAGATTAAATATTTATAAGTTTTTTTATCTTTGTTTTAGGATTACATATTGTTGCCAAGATGCACACCAAAATTATGGATTAAGATACACAGGGCATAAGTTCTTTTAGTTGAAGATGGATTTGAAAGTCATCAAGGATACCAAGATACACATGATTGAGACTTAAGCCTTGATATATGTAGGAAGTAAGGCTTGAATAATCTTGGAAGTCTTGTTAGAAGAATTAGAAGCTCAGTTAGCTTCTTGGAGCAAATTGTATCTTACCTTCAAATTCTGATTTTGTAATATATTAGTAAAACTTGTTTTAGTTACAAACTTATATGTATGAATTAATGAAGTATGAATGTAATTAAGTTAGTGTTTATATTTTGAGTTTGATCCTTTAAGTTTTAATTTGTGGATGATAGTTAACTCATTTTAACTATTAAATAAACAACAAAATATGATATTATTGTAATATTGTTAATTGATACCAATACTCCAATCTAGTATCTATGACACATTTTAGATTTCTTTCAAGAATGGTTATAACTCTATGATACATCTTGCTAAAGAAGTTGACTCAAGCTTAGATTCATAAGGCTAATTTAATTTCTTTAAATATTATCATCCCATGAGCCATAGTTCACATCTCCCAAATGTGGGATTTCCTATCCTCATGTAGGAGTTTTCCTTTTCCTAAGTGAAAACCATACTTTGCATGTAAGCAGTCTATCTGAGTGATTTCTTTGTAACTTAGGAAACGAGGTGACTAAAGAAAGTCTTAAGTTTGGAATATAGCAATGGCAGAGCCTTTGGAAGACATGTAGGTGTTGAAGAACAAAAAGAGGGCTTGGAGTGGAATATACTTTTGGAAGAAGATGTAGTCCATTAGAAGATCTTGAAGAAGGAGACAAGCCGCTTACAATAGCAACTCTAGTAGGGAAGATGATGTGTGGCAAAGCACTCAACAAAGGAGCTACTAAGACTATCATAACAAAAGCATGGGGGAGAGCCAACAAGTTTGTCCATAGTTGATCTTGAAGTAAACACCTTTATGTTCAACTTCACAGAAGAAGACACTCCTATTTTCTAACGGCCAGATCCTACATAGTTTCCTCAAAGTTTGGGTTTTGATTGACATTAATTAACCTCTCACATTAGTTTTTGGGTACCAAGAAAAGATAAAGAGAATGTATGGATATGGTTAAAATATGAAAGGCTTTAGTGGTATTGCTACTCTTGTGGTATAATAGGACATGACCAAAATGTATGTGAGGCAAAGAAATCTATATCAATCATTAACCCAAAAGTACCAAGCTATGGGCCAAATCTTCGATCCCAATAGCTAAAAGCTTGAAGGCAAAATATTAAGAGAAAATAAAGCAAGGAAGTCCAAGTGGCAAGGTTGGAAGGAACAAGATAAAGCACATGATCACATGAAAAGATCAAGCATGTTAAGAGATGCCTAAGGTGTACAAGGAAGGAAAGAGATAACAAAAGGAAGGAAGGAATCCCAATACTAACGCAGTTTTGCCAAAAGGAAGGAATAACCTAGTTATGTCAAAGGTGGTAGTGAGAGTATGGCACGTAGGGCCTATATGAGAAATTTTGTTTGCCGGAGGGGTCCAACGTGTTAGATTAATTAGTTGTTGAAAGTACCAAGAAAGAAATGGAAAAGCATGTGGATGGAAAAAGGTGTATTTCTATTGAGCCTTAGGTTTCCCCATTAAATTACTTGAAAAGGGCCCAAACTGAAGAAGCACACTTTCGCAATGTGGCAAGGGATATGAATGAAGCCCAAGTGAGTACACAGGCCAATAAAGTTAACAAAAAAGCAATAGCCCAAACAAAAGAGAGGTCTAAGGGGACCTTGGAGCTGACAGAAAAAAAAAAGAGGTCTATTGAGAATTACAGGAAAGTCCATATGTGGATGCAATTTTCTTGCCTGAAAAGAAGTTAGGAGCAATTTCAACAATCATTAGTGACCACAAGCGAAGAGTGATTATGGGGAAGGCTAAGAGAGTTCATACCTCATCTAGCCTAGCAGTTGAAGCATTGGCACTTCAAGACATTTTTGCTCGCAATTGTTTTTGCAATATAATATTGGTGAAATCAGATTGTAGCCATGTTGTTCATGCTTCCAAGAGTGGAACCTTGGTGCCTGATATTGCAGTGATCATTGAAGATATTATGTTGCTCAATGCTCTTTTGATAGGTGTGGTCTTTTTTGGGCTCAACAAGATGCAAATGGAGCAGCACATGAAGTAGCTTATCTTTCTCTCATTAGAAATATGTCACTTGATTGGTGCCACAGATTCTCACCTAGCTTACATAGAATCTTGGCTAAAGATAAGCATATCCAATATTATCCTAATGGCGGCCTAGATTGAGTTGTAATATGCTTGTAGCCTATTGCCATGTTGAGCTGCTTTTCAATGAATTGCATTTTTGGACCCCCCTAAAAAAGAAAGAACAGTATCATCCCAAAAATTCCTAGAAACTCCATTTTTTTTTTAGGGGGTTCATGGAGAAAATCCATTTATAGGTTAAGGCTGCAATATATTGCCAAGGAGTTTACACAAATTACTCTTTGTAGGCCAATCTCTGCCTTTTATGGGAAAGGAAGGGGTTCATGATCTCAGCCGTTATTTTCATCCCTTATCTACCTTACATTTTAGAGCTTAAGGCTTTAAAAAAATGGTCATATCCATAAACCCAAAAATAAACAATATATTATGCTCAATGCTGTAGGCCCACAACCATTGCTAAAGTTTATTTGGGCACTATAATGCGAGTTAGTTCAATGTTATAATTTTACGTTGATTTTGTTTGTCTTACTTTATCATTTTAAATTTATCACCAATCCATCATTTATTAATTATTAATTTTATAATAAGCATTTGAAATTGACTTTTTGGTGTGGAACTACCTGTATTAGAGTCCTATCACCAAGAACTTGATTAATTCAATCTAACCCAACAGAGTTCCCTAAGGGGGTATGGGCCTCCCAGTGATAATTTTTTTCCATTCCCAGAACTCAAATCCAAGATCTCTAGTTAAGGGAAGAAGACACTTATCATCTTGACCAATCCTACATTAGTTGAAATTTATTAAATAATGAGTATAGCTAATAGTCAATAAATATTTAATGAAATTAAATTTAATCTACTGTTAATAAAAAGCTTTTTATGTTATTATCTAATAAATATTGATGTGTTATGAAAAATTTTAGACTCCCAAATAACGAATGCGATTTTTATTTTTTAAAAAATTTAGTATTAAACAATTAGAATGTATTAGTAAAAAATAAATTTAATTTTGATGTATTGTCAGCTTAAAAATATTTTATATCATTCAATTATATATTATTACATTAGCAAAAATATTCGACTCTCACACCTACTATCTCAAAGGTCTCACATATGGTGATATATAATGCAAAATCAAAGTTTTTTTTATTAACATTTAATAATCAAAGTTAAACAATGATCCATGATCCCCAAAAAAAAAAAAAGCGTAAATATAACTTATTCTCTTGAAAAATGATATTATTGCACTTCTTTCCCCTCTATTTCTAAAATATACATTTTCATTCTCTAAAAAAATTAAGATAAGTTGCACTTTAATCTATTTTCAAATTTTTTGTTAACTCTCCATTATACCATGATTATTATTTTATTTTTAACTAAAATATCCTTTATTAATAGCTGTATGTTAATTTTTATTTTTTACAAAATAAAATATATGTGGCTTATAATAATATAAAATAATGATACATTTTTATATATATTTAATTTAATTTAATTTAATTTAATTTTTAAACTATTTACTATATTAAGAGAACAAATATTATTAGTAACAATAATTTGTAATAATTATTTTTAAAAAATAAATTACATATTTTTTCAACTATTAGAATATTAATGTATATTTTTTATAGTCAAATCAAAAATTTCTTCTCGTTACCTTCTTTATGATTCATTTTTATATATAATATTAACAAATAATTTTTATTTTTATATACATTAATATTCTAAAATTAATAGCTGAGAAAAATATATAATTTTTAAAAGAATAATTATTACAAATTATTGTTATGATTAATAATTTTTTGGTAATAATTTAATAAGAGTATTTTAGTGAAAAATAAAATAATAAACATGAGATAATGGAGAATTAATGAAAAATTTGAAATGGAGAGTTAATGAAAAATTTGAAAATAGATCAAAATATAGTTTATCTTTAGTTTTTGGGGAGAGGAATATATATTTTAGAAATAAATAGAAGGTGAGTACAATAAAGTTATCTTTTAAGGGAGGGATTTGTATTTTATTTAAAAAAAAAAAAATTATGGGTAACTAGTAATTCCTGTTTTGGGGCCACGTTTTTGTACCATAATGTTCGTTCCTATCTCCTGTTCTGATCAAAGCATCATTAGTTTACATTTACCGTTTATATCTTGCCACTCTCACCTTCAATTTGAAGTATTCTCAATCTTAATTCGGAATACATTCAGGGTTGTATTGGTCGTGTTGTGATCCCAAGAGTTTTTGAGTGTTTGGTAGAAAGGGATTTTCTCAAGCAGTTGGGGCACTAATTCAATATTGTTACAATATCCTATACATTAAACTTTTATTTGTTTAGTTATTTGTTCTTTTTCGTGTTTGATTACAATTTTCTAAGCGGACCTATGCGACCATAAAACGTGTAACGATGAAAATATTCCGTATGCAACTCTTTGTGTTGCTTTCTCATTGGTTATGTATGCTTTGATAACTGGAAATGAAGGCTCATGAAGACTAATCCAGGTCTTTTATGTTTTTCAAGATACTTTCATGTAAAATTTAATTTGTTTATGGGATTTTTATATCATAAATGAATGACTAGATAAGTCTTGACCTATCATATATAGATTTTTACATTTTTCACTAATTAATAGTGTCATATTCTATAGTTATAATTTTAACATTGCTTAACTTTAAAATGAGTTATTCTTTGGTTCCTTTTAAGTTAAGTTCGAAGTTCGAGTTCTCTTTTTAATGAATAAATTGCAAATACCTGTGAAAAAGCATAAGGATCTTGAAAGTACGTATTATTTTCGACCTTAAATTATTAAAGAGATATTGTCTTATGTTCTAGAATTTAATTTTTTTTTAAAATTAATTTATTATTATTATTTTTTTGTCGGGAGAGCTAGCACAAACCCAAGTATACTTTTTTTTAAAAAGCGAACATATTCTCTCCTAGACAAGCGTCTTAAGTGCAGCCAAAAAAAAAAAAAGAAAGGAAAAAACAATTTATGTGTTCCATATCTAAACCTTAAGAAGTGTGGCAGTGATAACTTTATGAAGTGGGCACAAGATATCAAGACATTGGTTTTCTTCCATTATTTTTGTCAACTTCATTCAGCCTTCATCTTATTGGACTTGTTGCTTGGCCTTGGGCTTTCTTGTTTTAATTTAAAACTTGACAATGCAATTCTTTTGGGTCGAAGTAGCTTCCAGACTGGTCACAATGTTAAATTGATACCAAATGATTTGCTTGATAGTTATGGATGCAAATACAACAATGTTAAATCCCAGGCCCAGCTTCAATGCAAATTAGATGTTAAGACGAATACACTCTGACAAAAACATATAAGAACCAGAAATAAACATAGATTATGAGCCCAATAAGTTGTCATGGGGAAACAATGATTCGGTACATTGGGCTGTTAGTTCGAGAAAAAACGAAGGTTATTTTTTGTATTCCCTTTTTTTTGTTTTGGGTACATATTGTTCCATCTTTCCTTTTTAATCCCATATAGAATATTAAATGCAAAGTATATAACCTACGAGACAACACTACTAAAAGTGAATTAGTGATGAGAAGTTTAAATAATTTGTATAAGATCATCTCAGTTTGATTAATGTACCAAAATAAAAAAGATAGCGTATGAGACATTGATTAAGCTGCAGTGGTTTTGACTTCATCTCTTTCATGCAAATTGGTATTAGAACCTTGAATAGTTTTTTAAATAATGACATGGCTCGGACTTCAAACTTGAAGTAATCACATGGTTATGATGGCTCTAACAATTCTACTACCCAACCAATGCATCACTTTAAAGGTACTCTATATCTGACCCCAAAACAAAAAAAGGTACTCTAGAGCACAGCCACGACCCCACGACGTCTTTCTCTCTGATCACTTCCTTTCGTCTTTTCATCAGTTGACATAACTTACTTTTGGTTAGCAAATGATTTAGGAATTATTGACAACCAAATCTTAAGTTTAAAGATTGATTGGGTTTACGCTCAACCAACCAAAAAAAAAAGGATAAGATTTAACCCCAAGGGTTTAGTTTAACATAGGGTTAAAATGTAATGTCAAGCGTAAATATATAGTCATTTCTTTTATGATAATTACTTTAAGTCAAGTCATAATAAGTATTATTTTAAATCCTTTAATTTTAAAGATTTTGCTAACAAATATCTTAAGATTTCAAAAGTAGAAAGTTTTGATGTTTCCAATGTATCAAATGCATTGAAAACTTAAAAATTTTATTTATTCACGCAAAACTTTCCACTTTTGAAACTTTTAGCACACATATTAACAAAACCTTAATTTTAATTAAAAAAATCTATTAGTTTTGATGTAGATGAATTATCTATGATTTCGATTTGTAACATCCCAAACCTTAAGGGTAGACCGAGATAGAAGGAAGATCAGGCCCGAGACAAAGGTAAAACTAGAATTAGAGAAATAGCAGAAAAAGTAAGGACGAATTTATAATTATCAAATGATAATAGCATAATTGTATTATAATGGCATAATTGTGAATAAAGATTTACGGTTGTCAAGAGGGGCAATTATAGAAAAATTCCGATTTCGAGATTTTGTAAGCCCCACAACATTATATAGATAACTAAAATACCTATAATAACCTTAAATTAAAATTTTCTATTAACAATCTTGAATAAAAAGTGTGAAATTACTCACACTACATATATAATATCTTAGGTAACTTAAAATACCCAAATTAACATCCAGATATCTTGAATTAATTCTCAAGAGTCTTATAATGTCTATGGATATGATAAACCCAAGGAAATAATCCTACAAGGATTTGTTAGACTTGTTAGGAGAGTAGCCAGGGTAAGTGGCCAGAGATGAGCCACATCTCAGGTGGGGTAAGCAAGTGGACTCGGGGAAGCCACACTGACCCCAGTTTGGGAATTTATCACCACCACTCACTTTATAAAATATCAAGACACCTTGTCCCCCTTATCTCCTCTCATTTTGCGCCACCAACACACCCCTCCACCATCATCTTCTTCTTCATTTTTCTCTCCAACTCCATAGCTATGAGCTTCAAGCTCATAGTTGAAAGCCTTCTTCACCTTAAATGCACTTGCTCGTTTTATGAAAATTGATTCTCATCTTCTCCTCTACAAAGCCCTGCCATCAATTTAATGATCAACCATCAAGTGGAGTCTCTCCACCTCCATGTGAGCTACTGCCATAGTGAGAAAGGAAGGTTAGGATGTTGCTTTTGTCTTCCTTGCTTCCATAGTTTCAAGGATTTTGAGGTAGGTAGTTCAAATCCTTAGTTTTGATTGTGATTGTGGGCTATGTGATTGATGTGTTCTTATGTGTACTATCATTGTTTCATGCTTACATGATGGTGTTATTGTTCTTTTCTAGTGATTTAAGATAGGGAAAATTGATTTAGGTTGAAAGATATAACAAAAGATTAAGAGAAACTCAAAATAAAATAAGCTGCTAGAGAAATCGTAAGGCAATATCTATATGGTGGAGCCTATAACTCCCCCTACAAAACTCAACTTTAAACGAGACTAATTGTAAAAGAAACTAGACTTCAAGAGCAATCTAAGGATATAAATTCTAATACCATTGGATTTAAAATGAATTACTTATGAATTTCTAAAATTTGCTATTGGAATTCACTCTCTGTCCTGACTAGAGGGTGATGAGAAGGGCATAACTAGCCTTATTTAACCCAAATTAAGTAAAACTAATTTTTTTTAGAAAGATAATACATATGATACTATGCCATTAAAATTATACATATATATATATATATATATATATATATATATATATATATATATATATATATATAAGAGATTTGTAATTATAAACCCTTATTCAGTAATGAAATATGAAACTTCAAGGCTACATGTATAATATCTTCTTATTTATAAAGTCTTTTATAGTAGCAATAACAGCCTCTAGATATAACTTTATGACTTAAGCATAGTGTGTATGTTTAGAGGATGTTTCATAATTGACCCAAAAAAAAAAAAAAGCTTAGTCATCTTCAATTAAATGTAAACTTTTTAAAAATTATAATTAGTGAAATATTGATATATTTTATTTAAAGATACTCTCGGAAATTATAACTAAAAACAATCAATGATTGTGTAACTAAACAGATAGAATTTTAAATTTAAAACTAAAACTAGATAATCCAAAATTTTAAAATAAATTTAATACCAAATTATAGTATACATAATAATTGAAAATTATGTGTTAGGAATACCAGAAATGATGACAATGGAGTAGCTATGATTGGATTCTTAAAGTGATCACAAGCACTAATGTCAATTTCAAAATTCGAACTCCTAAATGCAGGTAAAATTCGTGAGAGTCACATACTCATAGTCCACTACCTCTTTAACCAATTACTTTTGGGTGAACACGAGCATTGTTAAGGGAACAAGAAGGTGCCATCCGCTATGCACCTTATTATGTTTGGTGTATTATACACTTTGTGATCTTATGGTAAAGATTACAAGGTGTATGAAGGTGTATCAATACACTTAACATAATAATATGCAAAATAAACAACTCTCCCTCCCATCTCTTTTCTCTGCCCCTCCCCCCCCCAAAAAAAACACCCAAAAATACACCACGCCATGCCCACTCCTCAGCCCTCAGCTTCTCGACATCAACCGCTCCACACACCAAACCATCTCTGCCATCCACGCCCATGATGACCACTCCATCACATCGCCTGAAGCGCCGCGATCAACAAAATACATCTACCATGAACAAGCACTATTCACGTTGGGAGAGGGGATAGAGAGCCGTCGAAAAAGTTGGATAGCGAACCATGACAGTTGAGTTAGGGGAGAATATGGTCGGCGATCTGCGCTATCACAACAGCGGCGTTGAAGTCGTGATCGTAAACATGGTCGCAACAGAAGAGCTCAGTGCATTCGACGTCAATGGCAATCTGATGGTCGTGTACCATGGAGGAGGGGTGCACTGCTATGTGGGAGGAGGCGCTGATTGCGGGGAATGGCAAGTGACGGCGGCACAAGTCTTGCAGGCATAGAGCAGGGAGGGAGAAAGGCTTTGCTAAGTTAGGAGAGAAGAGTTGCTACTCCACTGGTGCACCTCTAGAAGAGAAATTCTATGATGAACCCAATGCATTATGCATTATCTTTAACCAAGAGCATAGCAACATGCACCAAGAACGAATTATTCCTATTTATCGTAGGATAGTTTGCTCTATTGTTAATGTCAATGAGGTGGCCACTAGACTAGAGTGGTTACGAATAGGCATCTCTCCTTATGTATAAATAGTGATATAATAGACTAAACCTACCCATTAAGATAAATCCATATGCAAGATCAAATAGCATATCCAACAATGAGTGGTTCTTAATAACAATAAGTTCAATAACAACAATGATATTAAATAAAAAAAAATAACAATAGTGATAACAAATTTTAGACTTGAACAATATGCTATTATTATTTTAATATCTAATTAGTCCAAATTTTTATAATATATGATATTGACTTTGGTTAGTCTACATAAAATATTTCAAAATATCTCACTTAGACAACAAAGTCAAATCATTATCATTTAATAACAATATGTTTGGATTTTTTCCATTAATGAAATGAAACAGAGCTAGTAGAAATGAACTGGAAAGGAAGGGCAAATATTGAACAAAGTTTGGGAGATTAAAACTTTTCTCTTATTTGAGAGATTAATAAAGAAACATAACAAAATTCGATTGACTTTGTTTGGAAATTGTACTATAAAGAAATAAAATCGAACAATTATATTATTTAGGAGAAATTTTCTTGGAATTTTGGAAGTTATCCATCATCTTTAGGAGAAATTCTTAGATAAGTATTACCGACCACATCAACATTCAGACACTTAATTCATATTTTAACATGTATAAAAATAGTGACTCATATTTCTCTGTCTTTAGTAATACTATATAGTGAGTTGATATCTATTTATTATATCCATTAATAGTATTATCACAATATGAAAATTACCATTTTAAAATTATCATATCTTTAGATTACTTTTTCAACAATTTATTTTTTAAATTACTTTATTAATTAACTTTCAAAAAGTTTACGTAATATAACAATAATTTTTTGATAAATATTAAATATTATACATGTGCTTTTATTTAACTATCAATTTAAATTACACAAATATAATGTAATTATCGGTCATTTTACAAAATTTCTTTCGGTAATTATTTTCTTATACTTTTCATGAATATTATTATGAGTTAAATATATACATTTGTTATTTTTTTAATAATGCAGAGACAAGATTAAAGTGTTAAAAAATAATATATTTTATTGATAAATGTTCCGGACTATAACGCAAGAGCCCAACTCAGCCCAATGGCCAGGCCCAAACAGATAACGGATTTATGGTCCGAGATCGCTTTCGCCGCCATCCGAACCGAGGCCCAACTTGGGCCAAACCCTTTAAGCCCTGGCATCGCGGAACGACTTTCCCTCGTGCAGCTAGAAAGCTTGGACCCATCCGATATCCCAGATAACTGGACGCCCGACTTTCCCTACAAAGTGGATCGAATCCCCTTTCTTCTCAACTACTCATCGCATAAAATGGGTCCAATTTCGAGCTAAGGCGATCTTTTTAAACCTACCTCTCACGATTCCTCGCACTCATCGACTTGAGCATCTGAGTCCTTGCGGTGTACACCCTCACCGCCGGGAAACGCCCTTGCCTCGAGATCCCTTCCGTAGTTCTGAAAATTTTCTACCAACCCACATCCGAACATTGGTGCCGACTGTGGGGACCACGCTGCTTATCACCATACCACGGCCGTGATTGCAACAATGTCGTCACTCCCAAGGAGAGAACGCATGGTAGGGCACCCCCTGCAAGCAATAACCAACCACTAATGGAAGGGCGAACCGCCTCCGACTCAGCCTTATGCACGGGAGATCGCCAAGATGACCGTAACTCAGCCCACCCGCACCATTGTCGTGGCCTGGAAATATGGTCGCTCTAGGTCGAATTGGCCTCAGGCCACCACCGACCCACTCACCGAAATGTTGACCCTGATGCGGGAGCAGGCCGCCCGGATTCAAAGGCTAGAAGATAACTTGGACCACGTAAAGGACTCCGAACGAGGACGACGTCGGGACCGGCAAAGACGCCACCACGATCGGAGTCCAGATCACCGTAGAGGCCGGAGTCCGAGAGAACGGCCGGCTCTAACGCCGGTCACCATAAGGATTCACCCCTGGTGGGAGCATCCCACTACCGCAAAGAACCTCGGTGGGCAGACACACGCCACGATTTAACATTCAGATATCCAACCTATACCCTAGATAGCAACCAACAAGTCGACGCCGACCGATACGAAGACCCCAAGACATGAATGACACCCCATTCTTGAGGAAGTCCACGGCGATCTTAAGGCCATCACCTCGGAGGACAGTCGCTTGCATTAAAAGTTTTACGGGCCGGATTCTACTGGCCGTCGATGATGAAGGATTCAATAGAATATGCGCAGAAGTGCTCCAGCTGCCAAAAACACGCCACTTTCCACCTTGCCCTTTCCAACGAGCTAACGTCGATCATGTCCCCCTGGCCCTTCAGCAAGTGGGGACTCGACCTCCTAAGCCCCTTCCCACTCGCCTCGGGACAAGTGAAATACTTAATTGTGGCGACAGACATTTCACGGCATGGATAGAAGCTTGAGCCGCTTCCACCATCAATGCTGCCCAAGCTCTAAGTTCGATGGAGGAATCTTCACTCGCCTCGACTACCTCGACTGATCATCACGGACAACGTAGAATCCCGCTTTATAGATCAAGTTCCGAGGATTTCTCTCCACCACATTGTCAAGCACCACTTTACCTCAATCGAGCATCCCCAAGCTTTAACGGCCAAGTCAAGCCAACAAAGTCATCCTCCGAGGACTGAAGAAAAGACTCGACGAGGCAAAAGGGGCATGGGCCGACGAACTCTGGAGCGTCCTATGGTCCTACAGAACCACCCAACACTCAACAACGGGGGAAACTCCTTTCAAGCTGACCTATGGGATAGACGCAATGATACCAATCGAAATGGAGGAGATAAGCCCGCGCATCGCATTCCGACCTACAGACCACCACGCACTTCGGGAGGAGTCCGATTTGTCAAGCGAAGCAAAGGAAATGGCCCATCTGAGGGAGAAGGCGCTAATGCACCGAATCTCCCAAAGGTACAACGCCAAAGTGGTACCCCCAAGCCACAAAGGAGAACTGGTTCTCCGGCGAGCTGACATCGGAAAACCTCCCGTGGACCATGGGAAACTAGCTGCAAACTGGGAAGGCCTATACCGAGTTACTGACGTCTTGGGAAAAGGGGCTTACAAACTCTCCACATTGACGGGGACAGAGATTCCGAGGTCATGGAACTCTTCCAACCTGAGGAAATTTTTTATTTGATGTAAATTCCACGCGAGATAGTTGTACTCTTTTTCCTATCTCGGGTTTTGTCCCACTGGGTTTTTCCGAGGAGGTTTTAACGAGGCGGGACTCCGTGGGCGGATCAGTAACTAGAAAATCCTTCTCGGTATTTGCCCTAAGTATTTGCTTTTACATGTTATTTTTATTTTATCTGATCTAACATTATTTCATCATTTTATGTCATCGGCTCTTTCTTTCATTTCCATTACTTCCATTATTTTGCTTCCATTATCTTTATTACACATCGCAGTTGGCGACCAACCCGCCTCAATTCTTCTAAGGGATTGATCACCCCCTAGTCGAGAAAGAAGAACCCCGGTACGACTACTCGGATGCATAGCCTTGAACACGACTAAAGTCCGGAGTCAAATCTCGGGTCAATCTACACCGCGCTAACTTGAGCAAAGCCTCAAGTTCTAGCCAAATCCAACTCGGAAAAAATCCAGTTCGGTAAAACGATAAAAGTGCCGCCAAAATTCCCTTCAAGGTTTAAAACTTAGGCGAACAACCGGCGCATAAATTTATGATCTAGGCAACAAACAAAATGACACCACAGTAATTTTCATTGAAGGTCCAAACATCGGACAATTTCAAAAGGAGCCCTTAAACCTAACAGGGCGATACAATATGAACATATCCAAGGACGGAACTTTAGTCCTTCGGATCAGCTTCAGGGTCATCGGCGTCGTTGTCCTCTTCGGGAGCAACCACGATACGACCATTGGTAGCAGGTGTCGCAGCTTGCTCCAAATTACAATTTAAAAATACTTAATTACACTAAATTTGAAGTATAGTGCAACCAAGGTCATCTCACAAGGATGTTGTTGCTATCTAGTTAAGTAACAAGGGGGGTATGTGCAAACATGCAGTCAATAAGCTATAAAAGAAAATTAGATGAAAATAAAAACACTAGTTCAAAGAGTTCCTTAGGCATAAGGTGAATCAATCATTAACGCACAATATATCAAACACATGGAGTGCGACTAATTTGAGTTATTAGAGACACCTCTACTTACAACCCCACACCCTACCTAGAGAACTCTAGTGACCAACCAACACATAATTGATTAGATAATTGAGACCTCAATTCTAATTAACCTATGTTGATTTCTAGCCCCAATTGTATTAGCCTAGGTTTGAACCCAAACCCAATTCCCAATTCTTTAACTAATCAAGTTCATACCAATTGACCAATTAGCAATCACCCAACTAATTCCCCATTCATAAACTCACATATCAATACCATTCAATGCAAATTTTCAAATAAAAGAGGGCAAAGAATCAAGAAAACAAACATGATTGAAATTCAAGGATAGAGTTTCAAGATTACAACCATAATGCCCTTGGAGTCTCCTTGAACTAGCTTGAAATCCTACTCCTCCATAGCAATGAAGGTTACAAAATAGAACCCAACCAAGTATCTTACAAAATGAAAGGAAAAGAAAAAGAAAAGAAGAGGAGAGGAGAAGAGAAGAGAGAAAAATGAAAAATGTTGGGGGAGATATGAGTCCTCTTCGCGTCTCAGTTTTCTCTCCTCTTATCAGACCTCAAATGTCAAAATTCGAAAATACCCTTGAGCCCAACTTAATCCTCTGCCTCTTAGCTTTAAGTGGACACCCAATTTGCTTAATTTGGACTTGAAATGAGAGAGTTATGGCCCAATCTTTATAGCATGTTCAGATTATACGTGTATTCGCGTCAGTCCATTTTAACAGCCAATAAGTCCATGAAGATGTCACTATTTTGGAGAATGATCTTCATATGAATTGAAGCTTTATGTCTTAGCTTTCAAATGGCACCGGTTTCACCTCAATCCAATGTCTACAACTCACGTTATGGCCCAATTAGTGCACACTGTTCTGGTTCCAGCATAACAGCCCTGTTCTGACTTCGTGACCCAATTCGACCCACTAGACATCTGAATTAGTTTTTGACTTCTTCATCAAAGTTGTAGATCTTTCTCTCAGCTTTCCTACAATATAAAATTTGTAATTTTTAGATATCTACAACTCAAGATACAGCCATAATACAAAAATAGTATAAATTTGTAATAATGCTGGAAAATACAATTAAGCCCAATTAGAATCCAAACTTATAAAATGTGTCCAATATTATTCAATTAAGCACAAAAGAGATTCAATAAACTAAATATGAGGGTTAATCAACATATCAAAATATTGCTTATCAACCATCAACCACAATTTTGTCCAGGCCAACCTCGCTGAATCAACAGACAAATAACCTAGATCGCCCAGAGTAGACGACTTTAATCTCTCTCCTACGACCCGCCCAAAGTCAGCTCAACCCGAACCACCTCATCTTCTGCCCTCGCGGCAGCCTTCGAAAAATCGGCACACTCCCTCTGGAGCTCCAACACCCGGGAACGGGAATCCTCCAGTTCCTGGTCCTTCGATTCAAGCGCCCCCTTCAACCTAGTGATCTCTTCTTCCTTGGACTTCTCCAAAGCCGACTTCTTAGCCAGCGGCGAGAGACCGGGACTTGAAGGCTTTTACCTCCTCTATAGCTCGGACGCCTGAGGTTATGACCGGTTCAGAGTATCTGAGTAAGGCTGCCGACTTCAGCATGGCACGCCCCGCCCATTGGAATTTCGCTGCTAAGTTCTCATCATCACCCTGCAATCGCTCAAGAAGGGCGGGGACCATCAGCTCCTTATCCATAAAATCAGAATAGGGAAAATCCTTGTCCATCACATGGACGTCGGATCTATCCTTCGATGGAAGAAAGGCCTCGGGGTCGGCAACCACAGACTTCCCCTTGGCCGCCGACTTCGCTTGAAGCGTCGGGCCCGAGCCACCTTATCAGAATGGGAGCAGGCTAACACCTAAGCCCTCCCATCCCACCGACCAAGCTATTACTACCATCCCCCTCGTGCGACCTCTTCAATATCCATCGGCGAAACTCGGCAAGGGCAGACTTCGGAGCCATCTCATCTGCAAAAGGAAAGTCAACATTTAGCACCCGATGGAGAGGGCACAAGATAACGCAATGACAGGAAATTAACAACCTAAATATCACCGCCTCCTGTGATCTACGCCGACTACATTCTTTAAGTTCGTATGGTTCTGCCGGCATTCGAAAAGGAAGTCGCATAACGGCTCTTTTCCTAAGCTTATGGAACTTTCCTCTATCCGAGGAGCGCTAAAATGCTTGCACCGTAAGACGCAATCAAGCTCCTCTAAGGTCTCCCCAAAAGGGGATCGTTTGACACCAAGACCTTGAAGAAAAACAGTTAGTTATGAAAGGATTCCTCAGACAAAGGAATACCTTCCGATTAGCATGAGCTCTGGCGATAGCCACCTGAGGTTAATCTCCACCTGTGTCGGGTTAGAGTAAACAGAAAAGAAGGTGTCGTGAGATGGCGCCAATCCCGAGATACTCACAAATAATCTCGAACCTCAATCATCGCCAACTATTGGGATGTAGTCGGGACTGGCGCCTCGCTACGCAAAATCTCCATTTGAAAGTGGGTAAAGGGGATCCGGACTCCTAGCTTGGAGATGAGGACATTATAACACCACATCCACCTAGGCCCCCCTTTAAGATTAAAATCGCTCACCCTCTCACTTGGGCCTGGAGCCTCCAAATAGTACTCGCACGCCTCAAGCAGATGAGGTTCTCTCCGAAATGAGTCAAGAATTCGGGTTATGACCGATGGAGTCCTCTAACCCTGAATCGACTCCACCCAGAGATAAAGTCGATTTCTAAGGAAAGGTCAAAGCCTCTTTGGCCATTTTTTCGATCCCAGATAACCTACACAGAAACCACCACTACGTCCACAAACTCTGAAAGTTCTAAGTCGGAAAACCCCTAAAAGGCCAAACAGAAGCTAAAAGACAAGCGTTATACGGTGGTTTCCTCTACGGTGTCACTATGAGCGGCGGAATCAAAAACTGCCGAGAGTGAACACTAAAACCTCCCCAAAAGTATGAATCAAGAGGATCAAAGAAATGCCAAACCCCTAATCGACACACCATCTCACGAAGCCAAGAAACAAGAAGCAAAGCAAGCAAGGGGTAAGGCATACCGTTGGTGGAGCAAGGCAACCGGTGGCACTAACGACGGAACCTCCGCCTCCGGCCCTTCGCCTCCTCTTCAAGATGAGCTTCTTGGGTAAGGTGGGAAATGGGTTAAGACACGACTCCTCTTGCGTGAACGAAAACGCCTTTGCCGTGAGCTTTCCCAAACGCCGCCATGGTGCGAATTCGCCTTTTCGCTGTAAAGGAGTAGGTGAAAATGGAAAGAACGCCTGGCCAAATAAATAATGAGGCGCTCGCACGCAGGCGCCAAAATAGCACATGTCCGCCGGGGTTATCAGCGCGACTGAGACGAAAGGACGTCAGCCGCTGAGATTCAAGACACCCACAGTGTAAATGTCAAATCACCTAAATGGCGATTCGAGGTCGAAAAGCAAAGACGCTTAACTCAAGGCGATCACAAAGAACCGACACCAAGAACCCACCTTGGATACCGAGTCAGGCACTCGTTCGGGATATAACGCAAGAGCCCAACTCGGCCCAATGGCCAGGCCCAAACAGATAACGGATTTATGGTCCGAGATCGTTTCTGGCCGCCCATCCGAATCGAGGCCCAACTTGGGCCAAATCCTTTAAGCCCTGGCATCGCGGAACGACTTTCCCTCGTGCAACCGGAAAGCTCGAACCCATCCGATATCCCCAGGATAACGGACGTCCAGAATTCTCCCTACAAAGGTGGGATCGAATCCCCCTTTCTTCTTAACTACTCATCAGTATAAAAATGGGTCCAATTTCGAGCTACAGGTATCTTTTTAAACCTACCTCTCACGTATTCCTGCACTCACTGACTTGAGCGTCGGAGTCCTTACAGGTACACCCCTCACCGCCGTGGAAACACTCCTTCAAGCAGCTTGAGATCCCTTCTGTAGTTCGGAAAATTTCTCAGTCAACCCACATCCAAACAATAAAGTATTGGTACAAGTGAAAGAGGTTTAGATCCCCTAAGCATGAAGTCCTGTGTTCGATCTTGGGATTCATGTATATGCCCAAAAAAAAAAAAATGCTATTAGAAGAGGTCCCCATTTTGGCGCTTGACCATATTTTGGGATATTTGTCTCTTATTTGTCAGGTGAGAAAATATTTTAAAAAAGAAAAAAGGATATTTTTATTTCTTTTTTGTTTTTAGTATTTTAATTATATAATGAATTTAATTTAAATACACTGACAATGTAAAATAATTTTACACTGTCAGCCAATAGAAATAGAAAATACCAATTTATACAAATAATCACCCATTATAATGACAGACCCACCATAATTTTTCACTTTTCAGTGTTTCTATTGGTTGACAGTGTAAAACTATTTTACATTATCAATGCATACCAATTAAACTCTAATATAATATCTCTTATTGATTACTATATCTTTTGATTTTCAAAATGGAAGAATATATATCTAATTTTAGTTTATAATTCTCATATTTAGGCATGGATTGGTCCGTTTACCATCTCTAATAAAAAATGGGTCTTTGAGGGGGGAAAAGTGGGTGGATACTTAGAATAGATCCCAACATTCCATTCTTTTTCCATTTGTATTTAGGAGGATGCTATGGTGCACCTTGTCAAGTAAGGTGCATAATGCATCGTTGCTTAACTACATTTTCAAAATGTGGCTAAATGCATTGTTATTTAGCCACATTTCTCTAAATGTGATCAAATGCATTTAGTAACATTTGGGATGTATTTAGCCACACTTTAAAAGTGTGGTTAAACAAAAGAGCATAATACATATTATTTGACAAAACTAAAGTGCATTTAAGACAACCTCTTGTATTTAAACTCCAAAAAAATTTAAATTTATCTCTTTCTAATCATTTCATTTTTATTCTTCTCATTATATATCATTCAAACATACTCTATTTATAAGTTGTTATCTTTAAGAGATCAAAACTTTAATGATAAAATAAATTATAAAGGCTAATGTTAAAAACATATAAGAATTAAAATTCAATTAAGTATAAGCTACAAGAACTAAAATTTACCTTGAATCAAACAATGTTATGCACAGATATATCACATTGGATATAGTTTTTATGCACTCTATAGGAAAAATTACATCATTATTTAATCATATGTTGGTATTGTGATGCCTTTAAGGTCTTGTGTGATATAAGTTTTAAATTTCTTTGAATTATGAACCTTTAAATGATTTTTTAGATTAATATTCTTGAGTATTTGGAAGTTATTGGAGCAAAAATATGCTTAAAAGTATGATTAAGGCTTAAAAATGCTCTTACAAAAAAAAAAAAAAAAAGTGGGCACCTAGGCGGTGGCTCTGTTGACAGAAACTTTGCTTTAGAATGCCTAGATGTATCTACCCACGCGTCCACTACGACTTAAAATTGGGGGGATTTTAACCCTTCTATCATTTCTCTCTCAAATCTCTCTCCTTCTTGCCTCTCTCTAGATTTCTCTTCCCTCTATCAAACCCACAAATTCATCATCTTTTTCTCTCAAAATCTACCACAAAATGCCTTTCTTCTACCCCCTCGTCATCGTCTCCATCCTCGTATCTATGTTTCTCTCTTGTTTTAGTGAGAGAAAGTGAAGGTGGAAAGAAAATCACCACCCTCCACTTGCTCTATTCCCTTCCTCAATATTCTAAGATAAGTTCTTAAGCTTATAATCTTCTCTTTACTATGGATAAGCTAATTCCTCCATAGGTTTGAAGTCTGAGCTATTAGAGAGGGTTTAGGGTTCCTTATTTCAGGGTTTTGGTCCTTGGGAGTTAGTTTAAATTAGATTTAGTTTCTATAGACTTATTAATGTTAGATTGCTGTCTTTTGTAGCTTTGGATGTTTCTAAAGATCTTCTCGTTGGTTCAGAGGCACAGTCAATTGAATTCCTACCTTAAGTCTTGGTTGTGTGTGAATAATATGCTTATAGTTGTTTTATAGATGGATATTTATATATAAATGTTTGTATTGATAATTGTTTTAAAGAATTGTATAAATTGGTTTATTGAAGGTTATGGTGAATTGCCTAGTATACTTATGCCTTTAGAACTTATGTTTATTAGCTTAGAGGTTTTATCTTAATGTTGCTAAGCTTTGTGGGCATGAGACAAAATTTAATGGTTATGTTAATGACTTGTTTAAGAAAGAATCATGAAACTTGGGGGAATATCTCCTAAATCGCTAGCAGATTTCGAATGAGACATGAGATCCTAAACTGTTATGAGCTTTTGGAAATTATTGTGGTTTTATCTGGATTTAGTACAAAAGAAATTGATTTCTATGGGAGAAAATCTTTGATAGGAACTGCTCGCTAATAGTAGTAAATTAAACATTAGTCTTGATGCACCTTGGAAAGTGTAACGCCCTAATAAGACCCCACTATGTTTAAGTCATATTGCAGTATTTATTAGCCGTTGCAGTTAAACTAGCAGAACATTTGTATATATAAAATATGTTAATTGGTGAAAAATAGCATAATTTTTTTTTCAAAATAATACTCTTTAAAAACTGAGTCTTATAACACATCTAATCAATACTATTGTTATGATGTATGATACTAGAATCCATGATTTTAATTTGTATCATAATACTATATAATAAAAGAACTATAGAATTTACATGGATAATTGTACATTCATATATTTATAGAAATAAGTACTGGGTGTACATATTTACCCAATTGTATCTCAAAAATACCCAAGTGAGTCAACTTAGCAATTTCTATGCCAAGCTAAACAAAATATGTACATTCATCCTCAAAGAAGTACAAATCAGCATAAAAGTTTCTATCATAATCACATGACCACTCAGGCACCTCCATGAAGATCACCGCGGTTGCCATTTGCTTCGTCTGAGGATAACATGGGAACATATAGGGATGAGAAATAAATCATTTCTCAATAAGGACTCTTAACTAAACACTCAACTGACATCATCATCGCCTCGCCCACTTCAGTTTATTTAATAAAACTAGTGAACAAGCATAGATAGAATAAAGGTTCCTTTTAACAGCTTTTAAAAACTTAATTTCGAAGTGGATCAATTTTTATTCATTCACTTAGATTAAGACTTTAAAATATAGTAATATCACTAGCATATGGAAACATAACTCAAATGCTAACATGTAGAGAATGCTATGCAAGACTTTTGATACATGCTTATGCTCATTACTCATTTATTCCTTGTAACTACTCTTTATTTCTTTGGCCCTTGTGGCCATCTTTATTTCTTTAGCCGTGGGGCTATTTTTAACCCGGACTCTTACTTATTACTACCCTTGGATAGACTGTCCTAGGATGTGAGCTCACTTCGTGATTGTCGTCACACAGTATTATCTAAATTAGACTCTAGCTGACAAGGGGCTCTATCTCTACAATTGGAGGGGTGTTTGGTCACTATCCCCAAAGTAGAGGGGTATCTTAGGGATCACCTTCCCTTACCAAAGGATCATGCCCGATTATCTTGTTTGTGAGGATCACCTTCCCTTACCGAAGGATCATTTCCTAGTTTTAATTAGAGAATTTGTGCATTACTTTAACACGTAGTATTCTTTAAATAGAGTTTATGATTCTTGGCACAACTTTCTCTAATTCTCATGTGCTTATTATGCATTATGATGCAACACATAAAAAGAAACTTTTCTGGCGAAAATTCGGCAACATAACGGTTGTACAGAGAGAAATCCAAAAATTTAAAAACACTAATAAATAGCTAGAATTTCCCAGTCATCATCATAACATCAATAATAATTCATCATCTCATAGTTCCAACACATCCATCATCATAAATATAACAATCATCATCATAAGGCATAAGTGAAGTACTCAAGGTAAGAATCATCAAAATTCCAAGAGTCAAAAATAGAAAGGCATACCTTGGCTTTCATTTTTTGGCCTCATTGGCCACAACAATCATTCAATAATTTTCATCCCAAATAACTTACCACTATCACAATCATTTCACATTATATATATATATATATATATATATATATATATATAACATAATACTTTTCTCAAGAGCTCTTAGCTTCAAGATTTTTAAGTTTTTGCTTAAAGGGGCCTATTCCAAACTTGCTAATACTTTAGTCACAATTAAAGTTTAGCTATCAAGTCTTTTAGCCCATACAAGGGAATAGTCTACTACTCTCGTTGGCCTAATCCTGGTAATATGCCCTTTTCTCATCATCCACTCCTCCAAACAAACTCTAAACCTTATCAAACTTACCTCACTTGATTATATATGGTTCAAGGCACTTAAATTCATCATAATGACTTAGAATACTCCACTAAAACATGGGTTTTGTTGACCCTCAAACACATGGCTGAAAATGACTTATTAAGCTAGAGAACTTGTCTAGTTGATTCCCAAACCTTCCATAATTCACCTACAACCAATTCTAACCATTCAAGGATGTTTCTAAGGTCTATATAACTTAAAAATTCAAGCCTAAAAACAGTTTTGGTATTTATTGGGAAATCAAAACCGAAACTCACCCTCCTAGTGGCTTACCGTAACTAGTTTGAGTCCAAAAATTGTTTCTATTTATTCTTACACCAAACCAACTACAAAAGGACAATTTTGACTTCCACATATCATGTATTCCAAGTGGTAAAATCAGTTTGGTATGGTTCTATTGGTGAGATAATTAAATTCCCACTTGTCTAAGTTACTAGTGTTAAGTTTTAACTATCCCTTTTGTGACAAAACCTAAGATAAGTATTCTAACATATTTGTATCCATAATCACACTTATATTTAAGTACAACTAAGTCATTTAAACTCATAGGAATCTTAATCCTTCATTGACTCATGGGAGTTTAAGCCTTAACCTTAATATTCCTATTTTAGCTAGTTTAGGCCATAGTTTAATTAATAACATTCCTAAGGGTTTTAACTCACAAAACTATATTAGAACACTCCCCTAGACTAACCTAAGCTAAATCTAAACCCCAAACATACTACTATGTCGAGCACTTAGAACCCTATAATAGTGAATCTTACTCTTAAAACACAAATTTCTCAAGAACCTCAACAAAAAATGGTTAGAAATCCCTATCTCAATATCCTAGCTTGAAGGCCCTCCAAGATTCAAGCCCCAAATCTTCAAGAACCTTCCAACCAAGTGGAGAAACTCCATGCTTCTCCCTTGATAGCAGCTCGCGACTTTGAGGGGAGAAAAGGAGCAGATTTTGCGCCAACAATGGAGGGAAAAGAGAGGAAATGAGGAGAGGAAGAAGGGAGCTTGAGGTTTGGAGTGAAAGTTGTAAGCGTTAGGGAGTTGAACAAGAACAAATGGTGAGGGTTTGAGAGGGAGGGAGTGACATGAGGGAAAGAGTAAAGGAGAGTGTCGTGAGTAAGAGAATGAGAGAGAAAAAGAGTTATGTTTTAAAAGATAGTGGGTGTTTTAAAAGGTAGTTGGTGTTTGAAATCTAACCTTTGGATCAAGGATAAGACTTGTAACTTGATCCAAGCTTTTGATAAAAGATTTGAACTGATAGTTATTACTTTATGTCATTTATGGGTACTTTGTGACATGATACGGGTACTCGATTGAACCCAGAATCCTTAAATTAAATAGTTATAAGAGCTTTAAGGAGTTCCGAAAGGATTTTTAAACTGTTTTGGAAATATTTTTAACTAGAACATAATTTGCTAAATTTGCCTCCCTAACAAGATATTTAAATTCTTTTCTATTAAATGTCATTTAAAATCTATGGTTTCTAAATAATGTTGATGTTATTTTAAATATGTGTTGTTTCTAAATAATTTTACATGACATTATTTATTTAATTCGAAACACAGAGTTGCAAATACGGCAAAAAATCAGGGATTTATAGAGAGCCGAGCTAGCAGGGTGGTTGCTACCTCGACATATATTGGCTAACATATTTGGAAGATATAAGCACGCTAAGGTTAAGTTGTTGAGGCCTCTCAGTGAGCTAATTTTGGATTAGGGACCTCCTCAAGTTCTAATTATGATTTTAATTTTAGTTAAGCTAATATTGAGGGCTATTGCTACATTTAAAAGTTTTGGATTTATTAGCTTACGTTATGAAATGTCTTCATCCTTATATACATACAATTCTAGATATACTTTGAGTTAAGCTTATCTCATGCTAACTGTGAGTATATTATTCCTTATTAAGTTGTATAACTCACTCTATGACTTTCTTCTCTATTTCAATTTTAGCTGTAGAGAAGAGTCTTGACCCTCTTGCCCCATAGGGCTCTTGTTGATCTTCTTTTGGTGAGCCCACTCAAAAGGGCCTATTTATTCTTTTTTAAATGATTTTGTATAGCCATGTGTGGCATATATTTTGTATAGAGCTCCATGAAATATAGGTAGAGTCGAGATGTGTGTTATGGGTCATGATATATTTTTTATCTTCCCTGCTAGTTTATGTATAATGGATTGGACTTTATGGTCTATATGAACTTAGTTATTTGATGTATGCCTCTATATGAAAAGATTTTGTGTATGTATAGCCACCAAACTTACTCAAAATATATTCTGAACTACTGTGAAATGTTTGGCTGAGAATTGGCAGGTTATGATTATTTGGAAAATGTCCTAGTTTCAGAAGAAACTCTATCCAATTTTATGTAAAATTGCGGGTTAACATGGCTTGGAAATGGAAGTTCCCTATGCGCCAGTCACGATCGAGTTAAGGTCGTGACAGGTATATTATTAAAAATATTTGAATTTTATAATAACACTTTAAAAGTTAGATACATAATAATATGCAAATTAATTTTGATATGGTATCAATATAAATAATTTTATGTTGTCATATATATGTTATTATGTATGTAATATTTGAAGTAATGACTATAAAAGTTAAATATTTTTGCTGATATGCTAATATATGAATGGATAATTATTTAAGAAACCTTTTACTCTATCAATGTATCATAATTAAATTTAATTGATTAGTGATATAAAAATTTTATATTAATATATCAAATTAAATATTATCAATTTAAATGTAACGTGTAGAACATAACATGAAATGAGTTGAAATAAAGTACCAAATTACTAATGTACATAAAAGGGTGTGGACCTGGATTTATTGAAGAGGATAATTTTTTTTTTCCACCACAAACAATGTTATATAACTAAAAAAAATGTTAGTATTTTTTTATAAGAATGGACCTGGATTTATTGAAGAGGATAATTTCTTTTTCCACCACAAACAATGTTATATAACTAAAAAAATGTTAGCATTTTTTTTATAAGAATAGGGCTATTAGTACTCTTATTTGCCTATTTAGACTCCTACCTTATAATTTATAATTATAATTCTCTAAATTACCTTCACTTTATTCAAATTAAGCTTAATTAATTATATTACTATTAATTTATTCATTTTCATTTTCAACAAAATGTTAGTGACTCCCTATTTTTATATATCAAAACTTTTCACTCTTCTATTCTTTTTCATGTTTTTTCTTTATTATCATTTTATATTTTCTTCACAAAGATAAGGAACCATTTATAAATTGCTACAAACTAAATTTTAATAAGACTTCTTATTCAAATAATAAAAATTGTTTGATGGGGTTAAGTTCTTATTTTAACATGCTTTCTTAAATCCTTTTCTCATGTTATCCTCTTATTTTTCTTTACTCTTCTTTTTTTTTAGTTTTATTCATGTTACTTTTATAATGTAATGTTATTGAAGTCATAATTGATATTATGATTTTCTAAAGATTTAATAGTTATAACAACATAAATTTTAATTGTGAGTAAAATAATTTTTAAATATATTAGAGAAGTATTCTATTATGATACAATCAATACAAAATTAGATAAATTGGAAGAATCAAAAGACATTTAAGAAGTATCTTTTATTTTTCAAATATAATCTTATAATAAATATGTTTTGTTAAAGATAATTCAAAGATTAATATGATATATTTCATATTTTTTAAAAATGAAAATTTAATTTAATGCATTATTATATTTTTCGATGTTTTAAAATCATAATAATTGAGGTATATTATTTGAGCTATTTTAAAGAAAATGTATTTTTTTTTCATAAATGTAAATGTATAAAAAATTTAAGAAAAATAGATAAATTTTTTCAATAAAAAATAAAAATAAAAAGAGTTTTCTTAATTAGTGTGCTTTTTTTATAAGCTAAAAAGATTAATTTTTATTTTTTTAAAAAACTCTACAAAAGGTTACTTCATAATTTTTTTTTCCAAGTTTCAGCAAATCTGTCCTTGATAGCTATTGTTATACTTTATGTTGATCATACGTTGTCATAAAAAAATTAATAAATAATTTATATAATTATAAGAGTTTAATTTTGATGTATTATTAATATAAAATTTTTTTTATATTATTATTTAATTATATATTTATATTTATAAAATTTTTAAAGTAATAGGTGATTGTATCACTTTTACTAATGTGATGATATATAATTGAAAATTTATATAAAATTTTTTTATACTGTTAATATATTAAAGTAAAAATATAAAATAATTAATAATATGGAGTATAAATAAGTAAACATTGATATATTTAATTAAATTTTAACTTTACAAAATAAAGAGTGCTTAGATAAGGATTATTTAAAAATTTAAAGTTATAAGTAATTAATAAAAAATGTAAAAAGACAATTAAAAAAGTTAATAATCACACCTTTTTTATAAAATTTATAATTATAATCATAATAATTACTAAATAAATAAAATAATATAATCTATTTATTTGTCCAAGAATCATTAATCATACAATATAATTTTAAAATTTTAAAATTTTAGCAAAATAAAATGACCCCCGACGACTTCCATGTGGTGCTTGTTAGAATAAGCAAAAACCGGACACAACCGTCACCCAAAAGCCAAACCAAACAAAGCTATTTCTTTTTTGGAATTTTATTTATTATTTTTTCAACCTTCTATTTTTTTTTTCTTTGTCATTTTTGGTGAGATCATAAAATTGTCTTAATTAATTCAACAAAACAAAAAATCGATGTTGCTTGATTTCGACACTTGACCAGGGGAGAAAATAACGCTCGCGTAGCGTTTAGATCTCAGAGTCGCTACCACCACCACCCCCCTTACCCTCCTCCTTCACACAATACACACACAACAACACAACACATCACAACACAAACAGAGAGGTTAAAAGAGAGAGGAACGAATCGATTTTGACCCCATAGCCACCCACTCAACCCTCCTTGCCACCTCGAACAACACCCGCTACGACGTCGTCTTATACCTCTCGGCAGCACTCAATCCAGGTACCTTCTTCTTCTTCTTCTTCCCTGCAAATGCTACCCGTTCCCTTATTTATTTATTTATTTAATTATCTAATTATCTAATTTTTAATTTACTGAAATTTCCTTTTCAAATCAGATGGCTATACAAATTGTACCCAAAAGAAAAAAAAAAGATGGCTGTACAGATGAATTCTGAAAATACAATACAAACCTTCAAACAACAAATCTTCAAAATACAACACGAGAACGTCGTTTTTTTTTTTTTTTTTTAAATAATAAGGTCGAGTTTCATAATTGTATGAATATTTTCTTTATTTATTTTAGTATTGGATTGCAATTTACTCTGGTAATGATTGTAACAGTATCAGATTTGATTCCTTTATTTTTTATTTTTTATTTTTTGGAGCAGGATAAGAGGAGGATTTAAATGGTTTCCAGGGCTTGGCTGTAGTGATTGTTGTGATTACAGTGGGGAGCAATAACGGTGTGGATCGCAGAGTGGATCGGAAAATGGAGCAGAGCAAGAGCCGTACCGATCTACTCGCCGCTGGCAAGAAGCGGGTACCAATTTTATGAACCTCAATTCTTGCTTGGTTAAGTTTGTGTGCATGTTTTGAATAAGATTGAGCTGCATTGCTTGTGTTTACAAGGCCGAGTTTACGGTATTGTACACTTTGGTTGTTCCAATTTGAGTTAGGCAATTTTTTGTGTAGGAATTAGAAAATTAGAAAATCATTAAGATCCTGCAAAGAGAGGGGGTGCGCTTTGGAGAGTGAAGTGCAGAATTGATAATCATTGATGAGAAAACCAATGGTTTAGAATTTTATGACATAAACGCTGTTTGACGAATCATGGATATGCGAGAATTTCCCCCTTGATTTTTCTCATCAGCTGTTACCACTTGCACGTTACTCTAAAAAGTGCGCCAGTCTCTTTAGAGGATCAAAATCAACCTAAGAAAACAGTTTAGAATAGTGGACCTTGTAGCATTCACCTATAGAGCTGAAAGGTTGCAGTTGCTTAATTTTATTCTTGTGCTTTCATTGTCAGCTTCAACAATTTCGTCAGAAGAAGGACAGTAAAGGTGGTAGTAGCCGAGGAAAATCATCAAAAAAATCTGATAAACCTCACCTACCTGATTCTGATGCTGATGGACGAAGTAGTGCTTCTATGTCAACGACATCATCTCAGGTTACTGATGGAAATGTTGAAACTGACAGTGACTCCAATGTGGTTAGCACAGAATCATTAGAGTCACAGTCTGTGTCAAACTCACTAGCTCCTGACAATATTGATCCATTTGTTGATTCATCGTCGGTGGCCATTACGAATAGTAAAGGCAATGAAACAGAATTGGATTCTGATAGAAAGTTAGCCGATCAGGTTCAGGAGGTCTGTGAGGTTGATTCTGAGTTGTCTTCCCAAGATGAAGGGAAAGGTGCTCAGGATGTTGGTGCTGCTGTGCCTGAGGATGTGTCTTTGAGAACTTCAGGTAGCCTGGGTCCTGAGGGTGGAGCAACTGATGATCATGAGTCTGCAACTGTTGACATTTTGTCCCCACCTGCTTCTGTTGCAACTGCAGTGGCTGAACCTGTTACAGTCACAGGAAAGGGTGATAAGAGGGAAGAATCCTTGCTTTTATCTGCGGATATTCCCAATACATCCTTGATGCAAACAAGGGAAGATCAGGTAACAGATTTAGGTTGTGCTCCCCCTCTCTCTTCTCTCTCACTTTTGCTCTCCGCTTTAATTAATGTTATACATCTACTTTTAGGCATTAGGGTATTGGTTGGGCAGGCTGGGAAAATTGATATGTGGATTTGATTTATAATTTATATTCTCATTTGTTGCTGGGTAGGGGCAATGCAGGATGCTGATGGTTTGGATACGAAGAAATCTCGTCAAAGCACCGGTGATGAGGAGGCATCCCATGAAGCGGAACAACTGGGCAAGTCAGTTGAAGTATTTTCCTCTACCGAAGACATTGTGTCAGATAAGCTTTCAGCTGCTGACAAAGGCGATGGGGATAGTATTGCAACTGCTGGCCCTTTTATGAGAAATCTGGAGAGAGAAACACCATCAGGTTCATCTTATGAAGGAATGCTTCTTCAGTCTAGTCAAGAACAGATTAGTGAAGGAGTTCTTAGTGGACATGACAGAGGCCTTCAGGAGGGGCTTAACCAGCAGTGCACTCCTGTTGGATCTGTAGCTGTGGATCCAACTCACGAGTTGTCAATGGGATCTCACGAGGTTAATTCTGCCAGACCATTGGATGTCTCTCCTATTTTTGGTGCAAGCTCGGTTAATCTCTTGCAGCTGGCTGAAATTATAAGGGGTCTTAATGAACGAGAGTATCACTTTCTGCTCAAGTCAAGAGGAGCAGTTTCTGATGCAGATCCTCTAGCCAGTAGTTCAAATCTACCAGATCATGACTTTACAGAAGCATTTCAGAGACTCAAAGAAGAATTGTTTCTTGCAAATTTAATGAAAAATATATTTAATATGCAACTAGCTGAACAGCTGGAGCTGCAAATGCAGTCTGATAATCAGCATTACCAGTTGATTGACGAAGTATCTCAGCTCCGAGCTTCTCATAATGAAGTCAATGAGAAGAATCAACACCTTACTGAAGAACTTGCAAATTGCCATGTTGAACTGCAGGATGTTTCCAGAAAGAGTGTTGAACTGCAAAACCAATTTAATAATGCCAAGGCAGAGGTTGAATCTCTTTCTGCCAGAGTAGTTGAGCTGCAGATTAGTTTTGAAGTGTCTCAAAAAGATTCATTGGATCTGTCAACAGAGTTGGCTGACTGCGGAGTCTTGATCTCAGGCTTGCAAGCCGAAAAGAAGGGCTTGAATGAAAATCTTGAATTGGTGACTGCTGAGAAAAACAGACTTGTGGAGGAGAAGGAATTTCTTCTATGTGAACTTAAGAAGCTGGCAACCGAATTAGCTGACTTCAAGAGTTCAATAGAAGGAGTAAAAGTTGAAAACGAAGTCTTTGATGATTCTCTTGGGTTTGTTTCGTTGACAACTTGCTTGGATGAGGTGGAGAAAGTTTTGGTGAAGCTTGAAAAGGCAAGTAATGAGTTTCATTCTCAATCAGTATCCTTTGGCAGATCTGGTGAAAAAGTTTCTTCACTTGGGGTATCAAAATTGATACAGGCTTTTGAATCAAAAACACATGAAGATGAGGATGAGGTAGATGTAAGGGATTCCAATGAAGTTCAGTTGTCATCAAACTCATTTATTATGTTTATCAAAGAGGAAACTGGAAACTTGAGAAAATTGCTTTCAGAGTGGAAGGTGCATGTTCAGAGTGCAGCTGCATTGTTCAAGGGGGAGCGAGATGGTAGGAAAATTGGTGATGCAAAGTACAGTGACCTCAATGATCAAGTTGAAGAATTGAAGCAGCATTGTTCAAATTTGGAAGCATCCAACATAAAACTTACAGTTCAATGTGAAGCTGCAAAGCAACTTCTGGGTGACGTTCAAGAAAAGAAATGTCATCTTGAGGAACTTTGTGAAGCTTTAAAGGAAGAAGATATCCACCACAGAGCCAAAAATAATGAACTTTATGATAAGCTTGGACATTGTCAGTCAATAGTTACTGAATTGTATACTGAAATCTGTGATGTGAAACAAAGTTCAAATGAGATGGCTTCTACTATTGGTGGTCAACTGGAAAATTTGCAGAAGGAGTTGATGCAAAGAGCTATGCTACTTGAGCAAGGCTGGAATGCTACTGTTGCTGAGATATTTGAATTAGTTGGGAAGCTGAATGAATCTGTTGGTGAAATGTTGTCCTCAACTGTCTCTTTTAATGCTCATGATAGCTTGGGTATCAGTCAGCAGTTAGCAGTTTCTGTTAATGCAGCCACTGAAACGATTTTTGATCTTCGGAAGAAACTTGAAGCTACTTGTTCAGAGCATGAAATAATCTGTTCATCATTTAAAGAAGTAAATTTGAAATGTGATGATCTGCTTTGCAGGAATGAATTGGCTGTTGGTGTATTGCATAAGATGTATGATGACCTGAGGAAACTTGTGCTCAGTCACAAAGGGTCTATGGATGAAGATAAGATAGATGTACAAAGTCAAGCACTGCCTGATCTCCTTAACTATAATAGCTATCAGAGCATCATGAAATGTCTTGCGGACATATTGAATGAAAAGCGGGAAGTTGAGACTGTTACCAATGAGATGAAGTTAGAATTGATGCAAAGGGGAACAGAATTGGAGGAATTGAAGATTAAGTGTCTTGGTTTAGATTCTGTTAGTAAGCTAATTGAAGATGTTGCTGGCGTTCTGAATGTGGAGCATTCAAAGATCGAAATAAATAAAGCACCCCTTTCATGCTTGGAATCATTAGTGTCTAGTCTTGTACAGAAAACCAGAGAGGCTGAAATCCAGTTACACATGACTAAAGAAGGCTATGGATCTAAGGAGATGGAATTGGTTGAATTGAAGGACAAAATGCATTATCTAGACACACTATGTCTTGAGAAAGAAAATGAAATCCTTGTTCTCAAGGAAAGTTTACACCAGGCTGAGGAAGCTCTTACTGCTGCTCATTCTGAATTGCACGAGAAAACAAATGAACTTGAGAATTCAGAACAACGGGTGTCCTCTGTTCGGGAGAAGCTTAGCATAGCTGTTGCTAAGGGAAAAGGATTGGTTGTACAACGGGACGGCCTCAAGCAGTCCCTGGCAGAGACATCCAGTGAACTAGAGAGATGCTCGCAGGAGTTACAATTGAAAGATGATAGACTTCATGAGGTTGAAACAAAACTTAAGACCTATGCAGAGGCTGGTGAGCGTGTGGAGGCTCTGGAATCAGAGCTTTCATATATTCGTAATTCATCTAATGCTTTGAGAGAGTCATTTCTTCTTAAAGATTCAATGCTTCAGAGGATAGAAGAGGTTTTGGAAGACCTAGATCTCCCAGAGCAATTTCATTCAAGAGATATAATTGAAAAGATTGATTGGTTGGCTAGGTCAGTTGCTAGCAACTCATTGTCCATGAATGATTGGGACCAGAAGGATTCTGCAGGGGGAGGTTCATACTCTGATGCTGGTTATGTTGCCGCAGATTCCTGGAAAGATGATAGTCAGCTACCACCAGATTCAGGGGATGATTCCTGGAAAGATGATAGTCAGCTACAACCGGATTCAGGGGATGTACAACAACAAGAACAACAGCAACAACAACAGCCCAGTCTTGTCCCACTTGATGGAGATGATTTGAGAAAAAAAATTGATGAGTTGCAGAGTAAGTATTATGGGCTGGCTGAGCAAAATGAAATGCTGGAGCAGTCGTTGATGGAAAGAAACAGCATCGTTCAGAGATGGGAGGAGCTTGTAGACAGCATTGATATGCCTTCACATTTGCGGTCTATGGAAATGGAGGATAGGATTGAATGGGTAGGAAGAGCCCTTGCTGAGGCTAATCATCATGTTGATTCTCTGCAGCTGAAGATTGAAAAATATGAAAGCTATTGTGGATTGCTAAATTCTGATATGGAAGGGTCTCAAAGGGCAGTGTCTGCTCTTCAAACAGACCTTAGAGCTCTTATGACTGAGAAAGAGCACCTTTCTGAAAAAATGGAAGCTCTAATACTTGAATGCGAGAAACTATCGGTGCAGGCAAGGCAAGCTGAACTTGAGAATGAAATGCTGCATAATGAAATAGCTAGTTTGAAGAATATCTTGAAAAAGAAAGAACTCGATAATGAGATGCTGCATAATGAAATAGCTAGTTTGAAGGATATATTGGAAAAGAAAGATACAATTGAAGAACAAATATTCACCATTAATGGCAAGCTCAGAAAATTGCGAGACTTAGTCGGTGATGCGTTGCCAATATCTGAAACAGGAAATCTGGTTTCTGCAAGTGCAAATATTGATTCCTTGGAAGAATTGCTGAGAAAGCTTATAGAAAATCATGCAAGTCTTCAATCAAAGAAACCAACAAATGGGGTTGAACTTGATGGAGACCATTCACAAAAAGATGATGCTACTCTTCTTGAGGCAAGAAGTATAGATATGCGTGATAAGGAGGAGGCAGATATTGATAGATACAAGAAAGATCTGGAGGAGGCTTTGAGCGAATTGGAGCATGTGAAGGAAGAGAGAGATAGAACTTTGGAAAAGCAAATATCTTTATCCAGTGAAGTCAAAGCTCTGAGGAAAACAACTGAGGAGTTGCAAGAGCTGCTTAATCAGGAGGAGCAGAAGTCGGCTTCTGTCAGAGAGAAATTAAATGTTGCAGTCAGGAAGGGGAAGTCTTTGGTCCAACAGCGAGACAGTCTAAAACAAACAATTGAAGAGATGAGTATTGAGATAGAGCACTTGAAATCTGAGATCAACAACAGGGAACACACTCTAGCAGAGCATGCACAGAAGTTGAGACAGTTGTCCACTTACCCAGATAGATTAGAAGCTCTTGAATCTGAGAGTATACATCTGAAGAATCACTTGGCAGAAACTGAGCACCATTTGCAGGAGAAAGAATATTCTTTGAAACTGATTTTGAACAAGTTAGGTGAGATTGATGTCGGTGGTGAACGTGATATAAGTGATCCGGTCAAGAAGTTGGAATGGATTGGTAAACTGTGCTCTGATCTGCATGGTACTGTTGCATCTTTAGAACAAGAATCCAGGAAATCTAAAAGAGCATCGGAGCTCCTCTTGGCAGAGTTGAATGAGGTTCAGGAAAGGAATGATGCTTTCCAGGAGGAGCTCGCAAACGTGGCTGCTGAACTTGTGGATCTCAGAAAAGAGAGGGATTCCACTGAGGCTGCCAAACTGGGAGCTCTTTCGCATCTTGAAAAATTATCATCCTTGCATGAGGAGGGAAAAAAGAGCCATTTTTCTGAGATAATGGGATTAAAATCTAGCATGAACCAACTCTGCAAAGGATTTGGTGAGGTTCAGCATTTGCTGGCTAATGCTTTTTTCATGGATTTGGAATCTTTTCGGAATCTGGAGGCTGGTCTTGAATCATGTATGAAAGGAACCAATGCTGCATATGTGGTGGATTCATCTGTAGCCAAAAAACATGATGGCATTTTACCCTGGTCATCTGATAATAAGGTATGGACATCGCATGGATACTCAACCAGTCATTAGAAATGATTTTTTTGCACCTAGTCTTTTATTTTTTGATATTCTAAATCAACTGCTTTTAATTTGGTATGTTATGACACTGAGAAATAGAAATTACAATGCAGTTGGCAGATATGTGAAAGTGATGTGTTGATTTAATTTCTTGTACTCTTTCTTCCCTTTTTTTTTTTGGGGGCGCCTGGGGGTGGGGTGGTTATGTGTCATTGCATTTTGTGCTATTTATGTTTGCTGTTGATGTGTTATGATAATTGCCGTTCCCTGATGTTCCTGTGCCTGCCAAATGCATTTTTTGAAGGGTGCTCTTTTGTCCTTATGTATGTTATGCTAAGGATGTATTCACGGCCTCTGTTGTTCTGTGAATGGTTATTTCAAAGGAGTTTCTATGTTTGAGATTTCCAATCTCACTGTTTTATGTTTTCTCAATTCTCGTTGTAATGCATCATCATTTTAATCAATAAATTGATTTAGATTTCTGTGGATGAATGCTGACTTTTCAAACTAGAACAAACTGACCACTGGAGACATTTGTTGCATAAAGATTAGTTTGGTGTTTTCTATCCAAAATGAAAAAAAAATTGGTATTCAATTTTTGTTGCATATTAATCGGTATTGTGTAGTCATTACTTTAAATCACTTGTTTCTTGAATGCAATTTTGTTAACTTATTTAGAAATCTGAGATGTTTAAATGTGCTTTTCCACGAGTTAAGATTGCCAAAAAAATTCTATCATAAATGGGAAATTTGGGTACATTGTTTTCTTAAATGTCTAAGTCTGTAGTTGGAGGTGGAATATCTTTATATTATAAATGGAATATAAGCAACTGCAGTTCCAACTCACAAACTCTCTCTCTCTCTCTCTCTCTATGTTGATGACTCAAATTATATTCCTTGTATATTTCTGGTTTGTCTTGTATTAATTTTTCTAGTAAGGCTGAATTGCATTCCTTGTTATTATTATTTTGTGGAATATGACTTATTTTTTCTTGCTAAATACTCGTGATATGTCTTCTCCAGAAGAGCTCTTTGTCTTCAGATTCCTGGTCTGATTTTGACACAATTGATCACTATAAGGATAATACCCTAGTTGAAAATTTTCATCTTCTTGGGCATCAACTGCAAGAGATATTGGTGGAGATCAGTTCTCTTAAGGAAAGAATAGCCATGCACTCAAGTTTGGTACAGGAGCAAGACAAAAATCTATCTAAACTAATGGCAATTATTGGAAGGGAAATGACTTCCCAAAGAGAGTCATGCGAAACCACGAAGAAAAAAATTAGTGACCATGATGGGGAATTAGTTGCATTACGTGGGAACATTGGCTACCTTTGTGATGCATGTATCAATTCTGTCAGTATACTTGAAAATGGAAAAGCTGAACTGGTTGGAAATAAGGTTGAATTTTCAGATCTAGGGATCAACTTGAAAACATCATCATTTGATGATAGAACATCTGAGGGACACATTAAAACCCTGGCAGATAGACTGTTGATGGCTGCAAAAGAGGCTGCTGGTATAAGAGCTGAATTTTTAGATGCTAATCAAAATGAAATGAAGGCTGCCATAAAAAATTTGCAGCGAGAGCTTCAGGAAAAGGATGTTCAGAGAGAGAGGATTTGCTCAGAGCTGGTAAAACAGATTAAGGATGCTGAAGCTGCTGCAAACAGCTACTCTCAAGATCTTCAATCTTTAAGGATTCAAGAGCATAATTTTAAGAAACAGGTGGAAGTGATTGAGGCAGAAAGGAAGATACTGGAACAGAGACTGAATGAGCTGCAGGATAGGCAAAGGATTGCAGCTGAATTAGAGGAGAAAATCAGATCTCAGACTGATCTGCTGGTGGCCAAAGACCAAGGTGAGCTTTATGTGATTCCTTGTGTCTTTAGTTAACTTTTGATATTTCATATAAATGAGAACTTACAATATTTCTTGGACTTAATGGTTTGTTGTAGAAATTGAAGCGCTAATGCATGCACTAGATGAGGAAGAGATGCAAATGGAAGAGCTGACAAAGAAGATTGCGGAACTTGAAAAAGTTGTTCAGCAAAAGAGTGGAGAGATTGAAAACCTTGAATCTTCTCGTGGTAAGGTTATGAAAAAGCTTGCCATAACTGTAAGTAAGTTTGATGAACTTCACCACCTGTCTGCAAGTCTCCTTTCTGAGATTGAAAAGCTTCAGTCCCAATTACAAGAAAGAGATGCTGAAATTTCTTTCTTAAGGCAAGAGGTTACAAGATGCACTAATGATGTTCTTCTTGCATCGCAAATGAGCAACCAGAGAAGTTCAGATGAGATCTTTGAGTTTTTGATGTGGGTTGACACGATGTTATCTCAAGAGGGGATGCATGATATACACCCTGATCTGAAGAGCAATGGTCAGGTTCATGAATTCAAAGAAATACTTCGTAAAAAGCTGATGTCTGTATTATCAGAATTGGAGAATCTAAGGGCTATTGCTGAAAGCAAGGATGCAATGTTGCAAGAAGAAAGGAGTAAGGTAGAAGAGTTGAACCGCAAAGCAGAATCTCTTGAGTTGTCCTTGCATGAGAAAGAAATGCAGTTGAATTTGCTTGAAGGTGTGGAAGAAACTGGAAAGGGAGCTAGCACAAACTCAGAAATTTTGGAGGTTGAACCAGTGGTGAGGATATCAGTTATTTATTTATTTATAGTTTTTGTTACTGGAATATGATTTTGGAGATTAGTTATGATTCACTTAGGTGCTTCATTCACCTGTCTACACGTTCATGAATTAAATCAGCACAAGATGAATGAAATTGTAGTTTCCTTGTTTTTTTCTGTTTATTAAAGACTCTATATAGGGATATGAGTACAAGAGGGGAATGTGGGTGACAGGACTGATTGGCAGTAGGGAAGTATATCCAGTGAATCTTTCATCCTATTAGTCTGCCATCAAATGCAAATCACACCAGTACAAGAAGCTTATATATTAAATCTAGATTAAAGAAAAGTCCTCTTTGAAGCAGATCTTCAATTAGAATAAAACTTGAAACATATGACTGTTTGTTATCTTGTCGTGATCAATAGCATGCTCATTATATTTGAATAAATATATGCTAGCAGTTTCAAAAGTTTTGTCGTGGAGCTATCTCAGGTAGCGTGTGTACCTTTTCTCCTCTGACATATCACCCTTTCACTCTGATTGAATATGATAACATATTTGCTTTTCTTTTTTGATAAAAAATTAAAAATTAAACTATATGAGTAGTGATGATTGGAAACTAAAGAAATTTTCTTTTCTGGTTAAAATGACATTGACACAGTTGTGGTCAATTCAATTTGAATTTGGAGGGGTTGAACTTATTTGACCCTATTTTTTTTTTTCCATTTTTTAATAGATGAATGAGTGGACAGCAACAGGGACTTTTGTAACACCTCAAGTCCGCAGTTTGCGCAAGGCCAATAATGATCATGTTGCCATCGCTGTAGATGTAGACCCTGGTAGCACTAGTAGGATAGAAGATGAAGAGGAGGACAAAGGTAACTTCTGCTACTTAACCTGTGAACTGGCTTCTAATGATTTCAACAAAATATTATGGTTCCGTTTATTTAATTCTTGTTTCCCCATTTTTTTGTTGCAGTCCATGGTTTTAAATCACTTAGTTCATCCAAAATTGTCCCAAGATTTACTAGACCTTTGACTGATTTGATTGATGGCCTGTGGTAAGCATCTTTCCTTTCTATGTTTTATGATGGCTTGAAATTTCATTCAATTTGATGAATGGCTTGCGCTCATATCTTGCAGGGTTTCATGTGATCGAACTCTGATGAGACGACCAATCTTGCGGCTTGGAATTATAATTTATTGGGCCATCATGCATGCACTTCTTGCCTTTTTTGTAGTTTGAGGTGTGAGGCATTGATTTGGCTGATGTTCTGAGCCAGGTATTGGCTTCGTATAATTAATTGGCCTAGTTTATAAAATTCTACTAGGGGCACAGGATGTGCCGCCATGGGGGGTGGTTTATTGATTCAAGTGATACTTGAAAAAAGAAATCACTTTAGTTGTACAGTATCTTCCTTCCGCATTCTTCTTCCTGTAATAAAGTGAAAGATGCTGCTGCCGGAAAGAGAACATGCAGCTATAAAGAAAAGATGAGAAAGAAGATTGCTCAATATTTGAAGAGCAATGGCTGAAGAGCCCGATACTTAAACCCTTTACTTGATCAGCTCGTGTCGTTTACTTCTTGGTTTAAAATCAGTGTTTGATTTTTCTCCAATGCTATATTTTAGGGTAGGGGATTGGTGGAGCCAGTAGCTTATAGGTTGTTTTCAATTTACCATTGTTGAGTAGTATTAGTCTGTTCAATGGATATATGTATAGTGTATCCGAAAAATACGCTTATCTATTAAAAGGAGAGATTCAAGAAGCATTGGTGATGCATAACAACGATAGGCTTTGCATTATGTGATGATTTACACGACCACAACATGCGTTTGTTTCTGTGCTTTAAGTATCCTTGGGGTTCGTCTAGTCGGGTTGATTCATTAGAAGCTGCATGTGGCCCCAGATTAAGCTACACTTGGAACTGATACAAAGGGCACAAGTTATTGTCGTAACCTATTATTTTCATTTGAAGAATATCATGTTCGTCTAGAAATAATGATCTGAGCATATTAACCCCAAAATTCAGCGACCAAAAAAAGAGAAAATAAAGCCAAAATTTACATAAAATTGCCCAAATATGAATCAAATGAATGTATAAAAATGGGTGAATTTATATAGTTGTTTAAATGAAATAACTAATTTTCAAGTCAAAAATGCTCTTTAGTACGAAAGCAATTTGAATGAAATTAATATGAACGATGTGAGATGCTTCTCTTTGGCTACCTTCGTCATGATTTTTGCCATTGAAATATTAAAAATGCAATAACAGATTAACAGGAATCGAAGCTATTTTCAAATTCTTTTCATTAATTATAGATTTTTGTAAAAAATTTGAAGAATTTAATAACTTTATAACCTTCTAATGATTTTCGTTTAATGACCCAAAGCAAATAATTAAGAGCATACCCCAAAAGTAATTGGTTGCAGTAGAAATAAATTGTAATACGAACAAATTTTAATCTTGAAATTATGACTTGAGAGGTGATTTTATCTAATCAATATTCTCAAGTAAAAATTTCGTGGACAATTAGGACAATAAAGTAATAAGTATATATATATATAAGTGTCCTTGTTTAAAAATTACTTTTTTTAATAATTATTTGTTCTTTTAGGAAATTTAGACAGTACTAATTGCCCCCCGTATTTTACCTTTATTAAATGAATAACTAGGAAGAGTATTAAGTGGGAAAATAAGTGAGTTGGATTAAAAGATGAGAGTAATTTTGTAAAAGGTTTTGCTAACCAGTGAAAAGTTTTTGATTGAAAAAAAAAAGAATTTAAGTCTCCAATGTATTGAATATATTAAAAATTTTAAAAAATTTACATTCTTGATGCCTTAAATATATTGGTTAGCAAAATTATTTTGTAGAATATACTTAAATTACTCTAATATCGAGTCATATTTCATAGTTTTCTTAATTTGTGTATACATTAAAAAATGGACACTTAAATGAGAACAAAGGTAGTAGGTACTATTACTAAAACCAACCCCTTCCCTTGTTGTTGTTTTCGAATTTAATTTATATGTGTTATCAGTATAAAAAAGTTTTACACAAACATCTAATTATATATTATAATATTAGCTAAAATATTGACTCAATCATCTACTACCTTAAAAATTTTACAAACACAAGTATTTGATTAAATAATAATATAAAATTCTTTTATACTGTCAATACATAACAATTAAACTTATATTTTTAATTTAAATATGTTTTTAATTCATGTAAATATGAATTATTTTAGTTTTAATCCTCCTTAAATTTTTGGGTGCATTTGATTTTTCTGAAAATAATTTCCATTTTTAAGTTTTCAAACTTTAGAGAATGCGTTTGATTTATAAAAGTAGATTATGTTTACAAATATAAAAAATAAAAAAAATATATTTAGTTTGTCCATTTTCAAAATAAAACTTAATATATATATATATATATATATATATATTACCAAAAACATTTATTAAAGTAATAAATAGTTCTATAAAACAAGCTATTACTAATAAAATTACTTCTAATAAATTGTTGCAAATTTCATCCAGTGCTATTTTTGAGTGTAGATAATTTAAACTATGATTTGAACACCATTTGCATGTCAATACATGAAAGAAAAAGCGTCAGAATTCAAACTACACAGAATTAACAGAAAATTTCCCCAATTATTCAACTTTTGGGAGTCTCTAAAATCTAATTAGAATGTCTCTCCTCCAAAGTACCTCAAATTGCTCTTCAAGAAAATAAAAAAACAGTAAAGATAAAAGATACCATCAAGCTAGCCCTAATCAAATGTAACACCTTCCCAGGTATAATACCATATTTTAAGTCACAGTACCACATATATGAGTTGTTGTTGTTATTTAATTGGACCTAGTCTAACAGCAATCTTCAGCCATCTTCAATCATCCCAGTCAATTCCATCCAAGATAATCATCTTCAATACTTCTTGAATTATTTGGAGATAACCTGCAAACATACATATGAGTGAGAATTATAAATTCTCAGTAGAATTTCTTAGACTACCACAAAAAAAAATGCCATCATCATTATCTCTATCTGCTTCGGTTTATTATGAAAACGTGACCATTTCATATAACTATAAATCTCATATTTAGAAAGTTCAAAAATATTCTTTCTGAAGCAGGTTTATTTTACTTACATACTTATCAGTTAAGAGAATAATTTTATGACAAAAACAAGAAGCTAATAACTTATGCATATGTAAATGCACATTATAAAAAAAGCAAGTACACTTATACTTTTCCATCTCTTTCTTTCTTTAATCTTTACTGCCATTGGATAGACTGATCTAGCAGTGAGATCAACTCGTGACCATTATCACACAGTACTGACATGTAAGGAGACCCACATGCCTCTAAATTGGAGGGACTTAGTTGGCTAACTGTCTCCAACGTAGAGGGACCCAATAGTTTTAGCTTTCTTCACAGGAAGGGACCCAAATAATTACCTCCAAGTAAAGGGACCCACATCTTATCTGTTCAACTACCTTCACAAGGAGAGACCCAATAACTGCCTCCAAGTGAAGGGATCTTATCTTATTTGTTCATATTCTTTCATGGTTTAGATGCTCATATATCATACATGAATATACTTGAGAAACTTATGCACACACTTCATATCTTACTTTCAAACATTCCTAGCTTTCATATATTTCTGCTGGAAATTCGACAGTATAACAGCTGAAATATGGAGCTTCCCTAGAATACGAACAACACAATTCCAGATAGCCAATCACATACAATAGAATTATTATGTCTATATATCACTATCACATCAAAATGATAGAGGATTCTATTTATACTTCAGCCATTGGTTCCTTGTAGCTTATGAGGCTTATAACTATTGAAACTGCTAAAACATCCTAATTGTCTCAATTCTACTCTATTTTATTAATTACACTAAAATTTCATTTTAGTTTATCTGAATCTAAAAATTTAGTATGTTATAGCCTTATTAGTCTATTTTTAATTTTCTTTGGTTCCATTAAATTTTGATGAATATTAATTGAGTTATTACAATTTTACTTAGGGCTAGTATGATGCTAGATAGATCTAAGTACTTAAATAAAAAAATCCACTAAAAATCCAATATTTAGTAGTTTTATCTGAAATATATTTAAATGAAGCTTACTGAACTATCTTTCATTTCCTACAAGTTTCATTTCAAATAGGTAAATAGGACCCATGTTATAAGCTCTCAAAATAGGCTAAAGGGGACTATCCTGTTTTACCCTGGTAGAATCTTAGGTCATATTTAAAGAATTACTGGGAGCAATAAAGTATAGATCTCATATTGAAATTTTTATAGCATAATACCCTATGTGTTACTTTTATAATAAAATTGGTTATACTCAATTTGAAGGTGTATATGACGAGTTATGCCCAACACAACTTATACTGGTCAGAATAGAGAATAGGATTCAAGGGTCTACTTTAAAATTTCATAACTCCCTCATTTTAGTCCAATAGTCATATTATTTATATAGTTGGAAAGTCCTAGATGTCTTATATCATATAAAAATAGCTTCATAAATTTTTGGTTGTCACGACCGTCCATGGGCCGTGACTGGCGCATAGGGAATTTCCATTCCCTAGCAAGCCTAATAAAAAATCTACGTAAAAACTGACGGAGTTTTCCCTAAAACTAGGACATTCCAAATTATACAAAATCTGCAAAATTATCCAGACAATCCAGCATAGCTTAAACACAATTTTACATATCTATGTACATACATATATATACGGTTTGGAAACCTTACATACATAAGACTATCAAAAGAGTTGCGTAGCTAAAGTAAATTCAACAAAACAATACACATTTGCTTTACTAAGTCAAAATGAAAAACTAGATTGATACAACACAATTCTAATCCAACCCCGGACCTTGCCTGTAGTTCATGGAGCACTATATCAACACAAGCCATACATGGCTATACAAACAATAATCCAAAAGAGAAGCCAAGGCCCTTCCAATGGCTCACCAAAATGGGACAAGCAGAAATCCTAGTGAGCAGGAGGAGCAGAAGCTGCCTCAACGACTAAATCTGAAATAGATAAGGAAACCACAGGGTGAGTTATAAAACTCAATAAGAAATAATATACTCATAGGTGGCATGAGACAAGCAAAAACATCCAAACTATACTTTAAATTATGAAGATAGAATACAAATATTTTCTCTCAACAAAAGAAGTTCTGAAATATTGAGTTCATATCATGATAAAATTGCAAGGGAAAATCCTATTTCAAAAATAGCTGCCTGACTGGGTGGCCCTGTGGCTTAACTCCAACAGTAAATACTAACTTCACGCTTGTGCGTATCTATAATCTTCCGGACATGTTGGCCGACATGCCGGGCTAACAATCACCCTACTAGCTGGGTTATACGAGGTGCACCAAGGCTAATGTTACTGTCATTAGCAAACAATTCTATTACAGTTTCCTCCCTTTTTGAAAACTTTACTTATAATAAAATCCTTGTCAATAAGTTCTCCTTTTAATCTAACTTATACGTTCATATTATAGCATTAATGCATAATGAGAATTTAGATAACTTCCACATTCTAACACATGTAATTCTTAAGTCTTGTCTCATGCTCATAATATTTAACATACATTGAATGTAAATTCTAATTAGTAAACTAGAGTTTAAAATAGTTTAATGAAGAATTAAATTCCACACTAAAAACAATATAAATTTGAATCATTTTTCAAAGTGGTTAGCAACATGAACTTGTATCATACATGTATAACTTCATATAAAAATTTATCTATGAGTATACTATTCACTCACAGCCAAGATCTCAAATCAAGAGCTTAAGTGGGTGGTGCCTCTGAGCCAACTGGAGTATCCCTGGAAGAGTCCAAAGCTACAAAACATATAAAACTAACATAATAAGCTTCTAGAATTCAAACTCAACCCCAATCAACACCCAAACATAAAATCCCCAATTTGAGCCCTAACCTTCCTCACCCCAAAACCCATACTCCACCAAGCAACAAAAAAAATTAACCAATCTATGGCTAAAAGGAGGTAGAGAGTAATGATAATTTACCTTAAAGCCTTGGAAGGAAGAGTGGAGCAAGGGAGGAGTTTTGGGTCTCCTCCACCTTCCTCTTTCTCTCACTTCAAGAAGGTAGAGAGAGAGACCTCAAGGAAGATGATGGTGATGGTGATGATGAAGAAGAAGATGTGAGAGGATGGATTTGTGAGGAAATCCAAAGGGAAAGATGATGGATTAAAGAGATAAGTGAGAGTGGAGGGTTTTTAGAGAGAGGAACCTAAGAGAGAGAGAGTTTGAGTGAAAATGAGGGAGAGAGAGCTAAAACTCACTCAAAAAGTCGGACAGTGGGCGCCTGGGCGCCCAACAGCCTGAAACGCTTTCAATTGTGCTGATAGCGGGCGCCTGGGTGGCAGTTTCTAGCGCCTGGGCGCCCAAACCCCTGAAACCCAACATGTTGATAACACTGCTGGCGCTTAGGCGCTGGCACCCTGAATTTTTTTTATTTTTATTTTATTTCCACACACATTTCTAAACATATATCTAATCCAATAACTTCTAAATACACAAAAATACTAATCTAAAAGATTATATCAAATCCTAAGGCATGACATTGGCCTTTGTAGGGCAAGCCATATAGTTCGTAGTATGGACAGGTCTTAGGGTTTTGATTTCCAGCAATCCTGTTTATGTGCTTCTTTAAGTTTTTGACTAATGATCTAACTCAAACCAATAATATGCATGATTAATCACTTGAAACAAGTTATAAGATCATCATACAACATTGAATAAGAAGATACATAACAACTCTAGTTAGCGACATAACACTAAAATCAAGTAACGCATAAGAATCCTATCTCAAATTTGAGTTTGAACTAGTGAGATGCAAACTTTGGGTGAAGGAACTTGTGTACGATGAAGAAATAAGGATGATGGGATGACTGAAGAAGAAAAATGAGAGAGGAAGGTTAGTATTTTGGGGCCAAATTCAAGAAGGAGAAGATGGGAATTAATTAAGTTTGAGTCATAAAATTTGAAAGTGACTTGTGTAATGTAATTGGTGGATGTGTGGCTTCTCTTCACTTTGCTTGAGCTGCCCACTCTTGATGGCTAGGATGGCGCCACCAAGGTTGGATAAATGGCTAAATCATGGCCATCTAAGTTAAGGTTTAATAGTGTAAATTTGTATTGATTTAGTTTTTACGTTATACAATACCGAAATTTAATTGATTCCTCTTAAATTAGCAAAGCATTGCTAATGGTCCTCATCAATTTTCTACATAACAAACTCAAATTTTTCTAACCCTAATATTCATATTTCAATCCTAATTGCTCTAATTTCTCTAATACAACGGAATAAATCAATTTACAGTGCTAATCGTCGCACCGTTTCTTCGGGATATCACATCAAACAAATTATACAAGTTCAGTTTCAACCATCAATGTTTAGAACCTTACCTCTCTTTTGTGATATTACTCCAATTCTTGTTCCTCTTCCACAATTTCTTCTGGTTCATCAATTGTTGCGTGTTTGTGTGAACATTCTCCAACTTGTGGCTGAGATCTTCTACATAATTCAGAATAACGATCAATTACGAAACGCTCAATGGTGGAGAGGCGATGGATGTCACTTGGGAGAGAGCACATACTAGGACAATTTGTGATGTATAATGTTTTGAGACATTTCATAATTGGCAACCACTCAGGAAGTACCGCAAGACTGTTGCAGCTTGAAATTAACAAGTACTGTAATGTATTCAGAGATCCTTGAAGCCACTGAGGCAAGGTCACCAATTTTGGCAAAGAAACAAAATGTAGAATCTTTAGCTTCAAGTTGGAATTTTGGTCATTTTGTCCCTCTGACAACTCCAATTTGTCACAGTTGTCAACCAACAAAGTATCTAACATAGGAAAATGTTCAATATCAAGTGGCAGGGTTGTTAGACTACGACAACTAGCAACAACCAATACTTTAAGACTAGTGAGTCTAGTTTCTCCAAAAAAAGACGCCAGATTTTGGCACAATTCAATTCTCAGAGTCTGAAGAGCACTCAAGTTTGCAATCTCATCCTCTGGCAAAACACGTAGTTTTGTGGTTATCTCCAAATGCCGGAGACTGATCAAGTTTCTTAGACCTTTAGGCAATGCTTCAAGCTCGGTACATCCACTAAGTATCAAAACTTCCAACTTGTGTAGCTTGCAAATAGAATCAGGAAGTTTCTTAAATCTTTTATTATTCTCAAGACTGAGATATCTTAAATGCTTCAACTTACCAATAGACTGAGGCAAAGTCTCATAAGTAGAATCACTTAAATCCAAAAATCGCAAGCATTTGCACCTTGCTGCAAACGTATTCAAGAAAGCTCTACAGGATGCTCCCACTTTAGCAATGGGAAACAGTATGGTTCTAACATCTGCTAGGAGGGTTCTAGCATATTTTGAATTTAGTGCGGATATGAGAGGCAAGTCACCTATGAAAGACCAATGTCGGCCATTTGGGCGAAGTCTAGCGTTGGAAGTTATTATGTAGGTGTCCATTGTTCCAACAGAACATGCAAGAGATTGCACCAAATTGTGTAGTTTAAAAGTAGAACAAATGCCATAGTCAACAAAATCTTCAAGAAAAGATCTTGAGTGTAGTTCTTTCAAATATTGATTAGGACTATGTTTCAATATTTGATTGCTGTTTTCTGATGGAAGGAGACCAAGTGCACCCCAAAGTGAAGCTACACGAAAACTATCAAATGCATAATCCCTTGGGTAAAGGGAGAATAAAGCAAAACATTGCTTCAAATAGGATGGCAGTTGATCATAACATAATTTAAGTGCGGGAATAGTTACACCTCGTATATTCCAAATGTCATTATCTCTCACATATCTCCATTCGTTTATATCAACTTCTGAGAACAATAAACTTCCTATTGTTACCAATGCCAAAGGATTTCCACAACATTTTTTGACAATGTCCTTTCCAATCTCCATCAAATCCGGATATCTTTTCTCAGCTTCTTCTTTAAATGCCCATTTGACAAACACAGACAATGAATCCTCCTCAGAAAGACATTCTAAAAAGCAGGGGCCAATGGTGCCCATTATGGAAGCTACTGTGTTACTCTGTGTAGTCACCAAAATTTTACTTCCTTCAGCACCCACTTGGATTAAATCCCTTAATTCAACCCATTTAACAGGATCCATATGCAGTACATCATCCAAGACAAGCAGGAACTTTTGATTGGCAAGTTTATTTCTGAGAAGATCCTTCAGTGGCTCCATATCTAACTTGTCAAAATTTCGCTTGCGAATAGGAGCATTTGCAAAAATGGAAGCAGCATCGATGACTTTAATAATCATGTTCTTACTCTTAAAGCCGACTGGAAAATATTCATAATTAAAATTATCATAACGATAATCATAACAATCGGAGACACACACCCATATTTTAAGTTGGAAAGACTCGGCTATCCTCTCATCATTGAACACAAGTTTTGCAAGCGTGGTCTTTCCCACTCCTCCAAATCCCACAATGGGGAGAACGGAGAGACATTTGCTGTCATCACTAGTATTGCGATGCATCAATAACTCCACGATTCTTTCTTTGTCATTCTCCCTTCCAATAATATCGGAAGGAATCACATGGGATTGGGTCATTTCCCTCCTATGCACAACACACCTATCATCATTAATTATTTCAAGTCCAAAGTTCTGCCGATCAGCTGCAACCTTTTCTAACCTCTCCTTGATTTTTTTAATTTTCCGAGCCATCTTAGAGCGGAAGACAACTGGATTAGAACTTGAGAAGAAGCTACCTACCCTGGTTATGATGGTACCATGAGCTTTGACCGCTTGCTGTCGTAAAGCTTCATAATCAATTTCATCCATTAAGTCTTCGGCATCAGTGAAGACCTTATTGAGCTGCCGAAGCCATACACTCACCGCTGTATTGGCCCTCCGTTTATGCTCAGCGTCCAACAGCAGAGGCTTTACAATTGAGAGAGTCTGATTAATCTCTTGCAGGTCTTCATATACGCCCAGCACACCAGAAGCTTCTTCGCACGCACGAGAAGCGAGCTTTGCTACCAGTGACTCCGCGATGAAGAAGAGGGAATCAGCCATGGTTGTGAGGGAATCAAGAAGGGAGTCAACTTTCTTTACATCAAAGTCTTCCCCAATAGTACAAAGTGCTTCATCAGGTCCACACGCTCAATTATTGTGTTCTCATCGCAACGCGCAAGCCACATAATTCTCGCTGCATGTTGTGCCTTAACCTAAGGGAAACGTCCATACTGGTCATTGCTTGATTGACCATTGGATTTAAAATTTAGAATAAATAAGTGTGAAAAACATAAATTGTATATTTATAATTTTTGTTGAAAATTGTTAATAAAAGTACACACACAAAAACGCGGAACCAAACACGTGTTTCACGGTTTGTTGTGAGTTCCCCTTCTATTTAGGATCACCTCTTCAATTATTATTCTAAGAGTATTTGTGTATATTTGTTGTCTATTCGTTGACCGATTATGATATTTTCGGCCATTTTGATATTTGATATTGATGAAATAAAATTTATTTTATTAGGAAAAGTGAAAATTTGATTGTTTATTAGTATTCTAATTTAGTTATTAGAGGATGGTTCAAATAATTTTTAAGATATGTAATTAATTTTGATAAAACTTTTCTAAAAAATAATTAAATACTATAACTCCTAACACACCCAAAACACGTGTGTGTATAATTTTACAAGATCTTAATAATTAAATATCTATATTATATCAGGGAGGAGTTTTGACTATAAATTAGAGAAAAATAAAATGTATTCAAGATGTAAGTAAATAAAATAATAGTATCTTACGAAAGTGATTGGATTAAAATATATTTCGTACGATAAAGGTAGTTTTTTATTTTCTAAACCAATTGGTTGAAACCATTTTTTTGATCCCATATGTATTTTGGATTTTGGTTTTATTTCATATTTAAAAGAACTTTGGTTTAGATTTCTATAGTGGTATTCCATTAAAGAGTTAGTTCCTATTATTAAAAAATTATTAGGTAGTGTCAGGTTTTACTAATGTAGTTAACAAAATTTGACATAGATATATTATGCTATAAATGTAATCCTGAAACAAATTTTTTAGGCTTGAAAGGTGAATGAAACAGCATTAAAAGAAATTTTTTTAGGCACAAAATGATTTCAATTGGATTTTATCATATCCAATGTCAACTTTCATTAACCATGTCAATAAAAAATAATACTATTTATTAATTTTCTAATGTTAGGACTAACTTAGTACCACTACAAGAACATAAACCAAAACTTTTTTAATATATAGAAAGCTAAACCAAAATTTTCTAGTGTAGGAACAAAACTAAAATCCAGAACATAAGTAGGGACTAAAAGCTGGTTTTAACCAAATTAATTCTTACTTCATAGAAGTGAAAAGTTTTGATGAAAATATAATTAATTATATTTCGATAAAATAATTTAATTAATGAAACTGTAATAAAAGAAGTTTGAAGGAAGTTGTGAATTTATGAAAATTTCCTTTTTTAAATGGATTTTTAATAATGAATTTTATCGTGTATACAATTTAATAAAAAAAACTTTTTTTCAATTTAGATTTGTTTAGTTCAAACATTTGATTTGGAATTAAATGAAATAAGCACCTCTAACATTCATATTAGCAAAATTTTCAGATGCTAATAAAAATGAAATGAAGGCTACCATAACAAATTTGTAGTGAGAGTTTCGAAAGAAGGATGTTCAAAGAGAGAGGATTTGCTCAAAGCTGGCAAAATAGATTAAGGATGCTAAAGATACTACAAATAGTTACTCTCAAGGTCTTTAACCTTTAAGGGCTCAAGAACGTAATTTTATGAAATAGGTGGAAGTGATTAAGGCAAAAAGGAAGACACTAGAAGAGAGAGTGAACGAGTTGTAGGAGAAGCAAGGGGCTATAGTTGAAATAGAGGAGAAAATCGGATCTTAGACTGATTTGATGGCAGCCAAAGACCAAGGTGAGCTTTTATGTGATTCCTTGTCTCTTAACTAAACTTGTAATATTTCTCAGGTTTAAATAAGTTTTTCATCCCTAAAAATATAGCTTCTTTTTATTTTTTAGTCTCTCATAAAAAAATTATTCGATTTTAGTCCTTCATTTTTTAAACAATGAGTGTAAATGATCCCTATTAGATGAACAGAAAATAACTATTTACGCTGATTTTTTGAAAAATGAGAGAGTAAAAACCAAAAAGTACTATATTTTCAGAGACAAAACTTATAATGTTTCTTGGACTTAATGGTTTGTTGTAGAAATTGAAACGCCAAGGCATGGACTTAATGAGGAAGAGATGCAAATGGAAGAGCTAACAGAGAAGATTGAGGAACTTGAGAAGGTTGTTCAGCAATAGAGTCAAGAGATTGGAAACCTTGAATCTTCTCATGGTAAGGTTATGAGAAAGCTCGACATAATTGTAAGTAAGTTTGATGAGCTTCACCACCTATCCGCAAGTCTCCTTTTCGAGGTTGAAAACTTCAGTCCCAATTGCAAGAAAGAGATGCTGAAATTTCTTTCTTAAGGCAAGAGGTTACAAGATGCACTAATGATATTCTTTTCACATCACAAGTAAGCAACCAGAGAAGCTCAGATGAGGTCTTTGGGTTTGTGATGTGGGTTGACACGATGGCATCTCAAGAAAGGGATGCATGATTCACACCCTAATTTGATGAGCGATAGTCAGGTTCATGGATACAAAGAAATACTTCATAAAGAAGCTGATGTTTGTATTATCAGAATTGGAGAATATAAGTGCTATTGATAAAAGGAAGGATGCAATATTGCAAGAAGAAATGACTAAGGTAGAAGAGTTGAACTACAAAGCAGAAACTCTTGAGATGTATTTGTGTGAGAAAGAATTGCAATTGAATTTGCTTGAAGGTGTGGAATAAACTGGAAAGGAGCTAGCAAACTGAAAAATTTTGGAGATTGAACCAGTGGTGAGGAAATCAGTTATTTATTTATTTATAATTTTTCATTAGAAAATGATTTTGGAGATTAATTTTTATTTTTCACTTAGGTACTTCATTTTAGGTACTTCATTTACCTATTTACACTTTCATGAATTAAATTAAAGGAGCACAACCTGAATATTCATATTAATAAAATTGTAGCACAATATGAATAAAATTGTAGTTTCCGTGTTTTTTCTGTTTAGTGAAAACTATACCGGGATATGAGTATAAGAGGAAAATTTGGGTAGGAGGACTGATTGATAGTATGGAAGTAAACACAGTGAATCTTTCATCCTATACTTTGCATTCAAATGTAAATGACAATAGCACAAGACTCTTATTTAAATCCAGATTAAATGAAAAAAATCCTCTTCGAAGTAGATCTTCAATTAGAATAAAACTTGGAATGTATGATTCTGTGTTATCTTGTCATGATCAATAGCATGCTCATTATATTTGCCTGAACAAACATATGCTAGCAGTTTTAAAAGTATTGTAGTAGAGTTATGTCCGATAGGATGTGTACATTTTCTCCTCTGACATATCAACCTTTCTGTAACGTGCTGCCGGCTAATTATTAGTTTGCCATTTTTATCACTTAATTCTTGATTAACAACAAACTAGCAAGTGTTACTAACTTCGCTTATTTTAGGCCTTGCATTTTCTTTCCTATTTCTGTTCATTTTAATATGTAATCTTCTGTCCTTATTATATGGCTATGGTTACCCAAACCATTTATTGTAATTGCTTTTACCATCTACTAAACTATTTTACTAATCCATTATCAATTCATTTCAGTAAGTTTAATAGATAGATAATTATTTACATAACTATCATCAGAAATATACATAATTTTAATTGGTAAGCTAATCAAGACATGCATACAACTTTGTGGTCATGCCCACTACCCTTGAACAAACTACATGAATCAGACGCACGTACAGTGTCTAATTGATCTCAATACTCATTATCCTGTCGTGCATTTGGAAATACCAAGAAAAAGGGCAAGCTACTAATCTCAATAGGAGTGGTGTTTCTAGGGGTTTGCCGGACACCCAGCATCTCCCATAGTCACAAACAAGCACAATTTCCAGCATACAAATAAAGTAACAGTAATTAAAATAGAGTAGCAGTAATAAAAGAAACTTACCAGAAATTTAACTACTAAAATGCAAATAAGGCAAATAACACTCTGCAAAGTGAATCATACAGATATGATACGACGATTAAATAATGCAAGAATGCATGTATGCATATAATGCACTTTTCTTAGTTTTTCCTTTATCTTGTCTTACTTGTACACATAAGGTAACTATTTATGGCCCATTGCGTATTTCTCATTCTTTGGCCAATGATCTATGAGAGCTCTTGTAGTTGGGCATCCCCTGGTCCAAATCCATCATTCTCAGTCTCTACCTGTATGGCCATTGCCTTAGTTCAAATACAGCCCATTTGATCCTTGCCTCAATGTCACACAGTCATCCCACAAGACTTTCTTGATCATTAACATCTCATCATAAAACACTTTCATGCACATGATGCATGCTAAAATCATATTCCAATTGTGTATGCAAAAACCTCTTTCGATGCTTTTCAAAAACATGTGCATGACCATGATATGAAAATGATTATTTCATCATAATGTCAATCTCAATTGAAACCATAATTCATAAACAAGTCCATTCATGATGTAATTTCCAATAACACATAGAAAAAGCAATTTCTCATCAATAAGTATAGCATCGTCGAATTCACATGTTCAAGTGAGAAGAGAAATCAAAATGCTTATATTCATGTAACTCTTTAATTATGAAAAAAGAGCATATCTAAAATCTCAAGCCAAGCCATCAAACCTCATTCAAGCATAACATAGAAATTTATCACCCAAAAACCTAAAACACTTTAAATTAGATTCATATCCATAAAACATCATTTCCTTACCCTTTTTCTCTTTGTTGCTTGATGGGCTTATTTTTCCGTTTACTCATAATATACCGACAAGTGCGCTAAGCCAATCAAGTAATAAAGTAGTGATTAGAATATCTTTCTCATGAGGATTAATTTAACTAATTATTGCAATTACCAATTAAAAGCTATTTAGGCTAACTAAAAGATTATTGATTGCAAGAGGGTGATTAAAAGGCAAAATAACAAGAAAGCAATTAAAAGATTGTAAACTTATGGAGATGAGCACGAGGGTTCAGATTTCACCTAGATCTTGAGGGGTATTAAATTCTTGGAATTTAATTAAATCTATCTATTCAATTGAATGAAAGGGATCCTTTATTAATTAATGCCAAATTCCTCTCGTATAGTAATTCAATCAGTTCCTTGAGTTATTTTGACTCCTAAGATAGAGGCATGAATAATGTGTGATTCCCTTGATCTATGTCCCACAACTATCCCACACTACTCATAAACAAATAAGCAGATAATGATGTTTATTCAATGTTCCAAGCATGTACCTAGATCTAAGTTTTCTTCAAGACCTATAGCCAAAGGAAGAACTGTCGAAGTTGAGAAATTCAAAGATGATCGTGGATTTCATGAATGTCTCATTTATCAAAACTGGTCCAAATTTCTTAGCATATTAGAAAAAGCTTATCCAAGGTTGACTCAATCCTTCTTCTTTTTCCCTTAGACTTAGTGCATTGTCATTCTATCTATATGGAACTATAACAAAAGTAGAATATTGCATCTCAAAAGAATTGCTTGAAGAAGTCACTGTAACACCTAGTAAAGGAGCTAGTACAATGCTTAACAAGACCTTATAGGAAGATCAAAATCTTCCTTTCGAACAAGTAAAGAAGATGCTCTTCAATGGAGAGAATGTGAAGGATGTTAAGGGTCTAAAGCCTATAGTCAGAGTTATTTTCTTTGTCATTCAACATACCATCCTACCAAGAAGTGGAAGTCTAAGCAGAATCTCAAGGGCTAACCTATACATTCTCTATCATGTATACACTTGCAAAAAGGTAAATATGGATTAAATAATCCTCTAGTACATGCTGTCAAAACCTAGAAAAGAAGCAATGGGTTTACATTATGGAATGTTGTTCACAAAACTATTCAAATCTTAGGCATTGACCTAGACAATGAAGAGTTTGTCAAACCCGGTACCTTCATGATTGAAAGATGTGTTATGGCCCTCGACTTCAAAAGAATCTCCTCATCCATGTTGAGTCAAAAGAAACTCCACTAGAAGCTACAAAAATTATTAAAAGAAAAAAAAGTTGTTGAATTAAGATCAGCACCAAAACCCAAGAAGAGAGTTTCTTTTATTCTTGAAACATCTCCAAGGATAAAAAGTAGAGGATAAATGCTTTCATATCATCTATAGCAACCCCTCTATGGAGGTCAAATGTCTAAAAGGAAAAGAGAAAGTTTTTGAACCTATCTTTTTTTTTCCCCCTGAACCTAAAGAGATTTTGGGACAACATACAATGCATTCTAACAATGAGGATTCTTCTCCCAAAAAGAAAGCTTTTGATCATGCTATAGCCACTGTCAAGATGACTAATTGGTAATGCAAATGAAAGCTATTTGGACAGCACAAAACATGATTATGGAAAAGCTAGGTCTCCAAGAGTCATGGATATTGGAATTTGAAGCTTCTCAAGAAGAAATGATCCCCTTGGCACTTCCATGATGTTCTTTATTTCTTCTCCTTACCTTTGTCTTTTGCTAATGTCAAGAGAGGGAGAAATAGGAGCTAAAACATAAGGGGAGGCATTAACTTTGAATACATGTGCATCATTAGCATGTCATATCTTATATTCCTTTAATTAAAATCTATAAATTTGTAATATATATGTTCTCTATTTCCTCTTTTAACTTTAGTTTCTTCTAAGCTATTAGAAAACAATAATTAGTGCTTATACAAATGCTTTGATATGTTAACATTTTATTGACTCCAATACATTAACATCTTGCTGTAATACATTAGCATAATATTCTAGTTTCTGATACTTAAAAATGTTAGTCGCTCTAATACATTAATGTAGTGCTCTAGTTTATTATGCTTAAAATGTTATTTGTGATAACCATCTCAATGCGCTAATATTTGAGACCATATATCTTTGTCCTATCTGAAGTTTTTGAATAAAATAGGATCTAATATATGAAAATATTGGCTCTGATATGTCCATGATGTGAAAGTCATATAAGCTCTGATGTATCTATAGAAAGAAAAGTTTAGAAAAGCCTAATTGTTGATCAAAAACTTAAAAGAAAGCAAGATCTATGCTATGCTTTGTTTATTACTCCTTTTTTAAGCTAAGATTTTGGCTTGGTTTGTCGTCATCAAAAGAGGGGATATTGTTAGCTTTATAGCCCTTCAAAAGCCACTTATTGTCGCTTTGAATGCCTATTCCATGTAGTTTTGATGAATAACAAACAATTTAAGAAACTTAGTTGTGTACTAACATGTTTATTGATTGATGATCATTTAGATAGGATCTTTCTCACAACAGTCTTACCAATTAAAAGTTCCAAGAAATTTCAAGTATTTCAAAATTATTTGAAAAATGCAAAAGAAAGAATTCCAAGATGAGAAGAACACTTCTAAAGGATGAGATAATGTGAATCTTGAGGATTCCAAAGCCTACACATTTTTAGAAGAATGATACAAGGCTCAAAAGACAAGAAAAGTTTTAGAAAGCAAGGTGCAAAAACATGGCACTCCAGAAAATTTGTATGTTTAGAAGGCTAACTCATAAAAAAGAAGCATTTTAGAAAGCAACAACTCAAAAGGAATCATTTCATGAATCTTATCTTACAAGCTAAAGATTGGAAGATATAAATGTTAGGAAAGCCTAGAAATGTGCTTAAGTATAATGGACAATTAGCTCCAATGACTAGTTTCCTAATTTAGCTACCTGACAGTTTGACAAAGCAGAAGCTTACTCGAGGCTTAATAAAGACAAAATAATGACTAGTGTCACAGAAGACTCAACAATCAACTCATGATCACCTATAAATTCAACTCAAAGGGGTTAAATGAAGAAGTTGTTGAAGTCATTGCTTGTTGAAGAATTTATTGCTCAAGATTCCTACACATTTCCAACACCCTTTTGAACAAGTTTATATTCTCATAACTTTTTGGATACTTCATAAAGTAGTGTTTCTCTTTATAAGTTATATTAGCAAACATCCTCCCTAAGATTTGATTAGAGAAACCCTTCCTCACTTAGAAACATAGAAAGGAGAATTTGGCCAAGACATGTTAATAAGGAAGATAAAAGCTTTAATTTATAAGTAAGTTAAAATAAGGTTCCATAATACCTAAGAAATGGGCTTAACAAATTTACTTGAAGAAAAACAAGATAAAAGACTTAGTAAACCCATCATAAAGAGTTCGACCATACATAGAAATATAAAGGAAGGAATTATGTTTCAATAGTTTAAGTAAACTTGAAAAGTAATCTTAAGTGATAAAAGACTAATGGAGATGACACTATAATTATAAAAGACATCGAAAATAGGGTGAATCATAGACAAGTCAGGAGGTAGAGCAAGTCTATAAGCTACAGCACCTACTCTATCTAGAATCCCAAAAGGTCTAATATAGCAGGGACTAAGCTTCCGACACTTCCCAAACCTCATCACCTCCTTCATGAGAGAGACTTTGGAAAAAACATAATCACCTACCGAAAACTTAAGATCACGTCTCTAGTGGTCGACATAGGCCTTCTATCTACTCTGAGTAGTTAATAACCTTTCCTATATTAACCAAACCTTGTCCATTGATCCCTGTACCAAGTCTGGCCCCAAAATTTTGGTTACACCCATTTCAAACTATCTTATAGGGGATTTACATCCCTTTCCATATAGGGCTTCAAAAGGTGCCATTTGAATGTTGGCGTGATAGCTGTTGCTATAAGAGAATTCTATCAGATGAAGATAATTACTCCAACTTCTGCCAAAGTCCAAGATGCAAGATCTTAACATATCCTTGAGGATCTATATGGTTCTCTTTGATTGCCCATCTATCTATGGGTGGAAAGTTGCATTGAGGGTTAAGTGTGTACCTAGAGCTTCCTCGAAAGCCTTCCAGAAATATGATGTGAACTATGGCCCTTGATATGATATGATTGACATCAAAATACCATGGAGCCTCACTACTTCACCTATGTACAGTTAGGCATACTAAGACGTGCTAAAGTTCATCTTGACTAGAAGAAAATGAGTTGACTTAATCATTCTATCAAAAATCACTCACACTAACTCGAAAACTTTAATAGTGTGCAATAACCCTGTTATAAAGTCCATTATAATCTTTTCCCACTTCTATTCAAGGATCTTAATTTGCTAATGTAAGCCAATAGATTGTTGATGTTCAACTTTAGTTTGCTGACATACTAATCAACGAGATACAAAGTCTTTGATATCTCTTTTCATACTTTCTCACCAGAACAATTGTTTTAGATTTTGATACACTTTAGTAAAGCCAGGATGAACTAAATACTTAGAGTTATGAGCTTCTTCCAGAATAGTTTCCCTTAGCACTTCATAGTGTGACACACAAGTGATTTCCACAATACAAGACGCATTATTGATATGAAAGAAAATTAGAATTCTTGCCACTCTTTGTCTCTTCTATTAGCTTGTTCAATTTTGGATCCTATCCTTAGATTGCTTTAATCTGCTTAACCAGAGAGGACTGGGCTCTTGTATGAGCCAAGAGTATCATATTCTCCCCTAGCTCAAAGTGCACACTTGCTTCCAACTTGTGAATCTCTGTCACCAAAGTTCTCTTCATAGGAGTTATATGGGCCAGACTCCCTATTGATTTTCTAGTTAAAGCATCAGCCTTGCTAGGATGATACAAAATACAAAATAGTGCAATCATAATTTTTGAGCAATTCTATCCATCTTCATTGCCTTAAGTTCATATCTTTCTATTAGAAGATATATTTCAAACTCTTATGATTAGTATAAATCTCACAAGTCTCTCAGTATAAATAATGTCTCCATACCTTCAAGGAAAGGCAACTGCTACCATTTCCAAGTCATGAGTGGGGTAGCTTTGCTTATGCTTCTTAAACTACCTAGAAGCATAAGTAATGACTTGACCATGTGCATCAACACGCATCCAAGCCTTACTCGTGAAGCATCACAGTATATTGAGAAACCACTTAAACCCAAAGGCAAAATAAGCACTAGTGTTCAAGTTAGATAATCTTGAGCCTTTGAAAGCTTTCCTTACAAGCATTCGACTACTGAAACTTAACATTTTCCTAAGTTAACCTAGTTAGAGGGGCAAACACTTTCAAGAAATCCTTCACAAATCGTCAATAATAATTAGATAGTCCGAAGAAACTATGCATTTTAAGTTACAGTTGTAGGCCTCGGCAACTGCTGAATAGCTTTCATCTTCTTAGGATTCACCATAATTCCCTCCTTGGATACCACATAACCCAAGAAGCTAACTTGATCCAACTAGAACTCACAAGTAGGAAACATTGAGAGCTTATGATCTCTTAAGATCTACAAAACTACCTTCAAATGATGCTTGCTTCTCTTAGCTCTTGGAATACACTAGAATATCACCAATAAAAATAATCACAAAGCAGTCTAAGAATGGCTTGAATACCCTATTCATCAGGTCCATGAAAGCCGTGGGGCATTCGTTAACCCAAAGAACATTACCAAAAACTCTTAATGCCCGTAGTGGATACGAAATGTTGAGGAATATCTTCCTCTGTGATCTTGAACTGATTATAACCAGATCAAAGATATATTTTAAAAAAAACAAGAAGCTCCTTGAAACCAATAAAAAAAAAATCATTAATTCAAGGGAGAGGGTATTTATTATGAATAGTCACTCAATTGAGTTTTCTATAATCAACACATAGTCTCATTGACTTGCCCTTCTTCTTCACGAAAACTATTGGAGCACCCTATGGAAATGTGCTTGGGCAAATGAAACCCTTATCCAACAAGTCTTGTAACTGCTCCTTTAACTCTCTAGCGCTGTAAGAGCCATATGGTAAGGAGGAATAGATATGGGCTGAGTGTTTGGGATTAAATCTACACAAAATTCAATCTCTTTCTCTAGAGAAATTCCAAGCAATTCATCTGGAAACCCCATGGCCATAGGTACTTGGTCTAAATTGAGCACTTCAACTTCAACATTCATGACCAAAGCAAGAAATCCCGAACTGGCCTTATCCATCAAAGGTAGAGCAGCTAATGAAGAAATTAGAGTAACAGGGGTCAAAACAACTATCACCCTTGAAGACAAGCAACAGCCCATGCGGAACCTCGAACTTCACTACCTTAGCATGTAGTCCCTTGTAGCATGACAAGAAGCTATACAATCTATGCCTATGATGACATCAAAGTCTACTATCTCCAAGAGCATCAAATCAACTACCATATCCATTCCATTCACACTAGTCACACAGGATTTGAACTCTGACTAAACCATCAAGCCTCCTTCCATCGGTGTACCAACCCAAAAAGTTACCATCATCGGATTTATAATTCTAGAATTCCAGGTCTAGACCAAGAATCAATTTTTATAGGAAGAAGTTACCTAAATCTCGATATAGAGGAAACCATAAGTTTAAATGTTATCTTGAGTGTCGAGGAATGAAAAAGAATGAAGTGGGGAGTTTAGATCTCCTCCTAGGACTTCCAAAGCTTCCCTTTATTTACTCACTAAATAAAACCTATTGGTAGAAAGGCTAAGAATATAGCTAATAAGGAGTGAATATGGATGAACAATGATATGAGATGATAAAAATACCAAATAGGGGCGGTTCTGAGAAAGATAAGAGAGAGAGAGAGTTTGAGAGAAGAGAACGAAAGTGTTTCTCTCTTCGCCCCCTTTATTTTTTTTTCCCTCCACCTTTGTTGCACTCAAGCGCAGCTTGCTGCGCTCACCTACCTCTTCTTGGGTTGGTCTCATGCTCGAGCGCGACCTCCTGGGTTCAAATGTCCAAATAGGTCATGGTATTCCTACCTACAATGCTACTTAAACCAGGGTCTTACAAACTTAAAAATGTAAATATGATGTCCCATTTAATTTTACTGTTTATTAACTTTGAAACATCAATATAAATAGGGAAATATCCCCATTTAAATTCAATAAAAATATAAAAAAATCAAACTATTTAAGAATCAAAATATAACTTTTGAGTTTTAGTACTTATTTCTGAAAACTTGTGTTTTTATAAATTTTCGGGTAAAAATAGAGGAGTTAACGACTTATTAAAATTTATTAAAAATCAATTTTCACTTCTTTGAGATATAAGGAATAATTATCAAAACTTTTAATCTTAAGAAAATTTCCCAATCATGTCATTTTCCAATGAGGTATAGGGTTGAAACTTAGCAATTTTGCCGAGTTCAACATGACCAGGAACCACAATTCATATGCTTCTTGACTAAGATATTACATGTAAGGTTTACAATCTTCTTAATATCAAACTTCAAAATTGGAAATAACACCAACACAAAGCACCTAAAATAGAATAGAACAGGATAAGCGAGAAGTACCAAAAATTAAAAAAAAATGAAAAAGAATTACAAAAGCTAGAACCAAACGAAGGAGAGATAAAGATAATAATATGGATTTAGTGTCAAGTTATTACCAGTGTTGATTGTTTTTTGGTAATATTGAATTAAATATATTTTAATTTAAACAATTATCATTAATTACATATACTGACATGTAAACAAATGTGGCTTGCCACATTACCGTAATTAGTTGCCACCTCATTTTGAAAAATCAGAATCGGACAATTCATTCTCGTTGAACAATACGAACCTCATATTTGTTTATTTCAAAATTGATTAATTTTTTTTTATATATTAGTGACAATGAGGTTTAAGCCTTGAACCTCATGCAAACTACCCTAACCCATCACCATTAGAACACTCTAGTGGCTTAAAAAATAATTGTAACAAAATTCATTAAGTATATTATTCGTACAAGTAGAAAAGAGTTCATTGACAAACGTAACAAAATATTGTTTTTAATTGTTTTTAAATTATGAGTATTCAAGTGAACGTGTAAAAAATTGCTCCATCTACAGCCATATTTTGGTAATTGAACTTTTGTGAATGAATATAAGTATTATTTCCTGTATTTTTTTATTTTTTTTTGGTTACAATACCATGCAAATCATACATATTTAGCGTCATAAAGTTAAACCTTTTTTTTTTCTTTTCTTTTGAAACTAGGTAAAACATGCATGTAAGCTACCAGATGTTTGTAAATCCATGAAATATTAAAACAATGACTATATTAAATTGCAAAAAGAGTTGTGATCATATGTTCGAATTCTTGTGTCCAACTCTCCAAATAACAGTAAAAAATGAAAATAGATACAAAGGTCATATGAAGAATACAAAAGCTATAAGATCTTCAATTTTTCTTGTTGGGCTCAAAGACATATCTGATAACAGAATCTTTGATGGACAACATATCTGGGAACTCTTTTTTGAGCTTGGAGGCATCCATTTCATTGTTACTCCTGGGAGCAACTATTACCTTTGCCTGTTCTTCCAAACTAAAATTCTCCCACTTAAATTTTGGGTCTATGTAATCCCGGTACAATTCTAATATCTGATTGTGGCTTATGACTCCTGGATTGGTGAAGTTCCATATCCCTTTTAAGTTCCTCTTAGCCATCTCAATGGATATAGGTAGAAGCTCATCTAGCACTGTCATGCTGTTAGGTATGTTTACCACCTTGTTGTAACGAGAAATCTTTGTGATGAAGTTTCTAGAATTGCTAAGATCTGATGATATTGGCATTCTAACTCTCAGTGTGCAGACATTATCATAATTTTTTAGGAGGTCTTCCACCTGCATGAGTGTTGCCAGTTTCTTAAATGTGATCAACATTTCAAAAAATATGCATGGCATGATTTCGAAGTTTAATTCTTTCCCATTTCTTAATAAATAATTGATATTGAATATGAAGCTTGACATGACAAATTAAGATGATCTTGTTTGTTGGTAGAGACAAAATCCAACCATGTTAATGTGTGGTTTATGTATTTGGGGGGAAAAAAAAACATAGGTAATTTAGTCAAAGTAGTTTCAGATTGGAAAGCTAGTACTAAATTTTCAAATCCTAGATAATTTTGATCAATGATGCTAGTATAAATAAAATGAAATGGAAATTTTTCAGATATTACCATGGCCTTGGTCTTTGAATAGAAGGAACCAGTGAAATTTGGCATGTCCTCCTCCTTGTACCCAATGCCTGATCCTAGAGGATGCTCTTTGTCATACTCAAATATGCAACCAGTAGCAAAATTCATCATATATAAGCCATGTTCCTTGCATACATCAGCCAAAGTTAATGTGCCTACTACATTAGTCCTTATTGTCTCAACTTTGTGTGATTCACACCAATCAACATTTGGTCTTCCAGTTATTCCAGCTGCATTTAACACATGGGTAGGCTTTACCCTACTTATATCCTCCATGAGTGACTTCCTATCTTCTAGTCTTCCCTTCCCATATTCCCAAGGGATTCTTTCTTCTTCACAAAGCTTTCCTAACAACCCTCCTATCCAACCTGTCCTCCCATATATCAGGAACTTCAATCCTGATTTACTGCGACCAACTTCAGTAAATGACCTCACTAGCCTTGAGTATCCATACTGAAAGGACCACTGAGCTTCATCAGCAACATTGATAGCTGAGAAACGTGGATGTGGGTTTAAAGCAGTAGATACATCACCCCACCAATCAGGGTTGTTTTTGTACCAATCAATTGTCATCTTAAGTCCTTCCTCCCATGGAGTTCTCTCATCCCAACCAAGATTCTTGAGCTTTTGATCATCTAGGAAATATCTCTTGTCATTGAAAGGCCTGTCTTGAACAAACTCAATAACCTCTTTAGAATTCAATTTAAAGAGCTTGCAGATATCCTCTGCCACATCTAATACACTCCTCTCCTTCTTAGTGCCAATGTTGTATATTTGGCCAATCATTCCCTTATGAAGTATAACATCAAATGCTTCTGCTACATCCCCACAATAAAGGTAGCTTCTCACATTGGATCCATCACCATGGATAGGCAATTTCTCACCTTTCATGGCTCGGAGAATGAATTTGGGAACAAGCTTTTCTGGATATTGGTTTGGACCATAGACATTATTTCCTCTTGTAGTTATAGTTGAAAGACCATAAGACCTATGATAAGCCATGACCAACATTTCTGCTCCTGCTTTTGTTGCGGAATAAGGATTGGTGGGAAGAAGCTGGGATGCCTCATGATTTCCAATATCGGTCTCCAAGTCAGTTTCACCATAAACTTCATCAGTGCTAACATGGATGAACCTTTGAATGCAATTGGTGGCCCTGCAAGCTTCAAGAAGTACGTGGGTGCCATATATATTATTATAGGTGAATTCCATGGAGTTTCCAAATGAATTGTCCACGTGGGTTTGAGCTGCAAAGTGCATAATTGTGTCTATTTCCTCTTCGATCAAGAGATGATTCACAATATCTGCGCTAGCTATATCACCCTTGATGAATTTGAACTTTGGTGATGAAGTGCAAGATTGCAGATTCTTGAAGGTAGAGCAATAGTCTAGCTTGTCAAGAGCTACGATCTTGTAGCTAGGGTACTTGTTAATTAGCCTGGTAGTGACATGGGAGGCTATGAAACCAGCTGCACCAGTTATGAGGATATTTTTTGGTTCATATGGGCTTGGTTGAGTTGACATCTTTCCTCGTCGCTTGTATAATTTGTTATATGTGCAGTGTTTCTGTAACAAAACAAAAGAATCAAGGGTTAATCCTAAGAAAGAAAAATAGTAAACAAGGACAACCTCCTGTTGTTAGAAAGGAATGTCAAAGTACACACTGCCACATAATCAAATTTATAGTACAATAGCCTTGAAGAAGTTGGCGTTAGGAGCAAAAATTGACAAAAATGAATATGTTAATCGAAATTGAGAATGAAGAAATTTACCAACTCGAATTGCAGATAAAAACATGCCCACAAGGACCAGTGTTCATATAGTTATTTTGGTAATGCATATCATAATTTGAGAATGATCATAGAGATACAAACTAGGCAAATCAAATTTGATTAAATCAATAAGAAAACACTGTTGTCCATGATTTTAATGCCTTGAGGAAGAGCGCAAGTAGAGAGGCATTTTACTTACGGGAAATGTTGTGGATTGATCATGGGATGGCTGAGAGAGAATGGCAGCAATTAGTGTGCAATGATCAGAGGAGAGAGAAGTGGGTAATGTCTGTTGGAGATTAATCGGGTCTGTGATGTTCTACTAGGGGCTATAACTTTCAAACGTGGACTGCGATCCGAAAATTGTTTTGAATGCTTAATTTGGTTTTTAATATGATAACCTCTCACATATTGACTTCCATTACCTTAATTTTAGGATTTATATTGTACATCACAAATGACTTGAGTGTTAAAAGGAAACATGTCCCTTTAAACTGTTTTATAAAGCATAGAAAAAAGCCAACTTGTTTCAACAACAAAAAAATATCAGCACACGTTTTCTCATCCATAATTTAACTAATTACCAGAAAAAATAACATGAGATTTATTTGGATATTTGCAATTACTGTATCTATATCTATATAATTATTCTCTCTCTTTCTGTCTCTATCTCTCCCTCTCCCTATATATATTTAATATTATAATTGAAGCTATATTATAATAAAAGTTTAGATATATGTCACTTTTTTTTTTTTTTACCAAATGCAGGGGAAGGAAAAGTGTGAGTCAAATACGAGACATCTCAGACTCAATGAAATATATAGAAGACAACTGTTAAGCTATGGGCTCAACTGTGATATATGCCACTTTTTCATGCATTTTTTTCTTCATTAGTAAGTTTACTAACACTTTGAATTACAAAATTACCATTTATTTATTTATTCAAATAAATTATGTTTTGATAGTACAAACAATTTGTAAAATATATCTTAATATTCAATATATACAACAAAGTATATCTACATATATAAAAAAAGTTATACACATGGGTCATATTATTTGAAAATAAACTAATATTGGTGTCAAACTTAATAAACTTTACATCAATTAATTACTTTTGTAGACTATTATTAAATCATAACTATCCATTATCTTGATCGTTTGCACCCATTTTAGAGGTTAATTTTGATATTTTATCAACTAATTAGATATTATTATATATGTGACTTTTAAGTTAGTTATTACAAGAGTCAAAACACTTTTAATAATATATATATTTATATATATATATATATATATATATATATATATATATATATATATAACAAAAAAAAAATTACAAGGAAACTTTTTCACGTATCAAAACCTAGCAAATTTTATCTGTTTTTATTTTAAAATTTGTAATTAAGGAAATAAATTGAATGCATTAGCAATTAAAAAATTTACTATTTTGGAAAGTTTAATTAGAATGATTCTCAATTTATTAAAAATAAATATCAAATAAACATTACTCAAATACACAATATTACTCAAATACACAAATTTATGTATCTCTCCCTTTTAAAACTAACATGAATTTGAAAGTTGACTCAAAATTTGATTCAACATTAGCCTGATGTGAAAAAAATGGCCATTGGCAAGTAACTTTATTTATTTATTCTAAAATATGATATTAACTTTAACTTTTGAAGAAATGCTAAAAAGTAGGTTCACTAATTAGATGATAAAATTAGAATTATGTATTAAATTGTAGTGTTTAATATTTTTTATAATATATATATAGTTTTCCTTTTTTTCTTATTTTAGCATTTTTCATTTTTCATTATAATAATTAATTTTAAATTTATAATTTTATTTATGTATAAATCAAATTCTTAAACAGTGAAATTATTTATTGAATTTATATTACTGTTTATTTTCTTTCATGACACACTTTAGTATTAAAATCAATAAGTCATAATAACATAATATTTTATAATTTTATATTTATAATTTATTTTGTTTGCTATATATATATATATATATATATATATATATATATATATATGTATGTATACAAGTTTTTAATATTATATTTTAATAACTCAACGAAATTAATATTGATAATAATATTAATTTAAAAACATTTTTTAACCTGGCCATCGCACAGGAACTTGTATACATACATACATATATATATATATATATATATATATATATATATAGTATTAAGTATATTTAATATAAATTTTATATTTTCACATTAAAAAAATATATTTTTTATACCTATACATGTATGTTTATCTAAATTTCTGATTATAAACTTTTTGTATGTATGTTGAACTTATTTTAAATTCGCATAGATTTAGAGTCCATTTGAATAATACTACTTATTATTTCTTTTAATTTTTTGAAAGTCAAAAATCATATTTTTAACTTGTTCTATTTGGCTATAAAACTTATTGCTTTCCAAAAAATTATTTTTAATACTTTTTGAGAAGTTAAAATTTTTATCTTCTCAAAATACATATTTTAAAATACTTTAAACTAACACTTTATTACAAAATATCTAAATATTAAATAACTTATTTATAAATTATTTTTTAGAAGTTACTTTTACATATGATTTTAAATAAGTTACCTATCCAAATGGGCCGCCCTTTATATATATATATATATATATATATAAAACTAAAATTATAAAATAATTTTGATAATATATTAGTAGACAAAATACCAATTTTAAATTTAAAAGATATAACAAATTTAGAGTTTAAGAAGTAGATTTATATCTTTATTCTTTTTTTTTTTTTGAGGTATACAAACAAATTGAACTGCCTACGTATTTAACATGTACAAGATTAATTTGATAATATTATGTGTGATTTATAATTAAATGAATAAATATCAACTTACATCTATTTAGTAGTAATGCCCACCAAAATTTTAAAATTTCCTATGTTTATCAAAATATGTAAATGAAGTAATAAACTAAGCTATTTAATAAAAAGTATATACTTAAGATTTTTATCCATAATTATCAATTATTAATAACATTATACATTTATTTACGAAATGTGCAATTAAAAATAGAGATAATTCATATTTTTTACCCCTGCAACATTAATTTTCTTTGTCCGTCCCTGGTTGTAACTTGTAAGTCAAAGTAAAGAAAATTAAATATAGTGTAATTTATAATAAAATATGAAATATATATTGTTTCGATAGCGGAAATAGAGAATATAATTTCTTATCAAAAGATTTATATTTATGAAATTTATGTTTATGATTACTTTATATCATATGATAAATATTTTTAAGCGATGGAATATCTTGAGTAAAAAAGCATTACAATCCTTATTTTCCTTTTAGATGAGATAAAAAAAAATTTTACAAATTCAATTTATTTAATCTATTTATAAGCATAACTCTTATATCATTGTAGAAGGACAAAAATTATGTACTATCCTCAGATCAATTTTATCAAAATTTTACATAGTAAACTACAACATACTCTTTAGTATGATATTTTTTTATTTGCTTAATACTTCTTTTTTTTCATTTTTGGTATGGGAAAGATATCTTTGGTGTGGTAATACTTTTTTCTTTTTTCTTTACACACTTGATATATACATCCTTTTTCTATAAAATGAAACTTTTTTCTTCTGGAGATCTAGTGTTGGAAAATATTAATTAAAATAACACAAATAAAAAAATAAATATAGAAAATTAAATTCACATAACAAACCATTAGTAACAAAAATATATATAAAATAAAATAGGAAAATTAAATAGCACCAAAAAAATTAGAATTGTTTATCAACATGGCTGAGGCATGTTGGTACTAAACTTAAGAGTTATTTCACTGCCATGTGTAATATCCTATCAAATATAATACTATGTTTAAGTCATAATGTTATACTCGGTAGTTTGTCATGAAATACTAACCTTAGTTTAATTTACCTTTAGATCCTTGGTCCGGTGAATTGAATTCTAATCAAGCATAGGCCATGAACTCCGTTTTATTTAAGTAGTATATATCTACTAGTCAAGATTCATATCGTGCAAGCGTATCACAATATATATAGGAATATGAACAGTACAGATAGAAATCTAGTCTATCATAATGCATATACATCTATAAATATTATCTCATGTATTTGTATGTATAAGTACTGAGAACATCAAGTTGGACCGTTAAACAAAAAGAACTCGGTCCATATCTGTGAAAAACAACTCTATATGAGTCCTTAGCAGGACATTTCAACTAACATGAATATATGAGGAAACAAAAGATATTGTGCCTGTGACCCAAGATCCTAAAAAGATATCAAAAGAGAGTCACTCTATACAACTACGGTCTCCCAGGATAGATAGTTCCCCTAGTCAGACTCTGAAGAGAGGAATCCGTTCGGGATGATGCCTACGAATCTAGGGTCGGCAGGTGTAGGGCCACCATCAAGTGCTGATGAGGAGGAGGAGGAAGAATAATCCATCCACTATGATGGATCGCTCTCCGAAGATATGGGCTGCATGGGCTGGGGTGGTATGGCGGATGGTGGTGCCTGGTGCGGAGGTCCCAAGCAAAGTTCCATTTTACTTAAAGAATTAATAAATAGAAAAGAACACATATGGTAAACAGAGTAAATATTACAAAGAATAATTCGCAATTTACACCAAACCACAATTAATTACATAATATGCATAATGAGTGTAAAATAGAAAAATCAATGTAGATACATTTGACTCTTAACCTCACTTAACTTGTATTTCATAAATTTCCATACTTAGTCCCCTAGGAGTTCTAGGCCGTATAACTCCTTGGTAATAATCTGCTTCTCATGATCGAGCTTAATCCTATATAGGATAGCTAAGTTTACTTTTTCCGACTTTTCCACTGATCTATTCCCCTTAATTTCATTCCAATGCTGGCTCAAGTGATATGGAATCCTTGTGTTGCTCATAACACATGTACTTATGGCTAAATAACTTGAGGGGAATAATGCACCATTCATATGTATTCTGCCGGAAATCCGGCAGCTTAACGCCTTAAAATATGCTTCCCCAAAAATGCAACAGAGACATTTTCAGCAAACTAGTCAAGATACCAAATTCAACATAATAGTATACTAACATTTCAGTAATAAAATAGAGAATTGTATCAACAAATGTCAACCCTTGGCCTTCATAGTCTAAGAGTGCTCAACTAGTTAAAATCTGTATTTGCACTTCAATCTCTTAAATCTATCCTATTTTAGAAATTGTGCTATAATTTTATTTTAGCTCATTTAAACTTAAAAATTTTATATGTTGTGGCATTATTTGTCTATTTTTAATTCTCGTTAATCCCACTAAGTTTTGATGAGTATAAATTAAGTTATTGAAATTTTACTCAAGGTTGCCCTGTTGTTCGATAGAATTGAGCACCCAAATGTAAAAATTCACGAAAAATACAATTTTCATTATTTTTATCTAAAATTTATATCTAAGTGAAGCGAATTGAACCATCTTTCATTTCTCTTAAGTTTCATTTCGAATAGGTAAGTAGAGCCTAAGTTATGAGCCCTCAAATTGGGCAAAAAAGGTCTACCCTATTTCCACCTAGATGGAACTTAAGATAATTTTGAAGAATTTCTAGGATCAATGTATTAAAGGTATGAACCTAAAATTTTTATCACATGAAGATCTTATGTTAGCTTTCTAAAAAAATTAGTTGCACTTAATTTAAAATTGTATAGCATGAGTTATGGGCTTAACAACCCATACTAGTTAGAACGAGGGATAGGTTTTAAGGATTTACTTCAAAAATTCGTAACTTTCTCATTTTAGGTCCAATGGGCTTATAATTTATATGGTTAGAAACCTATGAATGTCTAGTTTCATTCAAAAATGGCGCCATAAATTTTTGACATTTGTAAGTCAAAATGTACTGTATACAATATGGATATATCCTAGGGTTTTAAATTTCAGTAATCTTATTTTAATCCTTTCTTGAGTTTTTGACCAATTTCTCAACCCAAACCAAGAATTTCTAAGTTAAAGCAGTTATAACAAGTTATATAATCATCATATGACATCAGATTAAGAAGGAATAAGAAAGCCCTAACCAGCTACATAAACCCGAATATCAACCAAAGCTCAAGAATCCTACCTCAATTTCAAGTTTGAGCTAGTAAGGAAGCAAGTCTTGGGTGGAGATGAATGAGTAGGATGAAGAAGTGAGGATAGAGAGATGAAATGGAACAAGAAAATGAGGGAGAGAGGTCAGAGGTATAGGCCGAAATTTGATGAGGAGAAGAATGGAATTATGTTGGTCTTAAGTCATAATGAAAGAGGATGAGTCAAAGGCACTCATTGGTAGATTTTTGTCTTGGTAAAATTTTGGTTGATTCTTCCCCTGTTATGGCTGATATTGCGCCAACCAAAGGGAGGTGGGTGGCTGAATTTTAGCCATTCAACTTGGGTTTTTATGCGATCTCATAGTATAAATTTCTACCGATTCGGTTCTTGCGTTACACAATACTGAAATCGGATCGATTCTTCTTAAATTAGCAAGACATTGCTAATAATTTTCAAAATTTTTCTACGTAACAAACCTAATTATTCCTAACCTTAACTTCATATTTCAACGCTAATTAATCGTATTTCTCTAATCCTATGAAATAAATCAATTAACGGTGCTAAACATATATAAACTCATAGGTCTGATATATTTTAAAAAAATATTTATCTATTAAAATATGTCAAAATATATAAACAAATATAATAAATCTAAACATATATAATGTAAATTTAAGATAAATATCAAATCTTTCAACAAGCACAACAATTATAAACATCAACATGCATAAATTTAAGAAAACATTCATACATCCTAGAAGAATTCAAGAAAGCATACATAAGTCAAAAAATTTTCAAGAAAGCAAATATAAGTTACCTAAAATCATAACAAACTACACAAGTTAGTTGAAGTCATATATTGAGATAATTAATGACTTCACACTTAATCTTTTCAAAACATTCACTATTATAGCATTTAGATGGATTAGATTGGGTTGGGTTATGTGGATTGAAAATTTGCAAACCCCCAACGCGATTCATATCTCATGGATTAGGAATTTTTCAACTTAGCCTAACCTGCATTTTGTGGGTTGTGTAACACCCTCCCAAGTACGGTACTATGCTTAAGTCATAATACCTCACCTAAGAGTTGTTACTGTCACTTAATTGGACCTTGTCTGGCAGCAACCTTCGGCCACTTTCAATATTACTAGTCAACTCCGCCTCGGAGGACCTCCTTCGAAACTTTTAAATTATCTGGAGATAACATGGAAATATAGTGAGAATTATAAAATTCTCAGTAGGATTCGATTAACTATCATATGTACTGTCATCGTTATTATCTCCAGCTACTTCGGTTTATTATGAAAAATGCAAGCATGTTTAATAGACTGTTCAGTTTACAGTTTAAAAATATATTGTTCGAAGCAGGGTTAATTTTATTCACGCACTTGAATCACATTGGCAATATTTCATATTTAAAATAATAATCACAGCGTAAGTAGATAGAACAGTCTCAGCATCAATAAAACATGGGATATAATTATGCAATTACTCATACTTGAATTCATGCAAATGCACTGGTATTTTTCTTTAACTTTCTTTGCTTTCTTTTCTTGGCACACCTAGGCATTACGTATCGCCATCCCTAGGGTGCTTGCATATGTTTTAATCTTTAGTCTTTACTGCCCTTGGGTAGTCTGATCTAAGAGTGAGCTCAACTCGTGACCGTCGTCACACAGTACTGACCCATAAGGGAACTCACATGCCCCTAGGTTGGAGGGACTCAGTTGGCCATCTGCCTTCAACATAGAGGGACCCAAAAGTTTTAGCTACCTTCACAGGGAGGGACCCAATGTGCAACTACCTCTGAGTGAAGGGACCCACATCTTTATCTTTTAACTGCCTTCACTTGGAGGGACCCAAATAACTGCCTCTGAGTGTAGGGACCCAGTCTTATCTTATTTAACTGCCTTCACAAGGAGAGATCTCATAACTGCCTCAAGGTGAAGGAATCCACGTTTAATATACTCATATCCTTTCATTCTCATACATAATTATGCATAGACATGCTGAATGCATTCATACATATGCCTTATCACTTACTTCCATATATCTTTGCATACAGAATTTCATATTCATATCATGAATATTCATAACAGAAACTATCATAATATCATTATTAAACTTCATATCATACTTAAATCATTCTTAATACATAAATACTCATAACCTCCTTACATTTCTACTGAATATTTTGGCAGCATAATAGATCATGTCCGCTTTCCCATGAATGGTGCCAGACAACCAGGAAACTTTAATTAGACACAAACCCAGGATAGGACATTGTAATTATGCTAAGAATATAACAATATCAATAGGTGCAAGTTTTATAGTCTTAAGCCTTAAGCTGTCTCGCAAGCTTTTTAATTGTTACTGATGTTCCCGAGTTTGAGCTCAGGACCGACTTCCGAGCTCCGATATCATATCAACTTTGTAACATCCTGATTTCCGAGTTCCGAATTCACCCTCAGCATTGATCGGTTCCAATTTCCGACTTCATCTTCGCATTTCACGTAATATGATAACTACCGATTTTCGAGTTCGTCCACTTCTGACTTCATCTGGATTATTTCCACGACTTCCAAGTTTAACCTTCAAGTCCGAACAACATGGAATGATTCCTGATTTCCGACTTCATGTTCTAGTTACAAGTTAAATGAGTGGCTTCCAAGTTCCAATATCTGAATTAATTTACCCGATTTCCGGTATCATGCTGTGGCTTCAAGTTCCAGATAGAGGTTCCCGAGTTCCGACCTCAGACTTCATGGTTCAAAATAGTGTACGTGATTTTCGACCTCAGAAGTAATAGTTTAACACAATGGTACAAGTACCGAACTCCGAGTTTAATGTTACGAGTTCCGGCCTTAGAGTTGAACTAAAAGGACACGAGTTCAAATCTTTGAGTTGATTTCAGTCGTATACGAGTTCCGATTTTCGAGTTTATATCTAGCATTGACATTCCCGAGTTCAAATAGGGAGTTCCGAGATTATATGATTATGTCCAACTTTACTTCCAGGTTTTGAATAAACAGATAAGATTCCCTCAAGTCACAAACAAGATGGGACGAGTTCCGACATCCGGCTTCAGCTCCAGGCTCAAGTAAAATTTCATGATTTCCGACCTCAAGCATGTTAGAGACGAGTTTCGAGTTAAGATAGAGTGGAAGCGGGCCTCGCTTTGGGGACGACGTGGAGAGCAATTTGGCCACAAATGAGGGAGACATGGTCGAGCTTCAACCACAAAACTCCAACCAATCAACACCACAACTCTCATGTATTTAAGTCAGACTCCCCTCCTCATTCCCAGCTGATTTACATTCCCCTTCCCAGCCTTCTTCTTCTTCCTTTCCTCTCTTAATCTACTCTCTCAAATCTCCAAGCTTTGGCAAGGTTCCATCAATCCAAACTCAAATTCAGCAAAATCATACTCCAAAGAGGTAGGATTCAATCCCTAATCTTAATTTCCTTAAGCTAAGGATGCTTGAAAGATTACTCTTCTATATATATTTGATAATATATTGGATGTATATGATGAAATATGGTTGGATTAATATGGGATTAATATGAAATAATGAGTTGGGATTAAGGTTAGAAAAAGAAAACTAGGAGAAGCGAAGGTTTGGAATGCTGAGAGAAGTTCCACGGCAGTCCGTACAGCAGAGTGTACAGCACTGCCTACAGCCGATTAAATTAGATGAAACCATTTTTGGATGAAAGTAGACATCCAGGACTTTCCATACATATATCATATAAGGTCATTGGATTAGTATTGAGAGAGATATGAATTTTTGAAGTTTGACCTAGGAATCAAGACATTCACTTGGGCAGTATGGGTTGATAAGAGTATAACTCACCCTATACAACTCCAAATTGAATGAAACCAATTTTGTTAGAAAGCTTACACATAGGGGAACATCTGGATATGAAATTCCGAGTTTGTTATGGTCCCAATTGCTCCCAGTGATTCGAGGAAGTTGTCCTATGTCCAATCCAGGCCAAAATAGAGTAGTTCAGGAAGGTCAAATTTTGGGACTTATAACTCGAGGTATACCTAAGCAAATGGAATGAAACTTGTGGCAAATGAAAGGTTGTCCTGTTAGCTTCAATATGAGACCAATTTCGCATGATTTGAGCTTATTTTCAATTTTTAGTGAATTTATACCTCCAAGAGTGTAATTCGGGCCAATGACTGAACAGGCTGAGGTAAAAGTTAAATATCTTGAGTTTTATAAATCAAAATGATGTGGGACCAAAAAGGTTAGAAAGTAGACATATAGATCTATGACATATCCAAAATCCAAGTTTAAATGAGTTGAATAGAGGTAAAGGCAGATTATATAAAATTTGGGCAGAGCTGAGTAAGATTGGCAGAATGGCCAAATTGATGATTACACAAGTGTCAATAGATACATAAGGTTTGAGTTGAGGATTGCCAGTTTTACATTGATATATATATGTTAGATTGAGCACAATGCTATGACTGAATTGTCTGTGAGAACTGGCACTATTCATGTGGAAACGGATCTGATCCGTTATGCTGTCGGATTTACGGCAGAAGTCTATGCAACTAGAGATATTTATATGCAAGAATGATATAAGTGTGATATGAGATATATGAGAATAAATCAAGAAGCAGTATGATATGAGATATATGAGAATAAATAATGAAGTATATATATATATATATATATATAAGTACATTCAGCATGTCTATGTATGATCATGTATAAGAATGAAAAGACATGAGTATATTAAATGTGAATCCCCTTGTGGGTGAGTCGGTGTGACAACAGTCACGGGTGGAGCTGACAAGCTCACTCCAAGGCCAGGCTACCCAAGAGCAGTAAAGATTAAAGACTAAAGACCAAGATTAAAGTACATGCAAGTACCCCGCTCACATAAGGCATGGCATCGACCCAGCTAGTGTGAGCATGGGGGCCAGAACTTACATGAGGCATGGCATGACCCAACTAGTATAAGTATCAAATGAGGATCCCATATTCCTAAGGAACGTGACATGGCGATCACGCTCTGATGGGGTATGACATAGCGATCATACTCTGGAATGTGGCATGTAAAGATATGATGATGAGTCTATATTCCTAAGGAACGTGACATGGCGATCACGCTTTGATGGGGTATGACATGACGATCATACTCTGGAATATAGCATGAGGATCCCATATTCCTAAGGAACGTGACATGGTGATCACGCTCTGATGGGGTATGACATGGCGATCATATTCTGGAATGTGGTATGATGCTGCACTTGAGGACGGCGATACGTAACGCTCAAGTGTAGACAGATGCAAGCACCCTAGGGACGGCGATACATAACACCTAGGTATGTCAGATGAAAGAAAAGTAAATTTTATGTATATGTATGAATTCAAGTACAAGTTAAGTTATGTGCAGATGTTATGTTCCTAATAGATTAATGCTATGTGCGTTTTATATGTTGCAGTTATTATCCATGGTATTATTCATGAATTAATTTTGTGTAGACTTCCCCAAATGACAAATATATGAGTAGAAATGAACTTTGTTTCGGATAGTATATTTTTGAACTGTAAAATTAAACAGTCCACATTATATGTTCACCTTTTTCATAATAAACCGAAGCAAACTGGAGATGACAATGATGTCATTATGTATAATAATTAGATAATCCTACTGAGAATTTATAATTCTCACTCCTATTTTCCGTGTTATCTCCAGAAAGTCTAAGAAGTCCCAAGGACGGCTGAAGTTGCTGTCAGATAAGGTCCGCTCAGGTAACAGTAACAACTCCAGGGTGTGGCGCTATGACTTAAGCATAGTACTGTACTTGGGAGGGTATTACAAGCTTCAACTTCCGAAGTTATGTATATAAGTCTATGTCTTGATTCCCGACTTCCAGGGTTACATATATAATGTCAATGTCTTGATTCTCGTCTTTCGGGATCATGTATTCAATGTCTTGATTCCCAACTTCCGGGCTATGTATGTAGGGTCAATGTCTCGATTCCCGACTTCCGGGATTGGGTTTAGAATTGATCTCCAAGACTGGTTCTAGGCTGAGTTCTGGAATTACTTGTATAAGAATTTTAAGCGTCCTAATTCTTGACTTCCATTTATGCTAAAGATACCCAACTTCCGGGTTTAAGTACTCTAGGTTCTATATTTTTGTTCTTGACTTTCGATTTTAAGTTGATTTCCGACCTCTAGCCTTCAGCCTCAATTAGTCTTCCAAAACCTTTATGAATGTGTTTCCTAAGTTCCAAGTTCCAACATTAACCATACCCGATTTAGTTTCCTATTCACTATGTTCCGAGTTCAACCTTAAGTAAACCCTTCCGAGTTCAAACCTAAGTATACCCTTCCGAGTTCAACCCTAATATATCCGATCTAGCTCTCTTTTTGCTGAGTCCTGAGTTTCGATTATTAACTAAACTTGGTCTAGTATTCATACATGTCTCTAACCAAAATTGTACTCTTATCAGAGAAAATCTACCAAAAATAGAAATATGGGTGAAATCACTCGAAATTTATATCAACTTAAAGCTAACAGAACAAGCTTTCATTTGCAAGAAGTTCCATTTCATTTGCTTTAGTAGAGCTTGAGTTATAAGCCCCGAAATTCGACCTTCCTGAACTGCCCTATTTTGAACTGGTTTGGACATAGGGCAACTTTCTCGTGCTACTGGGAGCAAACGGGACCTTATCTAACTCTGAAATTTTTATGGGATATTCTCCTATGTGTAAGCTTTCTAACAAAGTTGGTTTCATCCAATTCCAAGTCGTATTGGGCGAGTTCTTCCCTGAACAACCTAGTCTACCTAGAATCAAAATAAAAAACCTAGGTCAAACTTTCAAAATTCATATCTCTCTCAATATTAATCCAATGTCCTTATATTATATATGTATGGAAAGCCTGAATGCATACTTTCATATAAAAATAGTTACATCGAATTTTAATGGTGGTAGGCAGAGCCGTACACTCCACCAGTACAGACACTGTAAGGTTTCAGCTCCTGTCTTGCATCCTTTCTTGAATTCTCACCCAAATTCTCAGCCAAACTCAACATTTATCCATTAATCCAGCCATAAGAATTCATATAAACATCACATATCATCAATCTAATGGAAAGAATAGGAATTCTACTCAGTCACAATAGCACCAATAATAAAAGAAGTTGAAGAATCCTACCTCTTTGTATGTGATCTTGTTAGATTTTGGAGTTTGGATTGATAAAACCTTATTAAGTTTGAAGGAGTGAGGGAGTTTGTTGAGAGGAGAAGAGAAGAAGGAGGTTGGAACAAGGGGTGAAGGGGTGCAAGTCAGCTGAATGAAGAAAGGAAAAATCTAATTCATGTATTATGAGGGTAGTTGGAAACTTGCAATGTGATTGATTGAGAGCTTAAGGCCAAAATTCAGCCAGCTCTCTTCATTTTTGCGGCCTTTATGGTGCCACACTTAGAGGCTCAAATGGTTGAGTATTCAGCCCTAAGTCATAGGATTTTGGGCATGCAACTTTATGGGTTTGGTTCCGACAGTTTAAAATACCGTAATCTTGCCGATTTCCTTTAAATCGGTAAATCGATTTAAGAAAATTCCCATAAAATCTCTTATACTTCTAACCTAATTCTCTCATATCTAAACTCAATTAATTGCTAATTAATTGATCCTAAATAAATATTTAGTCATATTTTAATTAACTTCAATTATTTGATAAAATCCGAATAATTAGGTGAAAAATGATAAGAGAATTTTGGTGGATGTTACAGATTGGGTGGTTGAAACCCATAAGTTCGTGAGTTGACCCAATCCGATGGACACTCTTAATTAGACTAGACGAAATAACCAAAAAAATGGACCAAAAAAAATAACAAAAAAAGAAAAATAGAGATATTAGAAATCTAACTTTTACCTTGTAATGCAAGATAAAAAAAAATAGTAATAGTACTTAAATTATGCTTTTTATTTTTTACCTTGTTTTTATACAATTACTAAGCTATTTGAAAAATTGCAATTAATTTAGAATATAATGCTGATGCTAGAATACTTTTCCATATGATAAGATAAATGAATTTTTATGATTTGTTTGTTTAAATATTTTAAGAACATTTTTTATTAAAGATATATAATTTAAAATAACTAATTTCTTTATAAATTAATTTTCATACACTGTTAGTATAAAGAGTTTTACATTGTCATCCAATTAAATATTATAAATCAAATATTATAAAAGTTTTACATTATTATCTAATTGATTCGAATACCCTTATTATGATCAATCACGGTTAAAAGTAATTTATTAAATATTTATATATTCATATATAAATATGGAATCAAGTTGGTATCCTTTGAACTAGAAATACACAAGATATATTTCTTATCCCCAAAAGAAAAAACATATTTGAATCTAAAGAAAAAGAAAAAAAAATACTAGTGGAAACAATTAGTAGGCATCATAGATAACATTTTTAACATTTGATTAATATTTATACATTTTCTATACTTAGTTGAAGAAGCATAAGTATGAATATAAAATATGACACAAACATAAAATATTAGTGCAACAATTTAACATGCAATATATAATCACCACATTTTATATTCTAATTTTGTCTTTTCATATGAAATTTGATAATTAATATTTTTGTTTTAGAGAAAAATGCTATTTACCTCCTGAACTTTAGGTAATGTTCACTTTAGTCCCTATATTTTAAAAATGTGCAAATTAACTGTTGAATTTGCCTAAATGAGCACTTTAGTCCTTCTGTTAAATTTCTATCAATTGTTAATGGAAAATAAATGTATTATGCCCCTTCACTTGAAGTCATATGCACTTTAGTCCCTAAACTAGTAATTAAGTGGAACCAGAGACCCTAAAGTTTATTGAATGTGTGTTATTTCTCTTAATAATAGATAGAAAAGTTAACAGAATAGTCGATTTATACATTAAAAAAAGTTCAGAGGTTAATTTGCACCTTTTAAAATGCAGGGGTTAAAGTATATACGGCCTATAATTTAGGGGGTAAAATGATTTTTTCTTTTTACTTTATTACTTTACAATAAATTATTTCTTTTATTTAATATATATATATATATATATATATATATATATATATATATATATATATATATATATATATATATATATATATATATAATTTTATTTTGATGTATTGTTAACATGTTCTTTCTCTACAAGTGTCAAATAGTTTATTTGGATTTGCTTTGGTACTTGATATTTTTAAATTTTATGTATGCAACTCTTCTAGATTTACAGTTGTTGTTGCAATATTTTTGTAACGTTTGAAAAATTTTATCATTTTTAACCGAATTGTTCGATTTTTAGCGAATAATTGGGATTAATTGGAATTCGATTAACTATTTACCTAAAGCCAATTAAGTAACATTTAGAAGGATTAACTTTGATGAAATTAGATTAGAACCATAGGAAACTTCATAGGATTTTTTTTCTAAAATTGGTTTACCGATTTAAAAGAAACGGTTTACCGATTTAAAAGAAATCGGTAAGACTTTGGCATTTTAAACTGTCAGAAACAGACCAATAGAAGTTATGCTATGAGTGCCCTAGGATGACTGGCTAAGATTTAGCCAAAACACCCCCATATATGGTGCTACATCAGCCCATAGAAGGTAGACACAAATCAAGTTGAAGCTCTAACACACATCCACCAATCACATGAATTCTTATTTCACAAGTTTGTGTTTAATCCCTTCTTTGCCCTTGTGAATTTCGGCCAACATAAGGAGCTGCCCCCCCTTCATTTCTCTTCCATTCACACTCATCTCTACTCCATCTTCAACCTCTCTTCAAGTCTCATCAATCTAAGACACCAAACCACCAAGAATTCAAGTAGACAAGGTAGAAATCTTAACTTCCTTCTTCTTTTCTTTAATTTGGGGCTACCTAAGGTTCCTGGTTCATCCAGGAATCTGATGTTAGGAGAGGATGAATTAAGGTTGGTTTTAGGTGTATATGTGAGTTTGAATTGAAGACTTGATGGTTTAATTTAAGGAAAACATGAATTCAAAAAGAACCCAAGAAGTTGTTAGGTTTTTTCCTCGACGATCAGTACGGCGAAGTGTACGGCTCCTCTTACAGCCATTTAAATTTGATGAATCTATTTTTATATGAAACTAAACATTCAAGGCTTTCCATACATGTAAAATATAAGGCCATTGGCTTAGTATAGAATTATTTATGAATTTTTGAAATTTGACCTAGAAATCTAGATTCTCATCTGGGCAGTATGAGTTGAGAAAGGTGTAACTCACCCTACACAACTCTAAATTGAGTACAACTAATGCTGTTTGAAAGCTAACATGTAAGGAAACATTTCATAAAAATTTTAGAGTTAGATTCGTTGCCATTTATTCCCAGCACATCAATGAAGTTGCCTTAAGTTCAAACCGGGCTAGAATAGGGTAGTCCAGTAGGGTCAAATTACGGGGCTTATATCTCAAGATATACTTATGATAATAATATGCAACTTCTTTCATTTGAGAGATTGTTCCGTTATCTTTAATTTGATAAAAGTTTCATATGATTTCACTCAAATTTCTATTTTTAGTGAATTTTCACTTATAAGGGTGCACTTATTGCTAAGTACAGGGCAGTCTGAGGTAAAATACTAATAACTTGAGCTATATAAATCAAAATGAGATGGGACAAAAAGGGTTGGAAACTAGACACATAGAGTTATAATATATCTAAAATTCAAGTTTAAATGAGTTGAATAGGAGTAAAGTTGGATTTTACAAAATTCAGACAGAAGAGGGTAGAGAAAGTAGAAAACTCTGTTGATATTTCTATTAATTTTGATATACCATATGATTAATAATGTTGTTGTAACTTACTGTTTTACAATGAATTGCATACTTAATTGATTGGTCCTTCTGGTAGCCTAGCACTATTCACGGGAAAGCGGACACGATCTGTTATGTTGCCAAAATTTCTGGCATAAATTAGTGATAGTTCTAAATATTTGTGTGTTAATATTATGTGACATGTATGAATACCCAGCAAATATTATCCTTTGAGAATAAGGTATGAAGCCTATGTATTTATGATTCTATGATGATGAGTTCATATTCCGAAGGAACATAACATGGCAATCATGCTCTGATGGGGTATGACATGGCGATCATACTCTGAAATGTGGCATAATGATCCCACACCCTAAGGGATGTGACATGGCGATTACACCCCGATAGAGTATGACATGACGAGCATACTCTAGGATGTGGTAGGATGAACATATTTCTAAGGAGTATGACATGGTGATCGTATTCTAGAATATGTATGACAAGTAAAGGAAGACAAAGAAAGAAAAGAAAATTATGTGTATCTGCATAAATTCAAGCACAAGCAAAGATATATGTAGATTTTAAGTTTCCAGTATATTAGTGTTATTATATTTTAAATACGTTGCAATTATTGTTCATAGTAAAATTCATGACTTTATTTTGTATTGGCTCTCCTAAATGACAAGTGTATGAATTAAATGGATTCTGCTTCGAGCAATATGTTTTCGAACTATAAAATTAAACAGTTTATATAATATGCCCACCTTTTTCATAATAAATCAAAGCAGCTGGAGATAATAATGATGACGCAGTATGACATTTCTTTGTGAAATCATATTGAGAATTTAAAATTCTCACTCCCATTTTCGTGTTATCTTCAGATAGTTCAAGAAGTTTCGAAGATAGCTGAAGTTGCTGTCAGATAAGGTCTACTCAAGTAACAGTAATAACTCCTGAGTGTAGTAGTATGACTTAAGCATAGTACTATACCGAAAAGGACGTTACAAAATGGTATCAGAGCAGTTCGGTCCTAACTGGATCTGAGGGCTGAACTGACTATGCTTCTAGTGCACTCTGGAATCCTTAGAAAATGTCTTGCGATAAATCTTGTCTACTCAGATAAGATATAGGAAATTAGATATGCATGAATGCCTAACTGTGATTGTTATTAGTTGTTGTCACACTTAACTTATTATTGAGCCTGATCTACTCAATCTTTTGTTGTGTGTGGATAGGAACTAATGGCTTCTAGGGGGTGTGGTAGGCCATAAACTGCACCCACTTCAGAAGACCCCACTAATTTCATGGACACTCTACGAGAGATGGCATATGCCATACGCGAACAAGCTGCTGCAGCACACCAAATGATAGATCAGCTGGGGAGACAACCTGGAGCCGGTCACGGTGGAAACTCAAATAACTCAGGATTGGATTTGGAATATCTCAAGTTCGCAGAATTCCGAAAGGTGAACTCGCCCAATTTTAGAGGAGGTTTTCATCTTGATAAGGCTGACGAGTGGATTAAGACAATGGAGAAGGTCTTCTCCGTTCTGGACTGCACTGACCACCAAAAAGTGGCCTTTGCCACTTATATGCTCAAAGCAGACACAGAATTCTGGTGGAATGGTGTGAAGTGGCTATTAGATAAGTCCCAGACGGAGATCACTTGGATTGTGTTCAAGGACGCTTTTTACTAGAAATACTTTCCTCCATCAGTCTGGAACGCCAACGAGTTGGAATTTATGCAACTCTGCTTGGGAAGTAGTAGCATGTCAGAGTACATCGCTAAGTTTGAGGAGCTATGCAAGTTTTCCACAATCTATCAGTGGAATCCAAATGAGGCGTGGAAGCGTGTCAAATTTGAAAGCAAATTAAGGGAAGATATCCTCGCAGTAGTAAGCCCTATGGAGATCAGGGATTTTCCTACCTTGGTAAACAAGTGCAGACTTGTGAAAGACTATGATAAAAAATTGGAGATTGCCCTGTCTAATGCTTATGGAAAGAGGCCGATACCTGAAAACCAGGAACTCGAATATGCCTCACCACCAAAGAAACAATTTCACCTTAGCAAATATGAGGGCAAGCAGCTGCAAGAATCGATGGTCAAGGAACGATGTCCGAAGTGTGGGAAAAATCATGGAAATAAGCCTTGCCTGGTTAAACAGTATGTGTGTTTCAGATGTGGCAAGCCATGACATATGATCAAAGAATGCCTTGAGAACCAACCACCAACCCCTAAACCGCAACGTTCGAGAAGAGTTTTCACTATAAACGCTGAGGGGACTATGCCCCAAAGGAGCCAGAGCAAGAATTAGGCATAAACCAGAATAAGGAATTGGCTAATTTAGTTTTATCGATCCTATTATGCTAAGTGGTTTACATCTACTGTGTGCTTATGTATGAACTTTATTTAAACTGTTATGATTATAACTAGTTAGTTTTATAATCAAATTTTGAGGATAAAAATTTTTTTTTAGGAGGGTAGTAATGTAACGTCCGAAAAATTTTAACATTTTTAACCAAGTTGTTCGATTTTTAGCGAATAATTAGGATTAATTGGAATTCGATTAAGTATTTACACAAAGCCAATTAAGTAACATTTAGAATGATTAACTTTGATGAAATTAGATTAGAACTATAGGAAACTTCATAAGATTTTTTTTCTAAAACTGGTTTACTGATTTAAAAGAAATCATAAGACTTCGGTATTTTAAACTGTCGGAAACGGACCAATAGAAGTTATGCTATGAGTGCCCTAGGATGGATGGCTAAGATTTAGCCAAAACACCCCCATATGTGGCGCTACATCAGCCCATAGAGGGCAGCCACAAATCAAGTTGAAGCTCCAACACACATCCACCAATCACATGAATTCTTGCTTCACAAGTTTGTGTTTAATCCCTTCTTTGCCCTTGTGAATTTCGACCAACATAAGGAGCTGACCCCCCTTCATTTCTCTTCCATTCACACTCATCTCTGCTCCATCTTCAACCTCTCTTCAAGTCTCATTAAGAGTCTCATCAATCTAAGACACCAAACCACCAAGAATTCAAGTAGACAAGGTAGGAATCTTAACTTCCTTCTTCTTTTCTTTGATTTGGGGCTGCCTAGGGTTCCTGGTTTATCTAAGAATCTGATGTTGTGAGGTGAAGAGAGGATGAATTAAGGTTTGTTTTAGGTGCATATGTGAGTTTGAATTGAAAACTTGATGGTTTAATTTAAGGAAAACATGAATTCAAGAAGAATCCAAAAAGCTGTTAGGATTTTTCCTTAACGGTCCATACAGCAGAGTGTACGGCTCTGCCTACAACCATTTAAATATGATGAATCCATTTTTATATGAAACTAAACATTTAGGGCTTTCCATACATATAAAATATAAGGCCATTGGATTAGTATAGAATTAGTTGTGAATTTTTGAAGTTTGACTTATAAATCTGGATTCTCATATGGGCAGTATGAGTTAAGAAGGGTCTAACTCACACTACACAACTCTAAATTGAGTGAAACTAATGCTGTTTGAAAGCTAACATATAAGGAAACATCCCATAAAAATTTTAGAGTCAGATTCATTGTCATTTGTTCCCAGCACATCAATGAAGTTTCCTTAAGTTCAAACCGGGCTGGAATAGGGTAGTCTAGTAGGGTCAAATTACAGGGCTTATATCTCAAGATATACTTATGCAAATGATATGCAACTTCTTTCATTTGAAATCTTGTTCTATTAGCTTTAATTTGATATAAATATGATTTCATCCATATTTCTATTTTTAGTGAATTTTCACTTATAAGGGTGCACTTCTGGCTAAGTATATGGCAGTCTGAGGTAAAATGCTAATAACTTGAGCTATACAAATCAAAATGAGATGGGACAAAAAGGGTTTGAAACTAGACACATAGAGCTATAATATATCCAAAATTTAGGTTTAAATGAGTTGAATAGGAGTAAAGGTGGATTTTACAATATTTGGACAGAAGAGGGTAGAGTAAGTAGAAAACTCTATTGATATTTCTATTGATTTTGACATACCATATGATTAATAATATTGCTATAACTTGCTATTTTATATTGAATTGCATACTTAATTGATTGATCTTTTTGGTAGCCTGGCACTATTCACGGGAAAGAAGACTCGATCCGTTATGCTGCCAAAATTTTCGGCATAAATTAGTGATAGTTATAAATGTTTGTGTGTTAATGTTATGTGACGTGTATGAATACCATGCAAGTATTATCCTTTGAGAATAAGGTATGAAGTCTATGTATTTATGATTCTATGATGAAAGATATGATGATGAGTTCATATTCCGAAGGAATGTGATATAGCGATCATGCTCTGATGGGGTATGACATGGCGATCATACTTCGAAATATGGCATAATGATCCCACACCCTAAGGGATGTGACATGGCGATCGCACCCCGATAGAGTATAACATGGTGATCATACTCTCGGATGTGGTAGGATGAACATATTCCTAAGGAGTGCAACATGGTGATCACACCCCTACGAAATATGACATGGTGATCGTATTCTAGAATATGTATGACAAGTAAAGAAAATTATGTGTATTTGCATAAATTCAAGTATAAGTAAAGGTATATGCAGATTTTAAGTTTCCAGTATATTAGTGTTATTATATTTTAAATACGTTACAGTTATTATTCATAGTAAGATTCATGACTTTATTTTGTATAGGCTCTCCCAAATGACAAGTGTATGAATAAAATGGACTCTACTTCAAACAATATGTTTTTGAACTATAAAATTAAACAGTTTATATAACATATCCACCATTTTCATAATAAATCGAAGCAGCTGGAGATAATAATGATGACGCAGTATGACATTTCTTAGTGAAATCCTACTGAGAATTTAAAATTCTCAATCCCATTTCTATGTTATCTCCAGATAGTTCAAGAAGCTTCGAAGACAGCTGAAGTTGCTGTCAGATAAGGTCCACTCAGGTAATAGTAACAACTCCTGAGTGTGGTACTATGACTTAAGCACAGTACTATGCCGAGGAGGACATTACAATTTTAGCACCACACCTCTTTCATTTTCACTCACACTTGAAGACACTGTCATCCTACATAGCAAAAAAAATGATGTCAAATTTGATTTTGGCAATTTATCAAATACTTTTAAGTGCAATTTGTTGAAAGGGGTTTGAGATAAAAACAAAACATCAAAATAGAAGAAAATAAGTACCACAATTGCAAAATATTACGTTATCTGATAAAAGCCAACAAAAATCCTGCAAAATAAAATGGTAGTGCACCTTGTTCAATCTCTTTTTTCTTTGGTAATAGATGCTTCCCCCAATACTTAAACTTTGATCACTAATGTGAGGAAGGAAACTTTTAATTTAAAATCATGACAAAAAGGGTATCAGAGTTATTTCATCTGCCAAATATCCCCAAATTATTACAGTTTTTCCATTAATAATCGTATGCATGGAGTATGATGTGTTTTCCATCACTTACACTAATGAAGCATTAAGTTGAGGGGTAGCCAATGTAGCATCTAGTTGAGTTTAGGGATCTCTAGTGTCAACTTTGCAAATTGACAAGTGTTAGGTGTAATTTTGTTAAACTTTAGGGAAAGTCAGGGCAATTTATCTTAAAATAATATCATCATCTAATAATGGTTACTTCTGAATTTACTATTATGCATTCTCCTCTATGGTTATCTTCTTAAGGATCTTACCAATTCTTCATCTATGTGAGAGATTAACAAAAAAGCTACATTAGATTTTGGTGTGATATCGCATCATGTTTCATATATATATATATATATATATATATATATATATATATATATATATATATATATATATATATATATGTTTGTGTGTGTGTGTGTGTGTGTGTATGAATGTATGTATGTGTTGAAGTCTACTTTCATATCTTACTTGCAAATAATTATTTTGTATTTACATATATATGTTATGGTTTGAGTATTTGAGAGAAAGTAATAGCAAAATGAGGGAAAAGTATTTAAGAAAAAGTGTAAGAAAGTGAGAGAATAAAGAAACTCAAAAAGTGTGAAAAGTGAAAAATGATTCACTAGAGTGAATAATTACACTATGATTGGGGCTGTATAACTCAACCAAGCTCAACAAGTTGTAACAAACTAACATTACTCATAACTAATTGTTGACTTCATAAAATAATTGAATCTCACATCATCACACCTAACAACTCCCTTCAAGCTCGAGAAGGAGAAGAAAGTGCCACAACATTGACTTTATCCCAAAATGGACCAAGGGTTCCTTAGCAAGAGGTTTTGTAAGACCATTAGCAATCTTCTTGGATGAAGACAAATGAAGTACACAAATTTCACCTTTGATAACCCTTTCACGCACAAAAATGAACATCAAGTTCAACATGTTTGGTCTAAACACAAGACCATGGTAAAGAGCTCAACCAAGGTAGCAGAGAATGCGCTTGACAACACTCCAGTGAGAATCAAGACAGGCAAACATGAATTGACAAACCTTGTTAATAGAATAAGCAATGTTGGGGCACATTATTGTTGCATATTAAAGAGCACCCACAACTAAGCGATAAGTGGATACATCATCAAAGGTAAGGAAATCTTCCTTGGATAGCTTCTTGGATGTGACCATAAGTAGAGTGGGCTTAGCCTTATGCATGTTGACTCAACATAACAAGCGAGGTACTTTGTATGAGATGAATGAAGGGATGCATCTTGGAGCCTAGTTAACTGAATGTCGAGGAAATATTCCAAACCCCCCAAATCCTTGAGAGTAAACTAAACATTAAGAAGAGCGACTAGACACTTAACATAGGGGAAGAACTCCCTGTGATTAAGATATCATTGACGTATACCAAAACATAAGTGATGCAATCAAAGGTGGTATGAATAATAGAAATAGATCACAATTACTACTAAGGAAACCAAACTTCAGTAATGTAAGATCAAGTTTATCAAACTAGTGCAAGTAGCCTATTTCAAGCCATACAAAGTCTTCTGGAGCTTACAAACTAACTTAGAGTCACTATTGGCCTCGAAGTGCGGAGGTTGAACCATGTAGATATCTTCACAAAGATCACCATGGATAAACACATTATTGATGTCAAGTTGTTAAATGAACTAGTTCTTAGAGAAAGCAATCGTGATGATAATATGAATTGTAACTGGCTTGACCATTAAGGAGAAAGTTTCATTAAAGTTGAAACCAGTTTGTTAATGAAACCCCTCGGCGACAAAATGAGCTTTGTACTTGTTAACGCTACCATCCGGATTTTGTTTAATCTGAAAGACCCATTTACACCCAATAAGATTCTTGCCAAGAGGCAATAAGACTAAAGACCAGTACGATTCCAAAGGAGAGCATTATACTCTTCTTGCATAGTAGTCTTCCATTGAGAGGACTTATGGGCAACTTTGACAGAGGATGGTTCAATCTCAGTTAAAAGAACATGAGGTTTCAATATGCCAGCCTTGACATGAATGATCATGGGATGAGAGGACTTGGAAGCGAGACAAGATTTCGGATGACAAAGTGATCTCAAAGGGGAAGGAGGTGAGGATGAACTCAAGGGTGAAGGAGGTCGTGGGGGTGAAGTGGATGTAGATGGTGGTTGATTAATAGATGGAGAGGGAGGAAAATAGGTGCAAGGAAGAAGGGACTTATTTTAAGATCGAAGGAACAGCGGTAAGAAGTGTGTTAGGGATAGGTGTAGGCTCGAGTTAGTGAACAAATGAGGCTATGGGTGTGGAGAATAGGAAGTGGGTTTCGTCATAAAGAACATCGTGAGATATGTAGATTCTATCATTGGGTGCCAAACACCTATATCTGTAATGCATGGAATTATAGCCAAGGAAGATGCATATAAAGGACTAAAGCACCCATAGCCAAACACCTGAAGCATAAGGTAATCAAGACAAATGTGAAATAGCACAATAGAAGGAATTTGACCTTTGAAAGAGGTAGTAAGAAGTCGATTGATCAGATAGACAGTGGTTAAGAATGCCTCATCCCAATATATTGTTAGCATAGAAGCAGTAGCCAAAAGTACTAGTCCTACTTCAACAACTTGCCTATGTTTTCTTTTAATTAATCCTTGTTGGTGATGTGTGTGAGGGCAACTAAGCCAGAGAGTGATGCCACACTGTTTCAAGTAGGCAATGAAAGGCAAAACTTTTCACCCTAATCAGTTTTTAATGACTTAAAATGACAACCTAGTTTCAATTCAACTTTAATTTTGAACTCAACAAAGATTTTTAGTGTAATAGACTTTTGTTTGAGCAAATACAGCCAAATATACTGTGAGTGCACATCCATAAAGGAGCGATAATATTTGAATGTAATAAATGAAGTAACTAGGGTTGTCCCCACAAATTCAGTATAACAAGTTCTAAGGGAGACTTATACACTATTTCAAAACTAATAGTAGGTATTCTGTGTGACTTAGCATAAATGCAAGCATGACAACAATCCATTCCAGTCTTATTCACTACAAGTAAAGTGCAAGAATCAAGAACAACAAGAATAATAAAAGCTTGAGGATGTCCCAAGCAACAATGCCAAAGCTGAATGTCAGTAGGACCTCTAGTGGAAGTATTGGTAATTACGGTGGTAGCCACAACTGCTTCCTCATTGCTCCTAAGATGTTCGAGTGGGAAATGATCAAACTGAGACAAGCCATCAATCCGAGCAATACCTTCTGTAACTCTGGAATTTTTCAAAACATTTAATTTATCTCGTTAATTGATTTATTCAATTTTATCAGATAAGTAAAATTTATTTGAGAGCTAATTAAGGTTGATTAGGGGTTAATTAGATATTAATTAGAGAGATTAGACTTAAGAAAAAGTTAAATAAATAAGAAAAAAAAGAAAAATCTCAACAAAATTGTTAATGAAAGTTTGCCGATTTGAAGGAGATCGATAAAGATTCAGTATTTTAACTTGCCAGAACCAAAACAACCAAATGTAACATTTCAAAACCTTATATTCAATGGCTGAAACTCAACCACCTCATGTAATACCCTACCAATTTAATGTTATGCTTAAGTCATAGCATGAAATTAAGTAGATTGTGTTATCGTGTTAATACTATGCTTACGTTTCGTTCATCATATCACTTTTCTTTTTTTTAACAGAAGAAACGGAGCGCTGTATATAATGAACGTGACAGAGTTTAATATATCACAACAGAAAAGATAAGAACAAATATATATATATATATAATATATAAGTCTATGACCCAAAGCTGCATATAGCCAAAAGAGGGCCATGCTGTACAATACCATCTGCAGCTGACCTACTCAGTTAAATAGCTGTTAGCCATGCCAGGCCCGGTCGGAGAATAGTCTGCACTAGGTCCTGAGGAGGAAGATGATGAGCTGGTGGCCTCTGAAGGGTCACTCTCGGAGCTAAGCAAAATGTCAAGTATCACCTGCGGGGGTGACTCTGGCACAGAATCAGCAGGAGCTGCAGGTGCTGCGGGTGCGGAAGGAGGGTGTGCCACGTGCAGAGGAACCGCAAAGTAAGGGGCAACAGGGTCGAAAGCGGGATGGAATAAAGGAATAGCAAAGTTCCTATCACTAAAAAGGTAAAGACGGAAATGGCAGAAGCCAGCTATATACAGTAAGCCTACTGCGGGATCATGGTAGAGCTACAGGTCGGGAATCTCAATAAAGAGAGTGGTCATCGAGTCCATCGTCAACGTCTGAGAATGATGCGGAAATGCAAAACGAGGTGAGAATTTGAAGAAATTCTCAGTAGGGCTTGCGTACGGTATTTATTGACATCATATTCATTCTCAGTTGTCTCGATTTTTATTTAATTATAAAAACATGGGATCAAATTGAACTATCCATATTCAATAAGTTTAAGAAAACATCTGGTCCGAGGCAAGGTTCGGTTTTACTTAAGACAACATAAGAAACAGAATAAACTATTAACAGTAATACATAGAATAATGAGCTGAATAAATGAACATACAGCAGTAAGTGAACATGATAGACAAACTGTAAACAACATGAAATGACTATTTAATGCAACCATGCAAAACTTATTCTTGAACCTTTCTTGATAAACTTTTCCCTTACTTGGTCCCCTGGGAGTTCTTGACTATTTTAGACTCTTGGGTAATAGATGCCTTTTAGGGATCGAAATCTGGGAATGCCGAGTTTACTTTCCCCGACCTCCCCACTGATCTATTCCCCTTAACTTTATTCCAGGGCTGGCCCAAGTATCATGAAACTTTCATCATAACATAAGCTTTATGTTCATCATAACATAATCTTAATAACTTTCTTGAAAATGCACATGTATCTTATGACTCATGCATAAGTCTTACCTAAATTTCGGCAGCATAACGGAACGTGTCCACTTCCCCATGAATAGTGCCAGTACTCAGTATACCAACTTATCAAAGAAATCATGTCACTTCATTCATATTTCAATATTAAACTCATAGGAACATTAGTTACATTAAAAGAAATCATCGCCTCAAAGACAATCATTCAACCCAATTTTTGTAACTCAAGCCAAAATTTCTATTTAACTCATATGGACCTGAATTTTGGATATGTTAAAGTATTATGTGTCTATTTTCTAATCTCTTTGGTCCCATCTAATTTGGATAAATATAACTTAAGATATTTAGGTTTTATCCCAGCCTGCTCTGCAGCTGGCCAGAATTACACACTTACAAGAAAAAATCCACTAAAAATCGAAAACCCTAAACCCTAAAGCTTAAAGCTAACAGGACAACCTTTCATTTGCAAAAAGTTCCATTCCATTTGCCTTAGTAGGGCTCGAGTTATAAGCCCCGAAATCTGACCTTTTTGAAGTGCCCTATTTTGGCTCGATTTGGACATAGGGCAACTTTATTGGATCACTAGGAGCAAACGAGGTGTTATCTAACTCTGAAATTTTTATGGGATATTCTCCTATGTGTAAGATTTCTAACAAAGTTAGTTTCATTCAATTCCAAGTAGTATAGGGCAAGTTCTACCCTGAACAACCCAGTCTGCCCAGAATCAAAATCAAAAACCTAGGTCGAACTTCAAAAATTCATATATCTCTCAATACTAATCCAATGGCCTTATATGATATATGTGTGGAAATATCTGAATGTCTAGTTTCATTTGAAAATGGTTTCATCAAATTTAAATGGTGGTAGGCGGAGCTGTACACTCTGCCATACGGATTGCTGAGGGTTTTTGGTTCTCCAGCTCTTCAGCTCTTCCTATTCTCATCCTTTCTTGCTTCCTATTCGAATTCAACATCACAAACAGCCAACAAACCAGCCAAATATCATCATATTCACTCAATTATCACATCAAGAATTGAGAAAATAGACCACCACCAGCCACCCACAATCAGAAAATCAAGACAAGAATTAAACCTCTACCTCTTGTTATGTGTGATTTGGCTTGATTTTGGAGTTTGGATGAACAAAACTTGGTTGGGCTTGATGGTTTGATGGAGTTGAGTGAGTGGAGAAGAGAAGAAGAGAGCTGAAAGAGGGGAGAAAGGTAGTGCAGAAATGGCTGAAGGAAAAGAGAGGAATGTGTTATAAAATCATGGAGGAGGTAGGTAGAATCTTGCAACATGATTGGTTCAAAAATGCAAGGCTGAATTTCAGCCAACTTTCCTCCTTTCTTATGGCCAAAGTGGCGCCACTTTCATGGGTTAAGTGGTTGAGTTCTCAGCCACTTAAGGTAGGGTTAATGAGTTGAAAATCCTATTGGTTGGGTTTCGACAGTTTAAAATACCATAATCTTATCGATTTCCTTTAAATCGGTAAATCGGTTTCAAGAAAATTTTTGTGAAAACTTCTATACTTCTAACCTAATTCCCTCATATCTAAACTCAATTAGTTGCTAATTAAATGATCCTAAATAAATATTTAGTCAATTTTTAATTAATCACAATTATTTGATAAAAACTGAACAATTAGGCGAAAAACGATAAGAAATTTTCGGGGGATATTACATTACCACCCTCTTTAAAAAAAAAATTTTGTCCTCAAAATTTAGTACTTTTTTTTTCGTTTTTTTTTTAACAGAAGAAACGGAGCGCTGTATATAATGAACGTGATAGAGTTTAATACATCACAACAGAAAACATAAGAACAAAGAACGTGTATATCGTCAACTATATATGTCCATATATATATATGTGTGTGTGTGTGTGTGTGTGTGTGTATTAGAAGCCACTGCTTCAGTTTATGTACAAGTTTCAAAATAGGATACATAAGTGGGCCCGGTGTACTAAAAAGACCTAAGGCCCGTGTCGGTCAAAACGATCATATGGGGTTCTCAGAGGACATTTCAAACCTACTGTTAAGTCTATGACCTAAAGCTGTATACTGCCAAAAGAGGGCCATGCTGTACAATATCATCTGCGGCTGACCTACTCAATCAAATAGCCGTTGGCCATGCCAGGCCCGGCCGGAGAGTAGTCTGCACTAGGTCCTGATGAGGAGGATGATGAGCTGGTGGCCTCCGAAGGGTCACTCTCGAAGCTAAGCGGAACATCAGGTACCACCTGCAGGGGTGACTCTGGCGCAAGATCAGCAGAAGCTGCAGGTGCTGCGGGTGCAGGAGGAGGGTGTGTCACATGTAGAGGAGCCACAAAGTAAAGGGCAGCAGGGTCGAAAGCGGGATGGAGTAAAGGAACAGTAAAGTTCCTATCACTAAAAAGGTAAAGACGGAAACAACAGAAGCCGGCTATATACAGTGAGCCTACCGTGGGTTCATGGTGGAGCTGCAAGTCGGGAATCTCAATAAAGAAAGTGGTCGTCGAGTCTATCGTCAGCGTCTCAGAATGATGCGGAAATGCAAAATGAGGAGAGAATTTGAAGAAATTTTCAATAGGGCTTGCGTACGGTATTTACTGACGTCACATTCATTCTTAGTTGTCTCGATTTTTATTTAATTATAAAAATATGGGATCAAACTAAACTATCCATATTCAATAAGTTTAAGAAAATATCTGGTCCGAAGCAAGGTTCGATTTTACTTAAGACAGCATAAGAAACAGAATAAACTATTAACAATAATACATAGAATAATAAGCAGAATAAATGAACATACAGCAATAAGTGAACATGACAGACAAAGTGTAAACAACATGAAATGACTATTTAATGCAACCATGCAAAACTTATTCTTGAACCTTTCTTGATAAACTTTTCCATTACTTGGTCCCCTGGGAGTTCTTGACTATTTTAGACTCTTGGGTAATAGTCTGCTTTTAAGGATCGATACAGGAATGCCGGGTTTACTTTCCCCAACCTCCCCACCAATCTATTCCCCTAAACTTTATTCTAGGGCTGGCCCTAGTATTATGAAACTTTCATCATAACATAAGCTTTATGTTTATCATAACATAACCTTAATAACTTTCTTGAAAATGCACATGTATCTTATGACTCATGCATAAGTCTTACCGAAACTTTGGTGGCATAACGGATCATGTCCGTTTTCCCATGAATAGTGCCAGTACTCAGTACACCAACTTATCAAAGAAATCATGTCACTTCATTCATATTTCAATATTAAACTCATAGGAACATTAGTTACATTAAAACAGAATTACTGTCTCAGCACAATCATTCAACCCAGTTTTTGTAACTCAAGCCAAAATTTCTATTTAACTCATATGGACCTAAATTTTGGATATGTTAAAGTGTTATGTGTCTATTTTCTAACCTCTTTGGTCGCATCTAATTTGAATAAATATAACTTAAGATATTTAGATTTTATCCCGACCTGCCCTGCAGCTGGCCAGAATTACACACCTACAAGTAAAAATCCACTAAAAATCGAAAACCCTAAACCCTAAACCTTAAAGCTAACAGGACAACCTTTCATTTACAAAAAGTTCCATTCCATTTGCCTTAGTAGGGCTCGAGTTATAAGCCTCGAAATCTGACCTTTCTGAATTGCCCTATTTTGGCCCAATTTGGACATAGGGCAACTTTATTGGATCACTGGGAGCAAACGAGGTGTTATCTAACTCTGAAATTTTTATGGGATATTCTCCTATGTGTAAGCTTTCTAACAAAGTTGGTTTCATTCAATTCCAAGTAGTATAGGGCGAGTTCTACCCTGAACAACCTAGTCTGCCCATAATCAAAATCAAAAACCTAGGTCGAACTTCAAAAATTCATATCTCTCTCAATACTAATCCAATGGCCTTATATGATATATGTATGGAAATCCCTGAATGTCTAGTTTCATTTAAAAATGGTTCATCAAATTTAAATGGCGGTTGGTGGAGCTGTACACTCCGCCATACGGACTGCCGAGAATTTTTGGTTCTCTAGCTCCTCAGCTCTTCCTATTCTCATCCTTTCTTGCTTCCTATTCGAATTCAACATCACAAACAGCCAACAAACCAGCCAAATATCATCATATTCACTCAATCATCACATCAAGAATTGAGAAAATAGACCACCACCAGCCACCCACAATTAGAAAATCAAGACAAGAATTAAACCTCTATCTTTTGTTATGCATGATTTGGCTTGATTTTGGAGCTTGGATGAACAAAACTTGGTTAGGCTTGATGGTTTGATAGAGTTGAGTGAGTGGAGAAGAGAAGAAGAGAGCTGAAAGAGGGGAGAAACGCAGCACAAAAATGGCTGAAGGAAAGGAGAGGAATGTGTTATAAAAGCATGGAGGAAGTAGGTAGAATCTTGCAACATGATTGGTTCAAAAATACAAGGCTGAATTTCAGCCAACTTTCCTCCTTTCTTGTGGCCAAAGTGGCGCCACTTTCATGGGTTAAGTGGCTGAGTTTTCAGCCACTTAAGATAGGGTTAATGAGTTGAAAATCCTATTAGTTCGATTCCAACAGTTTAAAATACCGTAATCTTACCGATTTCTTTTAAATTGGTAAATTGGTTTCAAGAAAATTTTTGTGAAAACTTCTAACCTAATTCCCTCATATCTAAACTCAATTAGCTGCTAATTAATTGATCCTAAATAAATATTTAGTCAATTTTTAATTAATCGCAATTATTCGATAAAAACTGAACAATTAGGCGAAAAACGATAGGAAATTTCTAGGAGATGTTACACTTCACCCACTAAAAGTGGCGCCATTCAGCCACAAGAAAAAGAAAGGGGAGACTTAACTCATCTAATCACCAATCAAGAAGCAACCAATACGATTTGAGTATTCCACCTACCTAGCTTTATAAAACTTCACTATTTCCTTACTTTCTCTCATTTTGGTAGACCACTTGGGCTGTCCACTCTCTATCCTCTTTTCTTCTATTTCCTCTCAATTTCATCACATCTCAAAGTTTCAGCCACTTCTTTGATCAAAAACCCAACCCTAGCCAATCATTTCACTTACTAGAGGTAGGATTCACTCCTCTAAATAGATTTATTGTGACTAGTGGCTATTGCAACATTTAATTATGTACATGTATTTGATGTTTCATTGAGTTTATGTAAATGTTCTTGGCTGGACTATTGGATGTATATTGGGTTTTGGTGGGTTGCTTAATGAAAGAGACACATAGAAGATAACTAGAGTGAATCTAATTAGGAAAACCCTATGGTGTCCCTACTTGTGCAATGTACGAACTTGTCCATAGGCATCAAATTGAGATGAAACTAATTTTAAATGAAACTAGATATTTAGAGCTTTCCATCCATTTAAATTATAAGATCATTGGATTAGTATTGAATGAGATAATGATTTTTTGAAGTTTGCCTAGGTTTTTGTTTCTAAATCGACCAAAGTGGGTTGAGTAGGGCATAACTCACCTTATACTCATTCAAATTGAGTGCAACCAATTTTGTTAGAAAGTTAAGACGTAGGGTAACAAGCCATAAAAATTTCAAAACCAAACTCAATTCTTGTTGTTCCCAGTAATTCATGAAAATTTCTCCAAGTCCTAATCAGGCTTGAATAGGGCAGTTCAAGTTAGCCAACTTCAAAAACTCATAACTCGAGTTCTACTTTTTCAAAAGGGATGAAACTTGTTGGAAATCAAAATTTGTTCAGTTAGCTGTAGTTTTAGCTAGTTTTCCATCTTTAGTGAAATTTTACTTTTCAGAGCTTAAATCTGGCTAGTACAAGATAGGCCTAGGTAAATCCTCAATAACTTGAGTTATATATGTCAAAACTTAATGGGACCAAAGAGGTAAGGAACTAGACAAATAATACTTTAACATATCCAAAATTCAAGTCTAAATAATTTAAATAGAATTTATAGATTAATTCACAAAAATCGGGGCAAAACTGAAAGAAAGTGGCAGAAATCTTATTCAAGATCAAGGTTTTAAATTTTATTTGATTATTGAAAGATAGATACCTATTGATTTTCTGTATGAATGACTGCCTAGCTAATTGATACTATTCACGAACAAGCGGACTCGATCTGCTATGCTGCCGAAATTCTAGCAGAAGCTAAGCATAACTTGTGATGTACTTGCACATGCATGAAATGTCTAAGTCAAGTTATCATTCATTATGAGACTTATAGGGATTATGAGAAATTCCATATTACTTGGGCCAGCCCTAGAATAAAGTTAAGGGGAATAGATCGGTGAGAAGATTGGGGAAAGTAAACCCGGCATTCTTGTATAAGAACAAGTTCAGTCCTAAAAAGCAGACTATCATCCAGGAGTTATATGGCCAAAAACTCCTAGGAGACCAAGTAAGGAAGAAGTCTATGATATATAATTTAAGGATTAATGAAGTAAAGTGAGTCCTGTGCACATGCATTTTTACATCACACAGACATGTTATTTACTTATGATTTGAATGTTAAGCTCTCTTATATTCATTTTCCCTGTTCATTCTACATCTTACATCATTATATGATGCTATATTGATGCCCATTTTGTTTTTACCGCCTTAAGTAAAATTGAACCTTGCTTTGGGTTATGTTTTCTTAAATCTAATAAATGAGGATAATGCATTATGTTATTTAGCTTTTTATAATTAAATAAAAATCGAAGCAACTAGGAATGAATGCGACGCTAGTATATTGTAGTTATAGGAATCCTATTGAGAATTTCTTTAAATTCTCACCCTACTTTATGTACCCAGGTCATTCTCAGATCGTGATGATGGACATGACGACTGTGATCTTCATTGATTTTCCTGTTTCCAGATCTTCAGGAAACTATGACCCTATGTTTAATTCCCTGTATGTTACTAACACTTGCCATTTCAACTTCTACTTCTTTTTCCTTAGAGACTTTGCAGTTCCGTTGTTCCACCCACTGTTCAACCCATCTGCACCTTACATAGCCATTGCCTTTCATGTGGCACACCCTGTTCCTCCTCCTGCAGCACCTGCAACCACACCACCAGCTTCACCACCCCTTGGTGGTTCCCTCCCTTTCACTCGATGATGACAGCAACCCGTCTGAGGCAGCAGACTCATCCCTTCCTCATCCTCTGGTTCTGTTGTTAACTACACTCCTGCAAAGCCTGGCATGGCGAACGAGTTCCTATCTCCAAAACCCATGTAGAGGAGTACACCACCCAACCGATAATAGTGTATAGTGTGGCCCTCTTTTGACATTTTAGGTCATAGGCTTATTTCTATTTGTGCCTCTTGGAGAGAGTTAGTGCATGAAATGTCCTATAAGGACCACATAGGGTTATGCTTCATGCAAATGGGCCGATTTATTTTGTTTTGACAGCCCCCCCTTTTGTACCCTTTTGTTGTATATGTACTTATGATGTAGCAAACTTTGACGATATATATATATGCAATTCCTATTTGTTTTATTGATTTTTCTGTTATGATGCAAAACGATTTGCTATGTTCCACGTTAATAGTTTACACATGACAAATTACTAGGTGAAATATTATGACTTAAGCATAGTATTACATCTGATAAGGTGTTACACCTTCCAGTAGGATTTAGCGAGAGTCCTAAGATTTAACATAGCACTCGTGAGGATGAAACTCAAAGTAAACCTTATTGTCACGTGCAAACCAACCGACACAAACTAAATTCTTAGTGATAGAAGGTACATGAAGTAAATTTTGTAGTGTGAGTAAGGTGATTGAACTGAATGGTGAAATGACAAGTGAAGTAACAAGTGAGGTGCCAATGTGTTCTATAGTATGATCTTTACCATCTCCTACAAAGACCTTGTCGCCACTAGTATAAGGCGTCTTATGCATCAAATGTGAATCCTCTACAATAACATAATGAGTGGCCCCAGAATTAGGAAACCAAGTGGCATTTTGCAACATAGCGGGGTGAGCAGTCATGTGAGTAGTAAGAGGCTGAGCTTAATTAGGATATATAGCTACAAAATTAGGTGGTCGAGCTTGAAAACTAGGTAGTACTATAGGTCCATTCATCATTTGAGGATTAAAGTTTTGATTAAATTGATGATAACAGAGATAAGCTGGATGGCCAAGCTTGAAGCAAACTTGACAAATGATGGAAGATCGGCGACCTCCACCATAGCCTCAGCCTACTAGCCACAACAACCTCTTTGTGGCCCTCCTCTACCATAATACTGACTTTGAGGTGGATTTTGTGCACTCAGTTGAGTAGGATTCTTATTACCATTATCTTGTGTAGATCTATTGGAATTCACATGTGCAATATTGCATTAGCCATACTAGATTTAGACAATGCTTCATGGGAGCCTTATGAGCTAGGAGTAAGGATTCCATTTCCGCAACAGTACAGGGTTCTATACTCTTTAGATAAGCCATAAAAAATTGCATCTAAATGATCTTGAATAGGTACCAGATATCTTATAGAAGTCAGGGAATCAATAAGTGGTTTTATACAAAGCAAATACTCATTCATAAGAAGATTATCTTTCTTAACATTTCTTAATTCAATCTTAAATTAACATACTTCAACAAGAATTTGAGTAGCACAAAACAACTTAATGTGGTCCCATTCCTGAGTTGCATTTTTACAACCTATGACTCTTGTGAGCATTGTTTCACTCAGAGCCGACAAGAGCCATGACGTAAGTAACTGACCTTGAAGTTTCTATTCAAGAAATCTTGGAATCTCTTCTCCATTGCGTTCTACATCAATAGATAGAAATTAAGGAGGAGCTAGAACTTTTCCATCGATGTAATCATCCAAGTTGTTGCCTCGAATTGCAAATCCAATTTGCTACTCGTAAAGTAGATAATTTTTTCTTAGTAAGCTTCAGTGTGATGCTAGGGTTGAAGCTAACTTTTGATACTCCAATTGCCCTTGTATTTGCACTTGCAATAGTAACACTTTGTGCTCTATTTATCAATGCAATGGAAGGATATGTTGATTCCTCCACACAGGTCTATTTTTGACTCGATGATACCATGTTATGGTTTAAGTATTCTCAAGAAAATGAAATAAAGTAATAGGAAAATAAGATAAAAGTATTTGAGAGAAAGTGTGAGAAAGTTAGAAGGAAAAAAAAGCTCAGAAAGTGTCAAAAATGAAAAATGATTCACTAGACTGAACAATTACATTGTAATTGAGGCTATATATACATAGCCAATCTCAACAAGCCGCAATAAATTAGCACTGCTCTTAAAATAATTACTAACTCAACAAAATAACTGAATTTCGCATCATTACTCCTAAAAACGTACATTATCATTTGTGATAATATTTTTATATCAATTTTCCCTTCTAAACGTGTTGGTTTTGATTATTTATTTCATTTTTCATATTTCATATTTCAATTTTGAACTATAAGGTCTTTTTAAATCTAATGTTTGGGTAGGGTGTTGGAGCTTAGAAGGATAACAACCAAGCTCAAACCAAAAGTGTAACACTCTCCTAAGCACAATATTATACTTAAGTCATAGTATTACACTCAAAAGTTGTTATTAATACATATACGGACCTTGTCTGATAGCAACCTTTCAGCTATCTTCCAATCTCAATTAATTTTATCCAAAATGACCATCTTTAATATCTCCTGAGCTATCTGAATAGGACAAAGGAACATACATAGGGGTAAGAATTATAAAATTCTTAGTAGAATATCCTAGATTAATGCATGTAATGTCATCATCATCATCTCCAGCTGTTTTAGTTTATTTAAGAAAAAGTAATCATGTCATATCAACTATAATTTTTATTTTATAAAGTTCAAAAATACTATGCCAAAATAGGTTAATTTTATTCACACACTTGATAATTAAGAAAGTAGTTTCATAGTAGAAATAAAAAATATATAATTTATGCATATGCAGATGCAATCATGTAATCATGCAAGTACACTTGTGTTTTCTTTAACTTTCTTTACTTAACACACCTAGGCGTTACGTATTATCGTCTTCAAAGTGCAGCCTTTCTTATCTTCCTTTACTTGGTCCCCTGGAAGTGTATGGTCTCTCCCACCTCTGGATAATAACTTACTTTTCAGGACCAAGCTCATTCTTATACGTGATTATCGAGTTTTCTTTCCCCGACTTTCACACCGACTTGTTCCCCTTAAATCTATTCAAGGTTGGCCCACATGACATGGAATCATGATCATTTAGGGTGCTTATATGCATGTATGGATATGCTTGAGGAACTTATAATCTTGCTACATAGTTCATATATTTCTGCTAAAAATTTGGCAACATAATAACTGAAACATGAGGCTTCCCAATATATAGATAGTATACATATAGCCAGTTAGTCATAGTAATTAGGATCATCATAACCAATATGTCAATATAACATCATTTTGGTAAAACATTGCATAAATGATTCGGTCCATTGATTCTTTATGGTCTATGGAGCTCTTAAGTCATGAATTCCTTAAGTAGTCATACTTTCCTTAAATTTGCCCTGAATTTCTAAATTACACTAAAATTCGATTTTAATTCATTTTAAATCTCAAAATTTTATAGATTGTAGTCCTGTTAAACTACTTTTAAGCCTCTTTAGTTTCACTAAATTTTGAAATGCATAACTTAATTTATTAAGGTTTTACTCAAGCTGCCATATTTCAGGACAGACTTGTACTTCTAAACTTAAAAACTCACTAAAAATTCATATTTCATTATATTGATCTAAAATTTTACTAGATTATATATATTTGGGCCCTCTTTCAATCCCAATAAGTTTCTCTTTAATTGGATACGTAGAGCTCAAGTTATGAGCTCCTCAAAGGGGCTACTCTATTTTATCCTAAACATAGCATGGGTCAATTTCAAGGAATTATTGGGAGCAATCTACTAATTATCTGATTCTGAAATTTTATAAGCATGATTCCCTATGTGTTATCTTTCTAAAAAAATTGGTCACACTTAATTTGAAGTTATATAGGATGAGTTATCCCCCTCACATCACACTCTAATAAGGACAAACAATATAATCCAATAACCTACTTCCAAAAATCATAACTGATTTATTTCAAGTCCAATTGACTTATAATTTATATGGTTGTATTCATCTTTAAGTCTAGTTGCATTTAAAATTAGTCTTATTTGAATTTGAGCTATACAAGTTGCGAAATTTTGTTCGCTGTACGGACGATCACTAGGGTTCCTTCTAATAGCTTTTATGTTTTGTGTTTTTCTTGGTCTTTTGATCTATTCTTCAACCTAAACCAAGCTTTCCTATCTCAAATCACTAGAAAGGAATCATATTAACATCATACAAGAATAAATAAGGGATGACACAAAGAAACCCTAGCGACCCAAAAACCCTAGAAACAACAAATCTAAGAAATCCTACCTCAAATTCAAGATTTGTTGCTCTTCTACTTGAATCTTTTGGTGTCTTTCCTCCTCTAAAGCCTCAAGATAGGTGTAAATCACTTTGTGTTCCTTGCTTGACTGAGGTTATATGTCTTAAGGGAAAGAGGTTTTGGGCTTGTCTTAGAGCTTTTTGTTAGGATAAACAAGGGAAAAAGTTAAAGACTTGGACGGGAAAAGCAAGGTGCAAGAGTTTGGGTGGGTATGAGTGTGTTGGGGAAGAAAAAGAAGATGGAGAGAGTGAGGGGGTAGTTGCACAAAAATTTGAAGGAGAAAAAGCGGAAAATGTTAGCTTGTTTGTTAAGTTAGAGCTTGAATTTTATTAGTGGACATGGAACCTAAATTAAATATTATTAAGCTTCCATTTGTGTGTCCATCCTTTGGCCACCAATGAGGCTAGTGTGGCTAGTTTCTAGCTGCATATCCTAGGATTTTTAATTGATACTCATGCTATCGTACAATATAGACATTATAAGATGCTGTTAGTAAGAAGTTTTCCCCCAGTTAGCCAAAAATTACTAATCTTTTCTATAAAAAGGATTTTAAATTCACCTTACCCTATAATTAAAATTTTCTTATTATTGATTACCCTCTAATAATGTTAATTAATTAAATCAAGATGTTACAAAAAGTACATGAATTATGTTTCTTTAGCATAGAAAAATGCAAGGGTCAAACATAGGTATTTTGTTTTAGCACTCTCTTAATTGTATTATCTATAGATAGATTTGATGTTCTACAAGACAAAAAGTTCTATAATGCTATTAAGAGTGATGATATGCTAATTATGTTTATAAATATCTAGCATTTTTTTAGGTGATGTAGTTAATCATTTTTTAGTTTTTTCTCATTGTGTTTAAGATCTTCATCAAAGGTCTTCTTTAGTTTTCTAATAGCTCTAAAATTGTTACAAAATGATATTCATAACCTTAGTTGCACTCAAATGATCATATATAGGTTAGTAAACTCTTTATCTTACTTTTCTTATTAAATCTTTAGCTTCCTCCTTGGCTTTGTTCCCTATAAATACTAATAAGTATATACTTGAGGAATACATTGAATAAGAAACTCTATCAATTGTTTCAAATTGAATCAAATCCACCTAATTGCTCGTGCAACAAAAAAAAAAAAAAAATAGGAAAAGCTAGAGAACTAACCCCCAAAAAATAGCTAATCTATGTCAATTTTTATGATCTCAACAACTTTTGAAGCTTACATAAAGACTATATAACTTTCGATTTCATAGAGTTCTCAATTAATAAATCTAAACTAATAAATTCATTATTATAAGCACAAATAATGCATTTTATTTTAATCATTTCTGGCTTGGAATAATGTTTTAGATCTATATTTGCAAATCTGAAATCAATCTTTTTATAATATTTGTGATTTTTTTTATGATGGTTTTGTTTTTGTTTGTCAACAACAAATGGGAAAAAATGACTGTGGGATTGAATTTATCTAAAATGGTCTTTAAATTATGACATGTTTATAATCCTATCAGTTATACTTATTACTCAAGACTTTGATGCACTCCAATGCCATAGATACTATAATAGATTTATTGTACTTTTTATTTTAAAATTTTGAAAGTAGATAATTGATAAGTAAAATTTTGATACATTAATTAACCCTCATATTTAGTCTGCTAGATCTCTTTGTGCTTAATTGATCAATATTGGACATATTTTATGAGTTTGGGCTCTAATTGGGCTTAATTGTAATTTTTCAGCATTATTGGAATTTAAATTGTTTCTGTATTTTGAGCATATCTTAAGTTGTAAATATCTAAAAGTTACAAATTTTACATCGTAGAAAATCTGAGAGAAAGATCTACAACTTTGATGAAGAAATTGAAAGCTAGTTCAAATGTCTATTAGGTCAACTTGGGCCACAAAATCAAAACAAGACTATTGTCGCTAGAACTTGAGCAGTGTACACTAATTAGGTTATAACTAGAGTTGTAAACATCGGATTGAGGTGAAACTGGTGCCATTTGAAAGCTAAGACATAAAGTTTCAATTCCTATTTTGTAACTTATTAGCTGCCAAAGTTTCTTGATGCATATAGAGGTATAGCTTGGATATGCTATAAAGATTGGGTCATAACTCTCTCATTTCAAATCCAAATTAAGCAAATTAGGTGCCACTTAAAGCTAAGAGACCGAGGATTAATTTGAGCACAAGTTAAATATTGGATATTCATTTTTTATGTCTATTATGTTGAGAGGAAAATAGTGACATGAATTGAAGACTATCTTCTCTAACCTTTTTTTCACTTTTCTCTCTTTTCTTCTCCTTTTCTTTCCCTTTTCTTTTGTTTTGTAAGACACTTGTTTTGGGTTTCATTTTGTAACCTTTATTGCTATGGAGGAGTAAGACTTTAAGGTAGTTTAAGGAGACTCCAAGGGCATTATGGTTGTAATATTGAAAATCCTATACTTAATTTTCAATACATGTTTGTTTTCTTGATTCTTTATCCCTTTTAATTTGTAAATTTGTATTGAATGGAATTGATACATGTGTAACACCCTCCCAAGTATGGTATTATGCTTAAGTCATAATACCTCACCCAGGAGTTGTTACTGTCACTTACTCGGACCTTGACTGGCAGCAACCTTCGGCCACCTTCAATCTTACTAGTCAACTCTGCCTCGGAGGACCTTCTTCGAAACTTTTGAACTATCTGGAGCTAACACAGAAATAAACATAGGAGTGAGAATTATAAATTCTCAATAGGATTCCTTAAACTACCATATGCTGTGTCATCGTTATTATCTCCAACTGCTTCGGTTTATTATGAAAAATGCGAGCATGTTAAATAGTCTGTTCAATTTTATAGTTTGAAAATATATTATCCGAATCAGGGTTCATTTTATTCACGCACTTGAGTCACATTAGCAACATTTCATATTTAGAATAATAATTACAGCATAAGTAGATAAAATAGTCTCATCATCAATAAAACATGAGAAATAATCATGCAAATACTCATGCTTGAATTCTTGCGAATGCACTAGGGTTTTTCTTAATTTCCTTTACTTGTCATGCACATTCCAGAGTATGATCACCATGTCATACTCCATCAGAGTGTGATCGCCATGTCACATTCCTTAGGATGTGGTCATCAGGCCATATTCCAGAGTATGATCGCCATGTCATACCCCATTGAGGTGTGATCACCATGTCACACTCCTTAGGATGTGCTTATCATGCCATATCCCAGAGTATGATCGCCATGTCATACCCCATCAGGGTGTGATCGCCATGTCACACTCTTTAGGAATATGGGACCTTCATCATATCATTTAACTACCTTCATAGGGAGGGATTCAATGTGCAATGCCTCCAAGTGAAGCGACCCACATCTTATCTTATTTAACTGCCTTCACAAGGAGGGATCTCATAACTACCTCCAGGTGAAGGGATTCACATTCAATATATTCATATCCTTTCCTTCTCATACATAATCATGCATAGGCATGCTGAATGCACTCATGCATATGCTTCATCGCTTACTTTCATATATCCTTGCATACATGATTTCCACATGTATATTCATAACATATAAGTGTTCATAACCTTTTTACAATTCTATCGAAAATTCGGCAGCATAACGGATCAGATCCGCTTTTCCGTGAATAGTGCCAAGCTACCAGTAAAACCAACCAAGCAAAAATTCAACATAGAGTAGCAAACATATCTCATTAATATCAATCATGTAGGGGTTTGACCCTTATATATCACAATAATATCAATTATGTAGGAATTGGACCCATATGTTCAATTCTGCCATTATACCAATTCTGCCCGATTTTTGTAAATCAAGCCAAATTTCCCACTTAACTCATCTAGACCTAAATTTTGAAGTTGTTAAAGTGTTATGTGTCTATTTTCTAACCTCTTTAGTCCCAGCTAATTTTGATAAATATAACTCAAGTTATTTAAGTTTTATCCCGGCCTACCTTATAGCTGGCCAGAATTACACACTTAGAAGTAAAAATCAACTAAAAATCGAAAACTAATTTAAATCATATGAAATTGGTTTCATATTAAAGCTAACAGGACAATATTTTATTTGCAAAATGTTTCATTTCATTTGCTTTAGTATAGCTTGAGTTATAAGCCCCGAAACTTAACCTTCTTGAACTGCCCTGTTTTGGCCTGGTTTGGACATAGGGCAATTTTCTCAAGCAACTGGGAACACACGGGACCTTATCTAACTCTGAAATTTTTAGGGGATATTGTCCTATGTGTAAGCTTTCTAACAAAGTTAGTTTCATTCAATTCCAAGTTATATAGAGTGAGTTTGATCCTGAATAACCTAGTCTGCCCAGAATCAAACTCAAAAACCTAGGTCGAAATTCAAAAATTCATATCTCACTCTATACTAATCCAATGGCCCTATATGTTATATGTATGGAAATCCCTGAAATTCTAGTTTCATTTAAAAATGGTTTCATCAAATTTAAACGGCGGTAGGCGGAGCCGTACACTCCGCCGTACGGATTGCCGAAGGGTTTTGGTCTCCCAGCCCCTCAGCTATTCCTATTTTCATCCTTTCTTACTTCCAATTTGATTTTAACCTCACAAAAAGCTCATAAACCAGCTAAATATCATCATATACATCCAATTATCACATCAAGGAATAAGAAACAAAAGCCCCAAATCAGTCATCCCTACCCAAGAAAACAAGAACAAAGTTGAATCTCTACCTCTTTATATGTGATCTTGCTTGATTTTGGAGTTTGGACTAGCAAAACCTTGTTGAGCTTGAAGGTTTGATGGAGTTGGGTGAGTGGAGAAGAGAAGAAGAGAGCTAAAAGAGGGGAGAAGTGGCGTAGAAAATGGCTGACGGAAGGAAAGGAATTGTGTCATAAAACATGGAGGAGGTAGTTGGAATGGGTGGCTTTGATTGGTTTAAAATCCAAGGCCGAAATTCAAGCAACTTTCCTCATTTTTGGTGGCCAAAGTGGCGCCACTTTCATGTGGTAATGTGGCTGAGTAATCAGCCTTAGATCCTAGGGTTTTAAGCTTATAATTCTATTGGTTCGATTTCGACAGTTTAAAATACCGAATCTCTATCGATTTCCCTCAAACCGACAAATCGTTATTGAATAGTTTTATAAGAATTCTTATATATCCATCTTAATCTTCTCTAAACTTAATTCTTATAATTGACACTTAATTAAAGCCTAATTAATCTCTAATTAATTTCTAATTAACTTTACTTATCCACTAAAATCGAATTAATCGATTAAAGGTGTAAATTAAACGTTTTGCAAATTGAGGGCCTTTCTATTTTCTATTTTTCATGGCTAATGGTATTTTCGTAATTATGGGTAAGTCTAGGGATATCCCATGTCATTTCACATATGGATGCCTCCGTGGCTCAATCAGCCGAGGTTTAGGTTTCTACGCTTTCACTACGTGATTCTGTTTTATTTAAAACCTCATTCTACTAATCCTATTGATATAGGGACCTAAATGTCATTTTTTAAAAGGTTCAAGGACAAGGTTGTGAATAACAAAAGTTTGTTTTTATTATTTCCTATTACGTTATATGGGGATGTTACAATATGGGTTTATGAATAGGGAATTAGTTAGGTGATTACTAATTAGTTAATTGGTATAAACTTGATTAATTAAAGAATCAGGATTTTGGTTTGGGTCTAAACCTAAGCTAATGCAATTGGAACTAAAAATCAACATTGGTTAATTAGACTTGAGGTCTCAATTATCTAATCAATTATATGTTGGTTGAATGCCTAGAGGTCTCTAGGTAGAATTGCAAGGTTGTTAGTAGAGGTCTCTCTAATAACTCAAATTAGTGACACTCTATGTGTTTGATATTTTGTGTGTTAATAATTGATTCACCTTATGTCCAATGAACTCTTTGAAGTAGTGCTTTTAATTTTACTCGATTTTCATTCAAAGCTTATCTACTACATGTTTACACAAATCCCTTGTTACTTAACTAGATAGCAACAATATCCTTGTGAGATAATATTGGTTGCACTATACTTCAAATTTAGTATAATTAATTATTTTAAATTTGTAATTTGGAGTGGTTTATAACACTTGCTACCAATGATTTTTAATTAAGTGAAAGAAATATATGTAATAGCCAACAAATTATTTTAGAGAATGAAGAATTGAAAAAAGGCATAACAAACTTAGTGGCAATTTTAATTGCCATTGTTAATAATGTCAAAAACTAAAAAAAAATGGAAATATTTCTTGGTACGAAAATCATTGGGCGAAAAATCTTATGAATGAGCTGACTTTAGTTTTTTACACTTTTACCCACCTTATATATATATATATATGTATGGAACTTTAACTAACCATTTTAACAGCCACAAATTGAATAGCTAAAAAATAAAATAATTAGTTAGTGCAATCAAAGTTGGAAAAAATAACTAGTTTATATCCTATATTCATTTTGATTTATTGACAATTTTAATCCATAAAATGTAACATCCTCCCAAATACAATATTATACTAACCCGAAGGGTTGGCGCTGTGGTGTAAGGCCCTATTGCATTCACATGTATGGGTCGATCTATTTAGCAGGAACTCCTGTATTTGAATCCCACCATGTGCAAAATTCCCTCAGGCCAGCGGTAGCCATGAGCCGCGAGCAGGAATTAGTCTTGGGCCTTTTGAGCTTGGGGACACCTTATGGTCTCTAACCTTAGACCAAAAAAAAAAAAATACAATATTATACTTAAGTCATAATATCACATTAGGACTTGGTACAATTAATTAAACAGACCTTGATTCATTATTCGCTTTATTTTCCCCTGTAAATAAACACAATGTCCCTTTTTCATTACACAAGTATTCATATTACAAGCCAGCTTTTCAATTTATATGAATAACTCTACTAAGAGTTTCAGCTCGAGAAATAGCCGTCAAATGTTAACATGTATATATTTATCAATTGTCTTTAGCAACCAGCCTAGTAACGGTCACACTCATCTAGGTTGGTCCTCTTCAAAGTCCTTTAGTCTGTCTAGAGACGACATAGAAACATATATAGGAATGAGAATTTTATATTCTCCATAGGATTCTGAGACTACTTTGTAATCCATGTCATTGTTGCTGTCCTAACTTCTTCAGTTTATTTAGAAAATGCAATTTCATACATAAGGCTAAAGTTTCAATTATTAAGTTTAGAAAACGTATCCTTCCGAAGCAGATTAATTTTAACTCATACACTTAGAAATAGCATGGCAATAATTATACAACTACTAAAATGTGCATTCTCTGACAAATCAAACTATCAAATACAAATAAATATGCTGCATGCCCATGATTATACAATTTGATGCACTTTCTCATTTTCTTTCTTACTTTGCATATGTCTTTAATCTTTACTGCCCTTGGGTAACCTGACCAGGGATTGAGCTCAACTCATGATCGTCGTCACATAATACTAGCCTACAACGAAATCCATGTGCCTCAAAATTGGAAGGATCTCATTTTAGCCAACTGCCTCCAAAGTAAAAGATCTCCTAGTTTTCATATAACTGCCTTCATGTGGAGGGATCTTATAACTGCCTCTAAGTGAAACGATCTTATCTTATTAATTCACATACTATCTGAATTCAAATTCATATGTACATATCATATGCTCATATATTCATGTATGAATAAACTTGATATGCTTATGATTGTACTATATAATTCATATATTTCTGCCGAAAATCTGGCAACATAACAGCTGAAATATGAGACTTCCCAATAAATAAACAGGACACAAATAGCCAGCCAGTCATAGTAATTAGGATCATCATAATAATATACTAATACCACATTATTTTGGTAAAATTTGCATAAATAGATTAGCCCATGGATTCCTCATGGTCTTTGGAACTTCTAAGTCATAAATATCTTAAGTGGTCACCTTTTCCTTAAATCTGCCACGAACTTCTAAATTACATTAAAATTTCATTTTAATTCATTTAAATCTAGAAATTTAAGAGAATGTAGCCTATTAGTCTACTTTTACCCTCTTTGGTTTTACTAAATTTTGAGTTGTGTAACTTAAGTTATTAAAGTTTTACTCAAGGCTGCCCTATTTCAAGATAGACTTGCACACCTAAACTTAGAAAATCACTAAAAATTCATTTTTCATGATCTTGATCCAAAATTTGTATTAGCATGTACCTAATTGGACCCTTTTTCAATCCTAACAAGTTTCATTTTAATTGGGTAGATAGAGCTCGGGTTATGAGCTCCTCAAGTGGGCTGCCCTATTTCCACTTGAATATAGCATAGGTTAACTTTAAGGAATTATTGGAAACAATTTACTCGTGATCAAATTTTGAAATTTATAGGAATGGTTCCCTATGTATTAGCTTTCTAAAAAAATTGATTGCATTTAATTTGAAATCATATAAAGCGAGTAATGTCCTTTACATCAAACACTGGTCAGGACAAAAAATAAAATTCAATAGACTATTTCTAAAAATCATAACTATTTCATTTTAAATTCAATGGATCTCTAATTTATATGGTTGGATTCCTTTTTAAGTCTAGTTTCATCTAAAATTAGTTTTACATGAATTTGAGATCTATAGGTTGAGGAATACCATTCGTTGTACGAATGGTCATTAGAATTCCTTCCAATAGCTTTGCTGTTTTGTGTTTTTCTTGATGTTTTGATTTATTCTTCAACCTAAACCAAGTTTTCCTATCTCAAATCACTAGAAATGAGTCATATTAACATCATACAAGATTAAATATAGGATGACATATAGAAACCCTAGCAGCTCAAAAACCCTAGAAAACAATCAATCTAATAAATTCTACCTCAAATCAAGACTTGTAGCTCCTCAACTTGAAGTTTTTTATTACTCAACTTCCTTAAAGCCTTGAGATCGCTATAAATTCCTTCTTATTCTTTGATGGGCTGAAGTTGTATGATTAAGGGGAAGGAGGTGTTGGGCTTGTCTTGAGGCTTCTTGATGATACACAAAAGAAAGAGGGGGAGATTTGGACAAAAGGAAGCAAAGTGCAATAGTTTGGTGCGTTTGTGTGTTGAAGAAGAAAAATGGAGATGAAGAAGGAAGAGTAGCTTTAGCCAAAAATTTAGGGGGGGAATAAGGAGATGTTGGCTTCCTTTCCTCTCAAGTTGGTGTAAATTTTGGAAGGTTTTGATTGGTGGATTCTAAAGGAAATTTAAATTTCCTTTAGCTGAATTTTTATGTGGCCTTAAATTAGCCAGCAAGAGGGCTTGGGTGGCTAGTTTTTAGCCATATATCTTAGGGTTTTTAACTGATACTTATGTCATCCTATAGTATAGACTCTTACCAATTCAGTTCTTGCATTATAAGACACTATAAATAAATCAATTTTTTTCTCAAACCAGCTAAACATTGCAGTTTGTCTACATATATATATATATATATATATATATATATATATATATATATATATATATATATATATATTGTCTTTCTACAAAGGCAACTTAAATTCATTTTACCCTAATATTTGCATTTCATTAACTACTTGTATATCTATAATGCATCAAAATATATCATTCCACAGTATTAGTCAGATGTACTGTTCTTCAAAATGTCACACAAAATGTAAATGTATAAGTATAATCACCAGTAAAACTTTGCATTGATGGTAGTTAAAATGCCACTAAACACTTATACTCATTCTAACCATGTTAGATGTGGAATTGCGACAAAATTCATCACATGGGGTCAAAATCACATCTAAATAACATTTAAAATGCCATTAAAATAGTTTTTGTTATAATGATTATAAGAAAGGAAAATTACGTTGTCCTCTCCCGAGATTCATACACTTACTATAACGTCCAAAAATTTGCAATACGTTTAAATTACACTGCTAACTGATTTATCTGGTTTTACTGGATATGTAAAGGTAATTATGAATGAATTATAAAGAGATTAATGAATGAAGAATTTGAAATAGTTATGTAGAAAATTTTAGATGGTTACTAACAACATTTTACCGATTTGCGGGAAATCGACTAGATTTCGGTATCTTACGTTGCGAGAAGCAAACCAGTACAATTTCACACCTTAAACCTTAATTTTAGTGGCTGAAAAATCAGCCACCTTAGCCCTACAAAGTGGCAAGCTCAGCCAAACAAAAGAGGGGCAAGTTGGTGACATCTTGGCCACTTGATGCCTGCACCAATCACATGCAAGGTTAGTGCTCTTAAACCCCAAAAATCTCTCTTCCTGCCCCTCTATTTCGAGCTTCTCCTTCTAGCTAAGACACCATCCATTTACTCTTCCTCTCTTCCTCCGTTTTCACTCCCTCTTACTCCCAACTTCAAGCCCCATCCATATCCTTCAAGACTAGATCAAGTTTGGCTCATTTCTACACCAACTAGAGGTAGGATTCAACCTTTTCTTTGAATTTTCTTATAAATTGGGGTTGTTGTGAACTCATTTAGATACATGTATTTGATGTTATTATGAGTCAATATGAAGGTTTATGGCTGGATTGTTATGTAAAAATTGAGTTTTGAATGATTATCTAGTGAAAAGAAGCAAATAGAATGGATTAGGTTGAGGAGACCTATGGCTGTCCGTACAATGGAATGTATAGCTTTGCCTATAGCCATTGAAACTCAATGAAACTAACTTTATGTGAAACTAGACATCTAGGAATTTCCAACCATATAAATTATAAGGCCATTGGATGATCATTGAGTGAGATATGAATTTTTGAAGTTAACCTTAGAATTCTATCCCTGATTCTGAGCAGATTGGATTTCGAGGGGCATAACTCACCATATACTCCTTCAAATTGAGTGAAACCAATTTTGTTAGAAATAGTAACATGTCATAAAAATTTCAGACCCAAATTCAATCACTGTTGCTCCCAGTTATTCATGAAATTTGCCCTACGTTCCAATCAGGCTAGAGCAGGGCAGTGCATGTTACCCAAATTCAAAAGCTTATAACTTGAGTTCTACTTATTCAAATGAGATGAAACTTATTGGAAATAAAAGTTGGGTCAGTTAGCTTTAAAACAACATAGGTTTTGTTGGAATCTAAGCAGATTTCAATTTTTAGTGAATTTTTACTTTTTGGTATGCAAATTTGCCTAGTAACAGGACATACCTAGGTAAAATGTTAATAACTTGAGTTATACATATCAAAACTTAATGGGAACAAAGAAGTTATAAACTAGACACATAACACTTCAACATATCCAAAATTTAGGTCTAAAGGAGTTATACAAAAATTATGGCTTAGTTTCTAAAAATGGGCAGAATTGAAGAAATTGGCAGAAAATCAATTTAAATGCAAAGGCTACAAGCTTTGTATAAGTATTGAAATAGTTGGCACATTATATTGATTTTCTGTACTAATGATTGTCTAGTTGGCTAGCACTATTCAAGGGAAAGCGGACTCGATCCATTATGCTGCTGAGCTTTCAGCAGATATTTATGAAATTATGATAATCTGTGTCATGAAAATTTATGATAAGAATATGGGATTTTATATGCAAGAATGTTTGAAGATAAGTATACTAAAATGCATATGGACATTGTATGATGATATGATCATGATCCTCTTTATGAAAGTTTGCATATTTGTATGCAAATAAAGAAAATATATGATTATGTAAGATTAGGTCTCTTCACCTTGAGGTAGTTATTTGAATCCTTCCTTATGAAAGCAGTTAAAGCAATGAGATCTCTCTACCTTGGAGGCACGTGGCCAAAATGAGATCCCTCAAAGACTAGAGGCATGTGGATCCCTTTGTAGGTTAGTTCTGTGTGATGACAGTCACAATTTGAGCTCACTCTTAGGTCAGACTACCCAAAGGCAGTAAAGATTAAAGACAAAGATATATGCATGCAGACACCTAGAGATTGCGATACGTAACGCTTAGGCGTGTCAAGTAAAGGAAGAAAAGAAAGTATAAGTGCATTCGTATGATATTCATGATGAGCCATTGCATATGCACAATTTGCTATTGTTATTATTACAAAATCACTTACAATCTGCTATGCTTATGCTTTAGTTCTTGCTATGTTTATCAACTATATTGGACAATATGGTTTCAAACTATAAAACTGAAAATATTTTTATAACATACTCACCTTGTTATAATAAACCTAAGCAGTTGGAGCTAATAATGATGACATGACATGTAATTTCTTAGTGAATCCTACTAAGAATTTATAATTTTCACTCCTATGTACATTTCCATGTTATCTCCAGACAGCTCAGGAAATACAGAAGGCGGCCACCTAGAGTTGACTAGAGATATTGAAGATGGCCAAAGAGCGTTGTCATATAAGGTCCGTTAAAGCAACGGTAACAACTTCCGTGTGGTATTATGATTTAAGCATAGTATTGTGCTTGGAAGGATGTTACACTTACCACCTCTTATATTTTAAAATTATACCTATTCCTGTTACCTCTAAATAATTTCTAAAATTTCAAATTTACCCTTAAACACAAAAAAACTCTAACTATCCATCTTCCTTAACCTCCACCCACCTCCAAAACCCTTAACCCCAATTCACAAAATCATGGCAACTAAAAAATTATCAATTATTAGTACAATAAAAGAACAAGCAAGTATAATAAGAAGTTCAATTTACCCTAATGGTAAGAATTTGAATCTGATTAAACCTAATTGAACTATAAATTTTGAATATGCATTGAAAGCAGGAATGCTAACCTAATCAGCATGTAGTGATGCCATCCTTGCAATCTTTAATTAAATGATAGGATGTCTCTACTCGTGTCTTTCCTTGATAAAAGAAATTTGTATCTATTGCTACTCTCATGTATGATGTAACTATCAAACTCAACAGGTTTTCTGTTATTGAGAAGCATGGTGGAGTGGTGCAGTTGTAAGGTGATGGTTGAATTATGTGGAAAAGAGTGGTGAGATTGTTGGTTGAATAGTGATCAAGAGGATTGAGTGGCATTCAATACAAATTGGAAAAATAATTAAGGGTATAAATACCATTTTATATGTTTTAGTTATATGCAATTCATGTGCCATTAAAAATAAAGGGTGTCATTGTAATGACTTTTAAATAATTAAGGGAGATAGGTGCAATCTTAAAATCTACGAGGGGGTAAATGTATTTTTGATGGACCTTATAGGAGGTCAATATAATTTGCACTTATAAAAATGATCTAAAAATGAATGAAGTGCACACCTTTTTCACTACAATCTTGAATACCAAAATCAGCTCACATCATACAAACCTTAATCACCACAATCTTATAGAACATGTCTCCAACCATGAAAACCCTTAAAACCACCTTATTTTTACATACCAAATCCCTTACCTTGATTGCCTCAAATTGAATATCTTATGAATGTCAAATTGGAAAGGGCATTTAAATATAAGATGGAAAGTATAAGGGAAAAGAAAAGCAAAAAGGGAAAGATAAGGAAATAAAACTAAGAAAAAGAAAGAGGAAAAGCAATCTTGTAGATGATGAGGAAAATGGTGAAGTTTATTTGAATATTTATGATTGATGGACAATGAGCAAAAGATTCCTAACCTATTTTTTGATAGCTACCCAATTGAACTTAAGGAAAAAATAAGAGGCTATATTGGAGGCAAATATTTATATATTTTTTATTATATTCCGATCGAGCTCTGGTTAAAATAATTGAATCAACAAACCTTTGAACTAGTATCTTGTTCAATTGAATACCCAGTCCAGTCTTCAGAATCTTGATAAAAACTAAAAAAATATATAATACTTTCTTTCTTTTATACATTTTAATAAATTGCACTATTCATCATAATATATATATGTAGGTAACAATTTTTATTAGGGATGACAATAGGACATGGCAGGGGCAAGGAATAGTACCCTATTACTTGCCTCATGCCTCAAGAGTTCTCTCATACCATCCCCATCCCATGTGTTGTAATGGGGAAAAAATGCCCTCATCACCATTCCCCGCAAATCTCTACCCTTTATGGGGCTCTATGGAGACCCCAAAAATGTATTAAAAAAATAAGAAAACTTGACTAAGCAATCTAATTAGCTTGAAAATTTAAAAAAATTAAAAATAATAAAACAAAGTTGATCCAAATCTTAGACTCTTAGTGTTATATTATTACCATCAAATTTTCAAAATTTAAATCAAGTTACAACCATCACAAGAATACCAAAATAAACAATAATGAAATATAAAAAAGTTCAACAACATTAAACATCATTAACAAAACACCAAATGTCTTCATAGTTTTTATACTAAAGCTTGAATATCACTTCCTTTTGCCTATAAAAAGGAATGTTGGGTGGGTATAGGGGCTATTTAGCAACTGTGTTTGGAGAGTGAGAAGAAGGGTAAGTTACTATCTTAGGATAATAGGGTTTGGTTGTGTTTTTTTTATTTTTTTATTAAAAATATAACAAATATAATTAATATATGCAAAATTACTAAGCTGGCTTCGGGGTGGAGATCTCCATGGGGTGAGAGGAATAATCCTCATCCCTATTGATGCAAGTTCCACATTGGTTAGGCAAGGAGATCTCGGGTGTTATATATATGGATTTGCAAACCTCCACTCCTGAGTTAGCTTTTGTGGTGGAGTTAGGTGAGTCCATATCATATGGTATCAAAGCCTACCTTTGTATTGGTCGGTGAGCCGTCCTCCCAATTCTCTATTCCATATATATAGTCTAAAAGGGTCGGGAATGGTTAGAAATGATGCTAGGTCCCGATTCTCTGTTCAATATATATATAGTCTAAAGGGGTCGGGAATGGTCAGGAATAATGCTGGGCCCTAGTTCTCTATATGTGGACAAATAGTCTAAAGGGTTTAGGAATGATACAAGTCCCACATCGGTTAAGCAAGAAGGTCTTAGGTGTTATATGGGATTTGCAAACCTACATTTCTAAGATAGCTTTTGTGGTGAAGATAGGTGAGTCCATATCATTCATCCCCTAAATCATTGTGGGAGGGACCTTTTCCCCCATCCTTATCTCCACAGGGAAAAATCCCACATTTGGATCCCCATCTACGAGGATCCTCGCGAATAGCTCTGCATGCAGATCCATCCCTAATTTTTTTTAATCATTTACATATAAATTATAAAAATATTAATTTAAAATATTTGTTTATCAATTATAATTATTTTTTATATTATTCTAAATATTTATTTATATATTAATATTTATTTATTTTACAATATTCATTTTTTAATTTGTTAATAAAATAATTACTTTTATTATTTATATAATTGGTCAATTATTTATTTATTTAATAATTATTTTTTAAGAGATTAATTTGTATATATTAATTGTGCAAAAAGGTTTTACACCATCATCTAATCAGATATTTCTATTTGTAAGAATTTTAAGATAGTGAATAGTTGAGTTAAATACTTTTATTGAGATAATAATACATAATTAGATGTCTATATAAAATATTTTTATACTGATAATATATATAAATTAAAATTTGTTTAATAATATAAATAATCAAATTATGAAAGAGATCTTAGATATTAAAAGGCACCGAACCTAATGTGGTATTCCTAGGTCTGCTAAGTTATTCATAAAAATTTTTGATGAATAAGGGAATTATAATTGATAAACTTAGATATAATATCGTGTGGTTCAAACAATGAATAAAAACATGACATATAATGTTAGCTTATTTCATCATATGTCTACAATATGCCAAATAGGCAGACACACCTGCAATTGAATTTATAATCAAGTGATTATTTTTTACATATTTTATTAAATTTGAAATATTTCGTATTGCGCTTCCATTCACCTTCTCCTCGCCTTTGTCAAGAAAAAGGGCAAAAAAGGAAAAAAAAAAAAAAAGAGGGCAAACACTCCCTAAAGCTTAAAAATTACGAAGTGAGAAAAGGGGCGTTATAAAATAAAATTCCCGTCCCGCACACGTCGTGGCTTTTGCGTTCTTGGCATTTTGTATCGTAGTGAAGTAAGAAAAAAGGCCCTAAACGGTGAGCGAAGGAGGCTGCTGCTAGGGTTTTTCGCTTCTTTTCCCCTGCATCGCTTCAGGTTCAGATCTCTCTTCAAACTACGCATATTATCGCCTTCCATTTCTTTTTTACCCTTTAATTTCACTCTCTCTAACTAATCTCTTTTCTTCTCCCCAAAACATAAAAGCTCCATCCTTTATATTTTACCAATCTTTCCTTATTCCTAAAATTCTTAGGTTCGGCTTTGTTTTCTTCATTGAAAATTTTCTTAATACCCTCAAAATTTTCACCGATTGTCAAATCAATTTGTGTTTTTTTTTTCTGTGGATTATTTAATTAAGGTTGGTTTTCGAGTCTCGATGGGAAGGTTTGTACGAACTCGAAGTAAAATTTTGACTTAATTTGTGGTGTTTGATGTGTGGTTATGCAGGTTCTTGTGAAAGACTGAAACGATGTCCCGTGTGTATGTTGGCAACCTGGATTCAAGAGTCACCGAGAGGGACCTGGAAGACGAGTTCCGTGTTTTCGGAGTTATTCGGAGGTAGCCGAAGAAGCCCTGATTTATAATGTTGCAATTTGGTTTTGTTTTGTTTCTTCCTCCCTAATTCATGTTATGTAGATGAGTTTTTCTTAAATATGTTAGCTTTTTTTAAGTATTGGATTGAAGGCAATCAACTATTACTGTTGATGAACAGGGTTTTTACGTTAGCATTGCGTCTTCTTGACCGAGCTTAATTTATCATGGATTAGGATCCTTTCATCAGGGAGTGTTTGGTAGAGGGGTAAAAAACAGGAAGCTCACCAATAAAAAATTTACCCCAACTTTTACCCATATACTGAACAGACCTTAAGTGTATGTTTGGTAAAGACTTTTTTGAATGTCAAGGGGCCTTGAGTGAAAGGAAGTCACCACTTCCTTTTGCTGAACAGTTTTGCTGTCAAAAACAAACAGGCTAGAACAGGGTCCACCATTTTTATTGGTGATTTACTCTCATAATGTGACCATCTCATGTTAGTGAGTAATATGAGAGGATCCAGATATTGTTTTGAGTGAGTTAAAGAGTGTGCTGTCTTAACAGAATTCAACATGGAAATTAGTTTCTGAAACTCTACGATTTTCGCAGAGGATGTTGTGTTGATGAATCTTGTTTTAGATTCTTCGAATTTTCAAATTTTTTTTTTTAATGCTATAAGTTTTGCGGTTGATGTGTATGCAGTGTTTGGGTTGCAAGGAGGCCACCTGGCTATGCTTTTATTGACTTTGATGACAGTAGAGATGCACGTGATGCAATTCGTGAATTGGATGGTATGTTTTGAAGAGTTATTGAAATTTAGTAAGATGCTGTATATTTATTTACCAGATTTTCAAGGTAATTTAGCCTTATTATCTGCTAATGTGTTATTGTTTTTACCCCTTTTCCGGTTGATATGTTCAAGGGTTTTCCTCAACTTCATATTTAAATCTTCTTTCTCGTTTGAGGGAGTCATAAGCCTATGGGCAAGCAGATGCTTTCTTTCTTCTACTTCTGCCTTGCAAATCTCTTATGCAAGCAGGCCTGCAGTAATGGTTTTTTCGTTAGTCTTCATCAAATTCTGCTGATTTGTACAGTTTGACTGCATTTAAAGAGAATTAAGAATGTGAACAGAGGTTTTGCACTGCTCTGGAGTGTTATGGCAAGCTACACATCTGTTGCATAATGGATTTGTTTTATGAGATGTGTGCTACTGCAATTAACCTATGGGCCATGTGAGTGCTGCCTGTGTTCTGTATATGCCCCCATGAGCAATTTGTGCTCCAATAAATCGTTATCGACCAGTGGTCAAATGAACTTCTGAAAACATTATGGTAACACAATTGTTGTCTTTACTCAGAATGAAGAGCTTGTTCCCAGTAATTCCTATATGATACTACTGTATATCCATGGATTATGCCACGCTTTAATTTTCTTGAGTTGATTGTTCTCTTTGTCCATATTTAATGTGAGTCTTATCTGTGTTCATTTTGGCATTTTTTTGTTAATAATATGTGGTGCTCATATCTAATTATAGATTTATTATAAACTAATCTAGGCCCTCTGTTAACTGTTTTATGCTCCTGCTTTTTCTCTTTACTGAGATTATCAGTCCAAAGATAACGTGTTTGCAGGGGAATGGTTTCATGCACCAATATTATCCTGTTTAATACCTGTGTGAAAGCTAAAAAAAAAATGTGATATGTTCTTTGTTGGAAGTTTTTTCTCTTTAATGTCTAAAGTATGGTTACTATGTTTTCATTCTAGCCACTTGGATTACTATGTATTTTTGTTTCCTGTTACATAGTTGATCTTTTCATTTCCATTCTATGGAGCAGGCAAGAATGGTTGGAGGGTAGAGCTTTCTCACAACTCTAGAGGTGGAGGTGGTGGTCGAGGAGGCGGTCGTGGTCGTTCTGGTGGTTCTGATTTGAAATGCTATGAGTGTGGTGAACCTGGTCATTTTGCTCGTGAGTGTCGCTTGCGTGGTGGTTCAGGAAGACGCCGCAGCCGCAGCCCACCTCGCTTTCGTAGGAGCCCAAGTTATGGTCGCAGGTGAGTTTGGTTACCTATTTATTTTTTCTTTATCCTGTGTGCAATTGTGATGACACTCGTATTATCGTTAAGATAACATTATGTTGTGGTTGTGTTTTTTCCTAATGATTGTGCAGCAAAAATTGTTTGTTGATTCATGTGCTTTTGTAAGAATATTATGGATGTGGTTTTTGTAGTTTAAAGTTAAATTTTCTTGATTACCGTAAGTGGTGAAAAATTTAGACTATATCTCATTTGCTACAATTTTGTACCTCAAAATTCTGCTACTCTTTATAACTTTATATATCTATGTTATTTGTGTTAATAGTTGAAATTGAAAGCTTTTCTGTGTTTGTATGTTTGGATAATTGTTCCTTATAATTTGTGTCTGTTGTTTCACACCTTTTATTGGTATGAGCCAGAAGTTACAGTCCACGTGGACGGTCCCCTAGGCGCCGCAGTTTGTCACCTCGAGGACGCAGCTACAGCAGGTCACCTCCTTACCGTGGGCGTGAGGAGCTACCATATGCTAATGGGTTAGGTTTCTTCTTCCTGCCTGGAATTATGTTCAACCCATTTCCTCTCTGCGAAGTGTTTAATCAACATGCTTTCTACTATTCATTTTACTCTACATTGTGTGGCTTTTATACATTTCTAAGTCTGTTTTGCATGAGGAATGACAAATAAACATGATGAGTAGAATAGTTAGGACTTGAATTTTTGTTCCTTTTTTTTAAAAAAAAAAAAGATTCTGCATTTGATGTTATGTTCTTTGTGTTTGTGCTTGTATTGCCTAGTTCTGCAATCAATGTTCATTTCTGTGTATTTGTATTTGACGTACGATTCTTCTGAATGATATGCAGAAATGGCATTAGGGAACGACGCCGAAGCAGAAGTTAATTTTTAAGAGTTGGTAACTGCAATTGTTAAGACGATAGTGAGATTGTGTTAAATGGTGCTTGGACTGCAGTATAAGTCTGTTTTGTTGGGCAGCGCCCTGAGCTTCTACAGTTCTACTCTTGGACTGGATTAGTTACTTGAATTCTCAGCTTGTGTTTCTTTTATCTTTGCAGAACACTTGTAGTTTCATTGCAGGTAATAGTCTTTTTAAGATTGTTGCTACTAATTTATTAGTTCCAGATCTTGCTAAAGTATATGCTTTTCTTCTGTGTTGAGGTTTCTACTGGTACTCTGCTTCATTGGTTTTGTGCTTCTTCATTCACTGGAATGTAGTCCTCGGCTGCCCTTCTCTGGGATTTTCCAATTTTTGAATGGTTGTGGGTCGTAGCCGCCTACATGCGTCTCTTACATTGACTCTCGCCACTTGCGATGTTCACACCTCAAATTCTAATGGCATTTCTTTTAATTAACTTATAAGGGGTAGATGGCCTGCATCAAATACTTCTGGTAGGTGCTTATATCTGTTCTACAGAAGTTGGGCTTCTGGGTTTTTCGTTGACATTTCATTTAAATCTAGGTCTTAATGACTGGGGAACAGCATAGTAGACAACTAGCAAGTTGGTTTGTGACTTCATCGAACATGACCGTCATACCATGCCTGTTCCATCAATTAAAATAAAGATATATTAAAGGACTGCTCGACCTTATCATTACTGTGTGTCTTCTGTTGGATTCAGATCCCTTTTTCCCTTTCCTGTCTACCTGAAATACTATTGTTGAAGGAGAAAAAGTACATATTTTAATTGGCTGTATTTTCAGTATTTAATTGTGGGGACAGGGAGGGAAGAGAGGATTAAAGTCCCTTTTCGTTGATGTCTATTCTGCATCATCTCAAATTTAGAGCAGGGAATGATAAATTTTCAACTTAAAGCCTGTGTGCGTGAAAAATCCAATATCATATCTAGAAGGATAAGTATTTTGGATGTTGAAAAATCTTTTTCCCTCCGTTTTGTTTTCCTATTGAATATATCATCGATTCCATGGTTCCTGGGTTTGAATGTTTATGGTTACCTGACCTTTGTTGATAATGATAACTGCTTTACTCTGCTGAGTTATATGATGTTTGCTTGAATAGCTCTTCCTGATTAAAGAGAGGTAGTGCCACTTGGCATCATTCCTAGAAGTCAAGCATTTGCTTTGGGTTATTTCTGCTGGATGATCTATCGTACGAAAGTTTGATATTCAACTTGGTTTGTCATCTTTTGTATGTTTCCTCGTGTTTTATGAGCGAGATTCTTGATAGAATAACAGTAATGATGGGTTTGGGTTGTGATGGATGAGATGAACGAGGAATCTGTTTGTGGACGGTCACAAGTAACAGTCTTAACATCGTCTGTCATCTTTTGATTTGTTATAATTCTGACCAAACTGAATTCATAACGGCTAAATCTTGACTTTAGGCTTTTGGAATTTTAAGCGTTTATTATAATAATAATCCCGGTTTATATGCAATTTGTCTTTTTATCATTTTATTTTTGGGAGTATTCATGCACTGCCAATTTAAGTAGCTTTATACTGTCATGCTAGGAATTTAATAATGTCATCTCATTTCGGACGATTGATTTTTTTTTTCTTTTGACGGGCTCATAGGCTTGACTTTAAAATCATCACGACAATTCTTTTTGTTTCTAATTGATGGTGTAAAGCTACATTATCAATTTATAAAAGTTATTTATATTTGTAGTTAGATTCTGTCATGGTGCTGGCGAACAAATTAGTTTTTTCGCGAGTACTAATTTAATTATCAAATGAAATGACCGGAGTTTATGTCATAGCCCAACTCAGCCATAACTGGTGCATAGGGATTATGGGCTCCCTAGCAAGCCTTTATGGAAATTTTACAGGCCGAGTTTTCTTTGAAAGAGTGTCTTATCTCGGTATAATTTATGGTATCTCATGCTAAATAGGATAATAGAACTTATATTCTTCATAATATTCTTAATAACGAGGAAAATAATTTATACTTCATACTTAATATATTCCAGTTCTTGTTTACTCAAAATACATGTACGTATAAGAGTTCGTATATCACCGCACCAGACCCTGTAGGTTAATGGGGCACCGTTAAACTAAGTCCAAGGTAACCAAAATATCAAACTAATATACAAGCTCCATACACGAGTGTTTGGCTCACCAAAGGAAGACAAACTGGGACCAACTTCGCGGGTTGGGTTGGATTTGTATTTACACTTGTATCTTTTTTTAATTTGGGGGTAAATCAAGGGGGCTTAACGCCCAAGACAAAACAAAAAGAAACCAGGCAATAGCAACAGCCCTGGCCGGGGCCTGGCTCACAACATCATCGCGTAAGAAAGGCCCCAAGGTCTTAGGAGGAGACATCAAACAGGGCACCCCAAGTTGATCAGCATGTCCAAGGGAAGCAAGATGGTTTGCCACCCTATTCGTCTCACGATAAATGTGAGTCAAACGAACCGCCCATTCCCTGATGACATAAGAATGCATTCTGTCAGCCCCATTTCTAATAAGAGACAATGCAGCAGTAGAGTCCATCATTTACACCTGTATATGAAAACATTGGAAGACAACAAAGTGAAAAATATGACTCAATTAGAGATAACATACCTATATCTGCATAGAACTAGCTAAATACATAGCACAAGTCCTTTTTGTACCAAAGAAAACTTAGAAATATATAAAATACTTTTCAAGCAACTCCCATAGCACATTCATGTCCAAACACAGATATCCCCTGAGTGATACCTTTTGCCGTCCCTAATGGGCAACTAAGCCATCAGACCGTAACACTCAAGTGTTACCTCTGGTCGTACCTAGAGTGTGACCCAACCACACATAACCATAGCTGAGCGCTACCATACCATAGAGAGTTCGGAACTCAAAAATTATGTTAGAGTGGCAAGGAAGAGGAAGGAACGAGTTTAAGGATATGGGTCTCCTAGCCAAAGCTTCCTCCAACTCAACTGTGAGAAGAACTTGATGGGGTTGGGGTTGGGAGTTAAGGATTTGATGAGGAAGAGTTGAATTTTTGTGATGTTGGAAGAAAATTAAGGAAAGAAAGTGGAGGTGGATGATGGAGATGAAGGTGGGGGAGTGTAGAGAGTGACGGAGTTGAGTATAGAGAGAGAGAGAGAGAGAGAGAGAGAGAAGGTTGTCCAAATGAAGTGGGATGCTTTTTTTATAAAATTCTCGTCAAAGCCTAGCGCTATAGCACAACCCCTTGGACAAAAATATCCCCCAAATTTATATTAAATCATTCCCAACTCATTTGAAAGCCTATGATTCAGATTCTAAGACTAGTTTAAGGTTGGGGGTCACAATTTAAAAGTTACTTTTTTAAAATTAAGGTATCTCTGTAGCAAGTCAATTATAGCTGCCGACTTATGTTCACAATTCTATATATTGGCTGGCAACTAACAGTTCAATACATTTACATTTACATTACCAACCACCAGTTTCTGTGCAATATTATCTAATTTTAAAAGCCAATTCTTTGATGAAGTTGAATACTTCTTCCAATAAGTAAATTTGCAATGAATCTTTTTCTTCATATAAATTTTTGAACATTAACTGAATTTATGTGCAACTAAGGTCACCTAATCTCATTTTGTAATCAACTTATAAAAAGAATTATTGATAGTGACTATTGAGAGAGAGAGAGAAAGAAGAGGGGGAGGAAGTCCATAAATTGGTGGAGAATATCTATGGTAAGTGTAAATATTGTTTCTATTAAACTGGCACTATTCTTTGTATTAAAGTAATGCCTAAATTAACTATAATTCTTAGGATTACTTAAAACTAAACGTAGGATAATTATATCTAGCAGTGTTCCAAAAAATTGTTGAACCAAAGTGGTCATATAATCAAACCAAACTACACCTAAGAGATCTGTTCATTTTTTTTTTCTTAAAAAATAGAAAATAGAACTGAACTAATTTAGATTATTAAAACCAAGGTACTTAACTAAACTAGAAAAACAATTTGGGTAACCAAAATCCAATTTTGACTCATGAATCTCCTCCTCAGTGGAGCCAATTCCTTAAGTGGTGTAGAGGTGCTTGCGAACAAAATTTAGCGTCCTTGTTGTCACTATCACCCTAAAGGTTTAGGCCCCACTTTGAGAGTCATTGTTTTTTCACCTCTTCTTGCACATCTTGCTCAAATCTTCCACATTCAACATTGCCATTTTCTCATTTCCGAGACATCTCAAGGAGCGATCCCTTTGATGCACTCAACAGTTTTGAACAAGAGGAAAAAACATCTTCATTGTTACTTGATAAAGACTTCTTTAGCATTTGTCAGAGAGGCATGCTAGCAAAAGATTGGTAAAAAAGGGAAAAGATTGGTCAAATCCGAAGGATATTGAAGATCTTGTAAGTGGTTCTTATTCTTCAAAATTTTTATTCTTGTGATTTGGTTCAACAATTTTTGAACCACTGAACTTATTTTGGAGCTAGTTTGAATCGGTTGTACGGTGCATTTATTTCAGCATTTTTTTTTTAATGAAAGTGACTTTTTTAACTATTAAATACACAAGATTTCCTTATTTCAACTTTAAATCAAAAAATAAAGATAATTATTTTTAGCTTTTTGAATAAAAGTTGAGATGAATAATTTCTATAAAAAATAATTTTTTAAAATCAAAAATAACTTTTTTTGTCAAAAAAAAAAAAAAACTAAACAAACCCACTTTCAAACTAGTTTTAAACCAATTGAGTGAGTGTAAACTAGTTTTGTTCAGTTCTTTAAACTAAAAATTTAGTTAGGTGTGGTTTGATTCTGCTCACCCCTATTTATATTAGCTGACATTCTTACATCAATTGCACCAAACAAAAATAAACGATAGGACTAATGACAACATATGAAAATAGTAAATTGGCATAGATGTATATGGAAAATAATATGAATGACATTTTCTGCCGTTACTTCTTGTATTTTCTCTCTCACACACACACATATGAAATAAACACTACAAGAAATACATAATATTGTGGCAGTTTGTTTGTGGAGGTTTTTTAAAACCCCGACAATATACTTTATTTGTGATATTTTTATTAACCTCTACACATACATATTATTTTGTGGCAACTTTTTTTAAATTTTGTGGCGTTGTTGTAGATGCCCTCCACAAATAACCCTTTAGCTTTTGTTTTATACCCACTCCATGCCCTAATTCTCATCTCCTCATCACTTCACGCCTCGCATAGCAATTCGTTATCACCTAACCTTCCTCTTTCATTGTGCAGTGTCGCCACCGTCTCATAGGCTCCACATCTCGCCGGAGCTGCCACGGTCAATACATCGAAAAGGAGGACACGGTTTCTGTCTGATTTATGGAGGAATTCCAAGGCTATATCTCCAATTTTACGACTCTCCGAGGTGCATTTTTGCGTCCTTTTTTCTTATTTTGTTTGCTAGTTACTTCAATAGTTTTTATGCATTTTGGAACTTTTGGCATATAACTTCATCGATTTTGGCATTTGAGGTTTTCAGCTTCATATATGACATTCAATCTTTTTAGCTATGGAATCGCTATGTTAATTCTAATCTGTTTGAGCTTCGCTTATACTAGATTGCTAATTTTGACATTTGAGATTCGATCTTTTTTCACACTGCTTGACACTCTATGCAATTGAGAATTTGTTTGCTCCAACCTTTGCATCGTTGTTATTCTCCATTATTACTCTATTCTCTTACAACACTTAGGTACCTCTTTTTCTTGCTCACTTTCTCTTTAGATTTGGCTAACTCTAAATAGGTCTAGTGATTGAAATTATTTATTATTTGTGTTGCTTAACTAGTGGTGTTGGATGCCCACTCTTACTTGAAATGCTTTATGTGATTAACAAACCCGTTGATAAACTTCTGGACAATGTTGACTTTCTGACCAGGAAAAGAAATTTGTATTTATTTTTACTCTATAGCAAGCTTATCTTATCAATTTGTGAAGTGAATAACTCTACTACTATGTCTACTTCTTTGATAGCACAAAGTGTGCTTGGTATAAAAGAAGTGGGTCATACTTTTATTTAGTCATCATGCTTAATTTATTGGACATTCACATGCATATTAAAAATGTGCATGTTATTGTTTGTTGTCATTTGAACCTTGAGGTAATATTGCAATGTTAAAAACACATCAACCTAGTCAGTCAATGACGTACCTGAGGAGCCATTAGGAAATTGAAAACTCAACAACTTGTCATGATGACTTTTATTTCAGATATAGATATATTTTTTTCAATAGTGTTATTATCATTATTATTATTATTATTAAGTTTAAAGTGCACATGGTTAGTATAATTAGTACAGTACATCAGGATAGTTGCCTTTGCAATTTCATTTAATTCTTTGCTTGAAATTACATGACTGGTATTGGATTGCCTAGTTCAATAAGGAGGCACGGGATGTGGTTGAGGAATGCAAATTGAGAATGGCATATGTTTATCCACATCAACTGCCTCAGAAGGCTAGAATGTTCAGAGGAAGGGTCATTGCCGAGCGGTTTGACTTTAGAAAATGCATACCTTCTCATAATATTATTAAATTATTATATAGGACTACTTATATGTTATTGTCTCATTTGTTTGAACTCCTCTTCATTTAACTGACCCCAAAAAAAGTTTCCAAAGTGTTAAACAAAGTCTAATATACTAAGGAAGAAAGCTTTAGGAATGTCTCTGTTCAGCGTCTAATCACTGTTAATTCAACATCAGAACAACATATAAGCATAGTCCATTGATCTAAAATCTAAAATCAATCTCTTTTGTGAATGTGTCTAGTTATCATCTTCATCTATATGACGGTTACTTATCTAGATTTTTTATCAGTTATTCTAAAATAGAAAATCTCTTATGTGCAGCATCTAGATGATATGAAGCAGCAGGGTAGCTGAGAAAAATGGTTGGAGTTGCTACAGCCAAAGATTTACCAGTTGAGGAAGAGTTCAGGCTTGGTTTGAGAAGTGTGATTATCCTTTACAATGTTACTAACAAGGTTCAATTCGAAGCTGTGCCTAAGGTGAGCTAGATCCTAGTTTAATTTACTCAGGTTTCACTTATTGTTTATTTAGTGTTCATTAATGTCTAGACAGTGTTCTTCCTTTAAGGTTGTGGAAAGTCTTGTTCCCGTTGATTATCGACTGATCCCAGATTGGGCAAATGGTGTGTGGAAATTTAGTGGAACTCTCAAACCCACTATCTCTACAAAAATATTTTGTGAGAAAGAACTTAGAGCCATTTGCTAATTCCTTGTCAAGGACCTCCTCAATTAATGGAAAGTCTTTGATTGGTCTTACCTCTGAAGCTGAGGCTAATAAAATGGTAGGTAAGCTTGATTTTTTTACTTTTATACTTGCTCTGGGTTTGTCTAGTTGAGCTGAAAGAATAACTAATGTTAGACTTTCCCTTATAAACTATTTAGTAGATTATATAGTTTGTGAGTAATCATTTTTTGGTCTTCAGACTGCAAAGTGGAGGCAACATCTTGCAAAATGTCAACAACAATAGTTCTCACTGTGCCAGTGAATTCAGCAGGAGGAACCTTGAGGCATTCTAGTCTAGTGACACTAGCAGCACCAAATGGGGTGCATAAGCGCAGAAACATCACTGACAATAGAAGGTGAATGCAGTTGTGGACATTAGAGATAGGTGTTCAGTTGAAGAAAGAGCCATTGGAATAGAAGAAGGAAAACTTAGAAGGTTTGAATTGACACTCTAGTGATTTGCATATTTAATTGGAGGAAAGAGGAGAAATGAAATTAGACTAGAGTGTTAGTACCAGTTAGCTTTGGCATAAGCAGAATTTAGTTTGTTTAATAGAGTGTAGAATTTAGTTTGTTTAAACATGTAGTTTTGATGATTCAGGTGCATAGGATTCTACTTTTTGGTTTAGACTCTCAAATTTCTACTTGTGCATAGAATATTATGGTGGTGGCCACTTGTTATAGCAAATCAATTTTGTACCACTGATTATTGGCTTTTGACTTAATTTATGGTCCTTCCATATAATTAGTTTTGCAATAAAATTGAATTAAATGTTGCGGTGATTTAAAACACCCACAAAATAATAGTGAGATTTGTCATAATTTGTGAGAGTTTCAAACTCCCACAATATATATTTTTTAAATACATTGATGATTTTGAGGGGTTATGAACCCCCACAAAATATAGTTGAAAACCACCACAAATTAATTGCTTATTTTGTGGCGGTTTTATAAAACCGTCACACTATTGCTCATGGCACTCATTATTGTGGTGGTTTTGTTTTGTGGGGGTTTGAAACCCCCACAAAATGCAAAAAAAAAAAAAAAAATTGCCACAAAATAACTTGTTTCTTAGTGAAAGCAATGAGCAATGGATGAGAACAGCAAAAACAACTATAGGACTCAATTCTCATTTTACTCTCATAACAAATATAGCTTCCAATTGATGCTTGTTTATCATTGTTGAAAATAAATAGCTGGTCTCGGGCATATTTTCACAAGAACTATAAGGCCAATGTCACACATAGAACTAGAAACATGGTTACAACTTCAACAATCAGTCAAGCCTTCATAATTTAGCTATTAATTTCTTCGAGTGTTGAAGCTTTGAGAATATGACCAGTGTCCCTATTTTCTGTATATGACTCCCTATCATCCAGGTAGTACTGATAAAGGTATGATATAAATCCCCAAATAGCTAAAACCAAAGAGATGGCCTTTATTCCATGCATTTTGTCATGAAAAATGAAAATTGCCAAAATTGGAACAATAGGCATTTCCAAAGCGATTATGGCATTGGAGAAGAGGGAAGAAACCTCAAAAATCAGCCCCACACAACCTATATTATAGAGCTGCCAATTTATTGCTGTGAATGTCAAAGTCAACAAATAAGATGCCTTTCCCATCTGATACTCCTCCATCTCTTTCTGCAACTCATTCCACTCTCCACTAGAGAATAGTCCCACAAGAGTAACACAGGTAGCTACAAGGGATTCATATACTATCACATCTATGAGCACTCTGACAGTGTTCCTTTTCAGAACCTTCACAAATGCAAGCTGTGTAAGCGAAAGAAGCAATCCATACGAAGCCGATGCGGCCACCGATGCTATGAATCCGAGCACATAATTTGTCTTAGTGTTTCCAGTGGAACTATGTTCAGAGTCAGGTTGAAACACAAGGAGGGTGGAAGAGAGAGTTAGAAGGACTAGAGAGTTTATTATGTAAGGTGTGAGCCTCGTTGAATTTAGGAAGAAGGAGAAAAAAGCATTGAAAGCCAACCTTGATGAGGAAATGAGTGAAAAAGTAGAAACTGGAAGGTAAGCTAGCCCTAGTGATTCCAAATAACAGCTTAATGCCTCAAATATACCAAGGGTGACATATACAAATGCTAGCATTGAAGCAGATGGCTTTGAATGAATGTTATTTTTGGTAGGATTTTTTGGTGCTGATGAAATGCAAAAGTAGTAAGGTAGCAGAATAGGGAAACCAACAGTCTGGACAAGTGTTCCCATCCATTTGCTTTTTCCATGTTTCTCGTAGTACAACCTTCCCAAGAGTGTTGCAACTGTCTGGCCTGATAGTACTAATACAGCATAGATGGCTACTAGGAACCAGCGGTAATGTCTTCTTCGGCATTTTGTCGTTGGCTGATTTTCTTGATTGAGAGAAGAACTATTATCCTCCATTGGTTTTGTTTCTTTGACTTCGTTATCTGCTAACAAAACATGTCAAGTGATCAATATTCGATATATATGAGGTTAGATAATATGTCTAGTAAACCTCCACATTGATCCCTGTCAAAAATATTACCAGTCAAATTTATCCCGAAGAAATGAAGACCCCTAATATAATCTTTGAAAATTAAAAATGTGAGTCATATTAATCTTTTAAGAACTAATGTCTCTCATGAAAAGTATTTTTTAGGGATTTATTTGCCCATAAAAAAAAAATTAATTTGACCAATTTTTTTAATTCTCAAGAACTCTGCTAGAAACTTTCGCCATTCAAAGATAAATTTGCCCTGGTGATATTTTTGTTATGGAACAATTTGGGGCTTAAATATACTTTTGACTTGCTTCAAGAGAACCCATTTCCTCTCAAGCAGCGCTCGGTAACCTCAGTGTGCCTTTTACATTTCAAACTCCTTTTCCTTTTCTTTTTGCTTTTCACGTATGCAACAAGAAATGTGCATGATTTCCTCATAATAGTATTAATGAACTACATAAAAAATGATAAGGCAACATTTACAGGAAATGCAATTCTTTTAACCTCATATAGAAGCCAAAATTTTATATAGACATTTAAGAATGAAATTCTCAGCGAAAAAATAGATGCTATTTTTCATTATTTCATTTTTTCGTTGGAAAGTAATCATCCAGAATACCTCAGCATAGCGACTTCAAACTATACTGCTGAAGTGAGACTTAACTTAAGAAGAGACTTAATTTAAGCAATTCTTGTCTTTCTTGAAACTTTGGTAATCATCGAATTAGGAACCAGATATTCCATCTATCGTATCCATACAAAAACACTCATCCGATATTTCACATACAAGGTAGGATTTCTTAGCCTATAACCGCTGCTAAAACATAAACAGTAGAATGAGTGAAGATAATCTTATGTTCATAACCCTAAGAAACAAGGCATATATAGTTATTAACTTTTTGTACTTAGTGATACTGATTTTTAATCTAATAACAGAAAGTGGTCTATCTCTTATCATATGTTGAAGATGAAAATTAAACGCACCCGTCCTGCACAGTTGCACTTCTTGAAGTTCTTTCATGTCAAAAGTGAACAAGTTTTAGAGAAAGAGAGAGAAAGGAAGACAGATAAAGAGAGCTTGCATGCAAAATGTAACAGTGACTGTCTATTTATGAATGTAAAATGGTATGTGCAACGTGCTATGTCTGTATATTAAGACGAGTACAGCAGGTAGTATATAGGAAATGATATTTAATTTTTAGATGAATCGATAAGACACCTCACTATATTAGTATTTGAACTTTTTAAGTTTTAAACAAGGTTGTTTGCTTGTTTTGACCTTCAATCCCATGCAATCTACATTCAGAATTTGCCCCATTTGGATAAGCAAAGATTAACTGACAATTAAATTGAATTGACAAAGTCGAGTTGGTTTGATTTAACAAGCTAGTCTGTGTGATTTGGATTGGCTACTTATCTTTACTGATTTGGTTAAAAAATGATATCAAATCAGACCAACTAAATTAGTTAAAATGTCTTAAAAAATTTAGATCCTTTTTTTTTTCCAATATATTGTGCTAATTACCTTTTTTTACGAATATTTAGATTGTTTCATAACTGTGAAAGCTTGCACTTATATTTTTTATTCATTTGTACTTGAGAACAAAGCACTAAAAAATGCATATTAATCATTATTGGTCGACATTTTTCTAATGAAAAATTAAGAACAATATAAATTAAAATAAAATTTATACACATATTATTTTATTGATCTGATTTAAAAATAAATCTAATTTTATATTTTAAGAAAATTTTAAGCAAATCAATTATCATAATTTAAATCACAAAAATTATATTATCATAAGCTAGTAGATTGATATCATTATTTAAATTTTAACCTCATAAAATTCAAAGATAAAATATTAATATTGTTACATACAACTAAGTAAAGTGTCACGTGAAATAAATTTTCCTTGACGATATTAATGTCGCTTCTTCCTTTAAACTTAACTATTAAATAATTTAAAAATAAAAATATTTTATTTGTCTTCTTTAAAATAAATTTAATTCTACATTTTTTTTTCAATTTTAAGCAAATTAGTCACCAAAATTAAAATCACAAAAATCATGTTATCATGAACTAATAGATTAACATAATTATTCCAATTTTAATCTACATAAATTCAAATACAGAAGATTAATATTGTTATGTGTAACAACTTTAAAAAATATTGTTACGTGATTAATGCAAAAAAATTAATTTTGATATACTGTTTATATAATATTTTTTACATTTTAACCAATCACATAATATTAAATAACCTAAAAGTGAAAATATTTTATTTTTATTTGAAAATAAAATTAATTTTACATTTTTTTAAAAGTTTTAAGCAGACTAATTAAATAACAAAAAATTATGTTATCATGAGCTAACAAATTAATGTAATTATTTAAATATTAATATTATAAAATTCAAAGATAGAAAATTAATATTGTTATGTGTAACTAAATAAAGTGTCATACGAAACTATTTTTTTCTTGAATATGTTAAGGTTGCTTCTCCCTTTAAACTTAGTTATTAAATAGTTTAAAAGTAAAAATAATTTATTTATCTACGTTTAAAATATTTCACTTTACATTTCTTTTAATATTTTAAGTAGATTGGTTCTCAAAATTAAAATCACAAAAGTTATGTAATTATGAGCTAACAGATCAGTATAAACATTTCAATTTTAATTCATTTAATTTCAAAAGACAAACTATTAATATTTTTATGCACAAATTACATAATATTATTATGTAATTATTACAAAAATATTAATTTTGATACACAATTAGTGTAAAAATTTTTACATTATTAATCAATTATAATATTATATGTATAACTTTTAAATAATTACTACAAGAGTTAAACACTTTAAATGATATAACAATATATGATTAATTATTTGTGTAAAAATAGTTCCACACAAGGAGGGATCCAGATAGTAACTGTGGCAGGGGCCAAAAGTTAGTAAAAAAATTTTAAAATTAGTTACATTTTCAAATACTTATTAGTAACTTGATAATTATATATAAATTTTAAATATATATATAAAATAGTTTATCTATTAATTCATTAACATATTTTAGAAAAATACAAAAGTTTTAAATATTAACAACAATCAATAATAAATGGATACAAGTTGAAATTTTAATATCAAATTGTTAAAACACTATGTAAAATAATGTTCATGTGGTTATAGATCGCACAAAATATTATCAAGTTAGCTTTATACACATTAAATATATAGGGAGTTCAATATATTTATATAACTTGAAAAAAAAAATCCAGACATAATTTTACCTTTTAAACACTAAATTTTCATAACAAAGTTGTAGTATTTTATCAAATAATAAATGATTAAATTTATTCTATAGTATTTTTTATTTTATATATATATATATATTAAATCTTAATAAATATAAAATAATTAAGTTAAAAGTTACAATATTTTAGAGTAAATATAATAAACAATCCGATCATCAAATATATTGGCATCTATCGCTTTCTCATTACTCTCTTATTGGCATTTCTTTTTGATCCAACCTTGCCCCCATTCTATTTTTGCATCTCTTGCTCTAGTGCCTAGCCCCTTGTAATCTTTGTCCCTCTTATTCTACCGTTATCCTTTGCCTTCAGCGATAAATTGGAAAATTGGGTAACACTTGAGGCTTTTGATAATTTATTTGGTGCTTCTGCCATGTCAATCCAAAAGATAAAGAAACACAGAGAACTCAATTGAAAAAGCCAAGAAAAAAAATGTTAGGACACCCTACTTAACATATAATCTAAATAAGCAATGTCTTGAACTCCTCTTTCCTTTTGATTGTCATTTTAAACTACCCTTCTTTGTGCTATGGTCAACAATATTAAGATCAACATTGCACAACCAACATTCTGACCGTCATTTCTCAATGGCAGAGCTTTAGATTGACATATTGAAAGGACTATTGTCCCAATTAATGTACCATTTTGAGGCTTTTCCAATGAACAAGAAATAATTAGGGTAAGACACTTGCAAGAAGAAATTACATCAATGAAAGAAAATTATTCAGCCCAAGCCTTCAACCACAGAATATGAAAAGGGTGATGTAAAATAGAAAGGGGAGTTGGATTCCTTGCTCCACAGTAATTATTGGAGTAACGCTACTCCCCTTAAAAAATCATGAAATGTATCTCGAGCTATAACTTTTTAAATAGCAAAAATGGTCCTTAGGTTTTTAATTTACAAAGCGAGATAATTTTTTTTTTCCTATACGGAGCGGAGTATTGTGTTGAAGGGATTTAGGGTTGGTTCTATGTGTGAGGTGGACTGACTGTGAGAGATGGTGCATCTACCAGATTCCATGTGGGGGGTATGTTGTGCTTGCATTTTAGGGGTTTTTCAGATATTCAAAGAAGAGGGATTTGGTTGAACGTCAGTTGTCTAGGGATTGCATAGTAGGTTATTTGATCTCCATATTGTTTTAGATTTTAGTCACAAATAAGAGGTCGGCTATATAGGAAGCAGAGGTAAGCTGATTTAATGTACAACTTGGTTTTTTTTTTTTTTTTTAGTTGCGATCGAGTTTATAGATTATGTGTGATATCATTGTGCTTTTGGTTTGTAGAAGTAACTACGTAGAAGTTTATTGCTAGTTAGAAGAAGTCATTATTTGAATTGTTTGATTTTGAAAGCAACAACATTGTGATCGGAAAGGCATTTGGTGAAAGCTGCTTAATTTGAATATTGTGGTCGGTGGTGGTAGAATATTCTGAAATGGCAGAGGTGAATTTACACTCCCTTATTTCCAATACACTTATTTGTGAGTCGTGTATGGGTTTACCCACTTAACATTTTGAAAACTTGTTGGAGTATAGAGATGGTAGTAAAAGTTCTTTAAATTGGATTTCAAACCCAAGTAACATGATTGTGTTGCCTGACATTTTGGTTGTGTGTTCATTTTTTGTTTATGTGGTTGAATAGCATCTGTATTTTTTTTTTCAGTACAATGTTAGTGGTTATGTGGTTAAAGAAAGAACGGAAGAAGAGGCGATGGAAGAGGAGTTGACTGAAATAAAGGCAGTGGAAGAAGATGATTCTATTGAAGAAAAAGCATTAGGAGATGAGTCCAATGATGAGGAGGTGATGAATGAAGTAGCAGAAGATGATGGCACTATATTTGTATATGACGACAATTATGATATCAATTCAATGGAAGAAATTGGTTTAATAGAATCCTTCTAATTAGGGGCAGATATAGTTGGTAGATTTCATTTTGCTAATGTGGACTTAGTATATGAATTTTACAGTGCTTATGCAAAGAAAAAGGGTTTTAGTGCAAGAAAAAGCAAGACTAGGTTCAATGGGAAAGGTGAACTTACATGGAAAATGTTTGCTTGTTTTCAAGAGAGATATAGATGCAGGAAATATTACAACCTACAAAACAAGAAAAAGGAGCCAAAAGTAGAGACAAGGTGTGGGTACAATGCTTAGTTGGAGGTTTGCTTTGATGGGTCAACTGGTAGATGGGTTGTGTTGTTTTTTTCAGATGAGCACAATTACCAATGTCTAGAGCCGAGGTTTTATGGAATGCTACTAAGTCATAGGAAAATGAAAGAGCCGGACATTGGTTAGATGAATAACATGTGAAGCAGGGGTATTAGCACTACCCACATATACGGGGCAATAGCTCGTCAATCTGGCGGTTATCGATATGTTGGATTTAGGAAAAGGGATATGTATAATAAAATTGCTAAGCAAAACTGTCAAATTAATGGTGATGTAAATGCTGCACTAGCATACCTTGATGAGATGTTAAGAAAGGATTCATGTCTTTATTTCAACCAATAATTTGATGGAGGAGGTGCACTACGAAATTTATTTTGGAGTGATGGGAGAAGCTAGCTAGATTATAAAGTGTTTGGTGATATGCTGGCGTTCGATGCCACATATAAGAAGAACAAGTATAGTTGTCATCTTGTTGTGTTCTTTGGAGTAAATCATCACAACCAAACTGTTGTTTTTGTTGCTGCCCTTGTATCTAATGAGAGAGAGAGAGAGAGAGGAAACCTATATTTGGTTGCTGGAGCAGTTTTTAGAAGCAATATGAAAGGAAAATCACCAATTTCTGTCATAACTGATGGTGAATTGTCAATGAAGCTTGCTATAGGGAAGGTTTTTCCTAATGGCTACCATAGATTATGTGCTTGGCACCTTCTTCGTAATGCAACTAGCAATATTGGTAACTCGAAATTCACATCTATGTTTAAGAAGTGCATGTTAGGGGACTATGAGATAGGAGTTTTTCATTGGAAGTGGTATGAAATGGTTGAGGAACTTGGGGTGCAAGATAAGACATCGATTATTAAGATGTATGAGAAGAGAAACATGTAGGCAACTGCACATATATACAGCAAATTCTTTGCCGGGTTTAGGGTTACATCTTTGTGTGAGGCTTGCATGCTATTATTGCAAAGTATGTGAAATCGTGATACAATCTTATTGAATTCTTAATACATTTTGATAGGTGTCTTAACCATTTGCATTATAGAGAGTTTGAGGCTGACTTTGATTATGCAAAAGGTGTGCTTATTATGCAAACCAACCTGCAACATTTGGGAAGTCTGCATTAGATGTCAACACTAGAGAGACTTTTTTCCTATTTCGGCTCATTCTTGTTAGAGCTGGCATTATGAATGTACTAGAGTCGAAAGATACAGGGTCATATGTGATTTATGTAGTTGGTAAGTATGGTAAACCAAATTGCAAGTGGCATATGTTGTTTTGTGAAGAGTTGATGGAGTTTAAGTGTTCTTGCTTAAGAATGGAGTCATTAGGCATACCTTGTGAACATATAGTTGCTGTTTTGGTTTTCCTAGATATTTACGAGTTGCCAAAATCACTAGTGATGGATAGATGGACCAAGAATGCAAAGGCAGGTGTTCATGACATTAGTGGTTCGATATAGGATTATCTGAAATGTAGTCAGTACAGTTGTTTAATTGATTGGTTCAGGGTTTTGTCAAGTCTTTTTGCTGGGAGATCACTTAGGTTCATCGAAATGCATGACTTTGCGATCAGCACTATTGCAAGGTACAAGAATGAGGATGCAACAGAATCTCAAGTGCAAGAGGAGCTTGTGGGTTCATCTAATGGTGTTGCAAGGGACTCGCGAAAAAGGGACGCTCCGGTGAGCGGTCAAAGAGGAAACCGTAGTCGCATATGTCGGATAGAAGGTCACAACCAAACTACATGTCCTATCTGGCAAGATATTAGCCTGAATTCTGTTATAGACCATTGAAGGTGCTTGTCTTTGGAGGACGAGGGTGTGGATGACACTTACGAGGAAGAGTCATTTGCTAAAATGGTAAGTTATTTATATTTCTAGTGTTATTTTTATTTTTGATAGATGGATATTTGTATTATAATTTGAGAATGAATATGTTATTTGCAGGGAGATTATTTTGATAAAGAGAATGATGATTATGAATCGTTTGTTGATTTAGCATCTAATGTGTAAGTGATTCGATGTTGTTGAAGACGATCTCTACTCAATTTTTATTGGTCAAATAATTATGTAATATATGTGTACTAACAACCATAATTTATTTTTTAGTGATGTGAGTTGTGCTTGTTTGTTTCTGGTATATAGGTATTGGGAACTGATGAGTATGGTATATTTGCAAGGGAATTTGGTTTTACTGGGTTCTGAATATTCTTAAAGACTGTTGATGGCTCAATATTTAGCATCATATAGGTTTTTTTAATTAAAACCATGTGATGAACTTAGTTTTTACTTTGGTTTTAGAATTCCAATTCATGTGGTGTAGGTGCTTTTAACCATGATTATGATTTTGGAGTGGGTTTAGGCATCAAAGATGAGAATAAATCTTGCGGAATAGGTTTGTTTGCGTTATTCAACAAACTTTTTTCTCGTCAAATTTAGTCTTTCCTGACTTTGTTGATAGTGGACTTATATTAATGAGTAACACTAAATGGTATTAAACCTTTATCTGCAGTTGAGATTGCTAAAAGTGATAATTTGATGGGTTGGTTTTTGCATAAGGTCGTTGTGGCCACATTATTTGTTGCAGACTGGTCCAAAATTTTGAAAATTATAAATGAACAAGCTGCAGCACCGTCAGGAACATAATCATTTTTCGAGAGGATAAGACTCCAGCTTGGGTTGTAGTTGCCAGAAAAAGGTAATGTAAGCAAATTCTTTACTTCTCCTTTGTTAATAGGTTATTATGAGATATAGGATAGCAATGGAAATTTGAAAATATTGTTTGTCCAAAATAGATGTATTGTGAGTTTCATATTCTTCACCTCCATAATTTAAATCGTGGCCACCAAATTAATAATTATCAGAAGCATAACATATATATTACTTCCCAATAATTGAGAAACACTGGATGTAATTAAACAGGATTGAAAGTTAACAAAACATTAACATGTAGCCAAAAAATTCTGAGTAAGACTTGTCTTGGTCGGTAAATGTAGTAAAATTTAACCAAAGCTTCGTGAAGAATAAAATTGCGAGATCGTTCAAGCGGCCATAACTAACATCTCAAACTAACCATGAGACAATTTTGCAAAACATGGGGATTGTTGGCAAATCAGCCAATCTTAAATGCACTCAATCCACGGGCAAGAGAGAATGGTTACGTGCCATGTGAATGCCATTCCACCACTCCTGTGTCTTATCTTGCACAACCTTTCTTAATTCATTACACAGCCTGTGCATAACTTTAAGGGTAGCCATCATTTGAGTACATTCTTCAAGTAGCTACGAGAAGGAAATTGAATGGGTGCATGCTTTGAAAAAGATTACATCTTGGATGTTTAATGTTGGAACTGGTACTTACCACACCAAGCACAATTGGGGTGAATTTGTAACACCCTCCCAAGTATGGTATTATGCTTAAGTCATAATACCTCACCTAGGAGTTGTTACTGTCACTTAATCGGACCTTGTCTGGCAGCAACCTTCGGCCACTTTCAATCTTACTAGTCAACTCCACCTCGGAGGACCTTCTTCGGAGCTTCTGAACTATCTGGAGATAACATGGAAATAAACATAGGAGTAAGAATTATAAATTTTTAGTATGATTCATTAAACTACCATATGCTATGTCATCATTATTATCTCTAGTTGCTTCGGTTTATTATGAAGAAGGTGATCATGCCAAATAAATTGTTCAATTTTATAGTTCGAAATATATTGTCTGAAGCAGAGTTCATTTTATTCACGCACTTGAGTCACATTGGCAATATTTCATATTTATAATAATAATCACAGCATAAATAGATAGAACAATTTTAGCATCAATAAACATGGGATATAATTATGCAAATACTCATAATTGAATTCATGCAAATGCATTGATGTTTTTCTTTAACATTCTTTGCTTTCTTTTCTTGGCCCACCTAAGCGTTACGTATTGCCATCCCTAGGTTGCTTGCATATGTTTTAATATTTAGTCTTTACTGCCCTTGGGTAGTCTGCTCTAGGAGTGAGCTCAACTTGTGACCGTTGTCACACAGTATTGACCCGCAAGGGGACCCACGTGCCTCTAGTCTTGGAGGGATCTCATTTTGGCCATGTGCCTCTAAATTGAAGGGATCTCTCCTAGTCATGTGCCTCAAGAATAGAGGGATCTCAGCTAACCACTTGCCTTCAATGTAGAGGGATTTCATCTGACCATGTGCCTCCAAGGTAGAGGGATCTCATAGTTTTATACTGCCTTCACAGGGAGGGGCCTAATTAACTACCTCCAAGTGAAGGGACCCAAGCTTATTTTATTTAACTGCCTTCACAAGGAGGGATCTCATAACTGCTTCCAGGTGAAGGTATCCACATTTAATATGTTCATATCCTTTTATTCTCATACATAATCATGCATAGACATGCTGAATGCACTCATACATATGCTTCATCATTTACTTTCATATATCCTTGCATATAGAATTTCATGTTCATATCATGAATATTCATAACAGAAACTATCATAATTTCATTAATATACTTTATATCATACTTAAATCATTCTTGCATATATGAATCTTATGAGCATAACACATAAATGTTTATCACATTCATATAATTCATATATTTCTGCCAAAATTTCGGCAACATAACGGATCAAGTCTGCTTCCCCGTGAATAGTACTAGTCCACCAAATAGTCATTCATATAGAAAAATCAATGCAAGGTATAGATGCTCCAAAATCAAACAAAGTTTCATAACCTTGATTCTAAATTAGTTTTCTGCCACTTCCTTTTGATTCTACCCAGTTTTTGTAACTTAGGCCATAAATTCATTTTAATTCATTTAAACCTAAATTTTGGATATGTCATAGCTCTATGTGTCTAGTTCTAACCCTTTTGGCCCCATCTCATTTTGATTTGTATAACTCAAGTTATTAGTGTTTTACCTCAGGCTATCCTGTACTTAGCCAGAACTGCACCCTTATAAGTGAAAATTCACTAAAAATAGAAATATGGTGAAATCATACAAAATTTATATCAATTTAAAGCTGACAGAACAAGCTTTCATATGAAAGAAGTTTTATATCATTTACATGAGTATATTTTGAGATATAAGTCCCGTAACTTGACTCTACTGGACTACCCTGTTCTAGCCTGGTTTGAAATTCAGGTAACTTCATTGATGTGCTGGGAATAATTGGTAATGAATCTGACTCTGAAATTTTTATGGGATGTTCCCTTATATGTTAGCTTCCAAAAAATGTTAGTTTCACTCAATTTAGAGTTGTGTAGAGAGAGTTACACCCTTCTCAACTCATACTGCCTAGATAAGAATCCAGATTTCTAGGTCAAACTTCAAAAATTCATAACTAACTCTATACTAATCCAATAGCCTTATATTTTATATGGAAAGCACTGAATGCCTAGTTTCATATAAAAATAATTCATTAAATTTAAATGGCTGTAGGCAGAGCCGTACACTCTGCCGTACGGACTGCCGTAGGTTTTTCACCTAAACAGCATCCTAATTCTCCACTTCTTTTAGTTTTCTCCTTCTAGCTTTAATTCTAACTCAAAATTTCATGTTAATCCAACCATAAACCATCAAATACATCCAATACATCATCAAATAAATGAAGAAAAGTGAAATTTCAAGTAGCCATAGTCCAGAGAAATCAAGAACAGAAATTGAATTCTATCTCTAGATTGTTGTAGATGTTGGCTAGATGCAAGTTCTTAGTATGGAAGAGGAATGGAGCTTGAAGGTAGAAGCAAGGTGAAGTGACGGAGGAGAAGAATCAAGAAAAAATTGAGAAGAGGCAGTTGCTAATGGGGTCAAAAATATCAAGAAAAGAGATTCTAAGTTAGTTAAATTTTTTGGTGTTTAAGTCATGATGTGGTTGGTGGCTTGGGTGGTGGAGACTTGGCCATTCCTCCCCTATCTAGTGGCTCAAAATGGTGCCATCCTAATGGGGTAAAGTGGTTGAGTTCTCAGCCATTGGATCTAGGGTTTGAAGTGTTAAATTTGGTTAGTTCAGTTTTGATAGTTTAAAAAACCAAATATTTACCGATTTCCTCGAAGCCGGCAAAACATTACTAAATAGTTTTGTAAGATGTCTATATGTCTATTTTAATTTTCCTTAAGCCTAATCTCTCTAACTAATATCTAATTAACTTTTGATTAACCTTTAGTTAATTTCTAATTAATCTTAAAGATTCAATAAAATCGAATAAATCGATTAAGAGTGTAAATTAAACGTTTTGCAAATTTAGGGCCTTTTGTTTTCTGTTTTTCATGGCTAATGGCATTTTCATAATTTTAAACAAGTCTGGGGCATCCCACGTCATTTCACATGTGGACACCTCCATGGCCTAATTGGCCAATAATTGGGTTTCTATGTTTCCGCTACGTGGTTCTGCTTCGTTTAAAACCTTATTCTGCTCATTCAATTGATATAAGGACCTAAATATCATTTTTGAAAATGCTTAGGGGCAAGGCTATAAATAATAAAATTTTTCCCAATGACATTTTCATTATTTCCTATAACGTTATATGGGAATGTTACAGAATTTGTGCTCCATGTTCATCTAATGGAGGACCCAGATAGCAGAGTCTTGACTACATAGAAAGGGTTATAAATATGATATCAGTTAGGATAACTTGTACGTAAATGTTGGGAAAAGTAAAGAAATATTTTGGCACATTGTTTTTGTAATTTTTTCAAGGAAGCGTATGAGATAAAAAGAGTATCAACCAAGGTGCAAAAAACAAAAAATAAAATAAAATAAAATAAATAGTGACAATAGTAGATATGGTGGTTGGATGTTTTCTAATCATCACCTTTGGCCGCAATGGGATACCCTTTGCGTCGAGTAATTGGCAACTCGTAAAGTCGTTATAAGACGGCAATCTGGCATGAACATAATACTGAGGGGATATCATCTGTGCCAAAACTTCTCCCTGTGTAAATAAAATATATTTATTGGTAAGCAAGTACAACAGTTAGTGTAACACCCTACTAATTTAATGTTATGCTTAAGTCATAGCATGAAATTAAGTAGATTGTATTACTGTGTTAATGCTCCATTTACGTTCTCTTTTTTTTTTTTTTGAACAAAAGAAACGGCGTGCTACTATGCTAAAAGTGAAACGAATTCAACGGAATATCATAAAGATGCGAATAGTACAATAACATTACTGAATACGTGCCTATATATATATATATATATATATATATCAGAAGCCTCTGCTTTAGTTTATATACAAAGTATCAAAATAGGATACATGAGTGGGGCCGTGTACCAAAAAGATATAAGGTCCATGTCAGTCAACCTGATCCTATTTGGTCCTCAGAGGACATTTAAAAAACCTATCACTAGTCTATGACCCAAAGCTGCATGCTGCCAAAAGAGGGTCATGCTATACAATATCGCTCGCGTGGTCGACCTACTCAGTCAGGTAGTCATTGGCCATATCAGGCCCGGCTGGCGAGTAGTCAGTACTGGGTCCTGAGGAGGAGGATGCTGAGCTGGTGGCCTCTGAAGGGTCGTTATCGGAGTTGAGCGGGATGTCAGGTACGACCTGCGGAGGTGACTCTGGTGCAGGGTCGGTAGGGGCTGCAGGTGCTGCGGGTGCAGGAGGTGCTGGGGGAGGGTGTGCCGTGTACAACGGAACTGCAAAGTAAGGGGAAGCAGGATCAAAAACAGGATGGTGCAAAGGGACGGCAAAGTTCCTATCACTAAAAAGGTAGAGACGGAACTGGCAAGAGCCGGCTATATACAGCGAGCCTACTGCAGGGTCATGGTGGAGCTGTAAGCCTAGCACCTCAATGAAGAGGGTAGCTGTCGTGTCCATCGTCCACGTCTGAGAATGAGGCGGAAATGCAAAACGAGGTGAGAATTTAAGGAAATTCTCAGTAGGGTCGTACATGGCGTTTAACTGACGTCGCTTTCATTCTCAATTGCCTCGGGTTTCATTTAATTATGAAAACATGAGATCAAATTTAACCATTCATATTTAATAAGGTTAAGAAAATGTCTGGTCCGAGGCAAGGTCCAGTTTTACTTTAAACGGTATAAGAGATCGTCTAAACTACTAACAGTAATACACAGAATAATGAGTAGGATAAGTGAGCACATGCTATAAGTAAGCATAATAGTTAAATTGTAAATAACTTGTAATCATGCACTTAATGCGATCATGCAAACTTGCTCTTGAACTTCCTTCATAAACTTTTCCTTTGCTCATATACTTTCTTCATTACTCATAAATTTTTCCATTACTTGGTCCCCTGGGAGTTCTTGGCCATTTTAGACTCCTGGGTAATAGTCTGCTTATCAGGATCGAGCTCGTTCCCATACAGGAATTGCCGGGTTTACTTTCCCCGACATTCCCACCGATCTATTCCCCTTAACTTCTTATCCGGGGCTAGCCCAAGTAGCATGGAACTTTCATAGTGACATGAGTCTTAATATACTTTCATAACTTTCATTGAAATGCACATGTATTATCATGAAATTCATAACTTGTGCATGGATTAACATGTAATTCATAACTCGTGCGGGGGTTCTACCGAAATTTTGGCAGCATGACGGAATATGTCCGCTTCCCCATGAATAGTGCCAGCATACCAAAATATCAATTTGTCATAATGAACCCAACATCACATACATATTCCAATATTGAACTCATATCAACATCAAATTCATTAAGGCAGAGTTTCTGCCCTAGCATAATCAACTAACCCGGTTATGGTATAGCCCACCTTTTTTTCAATTTAACTCCTTTAAACCTGATTTTTGGATATGTTGTAGCCTTATATGTCTAGTTTCTAACCTTTTTGGTCCCATCTAATTTTGATATCTATAGCTCAAGATATTCAGATTTTATCCCGTCATGCCCAGTGGCTTGCCAGAGTCAGGCAACTAAAAGTAAAAATCCACTAAAAATCGAAAACTGACTCAAATGATATGAATTGGACTCATATTAAAGTTAACAGGGTAAAGTTTCATTTACAAAAATTCCCATCCCATTTGGCTTGGTACGGCTCGAGTTATAAGCCCCGAAACTTAACCTTCTTGAACTACTTAATTTGGCTCGGTTTGGACATAGGTTAACTTGTTCAAATCACTGGGAACAAATAAGATGGTAACAAACTTGGAATTTCCAGGTAGGATGTTCTCCTATGTGTAAGCTTTCCAACAAAATTAGTTTCACTCAATTTGGGGTTGTATAGGGTGAGTTACACCCTTTTCAACCCATATTGGCCGGGTGGATGTTTGGATTCCTAGGTCAAACTTCAAAAATTCATATATCTCTCAATATTAATCCAATGGTCTTATATGATATATGTATGGAAAGCCCTAGATGTCTAGTTTTACATAAAAATGGTTTCCTTAATTTTGAACGGCGGGAGGCGGAGCCGTACACTCCGCCGTACGGACTACCGAGGGTTTTTGAGTTTCCCAGCCTCTCAACTTCTCCATATCTGCATCCTTTCATGTTTCCAATTCAACTTTAATTTCACAAACAGTCAATAAACCAGCCACAATTCATTATGAATCACTCAGCCAATATATCAGAATTGAAGAATTAAACCACCAATAATCATTCAAAATCAGAAAAATCAAAACAGGAATTAAAACCTCTACCTCTTGCTTTGAGTTTGGAAATAGAGCTGGGTTGAACTTGAAGGCTGGATAGAGTGGGAGAGTTGAGAAGAGGAAGGAGAGCTAAAGTGAGGAAGGGAAAGCAACGTAAGAAAAATGAGCTGAAGAGGCAGGAGAAGGATATATATAGACAAGGCTTCGAAGTGGTAGTTAGAATGAGTGGCTTTGATTGGGTGAAATTTTGTGGGCAAAGTTCAACCATGTCTCCCTCTTTTGCGTCAAAATTTGCTCTCCACGTCGCCAGAGAAGTGAAACTCACTTCCTGCGTATCTGAGCATGACGTCGGAACTCGAACTCTTAAGGTCGAAATTCGTGCCTATCTATTCAGATGAAGTCAAAACTCGGAAATATTGCCTTGGTTTATTCACAAGGTAAAGTCGGACTTCGGGATCGTAAGATACAATTACCTTCAAATCGAAGGTCAAGGGCCAGAATGTGAAACCAAAATACTCGAACCCGGAAGTCGGGAGACATAGCAAACTCAAATCGATTCTAAGGATGACACCGGATATCGGGATTCAAAACATTAATCAAGTGTACCAAGGAATCGGAACTCATAGGATCTCGGCACTCCAACACTATATCGGAACTCGGAAGTAAGAGAATTGAAAGCTTCTGCTAATAAACTCGAGATCGGAACTCAAAACTTAATATCGGAAATCGGAAGCATAAGCCACTACATTTGAACGAAATCGGAAATCGGGATATTGTGTTTATTGTAACTCGAGCATAAGGTCGGAAATCGCATATTACGTGCATAAGGTCAGAAATCAGAAATTTATTTACTGATGAGGTCGGAATTCATACATGCCTACATAAGGTCGGAAATCGGAAAATGCAAGGCAATCCGTTTAAGCCTTCCTAAGGTCGGAAATCGGAATTTTAGAATTCACTGAGGTCGGAAATCGGAAATCCTTGTCTGTCCAGCCTTGAAGATGAATTCGGAGGTCGGGAATAGTGATGGCTCGGAAGTCGGAAGTCGCGGACGTTACAATACCACCCCCCTTAAAAAAAGTTTTGTCCTCAAAATTTAGTACTGGAGAATATTCCAGGATACTCTTTCCTCATGTCTGATTCCAGTTCCCAAGTATAGTCCTCAGCATCTTCCTTTCCCCATGCTACCTTTACTAGCTGAACGGATTTGTTTCAAAGTTGTCTGTTGCTCCTGTCTACAATCCGAGCTGGTTGCACATGGAAAGTCAGGTCCTCCTTGAACTTTATTGATTCAGGCTGTAGCACATGCGTAGGGTCAGGCTGATATCTTCTAAGTTGAGAAATATGGAACACATCATGAAGATTTGACAGATGTAGGGGTAAAGCAACTTGATATGCAACTAATCCGATTTGCCTCAAGATCTGGAAGGGACCAATAAAGCGAGGATTTAGCTTTTTAACCTTGATGGCTCTACCTATCCCCGTTGTAGGTGTAATCTTCAAAAATACGTGGTCTCCTTCCAGAAATTCCAAAGGTTTCCTCCTGGTGCCCGCATAGCTCTTCTGGCGGCTTTGAGCGGCAAGCATCTTGCTCCGTATTTTCTTGATCTGCTTGGTGGTCTGCTCGACAAAATCAGGCCCCAATAAAGTTGATTCTCCTGTCTCGTACCAGCATAGGGGAGATTGGCACTTTCGTCCATACAATGCTTCGTAAGGAGCCATGCCGATGCTAGCGTGATAGCTATTGTTGTATGCGAACTCGGCCAATGGTAAGTATCGATCCCAATTTCCGCGTTGCTCCAGTATATAAGCTCGTAGCATATCTTCTAAGGTTTGAATCGTTCTTTCAGTTTGGCCTTCTGTTTGTGGGTGATACAGCGATTAGCTTAAACACGACCGCAGAACACCTTCTGTAAAGCTCCCCAAAATCGAGAGGTAAACCTTGGGTCTTAATCAGAGATAATAGTTGAAGGGATCCCATGTAACCTTATAATCTCTTGAATGTATAGTTGAGCTAGTTTTTCCAGCGGATAATTTGCTCGAACGGGTAGGAAATGAGTAGATTGGGTTAATCTATCCACAATAACCCATATCGCATCATATCCTGCTGATGTCCTTGGTAACCCCATTATAAAATCCATGGAGATACTCTCCCACTTCCACTCAAAGGGTTGTAACATCCCAGAAAGTTTTTGATGTTCCGCCTTCACTTTCTGATAGGTCAAGCATCTGCCCACGAAGTTTGCTACGTCTGACTTCATGCCCAGCCACCAAAACATCTTCTAGAGGTCTTGATACATCTTGGTTATGCCAGGATGTACAGCGAATTCACCTCTATGGGCTTCTTCTAAGATTCTTGTTCGGAGATCGTTCCTTTCGGGAACACATACTCTGTCTTGATGCCGCCAGATGCCCTCTTTATCTTGGGCAAAACCTGTTAGCCTCCCCGATTGTACGAGATTAATCGTATGCTGAAAATTAATATCCTGCTGCTGTGCTTGCCGAATCCGATCCTTAAAGCTACTGGCTATCTTAATTTGATGTAGCTGAAGGGTCCTGGGAGTCATAAGACTTTCTAAATTAAGATTCCGGAAGCTTTCAATAAGTTCCGTATCTTTGATCATCATCCAAGCTACAGTCAAAGATTTCCTACTTAAAGCATCTGCCACAACATTCGCTTTTCCTGGGTGGTACTACAATTCGAATTCATAATCCTTAAGAAGTTCCATCCACCTCTGCTGCCTCATATTTAATTCCTTCTGATCAAAGAGGTACTTCAAACTCTTGTGATCAGAAAAGACTTCGAACATTACACCATATAGGTGATGCTCCATATTTTTAAGGTAAACACAACTGCAGCTAACTCGAGATCGTGTGTAGGATAATTCCTCTCATGTGGCTTTAATTGTTTGGAGGCATACGTGACCATGTTTCTGGCTTGCATCAACACACATCCTAATCCTTGCTTGGATGCATCGCAGTAGACTTCAAATGGTCCTCGAGGGTTCGGTAAGGCCAACACTGGTGTCGTAGTTAACCTTCTCTTTAGGTCTTGAAAACTCTATTCGCATTCCGGCGTCCACTTGAATGAGACATTCTTCCTGGTTAGTTTGGTCAGGGGCAAGGCTATACGAGATAAATCCTTAACGAATCGCCTGTAATATCCATTTAAGCCCGGAAAACTCGACTTCAAAGATGTGGTCGGCCTTTCCCGATTTAGAGCGCTTACTTTCTTTGGGGTCTACAGCGATTCCTCCAAATGACACTACGTGGCCGAGAAATTTACCTCCTTCATCCAAAATTCGCATTTAGATAATTTAGCATAGAGTTTCTTTTCTCTTAAAATTTGCAGAACTAGCCGTAAGTGTTCTGCATGCTCTTGCTCCGTCTTCGAATAGACAAGTATATCGTCGATGAAGACCACTACAAACTTGTCCAGATACGGACGGAATATCCGATTCATGTAATCCATGAATACTGCTGGTGCGTTGGTCAGTCTGATCGACATTACGGTATACTCATAGTGTCCGTAACGAGTTCGAAAGGCTGTCTTAGGGATATCTTGTTCCCGAACTCGAATCTGATGATATCCGGAACGCAAATCGATCTTAGAGAATACTGTGGCACCTTGTAGCTGGTCCATGAGATCATCAATCCTTGGCAAAGGGTATTTATTCTTAATCGTCACCTTATTCAACTGCCTATAATCCACGCATAGGCGCATGCTCCCATCTTTCTTCTTGACCAACAAGACTGGAGCTCCCCAAGGGGATGCACTTAGTCGTATGAATCCTTTTTCCAAAAGCTCCTCGATCTGTCTTTTTAGTTCCGTCAGCTCGAAGAGTGACATTCGATATGGAGCTATAGATATTGGTTCTGCACCTAGAACCAACTCGATAGTAAACTCAATCTCTCTCTCAGGAGGGAATTCAAGAATATCTTCTGGAAAAACATCCGGATATTCCCTAACAACCCGAATCTCCTCTAGTTCTGCTTCGCCTGTCACATTAGCTGTCAAGAGGATATATCCTTGACTCTTCGACCCAATATGGTTTACTAATAAAGAGTTCAGATAAAAGAGTATTGAGGCTTGGGATTCAGAGGATGAGACAGAGGGAAATACTACCGTCTTATCAGAACAATTGAGCATGACTTGATTGGCAGAAAGCCAGTCCATGCCTACGATTATGTCCAGTCCAGAGAGAGGGAGGCAAATCAAATTGGCTGCAAAAGCTCTACTCTCAATTTGAAGAGGAACATTGATACAAATTTGACTAGTTTTAATAGGTTCATTAGTAGGAGTAGAAACTAGTAAATCATAAGGCAATTCAGAAATTTGCAATTGTAAAACGGCCACACAGTCATGAGAAATAAACGAATGCGAGGCACCCGAATCATAAAGTACAGTCAGGGTCTCACCATTCACTTCACAGGTGCCTTGGATTAGTCTCTCGAACTTATCAGCTTCATCCGCATCCATGGTAAAAACCCTTCCTTGACGTTGTGGCCGAGACGGCTGTGATGGATTCCGGGTTGGGCACTCATAAATCTTGTGGCCTGGCTTGCCACACCCAAAGCGGAACATTACGGCTGCTAAGCACGACCGATCGCCATGATTCCTACCGCACTTTGTGCAAGTTGGATTCGGAAGAGGCCTTTGAGGCTGCTTGCCTTTGTTGCCCATTGGCGGGAATCTCCTTTGTTGTTGAAAGTTGGGCTTGAATCTTGGGCCTAGTTAACCCCTCTGAAATTCCCACGGATGCCTGCATTTGCCACTAGTTTTGAGTTGCAATCTTCCACAAGTCGGCATTTATTTACCAACATGGGAAAATCTCTAATCTCCATTAGCCTAATTGCGGTGAGAATATCTTCCCGTAACCCTCCTTCAAACTTGATGCACTTCCAGGCTTCATCTGGATTCCTCTGATAAATTGTAGAGAATTTGCCTGACTCTTCAAATCGGCAATATATTCGGATCCGTCAGGTTTCCTTAAGCGTGCATAAACTTGAGTTCCTTGGTATTAGAGCGGGAAAAGTACTTCTGGTAGAATACATCCTTAAACATCGCCCAGGTGACTATGGTTTGAGATTCTTCAAACAGTCTTCGCACGCCATTCCACCAGAACTCGGCGTCTGCGTCGAGCATATAGGTGGCAAAAGTCACCTTCTGATGATCTGAGCAATCTAGAACAGAGAAAATCTTCTCCATGGCTTTGATCCACTCATTAGCTTTATCAGGGTAATACAACCCTCGGAAGCTGGGCGGATTCGCCTTTCTGAACTTGGCAAATTTGAGATATTCCAGGTTAGCCTCGGGGCCATGTGGGTTCCCTTCACAACTTGCTGCAGGTTGCCTACCTAGCTGTTCCATCATCTGGTGAGCTACCATGGCTTGCTCCCGCATCGCGTGAGCCATTTCTCGCATTGTGGCCATTAGGTCGTTCGGGTCCTCTCGAGTTGGTTCTGCATGTGGTCTGCCTCGCCTACCGGAAGCCATTAAGTTCTGAACACATAAAACAAAAGCTATTGAGTTGATCAGGCTCAATACTAAGTCTAATGTGCTAGTACATAACAGCTAACACGGTCAGGCACTTCATACACACGCACAACTATACCTCAACCATACAGGCAAGATCTAGTGCATGTCATCAGCTAAAAACACAGAATATGCGCGAAGCATAGTCAGTCCAATCCTCAGGCCTTAGCTAGGATGAACTGCTTTGATACCAAAAATGTAACACTCTACTAATTTAATGTTATACTTAAGTCATAGCATGAAATTAAGTAGATTGTGTTACTATGTTAATGCTCCATTTACGTTCTCTTTTTTTTTTTTTGAACAAAAGAAACGGTGCGCTACTATGCTAAAAGTGAAACGAATTCAACGGAATATCACAAAGATGCGAATAGTACAATAACATTATTGAATACGTGCCTATATATATATTTATGTATATTTATATATATATATATATATATATATATATATATATATGAGAAGCCTCTGCTTTAGTTTATATACAAAGTATCAAAATAGGATACATGAGTGGGGCCATGTACCAAAAAGACATAAGGCCCATGTCAGTCAACCTGATCCTATATGGTCCTCAGAGGACATTTCAAAAACCTATCACTAGTCTATGACCCAAAGCTGCATGCTGCCAAAAGAGGGTCATGCTATACAATCTCGCTGTGGTGACCTACTGGTCGGTAGCCGTTGGCCATATCAGGCCCAGCTGGCGAGTAGTCGATCTTGGGTTCTGAGGAAGAGGATGCTGAGCTGGTGGCCTCTGAAGGGTCGCTATCGGAGCTGAGCAGGATGTCAGGTACGACCTGCGGAGGTGACTGCAGTGCGGGGTCGGGGCTGCAAGTCTGCTGAGTGCGAGGAGGTCTTTGGGGAGGGTGTGCGCGTACAGGAACAGCAAAGTAAGAAGCGAGGATCAAAAGCGGGATGGTGCAAAGGGACGGCAAAGTTCCTATCACTAAAAGGTAGAGACGAGGCAAGGCAAGCGGCTATATCTGGCCGAGCCTACTACGGGGTCATGGTGGCGCTGCAAGTCTGGCACCTCAATGAAGAGGGTAGCTGTCGTGTCCATCGTCCACATCTGAGAATGAGGCGGAAATGCAAAACGAGGTGAGAATTTAAGGAAATTCTCAGTAGGGTCGTACATGACGTTTAACTGACGTCGCTTTCATTCTCAGTTGCCTCGGGTTTCATTTAATTATGAAAACATGAGATCAAATTTAACCATTCATATTTAATAAGGTTAAGAAAATGTCTGGTCCGAGGCAAGGTCCAGTTTTACTTTAAACAGTATAAGAGATCGTCTAAACTACTAACAGTAATACACAGAATAATGGGCAGAATAAGTGAGCACATGCTATAAGTAAGCATAATAGTTAAACTGTAAACAACTTGTAATCATGCACTTAATGCGATCATGCAAACTTGCTCTTGAACTTCCTTCATAAACTTTTCCTTTGCTCATATACTTTCTTCATTACTCATAAATTTTTCCATTACTTGGTCCCCTAGGAGTTCTTGGCCATTTTAGACTCCTAGGTAATAGTCTGTTTATCAGGATCGAGCTCCTTCCTATACAGGAATTGCCGGGTTTACTTTCCCCGACGTTCCCACCGATCTATTCCCCTTAACTTCTTATCCGGGGCTGGCCCAAGTAGCATGGAACTTTCATAGTGACATGAGTCTTAATATACTTTCATAACTTTCATTGAAATGCACATGTATTATCATAAAATTCATAACTTGTGCATGGATTAACATGTAATTCATAACTCGTGCGGGGGTTCTACCGAAATTTTAGCAGCATGACGGAAGATGTCTGCTTCCCCATGAATAGTACCAGCATACCAAAATATCAATTTGTCATAATGAACCCAACATCACATACATATTCCAATATTGAACTCATATCAACATCAAATTCATTAAGGCAGAGTTTCTGCCCTAGCATAATCAACTAACCCGGTTATGGTATAGCCCACCTTTTTTTCAATTTAACTCCTTTAAACCTGATTTTTGGATATGTTGTAGCCTTATATGCCTAGTTTCTAACCTTTTTGGTCCCATCTAATTTTGATATCTATAGCTCAAGATATTCAGATTTTCTCCCGTCATGCCCAGTGGCTTACTAGAGTCAGGCAACTAAAATTAAAAATCCACTAAAAATCGAAAATTGACTCAAATGATATGGAATTGGACTCATATTAAAGTTAACAGGGTAAAGTTTCATTTACAAAAATTCCCATCCCATTTGGCTTGGTACGGCTTGAGTTATAAGCCCCAAAACTTAACCTTCTTGAACTGCTCTGATTTGGCTTAGTTTGGACATAGGTTAACTTGTTCAAATCACTGGGAACAAATAAGATGGTAACAAACTCAGAATTTCTGGGTAGGATGTTCTCCTATGTGTAAGCTTTCCAACAAAATTAGTTTCACTCAATTTGGGGTTGTATAAGGTGAGTTACACCCTTTTCAACCCATACTGGCCGGGTGGATGTTTGGATTCCTAGGTCAAACTTCAAAAATTCATATCTCTCTCAATATTAATCCAATGGTCTTATATGATATATGTATGGAAAGCCCTAGATGTCTAGTTTCACATAAAAATGATTTCGTTAATTTTTAACGGCAGGAGGTGGAGCCGTACACTCCGCCGTACGGACTGCCGAGGGTTTTTGAGTTTCCCAGCCTCTCAACTTCTTCATATCTGCATCCTTTCATGTGTCCAATTCAACTTTAATTTCACAAACAGTCAATAAACCAGCCACATATTATTATGAATCACTCAGTCAATATATCAGAATTGAAGAATTAAACCACCAATAATAATTCAAAATTAGAAAAATCAAAACAGGAATTAAAACCTCTACCTCTTGCTTTGAGTTTGGAAATAGAGCTGGGTTGAACTTGAAGGCTGGATAGAGTGGGAGAATTGAGAAAAGGAAGGAGAGCTGAAGTGAGGAAGGGAAAGCAACGTAAGAAAAATGAGCTGAAGAGGCAGGAGAAGGATATATATAGACAAGGCTTCGAAGTGGTAGTTAGAATGAGTGGCTTTGATTGGGTGAAATTTTGTGGGCAAAGTTCAGCCATGTCTCCGCCTTTTCCGTTAAAATCTGCTCTCCACGTCGCCAGAGAAGTGAAACTCGCTTCCTGCGTATCTGAGCATGACGTCAGAACTTGAACTCTTAAGGTCGAAATTCGTGCCTATCTATTCAGATGAAGTCGGAACTCGGAAATATTGCCTTGGTTTATTCACAAGGTAAAGTCGGACTTCGGGATCGTAAGATACAATTACCTTCAAATCGAAGGTCAAGGGCCAGAATGTGAAACCAAAATACTCGAACCCTAAAGTCGGAGACATAGCAAACTCAAATCGATTCTAAGGATGACACCGGATATCGGGATTCAAAACATTAATCAAGTGTACCAAGGAATCGGAACTCATAGGATCTCGGCACTCCAACACTATATCGGAACTCGGAAGTAAGAGAATTGAAAGCTTCTGCTAATAAACTCGAGATCGGAACTCAAAACTTAATATCGGAAATCGGAAGCATAAGCCACTACATTTGAACGAAATCGGAAATCGGGATATTGTGTTTATTGTAACTCGAGCATAAGGTCGGAAATCGCATATTACGTGCATAAGGTCGGAAATCGGAAATTTATTTACTGATGAGGTCGGAATTCATACATGCCTACATAAGGTCGGAAATCGGAAAATGCAAGGTAATCCGTTTGAGCCTTCCTAAGGTCGAAAATCGGAATTTTAGAATTCACTGAGGTCGGAAATCGGAAATCCTTGTCTGTCTAGCCTTGAAGATGAATTCGGAGGTCGGGAATAGTGATGGCTCAGAAGTCGGAAGTCGCGGACGTTACAGTTAGTGGTAACAATGTGTCAATAAAAGGTAAGTTTTGTTTGCAAAGATTACAAGAGTCTTTATTGTATGCTTTCTTGAATCAATATGGGCCAACCCTATGTAGGAGTCAAAATGGTATAACACTCTTTCATGCAGACTAACAAACATTAAATACCAATGGTCAACTACAACATCATTGATGGGCACCTATATCTGTGTCAATGGAGGCGTGCGGAATTAGTAAAGTGCCTTAATTTCATCTGTTGTAATATACAAAACGAAAGGAAAAATGAACACCTGGATTTGTTAGTCAAATATACAAAATTTAGAGCCAACGAAAATGATTGTAAAAATAGAAAATCGAAGGTAAACACATAAAGATATGGGTTTTATGTGTACATTGACATTTAGTGTAAGGTCTCTAATAAAAAAAATAAACCCTCTCCTTGGTGGCCCAATTTTTTTGGGCTACAAAAAATAATGTAACCGTGACTGTTACCAAATGGCCTTAAGAACTCAAGAGAGGGGTGAATTGAGTTCTAAAGATTTTCACAATCTTTTTACAAAAATCCCCTTTTTTGATTCTTTGTTGGTGTAAAATGTTAAAAGAATGCTTAAGTGAGAGTGAGTAAATCAGTGCAAGTTATTGAAGTGAAGATTAATATAGATAAATAAGGCAATGAATTAAACTTTACAATAATGTGAAGAGTCAAGGGAAGAGAGAATCAAACACAGATTTATCCTGGTTCGGTCACCCCTATGGCTTACATCCAGTCCCTAAGCAACTGCTCAGGATTTTTCAATATTCTCCAACTCTTCAAGGCGTTTGGAAACCTTTATAATCCTTTGAGCACTCACACTCTTGAGAATCCTCACCCTAGTGCTTGAGTTACTCAAGAACAAAGCGATGCCTCACCCTTTAATCCTTTTGAGGGATGCCTCGCCCTCTCTTACAAGTTCTTAGAAAGAAAGAAAATATAAAATTCACTCTTTGCTTGGAGTAGATGTTACAAATTGAAGCACTAGGAAGTTTTCAAGAGATAATGCTTTTTTGCCACAAAACTTGATGGAAAAATCAAGGGATAAGAAAGATGATTAAGAGCAATTGATACTTGATTTTCCTTTTTGAAAATCTATCATTCAACGAGTATTCATAGGCCTCAGAAACGTGCTTGCCATTGGGGAATTTTATCCCTAAAAGACATGACTTTTCAAAACTAGCTGTTGTGGGTGTTCAATTGCTTTGTAATCGATTACCATTGTATAAAAATGCAGTTTTGGATAAAAATTAAGAATTTTGTAATCGATTACAATTTATAGTAATTGATTACCAAAATGATAGTTCGCAAATTATGCTAAGAAATCCAATTGTAATTGATTACAAAGTTCTTAATTTTTACCCAAAACTACATTTTTATACAATGTGATCGATTACAAAGCAATTGTAATTGATTATTTTCCCTTTTAAGTGAAGTCTATTGTGCCTTCTTCTCAACCCAATTTCTTCAAGAAACACTATTTTAGTATAGTTTCCTTTTAAATCAAAGTTTATTGTTAAGATTCAAACAAAAACTTGTTTAAACTAATTTTAAGAATAACTTGAATCTTAATCAAGATAGTGGCCAATAAGCTTACCAAAGGAAAACTTTTAACAAAAGAACCCAAGTCCTAATAATCTAACCATGTGAACTTTGGACTTGTTCTTCTTCAATGTTTGTGCCATTTTGACTGCAACCATTGATATTCTTTTTGCATCATCAAAACCTGTAATATAATCAATTACATTCTCCACTTTTTTTGATGATGACAATCATCTTAGGTGGAAGCAAAAACAAGCATATAATAAGAGATGTAATAATCACGTGTACTTGCGTTAAGAATATGTATGATTCAATCAAAAGCATTTTCTCATGGAAACATACTTTATTGAAAAGAAGCATTTGCATACTCCCCCTGAATCTATACCTATATCCTCACCAAGATATCTCTTCCCTTTTGGCATTATCAAAAAGAAGTGAGCACATCTACCAACCATCACATGACCAGAAGATATTCAGCCCATCAAAACTAGAAAATAATCAAAGTAATAGAGAGAAATCCAAAGTAAATGAGCAATGTAGAATATACAGACATTGGACCTAACATCGGTCAATATAAATAATTAAAAAACAAGATCCAAGGTTCAAAGTAAGCGAACTAAAGTGTAAATAAAGGAGAAGAACAGTAACTATGGGTCAGTCAAAAGCAGAAAGAAAAATAAAAATAAAAAAATTCGAACACATGCTAAGCCCCATCAATGTCAACAGCATCCTCACCATCCTCATCAGTCAGATCATCACAATCTTCTGGATTTAAGCAAGGCATCTGGCATCTGGTGATGGATAGACAGTGCAGGGGGACCGGAGGTGGAATAGGATGTACGGATTCTGGGAATAGGATGTACGGATTCTGGGAGACCAAAGTGGCGCCTAAGAGATCCTATGTCACCTTCTAAACGGCTCACACGGTGTCCAAGATGATCAATTTGCTATCCAAGTGTGTCAAACTGCAAAGAAAACTGTTAGCCAAAACCATCAAGTCGTTGCCCAACAAAGAATTTAAGATCTCGCATCCCTGTGAGAATGTCGGTAACATAAGTAGGAGGAGGAGCAAAGTTAGAATATGTGGAGGGGAAGGGGTCTGTTCTTGTTGCTCCTACTGTTGATGAACCTTGGTAAGAACCCATTGTTGCCGTTTCTTATGGAAGCCCATCCTAGCCAAGGTGGTTACCCTAATGGCTTGAGTTCTCTTAGATAATTCCACTACTTCACCATCTAGAGGCACATTGAAATGCTCAAGAATGCAAGTGACCAAGGGGGCAAATGGAAAAGCTTCACCGCCCTTTTTAGCCAACATCATATAGAACCATACAAAGTTACCCCAGTCGATATTTCACCTAGTCAGAAAGGCCCACATAACTACAATATCACTTTTAGTCAATTGTGCTAAATTATACAGCCTGGAGCACAGAATGCACACATAAATATAGTACATCAAGCGATTATCTAGACCCATAGACCCAGCTAGTAATCTACCAGACAGATTAGCACACTCACTACAGATCAACTTCTTAGCATCCCCAAGGTTATAATCTGTTTCTATTCATCAGGTGCAATTCCAACACACGGGTTTCTCTCAGAGGTTAATCCAATCAAATGAAAGAACAATCCACATCAACAAAAATTGGGATCTTCTTGACTTCAGAGATCAAGCAATTACCACTAATTTCTAAATTGGAATAAAACATCCTAACTAAATCAGGATAAATCATTTTCTTCAAACTTAAAAACTAGGCCAATCCCACGCACTTAAATATGGCATAGCAGTCAAAATTTTCACCTTCAAAGAAACCCAAGTCCAAATATTTTGGCTCAATAATATCTCTGAGTTTGTAATTAGTGAAATACCTATGTTCCTGGGTGAGGTTTGAGAAGTAATCAGGAAGCCTCATAGTGACATTTGATGGCTATCCAACCGTAGAGTGAATGGTGATTGCGGTTGTGGACTACCCTCGGCCTGCGAACTTAGGTTGCTTCCTTTGTGGATGATCTGATTCAACCATTTGGATGAGTTTTTGTAAGAATTAATCGGTGGGTTTTGTAAAGGAGAAGCAAAGAAGGAGTTTGGGAGTGGAATGGATGAATTTGGTTGAGAAATGAGAAAGAAATCGAAGAGAGAAGTGGAGAGATATGGGTCATGTAGAGAGATAAAGAGAAGGGAGAAATGAAACTGAATGAGAGAGAAAGTGGACAGAAGCTATAAAAATGAGTTGTAGTCTTTTACATACTATTGTAATTGATTACATTAGCTAGTCCAGAAAGATATAATCAATTACTCAAACTGGTAATCGATTACAAATGCTATTTTTTGCCCCTTTTGACTTGCACCATCTCTGGTAATCGATTACAATGGTAATTGTAATCGATTACAATTACTCAAACTTGACGTAAACATCCATTTCAACTCTTGTTCTTGCATCTTTAATATTTGGGGTACTTTAGGGGAAACTCTGACCCTCAAGTTAGTAATTCATACAAGAAATAAATGAATTTTAAATATTCATCAAAATAAATTTATATATGTGAAAAATCAAGCATGCCAAATTCTCTTCTAATGTTAAAGAAAGTCTCTTTTGGCAAAGGTGTAGTAAATGTATCTGCTATTGTTTATGTGTTTCTACAAATTCTAAAACACAATCAATTTTTTGCACATGGTCTCTTAAAAAGTGATGTCTAATTTCAATGTCTTTAGTTCTAGATTGCAAAACAGGATTTTTACAAAGGTTTATTGCACTTGTGCTGTCACATCTGATAGGAATATGGTTAAGATGTATGTTATAGTCTAGAAGTTGTTGCTTCATCCAAAGGATTTGTGCACATGGTAGCAAGTGTCGTAACCTGCTCCAAATTACAATTTTAAAATACTTAATTACACTAAATTTGAAATATAGTGCAACCAAGATCGTCTCACAAGAATGTTATTGCTATCTAGTTAAGTAACAATGGTGTATATTCAAACATGCAGTAAAGAAGCTATAAAAGAAAATTAGGTGAAAATAAAAACACTAGTTCAAAGAGTTCCTTAAACATAAGGTGAATCAATAATTAACGCACAATATATCAAACACATGGAGTGCGGCTAATTTGAGCTATTAGAGAGACCTCTACTAACAACCCCACAATTCTACCTAGAGAAATCTAGGAATTCAACCAACACATAATTGATTAGATAATTGAGATCTCAACTCTAATTAACCTATGTTAATTTCTAACCCCAATTGTATTAGCCTAGGTTTGAACCTATAACATCCCCACTTTCTTAAATAAAGAATAATAGAAATTTTGAATTATTTCCCTTAGGCAATGTGAGAATTTCTCAGGCAGTGCTATACCCTGACAATCCTCACACTTAAAACTATAAGGTAGCGTAACACTACTATTGAGAATATGATGCCGCTATATGTTAAAAAATTAGAAAATTACAAAGATACCCCTGTGAATTTTTGTTATTTGTAGGGTTGCCCAAGACTTTTAAAAAATTTCACTTTGATCCTACAAGCATATTTTTATAAGGACCCTAGGTCTTTTTAGAAAATGACATCTATGTCCTTTCATTTATAGAGTTAGCAAAATAGGGCTTTAAGCAAAGCAAAACCACGTGGTGAAACCATAGAAGTTTAAGTCTCGACTGTTTGAGCCACGGGAGTAGTTAAGTGTGAAATGACATAGGGTGCCCCTAGACTTGCTCAAATTTACGAAAATGCCATTAGTTACAAAAATCAAACAGAAAATGCTAAAGGATTTATGAAAAAACGAAAATATAACAATTCAAAGAAAATGTGCGATTGATTTGCATTGCTAATCAATTTCTCAGAAAAATAAGAGTAATTAGGGATGAATTATAAATACTAGAGCTAAAGAAAATTTAGATTGTTATGTAAAATACTATGAAAAATTATTTAGTATAACGTCCGAAAACATTCTATCACTTTTTTTAGCAAGTTATTCGGTTTTATCAACTACTTGAGATTAATTAGAATTCGATTAAATATTTACTTAGAGCCAATTAAGTATCATTTAGAGAAATTAGATGTGAGGGAATTAGATTGAAAGCATAGGAAACTTCATAGGATTTTTCCAAAAATCGATTTACTGATTTAAAGAAAATCGGTAAGATTACGGTATTTAAAACTGTCAGAACCGAATTAATAGAAATTATACTTTGAGAACCCTAGATTGGATGGCCAAGATTCAGCCACCCAACCCCCTCTAAGTGGCGCAACATCAGCCCTTGAAGAGGGCAGCCACATCAAATTGGAGTAATGAAACAAATCCACCAATTATCTTCCAACTTCTTCCAAAAGTTATCAAAAATTTCCTTCCTACTCCCTTGTAGATTTTCATCCTTATTACCATCAGATACCTCTTCATTTTATTTCATTATTATCTCATATTCACTCCTTCTTCATCAAGCTTCCAAGTTCCAACAAGTTCCAATAACTTTCCTTGCTCCAAGACTTGAATCTAGCAAGCTTAACACCTAGAAAAGGTAGGATTTCTAATTCTGTTCTTGTTTCTTATGGGTTGTAGCTGTATAGGGTTTTTAGTTTTCCTCCTTTCTTTGATGTTTAATTGGGTGTAGATAATGGTTATTGGTGGGTTTAACTTAGGTCTTTGGGTTAGAATTGAAATTGGAAGGAGAAAATTTGGAAATAGGAAGAAGTAGGATGCTGTTTGGGTGTCAGCGTCCTTACATTTGTCTTATACGGACAAAAATCTAGCCATCAAAACTTAATGAATATATTTTTACATGAAACTAAATATCTAGGGCTTTCCAAACATATAAAATATAAGGCTATTGGATTAGTATTGAGTGAGGTATGAATTTTTTAAATTTAATCTAAAATTCTGGGTTCTCTTCTAGGCAGTAGGAGTTTCGAGGGGTGTAACTCACCATACAAAACTCCAAATTGAGTGCAACCAATTGCTTTGAAAGCCAACATATAGGGAAGCATCCCATAAAAATTTCATAGGGAAGCATCTCATAAAAATTTTAGAGTTTGATTTGGTCCCAATTATTTCCAGTAATTCGATGAAGTTGCCTTGAGTCCAAACCAAACTAGAATAAGGCAGTCTAGAAGCGTCAACTTACGGGGCTTATAACTCAAGCTATACTCATGTAAATGAGATGCAACTTATTTCAAATAAAAGCTTGTCTTGTTAGCGTTAATTTGGTAAGTTTCGTATGATTTCACCTAGTTTTCTATTTTTAGTGAATTTTTACTTCTAAGAGTGCAATTCTGGCTAGTTGTAAGGTAGACAGAAGTAAACTTTGAATAACTAGAGCCACATAAATCAAAATGAGATGGGATTAAAAGGGTTGAAAACTAGACACAAAGCATTATAACATATTCAAAATTTAGATCCAATTGAATTGAATAGAAATTACGGTGAATTTTAAAATATCAGGCAGAATTGAGTAGAATGAGCAGAAAACCTAAGTTATGTATTTATGTTGACATATTATATGATTGATATTATCATTATAAAACTTGATGATCTACGTTGGTTTTGTTGCTTGATTGATCTTTCTAGTAGTCTAGCACTATTCATGGGGAAGCGGACTCAATCCGTTATGCTGCCGAATTTTCGGTAGGAGTTTATGAGGACTTATATTATGAATAATTGTGCTAAGATTATAAGGATACATGTGTTCATATGAATGCCATGTCTATGAAAATCATGCATGCAAATAGGATTGAGGAATGATATGAGATATATGCATGAACGCATAGAGCATTCACGTGCATAATTATATCCAAGAGGTAGTAAAATATTATAAGGACTTGCAAGAGGGACGTACCAAGCTACCATATGAGGTATGGCATAAACCCAACTAGCATGGGCCAAAATGGTACTGTCTAAGATTTGGGTCAGCCCTCGACCAGAATTAAGGGGAATAGACTGGTGTGGGGGTCGGGGAAATTAAAGTCGTCACTTATGTATAGGTACGAGCTTGGACCTGAAAAATAGGTTATTACTCAGGGGTGAGAGAGGCCATTCACCTCCGGGGGACCAAGTACAGAAGAGCAAGATCAAATTGTAAGTTAAAGAAAGAGATGAATTAAGTCAAGTACAACCATCTACATGTGCATATCTAATTACCTCATTATGTCATAATTTTATTATGATTCTTATAGAAGTATATTACACTATTCTTATTTCTATGTCTGTCACATAATATGTCAAGTAGTTGTTAAAATATAACCCGCTTCGAGAAAGATGTTTTCAACTTAAAATTGAACCACTGCTTGCGTATATGTGCTCACATTTTCATAAGAAATCAAAGCGGCTGGAATGTTTATGATGGCATTGTATGAGTAATAGTTCAAGTGTACCTACTGAGTACCTTAGGTTTTCACTGTCTACTTATATATTTTTCTTTTCCATAAACATTCCAGTGCCAAGGCTAAAATTTAATAACAAGGCAAAATCCTGGGTAATTCGTTGTGCAAGACTCAGGCATAAGTCAGCCCGGGAGACTATGGAGACTGGCCAAAGTCAGTGAAGGTGATAGTTGCAGTGCGGAAGTAGTTTCTATGTATAATGTTAGCTACAAAACTTTTTCTTAAAGTGTAATTATTTTATTCTATATGTATCATAATAGACGAAATTTATGAACCATTATTCAGTAATATAGTATGCAGTTAGAGGACCATATATTATACTTTCTATATTTTAAAGATCTCCTAGCATAGTAACAATGTCCTAATATAACTCATGACTTGAGTATGGCTTACATGATAGAGGGTGTTACAGAACCCAAACCCAATTCCTAATTCTTTAACCAATCAAGTTCATACCAATTGACCAATTAGCAATCACTCAACTAATTCCTCATCATAAACCTACATATTAATACCATTCAATGCAAGTTTACAAATAAAAGAGGGCAAAGAATCAAGAAAATAAACATGATTAAAATTCAAGCATAGGGTTTCAAGATTACAATCATAATACCCTTAGAGTCTCCTTGATCTAGCTTGAAGCCCTACTCCTCTATAGCAATGAAGGTTATAAAATAAAACTCAAACAAGTATCTTACAAAATGAAAGAAAAAGAAAAGAAAAGAAGAGGAGAGGAGAAGAGAAGAGAGAAAAATGAAAAAAGTTGGAGATGAGTCTTCGCATCTCTATTTTCTCCCTTCTTATCAGACTTAATATGTGAATATCCAACATTACCCTTGAGCCCAAGTTAATCCTCTGTCTCTTAGCCTTAAGTGGACAACCAATTTGCTTAATTTGGACTTGAAATGAGAGAGTTATGACCCAATCTTTGTAGCATGTCTAGGTTGTACCCCTATTTACATCAGTCAAATTCAACAGCTAATAAGTCCATGAAGATGTCATTATTTTGGAGAGTGATCTGCATATGAATTGAAGCTTTATGTCTTAGCTTTCAAATGGCACCAATTTCACTTCAATCCAATGTCTACAACTCAAGTTATGGCCCAATTAGTACACATTGCTCAGGATCCAGTGCAACATCCCTCTTCTGACTTCATGGCCCAATTCGTCCTAATAGAAATCTGAATTAGTTTTTGACTTCTTCATCAAAGCTGTAGATCTTTCTCTCATATTTTCTATAATATAAAATTTGTAATTTTTAGAGATCGACAACTCAAGATATGCTCAAAAAATAGAAATAGTATAAATTTGTGATAATTTTGAAAAATACAACTAAGCCTAATTAGAGTCCAAACTCATAAAATATGTCTAATATTGATCAATTAAGCACAAAAGAGATCCAATAAACTAAATATGAGGGTTAATCCATGTATCAAAATGTTACTTATCAAATTCCCCCACACTTAACTTTTTGCATGTCCTCATGTAAAATCCAAAATATACTCAAGGGTGCCACAAATGAAACATCAAAATCTAAAACAAACAAACAAGTCCTAGAAACAAAAAAAAAAGGACCAAAAATCATGAAAAACAAATTCTCAATGGATCCTCGAGAGTGTCAAGCATATAGGCAAAAAGTACACACAAAGCATCAAGAAATTCAAAAATCAAAATACATCTCTACAATGGTGCAAGCAAGGCAAAAATCACTCTAAAAAGCATGGATCAAGCATAAAGGACCTCGCAAGATAATATGTTTAACACTCTTTCTCTCAAGTGTTTAGGTTTCAATTACACCACTCAAATCATCTCAGAAGGAAAAGCACTACTATAAGCTTGCTCATCATGTAATTCTCCGCTACTTAAACACATGCACACACAAATCAAGAGGACTTTATTCAAGGTTGTAATGGGGCCATGGTAAGGGTAGGGAAATAATAAGGATGTGCAAGGTAAAAATCAAAGAGAATAGAAGAACATTGGCAAAGACATGAGGTCACAAATATGAGGGCCCTCCTCAAATCCAAGCAGTGCAACAAACAACTCTTTTTTATCCCACTTCTTTACTTTTTTTTTTCATCAAAATTGCCCCAATTTATTGACTTTTTCTTTTTCTATTTGTTTTTTTTTTTTTACATTTTCTTTGCTTCTTCTTCTTCTTCTTCTTCTTCTTTTTCATCTTATCTTATCTTTTTTTTTTTCTTTTCTCTTTTCACCACTTTGCACCCCCCACACTTAAAATCTTGCATGTCCTCATGCAAACCCCCACATTTATGGTAATGCACATAGCTAATGTAACCAATTGTCTCCTATTCCCTAAGGCTAGGTAAAATCATGGTTTTTCACTTTAGGCTTGTAATGTACTAAAAACAAAGAATAGGTATATAGGCTCAAAGGGGCTAAGCAAGGGAAAAAAATGCAGGGGTGGCTATTTGGCTAAGTGGCTAATCATGAAACAAATACCTCCATCATATTCATGTATGCAAATGAATGGTGTAGCCTTAAAAAGAATCAAAGCAAGTTCTAGAGTGACAAATCCTATGAGGGAACAAAATATACAAGAAAGAAAAGAATGGCATGTAATGCAACCATCCCAAAAGAAAGCTCAAAAGCTCACATAGGTCATGTCCAACATGTACAATCCAAGCAATTGAAGATCAGTCTACCAAGTATGCAAAACATAAAGAATGAGATGAAAAGTTAAGCATGTTGAAATCTCAAGCCATGAATATCTAATGCCTATAGTTAAGAACTCAAGAATCACCATGGGAAAACATCCAACTAAACAACACAACTAGTATACGAAAACTAACATTAAACATATTTTATTCTAAAATTAAAATGCAAGACAAAAAATTAAAATGGTAAAAAATAGTGAGAACTCCCTCATGGTGACTTATGCTTGAACTGGTCCGGGAATTCCCACCAAGGTTTGCATCTTTTGCCTCCTCTAGGATCCCATGAGGTGGTCTTGAATTCATTGCCATTCTTGCTATTGGTGCCTTGATAGATCAATGTTGATGGTCTTGGCATCTTCCCAGGTAGCATCTCTACAATGATGCAATAGGCAGCTTCGAGGCAAGATTTGTTTTTCATGTAGGCATAATCCAAGCACCTTCATGCATCCGGATGAAGTAAGCTAGCTGTCATGTCACAAATGGTTTGGAGTTATGCATCATTCGCTAAGTGGGCATATTCAAACTGTAACATCCGAGTTCCGATTCCCGACTTCACTTCCAAGCCCATGATTTCCGACTTCATTTTGGGATATTAGTTAGAATATTATTCCCGATTTCCGAGTTTGCATAGCTGAATTCCTGACTTCATGTATTGGTACGACTTCCGATTTCGTTTAAATTTGACTATTCGATTTGTGTGTTAGTGTTCAACTTTCAGGCATTAATTGAGCTTCATGACCTCAGATTTCCGACTTCATCTAGTCTCAAACTCCTGATTTCCGACTTTATCTTATGATATTCTCCGATTTATAATGTCTACGACTTCCAACTTCATGTCTTAAAGACATTATACCAGATTTAGATCTCATCAAATGTAATGCGATTTAGGGTTTAAGTACTTGGGTTTGGAAATGTGATTGAATCCCAGGTTAGATCTTAAGCATCCTCATTCAGACCTCGGACCTCATGCTTCATCCAGATCTCGGAAGTTATAAATTAACACAATGATAGTGCGAGAATCGAACTCAGGAGTTTAATGCAACGAGTTCGGCCTTAGTGTTGAACTCCATTGGGATGGACACGAGTTCGGATCCTTGGTGATTTCCACAACACACGAGTTTCGATATCGGATCTTATTACAATGAGTCAGGCTTTGACTAGGAGTTAGAGATCAGTTGATTGTCATTTGTATGTCTTGAGCCTCAGACCTTGATTCAAGTCTCAACATAAACAAGATTTCCTCAAGTCACAAACAAGATGATTATTCGAATTCCAGACTCAACCATGCAATTCCAGATGTCATGTTCAGAGATATCTTTGAGCGAGTTTCACTTCTCTGGCGATGTGGAGAGCAATTTTGACACAAAAGAAGGAGAAATGGCTGAACCTTACCCACAAAATTTCATCCAATCAAAGCCACTCATTCTAACTACCACTTCGAAGCTTTGTCTATATATATATCCTCCTCCTGCCTCTTCAGCTTATTTCTCACGTTGCTTTCCCTTCCTCACTTCAGCTCTCTTTCCTCTTCTCAACTCTCGCTCTATCCGCACCTTCAAGTTTCAGCACTTAGCTTAAGTCATACTCCAAAGAGGTAGGATTCCATTCTGTCCTTGAATTACTTGCAATATGATTGCATGAAATTATATTCTCCTCTATGTATTCGACGAATTATTGGTTGTATTATGATGGGTTATGATGAATTATGATTGAATTAATAGGAGGTTTTGAGTTAGGATTATGATTAGAAGGAGAAAATTAGAAGGAATGGAGAGTGGGATCTTGTCAGTGAGAATTCCATGGCAGACACGACGGAGTGTGCGCCTTCTAACCAGTTAAATCTGATGAAACTATTTTTAGATGAAAGTAGACATTCAGGGCTTTCCATGGTATAATATAAGGCCATTGGATTAGTATTGAGAGAGATACGAATTTTTGAAGTTTGACCTAGGGTTCAGGACTTTCATCCGGGTAGGGTGACTTGAGGAGGGTATAACTCGCTCTACACAACTCCAAATTGAGTGAAACTAACTTTGTTAGAAAGCTTACACATAGGGGAACATCTCAATATAAGATTCCGAGTTTGTTATGGTCCCAATTGTTCCCAGTGATTCGAGGAAGTTACCCTATGTCTAAACTAGGCCAAAACAGAGTAGTTCAGGAAGGTCGACTTTCAGGACTTATAACTCGAGGTATACTCAAGCAAATGGAGTGAAACTTGTGGCAAATGAAAGGTTGTCCTGTCAGCTTCCATATGAGGCCAATTTCGCAGGATTTGAGCTTAGTTTCGATTTTTAGTGAATTTATAATTCCAGGAGTGTGATTCGGGCTAGAGACTGAATAGGCTGAGGTAAAAGTTAAATATCTTGAGTTATATAAATCAAAATGGTATGGGACTAAAGAGGTTAGAAAATAGACATATAAAGCTATGATATACCCAAATTTCAGATTTAAATGAGTTGAATAGAAATAAAGGTGGTTCATATGAAATTCGGGCAGAACCGACTAGAATGTGGCAGAATGGCCAAAGTGATAGTTTCACAAAGTGACCCAATTGAAGATTTCACAAGTATTAGGGAAACATATAAAGTTTGAGTTGAGGATGGCCAGTTTGATATTGATATATATGTGTTAAATTGATTTATGTTGCTATGGTAGGCTGTCTGTGAGTGGCAGCCTTATTCAAATGGGGAAACGGACTGATCCCAGTTATCTTTGCCAATTCTGACAAAAGTCTATGAAGCTATGAATGCTTAGATGTAAGAAAGAATTAGAGTATGAATGGGTATATAGAAACCCTATATTTGAGAATGACATAAGTATAAGATGAGATATATGAAAATAAATGAAGTATATGTATGAGTACACACTCAGGTATGACTATGCTTGAATAAGCATGAGAATGAAAGAATGTGAATATATTGAATGTGAGTCCCTTCACTTGGAAGCGATTACTTGAGGTCCCTCCTTGTGAAGCGACTTAATAAGATAAAATGTGGGTCCCTTCACTTGAGGCTGATTATTTGAAATCCCTCTGTGAGCGGTTAAATGATAAAGACATAGGTCCCTTCACGGAGGCGGTTGCACATTGAATCCCTCCTTGTGAAGAAGCGACTAAGATTTGGGTCCCTACATGTTGGAGGCACGTGGTGGATGGGGTCCCTCATATTAGAGGCACGTGGCGGATTGAGATCCTCAACCTAGAGGCACGTGGGTCCCCACTGCGGGTGAGTCGGTGTGACAGCCAGTCACAGTGAAAGGCGGCGAGTTCACTCCAAGGCTAGGCTACCCAAGGGCAGTAAATGCACCCTAGGGACGGCGATACGTAATGCCTAGGTGTGCCAAGTAAAAGCTAAAGATTAAAGACTAAAGATTAAAAATTAAAGCTTATGCAGATACCCCACTCACATGAGGCATGGCATCGACCCAGCTAGTGTGAGTATAGAGAGGGAGACTTACATGAGGCATGGCTTGACCCAGCTAGTGTAAGTACCAAAGGAAGATCCCACATTCCTAAGGAACGTGACATGGCGATCACGCTCTAATGGGGTATGACATGGCGATTATACTCTGGAATGTGGCGCGTAAAGATTTTATGATGACAAAGAAAAAGAAAGATGCAGAAAGAAAAGCAGGTTTTATGTATAGGCATAAATTTAAGTATGAGTAAAGTTAGGTGCAGATGTATGTGCGTTTAATATGCCACAGTTATTACTCATGGTATTATATTTGAATGGATTTTATGGATTTTCCCCAAATGCTAAGCATATGATTAAAATGAACTTTGCTTCGGATAAGATATTTCTGAAATGTAAAATTAAACAGTTTATGCATGCATGTTCACCGTTTTCATAATAAAAGCAGAAGCAAGGCGGAGATGACAACGATGACATTACATGTGTATTATAGAGAATCCTACTGAGAATTTATAATTCTCACTCCTATTTTCCGTGTTGTCTCGAGAGAGTTCCAAGAGGTATCGAGGAGTAGCGTGAGATTCTTTGTCAGAGATAAGGTCCGTTCAGGTAACTGTAACAACTCCAGGCTGTGGTACTATGACTTAAGCATAGTACTGTACTTCGGAGGGTGTTACACAAACTGCCCCAGGAAAGGTGTAGGTGCATATTCTAAACCACTTGAGTATGTCTTAGTTCCATGTAGAAGGACAGTGGAAGGGAGAGGCTAAGTGGTTCCTTTAACTTATTCCTCCAACAGCTCAACTCTTTAAATATCAACTACAATCTAGCCATCTTTTGGCAGTAGAGGATCTCCCCTCAAACATGCCTCAATCTCTGTACATGCAGGGCAGATATACTCACTCTCACAGTCAACACATGTGAATCTAGCAAAAGTGTCAACAGCAGTTAGCTCAGGGAATTCTGCTGAGAAGTCACTCATAGGGTTTTCTAAAGAAGTGGAAATATGCATGCATATAGACATGTTCATTTCCTTAGCACTAACAAGATCATGAGATATCTCCTCAACCAATGTCTCTTGTTGTGTCTCATTTGGTGGCCTAGCTACATCTTGACTTTTTTCAATCCCCTCAACTAGCTCATGTGATTGCACATCTGGCATATTCCCCTCATGAGTCAAAATGGTATGGGAAAAGAGCTGGGTGAACTCATGAGCTTGCAATTTGCTCAATGTAGAAGTTAACTGGCTCAATTGTGTTTGCAAGCCCTAAATGTTTGCATCAATCCTCTGCTGCCATTGGAGGTAACTCTCCATCAACTGGTTCACAAAATCTTCTAAAGAGGGCTCAAGTGAGGTGGCTAGTGGATCAGCCTGATGATATGCAGGTGGTAACTCAAACTGTGGTTGCTCATACGGCTCCTGGAGTAGATGCAAGTGTTGTTGAATGAAAGGGAGTGAAGATTGGAACTACTGCTGAAAATATAGGGGTTGCTGTGATGGAACACCCCCATATCCCTGGTGTGGTTGCCGGGTGTGATTCCTCATGGCATATTGCTCTATTAAATATTTTATTTCATCCAACTGATGTTCCATTCTTTGGTAAGAATCTGCATCAACTGTTCCAATTCCTGCAACATTCCAAGTAGTATATATTTGAGAGCTAGGAGGTGTATTAGTAAACATAATGAACAAAGTGGAAGCAATGAAAAAAAAATGCAAAATGAAACTATGAAACAAACAAAAGAAACTATGTACAAAATGATATTACACTAAAATGAACACTAAAAATTAAAAATAAGCAAAAATGACTAATAAAATGTAAAAATAGTAGGAAATGATTTTTTTTTATTTGTTTGAACACCACACAAATAAAATTGCACATAATTGAAACCCAAAAATGTAATAAAAATTATTAAAAATTCAAAAAAGTGGTCAAAACAGTGGAATTTGACCAAAATAGAGTGGGGCTCACTTTGTGAGTCTTGCTTAGAATGTTGAAAACCATTGGATTGGAAAGTTTCAAGGTAATCTAACCATGAACAGAACAAAACAGCACCCAAAATTAACCTAAAAGCATAAAAAACAACCAAAACATGCAAAACTCAAACAAAAGCAAGTAAACACATATATTCACAAACTAAATAGCATCAACATCCCCGACAACGGTGCCAAAATTTGGTAGCAAGTGTCAAAACCTGCTCCAAATTACAATTTTAAAATACTTAATTACACTAAATTTGAAGCATAATGCAACCAAGGTCATCTCACAAGGATGTTGTTGCTATCTGGTTAAGTAACAAGGGGGTATATTTAAATATGCAGTAAATAAGCTATAAAAGAAAATTAGGTGAAAATAAAAACACTAGTTCAAAGAGTTCCTTAAGCATAAGGTGAATCAATCATTAACGCACAATATATCAAACACATGGAGTGTGGCTAATTTGAGCTATTAGAGAGATATTTACTAACAACCCTACAATTCTACCTAGAGAACTCTAGGAATTCAACCAACACATAACTGATTAGATAATTGAGACCTCAACTCTAATTAACCTATATTAATTTCCATCCCCAATTGTATTAGCTTAGGTTTGAACCTAAACCCAATTCCTAATTCTTTAACTAATCAAGTACATACCAATCGACCAATTAGCAATCACCCAACTAATTTCTCATTCATAAACCCATATATTAATACCATTCAATGAAAGTTTACAAATAAAAGAGGGCAAAGAATCAAGAAAACAAACATGATTGAAATTCAAGCATAGAGTTTCAAGATTACAACCATAATACCCTTGGAATCTCCTTGAACTAGCTTGAAGCCCTACTCCTCCATAGCAATGAAGGTTACAAAATAGAACCCAAAACAAGTATCTTACTGATAAGTGCATTTTATTTATTTATTTTATATTCTTTTTTATGCTTGTTAGTAGCTTTAATCATGTAAATAATGTTTTTATTTTACTATTTGTGTTTTGTAGGAAAATAAAGCTTAAGGATGATTTTTGAGCTAAACAAGAGTAAAATGACTCAATTTGGTGCTAATTCACAAAAATGCTAAGAATTGAGTGTTGGACAGCATGAGCAGTATGTCTTTCCAACGGCATAACTTTTTTCCTCTGAAGTCAAAATGACATGATTCCACTTGGAGATGAAAGTAGACATCCAGAGCTTTAATTTGACACCAAGATCAATCAAAAAGTTCAACGGACTAGAAAGAATGAAGCTACCAAAGTTGAGCCTTATGCTGACCCACCATTGCATTCAATGCAATTTTGCTCAATTCAGTTCTCCCTCGATATAAGTCCAAATGGGATGATTCCAGAGCCCAAAATGAAGCCCAAGATGTTAACTTTCAAATGGTGGTTGAATTACTCTCATCCAAGTCCATTTGGTCAATGAAATTTACGTATGAAGCAGAGCTACCAGAAAAAATCGAAACTATCAATTTTAATTAATGAATGGTGGGCTAATTGAGTTCAATTCATTTGTTGGTTTTTATTGTCTGATTATATGTTGTTAAAACTTAATTATCAGAACTATTTCTAATAATCACCAATTCTTTGTGAGAATGTAACCTATGAAGCTAGTTTAATGTGGAGTTACACTTGGAGCAGTTATAATTTGGATGTCTGAGGTTACATTTTGGCAAGGGACCAGCAACCACAGGGGGGAGAGGAGTAACAAATGAGCATTTTTTCTCTTTCTAAAGAGAAAAATTTTTGTGGAGAAAGAAAGAGGTTTCAGCTACTCATCCTTAGAAACCATAGTTATAGTATTGGAGTTAGAAAAGTGACATTTTCATCAAGCTTGTGGCTGTGGACATCACTTTTTGCTGCTCTTTAGGGATTTAATTGAGGACAAGAAGAAGAGATAGGTGCTGAAGATTGGAGTTTGGATAACTTTGCTTTCACCCTTTAGTTTGCACATGTTTTCTTTCTTTCTTAACTCATATCATGTATTCTTCAATTTGTGATATGGTTTTCTTTAGAATGTCAGGCTAAGTTATTTTTATGGTTATAGGTGAACTTTGAACCCTAAATTATCATTTAATTAAATTGATTTTCAAACCTCTATTTTTTTTAGAGTTGATTATATTCTCCTACTCACTTCATGATTATGGTAGTAATGTGACATGTTTGGATTGACCATCCTTATATTTCATGTTATAGCTGATTACTAGATTTAGGATTATAATGTTCATTATCCTTTATCCATATATAGTAACTTATGTGCAAACTTAATGGTCAAGTTTTGATTGTATGCAAAGAAGAATATAACCTAAGTCACTTAGTCCTATGTTAGAGACCAAAACTTAGATCAATCTGTCCTTCTAATTGCAATTGTTAATTGAACTTAGTGGATGTTCTCTATGTCAATTAGTGATTAGAATAGGTTAATAGATGTTCCTTAATCTATTTAAAAGAAGGTGGTAATAGAATGTTTCATTGCCTAAGATTGGTAACTATAAAAGGAGAATTGGAGGCTAAAATTGAGAACTAATTGCATGATATAATTTGATGGGGAAAAGGGATCCCATAACCAGTTTTAATTGATTTCAACAAAATAGCATCATTTGCTTTTGTTTGTTTTTTTTTATTTTTGCATAATTTTTTTTATATAATTTTTGTTTAAATTATAGAAACAACAAACCCCCCCCAATTTTGTGTTACTTTGTCTTTTAGAGTTTATTAGAATCAGAATCTAAAATAAGCTAAATAATTAAATTAATTCAATTCCTCGTGGATCGACCCTTTGTTCATTACTAAACTAATTTTTCCTAAACCAAGCAAAGGTTTTTAATTTGATAGTTTAACGACATATCACTTACAAAATGAAAGCAAAAGAAAAGAAAGAAGAGCAGAGGAGAATAGAAGAGAGAAAAATGAAAAAAGTTGGAGATGAGTCTTCGCGTCTCTGTTTTCTCCCTTCTTATCATACTCAACATGTGAATATCTAACATTACCCTTGAGTCCAAGTTAATCCTCTACCTCTTAGCTTTAAGTGGACAGCCAATTTGCTTAATTTGGACTTGAAATGAGAGAATTATGGCCTAATCTTTGTAGCATGTCTAGGTTGTACCCCTATTCGTATCAGTCAAATTCAATAGCCAATAAGTCCATGAAGATGTCATTATTTTGGAGAGTGATCTCATATAAATTGAAGCTTTATGTCTTAGCTTTCAAATGACACTAGTTTCACCTTAATCCAATGTCTACAACTCAAGTTATGGCCCCAATTAGTGCACACTGCTCAGGATCCAGTGCAACATCCTTGTTGTAACTTTGTGGCCCAATTCATCCTAATAGACATTTGAATTAGTTTTTGACTTCTTCATCAAAGTTGTAGATCTTTCTCTCAGCCTTCCTACAATATAAAATTTGTAATTTTTAGAGATCGACAACTCAAGATATTCTCAAAAAATAGAAATAGTATAAATTTGTAATAATGCTGAAAAATACAACTAAGCCCAATTAGAGTCCAAACTCATAAAATATGTCTAATATTGATCAATTAAGTACAAAAGAGATCCAATAAACTAAATATGAGGGTTAATCCATGAATCAAAATGTTACTTATCAGCACAACAACTCCAAGCAGCTATAAACTTAGCTTCAGCAGTAGACAAGGCCACACTATTTTGTTTCTTACTATGCCAAGAAACTAAAGCACTACCAATCAATTGACATGTTCCACTAGTGTTTTTCCTATCCATTTTGCAACCGACAAAGTCTGAATCAAAGTAACCTATTAAACTACATGAGGTTCCCTTAGGATACCATAATCCTATATTAATCATGCCTAGTAAATATCTCATTATCCTTTTTACAATACCAAGATGTGATTCCTTAGGATTAGCTTGATATCTAGCAGATATGCATACACTGAACATTATATTTGGCCTACTGGCAGTGACATAAAGGAGAGAATCAATCATACCTCTATACTTTGTCACTTCTACAGGCTTACCTCCATTATCTTTATCCAAGTAGCATGAAGTACTTATGGGTGTAGCTATTTCCGTTGCATTTTCCATCCCAAACCTTTTGAGTAACTCCTTGCAATATTTTGATTGATTTATAAATATTCCATCTTTTGCTTGCTTGATTTGAAGTCCAAGGAAGAAATTAAGTTCTCCCATCATGGCCATCTCAAATTCACTTTGCATTATCTTAGAAAATTCTTGACACAAAGAATCATTAGTGGTACCAAAGATAATATCATCTACATATATTTGTACCAAGAGAATATCATGCTCTTTATTTTTAATAAATAGTGTAGTTTCAACTTTTCCTCTTGAAAAACCTTTTTCTATGAGCTATTTACTCAATCTATCATGCCAAGCTCTAGGAGCTTGTTTTAGCCCATAAAGAGCCTTTTTCAATTTGAAAACATGATTGGGTAAATCAAAACTTTCAAAACCGGGACGTTGATCAACATACGCTTCTTCTTGTATATAACTTTTTAGAAATGCACTTTTCACATCCATTTGATAAAGTTTAAAATCCATGATAGATGTAAATGCAAGTAACATTATAATGGCTTCTAAACTAGCTATAGGAGCATATGTTTCTTGTAACGTCCCGATTTCCGACCTACTACCTAGAATTTCCGATTTCCGACTTTGTTAATTTGATGGCTTAATTTTCCGACTTCCGACCTCATCTCAGCAAGTTGGATTTATTTCGGATCTTCGGCTTCATCCCAAATCCCAAATGAAGTGGCATTATTTACGATTTCCGACCTTATGCTTCAATACATAGAATACGAGTTCCGACTTCATGATTGATGGTTCAACCAAAATAAGACACGATTCCCGACCCACAAGTTAATGGACGCAAGATCGGATCTCTGAGTTGGTCTCTAAGTTCGACCAAAATTTATACGGGTTCTGACCTCATACTTTATTCTGGAGTTTCACATAAAAACGGACATGATTTCCGATCTCCAAACTGACATCCAGGTCTCCAATGAGGATTATTACCGATTTCCGTTTTCATCTTCAACTTGCGGCATGATTTCCTACTTCCTACCTTGCTTCCAAGTTTCGAATAAACCAGACAAGATTTCCTCAAGTCACAAACAAAATGGCACGAGTTCCAACTTCAAGCATAATGGAGACGAGTTCTGATTTCAGGTAGAACAAAAGCGTATCCCACTTTTGGGACAGCGTGGAGAGTAGCTTGTGGGACGACGTGGAGAGCAAATTGGCCACAAAAGTGAGAGACATGGCCGAACTTCAACCACAAAACTCCAACCAATCAACACCACAACTCTCATGTATTTAAGTTAGACTCCCCTCCTCATTTTCAGCTGATTTACGCCACTTTCTTTCCCTCTTGCTCCAACCTTCTTCCTTTCTCCCTCTCAATCTACTCTATCAAATCTCCAAGCTTTGTCAAGATTCCATCAATTCAAATATCACACCCCAAAGAGGTAGGATTCCATTCTGTTCTTGAATTACTTGCACTATGATTGCATGAAATTGTACTCTTCTTCATGTATTTGATGGATTATTGGATGTATTATGATGAATTATGATAGGATTAATAGGAAATCTTGAGTTAGAATTAAGGTTAGAAGAAGAAAACTAGGAGAAGTGAAGGTTTGGAATGCTGTCTAGTTGAGGAATTCCACGGCAGTCTATACGGCAGAGTGTACGGCTCTGCCTACAGCCAGTTAAATCCGATGGAACTATTTTTAGATGAAAGTAGACATTCAGAGCTTTCCATAGATATATCATACAAGGTCTTTGGATTAGTATTGAGAGAGATATGAATTTTTGAAGTTTGACCTAGGAATCAGGACTTTCATCTTGGCAGGGTGACTTGAGGAGGGTATAACCCACCCTATTCAACTCCAAATTGAGCGAAACCAATTTTGTTAGAAATCTTACACATAGAGGAACATTCCAATTAAAATTTCAAGTTTGTTATAACCCCAATTGATCCCAGTGGTTCGAGGAAGTTACCCTATGTCCAAACCGAGCCAAGATAGAGTAGCTCAGAAAAATGGAATTTCAGGACTTATAACTCAACCTATACTAAAGCAAATGAAATGAAACTTGTGGCAAATGAAAGGTTGTCTTGTTAGCTTCAATATGAGACCAATTTCGTATAATTTGAGCTTAGTTTCGATTTTTAGTGAATTTATACTTCTAGGAGTGTAATTCGGGCCAGTGACTGAGCAGGCTTAGGTAAAATTTGAATATCCTGAGTTATATAGATCAAAATGATGTGGGACCAAAGAGGTTAGAAAGTAGACATATAGATCTATGATATATCCAAAATTCAAGTTTAAATGAGTTGAATAGAGGTAAAGGTGACTTATGCACAATTCGGGCAGAACTGGATAGAATTGGCGGAATGACCAAATTGATAGTTATGAAGTGTTAGTGGGCATATAAGGTTTGGAGTTGAGGATTATGAGTTTTATATTGATAGATATGTTAAGTTGATTATATTGCTATGGCTGGTTTGTCGTGAGAAGGGCACTATTCATGGAAAAGCGGGATGATCCACGATGTGCTGGGGATTTACGTCTATGAAAACTAGGAATATTTATACGAGGGTAAATTTAAGTATGATATGAGTTATGACGTATATGAAAATAAAGGATGAAGCATATGTATGAGTACATTCAGCATGCCTATGCATGATCATATATGAGAATAACAAAGCATGAGTATAATGAATGTAAATCCCTTCACTCGGAGGCAGTTAAATGAGATCCCTCCCTTGTGAAAAGCGGATTAAATGATAAAATGCGAATCCCTTCACCTGGAGGCAATTGCACATTGAATCCCTCCCGGTGAAGGTAGTTAAAAGATAAAAATATGAATCCCTTCACTTGGAGGCAGTTGTACTTGAATCCTCCCCAGGCCAGGCTACCCTCTACCTTGGAGTGCATTGGTCGGATGAGATTCCTCACTTTGAGGCCACGTGACTAGAAGAGATCCCTTGAATTAGAGGCATGTGACTGTAATGAGATCCCTCCAAGACTAGAGGCACGTGAATCCGCAGCGGGTGAGTCGATTGTGGCCACGGCGGTCCTCGCGTAGCTGACGAGCTCACTGCCAGGCAATACCCAAGAGGCGATCGCACCCTAGGGATGGCGACACATAATGCCTAGGTGTGCCAAGTAAAGGCTAAAGACTAAAGACTAAAGATTTAAAATATATGTAATCACCCCACTCACATGAGGCATGGCATCGACCCAGTTAGTGTGAGTATCGGGGACAAAATTTACATGAGGCAGCATACTTGACTAGTAAGTACCAAAGGAAGATCCCATATTCCTAAGGAACGTGACATAGCGATCACGCTCTGATGGGGTATGACATGGCGATCATACTCTGGAATATGGCATGTAAAGATTTTATGATGAAAAAGAAAGATGAAGAAAGAGAAGTAAATTTTATGTATATGCATAAATTTAAGTACGAGTAAAGTTATGTGCAGATGTTATGTTCCCAGCATATTGATGCTAAGTGTGTTTTAATATGCTGCAGTTATTATTCATGATATCATATTTAAATTGATTTTTTATGGGTTCTCCCAAATGCCAAGTGTATGATTAAAATGAATTTTGCTTCGGATAATATATATATTTTTCAAAAGGTAAAATTAAACAATTTGTACAGCATGTTCACCTTTTTCAAAATAATCAAGGCAAGCCCAGAATGACAACAATGATGATATTATGTAAGATAATTAGAGAATCCTACTGAGAATTTATAATTCTCACTCCTATTTCCGTGTTGTCTCCAGATAGTTTCAAAAGTTTCCGAAGACGGCTGAAGTTACTATCAGACAAGGTCCGCTTAGGTAACAGTAACAACTCCAAGGTATGATACTATGACTTAAGCATAGTACTGTACTTGGGAGGGTGTTACATTTCTTCATAATATATTCCTTCTTCTTGATTATATCCTTTAGCTACTAATCTAGCTTTATTTCTTATTATGACACCATTTTCATCAAGTTTGTTCCTAAAGACCCATTTGGTGCCTATGACAAGATGATCACTAAGCCTAGGCACAAGTTCCCAAACTTGATTTCTTTCAAATTGGTTTAATTCTTCTTGCATAGCTAATATCCAATGTTCATCAATAATGGCTTCATCTATGTTTTTAGGTTCAACTTGAGAAACAAACGCCATATGGTTACATGCATTTCTAAGAGAGTTTTGAGTTGCTACCCCTTTTGAGATATCACCTATGACATTGCCAAGTGGATGATGTCTTGAAATCTTCCACGCTTTTGGAAGATTGATTTCCCTTGTTTGCTCTTGTTGTGGCATTTCTTTGTCATTTTCTTCCTCTTTCTTTTGCTCTTTTTCTTTGTCATTAATGTGAGTGTTTTCCAAGGTTTCTACAACATCATCAATAATATCCTTTCTTGGACCAAGAAGGTTAGTCTCATCAAAAGCAACATGTATAGACTCTGCTAAAGTCATAGTTCTCTTATTATAGACCCTATATGCTGTGTTATGCAATGAATAACCAAGAAATATTCCTTCATCAGATTTAGCATCAAATTTGCCTAGGTTATCATTTCCATTATTTAAAATAAAGCATTTACACCTAAAAATATGAAGGTGGGATATGTTTGGCTTCCTTCCTTTATATAGTTCATAGGGGATTTTCTTTAAAATTGGTTTGATTAGGGCTCTATTCATTACATAAGATGCGGTACCCACTGCATCTGCCCAAAGATACTTAGGAAGGTTTAATTCATTTAGCATAGTTCTTGTCATTTCTTCCAAAGAGCGATTTTACCTTTCAACTACTCCATTTTGTTGTGGAGATCTTGGGGCAGAAAAATTATTCTCAATGCCATGTTCATCACAAAAAGTTTCAAAAGGCTCATTTTCAAAGTCCCCACCATGATCATTTCTTCTGGATGCAATGTTGAGATTTTTCTCATTTTGGATAACCTTAGCAAGTTTTCTAAATGCTCGAAATGCCTCACTTTTATGAGCTAGAAATAATGTCCATGTAAACCTAGAACAATCATCCATTATCACAAAAGCATAGTAATTTCCTCCAAAACTCATAGTTTTAGGAGGACCAAAAAGATCCATATGCAACAATTGCAAAGGCCTAGATGTTGAAATAATATTCTTTGACTTAAGAGATACTCTTACTTGTTTACCCTTTTGACAAGCATCACAAAGCTTGTCTTTCTCAAATATGAGTTTTGGTAATTCAATTACTAACTCTTTTGTGACTAGCTTATTTAAGTGATCCATGTGAATGTATGCAATTCTTCTATGCCATAACCATGAATCATCTTCCTTACTCATGAGACATTGAATATTATTTGAGGAAATATTGTTTAAGCTAATCATGTATACATTTTCTACTCTATATCCAATAAACTTAATTTTCTTATCACTATTGCCTTCTACAATGCAACAATTTGAATCAAAGATAACTCTATTTCCTTTATCACATGATTGACTAATACTACGTAAACTATGCTTAAGACCATCAACAAATAAAATATTTTCTATAGAGATAGAGGGAGTTTTACTAACTTTACCAACTTCGAGTATTTTTCCTTTGTTGTTGTCTCCATAGGTCACATGTTCATACTTCTTGGGTGTAAGGTGTGAGAATTTTGATGCATCTTCGGTCATGTGCTTAGAGCAACCACTATCAAGATACCAATTTGAGCTCTTGACTTTTAGGCACACCTACATCACAAATTTCAACCTTGGATTTAGATAACCAGATTTTCTTAGGTCTTTGGTTGTTAGACTTAAGTAAAATACTCTTGGGAACCTGCATCATTTTCTTACTACCACGTCCATTCTTTCTAATATAACATGTTGATGCACTATGCCCTTTCTTGCCACAATAAAACATGTTATGAAAGGAAAGCTAGAGGCAGATGATAAAGAAAAGAAGTTTTTATAGTACTTTGGTTGTCTCTTCGGATTATATCCTAATCCGGCCATATCAAACACACATCTTTGTTTTCCCAATAATATATCTAAGTTATTTCTACCAAGTGTGAACTTAGCAAGTATATTTTTCAAATCATTAATTTCTTTTTCAAAATTTTTTCAAGATGAGCATGAAAATGATGTAGTTGTATTCTCATATGATAGACATTTAGAGCAACTAGAGTTTGCATCAATTAATCTAAGAGTTTCATTTTCAATTTTCAGTTCCTCTAATTCTTTGTTCAACCTAGAAATCTCTTTGTCTAAAGATGAAATAATTTTCTTAGAGGAAGCAACAAGTTGGGTACACCTCAAGGATTCTTCATGCAAATCATTAAAGGATCTTGTAACTCATCAAATGAAGGAGAGAGATCAAGATTAGAAGACTTTACCTCTTTATCACTATCACTATTTGTGTCCATAAGACTAAGATTTGCAACTTCATTTTCAGAGTCACTAGATGAATCTGTCATTTTTCTCCTAAGTTATATATACCTTCTTGCCTTTCTTTTCTTTGATTGATTTCTTTGCTAGTTTCTCCATTCTCTTTAAATAAATTGGACAATCCTTCTTCATATGGCTAGGTTGACCACATTTATAGCACTTTTGTGTAGATGAAGCATCTTCTCCCTTGTTGAGATTTTTCTTTGGTGGAAAAGGACTTCTTTGGTTTCCCTTCTTCCTAAGAAATCTTCCAAACTTCTTCACAAGGAGACTAAAGTTTTCATCATTTTCTTTAAAATCCTTCTAAATTATCTTTCTCATCCTCATCACTTCCTTTTTGCATAGAGGAGGTGGCCTTTAGAACTATTCCCTTCTTCATTTTGGCATTCTTCTCATGTTGATTGAGTCTATTGAGTTCCAACTCATGCTCTTGAAGTTTCCCAAATGGAGTAACAAGAGTCATTGTAGCCAAGTTCCTTGATTCTGCTATTGCTGTCATCTTTGGCTGCCATTGCCTATTCAAACATCTCAAAACTTTGTTAATTACGTCTTCATTTGGAAATGTTTTTCCCAATGAAGTAAGATGATTGACAGTATGAGTAAATCTCTTTTGCATATCTTGAATACTTTCATTTTGATTCACTCTAAAAAGTTCATACTCATGTATGACAGTGTTAATTCTTGCCCTCTTAACTTCACTAGTACCTTCATGAGTAACATGTAAGGTGTCCCACGTTTTTCGTGCCGTTTTATAATTTGACACATGAAAAAATTCATCATGTCCTAAGGCAAAGGTAATTATATTCTTTGCTTTCAGATTATATTGGACCTTCTTTTTATCCTCTTCAATCCATTCACCCCTAGGCTTTTTAACAATTTTTCCATCAACTAACTTAGTTAGTACAAAAGGCCCTTTTTCCACAACATCTCAGACATCTAAATTAATGGCTTCAATGAAAATTCTCATACGAATTTTTCAGTATGAATATCCGTCCCCATTAAAAACAGGTGGCCTATTAATAGAAGAACCCTTTGACAAAAAGGAGTTTGAGGAAGCCATTACTTCTTGAAGCAGTTAGGCCTTTACAAGAATTGAACTATGATACTACTTGTTACCAAGTGGCCTCAAGAGCTCAAGAGGGGGGTGAATTGAGTTCTAAAGATTTTCACAATCTTTTTACAAAAATCCCCTTTTTTGATTCTTTGTTGGTGTAAAATGTTAAAAGAATGCCTAAGTGAGTGTGAGTGTGAGTAAATCAATAAAAGTTATTGAAGTGAAAGATTAATATAGATAAATAAGACAGTGAATTAAACTTTGCAATAATATAAAGAGTCAAGGGAAGAGATAATCAAACATAGATTTATCCTAGTTCAGTCACCCCTATAGCCTATGTCCAGTCCCTATAACATCTGCGATTTCCGACTTCCGACCTCATTAGTATTCACGATTTCCGACTTCATCTAGAGTCTTATGGACTGGCTTATTTTTTCGAATTCCGACCTTATGTGTATAGTATACGAGTTCCAACCTTAGGCGAATTAGAATGTACACGAAATACGACGTCCGAGTTTATCTCAACCAGAAACGGATGCAAGATCAGATCTCTGAATTAGTCTCCAAGTTCGAGCAAAACTTTCACGAGTTCCGATCTCGAGTTTATTTCTAAGAGATTTTCATCTCTCTATTTTCCAGATTTCTGAGTTCTGAGATTAACTTTGGAGTTCCGAGATTCTATAAGTTCCGATTTCCTGGAACATAAGATTAATGGTTTTGACTCCCGATCTTCGGTGTCATGCTTAGAACCGATTCAAGTTTACTAATGTCCTCGACTTCCGGATTTAAGTGCTTGGTTTCACATCCGACTTTGCTTTCAAGTTTCGAGTAAACTAGACAATATTTCTGAGTTCTGATTTCGAACATATTGGAAGCGAGTCCCACTTTTAGGCGATGAGGAGCAGTGCCTTACAAAAAGGGCGCGTGGAAACGAATTACGTCACAAAAAGAGGGCAACGTGGAGAGCATTTTGGTCACAAAAAGAGAGAAAGGTTGGCTGAAATTCAGCCTTGTGTTTTGAGGCCAATCAAAACCTTCCAAGTTAACTACCACTCATGCCTATATAACATATTCTCCTCCTCTCATTCAGACTCCCTTCTACGTTACCTTCTCCCTCACTTCAGCTCTCTTTTTCTCTTCACTCACTGAACTCCATCAAAGCTCCAAGCTCAACAAGGACTTGATAGCCCCAACCCCAAAAACAAGCCAAATCACTCATAGTAGGAAGTAGAGGTTTTCTTCTTGCTTGATTTTCTGACTCTTGGATGATTGATGGTGATTTAATTCCTTAAATTTGATATGTTGATTGACTGATTATGATGAATTATAGCTGGTTTATTGACTGTTTGTGAGATTAAAACTAAATTGGAAACAAGAAAGGATGAAGATAGAAAGAGTTGAGAGGCTGGAAGACTCAAAACCCTCGGCAGTCCGTATGGTGGAGTGTACGGCTTCGCCTCCTACCGTTTAAAAATGTGAAACTAGACATCTAGGGCTTTCCATACATATATCATATAAGGCCATTGGATTACTAATAAGAGAGATATGAATTTTTGAAGTTTAACCTAGAAATCAGGACACTCACCTGGGCAGTATGGGTTGAAAAGGGTGTAACGCACCCTATACAACTCCAAATTGAGTGAAACTAATTTTGTTGGAAAGCTTACACCTAGCAGAACATCATACAAAGAAATTCCAAGTTTGTTATCATCTCAGTTGTTCCCAGTGGTTCGAAGAAGTTACCCTATGTCTAAACCAAGCCAAAACAGGGCAGTTCAGGCAAGTTAAGTTTTGGGGCTTATAACTCGAGCCCTACTAAGGCAATTGAAATGGAACTTTTTGTATATGGAAGTTTGTCCTGTTAGCTTTGATAAGAGACCCATTTCGTGTAATTTGAGCTAGTTTTTGATTTTTAGTAGATTTTTACTTTTGAGTGTGCAATTCTGGCCAGCCACAGGGCAGGCCGGGATAAAACCTGAATAACTTGAGTTATGGTTATCAGACAGATAGGACTAAAGAGGTTAGAAAATAGACACATAACACTTTAACATATTCAAAATTGAGGTCCAAATAAGTTAAATAGAGATTATGGCATGATTTACAAAAACTGGATTGAATACAAGTAGTGAGACAGTAAACATGTTTTAAAGTGCAATACTTGTGCCTTAAATTTGATGATTGTAACATGAATAAAATATGTTGAATTATGAATGGTATGAGATGATTTCTTTGATGAGTTGATATGCTGAGTGCTGGCATTATTCATGGGGAAGCGAACACGTTCCATTATACCACCAAAATTACAGTAAAATATATGCGTGAGTTAAGACATACATGTTGATGTATGAGCATTTTGAAGAAATTTATGAAAGTCATGTTATGAGGCATATAGAGATTATGCTATGATGAAAGTTCCATAATACTTGGGCCAGTCTCGGAATAAGGTTAAGGGGAATAGATCGGTAGGAAGTCGGGGAAAGAAAACCCGGCATTCCTGTATAGGAACGAGCTCGATCCTGAAAAGCAGACTATTACCCAGGAGTCTAAAGTGGCCAAGAACTCCCAGGGGACCAAATGATGGAAAAGTTTATAAAGAAATGTTCAAGAGCAAGTTTTGCAAGATTGCGTTATTGTTTGTTAAATTAAGCACTACTGGTATGTTCAATATTCTGAGTATTGTTGATATCTATATATTGTTAATATTAGTTTATTCTGTTTCTTATATTGTCTTAAGTAAAACTGGACCCTGCCTTGGACTAGACATTTTTCCCAACCTTATTGAATATGAATAGTTAAGTTTAAATTCATGTTTTTTTTTTTAATTAAATCAAACCCGAAGCGGTGAGAATGAAGCAGCGTTAGTTAAATGTCATGCATGAACCCTACTGAGAATTTTCTTAAATTCTCACCTCGTTTTGTATTTCCCGCATCATTCTCAGACCTTGGTGATGGACTCCACGGCCACCCTTTTCATTAAGATCCCAGGTTTGTAGCTTCATCATGATCCAGTAGTAGACTCTCTGTATATAGCCGGTTCTTGTAACTTCCGCCTTTACCTATTTAGCGATAGGAACTTTGCTGTCCCTTTACATCATCCTGCATTCGATCCTGCTACTCCTTACATCGCCATCCCACTACACATGGCGCACCCACCTCCAATTCCTCCTGTATCCGCAGCACCTGCAGCTTCTGCTGACCTTGCACCCAAGTCACCTCCGCAGGCGGTTTCAAACATACCACTTAGCTCAGAGAGTGACCCTTCCGAGACCACCGGCTCATCACCCTCTTCCTCCTCGGGACCCAGTGCAGATTACTCTCCCGCCGAGCCTGGCATGGCCAATGGCTATCTGATGGAGTAGGCCAGCCGCAGGAGCCTTTGTATAGTATGACCCTTTTTGACAGCACGTAGGACTAGCAGTAGGTTTGGAATGTCCTATGAGGACCCATAGGATCATTTTGATTAATACGGGCCTTATGTCTTTTTGGTACGCCAGCCCCACTTATGTGTTCCACTTTGAAACTCTATACGTAAACTGAAGCAGTGGTTATATATATATATATATATACGGTTGACAGCAAATGTGTTATTTGTTCTTATCTTTTCTGTTGTGATAAATTAAACTCTGCCACGTTCATTATATAGCGTTACATTTCTTCCGTTACAAAAAAAAAAAAAAAACAAAGAGAGAGAATGATATGGATAAACGAAAAGTAAGCAGTATGTTAACACGGTGACACAGTCTACTTAATTTCATGCTATGACTTAAGCATAACATTAAATTGGTAGGGTGTTACAGTCCCCAAAGCAACTGCTCAGGATTTTTCACTATTCTCCAACTCTTCAAGGCATTTGAAAACTTTTGCAATCCTTTGAGCACTCACACTCTTGAGAATCCTGACCCTAGTGCTTGAGTCACTCAAGAACAAAGGGATGCCTCCCCCTCTCTTACAAGTTCTCAGAAAGGAAGAAAATATAAAATTCACTATCTGCTTAGAGTAGATGTCACAAAGTGAAGCACTGGGAAGTTTTCAAGAGATAATGCTTTTTTGCCACAAAACTTGATAGAAAAATCAAGGGATAAGAAAGATGATTAAGAGCAATTGATGCTTAGTTTTTCCTTTTTGAAAATCTGTCATTCAATAGGTATTTATAGACCTCAGAAACATGCTTGCCACTGGGGAATTTTATCCCTTAAAGACATGACTTTTCAAAACTAGCCGTTGTGGGTGTTCAACTACTTTGTAATCGATTACATTGTATAAAAATACAGTTTTGGGTAAAAATTAAGAACTTTCTAATCGATTACAATTTATAGTAATCGATTACCAGAATGACAGTTTGCAAATTATGCTAAGAAAACCACTTGTAATCGATTACAAAACAATTGTAATTGATTTCTAGAATTACATTTCCCAAATTATGCTATGAAAACCAATTGTAATCAATTACAAACATTGAAAGTGCTTGTAATCGTGACTTGATTATTTTCGCTTTTAAGTGAAGTCTATTGTGCCTTATTCTCAACCTAATTTCTTCAAGAAACATTATTTTAGTATAGTTTCCTTTCAAATCAAAGTTTATTGTTAAGATTTAAATAAAAACTTGTTTAAACTAATTTTAAGAATAACTTGAATCTTAATCAAGATAATGGCCAATAAATTTACCAAAGGAAAACTTTTAACAAAAAGAACCCAACTCCTAATAATCTAATCATGTGAATTTTGGACTCATTCTTCTTCAATGTTTGTGCTATTTTGCCTACAACCATTGATATTCTTTTGGTATCATCAAAACCTGCAATATAATCAATTACAGTAACTTTTGCCGATCCTGACTTTTTTGTTCTGGGTCCAACATATCATTATTTGTTAGGGAGATCACTAGTGAGTCGAATTTGTTGGATTAAGAAATTAGAACGATGGGTTGCTCATTGTAATCTATCATTTGGCAAGGACGAATAAAATAAAAGGCCCATGATCCTTTGTGAGGCTAGTAAATTCCAGTGGTGTTAAAAAATGTCTTGAGCTAACATTGGCATTGGATCTTTGCCAAGAGAGTTAGATGTAACTAAATAACGTTGAATTGATGAAGAAGAACTCACAAATTTAAGATCTGGGGTAGGATTCATGTAGTCCTTGACATAATTGAGAAGTAGGTCCTCCTAGAATTCATTTTGCATCACATCTTCCTGTGGATAAATTATTATTGATAGAGTAGGATAATTGGTGCAACTAATGTATGATTTAACGGGCAGTAAAGGTTGTACACATACTACAAATGAAGGTGGGAGTGCCCATACTATCATAGTTGTCGAATGCTGTTGTTCCCACATGCACTTCAATGCCTTGAGCTTTATAATCTATTAAAATAATACATCAGTCAATTATGCGCTCCCGAGTAGGAGTTCAGAAATATACATGACATGTATAATGTTACCTAATCTTTGGGGACTGTTCCGGGGCATATGCTCATCATATCTCTTCTTGTTATTGTGGTTTTCCCCATCTTCACAAGCACCTCACTAGTAATATGCAGAATGAATGAAATATATTTCATTTTTCACACTACCAATGGTTCATGGGATAATTGCCAATAAAAATGAAAGATGAAAGAAGACATATAACAAACACCATACTTCGGATTGTTGGCTGCACAGAAGATATATGCACTGATCTCTGCGGGCTCCTTCATTAGCTTCATGTCTGGAGTAGGTTTGAAAAGGCACCGTATATGCAAAAAATAAAAAAACGATGGCCTTCTAATAGTTAGCATTAGAAGTGTTGTGCAGAAATGTTGTTGATTACGTGTTCGCGTTCAATACCTTGGGGATGGAAATAGAGTACTCTACTTTCTGCATTTTGGTGTTTCCGTTGGAACGCCCTCCATTGTCGAGGGTGGGTTCATGCGCAGTCATATTTGCTTGGCGAGCTGGATTGGTTGGAGCTGAAAACATAATGTAGGATTGAAGGTTTTGAGTCTTGTTCTTGTAGTTGACTATAGAGGTGTGGTTGACACCTTGGGAGCAACTCCAGCACGTTATCTCGTAGGTGGAAGTGCCTGTTACATTGAAAACATTGACCCATAATGGTGGAAGTATTTTAGCACCAATTCAGAGATTTTTTTTTTATCGTCAGGCAAATTTTATCTATAAATTATTGCAATTTATCGATAATTTATGCAAAATCTATGCGAACAAATTGTTTTTGTAAGGCTATGGATTATCGGACAATGTGATAACAAAAACCATAAACAAATATACGGAACGAAATGAAAAAGCAGAAAGCAATATTCAAGGGGCCTATATTGAAAATCGAATAAACCCAATTGTGGATTGGGAAGATGAGATAGAGATTTGGTGGGCCCAAAATAGATTTGGTTAGAACACAGTATCCATCCATTAACCAAAAAGGCCAATTCATTGATATTGACATTTTAATGAAAAAAAATTGAAATTTAGTGGGCTCAAAATGAATGGGCCAAGAGAAAAATTTTGTCAAAAATGCCCAGGATGCCGAATTCATTCAACTACTAGATGGGTTGGGCCGAAGTACCTGTGGTGTGGAAGGCCTTTTGAAATTGTTCCAGTCGTTGGTTTGTGGTGGCTTGCCTTTCGGGAATGAAGCTTCTTGTGTATTGAGTTTGGATTTGCCCTTAATGCAAGACATTCCAATTCTACCAGCATTTTCTACATGTGGAGGGAGCTATGTAGTACCTGATTTGTAGCTTTCGCCGGATTCAGATGGGTTGGTGTGTATCATTACGACGTTAGCATCTCCGTCGGAGACTTCGGTTATGACGTTCACATCGTCTTCCTTTATCGGGCTACATCTTAGTCTTCTCTTCAACCGGTGAAGACCCTTTTTGGATTTTGGTTGAGGATTTCTCTTGTTATTGTCACCCTCAAGTTCACCCCCTAAAGAATAGCTCGTCAATTCTTTGAGCGTCCTCCATACTCTTCATTTTTCTTGTAAATTTGGTCGTCGTGGCAAACCATGTATTGTAGCGTTGTTTGCGATCTAATCATGACAAATGAAGTTTTCTATAGCTCGTCAATCTTTCGCTCAAGGGCCTACAACAACCTGATATCTATTGGGTGTTATTTCTACTTTGCACAGTTTGTACCCTGAATAACTACGAATGACATATATTGTCGAATGCTAATAAGTATAAATAAAGGTTTGGTCGTTTAATTAGTTGGACCCATTGTAATATCCACATATTAGCTTCTCTATTCGCAATTTTCAAAATACACATATAAGCCCCTTAACATGATGTGGGTTTTGTTAGATTAATGATTATTAAATGGCAGTTTCTTATGCCTTTTTGGCCTATATTTGAATAATTTTAGTTGTCATAACATGACTATTAAGCTTATGCGAGGTCTACTGTTACCTGAAATGCTTGTAAAATCTTGTCTAGCACATCATGTCAGACAGTGTTGCTCGATTCCTTCGATGGGGCATGGACATTGAAACCCTTGCAGCGAAACAGCTTATAACATTAGCCACGTTCATTCTGGTCGATATGAAATAAATATTTTGGTTGATGTGCATTAAGCTACTCTCATAATATCATACCATAGAGTGCACATCTGCTGTCTTGTCCACGGTTCCAGCCTTTGGGAAAGGTTGCCAAACCACATCATTTACATCCCTATTCGATATTGAAATGGGGTAAGTGGGGTGAGTTATGGATATTGATGTAATACGAGACATTAAATGTGAAGACAATTAGCTAACAAGTTGGCCATGGTCACCGTTGGAGTTGCATTGAAGTCTTCCTGCACTCTCTCCTTCTCAATGTGCACAAAATAGAGTAAAGATAAAAAAAGAAAATAAACCACGTACAAAAATTCAATGCGCGTAGGTGATTGATGAGATGGTTCAGTCTATGTTTAAGAGGAATGGGCGTAGGTAAGTGGGAACACTTGGATTTATCATTGTTAAGAGTCAATGGGTCCGAAGCATTTAGTGCAAACAATAACAAGATAGGAAGGCCTTTTGCCTTTCAATTAAGGGGGTTAGTAATTCTATGCACTGGTTAGGAATGTTTTATTGCACCTGGGCACCGTTGGCACGATAGTTATTAGGCCGTATTTGCGTAATTAATTCGTGTTCATCCAATTGAATATGTTGTCGAGGGAGAAAAGCAAGAGGTTTTTCTCTCCTTTCAATTTGTACAAGTTGTATGTTGAAGATGATTCGGGTCCCAATGGTGGACATGCTGCTCCTACAACCTTCTACTAGGTTGAAAGGTACAAGATTTGCATGGGTTTGGTTGGCAACCCTAACACTTTGCTATTTGTCCCCCACTTTCTTGCCCATATACTGCAAATGTTATTCAATACAGGGGACTAATCTCATTTTACGCTTTTTGTTTTAGTAGCGAGTCGAGAAAAAAAAAACTAATCGTGCTATTTAGTATAAGAAATGACAATGGCTAATTTTTTTATAATTTCGTACAGTTTGCACATGGTAATGTCTAAATATTAGGTTTTGTAGTGATTTTACCTATTTTCGTATACAGCGAGGAAAAGTTATTAGACCAAATTTCAATGCATGCGAACATGGTGTAACTATTTTTTTCGCATTTCTTATTATTAATCTATGTATATATAGTTATCCAAATGTTCAGGTCCAAACCATATGGAGTTGGAGGTTTCATTAATTCAATAAAATTCTCTTAACTTTTTTACTGTTAAGCCAATTAGGGTTAGTTTTATAATCGAAAAGTTCTGAATTCTCAAAAATAAAAATAACAGTTGTTGACACATAAGCAGTGATTTGTAAATTATTGAGCACATGGTTAATGTTTTAAATAGATAAAAAAATAAAAAAGATATTTAGATATATGCTAATATTAAAGTAGATGAAGCTTAATTTGTACCCATAAGAAAAGTATTGCAATATTTGTACTGTGTATAAACCTTCGCATGTTGAAACCTTCGCATTTACTACCACAATGAGTAGGTGGTGGTGCATTCAGACATCTGCATAATGCTTCAAAGGTCTATATAACCAAGCCATCAGATCTGCTCCTTGTCCATGCATTACACAATGTCCGCTTGAGATCGTTTGAAGGAGCCAAAACCATATGGGATCTCGTTGCAATCACTAGCCAGATGGACATAAATTTTATGTTGTTTTTAAAGGTAGAAAACCAAGGATTTACACTTCATGGATTGATTGTCACTCACAAGTTCTTAAGTTCAAAGGCACTACTTACCAATCCTATCTGACGTACGAGGCAGCAAAAGCTGCATGGTTAGCTGCCTTCCGCTGCCTCGATGGATGGTGGCAACAACAACCACGAAGCACATCACCATAACATTGATGCACCTACAGCAACCCGAATTGGTCAGTTGATGATTACTAACCCAATATTGATATTCACTTGTTGAGTTGTAGTGCCTTGCTTCATTTTGGAAAAAATAAAAAATGAAAAAGAAAGAGATATCCCAAGTATCTTACATTGTTTTTATCCTTGAATTTACATTTTCTTTAACCAAAATAATTTCAACTTATGTTCAATGTCTAGAATAACATAGCCCACTCAACTTTGTTATCCTTTGATTTTGTCCATCATGCGGCTATTATTAATTTTATTCAATTAACTTATTCTTTTATACATTTAGAATATTCTTTTACAAGGACAATTACAATAATGCTATGCAACATGACCAAATAATAATAATAATAATAATAGCCATATACTGCAGATTAATCTTTTTTAAAATTCTTTCAGTAATCTTTTTTAAAATTCTTTGTATTCATTCCATCACTTGTTATTTATCCTTTTTTCCTTTTTCTTTTTGGTCGAACACCTGCTGTAGAGTATGTTGAAGAGATGGAAGGTAATGTTTTCCTGCTTGAATTCAGGATGCAGACTATGTTGCAACAAGCATGTAATGTGTTGGGTGTCGGTGCACTGAGCTACACCAGGCAGGATGTCATGTTTAGGAATGGTCAGCCATATTATAGATTTTATGCGTCATTGCCAACAACCCTAATCGAAGCACCGCTTGTGTCAATGGGTCGGTATGCAACCATAAAGGATATGGTGCATGAAGATGTTGCACTACTTTTGTTGCATCGGTTAATTGCATGCTCTGGCCGTGGCATCCGCGACTTCAATTTCAATAACATTTCACTATATGAGTCTCAAATTTTAAGGCTGGAGGCCGAAAATTTCAATCTAATCATAGAGAATGCACAACTTAAGCAAGAGCTAAGGGCACTTAGGCGGAACAATAATACCTAGGATCAATTAGGTGATAAAGTTTAGGGTTGGTTTGGCTATGACATGTTAAGGTTTTTAGTCGTTTTCTTTTTTTTTCTTGTGTATCTACATCATTAGGATTTGTGTATTCATGTATGAGCCTGAGTATCTTTTCATGAATTTACGATTTGGGGTCCTTTCTCGTATGTGTTATTTAGCATGTGTTGTTTACGTATAATCACAGAACCTTTCTTTTCTGTTCAATTGCATATCTCAGGCAATAAGTTGTTTGTGATTATTGAGCTTGATAGTAAATAATAACATTGGGAACAGTGATATAAATGGTAGAGAATAATTAAAAAATACTAATAAAATAGGAGACGAAGGGCCGAGCAATCGAAAGAAAACTATGGGGAAAAAAACAGAAGGTCTTCTATTTTAACGCATATCTTTTTCTAATTTTCAAAAGAAAATTTAAAAAAAAATCATTGCAAGTATCCGAATAGTGGATAATGGTGATAAACATTTGTCGAAGCAATGATGCTTCTACTTACAACTAACTGCTTTATTCTAATATTAATTAATAGAATATTAAACATGTTCAGTATTTTTCGTACATTAGATATTAATTTATGTATCAAACATGTTCTGTATTTTTCGTACAATATTATTGTAGCAAAGTCGTGTTACAGTCCATGACTTTTTCTTTCTTTCTTGTTTTTCACACCTTAATTATTTGTTACAAGGATTTAGCTTGTTATTTTTATTTTTAAAACTGAATACTATTCGATATTTAATTTTAATTTTGATTTTAATAATATCAATTTTTAAATATCTAAAGTCATATTTGGGTAGCACAACTTTTACCTAGCACGAGTCGTTATTCACAATAACAACAACTCCATATATTTTTAAATTTTTTTTAGAGTAAATGCTAAAATCAATCATTGACAATGATCTTGATGGATATATTGATCCTTGATAAAAAATAATTGGTCTCTTCATCCTTGATATATGTAAAAATTAGGCACCCTTGTCCCTAACAATTGCAAAGCTTGGACAATTGTTATTCTTAACTCACTTGTAATTGATAAAGAGTTTGATACGAAGGTAAAATTATGAATATGACTTCCTTTATCCCATCTTATGTGGCACCTTCTAAAGAACTAGAAACCGGAATAGAGATTATCTAGTCAAAAGAGATTTTATACATAATTTGAGAGTTAGAATGGGATCGGTTGAGCTCCTCTTTTCATGGGATTCATCATTATCTGGGATTCTTTTTAATCGCTTGAGGATCTCATAGGTGATGATAATATAAGATCCCTTGAAATCTAGTTTCATTACATAGATGTAGGGTCATGTGCAGGTCGCAAGTTCTGGCTTGTGCCTTAGGTGCCAGCATCCAACCTATTTGTTCAAATCTTTCATTATTTGCTTAACCTGTTAATATCAGACATTAGTATAACTTGTGATAATTAATTTAGATTTTATAATTATATGGTTTTATAAAACATACATAGATAAATATAATATTTTTAATAAAGAATATTTAATATAAATTTAATAATATATAATAAAAATAATTATATATATATATATATATATAAAACTCAATTAAATCTAGGAATGTGAGATTAACTTGATTGAACTATGATGTATGAAGAGTCTCTTTTCTCTTTCCATCCCATTATATTTATGAAAATGATAAAAATAATTATTAAAAATACATAAATAAATTATATATTATTTTCATCATAAATTATATTTATACATATTTATATTTAACATAAATTAAAAATGATTAACATAATTACAATTAAAATAGTAAATATTTTAATAACTATATTAATATTTAATTTTAAATTAAATAATTAATAAAAATATATTTGATTATAATTTTTTTTGGAAATATTTTACAGTAAATACTAAAAATGAGATTTGAAATAACTTTGAAAATAATCAATAATATATGCAGAAAGACATTGCCACTGTTACCAGTGGGCACATTTACAAAATATGTCATGTACTATGTACTGTTGCAGGCACTTTTTCTAAAGCACAAAATATGGTTGACTTGTATTTTCCACCGCTGACCACAAAACCCAACGAAATTCGTTGTGTTCCAAAAAACTACACATTAAGTCTGGTTGTAATCAAACCAGATGCAATTGATCCGGTTACAATCCAACTTTTTCCCAGCTTCTTGTCTCCATTGTTTTCCACAATCATAGACCTTACATATGTCACTGTACAGTAACAGTATTGCACAAAAGAAACCCGTTTTTTTGGCAATTCATGTCTGCCAATCGCTTTTTTTTTTTCCAAGGCCCATGAAGAGGTTGTTTCATTGTCCATCGTAAGATAAATTAGTTTTGAAAAGGGTTATTTGTACCACTCTTTATTGTAGACATCCAAATATTCAGAGACAAGAATAGAAAAAAAAAATTATAAAAGGAAAAAAAAGTGAAAGAGCAAGAGAAAAGAGAAGAGAGATAGATACAGGATCAAAATATGTCAATTGGTAAGATGTACAAAAAATCGGATGTCGGATTTCGTGTTAAGTCGAAAATCTTAAGATCGGAAATCGGAAGCATTTGAGCTAATGAAATCGGAAATCGGGATTCATTACTGATGATGTTGGAATTCTTACATGCTTACATAAGGTTAGAAATCGGAAAATCCAAGCCAATCCATTTGAGCCTTCCTAAGATCGGAAATCGGGAATTTTAAAAATTCACTGACGAGGTTGGAAATCGGAAATTGGACGTTACACTTTTGACATATGAATCAGCCAAAGGAGGATTGGTTTCAAAAATGATAGATAACAAGGATTGATAGTCTACAATTTAAATTTTAGGATTCTCCTCCCTAAGGCCTAAACTAATATTACTTATATGCTGACATTGCAACACCAGTTACTGATAGAATTTATTATTTACACACACATTTATTTTCTAATTAGGTTTTTTCTCATGGCAAATGTAAAAAATAAGTTAGTGATAATTTGGTGAGAAGTTTGCGCATACTAAAATTCACCTGCAATGCGTAATTCGTATTGAATTCGTTATTGAGATTTTATCTTTACAACATAGTTTCATTACAAAAAAAAAATGATTAATTGAGTCCTCAACTTTGTAGGGATTATCACAAACCATCTACATTGATCACAAGGGTATTCTTGTAGATCCCTAAGCTCAAACGACATTACACAACCCAAAATGCCTAACCCTAATGGCCGTCCACTACAGTACGGATATCGCATTGGTTAGAGCTTAGATTGGGCTAACATATATGGACACATAACCAAGAGCATATGATAGCGGATTTTTTTTTTCTTTCTGGCATGATAAAAATAATAAGTTTATTATTTTATTTCTAATCTACTACTGTCGTTGGTTTACTAAAGCCAAGCCTCCATAACAGAGCCTTAGAATGTAAAAGTCTATTTGCATATCCCGATAACAATAGTTTTACACTTTTGGAATTACTTGCAACTGCTTCAAAATTACAAGCACCAATATGCCTTTTTCTATCCACAATTTGTCATGTACTAAAAGGATACTACTGGCTATCACCCCCAATTCATTTTAATTAGTCCCACCCTAAACCGACAACATAGGTATTCCAACACTTTAACTGTAACGTCCGAAGAATTTTATCATTAATAACTGAATTTTTCGATTTCCAGCGAATAAGTGGGTTTAATCGGAATTCGATTCAGCATTCACTTAAAGCCAATTAAGTGTGATTTAGAAAGATTAGGCTTGATAGAATTAGATTAAAATCATAAGAAATCACCTAGGAATTTTTCTAAAAACCGATTTACTGATTTAAGAGAAATTGGTAAGATTTCGGTAATTTAAACTGTTGAAACCGAATCAATAGAAATTATACTAAGAGAACCCCAGGATGGATGGCCAAGATTCAGCCAACACTCCTCACAAGTGGCGCCTTGATTAGCCATGAAGAGTGGAAAGCCAAACCAAATTTGAAGGCAAGATGAAATCCACCAATCAAATGAAACTTGCTCCAAAAGTCTTCACATTTTTCTTTCCTTCTCTCCTTGAATTTTCGGCCAACTTAGCTGCTGAAGCTCCCATCATTTCTCTTCTATTCACTCTCATCTTCACTCCATCTTCATCCCCCCTTCAAGTCTCATCAAGAGTTGCTTCCATCTAAGACACCCAATCAACAAGAATTCAACTAAATAAGGTAGGAATCCAACTTCTCTTCTTGTTTTCTTAATTTGGGGCTGTGTGGGAATTTTGTCTTCCTTATGATATTGGTGTGATTTGAAGTGATGATGATGGTCTATGATTAAATTTGCATGTGTGTTATGATTAGAATTGGAATTGGTATGAAGAACGTGAAGAAAAGAGAAAGCTCAAGAAAGTTGTTAGGATTTTCCTCGGCGGTCTGTACGGCAGAGTGTACGGCTCTGCCTACAGTCGTTTAAATTTTATGAATCTATTTTTATATGAAACTAGACATTCAGAGCTTTCCATACATGTATAATATAAGGCCATTGGATCAGTATAGAGCTAGTTATTAATTTTTGAAGTTTGACCTAGAAATCAAGACTCTCATCTGGGTAGTATGAGTTGAGAAGGGTATAACTCACCCTATACAACTTCAAATTAAGTGAATTCAACGTTGTTTGAAAGCTAACATATGAGGGAACATTCCATAAAAATTCCAGAATCAGATTCGTTGCCAACTATCCCCAATATATCAATGAATTTACCTTAAATTCAACCCGGGCTAGAACAGGGTAGTCTAATAGGGTCAAGTTTCAAGGCTTATATCTCGAGTTATACTCATTCAAATGAGATGCAACTAATTTCATTTGAAAGCTTGCTCTGTTAGCTTTACATTGATATAAATTTTGCATGGTTCTACATAGATTTCTATTTTTAGTGAATTTTCTCTTATAAGAGTGCAATTCTGGATAAAAATAGAGTAGTCTGGGATAAAACACAAATAACTTGAGTTAATATCGAAACTCAGAACTTAGCAAACAGAGAGCTAAATCGGGAATACTTAATGCAGAAACTTGGAACTAAGCATAATGTTGGAACTCGGAACTTAGTGAATAGAAAACTAGTCGGGTATAGTTAATGTCGGAACTCGGAACTTAGGAAACACATTCATAAAAGTCTTGGAAGACTAATTATGGATTAATGTCGGAGATCGGAATCACACGCATAAAACACTTTGAAGTTGGACAAGGATAAGAAGACAAAACCTAAAATACTTATACCCGGATCTCAGAGATAAAACATAATCCCGGAAGTCGGGAATCAAAACATTAACCTTATATAATCTCAGAACTCGGACATAATTCAATCTCGGAAGTCAGTCCTAAGCTCCAACTCGGGAACATCAATAAAAGTTAAAGACTTCCAAGTATGATCAATTAAGAATAAGGTATGAAGCCTGTGTATTTATAATTCTATGATGATGGATATGATACAGGTCCTATATTCCTAAGGAGTGTGACATGATGATCACGCTCTGATGGGGTATGACATGGCAATCATACTCTGGAATATGGCATGATGAGTACATCCTAAGGAGTGTGACATGACGATCACACTTTGATGGGTTATGACATGGCGATCATGCTCTGGAATGTGGCTTAATTGATTAAAGTGGGCAGAAAGCCCTTTTCTATATCACCTATTGATATTGTTATATTCTTGGTATGAATATGTTACGATGACATGATCATGAATTATTCTTATGAGAGCATGCATATTTGCATATGAATAAAGGAAGAATATATGAGATCCCTTCACTTAGAGGTAGTTATTTGGATCCCTCCAGATGAAGGCAATTAAAGGACAAAGAAGTGGGTCCCTTCACTCGAAGGCAGTTGCACGTTAGGTCCCTCCCTATGAAAGTAGTTAAAACTTTTGGGTCCCTCTATGTTGAAGGGAGATGGCCAACTAAGTCCCTCCGACCTAGAGGCACGTGGGTCTCTTTGCGAGTCAGTATTATGTGACGACAATCACGAGTTGAGCTCACTCCTAGATCAGACTACCCAAGGGCAGTAAAGACCAAAGATTAAAACATATGCAAGCACCTTAGGGATAGCGATACGTAACGCCTAAGTGTGCCAAGAAAAGAAAGCAGAGGAAGTTAAAGGAAAGCACCGGTGCATTTGTATGAATTCAAATATGAGTATTTGCATAATTATATCCTATATTTTATTGATGCAGAGACTGTTCCCTCCACTCATGCAGTGGTTATTATTCTCGTTATGAAATATTGCCAATATGACTCAAGTGCGTGGAATAAAATGAACTCTGCTTTAGACCATATGTTTTCAAATTATAACACGAAACCGTTCGTATCATATGTTCATTTTTTTATAATAAACCGAAGCAGCTGGAGATAATAACGATGACACAGTATGAAAATTCCTTAGTGGATCCTACTGAGAACTTAAAATTCTCACTCCTACTTTCGTGTTATCTTCAGATAGTTCGAGAAGTTTCACAGGAGGCAGTAGAAATCATTTGTCGGATAAGGTCCTTTCAGATGCTTGATAACAACTCTAGAGTGTGGTACTATGACTTAAGCATAGTACTGTACCGAGGAGGATGTTACATTAACCAAGAGTCGCTCCTAAGTTCTTCAACTTTCCTCTCCCTGTTCTACTAATTTCCAACCAACAAAACTCAATGGAGAACATGGAAGTTGTCATCGGATCTAATAACTCTGCATCTGCCATGGAGATTGGGTAGGTCAACCACATTAATAACATGTAACTATTTTAGCTTCAACCCTTTACTCTACAGGTTACATGCTCATGGCTATTTTTGTTGTAGTGATATTAACGAGACCCACAATAACCCCACCCAACTCGTGCCACCACTCAATGGTGTTGAAAGTGACAAGCTCCCTCTGCAGGTATACCAAACGACTATTGTGACATTCTAACTTTATAAATGTAAACGCTAGTGAATTAACTAAGTTGTTCTTTAGACTATCATTGGGGCATCATCCCAAGATCAACTGTATTATGATAACTCATCAACAAGCTACTTCATTTGATTGAGGTATAGCATTAGTTATCATATGTTCTATACAAACACATTACACGTATGAAGTGGAATAAACAAAATTGGGCTTTCTCTAATACCATCTACTCATGTCCTGGTACTTACAGAGTCAAAATCAAAGAATCAATGGGCTTAAGTCATCAATTAAGGCCATGGAGAAAAACATCAGCAAAAGCACAACTACACCTCACCACAATCTAAAATGGTTGTAGACCAAGATTCCGAGGATAATATCGTGTGTACAACAAGGGATATGTGCACCCCAACAACCCAACTTCAAACTAGAGTGCACCATGTAACTCCAATAGCACTAGACAGCATGGAAAAGGGGAATATTCTTACCGCTAAAATGGCTGCCATTGGGAGGAAGCTCTTTGGGTCCCTATCCCATGCTCAAGTGTCAGCAACTAGGGGAAGACTACGATGTCAAAAATCACCATTGTTGAGGCAAGGGAAGGAACGAATGGTCACAACATGCTCCAAAAAGAAGAATGCCAGCGCCTCTACTGTCAAGTTTAGGATTGCACCGGAAATGGATTTCAATAACCTGGAAGCAATAGTGTTTCGCTATGTGTTTGCGGATTGCCTAAATCAGAGGTTAATCCAACTATATCCCCATACTTCAATCATTAACACTTATAGATTGATGGATATTTACTATTGGATTAACTTGTATAATCTAACAAGACTTCCTATGGTCCAAGGAGAACTTGGTAAAAATAGGAGACACTATTGCAACTAGGGGGACTTGCATTGTCTTACTCTGGGAAAGCCCATTGACGATAAGGTCAAAACCTTCATATGCTCAAACTAGTTTGTGGAACTTCTATGTACTGTATCTTTATGTTAATTATGCCAATTTTCTTTTGTAGATCATTACCCTGGTTACCTTCAACAACACATTATCACAGCTAACTTACACTAATCCCCCTGTTTGGTATTTGCCACCCTCATTCATGGTAGGTAGCTCCTTCTAATGAAAATTGTTCAATCACAAAGTTACTCTCTTAAGTCACCATCTTGTTTTTCAACAGGAAGATATCTTCTAGGGGAAACCACTAGACTATATCATAGCAACATATATGCCTAATTGGATCAGGCCTTCTACAAGGCTACAATATATATGTGTAAACCCTAAACTATATTCAGTGACTTTATGCTATTACACATTAACCACAAATAATGCATAACCCACATCATATATGTATATAGTACATTTTTTAATACGATTCTGCTAGTCAATAACTCATTATGCTATATCTTTTTTCATTTTTATTTGATATTATTGATTTTCTTTCTTTAAAAACTAAATTTGAAGAATCCTAAAGATAAATATTAATTTCTTATCCATGTGTACTGATCAAATTTTTTTTTGGTACCAAACAACGCAAATAAACACTTCTTATTCCTTTTTTTTTTTTCTCGTTCTTATCTGTTGTTGCTATTTTCCTCTCATTTTTAGATTGATCTACAATATTTCAACTTATGCCTACCAAAGAGTAAAATTAAACATATGTTATTTTATTATCATGCACATTATCTCTACAAGGATATATTTAGATTTTATCTGCTCATATCATGACATTAAATAAAAAAATTAATAAATAACTAAAAAAGGATAAATAATAAACCCAGTAAAGATATTCCATTAACCAAAAACAAAATGTCCTAACTAAGTATGATTTGTGGCAAATTTACATTCCTGTTGAGGATATATGGGGACATTGGCTCCTTATGGTTGTTGCCTTCCACGAAATTGTAATATATCATGTCAACTCTTTCCCAAATGCTTATGTTGTGCCGAATCGCCAAGCACATATGCGTGCAATGGTAAATCTCTAAAACCATTGGTTTTCCTATCCACGACATTTAACATAATATTAATTATTTATATCATATCAACTTCCATTAAGTAGAACCCAATATATTTTTCATTACTTTTATTACTCTGAATGTTCAACCAAATTTTGCATTCATGTACACTGCAAACTTTATATTATTATTAAACATATATTATTTGCAACACCTTCATTATAATTTCATTGGAAGCAAAAAAATTATGTGTAACTTTGTTAAAATTTCGTGCAATATGTATCTATAACTTGGTTGATGAAAACTACAAAATCAGTACCCTTTGGAAATATGCAACTTTGAAACAATTGCATGCGCCAAAATTATCTGAATTAGTGATACATTCTTCTAGAGCTGCATTCCATACCAAGTTATGACATCTGAGTCATATGGAGCTGAGGTTTTCCACACTGCAAACAACTTCGAATATTGGCTTATACTTGAGGCCAAAGGGATCCCAAATTGTGGAAAGAGGTAGTCAGTTGTCTTTACATGCTACCATGGATATTTAACATTGTCCTTTGCCACACCACTATCCACCAATGTTGACTACTGATAAATTGGTGTTTTTACAAATCATTAGCGATAACTATGGTGCTTGGGTAATTTCTTGGCTTCAATTGGAAGATGAACTCCTAACCTACCTGGAGTGGTAAGTACCTATGTTCAAATATATTAATATTTTTTAAGCAAGTTACAAGGGCCATCATGCTATGAATTTTGCTTTTTCTTATGTGCAGCTTGAAGAGAACTTGGTGTGTGTAAGCACTGCTATAACTCTAGCCATGGCACCATTCAACAAACTCAAGAAAATGGTTCAATGCTATGCAAGCTGTAACATCCCGAGTTCCGATTTCCGACCTAACCTTCAAGCCCATGATTTCCGGCTTCATTTTGGAATATCAGTTAGAATATTATTTCCACCGAGTTCGACTTAAGCCCTCGGATCGATCAATTTCAATTCACTTCATCATCGAATTCTACACAGAATGGGATAAATTCCGAATTCTGAGTTCGCCTTACTAAATATACGATTTCCGACTTAGTCTTGCTCAATATCCGGCTTCATGTTTGAAGGATAAATATACTCGATTTCCGATCTCATCACACACTGTATATAAATCCCGACTTTCGGGTTTAAGTACTTAGTTTCAATGCCCGAGTTAGACCTCTCATGCCTTATGCTTCACAATAGTGTGTGGTTTCAGAACCTCGTAAGTAATGGTTTAACACAATAGTACATGAGTTGAACTCAATGGACATGAGTTCAAATCTTTGAGTTGATTTCAGTTATACACGACTTCCGATCTCCGATTTTATGTGCATTGACATTCTCGAGTTCAGATAGGGAGTTCCGAGATTATATGATTTTCAGCTGCATTACTTCGAGCATCCGACCTTGATTCCAAGAATCGAATAAACAAGATTTCCTCAGTCACCAACAACACATGGTACGAGTTCGACATCCTAAGCCAGCTTTCAAGCACTTGTAAAAAGGTCACGAGTTAGGCTTCAAGTAATATAGGGATGAGTTCCGATTTAAGGTAGAGCGGAAGCGTATCCCAGTTTTTGGACGACGTGGAGAGCAAGTTGGCCACAAAAGTGAGAGATGTGGCCGAACTTTAACCACAAATCTTCAGCCAATCAACACCACATTTTCTTGCGTCTAAGTCGATTCCCCCTTCAACCCCAGCTGATTTACATCTCCTTTTCCTCCTCTTGCTCCAGCCTTCTCCCTCCCTTCCTCTCTCAACCAAACTCCATCAAATCCCCAAGCTTGGTCAAGGGTCCATCAATCCAGAAATCAGATTCAGCAAGATCATACTCCCAAGAGGTAGGATTCTACTTCTATTCTTGAATTTCTTGCACTATGATTGCATGAGATTATACCCTTCTTTATGTATTTGATGAATTATTGGATGTATTATGATGAATTATGATTGAATTAATAGAAGATTAATATGAAATATTGAGTTGAAATTAGAGTTAGAAGAAGAAAATTAGAAGGAACCAAGGGTTAGGATGCTGTCTGGATGAAGAATTCCACGGCAGTCCGTACGGCGGAGTGTACGGCTCCGATTACAATCTGTGAAATCTGATGAAACCATTTTTAGATGAAAGTAGACATTCAAGGCTTTCCATAGATATATCATATAAGGTTATTGGATTAGTATTGAGAGAGATATGAATTTTTGAAGTTTGACCTAGAGTTCAGGACTTTCATCCGGGCAGGGTGACTTGAGAGGGTATAACTCACCCTATACAACTCCAAATTGAGTGAAACCAATTTTGTTAGAAAGCTTAGACATAGGGGAACATCCAATATAAGATTCCGAGTTTGTTATGGTCCCAATTGTTCCCAATAATTCGAGGAAGTTACTCTATGTCTAAACCAGGCCCAAACAGAGTAGTTCAGGAAGGTTGACTTTCAGGACTTATAACTCGAGGTATACTTAAGCAAATGGAATGCAACTTTTGGCAAATGAAAGGTTGTCCTGTTAGCTTCAATATGAGACCAATTTCGTATGATTTGGGCTTAGTTTCGATTTTTAGTGAATTTATACCTCTAAGAGTGTAATTCGAGCTAGTGGCTAACAAGCTGAGGTAAAAGTTAAATATCTTGAGTTTTATGAATCAAAATGATATGGGACCGAAGAGATTAGAAAGTAGACACATAGAGCTATGATATATCCAGATTTTAGATTTAAATGAGTTGAATAGAAATAAAGGTGGATCATATGAAATTCGGGCAGATCTGAATAGATGGGCAAAAGTGATCCAATTGGTGATTTCACAGGTATCAGAAAAACATATAAGGTATGAGTCGAGAATTGCCAGTTAAACCTTGATGTATATGCGTTAAATTGATTATATGGCTATGATTGAATTGTCTGTGAAGACTGGCACTGTTCATGGGGAGACGGAGCTGATCCGTTATGCTTTCAAATTCTGTAAGTCTAGGAAACTAGGAAATGTGTACAAGCAAGGATGAATTTGATGATGATATGGATTACCAAGGGAGAATTAGAATATGAATGGGTATATAGAAACCCTATATTTGAGAATGACATAAGTATGATAAGAGATATGTGAGACTAAACTATGAAGCCTATATTCAAGAATGACATAATTATGTTATGAGGTATATGTACGAGTACACTCAATATGACTACGCTTGATTATGCATGAGAGTGAAAGAATGTAAATATATTGAATGTAAATCCCTTCACTCGGAGGCAGATACTTAAGATCCCTCCTGTGAAGCGATTAAATATAACGATATGAATCCCTTCACCTGGAGGCAGTTGCACTTTGAATCCCTCCTTGTGAAGGCAGCTAAAACTATGAGATCCCTCTACCTTGGAGGCACGTGGTCAGATGAGATCCCTCTATGTTGAAGGCACGTGGTTAGATGAGATTCCTCAATTTTGAGGCACGTGACCAGAATCGATCCCTTCACTTAGAGGCACGTGACCAAAATGAGATCCCTCCAAGACTAGAGGCACGTGGATCCCCTTGCGGGTGAGTCGGTGTGACGACGGTCACGGGGTGAAGCTGACGAGCTCACTCCAAAGCCAGACTACCGAAGGGCAGAAAAGGCACCCTAGGGACGGCAATACGTAACGCCTAGGTGTGCAAAGTAAAAGATTAAAGATTAAAGCTTATGCAGGTACCCCACTCACATGAGGCATGGCATCGACTCAACTAGTGTGAGTATAGGGGACAGAACTTACATGAGGCATGGCTTGACCCAGCTAGTGTAAGTACCAAAGGGAGATCCCACAATCCTAAGGAACGTGACATGGCGATCACGGCTCGATGGGGTATGACATGGCGATCATACTCTGGAATGTGGCACGTAAAGATTTCATGATGACAAAGAAAAGAAAGATGAAGGAAGAAAAGCAAGTTTTGCGCCTATGTATGAATTCAAAAACAAGTTAAGTTATGTGCAGATGTTAGGTTCTCAGCATATTGATGTCATGTGGGCATCATCTTAATATACTGTAGTACCAGTAAAGTATATGTAGAAATTATGTCTCTAGTGCATTGAGGCTATCGCATTTTTATTGTATTTCAGTTATTAGTCCCAATATGATTCATGACTTGAATTTTTATGAATCTCTCGGATGCCAAGTGTATGATAAAGTGAACGTTGCTTGAGATAATATATCTTCTAATCATAAAAATTAAATAGTCCATATTATATGTTCACCTTTTTCATAATAAACCGAAGCAAACTGGGGATGACAACGATGACATTACATGTGTATTGTAGAGAATCCTACTGAGAATTTATAATTCTCACTCCTATTTTCCGTGTTGTCTCGAAAAGTTGAAGGTATCAGAGTAAGCCTTGCAAATGGGAGTGGTCAGCTGAATAAAGGTCCGTCTGTAACCGTAACAACTCCAGGGTGGGGTACTATGAATTAAGCATAGTACTGTACTTAGGAGGGTGTTACATAAGCCGCTGGAACAAACTAGCACCAAGCCTTTTGCATCCCCAGTGACTACTGTTTTGTGTTTTTTTTTTTTAAGGCCTAGTACATAGACTAACTTATTCTTATGTCCATGCATTTAGGAAGATGTTTATCACCATTTGGACCACATGCCCCTATTGCTTCGTACATAGAATTGGGCCTTTTTTTGTAGTTCGGCGCCAAGTCTCTTGCATCATTATGGACTATTGTTTTGGGTTTTTTTTTTGTTGGGCTTAGTACATAGACTAGCTTCTTCTTATTCCCATGCATTTAGGAAGAAGATGTTTATCACCATTTGGACCATGCACCCCTAATGCTTCGTACACAGTATTGGACCTTTTTTGTATTTTAGAGCTATCTGATATGCAATGCTACTTTTATTCCTTTTGACAAAAATTAAGCACAAAATACATAAACAAAAACTAAGCCCACCTCACGGTTCCATAATGAGACATGAATAATACGAAATGGTTTTTTGTGTAGCAAAAGACAACCTCATAATTCACTACCCCAAAATTTGATAAAAGGTTCAATATGAGAGAATTTAAAATTTTGCCTCAATTAGACCATTAACTCCAGATAATTGACAATACCAACCATCTCCTTTGCAAAAATAAAAATAAAAATAAAAATAATTTAAAAAACTCCACTCAGATCTAATCTAATCGTATCTGAGAACAGTAGTTATTGAAATTTAAAACCATATTTCAAACACTGCAACATCTGCAAGATAACAGACCATCTAAAATTGCAGCTATATTTGAACAAGATAACCAGCCCTGTCATATTCTGAAAACCTAAACATAATTTTTTTTTTGTTGGATCCTGAAACATAATATTCAAACTATGTAAATGATTAAGTGCTCCTATACAATAAATAAATCAAGCCTAACATAATTATATTCTTATTCCAAACATACTGCATAATGGCTAATCCATAAAGAGGAAAACTTCTCATGTCCCTACTCTTTTTTTTTTTAATGATATTTCCATCACCTAACACGTCTATCATCCATTTTCTTGTTATACACAACATACCACACATTACTTTATGTCACGACCCATCCCGGGCCATGATTGGCATATAAGGGACAAGTCTCTTAGCAAGCTTTTCATCGCACAATTTTTCACAGAAATCGGATAGAATCCTCTTTGTATTTAGAATAATTCCTAAACAGGGAAGAGAGAACCAGACTGGACCGGCCGGTCAGACCGGTCCAATCGGGAACCGGACCCTAGGTCGGTCCGGTCTCTACCACAAAATCGGTTGTGGTCAAAATCGGGAAAAACCGGTGAATCAAACGGGTCAAACCAGTTGACTGATTTTTTTTTTATATAAAAAGAATTTGGAAAAAAAATGCTATTATTTCTTTTATAAAAAAAAAAAAGAAAAAGCTCAATCAAAACAAAATTTCATTTTTCTCGATCTTGATTCTTTTAGTATGCTTATTTGCTATATATTCTTAAATTAATTTAAAAATAAAAAATAAAAAAATAATTATTATATTGTCTGTGAGTACTTTCTAAAAGAAATTTAAGTGAAAATTAAAATAAATAAATTTTACATTTAAGATGTTTTATAATAAGCCTCATAATAAATATTATTTTACGTTAGTTATGTTATTATTAATAATTAAATATATATATTTTATTATATCCCAGTCAGACTCCCGTTTGAATCTCTGAACCTTTGAATCCCTGCCTTCACTGGTTCGATGCCCAATCCGATTTTCTTAACCTTGTTCCTAAATACGAGTCTTCATCTGCACATTCAAATAATCACACTTATTTATCAGGGATCCAGGCATTCTCATAATGTACACCTTAGCATACAACATAATAAATTTTCGAAATATATACAAACCTATATAAACACAAACATTTATCATTTCAAGCCATTTAATCCAATTATAAATTTTCCCTTCCTTTAAAAATTCAATCATTCTAATACACATAACTACTACATAATCATATACCTAATCCAGCAATAGTCGAATCCTATCTGTTGTACCATAGAGCTACATTACTCTAGAGAATACAATAAATAAAAACTTAAAATTTCAAAATGCCCTTGATCATGAGGGTTCATCGAAGAAGCAAGACTAGCTACAAGGAATAGAAAGATCGAATCCCAAATTAGTACCTGAATTTGAAAAAAAAGGAAGAATCATGAGTGAGTTTTACAATTCAGTGAAAGATGAGACATTCCTAACCCACATGAGATAATGTACATAAAATAGATATTAAACTAACATATATATATATATATATATATATATATATATATACATATATATATATATATAGAGAGAGAGAGAGAGAGAGAAAGAGAAAGAGAAGTAAATCAAATAAAGTTCATAGCTTCAAAATATTATTTAATTTTTTTAAAAAAAGAAACGCATGGAAAACTATCTATTCCAAGATAGTCCATCAAGAATCACACTTAGGTGGCCCTTCCTTCGTGTGATTCCTATATTTCATCATGCACCACTCCTTGAGTGGCTATGTATTTTCTATCACGGATCACACTGTGCGTGGCTATGTAATGAATCATCCGAGGTGCACCAAGGCTAACGTGTAGTAACGTTAGCATACAAATCCTGGCGTAGACTTTCCCAAGTTTTTTCCTTTACCGTCTCACATAACATTTATCATAAATGTTCTCATGCCAAATACTCAACCATTCAGTCATACTATTTTAATATATAAATAATCATCAAATTTTCACAAAAATCCATTCGTTTCTTTTCTTATAAAAGCAATATTCATAGTCTCATTATACCTATCACTTAATATAGATCCTCATAAGACCAATCGTCATTTTATACATAAAACTTAAATCATATCATTAAATAAAGACAAAAGATTTAACAGTATTATGCTTCAGAAATTTATAAAATTTCATAGCTGTCTAATATATATATATATTAAATAAATATACTAGAAAACAAGTTAGGGATAACTATCTACTCATAGACTTAATCCCAATGGCGAAATCCTAATCCCACAACATTCCGGAACTAAGAATCAAACCTCCAGTAAAATCTATCATCATAATTATGACAATCTAATTCAATATTAGTCCTTAAGACCAAAGATTAAGCCAATTTACTCTTAGATAACAAAATCCCCAATTCCTCTAAGCTAGGGTTCTCCAGGATTTCACCATTGGAGAAATAATCCATAGTTCATAAGAACGAAAGAGGAAATGAGTTTAGAGATTACCTTTAGAAAGGAAAAAAGGAGACAAGAACTGATTGGAAGTCTTGATGTCACCTCCTCAATTTTCAAGACCCCACAAGGTTAATGTTGGAGAAAAATAAGAACAGAGATTAAAGAAGAGATTTGATGTTATGTGAGGAAGTATGAGTGTGATTTGATGGAAAGAGTTGTGTTGGGGGTGAAAGGTTGATGAAGAAATGAGTTTTAGAGAGAAAGGAGAGAGTTTGGGAGTAGAGAGTGAGTCAAACTTGCAAAAAATGAAGGGGGAGACATGTCCACGGCCTTAAATAGCCCCGTGGTAATCGATTACATGGACTAGTAATCGATTACCGCAAGCCCAGATTGTTGTAATCGATTACCACTCTATGCAATCGATTACAATAAGGAAAAACTTAGCATGAAGGTGTATAGAGAGAATTATAATCGATTATAGACCCTGTATAATCGATTATCAACTTTAGAAACTTGGTTTCCTCCTTTTGTAGTCCCTTCCTAATCCAGGATTTTGCAAATACTTATTTACATTTCTTAAGTCCTTTTTAATTTGACTCTCCATTAACTTTAAAACATAAATATTGTAACACCCTCCCAAGTATAGTACTATGCTTAAGTCATAATATCTCACCTAGGAGTTGTTACTGTCACTTAATCGGATCTTGACCAAGAAGAACCTTGACCACCTTCAATCTTACTAGTCAACTTCGCCTTGGAGGACCTTCTCTAGAACTTCTGAACTATCTAGAGATAACACGAAAATAGATATAGGAGTGAGAATTATAAATTCTCAGTATGACTCATTTAAACTACCATGTGCAGGTGTCATTGTGATTATCTCCAACTGCTTCAGTTTATTATGAAAAATGTGGGCATGTTAAATAGACTGTTCAATTTTATAGTTTGAAAATATATTGTCCGAAGCAGAGTTCATTTTATTCACGCAATTGAGTCACATTGGCAAAATTTTATATTTAGAATAATAATCACAGCATAAGGAGATAGAACAGTCTCAGCATCAATAAAACATAGGATATAATCATGCAAATACTCATACTTGAATTCTTGCGAATGCACTGAGGTTTTTCTTAATTTCCTTTACTTGTCATGCACATTCCAGAGTATGATCGCCATTTCATACTCCCTCGGAGCGTAATTGTCATGTCACATTCCTTAAGATGTGGTCATCAGACCATATTCCAGAGTATAATCGCCATGTTATACCCCATCGAGATGTGATTGTCATGTTACACTCCTTAGAATGTACTTATCATACCATATTCCAGAGTATGATCGCCATATCATACCCCATCGGGGTGTGATCGCCATGTCACACTCCCTAGGATGTGCTTATCATGCCATATCCCAGAGTACGATCGCTATATCATACTCTATCAAAGCGTGATCGCCATGTCACGTTCCTTCGGAATATGGACTCATCATCATATCTTTTATCATAAAATCATAGATACATAGGCTTCGTACCTTAATCTCAAACAATAATACTTGCTTAGTATTCATACACGTCACATAACAATATTAACACACCATCATTTAGAACTATCACTAATTTCTGAAAATTGGCGTAAGATATTGGATCGAGTCCTCTTTTCGTGAATAGTGCAGCTACAAAACCAATCAAACAAAAGTTCAACATAGAGTAACAAACATATCACAATAATGTCAATCATGTAGAGATTGGACCCTTATGTTTAATTCTTTCCATTATATCAATTCTGCCCAGTTTTTGTAAATCAAGCCACAACTTCAATTTAACTCATTTGGACCTGAATTTTGGATATGTTAAATTGTTGTGTGTCTATTTTCTAACTTCTTTAGTTCCATCTAATTTTGATAAGTATAACTCAAGTTATTTAAGTTTTATCCCGGCCTATCCTGAAACTAGCCAGAATTACACACTTAGAAGTAAAAATCCACTAAAAATCAAAAACTAACTCAAATTATACAATATTGGCCTCATATTAAAGATAACAGGACAATCTTTTATTTTCAAAAAGTTCCATTCCATTTGCATTAGTAGAGCTCGAGTTATTAGCCCCGAAATTTTGACCTTCCTGAATTGTCCTATTGGACACTAGGAGTAAACTACATCTTATCTAACTCTGAAATTTTTATGGGACGTTCTTCTATGTGTAAGCTTTCTAACAAAGTTGGGTTCATTCAATTCCAAGTTATATAGAGTGAGTTTTACCCCAAAACAATCCAATCTACCCAGAATCAAAATAAAAAACCTAGGTCGAATTTCAAAATTCATATCTCACTCAATACTAATCCAATGGCCTTATATGATATATGTATGGAAAGCCCTGAATGTCTAGTTTCATTTAAAATTAGTTTCATCAAATTTAATCGGCTGTAGGCGGAGCCATACACTCCGCTGTACAGACTGCCGAAGGGTTTTGGTTTTCTAGCTTCTCACATCTTTCTATTCTCATCCTTTCTTACTTCCTATTCGATTTTAACATCATCAATAGCCAATAAACCAGCTAAATATCATCATATTCATTCAATCATCATATCAAGAATAGAGAAAATAGAGCCACCATCAGCCCCCCATATCCAAGAAGACAAGAATAAGTTGAATCTCTACCTTTATTTTGATGCAACAACTAGCTAGTCTTGAGTTCTAGTGAAGGATATGGATGCAAGAAGCTTGAGGGAGGCTGAAAGTGGAAGAAGGAGATGAAGAGGATGAAGAAAAGAGGAGAGGAAGGCTGTGGAAGAGGGAGCTCAAAAATTGGGTGGAGAAAGGAGGAAAAAATCTAATTTAATGGTGTGGTAGTTGGCTCCTTGTAATTTGATTGGCCAAGAATACAAGGCTGATTTTCAGCCAACTTTCCTCATGTTTTGCGGCCTTGTTTGTGCCACTTTGGGGGGTTAAGTGGCTGAGTTCTCAGCCACTTAAAGTGGGGTTAGTGAGTTACAATTCTATTAATTTGGTTTCGACAATTTAAAATACCATAATCTTACCGATTTCTTTTAAATCGGTAAAACGGTTTTGAAGAATTTTGTGAGGTTTTTATAAGTTTCCATCTCAATCCTAATTTCTCTAATTTAACTTCTAATTAACTCCTAGTTAACCTTTAATTAACTTTTTAATTAACTCTACAAACTCAATAAAATTGAGTAAATCGATTAACAGTGTACATTAAATGTTTTGCAAATTTTAGGGCCTTCTGTTTTCTATTTTTCATGGCTAATGACATTTTCGTAATTATGGGTAAGTCTAGGGACATCCCATGTTATTTCACATATGGATACCTCCGTGGCTCAATTGGCCGAGGTTTAGGTTTCTACGTTTTCGTTATGTAATTCTGCTTCGTTTAAAACCTGATTATACTAATCCTATTGATATAGGGACCTAAATGTCATTTCTTAAAAAGTTTAGGGCCAAGATTGTGAATAACGAAAGTTTATTTTTATTATTTCCTATTACGTTATGTGGGGATGTTACAAATATAAATAAGATAATATCTCCCATTTGGATTCAATAAAAATATCTAAAAATTTAAAATTCTTAGGAATTAGAATCCAACTTTTGAGTTTTAGTATAATTTTTCAAAGACTTGCATTTTAATAAACTCTTGCATTAAAAATGAACGGGTTTCTCATTCTCTGAAATTCGTTAAAAATCCCTCTTCAACTCATTGATATCCAGGGAACCATTACCGGCACTTTTAATCTTAAGAAAATGCCTCAATCCTATAACCCTCCAAGGAGGCATAAGGTTCAAGCTTACAATTTTCAGGATCCGATATTGATAGACAATTGCAACTCACACTGGGTATTACACTTTCCACTTGGGCCACAAACCTATGCAGGGGGAAACTCATGCAAGCCTCAAATTTACCTTAATTAAAGGTTATCAGCCCATACAAAAAAAAACAAAAAAGAAATTGCCTACCAAAAATATGTAATGCTACCATTTGTATTGCCTCTCAATAACTTGAGTATTAAATCTTTCTGTACATTATCAGATGAAAAGAAAAATGGCTATTTTAAATCACAGCTAACCAGACTCCTCTATTTTATACAGTGAATGACTACAACCGGTGTAACCTCATGATTAAAATCATTTTCCCATCCATTATTCGATGGAATTGGAAATACCATTGTCTTCCACTTAACCCTATCAAGAGATAAAGTGGATCACAATAACATAACATCAATCACATAAATATAAAAACATGTAAAGCCTCAATGGAAGGATATTGTCACAGTTAACCAACCCTAATTGACAATACGATACAACTCATCAACTGAAAAACATTTACAAATAAGACCTTTGCACCTTGCACTAAACCTGAACACAACCATCAACACAAATCATATAAGACTCATCTCCAATAAATGAAATTGTCTAAATTTCTATCCATATTTCCTTAGGAAACATAAACAAAAACAGGACAATGAAAAAGCAAGTTCCACAACAAACAACCAGCTGCATGCAAATTAAATAATACATAATTTCAATAAAATGGTGGATGATATGAGTAATGTTGTAGTATAAATTAAATAACACAAAACTAGGGAAACCGAGGTCATAACATAAACCAAACAAGGACATATGGAACTCATAGCAATGTGTTTCTATCGAACTATAGTGTTTTTCATGGTCCAATTTATTTCCAACATAATAATTTATGCATCATATGTAAAAATAAGAATCTACATAGAAACACTTGGAAACTCCTCAGCAAATACATGGTACTCCATGAAGCTGTAATCAAATAAATGGCCCTAAATCTAATACAACCAGTATAAACATAAGCGCAGCCAATGTTTGATGAAATCAGCAACATTGAAGTTAGAAGATAAAGGCAACAAAGGCTAAGATCGATTGTTCGATAGATACAACTTTATTTTACATAAATCATCATTCCAAACTTGTCAAATTAGGACCTCACACCAAATGTTTGCCAATGTAAGAAATGTTGTTCAAGTGGATCAATTTGCCAAATCCAAACAATTTGACAAATGTTTAGTGGATGATATGAGTAACGTTGTAGTACAAATTAAATAACACAAAACTAGGGAAACTGAGGTCATAATATAAACCAAACAAGGACATATGGAACTCATACCAATGTGTTTCTATCGAACTACAGTGTTCTTTAGGGTCCAATTTATTTCTAGCATAATAATTTATGCATCATATGTAAAAATAAGAATCTACATCAAAACACTTGGAAACTCCTCAACAAATACATGGCACTGTATGAAGCTGTAATCAAATAAGTGGCCCTAAATCTAATACAACTAGTATAAACATAAGCGTAGCCAATGTTTGATGAAATTAGCAACATTGAAGTTAGAAGATAAGGGCAACAAAGGCTAAGATCGATTGTTCGATAGATACAACTTTATTTTACATAAATTATCATTTCAAACCTGTCAAATTAGGACCTCACACCAAATGGTTGCCAATGCAAGAAATGTTGTTCAAGTGGGTCAATTTGCCAAATCCAAACAATTGAATACCAAAGATGGCAATTAACCTTAGCACCAACTTTCAACATCTATACGCATCCACCAGCCTTGCGACAATTTCATAATAAGCATAACCCCTACCACAAATGTCACTCGATCAAAAATCAAGCAAATTGCACAACTAATATACAACAAACTAATACACATTAAACATAGATATAACAAAAACAATGGGTAACATGAAACAAACATAAAACTAATATGTGCATATGCGCTTCAAATAAAATCTAGGTTATTTGAACCAATATTTGCTGCCTCTTAGCTTCACTAGTTTCATTAACCTCGTCGTTAAACAATACAGTTCAAAGGGGAAAACAAGGTTTAGGAAAAAATAGGAAAACCATAGTTAGGGATTTCGATCTAACCAGTTCCCAAAACCTGCGATGTAACACATTCTTCACTTCGACTCGTTGGAACTTCAAACAACCAATAATCCGATGATGACAACCTCCGATAACCATTCTTACATCTGCCGACGCCCCAACCAAATGGCCATCATTGTAACCACTGAAACCACGACTGAGAAACATAAAGGATTATTCTGCAAAACATAAACTCTTCAAACAAATGCAAGCAATTTTGTGGGGAAATAACACGAGGCAAACAAGGGCCGTTAGATTTTAAGTACAGTGCATCTAACCATTGAAAGATAAATGAGTAACATTACTCCAATAGTTAGTGTGGGGTAACGAATCAGGACCCTAGAAAGGGTTAGGTTGGATGAGAAAGCGATGCAAATGAGAGGGCAATAAGAATGAGATAGAGAGGTAAGGGTTTGGATGAGAATGAAACAGAGAAGTGAGGGATGGGATGAGAAGTTGCAAAACAGAGGTGCAAATTTTGGCTCTTAGAATGGCTAGAGTTAGGGTTTTCCAAATTGTTTTTTGGATTATGGGCTATTTTGCTCTATTTTTTTTATAAGTGGGTTATTTTGTTCCAAGTGTTGTTTTGGATGCCCACAAAAAAAAAATCAAAAATCAATATATTTATAAGGACAAAAAAATTATTTAAGCCCTTAAAAAGATTATTTAAGTCATAGTAAAAATAAATTGTTAGAATAAAAGTAATAATTAACTGCTATTCATTATTCTCTTTTTGTATTATTTAAATTTTTTTATTTTCTTTATAATATATATATTATTACACTTCAGTTGAATCTTAGTTGTTGAACCAATGAACTTTTGACTCAATGCCTTATCTAGTTTGATGTCAAATTCGCTTTTCAAAACTTTAGTATCAAGTTTTTTGTATTCATTTCAAGCAACTCTCAACTCAAAGAATGGCAAGTGAATTTTTTGTTTTTGAAATGAATAACTTAAAATTTAAAACTATATATTCTTTTCAAAAAAAAAATTCACTTTTTTTTCCTCCAATTTTTTCCTTCAAGAAAAACCCTAAATACATGGAAGTTGATCCAAAATTTTTCCTCCAACTTTTCCATCCGTTTCTCAATCTGAGACAATAAAATATTCCAAATTTAAAATAGCTGGATATCATAAGAAAATAATTTCCAGAACCGACCACCACACAAACTAAGTTACGTAGCTTTTGTATGTTTAATTATTAATTCAAAATATATGAATATTTTCATGTTTTAAAATATTGTCTCTATATGCGTAAAATATAAATAGTAATTCTTAAATATGTTTAGATATGAATATTTATTTTTTATTATTTAATATCTAATTAATTTATTTTATACATTTCATGACCACTATTAGTTTTAAATCTTTTTTCATTAATTTTTTATCTCTTTATCGGCAATTTATATTATTTGACATAATCTTTCTTTATATTATTTATTTTTAATTCATTATTATATTATTAATAAATATTTATACATATTTCAATGTAGTATCATCAAATTATTAATGAAAAGTCAAACATGAAGAATAAATTTTATTATTCACTTTTTGCGGTTATTGTTTATTACCTTTCATATTGGACTTAATTATTTTTTTTAAACGGTATATTGGACTTAATTGTTAGTTTAAATGAAGTTGTAATAATAAAATAGTATATTACAATTTTATGTCTACCATTCGTATTGGTTAATTTTATATAGATTGCTTGATATTTATAATTTAATGATTTTATCAAATTACTTATTATAATTGTTATATTTTAAAGACTTAAATATGTATTTATTCCCCATAAATATAGCTTGGTTTAACTTTGCTCCCTCTATTTTTTTTTCTTTTTTTGATTTTTGTTATCTCTATTTTCTAATATTAGGCTTTTTGTCCCTACTGTGTTAGCCCAATAGTTAAATAATAATATTTATAAAAATAAAAAGAAGATTTTTTAGTACTTATAGGACCAAAATTTTGGACAATAGGTACCAAAATCAAAATGTTACTGAAAAAGAGGGATCAAAAGCAAAAAAAAAAAAAAGAAAGATTAAAACCAAAATGCTATATAATTATAAAGATTTAAAATATATTTAAGTCTATTTTAAAAGTTCTTTTTTATCCTATGCATTACACGAGTTTAACATAATAATTTTGGAAATAATATACATCTAGACTACTTTGTGCTAACTTACTTCATTTTAATAATTAATAATATTAATTTTGATATACTGGTAACTAATCATACATCATCTTATCACATATAATTATGTATGACTTAAAAATATCTCTAGTATTTTAGGCCGTCAAAATGACCCTACCTTGCTAGGCAATCTCATTTAAATGTCAAAATGAAGTGAACTAGTAGACTTAAAAAATCTAGACCTGTTTGATTCTCGATGGCGGATAAGATGGTCTAGTGTATGTTTTGGAGTTTCTGATGGTCCACTCCTCAGAGCCGTTGGATTGTGTTTTAATGAAATCCAACGGTTGTTATCCAACCCGCTTCTTTATATTTTTAAAATTAACATATAAGTAGCTTTGGTGTTTATTTTTGCTGAAGAGCCTCTCTATTTATTTTTGTCTGAGCAAAAGGAGTCTTGCCGGGGGCAGTGGAAATGAAACCCTAATCTCCAATTAAAAGAGCAATCAAAGAAGCACAGAAGGCGAAGAGAGAAGCAACACGACTATGACAGCGATAGCGATAGCGATCCTCGGTGGACCAATTATTAGGCCAACGTCCTCATCCCTGCAAACACGGCCTCTTGCCCTGACATCATCAACCGCTTCAAGCAAAAATTCTACCACTACTATATTGTAGCCCCCCTTCATAATCACTTTTTCTTCAATTATTATAAGCTGTTTTCAAACGTTATTTTGTAAGCTAACCCAAAAATATCTTGCTGGTTATAAGAACAATCAATCCAATGAAAAAGGCAACCTATTTTGCGGACGAACATGAACAAAGAACCATCATAATTGAATAGCAGAATGATAGCAAGCTGATCGGGGCTGAGTTCGATGATATCCAACCCCGTAAGAACCATCATTCGACCACATGACAACAAATAACCATCACAAATTAATTGCAGAACGATAGCAGAACGATGCAATGCAATGAAAACAACCATCATAATTGTGCCCTTTATATTTTGGCGAATGCTATGATGCACCTCACTTTGAGTATGCCAGATCACACACTCAGATGATTGATGGCCGATATGAGGCGCACCAATACACCTTCACATCCGACCATTAATTTTATAAGGTGTATTACAGACCTCACATCTCGACTCATCAATTATCTCAGTGATGACTCACTTTACTTATGACTCTCACTTTATGAGGTGCATCATAGACAAACCCTTATATTTTAGTATATTATTACAATATTTGCAAAGTGTGACAATATCTAAGCAAGAAAGATCTTCCCTCCAAAGAACCACTTGGATGCCAATTGTCTTTCCTTCGATCAAAAATCAAAGACTCTTTTTACAAATAAAATACATTAGGTCCTCACTAGAAATTTTCGATTCACATGTGCGGTGGCATTTTTGTAAATAAAATGCAGGAGTATCAGAAACTCCAAAATACATGGTGGACGACGTTAACATGCACCTTGATTCTCTGTTTGTTTTTTTTTGTTTTTTTATATTGGTCATTAATTCAATTTATTTTGGTCCCAGCCGTTTACATGCTTTTTGTTTTCTTCTTTTGACTTGGCAACCTCCTGGGCCTTGCACCCAAGCCCAACCCATTTCAGACCTCTCCCATATCCATTAACCATTGCCCAAAATCATTGAAATCTATTCCCTAGGTATAGTGCGCTCCAGGAAGTACAGAGGACTGTGTTTGAGTTCTCCGGAATGGAGGTCATTGTACCCCGCTCTTCCCTGCCCCAGTAGGGGTGGAAAAAAAATTTAAATATATTTTTAATGTTTATAAAATTAATAAATTTTAATTTTAATTCTTAATTTTTTATTTTTAATTTAAAAATTTTAATTTTATTCCTATTTAAATATAAAAAATAATATAATTATCTATCATTTATTTTATCACTTAAATAAAAATAAATTTAAATAAAAAATAAAATCAAAATTTTTTAAAATATTTAAATTAAAACTAAAAAAAATCTTAAAGATTACAACCAAATTTACTAATTTTATAAAAATTAAAAATATATTTAAACCAAAAAAATATCCTTTTCAAAGAATGAATGATCCCTCTGACCCAAAAAATAAAAAAGAATAGATGACCTCCGACCCAAAAAACATAAAAGAGAATAAAAAAAAAAACCTTTTAAAATGATATCTCATATGGATGGATTGTGCTTGATTTTTCAGAGTGTCTTGGCATGCTTTGGTCTCTGATTCCGAGGGGATTTTTTTTCTCTCTGTTTTGTAAAGCATGGACGAAGTGGGGTTCTCTTCTCTTGAATGTTTCTTTCTTTTTGGGAAAAATAATAAGGAGATTCCCCATTCCTGTTTCACCCAAATGTCTGTAGAAGTGTGAGTAGTAGTCAAGTAAAATTGTGTTTGCTGAGTAGAATAGTGTTCTGTTTCGGACAGCTTTCGAGTTCCATGGCTAATGGGTAGCTAACCTTTGAGCCCATCGTCTTTTGTCGTTTAACGTAACCATCGAAAATGATTATCGCTCACATTCCGTCGTCGTCGTTTACTACTCCACTTCACTCAAACCCAGTAGTTCAATCCTTTTATGTCTCTTTTTCCTCTTCTTCTTCTTCTTCTTCTTCTGCTCCAACACGACGTCGTTTGGTGAGTACCGCCACTCCTTCTAAAACAAATCTCAAGCGCCTCACTTCTCGCGTTGTTCAACTCACTCGCCGAAGACAGCTTCGCCAGGTATAAAAAGAAGAATAACAGGAAGAAGATTCAGATAGCAAAGAAAAATATGAATTTTTAATTATTATTATTATTATTGTTATTATTTTGTGTTTAGATTTTGGATGAGGTTGAGGTTGCAAAGAAGCATTTGGGGAAGCTGAACACGATAGTGATGAACGCGGTGATGGAGGCTTGTGTTCGATGCGGCGACATAGATTCTGCGCTTCGGATATTCGATGAGATGAAAAAGACGGAGGGTTGTGGTGTGGACACTGTCACATATGCCACACTTTTGAAGGTGCTCGAATTATTCAATCGTTCCGCAATTTCTTCTTTCTTTATGCTATGATAAAATAAATACTTATTTTCCTTTTTCATTCTTTGACATGTTCACAAATTGTATTTCTTTTATAAGATTAAAAAAGTATTATTAAAAGAATTTAAATGCTGCATTGCATTCTTACATAAATTAGTATCCGCTTTTTTTTTTTTTTTTTTTTTTGAAAAAAAGTACGTTAAAAAATCTGTTTTAAGAACGAGCCAGGCATGTCATCAATGCTAAGTGTTCTTTACTTATATGTTCTCGCTGAACTTGATTGGATTTTCTTTTTTTTTTTGCTGAATTTTTTTTTTTTAATGTTATGCTTAGGGGCTAGGTGAGGCGCGAAAAATCGATGAAGCTTTTCAGTTGCTTGAATCGGTGGAAAATGGTACTGCCACGGGAAGTCCAAAGTTGTCAGCTCCATTGATCTTTGGTCTGCTAAATGCCTTGATTGAAGCAGGTGAGTCAGACAGTTTGGTCCTGCATTTAGCATCCAGCTGATTTTGATGAACTTATAATAAATTTAGCAGAAGGTCTGGACAACCTATCATTGGTATTGATTCAATTTATTTGAGTGTAGTACCTGGAATTGTTGTTTATCAGTAACTGTCTTATCAATTTCTGCAGTTTTCTCTGGTTGGTATATTTGCTATTAATTTTCCTTTTCTCGGGGAATTTCTAGCTTCGGAATGAATACATTTGTTATGATCTTTTTGCTCAATTGAATTCCTGGTTTGCACTATTACGTGCATACATATACAACTCTATGTAATAGCTGAATCTATAAGATTTTGTGCTTGGTTGAAATTTTGTTGATTTTTTATTTTTAAGGTGCTAGATTTTTGTTCTGGTTTGACTCTCATAAAAGTTTCTAAAACTTTATGTTGAATGGTGATGTTTTCCTTGCAATGGTTTAGTGCAGGAGACTTACGTCGTGCCAATGGCCTCCTCGCACGTTATGGTTTTGTATTCCGCGAAGGTCGCAATTTTCCAGTCTCAGTATACAACTTACTAATGAAGGTTTTGCTCTGATCCATGATCTTGTAAGAGTGAAAGTTTATTGTGACAGCATGTAGCGGTTATAGGGATTGCAAATATTAGTCTTAACCAAATTTAATCTTGAATGCTTCCTTTTTTCAAAATTTAGGGGTATGTAAAATCAGGCTGTCCTCACACTGCAATAAACATGCTCAATGAAATAGTACATCAAGGGATAAAGCCTGACAAGCTCACGTATAATACGCTAATTTTAGCATGTGTTGAAAGTGAAAAGCTGGATACTGCAATGCAATTTTTGGAGGAAATGAAGGTAATAAGGATTCATTTGAAATTTAGTTTCAGTATTTCTATGGTTGATAAATATGAAGCTTTTTGAAATTTCACCTTTTTATATTTATAGGGCAAAGCACAGAAGTTCATCCATAAAGATCTGTTTCCAGATATCATTACATATTCAACATTGCTCAAGGTTAGATTTCTCAAATTTATTCATTTGTATGATTACTTTGCTCAAAAGTAATGTTCACTTTGCCTTAAAGAAATATTTTGTTGACTAGGAGTAAATGCATTAGAGAGAAAGTTGGGAAAGCACTTATTGTGGAAAATTTGATAGAATTTCACCTTACGTGGTGTGGTCATGTGTGGAGAAGACTTGTAAAAACCCCATTAAGAAAGTAGATGAGATGGAGGGCTGCCCAATAATTAGAGTTGGAAGGAGACCATGGAAAACTATAGGCAAAATCATTGAGAAATATTTAAATTTAAATGGTTTGTCTATCGACATGGTTTACGATTAGGACACTATGGCGTCTAGAGTTATTTTCACTAACTTCATTTGCTCCCCATTGTTTTAGTTGAATGGATATTTATGCGCAAACATAATTTAAATTGTCTCTTAACCAACATCCTAGACATTTATTTTAAACAAAAATAGTTATGACCTCTATCTTAAATTCTTCTATGGTTTGGATGGTTCTTCAGCAGCATCTCTCTCAGTTTATTTCCCTAAAATGCAGGGTTTTGGAGAAGCAAAGGATCTTGCTTCAGTTCTGGAAATAGTGCTGGAAATGAAATCATGTCATGAGTTATACATTGATAGAACTGCTTACACTGCAATAATTGATGCTTTACTAAAATGTGGCTCAGTTAAGGGTATGTTGTTATTTTATTACAAGTTTCTTTAGTTCAATAGAGAATTAGAGATAGTTTCAGTAACAGTTAAAAACACAAGTTGGTGGTAGTTGGAAAATAAAGGAGTGTTAATAGCCAAATTTATGCTTCTAGAATTAATGGGTTCTTCTTGCCTCTCGAATTAAAGGTTCAAATATTTTTCAACTACGGACACTAATTTTGCTTTCTTCTAGGTTGTGTAAACATTGTAAACGCCAAAACGTTCTTATAAATTTCCACAATTATTTAGTTAGAAGAAGTGAAAAAAATGTAACTTATGTTCATATTTGTCTATGGATTGTTTCTTCATTAGTTCACATGGGTAAGGTGGTCAAACTTTGAGGCAATTGAAGCACAAAGCAACTTACAATTTATGCATTCTCTTTTACAAGATGTATGTGGCACAAGAAAGAACAATTAAACAGCCAAAAAAGGAAAATGAATTAAAAATTACTTTTTCTCTTGATTTGCAATATGTGAGCCAGTGTTGCTTGCTGAATGAATTTTAACTGCTAGTTCTTTCTGCTGGGCAGTTTAGGTGGATATTCATTATTCTTCTGTGCTCTCATATAAGTTACCCCTCATGCTTGTGGCCCGTCCGTTTGTTTCATCAACTAATTGATGAATTTAACTTTTTCTTCTTCTTCTAATTGAATCGTTGTCCATTTTAGGTGCTCTATGTATTTTTGGAGAAATACTAAAGCAAGCTGGTTGGAATCCCAAGTTAAGGCCAAAGCCTCACCTCTATCTCTCCATGATGCGTGCCTTTGCTTTACAAGGAGATTATTATCTAGTCAAAAATATGCATAAGCGGATTTGGCCAGATTCTGCAGGAACTATCTTAACAGTTGCACAAGAAGAAGCTGATCACCTTCTCATGGAAGCAGCACTGAATGCTGGCAAGGTACTAATTTTGTTTTTTCATTATTGACGTTGGGAAGGAAAAGTCTCTTCTTTATAGTTATAAAGACAAAGGACCTGGCATGAGGACCTTTGTTCCGTGTGAATATGTAAACATTTAGCACCTTACATATGTGTATTGTTAATATCTGAAGAAGAGGCTATGTAAAGCACTACTGCTTGTAGTACAAGTGATAGCTACTATCTCAACACTCCTCTTCATGCTGAAGTATATCTTTATTGAGCTTGTTACAAATGTAGTCAATCTGAGGACCAGTAAGTGCAGCAAATACTAGACCTGCCAATTTGGGCTTGGTCTATCAGGTGTTCCCATTCAACCCTGTAATTTCTTTAGGCCTGGTCCAAATTTAAGTTCTAATTCTTTTGTGGTCCTGGCCTTTCCTGACTACATGTTTGGTTTGGAAGAAAACCAATGGGTTAGGTTAGCTTTTCACCAAACCAAATTTTGTTTTCTCAACATGGCCTGACAAAATGGTTTGGTCCGAATAGGTCAGACACTCAGGCTGGATGCACATGAACTGATAAAACTAGTAGCGATGAATCCGGACAAGATGTTCTCTAAGATGAAATTGCAATCCACCTGTACTCCATTCATTAAAGACTGTGTTGAAAGCAATGTGGATGACTATTTGATTGTCGCATTATCATCTGTATTTGTCTTACTTCTGCAAACTATAATCCTTGAAGCAGTTGAATTACCCATGAGTTAATCGGTTTCTGATCCAATAGCTTGGTATTCTGCGTCTCCACTTGACCTATCAACAACATCCTACTTGTTCTTTTCCATAATACTAGGTTGCACCAAACAAAAACACATTACCTTGAAGTTGAACATCAATAAGGAGACTGAACCCACTATGCATTTGTCGAGCAAATCACTCGGCTATGTCCCTTATCTTCATAAGAGGCTTTGGTGGCCTAGTGTTCCTTTGTTATATTTGTGGATGTGAACAACAGCATCTCAATGACTTACATATAAAGCTTAAGGAGTTGACTAACTACACTTACAGCAAAGGATATTTGGTTGAGTGATAGTAAGATGTTTTAATTTTCCATAGTAGTCTACAATATCACCTAGGTTTTGTTAGTCCCACTTCCTTTTCAAGCATGCATTAAACATAGATCCAGTGCCTGACAGCCTTGGGTTGTTAAAAAAGAGGAATCTGGTTGCTAGAGATGAAGCGTGATCACGATAAAAGGAAATGCCTATGTGACAAAGATACCATTAGTTAAAGACCACAGTGGGAGAATGAGGTGCCGGAGAAACTCGGAATATCTTCACCTAGCAATTGATGCCATTCAAACCGAGATCATAATAGAAAATCCGTGTGAATATGGAAGTGTCTTGCCTGCCTGTATGAAGCCCATAATACAAGTGAATACTACAAGAGTACAACTACTTAGACAGCTATGTACAATAAGCAACAGTAAATGAGACAGTTACCATTTTAACGTGGTACATTGTGAACTAGAAAACGTTTAAAGGTTCTTCATGCAAGTAAGTGTAATTGGCTTGGGGTTTTGTGAAGCTTTAGTCAATGTTACTTTCATCTAATGTTATACTTTTCAGTTTAGACTGGGCCCAACCTATGTTTGCTTGCTCACAAGCTAAGTAATTATTTTCTGCATTTTAAGTCAATAAAAAAAAAAAAAAAAAAGAGAGAGGGGGGCTTCGGATATGCCTAGTGACATAAAAGATCAAATTGTGTATAACATATGTAGGGTGAACATTAATATATTGGTCATATGTGATTTTACATCATGGTATTTTATATTGTTGATTTCCTTTATCTTTGTGAAATTGATTGTTGCTATGTATTATGCTTGTAGCATATTGATTTTAGCACAATAGAAGCTTGTGATTAACTTTAATCTTCACTTATAAATTTTTTTGGGAGAAGGAAAAAAAAAAAATCCATTTGCTTAATTTCTGGTTATTTATAATACTGAACATTGGTTGGCATTTGGAAGTTAATAAACACATTCTGCATTTGTGTTTTTTGCCAGGTTGATATTGCTGTTAAAACTCTTATGGATATTGTTTCAAGATGGAAAGGCATATCTTGGAGAAGTCGTGGAGGCATGGTGTGTAATGTGGTAGTTCATAAATATTGCTGTTTTGAATAGATGCCAGTATTAAATTTTTAATCGTTAAGCTTGGTTTGAATCTCTAATCTGTTTCCTGTCATATTAGATTTTGAACAAATTGGAACTTTGAATAATATTATGGTGCTCTTTTATTTTTAAAGAATGCAAAGAAAGTTTCCTTTGCACAATTTTGGCTCTTCACCTGCTTTTAGTTTATCTTCATGTTTCTTTTACAAATATAATATTCCCTTGGATCACATGAAATGCAGTTGCAAAATATCATCAAGACGCAACTTTTTCTGAAGATGCTGATTGTCATTGACATGTCTTATTCTCTCCTAACTAGTGAACTCTGACAGCAGTTCAAGTTCTTAACCATTTGGCCATGCTTTTATAATTTAGGTTGCATCGCGTATTGAGGCCATATTGGGATTTTCCAAGTCTATATTCAGTCCTTACTTTCTTCCGCAGGTACTTACCATTTGTATCACTGACATCCTTGCACAAGGTCACATTTGGTTACATTAAATATCAAATAATAAATTTGTTTAATTTGTTTGTACATGCATCTGAAGCTGCGTGTGGTTAAAGTTGGGGTTCATAACTATTTGATTTACTTTGCATTGTATGTTAGGTAGTTTCTACTTGGAGAACTTGCATGTTGTCTAATTGCATTCTCTTGGTTCAGGTTTCACCTGCTGAACCGGTTGAGAATTTCATGATACCATTTGAGGCGACACAGCCACTACAAGGTACGATCAAGCTGGAGAAAGTGGTTATGCGTTTCTTTAATGAAACAGTTGTTCCTATTGTTGATGAGTGGGGTAGCTGTATAGGGCTGTTGCACCGTGAAGACTGCAATCAGGTATTTTTAGTTAGCTTGGAACATTTGCTTCGTGGGATTTCCATTTCATCAAATGGTGATATATTCTGGATATGCATGCTAAACACTACAGTTTTTGATAAATTTATTCGTCAAGTCATTGACACTGAGAGAACCTAATATGCTTCCTTTCATTGGATGCCAACTGTTTAGGCCTCTGAATAATTGATTCTGGGATAAATTTATTGTGCAGTTGGATGCTTCACTTTCAGCAATGATGAGAAGCCCTCCACCTTGTGTCACAACTTCAACATCTGTTGGTTATGTAATTGATTTAATTTTGGAGAAGCTTTACCCAATGGTCATCATAGTAAAATACACCAACTCATATGCTACTTCATACAGCTCGAGAGCTGTTGGAGTTTTTACATTACAACAATTGAACATGCTCATAACACCTGTATCTGAATTAAAAGTAACGAACATTTCAGTTTACAGGAGATAATATATATTTAACATTTTCGGTTGTACTGAAATGCCAAACTTATTTTTGGTGATATCAAATATTGAAATAATTTAGAAGGTAAAATGGGTTTTCACATCGTGTTGAACACGTGCTGTTCTGTAAGTAAAAAGCAATTTTGGGTAATGCTATTTAGGGTGTATTTATTTGTGATTTTTTTTGGTAAAAAATTATTTTTTTTACTGAAAAAATCAGTTTTATATATTTAAATAATTTTTTAAAAATAATCAGAATCTTAAAAAAATTTATTTTTAATTTTTTTGTAAAAGATGAAAAGAATAGCTTAAAAAAATTAATTTTTAATTTTTTAATTATATATAAAATTTAAATTTCATAATTAATTTTTTTAAAAGTTGAAACAAATGCATTCTTAAATTTTCTAGTTTTTGATTTGTAAAATTAGTTGAAAATTTTAATTTTATGTTTGGGTTTATCAAAAAAAAATCATTATATGAAATTATATTTAAAATTTAGTACTAATCTATTGTTTAAAATTCTTATTTAAAATTTCAACAAATTATGTAATTAGAGATTAATTAAATATCAATGCAACAATAATTTTAAAACATTATGCTCATATTTTTATGATAGTTCTTTTTTTTAATAATAAAGACTCATGGAAAAAGTAATGGGGCAACACTTTATAAAAATTGATAAAATAAATTTTTAAGAACATATTCCAAAGGTAAAGCTTTATTTATGATTTTTAAGTTTGATGAAAGTCTTAATTTTGTCTTAAAAAGTTTTTTATTTTTCTTTAAATATTAATTTGTTTTAATTTTATCATTTTGTCCAATTTCATTGAAATTATTAACGGTGATTGTTAATAGATGTTATGAATTTTCTCTTGCCGATGTAGTTTGTTAACGTGGATATTACATTAGTAAATCAAAGTAGTCGTGAAATGTTAAAACAAAAATAAATTATTAGGGATTAGTCTTTTTAACTTATCTGTAAATTTTAAGATAAACCAGTATCACGCTTGAATTTTGAAGGCTTGTTTTCTAATAAATTAAAACAAAAAAATCTCAGATACTAAATAAAAACAAAAAATAAACTGCAGGGATGAATATAAAATTTATATTTTTTTTAGTTACAAATGTTTAAATACATTTCTCCAATGATATTGTGGTTAAAATGTGACATTGATTACTCATACCAGAAAATGATCCTCGAAAAGTTTTAGAATTTCTCAAACAAAATAATTATATAAAACAAGGTTAAGAAATCGGATCGGATATTAAATTGGTCAAGGTATCGGTTCAGAGGTCCACCTAGTTCAACCCGGAGTTCGATCGGGATATAATAAAATATATATATATATATATATATATATATATATATATATATATATATATATATATATTTAATTATTTATATATAAAAATATATACATATGATTAATTAGAAAGCAAAAAATCATATTAAATCATTAGTAATAATATAACCAGTACAATATAACATTTACTATGGGACACTTTATCAAACAGTTTAAATACAAAATTCATTTACTTTAATTTCCATTATATTTCTTTTAGAAATTACTCATAGATAACACAATAACTATTTTCAGTTTTTCATTTTTAAATTAATCTAACAATATATAGCAAATAAATATACAAAAAAAAATCAAAATTATAAAAGAAACTAGCTTTTGTTCGAATTGAGCTTCCTTTTTATTTCTTTTGTTAAAAGAAACGACAATATTTTGACCATAATTTTAAAAAAATAAAATAAATGAACCAGTCAATCGGTTTCACCGGTCCTGTTCACCAGTTTTGCCCAATTTTGGCCGGTTTGTCATCGATTTTGAGGACATGTGGTTTAAAGGAGATAACGGGACCAGCCTAGGGTCTGGTTCCTAATTGAAAAAAAATTAATTTTTAAAAAATTATGACAAAAATCTTAACTGTGAAAAATATAATTTGATTTTGTAATACTCTCCCTAGTATAGTATCATGCTTAAGTCATAGCACCATATTCAAGAGTTGTTACTGTTACCTAAACAAACCTTGTCTGACAGCAACCTTTGACCGTCTTCAATATTTCTTGAATTATCTAGAGATAATACGAAAATAAATATAGGAGTGAGAATTTTAAATTCTCAATAGGATTCTCTAAATTGTCACACATAGCATCACCGTTATTATCTGTAGCTACTTTGGTTTATTATGAAAAAGTGAACATGCCACATAGAAGGTCAATTTTATAGTTTAAGAACGTATTATGCAAAGCAGAGTTCATTTATTCATACACTTGTTAAACAGAGAAGGAATCTAAACATTAATATAACAATGTGAAGAACAATTGAATAAGATGCATAAATGAATGCAAATAACTACTTAATGCGAGTGCATTTGTTTTTCTTTAGCTTTCTTATCTCAAGACAGTAAAGATTACGCATCGTCGTCCAAAAGTGCCTACATGGGCCTGCACTTAAATGTTACATATTGCCATCCTCAAGTGCATCCTTTATTTATCTTTCCTTTAATTGTATCCTGCTTTCCCGTACTTGGTCCCCTGGAGATGAATGACCTTTCTCACCCTTGGATAATAGCCTGCTTTTCAAGTCCAAACTCGTATCTATACATGAGTGACGGGTTTATTTTCCCCGATACTCACACCGATCTATTCCCCTTGAATCTGGTCAGGGGTTGGTCCAAGTCTTAGACAGAACCGCTTTAGCCCACGCTAGCTAGGTCTTGTCATGCCTTACATGCTCCCACTAGCTGGGTTTCTGCTATGCCTCACGTGCTCACTCTAGCTGGGTCTATGCTATGCCAAACGTAGTAGTTCGGTACGTCTCTTTGTAAGTGCTTATAATTTTCATTCTTCCTTTCCATATCTTATCATGCATGCAGATACTTTGCGCATTCATGTCTGTTTCATGTCATGTGTCTCATGCCACCTCTCAAGCATACTTGCATGCATTCTTTTAAGCAAATAGAATTCACATAGCTCTTTATATCATGATCAAATCAACTTGAATGATATGTGTACTTGCATGTATAACATATTATGTGCATAAGTTCTGCCGGAATTTCGGTAGCATAACGGATCAGGTCCATGTACCCATGAATAGTGCCAACTTAAAAAAGGCAACCAGTCACAACAGTAAAACCAATATAATATATCAACATTTCAGCAATAATATAGATTTTGCAACATTTAAACTTCAATTGAGTTTCATACATGTACTAAGGTATACAAAACTTTCAATTTGGAAATTCTACTACCCTCATTCAATTTTGCCCAGTTTTGTAATTTATGCCATAATTTCTATTTAACTTTGTTTAATTGTGAATTTTTAATATGTTGAAGTGTTGTGTCTAATTTTTAACCTCTTTGGTCTGATAAGTATAACTTAAGTTATTAAGATTTAACCTAGGTCTATCCTATTGCTAGGCAGATTCATGTTCTAAAAAGTAAAAATTCACTAAAAATAAAAAACTAGTTGGAATTATATGAAACCTATATCATCTTAAATCTAACTGAACCAGCTTTCGTTTTCAACAAATTTCATTTCTTTTGAAAAAGCAGAGCTCAAGTTATGAGCTCTTGAAGTTAGCTAACTTGAGTTGTCCTATTCTAGCTCGGTTAGGACATAGGGCAACTTCAATGAATTACTGGGAGTAACAATGATCAAATTTGGCTCCAAATGTCTAGTTCCATTTAAAATTGGCATCTCATTTTGATGTCTGTAGACGAATTCATACACTTCGTAGTATGAACGCGTCTAGGGATTTCACCTTGGACAGATTCTGTTTTAGCTATCCTTTGAGTTTTTCACTAAGTTTCCAATTTTAATCAAATAATTGCATGCTAAATCAGCTATAACCACTCATATGGACATATTATATTATTAAGAAATCAAGTAGAAACAAAATCTCACATAGTCTTCATATCACAATCATAAGGGAATATCATGAATCCTACCTCCAAATTGATGCAAATCTAGCTAGGCTTGGTGTTTTGGGTGCAAGATGTTGTTGGAGGTTGAAAATGGAGTGAAGGTGAAGTGAGGTAGAAGAAAAAGGAAGAAAGGAGCTTGCTGGCTTGGGGGCAACCAAATGAGGGATTTAGGAGAAAATATTGAAGTTTTATAAGATCTGGTCGTTGGAATTGTGGCTCTTGATTGGTTGGTGTGTATGTGGTGGTGGTTTGGCCATTTTTCTCCACCCTTTGGGCAGCAACTTGGCACTACTCATAGGGGGAGGAATGGCTAAATCTTAGCCACTCATGTTAAGGTTTTTAGTATGCAATTCTACTAATTCGATTCCGGTAGTTTAAAATACCGAATCTTTACCGATTTTCTTCAAATAGGCAAATCATAGCTGAAGAGTTTCATAAGAGTTTCAATGTATCTATCTTAATTTTTCTAAGCTTAATCCCTCTAATTAACACTTAATTAACTACTAATTAATTTTTAATTAACTTCTAATTGCTCTTACATAATTATTAAAACCAAATAGATCGATTAACAATGTAAATTAAATGTTTTGCAATTCTAGAGCACTTCTATTTTTCTATTTTTTGCAGCTAATGATATTTCCATAATTTTGAACAAGTCTAGGGGTATCTTATATCATTTCACACCTGAATACCTCTATGGTTCAATCAACTAAGATTTAAATTTCTATGGTTTCGCCCGTAATGCTGTCTCGTCTAAAGCCCTATTCTGCTAACTCTACAAATGCGGAGATATAAATGTCATTTTCTAAAAAGTTTTAGGGTCATTATGAAAATAACCTTGTGAGGTCAAAGTGAAATTTCTAAAAGTTCTGAACAACCCTGCAACCCTGCAAAAAACAAAAGTTTATAGGGGCATTTTCATAATTTCTTAATTTTTAGCATATAACAATGTCATATTTTCAGCGGCACTATTATGCTACCCTATACTTCTAAGTGTGAGGATCATTAAGGTATAGCACTGGCTGAAAAATTCTCATATTGCCTAAGGAAAATAATTCAAAGTTTTTATTACACTTTATTTAAGAAAGTGGAGATGTTATAGATTCAAGATAATATTATTTTTATAAAAAAAGAGAAATATTTAAAAAAAAAAGAAAAGTAAATCTTGAGTCACTATAATAAAAAATTGGGGTGTAAATAAATTAAATTTGTTCAAATTTATCTTCCATTTAATTTTAAAAATACCATTATTATACTTTTTTTTTAATTTTAAAGAATAGACTTTGCCAGCATGCTTGACAAATATCTAATTTGGTTGGTCCTCAAGAGTATTGGGTGGAGTTATTTTAATTATCTGCTCGATCCTCACCTAATTTCTCTATCATAGTCATTGCAATTTTTTATTATTAAAAACCCATTTTTGAAAACTTTTTTAAGAATTTTTAGTTATATAACATCGCATCCAAATGAAAAAAAAGCAAAATAAATGAAACAAAACAAGAAACAAAGGAAAAAGACACAACAGGAGTAGAAGAAAAAAAAGAGAAAAACTAAGAGACAAAAAAAAAAAAGACACAAGAAGGAAGAAGAAAGGGGAAAAAAAAAGAGTAAGAAGAAAAAAAATCACAATAAGAAGAAAATAAGTGGAAAAAAAAAAGAAAAGAAAAGAGGCTTACCTCAATTCCTTGGCAAATGTGAATAATGCCTACCAAAACTTTCTCTACAAACTTACTCCTGTACAAGCTCATTCTCCTACACTTTCACTTGTATTGGCATATGATCAAGTTATTCAAGTTTGTTATGTTATGTGTGTAATGTTTGTCTATTTATAGGTCAAGATAGGTTCAGTTCACCAAAAATTTTTCAGTATCTTTTATTAATGTCTCTTAATTTGATTTGGATTTAATTGATTTACCTCTCATTTTGCCACAAACTCTTTCCAATTTTTAGCACATTAAATCAAATTAATGGGTTGATTTATTTTTGTTTTTCTTCTAATTTTCCCATACTTCTTGTCTATTGCTGCAATCTTAAATCAAATCTTACTTGGATTTGATCTTAAATCTTTATTTTATTTATTATCATTTAAAATTTTGATCTTTTCACTTTTTAACATTGGGGTTGACTTTTTCTTTTTTTTTTTTACCTTTGATTTTTTTTTATTTTTATATTTTTCATTTTAATTTTGAATTTCCATGCATCTTTCATTTATTTTTCTTAATTTGATTGCTTTTTCATCTTTTCATTAAGATCCTTTTATTTATAGAGCATATAATGTCAAATTAATGTATTGATTCCTTTTTAATTTTTAATCTTCCAATTCTACTCTTTTATGTTGCAATCTCAACCTGATCCTAATTTTATCTTTCTTCTATTAAGCTAAGATATTTCTTTTATTATCGTTTTAAATTTTGATCCTTTCACTTTTTAGTGCAAAACTTACCTTTCCTTTTTTTTATTTTGTATCTACTAGAAATTTCAGATTTAGGGATAGAAAAAATTTGTCTCTAAATTATGAAAATTCTATTGCTAAACGATTCAGGGACAACATTAGAGGCGGAAATGCATCCATCACTAAAAGTGGGGTTGTTAATTTCTAGTGACAACTTTTTTCCATCCATTTCTAATTAAAGACGGAATTATTCTGTATCTAAATTTAAAACTTCCGTCACTCATAATTAACCAACTTTGGTCACTTTTTTGAAATAGAAAGCCATTAGAGACAAAATAATTCCGTTGCTAAACATAATATTCCTCATTACTAATTAGAGATGGAACTTATTCTGTTGCTAATTATAGACGTAACTTATTTCATCTCTAATTAGAGACAGAATATTGTTGTTTATTGATGGAATTATTCCATCTCTAATTTTTGAATTTTTTTTTCTTTTTTTCTCTATTTTGTAGATGATCTTATATTAATTTTATCCTATGAAAAATCATGTTATCTAACAAATTATAATTTCATAACAATAATACAAATTAATACTAAACAACATATTTCATTAATGGAAATACCAACATAGTTCAAAACCTATATAATTCAAAACATAGTTGAAAGAAATATTTAAATAGTGATTACAATAATAAAAATCCAAGTTCTTAACATAATCTGTCTACAACAATCTACTAATTGTTAGAATCAACACCATCATTAGTATTATCATCATTGTTATCCTCTAATGTGGGTCCAACCTTTGACACACCACTTGGCTTTGAGGATTCAAGCATCATATTTGCAAATTTTTGCTCCCAATATTGTTGCATCATACTTATAACCTTTTGTTCCCACTTTTGATCTCTTTGCTGAAGCTCATCTTTTAAGTCTTGTTGCCACTTTTGTTCTTTTTGCTGAATCTCTTCTTATAAGGCTTGAATTGTAGCCTTCATTGTAACAATCTCCTTTGATGTGACTCCTTCAATAGAAATAGCAGTAGTGGATGAAGAAGCTATAATACTAGCAGCCTGTGACCCTAAACCATGGATACGCCCTTTTTTATTAGCGCCTCCAACAACATCTAAGAAGAGGATGTTGCTATTAAACTGTTGATTGCTACTACCTTCACCATTCTGGGACTGCTGGTCAACTATTCGCTTTTCATACTCTTCTTGTAAAGATTTAATTATGAAATAACATATATTTGCAAAGTAACATAACTTAAATGCTAATTAGGCCATACTTAGTTCCTTTAGGTCTATGTGGCCATACAAATGACTCATAAAAGTTTGGTTCTCTATCCAATCCTACCTTCTAAAAGAATTAAAAATAATTATCGATCGAATAAGAACTAAATGAACTTAATAAATTAACCATTACTTAATATGACTAACCAGCCATTCTCTTAGCATGTTCTTTTGCAGATGTGGATCCTCCACTGCACAGATTAAGTCCTTATTTAGATGTTAGTTTTGATGATTCGTCCTAGCCTTCTCTTGCCATTCAGGACTTTGCCATTCAATCTTTAGTTGCTCAAGTTGGTATGGGTGAAGCCAATTCCCATTGTCCTTATTTTCGCGCGACTTACTCAAAGCATTCTTTAGTGTTGATGATCCTTTACTCTCAAAGCTCCTTTTAATGATTTTCTCTTCATTAGGTAACCACTTATAAACCGTCTGCATTAAAGAAAATATTAACCAATCCATAAATATATTAATGTAACATCTAAGCAGTTATAAAGTATGTTTTTGAATACCCCAATAGTCAAATCAAAGGGGTTAACCATTCTTCCCAAGCATTCATGCAATCCTAACCTATATGCTTCATAATTCATAAATATAAAAATCATATAAAAGCAAAAAGTCACAAAAAACTTAGTTATGAATAAATTCAACACATCATAGATATAATTGACAGAAATTCAATTCAACTAACAAAAATTAATTTGACTAATTACATATCTGACAAGTAATTTTTAGAATAATTATTACGTAAAAGTTATATTATCTTAAAATCATTAAATCACATCTCCCATACTAATTTAGGAACATTTGTCCAACTTGTCTAGACCCTTCAACTTTTTTTTTTTTGAAGATCTTTGTGATTCTTCATATCACTTCAAATAAAATAGGGTAAAAGTTGCATGTAAATAAATTAATCAACAAGTACACAAATATGCACACACACTCACACATATATAACTAAATCTCAAAACTAGAAATACTTACTCAAGACCATCTGGCTTGATCCAAATAAGTCCATTTGCATCCTTTACTCCCCACCTGATATTTGCTAATATAGAGGAATGTGTCCCACTTTGCAGATCAATAGATGCACTAGTAGAAGGATTACTTGAGAAATCTCTAAACGTACTAGCTTAAGAATGAGGAGATGGGATAAGTGCCAGGGCAGTTTGGGAATCAGGAGAAAGGGTAAGTGTAGGTCTAGTATGAGAATGAGGAAATGAGATAACTATAGGGTTAGTTTAGAAATTAGGAGATGGGGTAAGTATAGGCTCAATCTAAGGATTAGGAGCTAGTATATGAGGAGATGGAGTAGGTATAGTAGATATGGTGGGCTATGTTGACAAAGTAGAGGTGTGTTTCCCTTTCCCTTTACCTTTACCTTTTCTTGTACTTGCCATCTTTATTGAATACAAAATGAAAGAATTTAACTAGATATTAAAAATGACAAAAGAACTAGTAATAATTAATAAAATATAGTAACATGAAAAATTAGCAACCAGATAAGCATAATTCTATTAACAAATGCAATACTACAAAATACTAGAATAATAATACAATTACAAGCAAAGCAATTAAGTTATTTTATCTAGTCTTCTTTTTCAACATCATCATCATCATCATCTTCTTTTTCTTCTTCTTCTTCCGCTTCTACCTCAACATCTCTATCTACTTTAGAGCCAAATTGTTTTAAGGAATGACAAAGTACTTCCTCTGTTGGATCAGTTATATCAGGAAGACTTTGTTCAAGATCATTATTTGCAACTATCATCGGAATTTGTGGGATTGATTCATCTTGATATAGATTATCAATTTTAGGCATTTTAGTTTGAGAAGTTTGAATAGTATTTTGTGCCTTGGTTTTAATCACAACCAACCACCCTTCCTACCCTTTCGAATAATACGAAAAGTACACTTCCTCTATTTGTTGAGCAAGAATAAATGGCTCAAAATTCTTATATCTCTTGGATGCTCTAACTTCAACAATCCCATAATTATCTATCCTTGATTCCTTGTCCCTTTGTCTAGAGTAATATCAAACAAATCACATTTGGATAAAATCATATATTTTATGGGCCATCCAGTATGCTACACTTCAATTATATCAGTTAAGAATCCATAGTAATCATTCTCTATTCTATCATTATTGCCACCTTGCACACATACACCACAATTTGTTACACCCATCTCTTGACCATGATCTTTTGTATTAAATTTGTAACCATTTTAAAAATATGTGTGCCATTTGTTTACCATATTTGAGTGTCCCCTTGCCAAACTATTCATAAGAGAATCCTCAATATTATTAGCAAAGACCTGTACACAAGTGAATAAGTTAATTTCAACTAAAAGTAAAATGAATCAAATAAGAAATTAGGTGAACAATATTCAATATACGTTGTATTTAAACATGTGGGAAAATTGTGGGAATTTATTGGTCTACTTTTGAATCATCTAAACCAAGTTCCCATAGAAAATTTTCATATATGCTGCACTAAGGTCATAGATTAAATAATTTCATAGATTTAATTATAATTTATCAAATTGGAAGAACAACTTAGAATTTGATGCTTACATCAAACAAGTCTCCACTTAGGACAATTTAGAAGAATATTTAAGGTGTAGCTTTCATTTCCTTGTTTTCCAAGAAACAAGATATGCACTTTTCAGAAGAACGTGGGCCATAGTGTTAGTCACAATGCAGAACAGTCCAAGATGAAAGTCAGGTCTTCTAGCGATATGGTTAAAAGAAGGTTTGGAGGAGTGCTGGAAGGGGGGTTTTCTTCGAAATCCCCAAATAAGAAGAAGACAGCTAGTGTTCTTTGAAGGACATCTAAGTACCTTGTGAAAGAAAGACAAATAACTTCCCTATCTAAGCCTAAAAAGGGTATTACTAAGAAGTTTAGGCAGAAGATTGATCCTATGAAAGTGGAGCTGGCTTTAAATTCCATCCCAAACAATATTATGAGCAAGGATGTTGTTGTGGGGGTTAAGTCTCATCCACCTTATTCAAAAAATAATGCTAACATTGAAACTCCTACTTCTGATAATATGATGGTTGAGGAAGTAATGACAACTATGAAAATTCATAGAAAGGGAGAGTCCTCTGTGATTTAGGAAAAGTTAAGGAGTGATAAGGCAGAAGATGAGCTTTATGCCATGGTTGAGGTTTTTTTATCTATCTCTTTTATCTTTTATGATGAAAGTTAATATGCTTGTTTGGAATTGTCGTTAGGCTAGTAGACAACATTTTTTGAGATTGGTGAATGACCTTCGTCACAAACATCACTTTTCTATTCCTATTTTGCTTGAAACCCTTGTTAGTGGGGTTAAAGCAAATAAGATTGCTTTGAAGTTTGGTTTTGATGGTGCTTTCAAAGTTGATCCTAATGGTTTTGCAGATGGAATATTGATCTTCCAAGACAAGAATATTTGGCAATTAGACCTTCTATTTTATAATCAGTGGATTATTCACATGAAGTTCCGGGAACCTAGAGGTAGTTTTTGGTTTCTTTCAGCTTGTTATGGCCGACCTCGGAGAGTGCTTAGAGCTAAGTTGTGGAATAGTCCTAAAGATATTCATTCCACTCTTAACGGCCCTTGGTTGATAGTGGGAGACTTCAATGCAGTGGTACATGATGATGAGGTAATAGGCTCCTAGACTACAAATCGCTGTTGCTCAGTTTTCATTGATTGCATTAAATCTTGTAGTCTTCTGGATGTAAGTTTTCAAGGTCCACCTTTCACTTGGAGAAGAAATGGCTTGAAAAAGTGTCTTAGCAGAGATTTGGTAAATGGTGAGTGGCTTGAGAGTTTTTCTACCATTGGTGTCGTTCATTTGCCCATGTTTAACTCAGATCACAGCCATCTTTGGATCTGTTATAGTGATTTCAACATCAACCAGAGAGCTTCTAAGCAGTTTAAATTTATGGCGGCTTGGTTGAGTTATGATTCCTTTGAAGCTCTGGTTCAGGATAATTGGAAATGGAAATGTCCTAGGAAACTAATATTCATGAGTTTACAAATGCTGCTTCTATTTGGAATAGGAATGTATTTGGTCATATTCAGAAAAAGAAGCAACGTATTCTTAATAGGATGCTGGGATTCATGAAGCTTTGGCGAAAGGCCCAAACCCTTTCCTGGATGATCTTCTCCGACATCTCTAATGGGAATATGAGGTCATTCTCTTTGAAGAGGAGTCTTTCTGGGCCCAAAAATCTAGATGTAAATGGATTTCTTAAGGTGATAGGAATACTTGCTATTTCCACCTTTCTACTTTAGCAAGGCGTTGTCGTAACAAAATTTTGGCCCTTAAAGATGATCATGGTTCTTGGGTTCATGATGCTGAGATGCTTAAAACCATAACTAGATATTTTTTTTTATATCTCTTTATTGTGGCAATTGCATTGGTGATAGGTTTCCTCTAATAGGTTGCTTCCTGACTGTTTTTGCTGGGGATTGGGGAGCTGTTTATAAACTGTTGACTAGAGAAAAGATTAAGTCTACTCTCTTTTCCATGGGCGGTCTTAAAGCTCCTGGTCCTGATGGTCTTCATGCTCTTTTCTTTCAAAATGAATGGAACATTGTTGGTGATTCAGTCTGTGCTACAGTTTCAAATATTTTCAACTTTTCGGAGAAAGTGAAGGACATTGACTAGACTTTTATTTCCCTCATTCCAAAAGTTGATCATCTTGACTCTGTGAAACATTTTCGTCCAATCAACCTTTGTAATGTTATTTACAAAGTTGTTACGAAGATCATTGCAAATAGACTAAGGCCAACTATGCCTGTCATTATTGCTTCTACCCAGTGTGGTTTTATCCGTAATAGGAGTGGTTCTCACAATATTATTGTTACTCAAGAAGTTATTCATAAAATGTGAGCAGTGAAAGGGAAGAAAGGTTTTATGGCCATCAAAATTGATTTAGAGAAGACTTATGATGGGCTTGAGTGGGGATTTGTCATTGATTTTCTTGGAGATATGGGGCATAATGATCATTTTTTGAATCTCATTTGGCATTGTATATCTTCTACTTCTATGGATATTCTTTGGAATGGTGAAAAGACAGGAGTTTTTAACCCAACTAGAGGCATTCATCAAGGTGACCCTCTTTCACCTTATCTTTTTGTCATTTGCATTGAGTGTTTCTCTCATTTAATCCAAGCTACTGTTGATGATGGTTTATGGAAGCCTATTACTTTGTCTTGTGATGGTCTTCCAATAACTCATTTTTGTTTCGTAGATGACTTGTTCATTTTTGCTAAAGCTTCTATGCAACAAGTAGAGGTTATTAAAAGTTGCTTACAGATTTTGAAGTTAGCTTTGGGCAAAAGGTTAGTGCTGAAAAAACTCGAATATATTTTTCCAAAAATGTTCATCATGCTAGATCTTTGGAAATAGCTAATGAGTTTGGTTTTACTTTCACTGGTGATCTTGGAAAGTATCTCGATGTTCCTCTTCAACATACACGAGCCTCCTCAAAATTCTTTAGTCATATCACACATAAAATTGTGAGGAGACTTAGTGCCTGGAAGGCTAATTCCTTTTCTTTAGCAAGTCAATTAACATTGTGTTCCTCAGTTCTGAATGCTATGGCCACTAGTGCTATGAAACAACTTTCTTACCATCTCCGATGTGTAATCAAATTGATAGCCTTTGTCGTCAGTTTTTGTGGGGAGCTGTTGATCAACAGAAAGTTCATCTTTGTAGATGGTATCAAGTTTGCCATCTTAAGCTATCTGGTGGACTTGGCTTACATTTTGCTAGTAATTACAATTTGGCTTTCTTAGCTAAAATTGGTTGGGGCCTAGTTAATAATTTTCATAAACTCTAGGCTAGAGTGTTATGGAGTAAGTATAATTGTGGGATTGATCTAATTCCTACAGTTCATCTTTTAAGCAGGTTGCTTAAATTTATGGAAAGGAGTTTGCCACCCTTGAAATGTGGTGGAAAGAAATATTATTTGGTGCATTGGGGATGGTACTTCAATTAAATTTTGGATGGATAGATGGTTATTTCCAATTGATGCTTTACGTGAACATGCTTTGGTTCCTATCTCGGATTATATGTTGAATGAGACGGTGTCATAATTTGTTAATTCTAAAGGCTGTTGGGACTGGCCTAGGTTACTCTACTTACTCCTACTAGATATTTACAATTACATTGCTGGACTTGCGCTTCCTTCTCACTTGGCTGGTTTGGATACTCCTGCTTGGAGAGCTAGTTAGGATGGGAATTTTACTATTAAATCTGCTTATTTTCAGGTTACTCAGCTTCCCCTTGTGCACCCTGATTTGCTTTATCGCCTCAGTTGGCTGTGGAATGGCATGGAACGCATTAGGGTCTTTCTTTAGCAAGTGGCGTCAGGATCATTACTTACAAATCATGCTCGCTGGTTTGGTCATATGGCTGCTGATCCTTCTTGTATGAGATGTAATGTTGGTCTCCATGAAACAATCATGCATGCTTTACGAGATTGTCCTATCTTGCATGGTTTCTGGTCTAAGCTTGTGGATCTTATTTAGTTTCCTGAATTTTATATCGCGAATGTGCATGATTGGCTATTGAATAATCTTTCCCACAAAGGTAACAGTGATGAAGGCTAGTCAATGCTGTTTGGTTTTGCAGTTCACTTTCTTTGGCATGTTCGCAATGAAGAACTCTTTCAATTAGCAACTCCTTCTATCAAAGATATGCTTGAGCGTTTTTGGTTCATCTTCCAAAGTCAGCGTCATGGTTATGCAATTTATGCTTCAGTTGCTTCTTCTAGTTCACATGTTATTGCATCATTGGGAGTATCCTATGGAGGGCTAGGTCAAGGTTAATTGTGATGGTTCGGTGTTGCATGACCTGAAGGTTGTGTGTGGTGGGTTGATTCGCAGCGACATGGGTGATTTTCTTGGTGGACTTGTAGCTAATTTAGGCTCTTGTCTTGTTACCATATCAAAGTTGTGGGGAGCTTATTATGGTTTTCCTTTGGCTTGGAATAAAGGTTGGCGATAAGTGGTGCTTGAGATGGACTTGTCTAATGCTATTACTCTCATCCATACCACCAATTCAGATCGTCATCCCTATGCTTCTGAAATATGTGCAGTCTCTTTTGCAATGTTCTTGGGTTGTAAAGATACAACATACTTATCGTTAAAGGAATCGTGCAACTAACTTTCTTGCTTCCTTAGGTCATGGGCTTCAACTTGGAGGCTATTTTTATGATCTTCCTCCTATTGGTTTGGCTTCTTTCTTGAGGGAAGATACTGTTGGAATTTCATTCACTAGACTAGTTGGTTGGTTTGTCTTTGTTTGGTATTAGTCTTGTTTTCTCACAAAACAAAAAGGTAGAGAAATAATAATTAGGAAGGATGTTAAAATCCCGTCAATTCTTTAGGTACCAAAGAAACCACAAAAGAAAGAAAGGCAACAATTAATAGCTTTTTTGGGATAAAATCTATTTTTTTAATGGATTTCGTCTTGATTATTTTTTGGGCTCTTTTGTCTTCAAAAAACACAAAAATTCTTGGGCTCGTTTTGTGAAAGATTTACTGGGCTTCTTTCGAACTCAACAGTGCCCACCGACCCCAAAATCCCCCCCCCAGCTCACCCGGTTCGTTTTCGGTGCCAAAAACAGGGATAATAATGCCCGATGCAGAAAAGCACATAGCTTAGCACATTAGCATCAACCGATACAATAGCGTCGTTGGCCGCCATTTATCTTTGCCAAACAGAACTTCTTAAACCCTCTTCTGTAGCTAACAATGGCCAGCCAAAGAAACCCTCTTTTTTTTCACTCCTCAATCCAATAATCCTCATCCTCCTTTATTGCAAACAATGAAATGAACAACGCCCCGTGAAAATGTTCCAACTCAAAAGGAGCTTCTTCTCCACTGCCTCCGCTCCCTCCTTCGCCCTCTCCCCTCCCTCTTCATCACCTCTCTCTGTTCGCCACTTCATGGTAATCCCTCTATACTCTCTCATTATCCCCTCAGTTTATTTATTTAATTTTTTTTGGCAACGATTATTCGCTAACTAATATACTTTGTTTTTGCTGGGAAATGGTCCTGCAGTTGCAATTCAAGGTGCTTCATAATTCCCCACACTGTCGCTTACCGCATTCGACGTTAGGCACTGGAAATAACAACGGATGAGGTCGAAATTCTTACATGCTTACATAAGGTCGGAAATCGGAAAATTCAAGGCAATCCGTTTCAGCCTTCCTAAGGTCGGAAATCGGAATTTATCTGAAAGTTAAAGACAAACTCGGAAATCGGAAATTTCAACCTTAAGTGATGAGATCGGAATTCGGAAATCGAGACGCTACAAAGCTCCTGGTCCGATGGTCTTCATGCTCTTTTCTTTCAAAATCAACGGAACATTGTTGGTGATTCAGTTTATGCTATGGTTTCAGATATTTTCAACTTTTTGGAGAAAGTGAAGGACATTAACCAGACTTTTATTTCCCCCATTCCAAAAGTTGATCATCTTGACTCTGTGAAACATTTTCGTCCAATCAACCTTTGTAATGTTATTTACAAAGTTGTTATGAAGATCATTGCAAATAGACTAAGGCTAATTATGCCTGCCATTATTGCTCCTACCCAGTGTGATTTTATCCGTAATAGGAGTGGCTCTCACAATATTATTGTTGCTCAAGAAGTTATTCATAAAATGCGAGCAGTGAAAAGGAAGAGAGGTTTTATGGCCATCAAAATTGATCTAGAGAAGACTTATGATGGGCTTGAGTGGGGATTTGTCATTGATTTTCTTAGAGATATGGAGCATAATGATCATTTTTTGAATCTCATTTGGCATTGTATATCTTCTACTTCTATGGATATTCTTTGGAATGGTGAAAAGATGGGAGTTTTTAACCCAACTAGAGGCATTCGTCAAGGTGACCCTCTTTTACCTTATCTTTTTGTCATTTGCATTAAGTTTCTCTCTCATTTAATCCAAGCGGCTGTTGATGATGGTTTATGGAAGCTTATTACTCTGTCTTGTGATGGTCTTCCAATAACTCATTTTTGTTTCATAGATGACTTGTTCATTTTTACTAAAGCTTCTATACAACAAGTAGAGGTTATTAAAAGTTGCTTATAGATTTTGAAGTTAGCTTTGGGCAAAAGGTTAGTGCTGAAAAAACTCAAATATATTTTTCCAAAAATGTTCATCATGCTAGATCTTTGGAAATAGCTAATGAGTTTGGTTTTACTCTCACTGGTGATCTTGGAAAGTATCTTGATGTTCCTCTTCAACATAAATGAGCCTCCTCAAAATTCTTTAGTCATATCACACATAAAATTATGAGGACACTTAGTGCTTGGAAGGCTAATTCCTTTTCTTTAGCAGGTCAATTAACATTGTGTTCTTTAGTTTTGAATGCTATGCCCACTAATGCTATGAAGCAACTTTCTTACCATCTCCGATGTGTAATCGAATTGATAGCCTTTGTCGTTGTTTTTTTTGGGGAGCTATTGATCAACAAAAAGTTCATCTTTGTAGATGGGATCAAGTTTGCCATCCTAAGCTATCTGGTGGACTTGGCTTACGTTCTGCTAGTAATTACAATTTGGCTTTCTTAGCTAAAATTGGTTGGGGCCTAGTTAATAATTCTGATGAACTCTGCGCTAGAGTGTTGCGGAGTAAGTATAATTGTGGGATTGATCTAATTCATACAGTTCGTCTTCAAGCAGGTTGCTTAAATTTATGGAAAGGAGTTTGCCGCCCTTGGAATGTGGTGGAAAGAAATATTATTTAACGCATTGGGGATGGTACTTCAATTAAATTTTGGGTGGATAGATGGTTATTTCCAATTGATACTTTACGTGAACATGCTTTGGTTCCTATCTTGGATTATATGTTGAATGAGACAGCGTCATAATTTGTTAATTCTGAAGGCTATTGGGATTGGGCTAGGTTACTCTACTTACTCCCACTAGATATTTACAATTACATTATTGGACTTGCACTTCCTTCTCACTTGGCTGGTTTGGATACTCCTGCTTGGAGAGCTAGTTAAGATAGGAATTTTATTAATAAATCTGCTTATTTTCAAGTTACTCAGCTTCCCCTTGTGCACCCTGATATGCTTTATCGCCTCATTTGGCTGTGGAATGGCATGGAATGCATTAGGGTCTTTCTTTAACAAGTGGCGTCAAGATCATTGCTTACAAATCATGCTCGCTGGTTTGGTCATATGGCTGCTGATCCTTCTTGTATGAAATGTAATGTTGGTCTCCATGAAACAATCATGCATGCTCTACGAGATTGTCCTATCTTGCATGGTTTCTAGTCTAAGCTTGTGGATCTTATTTAGTTTCCTGAATTTTATATCGCAAATGTGCATGATTGGCTGTTGAATAATCTTTCCCACAAAGGTAACAGTGATGAAGGCTAGTCAATGCTGTTTGGTTCTGCAGTTCACTTTCTTTGGCGTGTTCGCAATGAAGAACTCTTTCAATTAGTAACTCCTTCTATCAAGGATATGCTTGAGCGTTTTTGGTTCATCTTCCAAAGCCAGCGTCATGGCTATGTAGTTTATGCTTTGGTTGCTTCTTCTAGTGTTCACACGTTATTGCATCATTGGGAGTATCCTATGGAGGGCTAGATCAAGGTTAATTGTGATGGTTCAGTGTTGCATGACCTGAAGGTTGTGTGTGGTGGGTTGATTCGCGGCGCCATGGGTGATTTTCTTGGCGAACTTGCAGCTAATTTAGGCTCTTGTCCTGTTACCATATCAAAGTTGTGGGGAGCTTATTATGGTTTTCTTTGGCTTGGAATAATGGTTGGCAACAAGTGGTGCTTGAGATGGACTCGTCTAGTGCTACTACTCTCATCCATACCACCAATTCAGATCGTCGTCCCTATGCTTTTGAAATATGTGTAGTGGCTTTTGCAGCGTGCTTGGGTTGTAAAGATACAACATATTTATCATTAAAGGAATGGTGCAACTGACTTTTTTGCTTCCTTAGGTCATGGGCTTCAACTTGGAGGCTATTTTTATGATCTTCCTCCTATTGGTTTGGCTTCTTTCTTGAGGGAAGATGTTGTTGAGATTTTATTCACTAAACTAGTTGGTTAGTTTGTCTTTGTTTGGGCATTAGCATCGTTTTCTCATCAAAAAAAAGGTAGAGGAAGAATAATTAGGAAGGATGTTAAAACCCCTTCAATTCTTTAGGTACCAAAGAAACCACAAAAGAAAGAAAGAAAGAAAGAAAGGAAGGAAACAATTAATAGCTTTTCTGGGATAAAATGCATTTTTTTATTGGATTTCATCTTGATTGTTTTTTGGGCTCTTTTGTCTTCAAAATTGGGCTCGTTTTGTGAAAGATTTACTGGGCTTCTTTCGAACTCAACAGTGCCCACCGACCCCAAATGCCCCCCCACCTCACCCAGTTCGTTTTCGATGCCAAAAACAGGCAAAATAATGCCCGATGCATTAAAGCACATAGCTTAGCACATTAGCATCAACCGATACAATAGCGTCGTTGGCCGCCATTTATCTTTGCCAAACATAACTTCTTAAACCCTCTTCTGTAGCTAACAGCAGTCCCAGCAAAAACCCTCTTTTTCTTCACTCCTCAATCCAATAATCCTCATCCTCCTTTATTGCAAACAACGAAATGAACAACGCCCCGTGAAAATGTTCCAACTCCAAAGGAGCTTCTTCTCCACTGCCTCCGCTCCCTCCTTCGCCCTCTCCCCTCCCTCTTCATCACCTCTCTCTGTTCGCCACTTCATGGTAATCCCTCTATACTCTCTCATTATCCCCTCAGTTTATTTATTTAATTTTTTTGGGCAACGATTATTCGCTAACTAATATACTTTGTTTTTGCTGGGAAATGGTCCTGCAGTTGCAATTCAAGGTGCTTCATAATTCCCCACACTGTCGCTTACCGCATTCGACGTTAGGCACTGGAAATAACAACGGTCTTCAATGCCAAAAGTGTTCCTCCGTAATTAAGTTTGGAGTGACAACGAACAACCGTTTGAACGTTGCGGCCAGCCTTCGTTCAATTGGTAGCATTAGTCATGGTTCTAGGTGTGCTGCCGTTAGGCGTGAATTCGGGTTCCCGTATCTGGGGAACGGTATTGGGAGGAGTTTGATTAATGATGGTGTTTTCCCTAAGAGATTTTCGTCGAAAGCGGCGGATAGTAAACGAAAGAAGCCGGCGAAGGCTCTCGCAGCTCGTGGCAAAGATAGAGATGTAACTACTAGTGCCTCTGCATCAAAAGAAAGTTTGGTTGAACATAAGAAAAATATGAAGGAGGGATCGCCGAAGAAGGCGCCTGTTGCAAGTGATAAACAGGACACTAAAGTGACTGCCAAAAAGAAGAAGCAGTCAACAAGCAAGAAAAGCAGCAAGCGGTCTACTACTAGCAGTTCTTCAGAAGAGGTTGCTGGAGAAGAAGTTTCTAGAAAATCTTCCAAAGGGAAGAAGAAATCAAGTACTAGCAAAACGAAGAATTCGGTTGGGAGCAGTAGTCTTGAAGAAATGCCTAATGATTCTGCTTCTACGAAGCGTGAATCGAAGAAGAAAAGTGGGAGCTCTAGTAGTCAGAAAGAACAGGTGGAATACCTGGGGAAATTTACTGATAAGCCGCTGTATCCTCCTGCTGGAAAGTCTGTGCTGGTTGTGGAGTCTGTTACGAAGGCGAAGGTTATTCAGCGATACCTCGGTGATATGTATGAAGTCTTGCCAAGCTATGGTCATGTAAGGGACTTGGCTGCAAGGTCTGGATCCGTGCGACCCGATGATGATTTTAGTTTGGTGTGGGAGGTTCCATCGCCTGCCTGGACTCATCTGAAGAGCATCAAGGTTGCACTGAGCGGGTACATTCTCTCATTCCTCTCATTCTCTTGCCCTTGTTTTCAGGCAGCGCTGGTTGGTTATACTTGTATAATTGTGTACAATTACGTATAAGAGATTAATTTTGATACACTGTCAGTGTAAAAGAGTTTTATACTGATGTAAACACTTTGCTGATGTGATAATATATGATAGGATGTCTGTGAATCAAAATTAAATACTTACGTATAATCTCTAGGGAGCTAATCTTGATGGCTGTTAAATATGATGCTATTAGACTTAGAATAATGCAGATGTGTCATGTTTACTTGTATTGGATTGGTTCTGTTTATTGTTGTTTTTATGCATAAGTGGCTGACAACCTGTCTCCTGCTTAATTCATTTGACCTTGTTCCTCAGAGCAGAAAACCTTATTCTTGCATCAGATCCTGATCGTGAGGGAGAGGCTATTGGTTGGCACATCATTGAGATGTTGCAACAACAGGGTGCTCTGCACGATAATATTTCTTTAGCAAGGGTTGTCTTTCATGAAATAACTGAACAATCTATAAAAGCTGCTCTGCAAGCACCAAGAGAGATTGATGTGAATTTAGTTCATGCATACCTTGCACGGCGGGCTCTTGATTATTTGATTGGGTTTAACATTTCGCCATTACTATGGAGGAAGTTACCGGGTTGCCAATCAGCAGGAAGAGTTCAATCTGCTGCACTTTCTATTATATGTGATAGAGAAATGGAGATTGATGAATTTAAACCGAAGGAGTATTGGAGTGTGGAGGCCCAATTGAAGAAAAAACAGTTGGGATCAAACGTCGATCTTACCTTTCCTGCTCACTTGACCCATTTTGACTTGAAAAAATTGAATCAATTTTCAATTACTTCTGATAAAGAGGCAAAGGATATTGAAAACAAAATAAACTCAGCAGATCTTCAGATTATTAGCTTGAAAAGAAACAAAATTAGAAGAAATCCTCCAACACCTTATATAACATCTACACTTCAGCAAGATGCTGCAAACAAATTGCATTTCACAGCAAGTCACACAATGAAGGTAGAAGAATTTTTATTTATTCCTGGCTTATTCCCCACTTGGCATAATTGTGGCTGTAATGACTAAGATTTGTTTTTCCTGTGGATTGAATGCTTCATTTCTAAATTTTGAATTTTCTATTGGTTAATTTCTATTGCCTTATGAATGCAGCTTGCACAGAAACTGTATGAGGGAGTTGAACTGTCTGATGGTAAAGCAGTGGGTTTGATAACATACATCAGAACTGATGGACTCCATGTATGTATCACTTTGGTTGCATGAGTATAGTGAAATGCTGTGAACTACTCTAGATGCATTAGATATCAATAACCACCCTTCTGGCCCTCGTGTTGTATTTCCCTCCATTTAATTTTGTTCTCTTGTTTATTTACTTAGTTCTAGAAGCTGCTTGTGAAGGGAAGATGGGTATGTTGGTGTACAACAGTGTTAATTGTTTCAAAGCTGGGCTGAAGTGTGAAATATATAGACAGTTGTGTTATAAAGTTCACTGTAAACTTTGCATAGTTATATTCTTGGCATGAGTTGGTTAAGGGTGCATTTCTTTTAGCTTTTTTCTTTTTTTTGACTAAAAAGTATTTTTTTTAACTAAAAAAAATGACTTTTTATAGAAGCTACTCATATTAGCTTCTACTCAAAAGTTAAAAACTCAGTTTTTGCTGAAATGCTAATTTTTTTTAGCTTTTGAGTAGAAACTGAGTTGAGTAGCTTTTATGTAATGTCATTTTTTTTTTAAAGTTAAAAATCACTTTTTTTTTTTTTCAGTCAAAAAAGCTGAAACAAACACACTCTAAATCTGCCTAGAAAAATCTATATTTGGACGCATTAGCTTTTTAAAAGGATTTGGAAGTTAATGTTGCTTTCTGGTTGCAATAACATCATGAATCTCAGCTGTTTAAATGTGATCACTAATCTTCCTCATGCTTCCTAAACTTAGATCACAATTTTGATTTTTAGTTGTAGGTTAGCACATGTGGATGACATATTTAGAGTTTCTCTCTGTGTCCGCAGATGATCATTTCAAATTTTTAACGCTTCACTTTGAACTTTCTTTCTTAGATTTCTGATGAAGCTGTTGCCAATATACGCTCGCTGATCATTGAGAGGTGACATGCACATCTCCATACATCTTTCTGCATATGCTTGCTTTCAGTTTCATTACTATTGATTTTATTATCACTATAGTAGGAAGTAGCAATCTTGCTCATACTGATTCTTCACATATTTATTGCATAAAAGGTCAGTTGACATGCAGGTAGGGTTTCAAACCCTCCAGCTAGAATGATGTTAGTGTATGGCATGCTATGTAGTCTTCAAAATATTTTGATAGAGGAATTTTATTAGAAAGGAATGAAAAAGAGTTTGTGTGGAATAAGATAGTTATGCTCTTAAAAGTACACCAAAGCTATAGGAAATAATGGAAAAGAGCTATCAATATCAACAGAGTAAAGCTCTCCTATCCCACTGCATAGCAGAAACAGACAAGTCTGAAGACAAATAGCAATAGACCTCTTGTTTTCATTTTAAGTAATTATTCTAATTCATTGGTATGTGTTACTCAGTTGGAGGTAGCTCTCTCCCTTTGCTAACCCCCTATCTCTCTGGCAAAGGTGGAATATAATCCTGAATCTGATTCTTGTTCTGAGGTCCTTGAACTCTGCCAAAAAACTGAGCTATCTGACTCTTTCGCAAGACATAAAATAACTGCAAACACTGCACAATGCCAAAGAGTCTTGCTCTCCTTGCTTCTCCCAAATCCCCTGAAATTATTTGGCAAAAAGAGTTCCAACCTATGTTGCACGGATACTTCAAAATAGCTATCATATCCATATCTATTATGTGTCATGTCGGATACTTCACAGATACTTTTAGATATTTCTAATTATATTTTAAAATTTTTGCTTTATTTTTTTGACATTTTTATACCTATGTAAATGAAAATTCTAAAGCAATCAATAAAATAAATATATTTTAGTATATTTATAAGAATTTATTCTAATATTCAAATCATTATTCCTCTATTTTAGTTTAAGATTTATGTTTTTATGTTAATATTTTACTAATTTTATATGTTATACTCTAGCCGTATCGTATCTTATAATTTTTAAACATTATTGTATCCCCTTATCTGTGTCGTATTGCATCCGTATCTCGTATCTATATCCATGCTTCATAGGTTCCAACCTATCTGGAAAACCCAAAGAGTTTGATTCAGAGATATTTTAGCAGTGGGGCAGTGAAGAAATAAGTGACCACTCCTAAGATATCATTGTAATTGCCAAATTTGTGCTTATAACTTCTTCTACAGGTCTGAGCTATTTGAGAATCTGGGTTGATCCCTGAATTATAACTTTTGAAAGAAAGTTTGGGGTGGAGGGGTCTGAATGGGAGGGGGAAATGAGTTTATACAAGTATGATTATTATATACTTCATAAACCTCAGTGCTACTGTTTTACCCTGCTGGAAGAAAATCAAAGTTAGACTTTATTATTACTGGCGATGAAAGAATAAGGTTTGGGGAAAGAATGTGTGGTTTTCAGTTCTATCTACATGGAAGGCATTTACAACAACAATCACCAAGTCTTGTCCCACTAGATGGGGATAGCTGCATGGATTGGACAACACCATAGTGTCTTATCATAAACCATGATTATAGTCAAACCATTAAAATCTAAATCTTTCTTAACATGGAAGGCATTTATGGTGACTTTTTCTTACTAACTTTGAATTTGCATTATTATTTTTAAAATTTGAATGCTTACTGTACGTGGTTTCAGCAAGTTTTGATTGTTTTTATGTACATGAAGAAGAATTTACTGTATGTAGGTATGGACAAGATTTTGTCTCACAAAGTGCACCAAAGTATTTTAAAAAGGTGAAAAATGCACAAGAGGCCCATGAAGCCATTAGACCAACTGACATACGCAAGTTGCCATGTAATATGATGTGTGCTTTCATTAATAATTACTTTAATGGTGAATGGACCAAGGGTGACAACTGACAATTAACAATAAACTTCTTGATGGCTTGTCAGCAATGCTTGTTGGGGCACTGGATGAAGAATCCTTGAAGCTATATACACTTATTTGGTCACGAACAGTTTCATGTCAGATGGCACAAGCTATCTTTGAGCAGGTTTGACAACTGAGTTTCTTTCATCTTCGGCCTTAAAGTATACATCAAACAAGCTGCTTTTTACTAGTTTGTGCTTGGCAATCGCCTGTTGTAGATTAATTTAGAGTTTAAATTGCTGCTACCATTTTGTTTATATACAATTAATTGTGGCAGTTTGTTCGATAGTGTATAGATACTTGGGTAGCAACTGCAATTGAACTAGGTTGGTGGATTGCCAGTCTAGTTTCACGGGCTGCTTGGATAGTATCTGTGGTTGGCATTGTGCTTTGTTGGGTTGCAACTCAGTTTCAGCTAAATTCTTATTCAGGTGGTGGTGTTTCTCCATAAATATTTTGATGGGGAGGGTTACATCGGATATATGCATTGCATTGTGGAAGCATATCATTAGCAGCTTAACTTTCCTTTGTGATTCAGCTTTTTCATGTTTCTTGTTCCTGGATCCTTTGGTCAGTGGTTATTAAGGATGTTCTTTAAACTTAGTAAACTATCCACTTCCATCTCTCTCTCTCAGTCATCTTTATAGTGGATAGCTAGATAGGATCTGTTTGCTCTGTTATGTGGAATTTTAGTTTGCCAAAATGAAAGCCTAATCATTCAACTAGTGGTTAGATTTTGTACCTGTGTTCTAGAGAAAGATCATTAAATGAAAGCCTAATATTCTTTGATAATTGAAATTGTAGTTGCATTCATATAAAGTTCATCTGCTTCAATCAGATGTTATTTTTGACCAGATATGTTCCCTAACATCCTTTTTGATTCCAGATACAACTTGATATTGGAAATGCTGATGAGTCTATTATGTTCCGATCTTCCAGCTCAAGGGTTGACTTTCCTGGATACCGGGCAGTTTTTACAGTATGTTTATTTCCAGCTTATTGGTGGTATTGTGAAGTGATTTTACTTAGCTGTTTGATGGTTTGTAATCATTCATATACCAGTTGATAGTGCCTAACAAATAATAATGGCTTATTTGTTTATTGTTGTTATTTTCTATGAAATTAGTTATCTAACTGTATTACTTTAAGGTTCCCAGTTAGTTGCAACTGGGAAAATCTGTTATAGTTTGATTACAAGTTCAAGGCTTTTGTAAAACAGTAAATTTCCAAAGTTCTACTAGATGCTTTAAAGTAAATGCTTGCTGTCTATAATTATTTTCTGACCTTGAACAAGATTTAGATTTCAAATTGAAGAATAAATTTTCAAAGTTGTGCTGTATGCTTTAAAGTAAATGTTTACTATCTAATAATCATGTTTTGACCTTGAACCCCATAAATTGGAGCTTAACATGTTTTGGAAAGTTTTTCCATCTTGTTTGCTAATTGCTGTAGCTGTATACATCTCAAAAGAAATATAATGTATACGGATGTGTTCTATTTTGTGTGCATTCAGAAATGGTTTTATATCTCCATCAATTTCAGCTGTGGCAGAGAATGGCCACTTGTACCTTTATATGACTAGTACACAACAATAGATGTGTTTCCTGACTTATGTGTAGCTTTTTCTCCCTTCTAGGATATTGATACTGAAGCCGTCCAAGATAAAGAAAGTGATGGATCCAATCGTGATCAAGTTTTTGGGGTTCTAAATTCCTTGGAGGTAATATCTCTGGAAATTTGATATTTTGTTTATGCCTTAAAATAATTTCATGCCTTCTCCATTTATATAGTGTCTGTGCCTTTTTAGTTTATTTTTTATAAAGGATGTTCTTGGCTTTTTTATTGCGCTTTGCCTGGTGGTCTCCTTAAAAGGGTGGCCTTTTGGCAGATATACAGATAGATTGTGAAGGGATCTTGTGATATGTCTTCCATTTTTCTTTATTATTGTTTCTCTTGTTGGGGAAATCCATTGTCCTCTAAAGGACAAACTCTTTTGATAGCTTATGCTGTTAGGTAGAAGCTCAATAATGGTTTTATATCTTTAATATGCCCCCTCATGCAAGAGAGAAGTGTGAAGCCCATTTTTCTTTATTCTGAAATTCAACTTTACTTTTTAGAATGGGGGCAGCGATGGTTAAACTCTTGATCACTTTGTCCATAGAGGGACTTTGATATTGTGCTAAGGATCAACTTTACTAAAACCTTAAACTGATAGGTGGAAGTTCGAGAATGTTGTTATATCTCTAACAACAGCCTATTCCCTTTGCTAATTGTTTTGACTTTGCCTTAGGCTAGCTTGGCTCTGTCTCTGTTCTGTTACTTTCAATCTTTGAGTTCCATTTATGATGCTGAAAGTTGTACAACTCAACAGGAAATGGACATATGCCATTGGCAGAGAGAGATTAAGAGGTTATTTGGATGTGTTATTTTGAATGGAAGAAGATCTTCTTTTTTATATAAAAAAAAAAAATGCATATTTTTTAATATGTTTGAATTAGCTTTTTAAAAAAAGATAAGCACTTTTAGAGCATAAAAATATTGTTTAATGATAAAAATGAAAGTTCTTAAATGTTAAATCCTAACATAATTTAGATTTTGCAATTTTAGAAGATCTTTTTGAAAAAGAGATTATAAAAGGATATTTTTTAAGAAGCTCATCTAAATGAGCCCTTATCCTATTTGTCTTCTCTTTTTATTTTTATTTTTATTTTATTTTTTTCCCCTTCTCTGTCATAAGTACTATAGATTTATGCTGAGCCTTTGATAAACGGTGCTACAAATTGCCCTTCATTGACTTCCATTTTGTAGCCAGGGGATCCGTTACACCTTGTTCAAACAGAATTTAAGCAGCACCATACACAGCCACCGCCACGTTACACTGAAGCATCGCTGGTAAGTCATCATATTTCTTTCATAAGATTTATGGAGTAATATAGACCACAAGTATACTGCTTAAAGCTGCCCTACTCTCTTATCTCTTGTTGCCTGTAGAAGTAATGCCTGATATTGGGAACACTAACAATAGGTTCTGTGAATAGAGATTGGATTTTACCATAGAAGGAAATGTTTCTTAATACAACAGGGATATTGGGAACCTCTGATTTGAATATTGCTTATGTTAGGTTTAGAAGTGTAGATTTTTTGTTACTTTAATTTGCTGAGGTCAATTTGAAATAATGTGTAATTTTACAAATTTTCAATTTATTGATTTGCTGTATGATTTTGTCAACAAATACACAAGGCTTTTGTTTCAGTTCTTTTTTTTTTTTTTGGTTTTACAAATACACAAGGCCTTTGTCAATCATTGCAGCAATTGGATAGCATGCAACATTTTGACCAGACCAATGTTTCCTTCATGCATTTGAATTACTTGTACTCTTTGCATCTCTGATACTACAATGTTTACTTTTGTGAAGGATAATATTCTAACTTTTACACTAGCTGAATAATCTTAGCTAGTGAGCTTTACCATTGAATTCAGCTGAAGTAATACCTCGTTCTATTCAATTACCTAGGGCATTTTGTCTTAAACTGCTTACTTTTTGTTCTTGGAATCCTTGTATTTTTATTCTTCTAATAATGAAAAAAAATTAAAAAAAAAAAAAGAAGACTTTTGAAACACATTTGTTAATCACTTTGCGGATAGTAAATTGTGAAGAATGCAACTCATAGAAATAATGCCTTCTGCCTGCCTTGTTAAGTATTTTCTTCATTTGGGGCATGAGATACTGTGTTAGGCTTATTTCTCTTATGTTTGGTTGTTAACAAGTAACACTTTCTCAGACTTTATAACCTATGCTGTCAGATTATGCATAGACAAATAAGGATTTGGATCCTTTAACGTGAATATGCTTGTAAAGTGAGAAAGTGATAGGTTAATCACTATTAAATTATTTAATGGGATCCATATACAATGGAAGTTATTGATTCAAGGGTGCTTAGCTCATCATTTTCTCACTTTACAAACATATTCACTTTAGAGAATGTAAATCTGACAAATCATATTGAAGTTTTGTTACAATGGACTTGGGGTTCATATTTGTAATTTTAAATTGTCATTTGAATTATTTGAAATAAATATGTATGTTGCCATGTAAGTAATTCGCCATAACCCTGAGTTCATTATAACAAACAAGAAGGTGCCACGAGAGCTTTTGGTTCTTTTTGTGCCTTGTCGCATTAGTCTTTCACTTTTTGGGGTTTACTTTGTGATATTTCATATTATAGGTTAAGAAGCTTGAGGAGCTTGGGATTGGCAGACCATCAACATATGCAACGACATTGAAAGTTTTACAGGTATTTGACATTTGGAACAGTCAAATGTAATAACGTACCATATTTATCTTTTATCACATTTAGCCTAACAATTTAAATCACAACTTGTGTTTTGGTAAGAAAATTAGTGAGATATTTCTTTAACTTGTCCAGGGTGTTGATTGAGCTGAACTTATTTCAAGTACTTAGTCACTTATGTTTTGTTCAGCCTATCTGCTCCATCTTCACAATGCACCAGATCAGGAACTGATTGGGGCTTAATTAATTGATGATTCTATCTCATCCCGTTAGTTGTTCCCATGATAGTATTAATATTAATAATAATAAAATCTGACAATTCTTGTCTTTCATGTCATCTGATTCACAATTATGTTGGCTTCTCATTGCATGACCTATTGAATCAGAGAAGGATTGATTAGGGCCTGGGTCATTTTAGGTTGCTTATGAAGCTTCTGAACCTCAAGAGGCAATTTGTTAATCTTGAAGTGTAGTTTTTGTGGTAGCCGGAATCTAATAGTTTCCCTTTCAAATTTCAATCTGCCTAACAAAACACATTGATTTTACTGCTTCACGAAATTGAAGTGTGGAATAAAGAAGCACTGTGGACATAAGAGAAACCTTCAGGAAATAGCAAATTTTCATGCTAAATCCACACACACACACACATATATATACAAGAAGAAATTTTGTTACAGAAAGAAAGGGTTAGGTGTACAAAAGTATGTAGGATAAGAAATCCTCAACAAAAACAATACAAAAGGGACAAAGAAAGGAAACTCCTAAAAACTGGTCAGTGAAGGAGGGCTGTCCAGTCTATATTTATATCCAAAATACTGATGCCCTTGAAAGATCATGTGCTGAACAACAAGGCCTGGAGAAACAACGAAAACAATTCTATTCCATAATGAATCAAAGGCGAGAAAACATCTTGAAGATGCATGTATTCCTTTCCAACCACAAAACCACAAAATCCCTTAAACATCACATTGCCACAAGATTTTGTTTTCCTGCTTCTTACCAAACCCTTGAAAATGAATTTGTAGAAATTGATCCAATGAAGCAGGGCACGCCTAGTACTCACCAAAAAAAAAAACAAAAATGATAAAGTTTATTTCAAAGGTATCTCACAGCTGAGCAATGGAGAAGTACATTAGTCAGATTCAGACTCAGATTTACAAGACATATCAGGAGAGAGCAATGTGAGGCCATCTAACTTGCACCAAGTCATTAATATTAATCCTTTGAGTAAAGCTGTCTAAACAAAGTCTTTGACCTTAGGAATTTTAGAACTCCAAATTGGCTTATCCATGGCAAATCTCTCCCTTTTTGGATACTGTATAAGAAACTTGTAAGATTTGCCTAGAAAAAACACCAGTAGAATCAAGGTTCTGATTCTCACATCAAGCAAGGCTAAAAGGGACTGAAGTTCTATAGCTTCTCTATTGTTGAAGTTTCTTAAAAGTGGAAATTCCAGGAATGACAGACATAAGTAAATATACATTAATCAACTCTTACATATCTTGGTTTGTGATTCTGATTTGTCTTTGTTGAGCCTGTCATACATACATTGATACTTCTCCAACAACAGCAAAGCTTTTCCCACTATGACAGTGATAGTTCTCCTTTGAAACAATAAAAATAATCCAAAAGAATCTGATATCGTCTATGAAAAAAGCTTACCTTTTTATTTATTTATTTTTATTCTTCTCCCACTCTAAACCTAGATTTAGTAGCTTTGATGCTTGTGTGGAATTCTCTCATTTTTATCTCCTTATATCTTTGTGTTTACTGCATCTTGCATGGAAATTTATGGACATGTATGTGTTCATTTTTTAAATATCACTTTGATAGAATTCTAAGCACTCAAGTGTTTGTTGCTTCAGGATAGAAACTATGTGACTGTAAAAAATCGTGTCCTGTATCCTGAATTTCGTGGTCGCATGGTAAGCTCTGGACTTCAAGCTCTGAATTTATTGTTTTGCAGGGATGAAATTGCTAGTTAATAGCTATATTTTGTATTCAAATAATATGACCCCAGTGAAGAGTTCAACTCATGTCATTCTTGCTCTTGGCAGCTTGAGGTTTTAGAGTCAACTGATTTATTTCTGTTTCTTTGGTTTCAAGTCATACAAAATTTGATGAGAGATCACTTCTCGATTAAAATAAGGACTTAAAAAATAATAAGTCATTCAGATCTGCATATGATGATTCACGCTTGTTTTCTATTTTTAAGTAGGCATGTTCTGTTGAGGTATATTGATAGACCCCTGTTTTTTTTGATAAAAGAAGAAATATTATTAACACGGAGAGAAGGATATTAAAAATAGCATGGAGGACAAGAGAGCCTCGATGCAAAAAGTAGGATTAGACAAAAAAAATCAAAAAAGCAATGTTTTCCACTCTCTCAATAGACCCTTGTTAGTACATGAGGAAGGGAGGCAAGGTGATTGGCCCATCGATACAATGAGGGCACGATGGGAAATATCTAAGTTAATGACTTGTAGCATATACAAATTGCCATTGCGGCAGTGGAAAGAAAGAAGCCAACCCCCAGGGAGGGGGGGTTTTGTTAGGGCTGTCTGGGGATAAATGTGGGTAGAGCAGAGAGAATGGGTAGGCAATTAGTGAGTGAAGGTTTTGGGGCTCTCTGAGCAAGTAGGTTAGCAGACCCTCTAAGTTTTGCATTATCTTTATCATTTTCTTGTTCTTGTATTTTTCTCAGTATTAGTGAGAGTGAGAGTTTTTGGTTGTAATTTTAGTGAATTGTCCCAGATTCTATAATCAAATTTCTGGTTCCTATCATATATTTTATCTTGAGGTCTACTTTTACCTATTAGCATGCACTCATTCACCTCATGTTCTGTTTTGAGGCAGATTTTATTTTGAGGTCTACTTTCATTGTTAGCAGCAACCGCATGTTATTTTATTGGATGACCTCCACTATCTTGATTAGCTACAGAAGATATCATAAATTAACATGTGGCGGATGCTAAGAGGTAAAAGTAGACCACAAAATAAAATATATCTCAAAACAGAACATAGAGTGGACCGAAAAATATAAAAAAGGGTGAATTTTACATTCTATGCATATCTGAAAGACATATGAAAATATTATTACAGTCATCTTTATGCTAATTGAAAAATAATCTTTCATCAATGAGCCTTTTATTTTCAGTACTCTACAAATGTCTTCTGCTCCTGAGAAATGGAACAGGATCAATGTGCCTTTTCTGATTCAAATTTTGTGTTACTTAATTCATGTTAGCCTTGTCCATTGTCAATTATCTTTTTGCTTTGTAAAAGTGTGAGATGAGCCGTGATTTATGGTGTGTACTTATGCCTTTTTTTGTTATGTTTAGGTTTCAGCATTTTTATCCCATCATTTTTCGGAGGTCACGGACTACAGTTTCACTGCTGATATGGAAACTGAGGTATCATATCTGTTTGCACCATATAACAAGTTAGCCACTACAATGATTGAGGCTCCTACCCTCCTGATTTCTCCAATCTGATGTATTTTATAAATAGGAAGAAGAAACTACCATTGTAATTTTGACACACTAAGTTCCTTTATTAGTTGATTTTTTTCATTTTGAAAAATTATTGACTTATATTTTTATTGCTATTTTTAATTTGATTCTTTTGCCTATTGTCTAGGCTAGTTGGTTCTTGTTATTAGCCTACTATTTCATATTGTTTATTTAATGTCTCATTCTGAATTCAGCTTGATAATGTTTCTGGTGGATTAACTGAATGGAAAGGCCTCCTTAGAGATTATTGGACACGGTTTAAATCATATTGTGAGCGTACTTCTAATGTTCATATTCACCAGGTATGACTTCTTTCTCTGCTCAGGGCTTGATATATGGAGGTCTGAAGTTTGCTGATATGCTCTCTTGGCAATGTTTTTCAATTCAACTTTGTATTTGCACATGTCCAGTTAGTGACTGTGATAGCCTAGAAATAAAATGCTACTTCTGCTGTGTTTTCTTAGTTTGTCGACTCATGAAACTGTCTTTATACTTGCAGGTTGAGAAGATGATGGAAAAAAAATTTGGGGATTATTTATTTGCTTCTCTCCCAGATCAGAGCCGTGTTTGTCCAAGGTAATTTATGCCATGTTATGAGTGGAATTAGTTAATCTTATTTGTTGTAGTTTTGTAGGCCACATAAGATTATTTTCCCTAATGTGTGTTATGTGTGGTGCAAGCTTAGAATTGTTACCCATTTGTTTATACATTGTTCTATAGTTGTTTCTCTGGGAATTCTTTTGTTTGCAATTTTTGGAGAGTTTTGGGTTTGCCCAAGGTCCTTGGATTAGTAATGGAGGGTGTTGGGTTTGCTAATAAGCTTAGGAGACACTACTTCGGAGAATCAGAGTGCTTTTGTGGCTGGAAGGCAACTCTTACATGCTGCTTTGATTGCCAATAAAGTGGTGGATGATATGAGGAAAAGGTCGAAACAGTGTCTTGCTTTCAAGTTAGACTTTGAGAAAGCCTATGATAGGGTTAGTTGGAGCTTATTAGCAATTTCAGACACAGAAAGTTTCCAAAACTGTCACAACCCCACCGGGTCGTGACTAGCGCATAGGGACACGTCCCTTAACAAACCTACACTAGACCTTTTTCCTTAAAAAACATCCGGCAGAATCTCCTTTGTATTCAGAATTATTTCCGAATGTGGATTTTTTCTCTGCACAACCAATACAAATACAAAACCATGGGGGATCCAGACATTCTTTGAATGCACCCCACAACATATTACAGTTATAATAACATAATTCTAACTATCCATTAAAGTTTAAAATAACATAAAATTTAATCAATCATGAGGCTACTTAACATTTTTACAACACAACGAAAGCAAGACCCTACCTATGGACTAATGGAACATCGCTAAAGATTATATATATACAATTGTACACAAACAATGATAAACCTCAAATCTAGACAACCTTGGAAACCACACGAACAAGAGTGTGGACTTACTGGAAATCCAATGACTTCAGGAAGCTGGAGGCACTAAAGCAAAAATTTATACCTGTCTAAAAAAATGGAGAGAAGAGGAGTGAGTCATATAGACTCAGTGAGAGATAAAATACCTATAACAAAAGTGAGACAAGTTTAAACATACCTTTTCATAACATACATTCATTATTTTAAAAAAGAAAAATACATTCGTAAGGAATCATGGCCTTAAAACTTGAAACATAACTACCAATAAGAATTTCACTATATTACTGTAATTCCGTAAATCATTTCTCAAGTAGGAAGATTCATATACAAATTGAAAGGGCCATATAAGTTTCTAGAAAAACATACATTGTATACAATACCTCTTTAAAGTATCCATAATACATTAACTCACATTGTGAATTCAAATAGACATAAGCCCCTTTCTAATGTAGACATGGAACATTTGACAATAACTATACGCATCATACGTAATGAAAATATAATAATTGTAACTTTTAGGAGAGGATTCTATTTCAGAAATAACTTCCTGACTGGGCAGCTCTGATAACCTGACCCTAGTAGTAATATATTAATCTCACGCTTTGGCATGTCTATACCTTCCGGACATGTTGGCCAAACATGTCAGGCTAGCAACCACCCTGCTAGCTGGGCTATTCAAGGTGCACAAAGGTTAATGCTGCTGTCATTAGTAAACAGTTTCCTCCCCTTGGAAACCTTTACTCATTTCTAAATCATTGTCATTAAGATTCTTCTTTATTTCAATTCATATGTATTCTTGCTTATAACATCAAACACATGATGAAAGTTAAGGAATTTCCATACTCTCAACAATTATAGTTATCAAATTTTCTTTCATGCACATAACGTTTAACATTAATGTAAGTTCCAAATTAGTAAACCGGGGTTTTGAATATAAATGCATAAAGAGATAGTTTCTAAATCTTAAGAAAGTTCAATCTAAACAATTCTTCGAGATAGCTGGCAATATATATATATATATATATATATATATTTGTGTGTGTGTGTGTGTGTGTGTATAATTTCACTCAAAATTTAACCATAAATATAATATTCACTCACAATATTGGAACTCAACTTCCAAATTAGCTTGTCCCACATGTATACATAAATATATATATAGAGGAGTAATACATTTTGTCTTTCAAAGATTCAATGAGGTAGTTCAATCAAATGCTATTTCAACTTTTGACCTTTAATAACTCAAATCATAAACATAACATTTATGAAATCATATATATATACTTAAAACAAACTATAGATATATTATCAACTCACGGATCAAATCTAGAAAGGAAGGAGCTCAAGCTCAACGAAGCCTCAGAGCCACCAAGGGATACCGGAGAGTATCTAACATGACAAATATATGAATTAGACTCCCACAACATAACTAATGTAAAAATTACTCGGATTTTCCTCATAGAGCAAAATTCCCCAATTCTTGAACCCTAACCCCCCTGTCATATGTTTAAACCTTGAATTCATAAAAAAACTAGCTAATCCATGGTATTATAAGGAGGGTTAAACTCAAGAATTACCTTAGAGAGTGGAGGAAAGTGATGGAGCATGAGGAGAGGAGTGGGTCTCTTCCCACCTTCATTTTCTCTTACTAAAAGAGGAGAGAGAGAGCTCAGAAGAAAAAAAAACCCAAAGCTATGATGATGATGATGTGAAGAATGGATTTGGTGATAGATTTAAGTAAAAAATGGTGAAGAAATGATGGAATTCATGTGGAGGGAGAGAAGGATGAGAAAGAGAGATTTGGGGTAAAATGGCAATGGGGGTTGGACCCCAATGTTCTAATCGTGCTGTAGGCGCTTGAGCGCCCACTTCCTGGCGCTTGAGCACCCAGTTGCCTAAAACATGTACCCTACCAGCACAGCTGGCGCCTAGGCTCCCAAAGCTAGCACCCAGGCACTAGCACCCCGCTTTTTTTTTTTTTTTTTTTCCTTTTCTTTTATACACTACTCAAATATCATCATATAATTATTTAATGTCCTCATTTATTTTACTCTCTATTAATTTTAAAACATAAATGTAAGTAAGAGAATACCCCCCATTTGAATCCAATAAAAATTTTGGAAAAATCAAACTCTTTAGGAAACAAAATTCAACTTTTGGATTTTAGTACAAATTTCTGAAAACTTGCATTTTCTTAAACTTTCGGGCTAAAAATGAAAGGGTTAATGATTTCCTAAAATTCATTAAAAATCACTCTTCAATCCTTGGATATCTAAGGAACAATTATCAAGACTTTTGATCCCTGAAAATGTCCCAATCATATAGCTCTCCACCCAGACTTAGAGAGGTTCTGCGGGATCCAACAAGACAAGGTATCACAATTCATGTAACTCTCAACTTAGGCATTACAACAACATTGATAGCTGATTACTAAGACAACTTGATCAGTTGGGCTAGCTGGTCATTATGTCTTGCCTACTCTTTAAGTTGTTTGGGCCTTTGAAGCCAGTTGGCCTCGAAGCATGAGAAATTACTGTAAAGCAAGTAATAAAAAGAAAGTCTGAGATGTTTTGACGAGAATTTTGTTTGAAAACATGTGGGACACACGCAGTTATGTTACCATTGATGGTGATATTTTTGGCCTTGGTACTGGTGGGCTGGTGGGCTGATTTGTAGATTTCACATTTCATGATGCAGATCAATAAATTCTCGATGAATTTGTCAAGGATGCTTGGCATTCATTGGGGAGTATTGAATGGTGGTAATGGTATATATAGAATCAAGGGTTTACCACCTGGTTAGGTCTATTCTACAAGTTGTCCTGAACTATTGATGGGATTGTGGCATGACATGTCAGTGGACTTGGATATCAGGCCTTATCTAGTGCCTCTCAAGATGCTTGATTTAGTTCTGCCGCACTACTGTTTTAGAAAAGACGATAACATGATAAGTTCGCAATTGCATACCCTTAGTTTACTGTGTTTGGCACTTACTGTTGGCGATGTTGATTTTCCATCGTCCATAATTCCATTTAGAAAAACTCGCTGAATGTGTATCCTTTTCTTGAAAAATGGAATTTGACGATGGGATTGGCTTTGCTTTTTTTTTTTTTTTTTGGGTATTTTGTATTTTTAGCCTTATCATCTTTTGAACTTATTTCCTCTCTTCTAATAAAATTTCATCTTATATTGCGTGCATGCGCACTTTTTTTTTTGGGGGGGGGGGGGATTGGGAATAGGAATACAAAACAAATGAACTTGTCTTGGAATTCTATCATATTGGACTAAATTTTGTACTGTGATTATGCTGATTTAGATGTTTGTAAAAAATAACATGTTCATTATATCATCATGCTGCCAAATTCGCCTGTCAGATGTTGTCTTGATATCTTTTTTTATTGTGCTTGTTTCAGTTGTATGGAAGGCACACTGATTTTCAAAGTAAGTAGATTCGGTTCTGGCTACTTTATAGGTTGTGATCAACATCCGAGATGCAAGTGAGTATTTTACTGCATATTTAGTTTGCAAGTTTTATTTTCTAACTTCTAACTGATAGATATGTAACTTATGCAATATTGTACATATTCTATGCAGCTTTATACATTTGGAGGAATGGCGACTTATAATAATAATAATAATAATAATAATAATAATATGTTCTATTCATTGTGAGCAAATCATATGATTTCATTCCATTTTGATTCTAACAGAAATAAATAATGAAGCAAAAATTTGTGGCATTCCAAGATGTTTTATGTATGTAGTGCAAAAGGATATTTGAGGAGACAATTTAGACATCCCCCAACAACAAAAACGACAACAGAAAAAAAAAATGGCTAAGACAATGCATGCGAAACTACATTTTATCTACTGTAAATAGTCATATATATTCCTAATTGTGAGCTGAAGATTTTATACTGTATGGTTGCCTGACTCCCTTTGACTTGCGAATGGCCCTTTGACTTGGAAAAGTAAAAGGGTCTACTAGATTTTTTTTAATTAATTAATTTATTTTTTAAAATAAAATTTGAGCAGTCATGTGGTGAAAGAAACATTTGTACTCCTACCTGGTACTTTTGTTAATGTTAAGTTAAACTACTATTTTGAATTGATTGCCTTTTTCTTTTTTCCAAAAAAAATGCTGTTGCTATTAGTATTTTTTGCTTATGCAAATTTCAAAGCATGCATTTAGGCATATAACCAAAACTATGTGGTTTGTAGATACAATTTTACTTGTGTATACGGTAGTTTCTCAATGAGCTCATGGGATCCTGTCTAAATTTTGGGATGTATCCATACAAAATTGAATTTGCCTTTTGTAATATTATTTGTTAGAAATTATGAATGAATGCATCATGAGTGGTTATTGTGATTGCTGAAACAGGTACATTGCTAAAACATTATATGGTGCAGACGAGGACGAAGATACACCTGAGTCAAACACTAACATTGAAGAACCAAAACTCCTGGGTGTTAACCGTGTTTCAAATGAAAAGGTTTGCTTAAGATTCCATCCTTGGTCATATGTCGTAAGGGACTAGTCTAATTTATTTTGTTTTGACCGCTAAATATTGTGTATTATTGGCACTACTTTTCCTTTAGGTTCTTTTGAAAAGCGGTCCTTATGGATTTTATGTTCAACTTGGAGAAGACAGGAAGGGATACATACCTAAAAGAGCCTCTGTCTCTCATGTATGTCCCGTTGACATTTCTACACTTTGAGCACTTTTTTATTATTTATTTACTTTTTTGGCTCTTTTTATGAAGTATTCTAATTGTTTGTTTGTAGCAACAAGTTTGTAGATCCCATTTTTCTTGCAAACTTAGTTGGATGCTCGCATATTATGCAGTGTTCTAATGGCAATACGAGAAGTTTATAAGTCTCTTGACTTGAACAAGGAGGAAATTTCTAAGAATTGTGGAGATCATTGACAGTCGGTTCTAGTATATAATGTTGTTAGTGAAAGATGACTTTAAATACTTTTTCTAGTTACAACTGTTGAAGTTTCGGAGGTACGAGGTTGAAGTGTTAGGTTCAAATTGACTGGATCATAGGTTCGAATTGATGCTAAACAATGGAGAAGATATTAAGGCAGTATAAGTGAAATAGAAGCACGATAATTCCATGCTGTACTTAATTGAATACAGAAATAAAGCTAAGAAGAAAATTACAATGCTGAAATTGAAAATTAATTAGAATGGACTTGAAGGTAACTAACTAATGACTTGATTGAAGTTTATAAGGATGTACTTTGTAGAGCTGAAATAGCAAAAAGGGGTTCATGCCTGGTATTAAAATATTTACATTTTATTCAAGCAAAATAATATTTTGCTTAGAAGGAAGAAAAATATCATAAATGCATTTGAATTTATGATGAGACAGACCCTGGAATTTGCATAACTTAATTGTTTTGAAAGCTTTCTCGAGTTAATGAGGTCAGAGTTTATGTTTCATTATGACACAGTGAATTACATTTGACACAATTAGACTGTAATATAAAAATTGCATTTTGTGCTTGAAACAAAACATTATAGAAAACTGTCTTAGCAAAGAAGGCGATATGAATGAGATTTTAGAATGTCATAATGCAGTCTGATCCAAGCCAATTTTTCGTGTTGTTTTAAGTGCTTATACTCAGCCATATACTATTTTTTTTAGTGATGTAAAATTATTTTTCTTGATCTTGATTGTTAAAATGAAATTGGTAGAATAGAAGTCTATATTAAAAAATTGTTATATAATCTTGCTGTTTGTTTTCATAGCGCTTGAAATCTCACCACCCCCGACCCCCGACTCCCCAAAATGAGTGCTAAATGAGTTCCTATGCATGCATATATACAAAAGCAAAGAACTCATAGAATTTGGGTTATTTCAGATCAAGGATGTGGACTCCATCACCCTTGAAGATGCACTTGAGCTGCTACAATACCCACTGACATTGGTATGCTTCTCAGGATCAATTTGAGCTATAATGCTTATGGTGCTTTTGCATGTCAAATTTTAAAAACTACAATTGTATGATAGAATTGTTGTTGTTGTTGTTGTTGTTGTGTACTTTCTTTCTTTTATTTTTTATTAACAAAAGCATATTATATGTTAGTTTTAATATATATTTTTGAACTAGAGAGCAATCTTGGATTAATATGAAATTTTATTCAAACTTTCAATCAAATGATGGATTTTTTTTGACATTCAACCTACAAAATGTTTTTCATAAGTATAATATTGACATTGATTTGCACATTAAATTGACAAATATTATCACTCTCCGTGTGTGTATGTGCTTATTCTTTAGTCTTTCAACTCATTGATGTTTTCTTCTGGTTAGGGTAACCATCCCAAGGATGGACAGCCTGTCATATTAAAGCTTGCACGGGTTGGGTTTTCCGTTAGGCATCGACACACAATTGCTTCTGTTCCAAAGGTAGGAGTGTACTTTCAGGCTTTTTCTTCCTTATTTTTTTTGGGGCTAGATTTTATTTCTTTCCCATCTTTGTGACGATAGCAAGAGAATTCAAAAGCTAAATCAGTAAGTACCCTTTAGGACATGACGAAATAACTAAAAGCATTACTGCCAAGAAAAGAATAGAAAAGCTTCACCATTGCTAATTTTAACTCCTTGTTGGTGTTGGAGTATGTTCTTGGATGTGTGAATAAAAAAGTCTTGTTCACAATGAAGCAAACAACTATAATGTATGTTAGAAATGGCATTTGTGAGTGAGTGTTGATGGATTGTCACTGATTTGATCTATTTTACCATTCATCTTGATGTTGTGATGTATTCACTACTTGCGAATGTGAAATGATTTCATGTTCTTTAAGTATCATGTAAGATTTTGTTCTTTCCATACATAAGTTCGAATTTCTGTCTTAAATAATGACGGTCTATCATTAATTTACATGTTTATTATTTCAATCATTTTTAATTTAATAATTAATGTATAAATTAATGGTGAGACCTTCCCACCTCGTAGGAAATGCTTAGTGTTAACTTCTTGAATCTTGTTGTACATAAATTAATGGAGCACCCTGTCTTTTTTTTAGGCTGAAATATCAACTCGTGAGTGAAGTGATTGCAATCCTTTACCATTAATGTCTGTTTTGCAAAAGTTGCACACTAATTAAATTTTGTTGCATTGTCGACTTAACTATATATGTTCTTTGACTTGTGTTTTTTGTTTTCTCTTTTTTGCCTTTTTCCCCCTTTTAAATTGGTATTTAGAATGTGAAACCAAGTGACGTCAACCTGGAAAAAGCTCTTGAACTCTTATCAGGTAAAGATGTGAGAAAATGTGGTAGGCCAAAAGGTAAACCTAAGGTTGAAGAAGTTGAAGCACTTGAAGCTTTCTAAAGTTTTGACCTGCATAAATAAATAGCATGAGGGCAGAGTTCTTATGATTGACTACATTAACATCTGCCGTTAGCTTCTAGCAATGTTCAACAATTGTCCTACCAAGAGTTTGCAACTCCCAGATGAGCTTTGGAAGATTCTTTTACAGAGCCAAGTGTATAGTGAATTTTGTTGCATGTCAGTTGACTGTATAATCTTAGGCCAATCTAATTTATTTTTTATAGAAATTTTTTTACTGTTGTACCAGTTATATTTTATATTTTATTAAACCCTTGAGGCTAGAATTTTGATCGGCGTAAGGGTTTATATTCTCTTGGTTGGCTTTTGTGTAAAGCTGATCAGAGGCCTATACAATAAACTCACGGTAAAGATGATTAATTTTTTGTGTATTATTTTAATTTATTTTGCACAAAAATGCTTATGATTGGTATGCATTATATGCAACATATTTTTTGGTTACAACAGTTTTTGTTTTGGGAGATCTGCATTATTTTATTTTTGGGAGGGCAGCGGTCTCAGACCGTGGGATCGAACACACAATCCCATATATTCCAGGCGCACCTACCGACTAGGCATTTATAGTGTATTTGGTTCTATTTTTATAGAATTGATCTTGAAATAAAGTAATTTATATTTATAAGTTTCTCTAAAATTGATTCTGATATAAAGTTAAAATATTTCACTTTTCCCAAAATTAATTCTAATATTTAGAATTGAAATATTTCAGGTTCAATTATAGATTTGGATATCAAATGGGATTGGTTTAGTCCACCTCATCCTAGCCCATGGGGGAATGTAGTAAATGTTTAATATATATTTTCATCCCTTGAAAAAATTGGGGTTTACTATATGAATAATGACAATATAAATTCGAGTTTACGATAAATTCTATATATAGAAATATTTTAACCATTTAAAGATTATCTAAAAATTATAAGAAATATTTCAACCATTTAAAGATTATCTTAAAATTATAAATATATAAATATTATGTAGTCAATGGTTGAAATGTTTTCATGACTCGAATTCATTATGAACTTGAATTTATATTATCATTTTTTTTACTATATTATATTATCATTTTTCTTACTATATCAGTTCGTTAGAAAATTTGTTGACACTTTCAACTTTAAAATTAAATATGTAATAAGTTAGTCTTTTTTGTTAACTCATTAGTTAAATAACATGTATCTAACAAAAAGTTAATTGAAGCATTGCATTTCGATAATATATAAAAAAAGACACTAATGAAGGTTCAAATAGTTTAATTTTAGAGATAAAAGTGTTAACAATTTTTTTAGGGAATAATTTGTTAAATGCTGATTTTTTTTTAGAGACTAAAATGTATATTAACCCCAAAAAAAGGACTAAATTGCTTATATATTTAACTTTAGATATGAAAGTGTTAACAAAGTTTTTGAAGGGATTAATTTGTTCAGTTTTGATATTTTTAAAAATCAAAATGTATATTAACTTTAAATGTTTTTTTATAAGTTCAGATTGAATTATTTTGAGTGGATTGGAAATCCGCTATAATTTTTGATAACCAGTTAAATCAATTAAGAATTGAAATTTTACTGGGTTGGGTTGGTTTCCATTTTAAGTAAGTAGATGCACTAATATAATTCAGAGTGGAGGAGAGGTCAAAACTATGTTAAATGGGAAATAATTTATATGAAAGTTACGACTATGGTATAATCAAACTTAAGTTTAATGTAATACCTTGATTTTATACACAATGTTAGTAACGTGAACTTTAATTTTTGTTTGAGATTGAGCCACCGGAATTTCTTGAGAGTCACTCATTTGCTTGTTTGAATGTAGTTAGAATTAAAATATGTTTAGCAATGCCCCTTGGGCCTTTTAAAATGAGAGAAGTTGGCCAAGAAACTAGCACCTAGGCATCTAAACCCAGCCCCTAGGTGCTAGCTATGTTGCTGCAAAATGTGCTATCAAGTGTTTTAGCGCCTAGGTGCCCAAGGCCAGCACCTAAGCACTAGTGATATCCACATAAGTAGGGGTTTTCGATCTCTCTCCCTCGTTCAACTCCTCTTTTCAATTTGTTCTCCTTTCTTCTTCCACCTCCTCCCTACCAGCACTACCATTTCCCACCATTTCTCCATCATTTTGGTCCTAACCTTCATAAATTTTGCATAGCCATGCTAACTTGAAGAGTTGAGAGGGTGATTCTTGGGTTACAAGTTTTGGGGTTGTGTTTGGGAAGGAGACCCATCACCCATCACCCATCTCCTCTCTTCTCTTCTTTTAGCACCCAAAGGTAATCCTTGAACCCATATCTTCTCCTATTTGAAGAGTTTGGTTAGGTTTCTTTGTTAATATTGGATTTAAAGGAAGGGGATTAGAATTTAGGGTTTTGATTTGGGAGTTTTTGTATTTGTATGCTAGTTTAAGTTAGTTCTTGGCTCTAGAGACTAATTGATGTTTGGTTAATAGTGTTTGTTCTGTTAGATACCCTTGAGGATCAACTGGTTGGCTTTGAGGCACCATAGAGTTGGGCCACCTCCTCTTCAGCTTGGTATTGTGACTTGTTATTATGGATGCATTTGTCTTATTATTATTATTTTTTTGACAAAAAATGATTTTTCAACTATTAAAAAAATATTAAGCTACTCATTTAAGTTTTTACTCAATAGCTAAAAATAGCTTCTTTTTTTTCCCTCTAGCTTTTGAGTAGAAGTTAAAATGAATAGCTTCTATAAAAATAATTTTTTCAGTTGAAAAATTATTTTTTTTTGTCAAAATAAACTGAACTAAACACACCCTATATCTATGACATTTTATAAGCATTTACATTTGATTATATATATATATATATATATATATATATATACATATATATATATATATATATATATATATATATATATATATATATATGTGTGGACAACCATCTTAAACTTGCTCTTTTATACTCTGATATAATTTGTGGGTTTTGGTGTTAAATGTCATAAATCTCCTAACGATGTATGAGAAATAGAGATGACGAATCAGGAGAAAGAAAAAACTATTTTTTGATACAAAAAAGAAACTTGCTATTCTTTTCACATAAATTATTGCCAATGAAGATCCTATAATCATTTCTTTAATCAGTAAAAAGTTTTCAGTTGTTAATCTCGAAAAATTTGCTATATATGTAAAACGTTTTCTGAGATAGTCATTACATGGTCCCAACTAAGTAAACGTTTCTTCTTATTTATTTCTGTTTCCAATTATGTATTTGGATTTTTATTCAAATTATTAATAACGATATCTCATATATTTCTCATTCAAAGACTATGTTATGAATAAGGAAGATTCTAGAGATAGCAGTCACGCCATTGAGGAGAAGGGATAGCCTTGCCGGAGTTTGTTACTCGAATCCATATTTCCAAGAATAGATCTGTAATTTGTGGATTTGATATTAGTCTCGTTACCTATGCTTTATTATTGTACACACCCTCATTTAGTCACTAGCCATAGACCTCTTTTGTAAAACAAATATCTTACTCATTCAGTGAAGAGTAATGATAGAGGGATGCACAAAATTACGACGCATACACGACGTATATGGAAAAGGCGAGGAAAGTGACAAAAACGCTTGGATGACTGATCGCACATGATCATTGTTCTTTTTGTCTAGAAAGTTACCAGCGTATTGTATAAAGTTATCAGCGTTTTCAGTAAAATTATTAGTATTTTGGCCAAAATTATCAGCATATTGTATATAGTTACCAGCATTGTTCAGCAAAACGATGGTAACTTTACTAAAAAACACTAGTAACTTTGCTGAAAATGATAATAACTTTGCCTAAAATGCTAGTAATTTTGCTAAAAATGCTGGTAACTCTATACAATACATTAGTAACTTTGCTGAAAATGCTAGTAACTCTATATAATACGTTGATAACTTTCTGGACAAAAAGAAATAGCACAAAAGAGTAATGATCATGTGGGACTAGTCATCCTAGCATTTTTGTCATTTTCCTCGCTTTTTCCGTATGCGTCACGATTTTGTGCTTCCTCTTATCATTTTTCTTCTGTAAATAAAACCAAAATTTTAGATTCTTAGGTATGCATATACTTGATTTGTTTACTTTCCCATTATGGTATCAATAGCCTTTTCTTGACCTCACCATGGCCAAAAATACTCAACCATTATTCTACCCCTAGTCCTTTACAAACAACTCTGCAAGGACTGCTACTACCGCTGATCGATCTCAAAATCTAGCAAGTCCTTACTATTTACCCCACCATTCTCACCATCAAAATCACCCTCACCGGACCAAATTATCACTCTTGGGCTCATGCTATCCGTAGAGCCATAATCTCCAAAAAAAAATATGGCTTCCTCATTGGTGCCATCACTCAACCTAATTCTTTCTAGCCTCTCTACCCTGTGTGTGAATGGTATAACACCACACTTCATTTCTGGATTTCCAGCACTGTGTCTCTTGCCATTGCCAATAGCATTGACGCTATTGAAAATGTTGTTGATATTTGGAGGAACCTTCAACAACGCTTCACACATGGTGATCTCATGCAAATCGGGAAACTGCAACACCAGCTATATGATGTCCAACAAGGTACTCTCTCTATGAGTGAATACTGCACTGAGCTCACTGGCCTATGGGAGGAACTTGAACACTATATGCCTGTCCTTCCTTGTGTTTGCCCCATCAAGTGTAACTATGTTGCCACCAAGAACTCCATGATCTATCCTTAGTAAGATTACATTGTTCATTTCTTAACCGAACTCAATGATGATAACATCACATGTCAGCATGTGTGACGACTTCACTTGTCAGCATAATTCCAAAGTCTGTAACCTCCTGGGCTTTGAGGGTAAGCCAAGATAGAGAGAGGCTTGATGCCGAAGCAAAGCCAAAACTGTAAATAGGTAAACCATAGAAAAATAAGAGGCAAAAAGGTAATTGTTAGATAACAATGGCAAAGTTGTAATTAAGGGTTTATGGTTGTCGAGAGGGGCAATTGTAGAAAAATCTTGATTCCAAGATTTGTGGGCCCCACAAACTCTAATAAATAATTAAAATACTTATAATGACTATAAACTGAGATTTTCTACTCAAAGTTTTGAAAGAAGGTGTGAGATTACTCACACAATGCTACATTAACTTGGTTAACTTAGGATGCTCGAATTGATAACCGGACACCTTGAATTAATTTTCAAGGGTCCTATGTTGTCTATGGGCATGAACAGCAATTAAAAACTCTAGAATATGTGGCTAGAAACTAACCACACAACCCTTTTCGTGATCGAATTTAGCAACTTGAATTTTAGTCTAGAAGAATTTAATTTTGCTACAAATCCACCAATGAGAATTTACCTACAAACTTAACTAAGAAGCTACACTAACTTAAAGAGCAAGCCAACACTTTTTCCTTCCTTACCCTTGTAAAATTCGGCCACCCTCCCTCATTCGTCCATCTCCATTTCTTTTTTCCATCACCTCCATGGCCAAAGAGCTTCAAACGCAAAGATGACGGCCTTCTTGGCCTTAAAACCACTTGATCTTTTTATGAAAATTAATCCCTCATCTTCTCCTCTATAAAACCCCTCTATTAATTTGATGATTAAACTTCAAGTGGAGTCCTCCACCTCCATGTGAGCTGTTGCCATTAGGAAGGAAGAAGGCTAAGAGTTGATTCTTGACTTCCTTACTTCCAAAGTTTCAAGAATTTTGAGGTAGGTAACTCAAATCCGTAGTTTTGATTGTGGTTATGGGCTGTGTGGTTAATGTGTTCTTATGTGTATTATCCTTGTTTCATGCTTTTATGATAGTGTTATTGCTCTTTTATAGTGATTTAAGATAGGAAAATTTGATTTAGGTTGAAGGATATAACAAAAGATTAAGAGAACCCAAAACAAGATAAGCTATTAGACAAACCCTAGGGTGACATCCATATGACAGAGCCTATAACTATCCCTACAGAACTCAAATTCAAACAAGACTAATTTTAGAAAAAACTAGACTTCAAGGGAAATTCACGGATATAAATTATAAGACTATTAGATTTAAAATGATTTAATTATGAATTTTTAAAATTTGCTGTTAGAATTCACTCTCTACCTTGACCAAAGGGTGATGAGAAGGGCATAACTCGCCCTATACAACTTCAAATTAAGTGAAACTAATTTTGTTAGAAAGTAAATACATAGAGGATTATGGAAAAAAAATTTTAGAGTTAGATCGTGAGTGAATTTTCCCCAATAATTCCTTGAAGTTGACCTATAGTCTATTTGGGTGGAAATAGGGTAGCTCATATTAGGAGCTCATAACTCGAGCTCTATTTACGCAGTTGAAGTGAAACTTGTGAAGATTGAAAAATGATTCAAGAATTGATAAAGAACAAAAATGATGGAGGATGGAATTTTAATGATTTTCTAAAATTAAGTATATGAGTCTGTCATGAACCAGGACAGCCCTGAGTAAAACTTTAATAACTCAAATTATACATATCAAAATTTAGTGAAACTAAAGAGGTTTGAAAGGACAAACAGAGCTACAATCTATTAAATTTCTAGACCAAAATAATTTAAAATTAAATTTTGGTACAATTTAAAAGAACAGGGCATATTTAAGGATAAAAGCAAAACTTAAAAGTTGTCCTCACTTATGGGTCCTATAAGCTATGAAATATTCAAAGACATAAGTTTTAGACAATTTCAAACCAATATAATTTTATATTGATATATCATCTATGATGAACATAATTGATATGATTGGCTGGTTGAATTAATCTGCTATTTATGTTGGGACCCTCCGTATTTCAGTTGTTACCCTGTTGAATTTCTGGCAAAAACATGTGAATGCAATGGATGTTTATATGTTATAGTCATGAGAATCATGCATGCAAGAAATGTTTGAAAGTGAGACATGAGGCATATGCATAAGTGCATAGAGCATGTTCATGTATAATTATGTCCAAGAAATGAAAGAGATGATAAGAACTTGCAGAGGAACGTACTGAGCCTCCACCTTGCAGTGGGCCAAAGCAATATTGTCTAAGACTTAGGCTAGCCCCTGACTAGATTTAAGGGGAATAAACTGATGTGAGAGTCGGGAAAAGTAAACCCATCATTTATGTATGGGTACGAGTTCGGACCTGAGAAGGCTATTCACCTCTAGGAGACCAAGTATAGAAGAATCGGATAAAAGTTAAGGAAAGTGATAAGGAAGTCAAGTGCACTTGCATAAGTCAAGAATGTGCATTAGCATATGCATATTTAAACTTCTCATTATGTTATAAATGTTATTATGATTATGTTTGAAATGTTATATTGTTTATTATTGTGCTCACCATGAATATGCCAAGTGAGTGTTAAAATATAATCTATTTCGAGAAACATGTTTTCAAACTTTCAATTGAACCAATGCTTATATGAATATGCTTATATTTTCATAAGGAATCGAAGCGGTTAGAATGCTTATGATGACACCCTATATGATTAGTGGTTTGAGCGTGTCTACTGAAAATCTTAGGTTCTCACTACCTGTTTGTTTGTTTTCCATAAACATTCTAGTATATAACATAGATTCCAAGTTTGCAGCAAATGTTTTAGAGATAATTACAAAGGACTTGATGTCCAGTATAGAGGTCTAAAGTGGGTGGCTGATAACCACCAAGGGATGATTGCACACTAAGGCATGGGTTTCTTGTAGGCTGTTAGGGTTTCTTGTGTTACCTTTTATTTGTTTATGTTCACTATTAATATGCCTTATTTTAGGTGATTTAGGATGGAAATCATTGGTTTAGTTTGATGGTTTGCTTAAAATACCAAAAGAACACCCAAACAACAAAGCTGAGAGAGAACCCTAGGGCAATAGGCTGTACAGTAAATGGTACAGCTTCACCCACACACATCAAATTTGATTAAAACCAATTTCAGATAAACTAGACATCAAGAGCTTTTCAACTATATAAATTATAGGTTCCTTGGATTTAAAATGAGTTATGAATTTTTTAAATAGGTTGTTCAGTTTCACTCCTCATCCTGTCCAGCATGTATTTTGAAGGGCATGACTCACCTTATACAATTTCAAATTGAGTGAAACCAATTTTGTTAGGAATCTACCACATAGATAATTATGTGAAAAAATTTTCATATTTAAATATAAATTATTCTGCTTCCAATAATTCTTTAAACCTAACCCAAGGCTCTGTCTAGGTGAAACAGGGTAGTTCCCTTTAGTCCGATTTGAGAGCCTATAACTTGGGCTCTGCTTACCCATTCAATATGAAACTTGTGGGGAATGAAAGATGGTTCAGTAAGCTTCATTTAGATATAAATATCAAATAAAACTAATAAAGATTAAATTTTTAGTAAATTTTTACATTTAAGTGATTAAATCTACCCAACATCAGGGTGATCATCAGTAAAATTTTAATAACTCAATTTATACTCATAAAAACTTAGTGGAACTAAAGAGAACTAAAAATAGACTAATAATGCCACAATGTACTAAATTTTCAGATTTAGATGAATGAAGATGAAATTATGATGTAAGTTATGAAACGGGATAGATTTAATAAAATTGAGATATCTTGACAGCCTAAGAGTTTAGGAGTTCCCTAAACCATAAGGTGTCAATTACTAAATTATTTATGCTCATTTCTTATGATAATGTTGTGTTAATGATATATTGCATGATAATGAAAATTGCTATAACTGGTTGGCTATTTTCCTATACTGTTTACTTTGGGAAACCCCATATTTAAGCTATTATGCTATCGAATTTTCTGCAGAAGTGTGAGATGTGAAGTTATAAGTACATATGTTGTACATGGAACTTATTCATGCAATAATGTTTGAAAATAAGACATAAAGTATGTGCAGTCATGAGTGTACATGTATGTATATATGTTGTGTCCATAAAGAGCATGCATGCAAGTATGATTGGGATATGATATGAGACATATGTATGAATGTAAAGCATTTGCATGCATGATAATATATGAAAAGGAAGAGATTATAAGAACTTGCATAGGGACGTACTAAGCCTCCATCTTGTAGTGGGTTAGGGCAGTATTGTCTAACACTTGGGCTAGCCCTCGACCAGATTTAAGGGGAGTAGATCGATGTGAGAGTTGGGTAAAGTAAACTCATCACTCATGTATGGATACAAGTTTGGACCTGAGAAGCAGGCTATTACTTAGGGGTGAGAGAGGTCATGCACCTCCGAAGGACCAAATACAAAAAAACAAGATGCAAGTAGAGGAAAGATAAGTAAAGAATGCACCTTGGGGACAGTGATACGTAACGTCTAGGTGTACCAAGAAGAGAAAGTAAAGACAGTCAAAGAGAGATAGGTGCATTTGTATTAAGAGTCCAGTTTCATTCATATATGCATATCATTTATTTGTTCTTTAGTATGTTATACTCATGTTTAGATCTGGTCTCCGTTTGTCAAGTGAATGAATAAAATGAACTTGCTTCGGAACGGATATTTTTTAACCTTATAAATTGAAATTGAAATCCAATATTGACATGGGATGTTCACTTTTTCTTAAATAAATTAAAGCAGCTGGAGATAATAACGATGATACTATAGGTGGTGGTCTAAGAAATCCTACTGAGAATTTATAATTATCACCCCTATATAAATTTCTGTGTCATCTTCAGATGGCTTAGGAGGCATGGTCATATTAGTAAAGTTGTTTAAGATTGGAAGATGACCGAGGGTTGCTGTCAGACAAGGTCCACTATGTAACAATAACAATTTCTAGGTGTGGTATTATGACTTAAGAATAGTACTATCCTTATTTATGTTAATGGTATCGGAGTAGTTCATCTTAATCGGACCTAGGATGGATTGACTATGCTTCCAAAGCATACTCTGAGGGTTTAGAAAGACCATGCTTTAGGTTCTTACATTGACAAGGACATAGATGCTTATGCATGGTAGCCTTGTTGTGTGTTGTAGCTATCTGTCGTACTTGATTGCATATTGAGCCTAATCACCTCAATATGAAGTTCAGGGTAGGTGGGAATCTATAGCATTCAACTAGCTTATTAGGGATAAGGGAATTTTGAGGCAAAATTTTTTTTAAGGGGGTTAGTAGTGTAACATCCCAATTTTCACATAACTGGTACTATTGAATAGTTAAATTTTTGGATATATTATAGATATACAAGTAGTCAATATTGAAATGCAAATATTAGGGTTAGATGAAATTCAAGTTTCTTTGAAGAAAATTTCATGTAGACAATTAGGACTATTTAGATAGTTTAAAGGAAATCAGTTTGTTTATGGTATCTTGTAATGAAAGAACTGAATTGATAGTGTAGGATAACATGAATACTAGTTTAGAAATCCTAAATTCTATGGCTAGAAACTAGCCATTTACTCTTGTTTGTTGGCCAAATCATGGCCATCCATTTGCAAGATTAACCAAAATGAAAATGCCATAGAAATCCACCAGTAGGAACCTATCACTAACTTAAGAGATAAGACACATTATCATCATCATTTTCTCTAATTTTTCTTTCATTTTCATGCAGCCACCCTCCCCTCATTCTCCACTCTTATTTTCTTCTCCAATCTACTCACACACCCAAAACTCCTACACCATGTTCCCCCTTGCTCAAATTTTCCACTCTTTCCTTATGTATCTTCAAGAAACATCAAGACAAGCTTACAAACCTCCTCTCTTTGGATTATTTAGGCTCAGCCCCTCTAAGACCAAGAAGGGTTTTGGACCTCCCTCAAGGTTTTAGTGAAGTAGAACCACCAAGGATTCAAGTAGAAGAGCTCAAACTTTGGATTTGAGGTAGGGTTTCTTAAATTGTTTAACTTCTCTAAGTTAAGTGGTGCTAGGGTTTCTTGTGTAACCTTCTATTTGTTGATGTTCAATGTTAATATGGCTTGTTTTAGTTGATTTACGATGGAAATCATGGGTTTAGTTTGATGGTTCGCTCAAAATACCAAAAGAACACCCAAACAGAAAAGCTGAAAGAGAACCCTAGGTTGACAGATTGTACAACAAATAGTACGACTTCACCCACACATCAAATTTAAGTGAGACCAATTTTAAATAAAACTAGACATCAAGAGATTTTAAATCATATAAATTATAGATTCATTGGATTTAAAATGAAAGAGTTATAAATTTTTGAAGTAGGCTGTTCAGTTTCACTCTTCATCCTGACCAGAATGTATTATGAAGGGTATAACTTACCCTATACAATTTCAAATTGAGTGAAACCAATTTTTTTAGGAATTTAACACATAGATAACTATTCTATAAAAATTTCAAATTTAAGTCTAAACTGTGCTACTCCCAGTAATTCTTTAAACATGACCCAAGGCTCTATCCAGGTGAAACAGGACAGTTCCTTTTAGTTCGATTTGAGAGCTATAACTTGGGCTCTACTTATCCATTCAATATGAAACTTATGGGGAATGAAAGATGGTTTAGTAAGCTTCATATAGATATAAATTTCGGATAAAACTAATAAAGATTAGACTTTTAGAAACTTTTACATTTAAGTGTTCAAATCTACCCAACATTAGGGCAGTCTTAAGTGAAATTTTAATAACTCAATTTATATTCATAAAAACTTAGTATGACTAAAGAGAACTAAAAATAGACTAACAATGCCACAATATACTAAATTTTTTAGATTTAGATGAGTGAAGATGAAATTATGTTGTAATTTATGAAACGAGATAGATTTAATAAAATTGAGATATCTTAGCAGCCTAAGAGTTTAGGAGTTCCATAAACCATAAGGAGTCAATTACTAAATTATTTATGCTCCTTTCTTATGATAATGATGTGATAATGATATATTGCATGATGATGAAAATTGCTTTGACTGGTTGGCTATTTTCCTGTACTGTTTACTATGGGAAATCTCATATTTAAGATATTATGTTGCCGAATTTTCGATAACAGTTTTAGATATGAAGTTATAAGTATGTATGTTGTACATGGAAGTTATTCATGCAATAATGTTTGAAAGTAAGACATAAACCATGTGCAGTCATGAGTATACATGCATATATATATATATATATGTGTGTGTGTGTGTGTGTGTGTGTGTGTGTGTGTGTTGTGTCCATAAAGAGCATGCATGCAAGTATGATTGAGATATGATATGAGACATATATATGAATGTAAAGCATTTGTATGCATAAACATGTATGAAAAGGAAGAGATTATAAGAACTTGCAAAGGGATGTACTGAGCCTCCACCTCGTAGTAGGTCAGGGCGGTATTGTCTAAGACTTGAATTAGCTCTCAACTAGATTTAAGTGAAATAGACCGATGTAAGGGTCGAGGAAAATAAACCCGTCCCTCATGTATAGGTACGAACTCAAACTTGAAAAATAGGCTATTATCCAGGGGTGAGAAAGGTCATTCACCTCTAGGGGACCAAATATAGGAAAGCAAGATGCAAATAGAAGAAAGATAAGTAAAGAATGCACTCTGGGGACGGCGATACGTAACGCCTAGGTGTGCTAGGAGGAGAAAGTAAAATAATCAAAGAGAGATAGGTGCATTTGTATCAAGAGTCCAATTGCATTCATATATGCATATTATTTATTTGTTCTTTAGTATGCTATACTTATGTTTAGATCCAGTCTCTGTTTATCAAGTGAATGAATAAAATGAACCTACTTCGGAACAGATATTTTTGAATCTTATAGATTGAAATCCATTATTAACATGGTATGTTCACTTTTCTGAAATAAACCGAAGCAACTGAAAATAATAACGATGACGCTATAGGTGGTAGTCTACGAAATCCTATTGAGAATTTATAATTCTCACCCTTATGTAAATTTCCATGTTATCTTCAGATGGCTTAGGAGGCATGGTCATATTGGCACAGTTGTTTAAAATTGGAAGACGGTCGAGGGTTGCTGTCAGATAAGGTCCGCTATGTAGCAGTAATAACTCCTAGGTATGATACTAAGACTTAAGCATGATACTGTGCTTGAGACAGTGTTACATTATTTGCCTACCCTATAAAGGTATTTTTACGGTTAAATTTGGTACGGTTTTGAAACAAAAGCGCAACCAATTCAAATAATAAAATACATATTTTTTTGGTTTATTTGGATCAATCAATTTTATTCTATTCGAAAAACCAAACCAAACCAATTAAACCAAATGGTTTTAGATTGGTTCCATTGATTCTGTTATTTTTATAATATATAAAATAAATACTTTTGCATTTATTAAATTAAATTAATATTTTATAAAGCTTTATAAATTTATAATACAATAAAATTAACAAGTTAAGTAAATAATAAAATATTTGAATAACAAATCATATATAATTTTTAAATTATTGTGTGAAATATAAGAATTAATAAATAATTAAAAAACTAAAATACTAAGTTGAGATTTAATAAGAATATAAAAGTAATTTTATTATTACAATATTATAAAATACATGTATATGTATATTGATAACTGTGTAACAAAAATCACATAGATATTATGTCCATAATAAATTTCCTTTATTTTATATTATATGTTATTTATAAATTTAACAAAAATTCATTATTTTGTACTAAATTTATCTCTTAAATTTATTTTCTATAAAATTAAAATTATAAAATTATAAAGATTTTCCTTTAGTTTATTATGATTTTTTTTTCAAACAACACTTATGAATTAATGGAGTACTAGTATTAAATTGGAGTCATCCAATTCTATTGTTTAATTTTGCTACTAGGATATATGTTAGAACCTCCCTCTTTGAGTTAGGGAGAAAAACTCCAAAAAATCACAATTCTATTTAGATATCAATTATGAGTTACAATTAGTAATAGACCCTTATTTATACCCCTCACTAATACCTACCTACTTAACTAATTATTATTATTATTATTATTATTATCGTATCCATATCCCTCCATTCAAACCAACCTTACCCTATCCTCAAGATTGCAAAAGAAAAAAAAATCACTTTTATTGGTAAACAAAAATCCTAAAGGGATTAACTAATTGTCCTATCATGACATACACAAAAATATTCGACTAGGGTGGCCCTTAATCATCTTATACTTGTTAGCTCTTAGGGGATTAGTAGAAGCAAATTGAGCTTGACCTTGGCCTATTAGGAGAAAAGAATTGGAACCCTCTTGTGGTGAGCCCCTTATTGCCCTAGCTGTTACCCTATGCTTCTCCCTCACAATGGCTTTGTTGCTTAATGTTGCAACCAGTCTGGCTATCACACGCGGACCAAGAATTGTTGCTAGCATGCCCATCCCGCTGTTGTCCACAAGTCTAGTTCTATCAGTTTAGTTGGTAGCAGCTTGTTTGAAATGGCCATGTTTGGAACAAGAAGCACCATCTAGTGGTAGTTCTTCTCCCACAACCCCTTGTGGTCATCTTCGTGGTGGCCACGCCACACCATGCCCACTGATATTAGTTGCAATGGGGGTGCTTGCGGTTCTCGATTTGGAATTGTGTTAAGTGAAAAACTAATTTGATCCAATTAATATAATTGTTTATGGTTTGGGTTAGATTGATTTAATTAAAATTTCGAATCTAATCCAATCTGATCCAGTTATTGATTTGGATTGGATCAGTTTGATTGATTTTTAACAAAATAAAATTATAACTTTAGAATATTATAAAGTAAAAGTAACTTAAGTCACTAAATCAGGGATATCACCCGCGCGGGGCGGGGGCAGGGAGTGCCTCCTCGCTCCTCGTCTCCATTACCCCAAATCCCCCCCGTCCCCGTCCCTGATCCCCACCACGGGGGGCTTTTTCCTCCCATCCCTATTCCCCACTTCCCCGTCAGTCCCTGCGGGGACCCCCAACAACAGACAACAACATCAACACCATCAACACCAACAATAGATCATACACCAAAAAAAAAAAAAAAACAAAGAAACAACAACAAATGATCAACAGTAAAAAGAATTAGATTATGTATCCAAAAAAATAGAAAATAAACGAAACAACAACAGCAGATCAATAGTTTCCTCCAATGCCATCTCGACCTTCCCCCAAGAACCACAATTTCCCAAATTGCATTTTGGTATACCACCACCACCAATGCCCCGTTTTCCTGAAGAAGAGAGCATGCATGAGAGAGGGGAAGCACAGATCTATGAAGATGGTGCCGATTTGCAATCAAACTCATCGGAGATGGAATGGTGAGGTTACCGTCGCAGTCGCATTCGTCAAGGAAAAGCTCGTGCTAGCACAAATCCATCGAGAGCAGCACTGCCAGAGAATCATCACGTCCAATGCCGGTGGTAGTGCACAGTGTTGGCAATGCGCGGTGGTACTATGGCGATGGAGCGACAAGATCTGGCTCCAGTGGTGGCGCGATGCGATTTGGGATCTGCTCTAGTGGTGGCTCGACACGATGAGGATCTGCCTTCGCTTGTGGCGCGACACGATCTAGCTTCTGGCTCTAGTGGTGTAGCGGTGGTGGCGTGATCTGCTGATTGCTGCTGTGTGCTTCAGCTATGGCGATTTGGCAAGGTGGAGAGGTGGAGAAGGGCTAGGGAAGAAGAAAAAGGGAAGTGGGGGGCTCACAAAGTCACAATATGATTATTTCAAAAAACGAAAAGAATGAAGAATGAGTTAAGTTAATTTAGAAGGATTTTTTATTATTCAATTAAATAAGTATTGTGAAATGTCATAAAGGTATATGTATACATAGAGATATAATAAGCCATCACTATGGATAAATTAGTCTTTTTACACCTGCAGGGTCCCCGCGGGGCGGGGAAGGTGATCTCTGTCCCCATCCCCAAATCCAACACAGGGGGAGTTTTAGCCCCATCCCCGTCCCCGTAGGGGAAAAATCCCCAAATATGGAGCCTTGAATGGGGTAGTCCCTGGGGGAATCCCCATTTGACGAGAATTTTTAACATCCCTATACTAACTTAAAAAAATAAAAATAAAAATAACTTATTTAATATTTATGAAATGTTATTTAAGTGGGAATGATACACAAATAAAAGAATTATGTAATAAACTAAAAATATTGTAAGTATAAGCTTTATAATAAAAAATTATATTATATAATATTATTCAGTTTGAATTGGATTTGATTGATTTTGAAAATTAAAATTGAAATCCGATCCAATCTAAGCAATTTGTAAAAAAATAAGAACTAATCCAATCCAAATTTTTGTAATTTTGATTAGTTTTTGGTTTGAATTAGATTAGTTTAGCAGTTTTATTATATTGAATTGGATTTGAACACCCTTAGCTGCAAAGCTAGTGAGTGACTGAAGTAGCGCCACCCCATTTTTTGTGTCTAAACTGTGATAAACTCGCTACTGGCCACCATGAATAGAGTAATGCCATTCCATGAAACCTTTGATCTTCTGCAAAAGGCTTTGATCTGTCATGAATGTCACTCTTACCATTCATCTCCTTTGTGTGGCCAGAGCATTCGTGGGCACAGTTCCTTTTGAAGCCACTATCACCGTCGACCCTAGGAAAGTCTCTATCTTCTTGTCGCCAATCAAGAATCGATCCATTTTTTCCAGTCACTTCTTGACTTTGTGCTCCGATGAACCTCAACTGCTTTAAACTTTGCACCTTCATTGGAATACTCACAATGGTTTTTTTATTTTTTGCATTAAGAGCAGTTGTAGGATCTTCCATGGAATGTTTTTGGAACCCTAATGTTAAGAGCAAGTTTCTTTTCATGACCTATTGCTATTGGTATCTTGATTTGTTGTTGAATTTTTTATTCTTGAGCCTTAAAGCTGTGTTGTTGCTCTTGATTGTTGATTTCTTCCTTAGTGTTTCAGTTGAATAGCTTCTAGAAATTCCTCGCTTGTGATACAACCATTCTTGTTGATTTTCCATGTCATCCACCAATCGTAGGTAAATTCACGAAGATGGAATGAAACAATCTTGATACTTTCCTCTTTTTGCAGTTCATAGAATTCACACATTCCCTCTCGCTGTGAATCCATTCATCCACTTCTTCCCTATTAAATTAGGATATTTCAAACCTAATCTGAAAATGAGTTCCTTCTTCCATGGAAGACTGTCAATAAAAGCACCAAATGCTAACGATAGGAAAAATAGAGATGCTTTACAGCACATAATGTTAGAGTGTAGTAACAAAATACAATGGTGTCTCTCTTGCTCGAGTTAGAGAATGCTCCTTCTATTACAAATGACTTCTCACCTACCTGCATTCCCACCTAATTTTTCTATTTATATACAACTAATATCAGTTTGTATCAATATAATATATTGATACTTTGCAGAAAATTCAAACAATACTCTCTCCATTCATTTTTAAGCATCTATTTTAGAAAAAAAAAATGTCTCAAATTATCTGCCATTTGAAAGTTTTAAAGAAGCATTAATTACTTTTATTTTTTCCAATTTTTTCCTTATCCTTTTATTGTAGTAAGAGAAGAGATGAGAGATTCAAGAAGGAGAAAATGTGAGTAAATAAAAAGAGAGAAAGGGGAATTTAGTCCCAGTAAAAAATATAACTTTTCTATATTTTTGCGAATGTAATGATACCTTAATCATTTTGACAAAGTCTTAAGCTACATTTGAAAATAGACCAATGAAGTAAAATTCAAAGTTTCTTGCTGCACTTGTTCAATTGAATGATTAAAAGAAAATTTGTGGCTATGTTATAAGCTACAACTCAACACCAAATAAATAAACAAATAATTAATTTTGATATACTGTGAATATAAAATAGTTTTATACTGTTATCTAATTATATATTATTATATATAAGACTTTTTAAGTAGTAGATATAAGAGTTAAACACTTATTGATATGTCAATATATGATTGAATGATAATATAAAATTCTTTTATATTGTGTATAAAAATTAGATTTGTAAACAAAATAAGAAAATGATAACTTTGTGGGAGAAGAGTTACGCAAGTTAATGGAATATTTAGTGCTTGTTTGGATTTTTTTATAATAATTGATTGCATAATTTCAAACTTTGACTGGTAGTTAGGTAAATTCTAACTAAGTGTTAACTTTAGTCTATACTTAAAGAGATAAAAGTGACCCACAAAATTGATGTGATAAACAATAAATGGATTCAAACTAAAGAAATCTCTTGCTCTAATAACAATTTCTCAATGAACATTTTATTTTATTTTATTTTTTGAGAAAATTACAATCCTCTGGTTGAGGAATCCAAAAAAAAAAAACAACAAACTTCAAAACTTCTTCTATATATATATATATATATATATATATATATATATGACAAGAAGACTCGTTCATGAGATGATAAACTTAGTAACAAGTATGACAATCCATTAATAAATATCAACACTGCATAAATCTTCTGCGCGAGGTGGGTTGGGGTTGCCCTCTCCACCCTAACGTCCATGACGTCCTGGCCCTTGAGCAGTATTTGCAATAGGTGGAGGAGGTGGGCTCGGGTTGATAGCAAGCTTCCTCATCTGCAACCCTGTAAAATGCATGTATGTAGTTATCAATCCACAAAGGCTTATTACTTCTAACAGATTTCGCACTCATGTTAATATTATCCATAAGATATTTGAAATATTCCTACATACAAGGCCACTCTAAGGGGTGTTTGGCATATTGTATTAGGCATGATAGGATAAGGTAATACAATACATTATGACCATTGTTTGGTGAAGTCAACGTATTGTATAAGCTTATCCATCAAATCTCTTTTATACGTTATAATGATGGATATCTTAATCTAGTCGAAGATGGCCGTATTAGGCCTGATTAGTTTTTAATATATAAGGGTCCTTTCACTTTTTTTATTTTTTAATATATTTTATTAAAAGAAAATTAATAATTAAATAAATAATAAAAATATATAAATAAAAAACAATATTATTTAATAATAAATAAATATTTTTTAAAAAATAATTATAAAATAACTATTCAAACTAAAATAAAAATATAGGCACAAAAATTTATTATTAAAATATATAAATAATAATGTTTAATATAAATTTAATTATATATAATAAAAAATATAACTAAATATAGGAGTGTAATATTAAACCTACTTAGATTTTGATGTATAAAAATTTCATCTCTATTTCACTCACTCTATATCTCTCTCTCTCTCTCTCTCTCTCTCTTATATTATGAAAAAATATTAAAAATAAATAAATAAATAATTTTTAATTTAAAATTATTTTTATATATAATAAAAAAATAGCTAAAATAATTATAATAATTATTTAAAAATTATATTTATTATAATATCTTCTTTTGATTATATTTTATATAATACAATATCTTATACATTGACATACTAAACACTACATAATATTAAATTTTTATCAGGCCTTATACTATTAGACATACCAAACGGGCCCTAAAGTGATTGGATCACGGCTGGAGTGATTTGCAGCCCTAAGCAAATTTATCATGTTTGAATTTTAAAGTTGTCATTTTGGAGAAATTTTTACTTAATTATCACTTCTAATTTAATATTTTTATGTCTATAAATTTAGATAGGTTTGGCATTGATTATCCCACCTGAGACAAGTCAAAGTCCCAGAGCTCAAAAAACATATAAGAGACTTACAAAATCATCCACCAAAAGCGGTCTTCATATCGGAAATGGGAAATCAAACTCATATTTTTGTAAGATACAAAATCGTTCGTTATCAACTACCATCCATCATTAGCTATCACTTAAATTTGAAATTAGGTGAATATTTTTTTCTTTTAGATAGAAAAAGAAAAACAAACGAGGCCCATCTGGCACGAAAATTATAAGGAAATAGAGTATAGTGTTGTGTGGATATGCACTAGAGACAAACCTGCATTAACTTGCACCAATTCGGCGCACCAAGTGCAGGCGATTAATGCAAACACGATGAGGAATTGACCAAAGGAAGAGAGACCCATCTCCTGAAATCTGAATAATGATTAGTGAGTAATGCTTCTGTTTCTTGATTCATGGATTCAGTTCCAATTTATTAAACTCGAATTCTATTGCTCGAATTTTCTTCGAAGCTTCGCAGGAAATAAAATATGGCACATAGTGGTATTTGACGGAAATCAGGTTTGGATTTTCAAAAAAAAATACCAAAATGCTTCATACTAAGACTTTTGTACCGAAGCTTGCCTACCCTTCATGTTTATCGCTAGTGAATGGTTAGAAAGCTCTGGTATAAACATATTGAGTGTTTTCAAAGCATAGATATTGACTATTGACTTGGAGTCGTCAAGTTATATTGTTTGACTTTTTTGGCGTGTTTGACCGAAATGAGTCACACTGCTGAAAATCTTTCATGTAGCTATTGCTGAACTACTCCTATTTTTAATAACTGTCTATCGTTTTATAAATTTCTTTTACTTGCTATATGTTAATAATAGTAAAAGAGAATAGAGAAAAAGAAAGTTTTATTATTAATATTTTCAAGAAGATATCATACATAAGGGCTATTTATAGCCAAAAGGTAAAATGTACAAGTTATAATTAAATAACAGATTTTATTTAATTAAATCTTAATCGAATCAGAATAAAGATTATATATATCCATATTTAAATTTAAATAATATTTCACAACAGCATTATATGTTATTTTAGAATTTAAAAAAAAAGTATTTACTTCTATATTTATTCTTTCTTTTATTATTTTTTATCTATATACAATAATTATTTTTTAAAATAAATCACAAGATAATTTTATCTCTTAAAGTTATTATAAAAACTAAAATCATAAAAATTCTTCTTTAATTTTAATATTATTTTTTCGAATAATACTTGTAAATGAAGGAATATTAATTAACTTGGAGTCGGTCAATTCTATTGCATGAGATTTGATTCTTTGCAGAAAATTGAAAATTCAAACAATAAAATTCAAAATTTCATGCTGCAGTAACTGGTGTTTTCTCAACTAATAAGATGAAAACAAAACGTGTGGTATGTTACAAGCTACAACTTAACATCAAATACAACTAAACAAGAAAATGATAATTTTAGGGAAGAAGTTAGGTAAGTTAATAGAACATTTAATGATTGTTTCATTTTTTTTCTTAATAATTATTTACGTAACTTTTCAGAAGTAGTTAATTAGGTACAATTCTTTTCAAAAATGACTTTAAAATTTAAATCTTTGATATTCTAAGTAAAGTTTTCCTTAAGTTACAATATACTTTAACTATGACGCCTACTTCTAAATTTTTATTTGGGTATATCATTATAAATTTAAATAATTAAGGGAAACCTTAGTTTGAAAAAAAATCATAGTAAATGCAACAAAAAAAATCATAGTAAAAGCAGAATCGAGACGAGTTCTGATTTCATATAGAATTCAAGGGGGTTCCACTTTTGGGACGACGTGGAAAGCAATTTAGCCGCAAAAGAGGGAATAATGGCCGAACTTCAATCACAAAATTTCTACCAATCAACACTCACAATTCCAACTACCCCCATGTATTTAAGTCAGACTCTCCTTCTCATTTGAGGCTGATTTACGCCTCCCTCTCCCTCTTGTTCTAGTCTTCTTCTTCTCTTCTCCCAACTAACTCCATCACTCCTTTAAGCTTAACAAGGTTCTAACAATTCAAGCTTCAACACCTAGCAAAATCACACTCCAAAGAAGTAGGATTCCATTTCTGTTCTTGAATTCTTTGCACTGTGCTTGCATGAAATTGTACTCTTCTTTATGTAAATGATGATATATTGGATGTATATGATGGATGATGATTGGATTGAGATGAAATCTTGAGTTGGAATTATGGTTAGAAGGGGAAAAACTAGAAAGAATGAAGGATTAGGATGCTATCTAGTTGAAGAACCCACGACAGTCCGGATGGCGGAGTGTACGGCTCCGCCTACAGCCAGTTAAATCCGATAAAACTATTTTTAGATGAAAGTAGACACTCAGGTTTCCATACATATATAATATAAGGTTATTGGATTAGTATTGAGAGAGATATGAATTTTTGAAGGTTAACCTAGGAATCAGAACTTTCATCCAGACAGAGCGACTTGAGAAGGGTGTAACTCACCTTACACAACTCCAAATTGAGTGAAACCAACTTTGTTAAAAAGGTTACACATAGGGGAACATCTCACAATGAAATTCTGAGTTTGTTATGGTCCCAATTGTTCCCAGTGGTTTGAGGAAGTTGCCCTATAACCAAACCAGGCCAAAACAGGGTAGTTCAGGAAGGTCAGATTTTAGGATGCATAACTCGAGCTATACTAAAGCAAATGAAATGAAACTTCTTGCAAATGAAAGGTTGTCCTGTTATATGACACCAATTTCGTATGATTTGGATTTGTTTTCGATTTTTAGTGAATTTTTACTTCCAAGAGGGTAATTCAGGCTAGTGACCGAATAGGTTGAGGCAAAATTTAAATATCTTGAGTTATATAAATCAAAATGATATGGGACCAAAGATCTTAGAAAGTAGATATATAGAGCTATGACATATCCAAAATTCAGGTTTAAATGAGTTGAATAGAAGTAAAGGTGGATTACACAAAATTCAGGCAGAACTGAGTAGAAATGGCAGAAATGACCAAATTGATGGCTTCACAAGTGTTAGTGAACATATAAGGCTTGAGTTGACAGTTGTAAGTTTTACCCCGATAGATATGTTAGATTGATCATAATGCTATGATTGATTTGTCCGTGAGAATTGGCACTATTCATGGGGAAACGAATCTAATCTGTTATGCTGCCAAATTTATGGTAGAAGTCTATGAAACTATGAATGTTTATATTACAAGAAATTTATAAATATGTATGTGGAAATTCTATATGCAAGAATGATACAAGTATGATATGAGCCATATGAAAATAAATAATGAAGTATATGTATGAGTGTATTTAACATGTCTATGCTTGATTATGCATGAGAATGAAAAGACATAAGTATATTAAATGTGAATCCCTTCACTTGGAGGCAGTTGCACTTTGAATCCCTCTCTGTGAAGGCAGCTACCCTCTACCTTGGAGGCACGTGGTCAGATGAGATCCCTCTATATTGAAGGCACGTGGTCAGATGAGATCCCTCAATTTTGAGGCACGTGACCAGAAGAGATCCCTTCAATTAGAGGCACGTGGCCAGAATGAGATCCCTCCAAGACTAGAGGCATGTGAATCCCCTTGTGGGTGAGTCGGTGTGATGACGGTCACGAGTTGAGCTGATGAGCTCACTCCAAGATCAGGCTACCCAAGGGCAGTAAAGGCTAAAGACTAAAGACTAAAGATTAAAACATATGCAAGCACCCCACTCACATGAGGCATGGCATCGACCCAGCTAGTGTGAGTATAGGGGATAGGGCTTACATGAGGCATGGCATAACCCAGCTAGTGTAAGTACCAAATAAAGGTCCCATATTCCTAAGAAACATGACATGGCGATCACGCTCTAATGGGGTATGACATGGCGATCATACTCTGGAATGTGGCATGTAAAGATTTTATGATGAAAAGTAAGATAAAGAAAGAAAAGCAAATTTTATGTATATGTATAAATTCAAGTACAAGTAAAGGCATGTGCAGATGTTATGTCTCCAATATATCGATGCTATTGTGTTTTATTTATGTTTCAGTCATTATTCATAATATAATTCATGAACTGATTTCGTATGGGCTCTCCCAAATGCCAAGTGTATGAGTAAAATAAAACTTTTCTTTGGACAGTATATTTTCGAACTATAAAATTTAAACAGCTTGCATAACATGATCACCTTTTCATAATAAACCGAAGCAACTGGAGATAACAACGATGACATTATGTATGATACTTAAGGAATCCTACTGAGAATTTAAAATTCTTACTCCTATTTCCATGTTATCTCCAAATAGTCCAAGAAGTTTCCGAAGACGGCTGAAGTTGCTGTCAGATAAGGTCCGTTCAGGTAATAATAATAACTCCAGGTTGTGGTATTATGACTTAAGTATAGTACTGTACTAAGGAGGGTGTTACACATAACCAGGATGATTTTATGGTTAGATGGTTTAATAAAGCTCCCCACAATATTCACTAGTGTATCGCACGGATTATTACACGTTTATCATGATAAATATATAATAATACATATTTAAAATTTTATTTCGTTACAGCAATATTACTTAGTTAGAATAAATTTGTCAAAATCTTTGACAAAAATTATGAGAGACATTAGATAAAATGAATAGGTAAGGTCCATTTATTCATCTAAGAGCTAATAGTATATCATATTATTCTGACAATTTAATTCAATTAAAAAAGTTATGGCAAAATTGTTTAACCCTACCTGTTCAAGTTATTATCATATTTTTTCTAATCAAAATATAAATAACATTGTTTATTAATACGAAAATATCAAATCTAAAAGATATATCTATAAGATTTTAATAAAAATTTATAGCTTAAGTGGTAAAGACCTTCTAAAATTTTCCATCAATGCTTTCTCAAAACATAAAATCCACGATAGTTTTATTAATCAGAAATTAAATAATATTACTAATTGAAGCTTAAATTACTTAATCTAATAGATATATTTATAGGATGTAAATATATAACTGGAGTAATGTAAAAATAACGAAAAAGTCTTAACAATCCTTCAAATTTGGTCCATTTGCAATTAGGTGCATATATTGAAAAGTTTTAGAGCTAATATACACATTTTTAAGATAATAGGATTGAAATACACATAAATCAAAGTTGAAGGGGGTTTTGAAGAGTTTTTCCAAAAGAAATATTAATAAAAATATTATTTATATTTTATTATCAAAATTTAAAAAATATAGTATAAGATTAACAATATACATAAATATAACTTATTAATTTAAATTTGATATAAAATAATAATAATTATAAGATAGATAAATCCCTACCTAAGTAATGTATATATTTAGTAACACCTATTTAATATTTCAATATTTATAAAAAAAAAATATTCAATAGCTAATTTCTTTTGCATTCAAGTATTATGGTCTTAAATAAGATTTTAATTAATAAAAAATTATAATATAAGTTGTAAGGATATTATAAAATTCTTCATCCTCTATTTCTTCGAGGCACTAAATCCATATTATTTTTATTAATGAAAAATAAATATTAATAAATTTAAATTTAATATAAATTAGAAATAATTATAAGATAGGAAATTCATCATTACCCGTATAATATACATGTTGGTATCACATGTGCAAGAAATTTTATTGTCAATTGTGTTAGATTTATCCCTTCAAAGTCTTGTAAATTGTATTACAACATGCCCGAGGTAGTAATGGTTAAAACAACATGAACGAAATAAGAAACAATATAAGATTTATGCAAGAAAGAATAAATGAGACCAAAAAAAGATTGAAATGCAAGAATAATACGAGAGCAAAGGAGAAATGAAAAAATATAAGGGCATAAGAAAGGTTAAATCAAAGAATTTATGAAGAAACTAACCATTTTCAAATTTGAGATCTTCTTGGGTTTATAGCAGTGACTAAACATGCAAAAAAAAAAATACTATAATGACTCATCTAAAAGAACAATAAAATAAAATAAAAAGTTATTTGAACAACTTATATCCAAAGCTAAGGATATTCCACAACTGAGTAATCTAGAGATGTAGACACTATGACTCTTTTGTAGGATTTATGCTACGATCCAACCAGGGCCATGACCGGCGCTTAGGAAATACAATTCCCTAGCAAGCCTACCTAAGAATTTCTTACAAAACGGACAGAATTTTCCCTAAAAGTTGAGTATTTCCTGAAGTACAAAAGTTCCTGTTACAAGGTAGAAATATTCAGTCCAGCCACAGAACTAGAATGGCAACAATATTTAAAATACAGACTCAAGACAACAAGCATTCTCAGAATGCCCTCAAAATTCAGAACATGCAAGACATACATAAGGATAGATACTCTTTTCAAAACAAAACCTATTACAACTACGTATAGATATATTACAACGGAAGCCAGACCCTGCTTGTGGGTTATGAAGCATATATAAAAATATTTACATATAATTACTCAACTATACATGGATCAAAATATATAGACAACCCGAAGGCCCACACTGATTGCATCAAGTTCGCAAAGCTTTTATACCTTTAATTTACTGAGACAAGTCACTTGCAGCTCGTATTTAACTCTGAAATAGAGGGAAAGTGAGGAGTTAGTCAAACAGACTCAGTGAGAGATAATATATTTATAACAGGGAGTAGAACAAGTGCAAGCATGAATTTTTATTAAAATAAATATAATTAATTAATGATACTCTTATAAAATATTTGTATATAAATATACATATAAATATACAAAAGATATTCCAAATCAAACATGTTGCGTGAAACCAGAACATGGTAAAGCAGAAAATAAAATGAAATTCTTAATAAAAGTCATCATCAACAAATTAGTACTTCCAACAATTGGTAAATTGAGTACATTTGTATATGGAGTTAAAATTAGTTTTAAAAATAAAACAAAACCAATTCTAAAGTTTAGAAGGGGAGGTCTCAATTACAGAGTTAGAACAGAACAGAACAGACACGTTTCACCAACGGGTGTCGCCGAAAGATCAACGAGAACAAATATCTCACCAACGGTTCTATGCCGAAGGATCGACAAACAGAGTTGGACATGTGGCCATCACACCGGGTTAGCAACACCCCTGCTAGCTGGGTTGGCCAAACCAAGGTGCACCTAGGGCTAACGTATACTGCCGTTAGCGTACAGTTCTGTTAAAGGTCCCTCCTAAGAAAAACCATTTATCCAAAACTCAAAGAAAGTTCATAATTAACTTTATATCAAAATTAAATTCATCAAAGCCTCAGACTCCTATAATAATAAAATCAATATAATTCCAAGCATATCAAATTTTTAAAATTTAATATGCAAATTCCAAACTTTTTTAGTCATGTCAATAATATTAAGTTTAGAATTAGTTTAAGGAAATCAATTTCAAAACTTACTATATCAAAATCTATAATTTCTATTGTCCGAGTTCATAATATTAACTTGAAACATGATATCGATTTCAAAACATTTAGATAATCAGATCTCAAACATCAATTGATAATAATATAGGAAATTCTTAAACCAAAACAGAGTATCAAAGAGCAAATTTCTCAAGATACTTGTCCCACCTGCGGATGCACAAAATTAATAATATAATAATACTATAAGCAGTTTTAAAGATTCAATTAGAAGACAAGTAGCTATCAAAATATATATTTAGGAAAATAGGAAAAACAAAAAATAAATTATAAATATACTATCATTCATAGACTAAACCAAGAAGTGGTGGTCAGAGATTATGGTATCTCAAAACCTCGGTCGCAACCCAAGGGACTCCAGCACCAAACGTCCCTAATCACATGCTAATTAACCTGTATAGCCAGGAATCATCTAAGATATCTCTTTTACTAAGAAGATATTATGTAACACCTTACCAATTTAATGTTATGCTTAAGTCATAGCATGAAATTAAGTAGATTGTGTTACCGTGTTAATACTCGACTTACGTTTCATTTATCATATCATTTTTTTTTGACGAAACAGAGCGTTGTATATAATGAACATGATAGAGTTTAATAAAAAGCACCACAGAAAAGAATAATTACAGGAAATATATCCTTAGTTGTATAAATATACATAAGTAAGTTGGAAGCCAATGCTTCAGTTTATATATGTTTCAAAAGCAAAGTGAAATAAAAGAGCAACAGAATTCCTATTGCTAATAGTAGAGACGGAAAATAGCAGGAGCCAGCTATGTACAACGAGTCCAACTCGGGGTCCTGGTGGAGCTGCAGGTCAGGGAGCTCAATAGATAGAGTGGCCGTCGAGTCCATCGTCAGCGTTCGAGAATGATGCAGAAATGTAAAACGAGGTAATTCGAAGAAATTCTCAATAGGGCTCGCGTACGGTATTTAGCTGACGTCACATTCATTCTCAGTTGCCTCGATTTTTATTTAATTATAAAAACATGGGATCAAACTGAATTATCCATATTCAAATAAGTTTAAAAAAAACGTCTGGTTCGAGGCAAGATTCAGTTTTACTTAAGACAGCATAAGAAACAGAATAGACCACTAACAGTAATATACAGAATAATGAGCAGAATAAATGAACATACGGCAGTAAGTGAATATAACAGACAAACTGGAAATAACTTGTAATGACTGTTCAATGTAATCATGCACTTAATGTAATTATGCAAAACTTATTCTTGAACCTTCCTTCATAAACTTTTCCATTCTTCATAAACTTTTCCATTACTTGGTCTCCTGGGAGTTCTTGGCCACTTTAGACTCCTGGGTAATAGTCTGCTTTTCAGGATCGAGCTTGTTCCTATACAAGAATGCCGGGTTTGCTTTCCCTGACCTTCCTGCCGATCTATTCCCCTTAATTTTATTCTGGGGCTGGCCCAAGTATCATGGAACTTTCATCATAACATAATCTTTAGGTTCATCACAACATGACTTTCATAACTTTTTTGAAAATGCACATATATCTACATGTATATCATAACTCATGCATATACTTTACCGAAATTTCGGCGGCATAACGGAACGTATCCGCTTCCCCATGAACAGTGCCAATACTCAAAGCCAATTTCTCATAGGAATCAACATAGTTCATTCATATTTCAAATATCAATTCTTGGCACAATTATTGAAATTAAAACATGGTTGCTGTCTCAATATTTGCATTCAACCCAATTTTTGTAAATCAGGGCATAATCTCTACTTAACTCATCTGGACCTCAATTTTGGATATGTTAAAGTGTTATGTGTCTATTTTCTAACCTCTTTGGTCCCATCTAATTTTGATAACTATAGCTTAAGTTATTTAGGTTTTATCCCGGCCTACCCTGTGGCTGGCTAGAATTGCATGCTTAAAAGTAAAAATCTACTAAAAATCGAAAATTGGCTCAAATCATACAAAATTAGTCTCATATTAAAGCTAACAGGACAACCTTTCATTTACAAAAAGTTCCATTCCATTTGACTTAGTAGGGCTCGAGTTATAAGCCTCGAAATTTGACCTTCCTGAACTGCCTTGTTTTTGCCTGGTTTGGACATAGGGCAAATTCTTCGAATTACTAGGAACAACTGGGATAGTAACAAACTCGAAATTTCTTTGTAGAATGTTCTCTATGTATAAGCTTTCTAACAAAGTTGGTTTCACTCAATTTGGAATTGTATAGGGTGAGTTACACCCTTTTCAAGTTACACTGCCCGGATGAGAGTCCTGATTCCTAGGTCAAACTTCAAAAATTCATATCTCTCTCAATATTAATCCAATGGCCTTACATGTTTATGTATGGAAAGCCCTAAATGTCTAGTTTCATAAAAAAATAGTCTCATTGGATTTAACCGATTGTAGGTGGAGCCGTACACTCCGCCGTACAGACTGTCGAAAGAAATTGATCTTCCTCTCCTCACCTTTTCCTATTCCTTGGTCAAATTTAAACACAAAAACAGTCATAGATCATTATATTCTTTCACTAATCACATTAAGAAGTGAGGAAATGAAATCAAAATCAACCACCCACAATCAGAATAACAAGAACTAAATTGAACCTCTACCTTTTGTTATGTGATTAGGCTTGAGTTTAGAGTTTGAATCAATAGAACTTGGTTGAGCTTGAAGGTTGGATAGAGTTGGGTGAGTAAAGAAGAGAAGGAGAGAGCTGAAAGAGGGGAGAAGGTAGTACAGAAATGGAGCTGAAGGAAAGAAAGAAATGAGTTATATAAGCTTGAGGTGGTAGTTAGCTTTGTGAGTTTTGATTGGCTGAAATTTTGTGAGTGAAGTTCAGCCATGTCTCCCTTTTTTGTGATAAAATCAATCTCCACGTCGCCTAAAAAGTGGAACTCGCTTCATTGTATCTGAAATCGGAACTCGTACTATACTTAAATCGGAACTCGGAAATCTTATCTGGTTTATTCGAAACTTGAAAGCAAAGTCGGATGTCGGAAATTATACAGCACCCAATCACCTTAAAATCGAAAGTCAAGGACAAAAATGTGAAACCAAAACACTTAAACCCGGAAGTCGGGGACGTTCCGTTAACTTGAATCAATTCTAAGCATAACACCGGAGATTGGGAATCAAAACATTAATCTTATGTACTAGGAAATCGAAACTTATAGAATCTCAAAACTCCAAATTTATTCCCGGAAGTCTGCTATAGGCAAACTCGGGAACACCAATAGAAATGAAAGGCTCTTGGGAATAAACTCTGAGATAGGAACTCGTGTAAATTTTGGTCGAACTTGAAGATCAACTTAGAGATAAACTCGGATGTCGGATTTTGTGTCCATTCTAAATCAAGCCTAAGGTTGGAACTCGTGTATTATTTATTTCAAGCATAAGGTCGAAAATTGGAAAATCATAGCCAGCCCATTTGAGACTTGGGGATGAAGTCGGAGGTCGTAGGTCGGAAATTTAACCATTTCACTGGGATTGATGAGGTCGGAGGTCGGAAATCGGGGAACGTTACATATTACATCAATTCTAACTTATGCATAATTACCCTATAGCCTTTAATTAAATCAACCACAAAACCAACCAGTTAACTTACTACCTTCCAAAATCAAAATAGAATTCAGCTTACTCTTAATTCTTAATTCTTTTAGTTCATTCTAAAATTACTCTCTCTTCAACTTATCCTTTTCATGACTTATCTCATTTACTAGCTCTAACTCTTCACTATGTCCATATCCAATTAATTGCCACAAAACCAATTCAAAACAATCCAACTAAAACCTAAAAACACATATACACCCAAGAACATGAGTTAATTAACAACACTATAGAGAACTCCAAATTCTAAAATTCAACCAATGCCAAAAACACACATCCATGCTCCAAATTTTTTTTGACTATTTTACAACTAACAACATAATAATTCTGTATAATTTATCATCTTCAAAACACAAAACTTTATGACATAACAGTCTAGTGTTGTGACTCATCCAAAATCAAATAAGGAACTCACACAAAAATGCTAATGTCAAGATGCTTACCCAAGATTATGAATTTAGGGAGCTAAATCAAGAGTCCCACTGCATGGTAGAAGTGTTGTAGCGGAGAGGGAGACAAATCGCAATAGACAGGGAGAGAATGCAGAGGGGAGAGAGAGAGAGAGAGAGATTGCGGTGGAGAGAGAGAGGGTCAGACCGCAGCGGAGAGAGGGAGAGAGTGGCGGTGGGTGAGGGGCTGAGAGAGGTGAGATCGCAAGAGAGAGAGATAGGGAGTGAAAGTGAAAGAGTAATGGATGAGGAAAAGGAAAATGAAAGAATGGAGCGTTGAAACATTCTTCTTGACATGAAAATGGAGAAAGAGAAAGGTCTATGGTGCACTATATAACTTATGGTGTACCATGATCTCTATTTTTTTTTCCTACAACAAATCACTTTTATTTAATTGGGTTAAAAACTTTTAATGTTTTATAATTTAGAAAAATGTTTAAAGACATAAGTTATATAAAATTTTAAAATTTTTTATTACTCATATTTTATTGTTAACTAGTGTTTTATTTTAAATCGAGATATCACAATTTATTTGTGCAATATGGTGTATGACAACACCCATTAAAACCTGAAAACAAAGAACACAAAGATATAAATATTAGAATACATAAATTTTTTGCAACAAATATGAAAAAGAGCAATGATTAGAAACATGTGGAGATGGAAAAAAAAAAAATACTGAAGTGGAAGAAGTAGCTGTGGGCAATACTAAATATTCCTTACAACTTGTGGCTATGCATAGTCCCGAATCTTCTACACAAAATCATGTCCAGCAATTAACGTGTAATGACTAATATAGGTGCAATAGCCTTCAACATTTCAAGACAACATGCTAGCAAAAATCATGGAATAGAAGAGTGATTGAAAATCATGCAGTTAGTGTGATTTGCAATTAGCAAAAATCATGCTATCAAAAGTTTCATTAATCATGATAAAAAATATTGAAAATTTAAAAGGTAGCATAATTAGCGGCATTAAGATATTAACTTATCATCCTTTAGCATTTCACTCAATTACTTTATTGAAATTAACAATTAAAAAATTAACAAAATTAGATTAAAAAAGAATAGAATGTTATAATTAAAAATGCAAATAAATAATTTATAATCATTTAAGGAGATTAATTGGAGTAGAGAATTAAGATAATATATTATTGTTAATTAATTCATGAAATTATTTAAATTTTTAATAAATAAAAATAAAAAATAAGTAACAAACTCATAAGAAAATGACATATGGATTAATTTTTCTTGTAATAAATCTTGAATATTAGTAGTAGTAGACTAGTAGTAGATTCGCTTCTGAGGGATAATTTGATGCAGATTATGTAGCTTAGGACGTGTTTGTTTGGCCTTATTTTTTTTCCTTTTTGGGCCTTTAGTCCCCTCATGTTAGATTGGATTGCTAACGAGGCATTTGCCTCAGTGGTTAAGCCTCCATCCTTGTAGCAGCAGGAGTCAAGCTCGACTCCCATATGTAGAGCTATCAAAATGGGCTGGCTCGGCCCATTTGGCCTAGGCCACCTCAGCCCAACCCAACATAAAAAAAATCGGTGTATCAAAATTTTACCCCTTTTATTTTAAAATAAAAAAATATAAAAAAACTGAAATGGTTAGTTTTACGGGATGTTTCAAGTTGGATTCTTAAGTGGGGCTTTGCAAGTTTGGGACCACGTGGTCCATGTGAATAGAAAACAAAAGAGGGGTTAAATTATAAATTTAAAAGTATCCACTGACGCAAAGATAAATTCACCGTTAGCATTAATCTCGAACAAAAATAAGAGGCGTGTTTGTTTGTTTTTCTTGTATAGAAAAAGGTACTTTTTTTTTTTAGTTTTTTTAAAATAAGTATTTATAAAATTTTTAATATTATTTATTTGTATTTAAAAAAAAAATAGAAGTAGAAAATAATCAATTTTTTTATTTTTTTAAAAAATAAATAAGAAACAAAATCAGTAAAAAAAAGAGGATATTGTTCCATAAAATTCATAACTATTTTTTTCCCACTCAATTATAATTTTGTCCTTAAAATTTTTAAAAATTATCATTCTTTTCTCACTCTCATTCTCTCTCTCTATTTATCATATTTAAATAATTTAATAACTTCTAATTTTAATAATATATATATATATATATATAAAATAATTCTCTATTTTTATTTCTATTTCTATTTTTTAAAAAATAATTCTTTAAAATCTTAATCAAACGGCCAAGTTGACTTCTTCAACAACGCATCTGTTCATCAAGCAAATCCATTGATTAGAGCCTACTATTCACAACTAAGAGCCTCATGTTCACGCCGTCTCCTGCAATGCCAGTTGCAACCAATTACTCAAGTGGCACCCCTCCATCAGGTTGTAATTGCGAACCTGACCATGTATCACAAAACAGAATTCCAGGACTGAAAAAAAAGACCCAGCTAACGGTTCACGATTTGGTGACTGCAACCTACACATCAACAACAACATCTCATACAACAAGTAGCCCCCATACGGTTTCCACGACGGGTGTTGTCTGAACGTTTACTGCAGACGGCGGTCGGAAGGGACGGTCGTGTGGCTTCAACGGACCTTCCCCACTTCGACCAACAATGCCATCAGGGAAATAAAAAAAAAAAAAAATCCTCATTTATTTTAATCGAAAACGAAAAAAGAAAATATTTATTATATGCTATTTACTAACACAGAAATCCATGTGAATTTGAATCATGGGTCAAAATGAAATTATACAATTCTAATTATTAACTATGTTTGGGTAAGATTCACAATTTTATAGACGTTGAAAAACAAACAATGTTAACCATCGGATGCCTTTTGAACGATTCAGATTTTGTCACTATAGCGGTGACAAACTGAAAGTCCCCACATAAGGCATCACCTATGGGGTGTTTGGTAGAGGGTTTGAAATTTGATTCTTGAAAAAGTTAAAAAGATTTTTATGTTAGGTAAAAGTTTTAAAAAAATATTTTTGGAAATGTATCACTCCTAAGATTGATTTTGGATAAAATTTCCCTCAAGATAAGATTGCAACATTCCTATGGGACGAAGAATGTTTTTTCTTATGAGAAAATTAAATTATCCCTATCACCATCCACTATCGGGTTATCCTCTGCTGCCATCGAACCACCACAAATCGCAGCCGGATCGCCACCGACTGCCGCTAGACCGCTGTCGGCCACCGCCGAATACATATTGAAGGGCACATTGAAGGCCCAATACATAAAGCAAACATAACCACCATGCTCACATAGGCAACCCAACTTAAACTACCGACCCAAAGAGGCAACCTAACATAGAGCCACATATATAAGAGCCAATACAAATTTAACAGCAACACCAATGTACTTATTCGTGTGAATTTAACACAATCATAAAGAATGAGCATATTTTCAAAAAAGAAAACAAAGTGTTTGGGCAATCAGGCTAGCCCAAATTAAATCGAGTTATGTCATGTTAAAATTATTTTTAAGTCCTATTTTTATAACCGAACCCATATATTTCTTTGGGCTACCATGCATTTTGACGGCTTTGCCATATGGTTCTCCCCTCTTAAAACTAGAGAGAGAGAGAGAGAGAGAGAGAAAGTAGATTGGAAAATGACCATAATTATTTTTCTTCTTTAGTAAAGAGAAACTAATTTTACAAAAAGAAATTATAATTTATTTTGACATACGTGCTTACTTTTTCTAAATTTAATTTTGATGCACTGTAATTGTTAAAAAGATCTACACAAACATCCATCATGTATTGGCACATTAATAAAAATATTTTACTCAACTATTTATTTCTTTAAAAGTCTTACAAATAAAAGTATGTAATTAGATGATAACGTAGAACTTTTTACATTGACAATACATCAAGTTAATTTATTTTTTCTCTAGTACAATGAGGAATTTAAAGTTAATCCAATTCTTTTGGAAAAAAAAATGTTGCCAATTGATTGATTTTAATTTTAAAGAAAAAGATAAAAGATAAAAGAAAACTATCATAGGTTACTCACACTACAGGCAAAGTAACTTGGCTGGGATTCAATACCCGATGAGTGATGAAGCAGTCCCTAGAGAGATTTGTTGAGAATAGAGAAAAGATACTTGTACATTGTTAATAACAGAGTTCTTGAGAGCATTCTTAGGCTATGTGATTCTTCATTTTTTACAATCTGACTTGAAATAAGAAAACAAAAATTACATGCACAAATTGAGGAATAAGGCATGCTATTGCATCAATTCTCCCAAGTAATTTACACCATACTCAGGACCATTCTGTTGAACAAACTTTCTTTTGCTCAGGGATATCTTGTCTTTGATTTGTCACTGAGGGCCTGAAGCATTTCTTATGCTCTCCCTAGAGTAAGCTAGTGGAGAAGAGTTTCCATCCTGCAAAAATATCATGCAAGATTTATATTAACATGTTATAAGCTCATCATATCAAGTGTGTGTGACATTAACCGAACATTTTATTATTTGAACATAGAAATTTAAACACCTAAATCGCATGGTCATCAAATTTCATATAATTATGGATTTTAGTTATATAAGCGTCTAATGGATATTTTGTCTAAAGTAAATCTATTCTTAATTAACATTACATTCAATATTTACATAACAAAAATTCATATTTATTTGAGCTGCAATTATCACATGTAGAGTTGGGGATCTATACACCATGTACAAAAATTTCAATTCTGTTAACTGAAACATCAGCATAGGAACTTACCAACTGAACAGAAACTTGGCTCTGGTTGGATGGGCTTACACAGCCACTCGATAATGAATGATGAGCACTATTTTCAGCCAGTGCTCTTAGCCTGTTTAGTTCTGGTAGGACTTCCTTGCCAAGATCAGGCCTGTCTTTTCGCCTTAATTCGGCGCACTTGACTGCGATTTTCGCAAGGCTCAAGGCCTCCTCTACTGGCCAGTCAGGCACTTTTGGATCAAGCATGTCAACAAATGTTCCCCTCTCAATGGCTTTCTCAACATGATGAGTCAAACCCATTGGTAGTCTTGCTGTCAAAATTTGCAGGTAAATGACCCCAAGGGAGTATATATCAGATTTTACACCTAGCATTCCTGTCTGTTGGTACTCGGGATCTATATAGCAGAATGTTCCAGCAGCAGATGTCATGTGGTATTGTGTCACGGAGTCGGCCACAGATGGCGGGACTAGCCTGGCCAAACCTACATCACTGATCTTGGCGACATAGTTTCTGTCAAGCAAGATGTTTGCTGGTTTCAAGTCCCTGTGGACAAGAGGCTCAGGTTTTGTCTGGTGGAGGAACAACAAGCCAGTGCCAATTTCAGCCGCAATTTTGAATCTGATCTGCCAAGGAAGTGGGGGACTATTTCCTTTACAAAAGAGTCGATCGTCCAAGCTTCCATTAGACATGTACTCGTATACAAGGCAGCCATACTCTGGGCAGGCTCCTAGGAGGAGAACCATGTTTGGATGTCGTATGCAGCTCAGTACCTCAACCTGCTAGGTACATACAAGCAAGTAAAGTAAGCATATAAACTGTTGTGCAATTAACCCAAGTATCATTACTAAAATTGCATAAGCCCAAGAGAAGCTTCTAATATATAAATGAACTATTTGTATGTGGTACAATATCGCCTAAAAGAGTAGCTTAGTCAATTAAGAGAGGTTGTGACTTGTAACTGGGCTAATAGGTAGCAAAATTTTGAATATATTCTTATTAGTGAAGAATTTTATTCCATTTGAAGTCTCGCACATGTAGGTCAGAGGAGCTAACCCATAAGAATAATTGTTGTTCAATGGTAAGCAGATAATGGTTATGTCTTGATTTGGTAAAATTTAAACTCGCATTCTCATTTCATAGGTTGAAGTTATTAACCATCTCATCTAACCCTTTATAAATTCTTTATTATGTTTTTATTTCCATCTTTTCTGCACTCACTGTGGGTTCATCTGCCTCCTAACACAAACATATATTTTTGCCTTGCGCTGCCCAGCATAACTAGTGTACTTCTAAAGCCCAAAATTTCCAATTGTTTTTCTGGTTGAACACATAATTCCCTTTTATTATTTTGAATTTGTAATATTTCATGTATAAGAATAGAGTTTTGGTCTGTGTCCTTTGTTCTTACCTCTCTCTGAAACTGTGACCTTCCTTGCGCTGCATCAGGGCGTAGAACCTTGACTGCAACAGGTGTATGGTCTAGAAGGCACTTAAAAACCGGACCATAACCCCCTTCTCCAATCTTCAGGGACTCTGCAAAGAAATTTGTTGCGGCTTCGATTTCCTCAATTGTATACCTTCTATACCTAATGTCTTTGTTTACAAGAGCATCAAGTGCTTTTCTTTTCTCCTCCGCTTCTCTAAGTGCTTTAATTTCTGCATTAAGCCTCTTCTGTGCTTCTAGTTCTGCAATCCTCTTTTGTGCTTCAGCAGCTTCAATAGCTGCTTTTGATTTGGCTTTCTCCTTTTCGGCAATTGCCAATGCAGCTTCTTCAGCCAGCCTTGCCTCCTCCAATTTCCTCTCTTCCTCTAATTTCCAGCGTTGAAGTTCTATTGCCTGTGATGCATAACATGTCACATTTCATATAGGGTGCGTTTGTTTGAAATTGACAAAAAAAACTTCTTTATGGCATAATTTGTTTCTAGAAGCTCATCTTTGTACAAAGAGTATAGACATGCAAGTCGATATATGGTGATTCAGTTTAAATAAGTGTAAATTTCAATTATATAAGTATTGAATGCGATGCTAAGTAAGAATGGATCTTCACTCTTGGTGTAAGCCACACGTTGATTCGACGCTTATCTAACTGAAATTTACACATATTTGAGTTGCAATCACTATAGGTCAAAATCTTCATGTACAAAAATTGGAACTGTATTATACACCTTCTGCTGTGCTGTGAGAGCTTCTTTACAGGCTGTGCTATACATTTCCATTGTTTGTTTGAGCTCCAACTTCAGTCTTCTCATTTCGGCCTCTACATCATCCTATACTTGCAACCAAAGATTATCCACAAGGTAACAACAACTAGGAAAAAAACAAACTTCACACTTGTACATAACATAACTTTCTAATTAATTGAAATATTTAATTACTCGATCACTGATATCTATTCATTCCTTGCATGGTAAAATTTATTAGGAAATCAAGAGAGGTCTACTTAAGGGGCTTATCAACACAGGCTGAAACATGTTCTACAAAAACAAGTGCAAAAGAAATTATATAACATTGTTCTATCATGTAAAGATTGCAAGACATGTAGCTATAGTAACTTATTTAATGTCTTTATCTTCAAGAAAAGAACCTTAAAATCATCCTCTTTATGGTAAAATGCATCTAATTACGAAATTCCTTGGCCCTCTTATCAGTGCATGAACTACTAATACATGCACAGATAATGCAGGAAATAAAATTAAAATGCGCACTGCCCGCGTGTCCTTACCGTCGTCTGTGATGCAGAAGATGATAACCCCTCACTATCATGAGAGAAAGACGAGAATTCAGGAGAGCTAATATCCATAGACCTCCTTCCATATTGCATCGATTCAAAGCTATAGTTTCCATCTGTATCGGAGCTATACGATAGCCGAGGGTTGGACATCCCTACATCTGGGCCGAGATATAGCGAAGGGAACATGCGGTCTGTACTTGACCTTCCAGAGCTCACAAAGCTAATATCTGTATCTGGCAAGGAAATTTCTGCATATGACTTGTCACTCACACCTTTCCTAGTTAATGGTGACCTGCTTCCAAGTGCATTTAGTTTTTAGATAATGAATAAATGTCATTCAACTGAGTAAAGAACAATTTAATATAATAAAATTGAAATATATACATAGAAGAAATAAATTTGCCAAGTAGTATGAAGTGTCATTTACCTGAAGGAGTCTGTTCCTTCATGTGATCTACTGGGTCCATCAATGGATCGCCTTTCAAGTCCTAATTGCAACCACATTTCTCAATGAGCTACATGACCTAAACGTAGATGCACGCACGCACGCACGCACGCGCACAAAGACAAAATACATATACAAATGTCTGATTCTTGAAGAGATTAAATCTAACCTTTAACACTACTACCCAGTGGTAGACGTGGGTCTGAATGTGAACGATCTGACCTGACACTGGCTTGCCGAAGCTGGCCGTGAAGAGGGGAAAAGTTCGGCGCAGGACGAGAAGCTGATCGCATTGATTGAATCTTTCCTTTAGTAACAACATATACTGTACAAAAATCTGGTGCCCCTTTAGATACTGTTCCTGGAATATCTGCTATCTTGAATCTTCTGACGCGAAAAACTTCCCTTAGTAAATGAAACACATAGATATACCTAATCTAGAAATTCTGGCAAGTACTTATGCTTAGTAATATACATCATACAGCAAGGTACATAATCATAAGTTGAAATGACATCGTAAATGAAGTCTAAAGCTACTGTGCATACCATGTTTGACATGAAAAAGTTTCATTTTTTCCAGTTGAAAGCTTGTTTATAGGCTAAGCTAGCTTTATTCTATATGATTTTATTTGGCATTCAGCTCATTGTTAATGAGATTATTTGTAAGCTACACTCTACCAATGACCACACATCTTATTCTTGACACCTTAAATTTGCCTCTTGACAATTGCTCATATTCAGAACGGAAAGGGAGGAGAGTTAAGAAGTAAGATAGGCGAAATGTCAAGGCACAACCATCAGACTTAGATAGAGAGAACCATACCTAAACAAACTTGTTTTGTTTGAAGAGCCTAGAACCAAATGCTCAATTGCTGAGTGGGAAGCATATTCAATTAAAGCTTTGGATACATCCACATCTTCTAGTACCACGTCCTTGCAGCGTATCTATGAACCAGAAACAAGAAGTAGAAAAATAAAATGATGATAAGATGCTAATATAATGTCAACAATCGACGATTCTAAAATAAAAGCATTGCCACACTTTTTGTTACTTACATCTTTTCGTGCACAGTAGAGACGATATGTACGGAAAACTTCTTTGCTTTGCTCATCAGTGTCTTTGGAAACTGGTGCTTTGCCCTCACCATTGCCAAATATCCCTACTCCTGCAATCAAGAAAGTGAGTTAACTATCTGGTAGCCACCCAATGCATGCTAACAAATGTTCATCTTTTTTGCATCCTACTGTTTTCCATTATCTTGTCAAGGTTTCTAAAACATTAACAGCTGATAGCAAAATAACAAAGATGTACAATTGATGTGAGGAGGCATGGTGCACTCTGTTATTAAAAAGAGTGTTGTTATTTGTACCATTTCAAAATAAGACACTCCCAACATCCACTCACAAAGCAAGTAAAAAAAATTAAGAAAGAAAGTGAAAAAATGAAAAAACAAAGGGGGAGAGGAGAGAGATAGAAAGAGGGTGTCAACTATATAAAAGAAAGCAGATGTATAAAAAATATTTTTCTATTAAAAATGCAAATTTCATATAGCACTCAGAGTAAGTATGAGGTACGTAACCATGGTACGGCCGCATCAGAACCACTTGACCATAACAACCTCCATTTGAAGTTGCAAACATATAAAAATTTCACATTGTAATGACTACAATAAACATTACAATGGCCACAATACCAGCAATCGTATTGATCACAGCCAGTACCGCCTCCATAGCCACAACTGCAATTTAAATCCCTGATCAGGCATATTAATACTTACTTGGGGTTAAAAGAGAAGGTGATGCAGAAAGAGAGGCTGGCTTAAGCTTCACATGGATGAGAACTACAGTTGAACCTTTTGAGAGGAGATGGTCAATGGCCCACCTGATTGCATTCTGGCTCCCCTTACCTGTGTCTATTGCCACTGCCACTATTCCATTCACACCTTCCTTCTTGTCCAACTGATTCTTTTGCAACCACATTCCTCTCCCTTTTCCTTCCAAATACCTTTTGCAACCTTCAAGTTTTTTGTGCTCTTTCAATGAAAAAGAAACCGATCAAAACAAACCCAGAAATCAAAAGCACTATCCTATCCTCTTAACTTTCAAGTACTGCTTTGTGCTTCTTCCTACCAGAGAAAAAGACCTCTCAAGTTCCTTGCTTTTTTTTCTCTTCATATGTTTGCTATGGAGGACCTTTATGCCTCTCTTATTGAAGAACAATGCAATGCAGCATAACTTGCTTTTCTTTTGAATCTCCTCTGTCCCTCCCTCAACATTGAGACAAAAGGACTTCGAGGTATGTATGTGTTTAAGTTGTGTACTTTGTTTCTGGTTCGTTTTTGGTGTTTGTGCAACAATCAGAATAGCAAATAACCAATCTTCCTCTATCCAGAATTAGCAGCCATTTTTGTGCTACATCTAACTAGTTTGAGAACTTGAGCTTTTCACGGACATAATAACCACACATATTCTGCTCTGTGTTTTCTCTCCTCATGAGAGAACAACCAAACTTTGCGGGTTGCCTCTGACTTCATGCATGAAACGTGGCATTTTTTTTGTTTTGGGTAGAATGAGTGGAGAAACATGAAAACGAAACAAAGAAACTAGTACGCATGAAGCTTGCTGCCATGCAGAGTGGCAGAAACACCAGCGGAGGTAGAGTCCGCAAAGAGAATTTATAAATATGTACTTATTCTAGGGTGGCGTTTGTTACATTACCGGTTAATATTGTCAGTAATTTAAAATATTATTATATTAGTAATATTAAATATAATATTTAATATATACAAGTAATTTAAATGATAATTTATATTATCATATTTGGTATATAAAAAAAATTATTAAGTAATATATGTCTTAAATTAATATAATAATAATAATAAAATAAATAATAATAATAATAATTATTATTAATTAATAAGAATAAGAAAATTTAATTATTAATTATTATTTAATAATAATTAATCATAATAATATTAATAATTATTATTATTATAATAATTAATAATTAATAATAATAACAACAACAACAGCACCAGCAACAACAACATCAATAACAACAACAATAACAACAACAACAATAATAATAATAATAATAATAATAGAAGGATTATCATATTAGTGGTAATTCACATTACCACCTTTCAAAAGGGTAATCGACATTACAACATTTATGATAATTTATATTATTTTAAAAATTTAGATTGTCAGTAATATTATCCAGTCAAATAAAATAATATTATGGGTCTAAATAATTTAATTAAATATTAAAATAATTCAGATGAATTATCCCATACCAAACGCCACCTAAGAGAAATGCTTTGTGTACCTATGGTCCATCGACATGCTCTCTCATTAACCAATGGATTCGTTAAAAATAACGAAATAAAAATTTTAAAGCAAAAAATTCAATGATTTCCATCATTAATATATGAAAAACAATATTTGAACACGGCAAGAGCAACACATACGCGATGAAACCAAAGATGTGATTTTAATGTGGACTATTATATGATAAGTCTATAATGGACTAACAGAGATAAAAACTAAATCTATGTGTCGCATATGCATCTCCGTTCATACATTCAAATATCATTTTTCTTTATATATGAATGTGTTGAGAAGTGTGTTGGAAACTTATGTACATGTAACACAGCTCTTATTCTAAGGACGTGTATATTTGAGTTTTATTTTTAGGAAAATATTAGTTGTAAAATATAAATAAATTTTTATAAAAAAAATAGTTAAAATCTAAAAAAATGTTTTAATATTTTTTCATAAGTTAAAAGGAATAATTTTAAAAAATTGGGAAAAAAATCAATTATAAAAGGTTTTTCTTTTTAACTTTAAACAAATGGAACTAAAGCACTAGGCAGAAACCACAATCCTTGGTGCATCCTTTTATTTATGCATTGTTAAGTGATAATTACAAACCGCACACGTTTGCTACCCCACAAGTTTACAATGTACCTCTATTGCTGGCAGATAAAAATAAAATGCAACTTTAATGCACAAATTTTATGGCAACTATTTTCACAAGAACCCTGAATTCAGTTGCGATCTAATTAAAAATCAATTGAAGTTACAAAATCATTCAATATTTATTACCTCTGTCCATATTTTTCTCTCTCTGATATTATACAATTAATATTTGCTTTACGCAAACTATTTATCTCCTTATTTCATCATTAATATAAAAGATGTCACGTTCTACATTTTTTTTTCCTTTTAACTCGGAAAGATCCCCACCACATAATAAAAAAAGGTGACAATTTGTAATAGAAAAAAAAAAGTTTGGTATGCAAAAAATGAGTCCAATAATGAGCCAAAGTCCCAAGAATGCCTTATAATCTCAAACGTAATAAAAGAAAAAATCAAAAAGTGCAAATAAAACTACTTATAATATATACCTTACTAATTTGTGTATCATACATTAGTGATATTTACCATGTAGCAGTTAAGATTGCTCGTGAATATTCCTTGTACAGCCTACCAAAAAATAAGAATAATAAGTATTAGTAAATCATAAACCAAAAAAATAGGGATAAATGAGGAGAAAGCATAATGAGTATTTAAAAGTAATTACTGAATTAAATAAAGTAATATAAATCACTTATTTTATCATAGAGTATAAACATGACAACTCACTTTATCAATAATTTTAATAAAGCAAATTTGTAGCTACCTAGCATTTTTAATCAAAAAGCAATGAGACCCACCAAGATTTTTACCGAGTGACTTTGATAACAATTATACATGAGAAATGTTTTTTGTACCACTGGAGTAGGTAGACACCTTGGATACCCAGAGATATAGAAAGGAGAAAAAAAAATTATAAGAGAAAATAAAAAGAATGAAAAGATTGATGGAGAGAGAAGAAGCTGAGAGAGGATGTTGGGATATTGGGATTTTGGGTATGTACAAATAATATAACCCTACATACATATATATGCAGAACCACAATGTACCAAAAAAGCCATATATATATTTAAAAAAAAAAAAAACCTGCTAATATTCACATGCAATATGAGGTTTCTGAACTGTGTAAGCCACACAGCCCTTAAAAGAGGTGTAGCTAGACCTCTTTTCAAATAGAGTCAATCTACCGCAAATTAAACACAATTTCCTTGCTGATAGTCATGGAAGACATGAAGTCGATAAATTTATTGTGTTTTGCAGATTCTTAAATTCCATCCCCACAAAAGTAGCTGGTCCATGTATCTAGTTGCAACATAGTGTGATATATTATTCTCTACAAGCTTTCATCTATGTTGACCTTCTCTACACAACTTGGGTGAAGGTCATAATCACAGACATCACAAGAGAAAGCCCAGAATTTCCCTTTCCTTTTACAGGAATCACATACATATGCTTTGGCCATATCCAATTTCAGTACATGCTCATGCTTTACATCCTCAACCTGTTGTGGCAAAGCCTCTCCTTCCTTTCTCAGAGCTGCTTCGAGGTCACTTATACGTGCTTCGGTAAATGGGAAAGCTTCCGCACCATATGATGAGACCATAAACTTCCCATTCATACTAATGACCTTACCATCTGGTCCAATTAGGACTAAAGCTGGAAGTCCTTTGATTTCAAAGATTCTACAAAGGTCATGCCTTGTTCTGTCCTCATATGGGATAGCAAGCCATGGCATACTGCTTTTGTTGACATTGAATTCCTTGAGGTCTCTATCTGTGGAGATTAAAACAATCTCAAAGCAGTGGTTTTCTGCATCATTGAGATCGTTGTATGCTTCGGTAAGTTGCACAGTGAAGGCACGGCAAGGAGGCGACCAGTAAGCACAAAAATAGAGGCCTACCGTTTTGCCTCCAAGTTCAGATACAGGTACCTGCAAAATAGGATATGTCATACATGTGCAAAAATAGTACTTCGTAAACAACAGCTCCAGGTACGAAATTAGGCTACCTTCCTATCATCTCCTGAGATGAGAAAATTGCGTCCATCATGTATCAATAATTCTTCCAAATTTGTCTTTTCGCGCTTCCTTTTATCTATGGCTTTCAGTTCTTCACGTCTCCTCCTTGTAAAAGGGAATGCATCAGCACCATAATCCTCTATGTATTCAATCAAGTCTTCTTCAGCTGTTATGCCATCCGAACATAGTGGAACCAATGATGGAATTCGATCAACTTGGTATCTATCAATCAATCTTCTGTGCAAATTTTCATCAAATGGGACAGCTAGCCAAGGCATACTCTTCGAGTGTTCTTTAAATCCATTCTCATCATGGTCAAAGGAGATAAAGATGATTTCTAAACTCTGGTCCCTCTTTCTCAGAGTGTCATAAAGTTCAACCAGATGAGGAATGAATGCTCTGCAAGGCCTGCACCAGTTTGCAGAGAAAAATAGGCAGATGGTTTTCCCATTGCATTCTGATAAGGGTACCTAATCACGATTCAAACATGGAAGTGAATAAGGTACAATAGCTGTGATCACAAACTAATTTATTAGGAGAAAAAAAACACAAGAACTTCCTATGATGGCTTAGAAATTAAACTATAACCAGCAGCCTATTGTGTTCTCAAGAGGCTTCTGCAGAAACTGAAGTACCTTCCCTTCACAAGACAGAAGGAACTCAACACCTTCATCTGCAAAGATCCTCATAATATTACGTCCCTCAATGTGCTCGGCTTCAAAACCAAGTCCTGCCATCAGAACTGCAGAAAGTAACAACCGCTCTCCACTCTCCTCGCTTCTTTCTTCTAAGGTTTCTTGGAAACTAACTGATGAAGAGAAAAATATGAGCTTCCAAAATAAATACCAAAATAGGGAATCTATTGCATGCTTCTTTCTGTTCTCCATTCTGCAAAGGACAAATAGGAATGGAGGCAAAACCAAAACAGATTCTATGCAAGGGAATTTTTTTTTTTTTTCTTTTTGACAAACATCACAAATTCTGTTAAACTCTCTTTCCACAAAGATTGGAAGGAACCAGAGTGAATGTGAACCAAACTTGTAAGGAACAGCAATTTCTGATATGGGAAGTGGGTTGTACAAGACATAACAGGGAATACAGGAATGAACAACCAAGCATCAGAGAGGAATAATGAGAATATGAATCATTCCCTACAACTACAAACGGTCCAAAGGGTTGCAATATTGCATAGACTCCTTCATAAATGGAGCAGCATCCTATTCTCTAAACCACATGACTTCAATTGGGTTCTTCTATCACATCATGCACAAAAGAGTGGTTTTTGATCAAGTGATTTAACTAGAATCGGCAAACATTCAATCCCTCATAAGCCAAAAAATGAAAATATAAAAGAGGAGGAAGATTGAAGAAGAAGAAGAAGAAGAATAAAAGCAGCCAAAAACTTAAATTTTGCATAGAACTTTCAAGAGTCACTAATTCATTAAAATAGACAGTGCATGTTGTTGTGCTTCAATCGGAAATAAGTACCTTGTAGCAGCAGTTGAAGAGAAGGAGAAGAAGCAGAAGAAGAGGTGGGGAGCGTCCAAACAAAAGGAGATGATGCCGAACGGTGGGAAGACGAAAGAGCTTTTAATATGATATGATCTTATGGCATGCGTGGGTAAGCCATTTTTGTCTAACCTTTGGGAAAATATTTTTTTGAAAGATAGTGTTTGAAAAAATATTTTTTAGGGAAATTATTTTTAAAAAAATTATTTTTATTTAATTTAAATATATCAAAAATAAATTTAAAAAATAATTTTTTTATAAATAGAATAAAATAAAATTATTTTAGTTATTGATATAAAAATAATAATAATATTTTTTTTAAAATAAAAAATAATTTAAAAGATATTTATCTAAAAAAACCTTTTAAATTTTTAAAGAATCTTTTAAAAAAAATTTTAAAAATCTTTTAAAAATAATCTTTACATATTTAAATATATTAATTATTATATATATATTTTTTATTTTTATTATAATAAAGAGCCTTTCGTCCAAAGTATACCATAAAAAATAAGAAGAGACTAGAGGGATGAGAATGTGGAAATTGCCGGAGACTGTGAATGTGTTTTGTTTCAACTATTTTTTTCTTAAAAAAAAAAGTTGATTTTTTTTTATCGAGAAAAATTACTTTGTATAGAATATTCATCTAAACTTATATGTAAAACTAAAAATAAATTTATTTTTAACTTTTAAGTAAAAGTTTAAGGTACTTTGTTTCATTCTTTTACCAAAAAATGAATTTTGACTAAAAAAATTATTTTTTATATATGTTATTCATCTCAACTCCTCTCAAAAGTTTTTTAAAAATATATTTTTAATTTTTGAGTAAAAATTCAAATGAGTAGCTTTTATCAAAAATATTTTTTTAATAATTAAAAAATCACTTTTAGTCAAAAAAGTTTAAATAAACACATAATAGATAAATAACTTCTATAAAAAGTAATTTTTTTTAATAATTAAAAATTACTTTTTATCAAAAGAAATTGAAACAAATGCACTCTATATTTATTCCTCCAATATTTCTAAGAATTGATTGAATTGGTAACTGCTAAGTAATCTTGTGACCTTCTAAAAGCAAGTTGGAAAGAAAGCAAACTCTTATGGGTAGAATATCAAAGGATAAGACTTGTATCAAGTTTCTTATATCTATTTTAATTAATTCTCAAATCAAATAATGATATATGAATATTTTTCTTGAAATGAAAAATTTAAAACATAAACGTATATAGTTTTCCATGAACTTCAAAGATTAGTCTTATAATAAGCTCAAAGCCAAGGCTCTGGTGCACTGGATTAAGTATGGTGCACTACACACCACTTTAATCTTAACTCTTAAATTTTATATCAACGGCTAAGATTGCATTATAACACCTATACACCTACTAGTTGGGGTGCACTCCAAAACCACCACCAAAACACTTAGTGACATGCTCCCTTCCCCTCCCCCTCGACTGAGTCATCGCAGTGCCATTATCATAGTCGACCCTCCACTATTACACCGTGATCGCCACTCTGCTTGCACCACCACCATCATTCTGGCAGTCATGTCACCCGGTAGCAAAGATTGTTGCTTTGTCCTCGTTGGCTAGCCTGTGAATGACGAGGTCGTCGATGGTGAAGATGAGTGCATCAATGGTGGTTGGTAGCAAGTGATGGTGGCTACGTGGTGTGAGGTTTGGGGGTGGGTCGACAATGCATTGAGGTCGTGCTGGTTGCTGTGGCAATGATAATTGGTGGAGGATAGTGGTTTGCTGGTGTACGACAATGGAGGATGATGACTGCATGGCTGTAGGTTGCTAAACGATTCAAGCAATGGTCTAGTTCTCCTTGAACCAATTGAGATTAAGTTGCAGGGGAAGTGGGAGTAAAAATTTTATAATACATCCTAGATGCTTGGCGTATGGATAGGCCTTTAAATCTTAGCCATTACATGATATGATGTGTGGTGCACCATACTTCATTTGGTGCACCACACCCTTAACCCAAGTTCAAATGAGCCGCAAATGTAATAATACATTGTTGTTTTTTTCGCCAACAAAAAAGTTTATTAAATAATTGCAGTTAAAACTTAAAAGAACTCCAACTTAATTGGTTTTTTATAGATTAATTTAAAGACTAAATCTCTAAAATAGTCCCTATTAATTTTCATATCAGATAAATTAGTTCCTAACAAATAAATTGATAAATTGGTCTCTAATATATTAAAACATCAGACAAATTAGTCCCTAATAAAAATAAATTAACAAACTGCTCCCTAACAAAACGTTGGATAAATTCGCTCCTCCGTCGAATTTCTTCATTATTATGACGTGGTATGCTAAGTAGTTGATATATACTATTATTTCTCATTCTATCATCCTAATCACTCCTTTATTTTGAATCCATATATTCCTTTATTTTGAGTTTCTAAATTTATTTGATGCAAAATTTCAGCCACATGTTCTTACTCAAAAGGAAAAAGGGGAGTGAGCTAGCGATTTATTTCTTTTTTATTTTGATTAGTTTTGCCATAAGTACTTCTCACTAAAATCTTTTAAGAATATTTCACTCAAATGAATTATGCTTATGAATCTATGCACTTTTTTACTTTAAATTTTTAATTTTATTTAATATAAATTTTCAATAATTTTTTTTTACTCAGAAAGAAAAGGGGAAAGGGGTGATGGATTTTTTTTTTTCTTTTTTATCTATAAATTCTTACTGAACCTTTCAAGGATATCCCACTCGAATGAATTATGCTCATGAATCCATAAGTATCTTAACTTTGAATTTTTATGTTTTCTTGAATAAGTATTTTCAATCACTTTCTTTACAAACTTATAATAATATTAGCTAACGATTAACATTTAATATATTAAAATATCTTTTTTTTCTCATAATAAGATCATTAAATTTGAATATTTTTAGTAACAATACATATTACTTGAATTCAAGTTTTAAATAACATATATATATATATATATATATATATATCATATATATATATATATATATATATATATCAATATTTAATTTAAAGATTTTATAAAAAATTTAATTTTATACTCTTATTTAATTATTTTAAAATTATATTTGTATTTACATTTAATTAATTTGCTCTAATTTTTTTTATTTCTAATTATTTTATTTTTCTTATTGAAATTATTTTATATTCATACCATAAGTCTAGAACTAACTATCTTAATTTTAACTAATCACTTTTTCTGTCTTTGATCATTAATATTTTTCACTTAATTTTTTCCTTACATTGCTTACTTATAATGTATGTTTCAATAATATATTTTCATTCTTATTTAGTAGGCTATGTGAGTATAACTTTTTCTATATTCGTCGTAATTGATACATTAATATATAAACATCTTATATGTCCATACTGCACTATATAAACATCTTATATTTTTTAAGTATTTTTTTATCTTTTGATTAGTAATTATTTTATTTAAACTTTTCTTCACATTGCTTACTCATAATGTTTGTTTCAACAATATATTTTTATCATTATTCGATATTAGTATTTGTTACTCATAAATTTTATTTTAATAACAAATTTTTATCCTTTTTTATCAGCGTATTTAATTAATAGAGTATAATAAAATTTATTTTATTAATTTTTATTGAGAATTTATTTCATATATATAATCTTTTATATGAATACATAATATTGGAAGGGGATGCAAAACAATCTTAGAAAATTGAGAGCATCTCCAATGTATTATCCTATAATGGGCTTATTCTTGCATAGGCTTTTAGATTGACTTCTAAATTTAGATATTTTAGAGTTCAATTTATCCCTAAGATCTATAACACAATAGCTGACAAGTTAGCTAAATTAGTTATAGATGAAGTAGATTAGGATTGGATGGGTGATATAATTAGTTATAGATGAAGTAGATTAGGATTGGATCGGTGATATCCCTCGGTGTATTAAAGATGCTTTTGCCTTTGAAACTCTCCTTTTAAGTAAATTCATAGTTCACACACACACACACACACACACACACATATATATATGTTCTCCTCCATCACATGAATTCCGCACTAGTATAAGTATATTTGCACCGTATTCCACTTAGGCATCTTTCTTTCACCTCACTATTTGCCAAAACCCATCAAAGGACTCAATGAATAGAGAAAGAGGAATGAACAAACAACCTTTTGAATAATGTAGGGGCAAATTCAACAGTTCAAAAAGTTCATCAATATCATTACATAACAAAATGCTTTTGGAATTCCCAAACAATATGAAGTCAGATATTGAGGACACTTGAAACAACATCCCATTCAAAACTAGGAGCTGAACCCTCCCCTACATGCAATGGGCCCTTCGCTCCCGTTAAGCCAATGAATTCCAAAGACTCTTCTATGTTGACCTTCTCTACACAACTTGGGTGAAGGTCATAATCACAGACATCACAAGAGAAAGCCCAGAATTTCCCTTTCCTTTTACAGGAATCACATACATATGCTTTGGCCATATCCAATTTCAGTACATGCTCATGCTTTACATCCTCAACCTGTTGTGGCAAAGCCTCTCCTTCCTTTCTCAGAGCTGCTTCGAGGTCACTTATACGTGCTTCGGTAAATGGGAAAGCTTCCGCACCATATGATGAGACCATAAACTTCCCATTCATACTAATGACCTTACCATCTGGTCCAATTAGGACTAAAGCTGGAAGTCCTTTGATTTCAAAGATTCTACAAAGGTCATGCCTTGTTCTGTCCTCATATGGGATAGCAAGCCATGGCATACTGCTTTTGTTGACATTGAATTCCTTGAGGTCTCTATCTGTGGAGATTAAAACAATCTCAAAGCAGTGGTTTTCCGCATCATTGAGATCGTTGTATGCTTCGGTAAGTTGGACAGTGAAGGTACGGCAAGGAGGCGACCAGTAAGCACAAAAATAGAGGCCTACTGTTTTGCCTGCAAGTTCAGATACAGGTACCTGCAAAATAGGATATGTCATATATGTGCAAAAATAGTACTTCGTAAACAACAGCTCCAGGTACGAAATTAGGCTACCTTCCTATCATCTCCTGAGATGAGAAAATTGCGTCCATCATGTATCAATAATTCTTCCAAATTTGTATTTTCGCGCTTCCTTTTATCTATGGCTTTCAATTCTTCACGTCTCCTCCTTGTAAAAGGGAATGCATCAGCACCATAATCCTCTATGTATCCAATCAAGTCTTCTTCAGCTGTTATGCCATCCGAACATAGTGGAACCAATGATGGAATTCGATCAACTTGGTATCTATCAATCAATCTTCTGTGCAAATTTTCATCAAATGGGACAGCTAGCCAAGGCATACTCTTCAAGTGTTCTTTAAATCCATTCTCATCATGGTCAAAGGAGATAAAGATGATTTCTAAACTCTGGTCCCTCTTTCTCAGAGTGTCATAAAGTTCAACCAGATGAGGAATGAATGCTCTGCAAGGCCTGCACCAGTTTGCAGAGAAAAATAGGCAGATGGTTTTCCCATTGCATTCTGATAAGGGTACCTAATCACGATTCAAACATGGAAGTGAATAAGGTACAATAGCTATGATCACAAACTAATTTATTAGGAGAAAAAAAACACAAGAACTTCCTATGATGGCTTAGAAACTAAACTATAACCAGCAGCCTATTGTGTACTCAAGAGGCTTCTGCAGAAACTGAAGTACCTTCCCTTCACAAGACAGAAGGAACTCAACACCTTCATTTGCAAAGATCCTCATAATATTACGTCCCTCAATGTGCTCAGCTTCAAAACCAAGTCCTGCCATCAGAACTGCAGAAAGTAACAACCGCACTCCACTCTCCTCCCTTCTTTCTTCTAAGGTTTCTTGGAAACTAACTGATGAAGAGAAAAATATGAGCTTCCAAAATAAATACCAAAAAAGGGAATCTATTGCATGCTTCTTTCTGTTCTCCATCCTGCAAAGGACAAATAGGAATGGAGGCAAAACCAAAACAGATTCTATGCGAGGGAATTTTTTTTTTTTCTTTTTGACAAACATCACAAATTCTCTTAAGCTCTCTTTCCACAAAGATTGGAAGGAACCAGAGTGAATGTGAACCAAACTTGTAAGGAACAGCAATTTCTGATATGGGAAGTGGGTTGTACAAGACATAACAGGGAATACAGGAATGAACAACCAAGCATCAGAGAGGAATAATGAGAATATGAATCATTCCCTACAACTACAAACGGTCCAAAGGGTTGCAATGTTGCATAGACTCCTTCATAAATGGAGCAGCATCCTATTCTCTAAACCACATGACTTCAATTGGGTTCTTCTATCACATTATGCACAAAAGAGTGGTTTTTGATCAAGTGATTTAACTAGAATCGGCAAACATTCAATCCCTCATAAACCAAAAAATGAAAATATAAAAGAGGAGGAAGATTGAAGAAGAAGAAGAAGAAGAATAAAAGCAGCCAAAAACTTAAATTTTGCATAGAACTTTCAAGAGTCACTAATTCATTAAAATAGACAGTGCATGTTGTTGTGCTTCAATGGGAAATAAGTACCTTGTAGCAGCAGTTGAAGAGAAGGAGAAGAAGCAGAAGAAGAGGTGGGGAGCGTCCAAACAAAAGGAGATGATGCCGAACGGTGGGAAGACGAAAGAGCTTTTAATATGATATGATCTCATGGCATGCGTGGGTAAGCCATTTTTGTCTAACCTTTGGGAAAATATTTTTTGAAAGATAGGATTTTAAAAAAATATTTTTTAGAGAAATTATTTTTAAAAAAATTATTTTTATTTAATTTAAATATATCAAAAATAAATTTTAAAAAATAATTTTTTTTATAAATAAGATAAAATAAAATTATTTTTAATTATTGATATAAGGGTAATAATAAAAAAATTTTTAAAATAAAAATAATCTAAAAGATATTTACCTCAAAAAACTTTTTAAATTTTTAAAGAGCCTTCTAAAAAAAAATTTTAAAGACCTTTTAAAAAAAATCTTCACACATTTAAATATATTAATTATTATATATATTTTTATTTTCATTATAATAAAGAGCTTTCCTCCCAAAGTATACCATAAAAAATGAAAAGAGACTAGAGGGATGAGAATGTGGAAATTGCTGGAGACTGCGAATGTGTTTTGTTTCAATTTTTTTTTTCTTAAAAATAAAAAGTTGATTATTTTTTATTGAGAAAAATTACTTTGTATAGAATATTCATCTAAACTTATATGTAAAACTTAAAATAAATTTATTTTTAACTTTTAAATAAAAGTTTAAGGTACTTTGTTTCATTCTTTTATCAAAAAATGAATTTTGACTAAAAAATTATTTTTAATATATGTTATTCATCTCAACTCCGCTCAAAAGTTTTTAAAAAATATATTTTTAACTTTTGAGTAAAAATTTAAATGAGTAGCTTTTATCAAACATAATTTTTTTAATAATTAAAAAATCACTTTTCGTTAAAAAAAAGTTTAAATAAACACATAATAGATAAGTAACTTCTATAAAAAGTGATTTTTTTAATAATTAAAAATTACTTTTTATCAAAAAAAATTGAAACAAATGCACTCTATATTTATTCCTCGAATCTTTCTAAGGATTGATTGAATTGGTATCTGCTAAGTAATCTTGTGACCATCTAAAAGCAAGTTGGAAAGAAAGAAAATTCTTATGGGTAGAATAGCAACAGATAAGACTTGTATCAAGTTTCTTATATCTATTTTAATTAATTTTTAAATCAAATAATAATATGTGAATATTTTTTCTTGAAATAAAAAATTTAAAATATAAATGTATACAATTTTCCATGTACTTCAAAGATTAGTCTTATAATAAGTTCAAGGCCAAGGCTCTGGTGCACTGGATTAAGTATGGTACATCACACACCACTTTAATCTTAACTCTTAAATTTTATATCAATGACTGAGATTGCATTATAACACCTATAAACCTAATAGTTGGTGTGCACTCCAAAACCACCACCAAAACACCTAGTGACATGCTCCCTTCCCCCGCCCTTGACTGAGTTATCACAGTGCCATTGTCATAGTCGACCCTCCACTACTACGCTGCGATCGCCACTCTGCTTGCACCACCACCATCATTCTCGTAGTCACATCACCCGGTAGCAAAGATTGTTGCTTTGTCCTCGTTGGCTAGCTTCTGAATGACGAGGTCGTTGATGGTGGAGATGAGTGCTTCAATGGTGGTTGGTAGCAAGTGATGGTGGCTACGTGGTGTGAGGTTTGGGGGTGGGTCAACAATGCATTGAGGTCGTGCTGGTTGCTGGGGCAATGATAATTGGTGGAGGACAGTGGTTCGTTGGTGTACGACAATGGAGGATGGTGATTGCATGGCTGTGGGTTGCTGAATGATTCAAGCAATGGTCTGGTTCTCCTTGAACCAATTGAGATGAAGTTGCAGGGGAAGTGAGAGTAAAAATTTTACAATGCATTATAGATGCTTGGCGTATGGATAGACCTTTAAATCTTAGCCATTAGATGATATGATGTATGGTGCACCATACTTCATTTGGTGCACCACACCCTTAGCCCAAGTTCAAATGAGCCGCAAATGTAATAATACATTGTTGTTTTTTTCCCCAACAAAAAGTTTATTAAATAATTGCAATTAAAACTTAAAAGAACTCCAACTTAATTGGTTTTTATAGATTAATTTAAAGAGTAAATCTCTAAAGTAGTCCCTATTAATTTTCATATCAGATAAATTAATTCCTAATAAATAAATTGATAAATTGGCCTCTAATATGTTAAAACGTCAGACAAATTAATCCCTAATAAAAATAAACTAACAAACTGCTCCCTCACAAAACGTCAGATAAATTCGCCTCTCCGTCGAATTTTTTCATTGAATATTATGACGTGATATGCTAAGTAGTTAATATACATTATTATTTCTCATTCTATCATCCTAATCATTCATTTATTTTGAATCCATATATTCCTTTATTTTGAATTTCTAAATTTATTTGATGCAAACTTTCAGCCACATGTTCTTACTCAAAAAGAAAACGGGGAGTGGGAGAGCGATTGATTTTTTTTTTTATTTTTATTAGTTTTGCCATAAGTATTTCTCACTAAAATCTTTTAAGAATATTTCACCCGAATGAATTATGCTTATGAATCTATGCACTTTTTTACTTTAAATTTTTAATTTTATTTAATATAAATTTTCAATAATTTTTTTTTTTTACTCAAAAAGAAAAGGGGAAAGGGGTGATGGATTTTTTTTTCTTTTTTATTTATACATTCTTACTAAACCCTTCAAGGGTATCCCACTCGAATGAATTATGCTCATGAATCCATAAGTATCTTTACTTTGAATTTTTATGTTTTCTTGAATAAGTATTTTCAATCACTTTCTTTACAAACTTATAATAATATTAGCTAACGATTAACTTTTAATATATTAAAATATCTTTTTTTTTTTCTCATTATAAGATCATTAAATTTGAATATTTTAGTAACAATACATATTACTTGAATTCAAGTTTTAAATATAACACACACACACACACACACACACACACACACACACACACACACATATATATATATATATATATATATATATATATATATATATATATATCAATATTTAATTTAAAGATTTTATAAAAATTTAATTTTATACTCTTATTTAATTATTTTAAAATTATACTTGTATTTACATTTAATTAATTTGCTCTAATTTTTTTATTTCTAATTATTTTATTTTTCTTACTGAAATTATTTTATATTCATACCATAAGTCTATAACTAACTATCTTAATTTTAACTAATCACTTTTTCTGTCTTTAATCATTAATATTTTTCACTTAATTTTTTCCTCACATTGCTTACTTATAATGTATGTTTCAATAATATATTTTCATTATTATTTAGTAAGCTATGTGAGTGTGACTTTTTCTATATTCATCATAATTGATACATTAATATATAAACATCTTATATGTCTATATTGCACTATATAAACATCTTATATTTTTTAAGTATTTTTTTATCTTTTGATTAGTAATTATTTTATTTAAACTTTTCTTCACATTGCTTACTCATAATGTTTGTTTCAACAATATATTTTTATCGTTATTCGATATTAGTATTTGTTACTCATAAATTTTATCTTAATAACAAATTTTTCATATATATAATCTTATACATGAATACATAATATTGGAAGGGGATGCAAAACAATCTTAGAAAACTGAGAGCATCTCCAATATATTATCCTATAATGGGCTTATTCTTGTAGAGGCTTTTAGATTGGCTTCTGAATTAGATACTTTAGAACTCAATTTGTCTCTAGGATCTATAACACAATAGCTGATAAATTAGCTAAATTAGCTATAGATGGAGTAGATTAGGATTGGATCGGTGAGATTCCTTAGTGTATTAAAGATGCTTTAGCCTTTGAAACTCTCCTTTGAATAAATTCATAATTCATATATATATATATATATATATATATATATATATGCCTCCATCACATGAATTCCGCACTAGTATAAGTGTATTTGCACCGTATTCCACTTAGGCATCTTTCTTTCACCTCACTATTTGCCAAAACCCATCAAAGGACTCAAGAGGAATGAACAAACGACCTTTTGAATAACGTAGGGGCAAATTCAACAGTTCAAAATGTTCATCAATATCATTACATAACAAAATGCTTTTGGAATTCCCAAACAATATGAAGTCAGATATTGAGGACACTTGAAACAACATCCCATCCAAAACTAGGAGCTGAACCCTCCCCTTCATGCAATGGGCCCTTCGCTCCCGTTAAGTCAATGAATTTCAAAAACTCTTTGCTCAACCTAAAAAATTATTGGATGCTTATATAATATGAGGTGGATTATGCTTTATTTAATAATAAAGTAATATTTTAAATGAAAGTATAAGTTATTGATAAATCGTATTATCAACTGAATCTATAATGTCCAATGATTTATTATTGGGTTAGGCACAAATTTACCTAATACTTTATGAATATTTAATAATTTCTAGGTCAACCTTGATGTTACCGCACCCCCAAAAACTCATCAACCAGTGATAGAGAAAGAGAACTCATCATCAGTCATAGTAGTCCTGGAGTACAAATCACCTTCACTAACATAAGAGTCATCTTCACTGTCCCTTTCCTTCAGCTCCTCAATCTTGGCCACTGCCTCCCTCAAATCCCACCTACTTTCCACATCCCACTCACAGCAATACATCCCAATCCTCAACAGCTTCAGCATCTCACCCTCGCCATTCCTTGTCCCCATTATGTCCTTATCAAACACCTCACCAGTCCACTCCTCCCTCACAACTGCATTCACCCAAGTTGCCAAATCTTCATTTGCACCTTTCCCATGCCTCAGATAGTTCGCTGGGAACTTGCCTGTTAACAACTCCAGTATGAGGATCCCAAGGCACCAAACATCAGTCTTCTCATTTGGCCTTTCAGATTGGTTTACCTCAGGGGACTTGTATGCGGCCATGAATTGCTGAGCATGGTTCCTGTTCATCACTGGCACAAGTCCATACTCTGTCAAACGCGGCTCGAATGAGTGGTCCAGCACAACATTCGAGGATTTAAGGTGGCCATGAGGCAGGTTTTGGTTAGGGAACCGTGTGTAGAGGTATGCTAGGCCCCTGGCTACTCCTTTTACGATTTTCAAACGGGTTGGCCAGTTTAGCACTGAACCATTCCTACCTGCGAGTCAATGTGAATACTGTTGATGATCAGTTTAAATTAACGTTTAAGTTGCTCTAAATTCTAATTCTGAAAGTAGTTGGAACTTTTGAATCATGATCACATGGTTGTATAGACCCTAATACTTTGTCAATGATCTATTGTCCCAAAAGCTTAAACATATGCGTGTCAAAAATATAGTTTTATTTTAGAATACGAGGTGTCTTCATAATCTTTAAGTGCAGGGAAGTGAACCTTACTCGAGCGTTAGATTGGCCTTGGCCAACAACAAATGTTGAGCAATGCTACACATAGCCACAAAAAAAGAAAGCAGTGGCAGAAATTTTGACAAAAATCATGATAGTTGTTAAATGAAATAAAGTGATATGACCTAGTTCATCTAAGTGTCAATATTTATGCTATGTCATTCTGATAACTAAATTTTGGCAATTTTGACTCGATAAAAATCACCGGTCCCGAAATCATATCCCTCTTCTCTATCCTATCAATTATCTCTTGCCGCGTGAAAATAAACAACATAATTGGTAATTGCTTTAAATTTTTAAATTTTTTTAAATGTTTATCTTTTATATGGCAATAGATGATTGATAAGACATAAAAAAATAATAATAATTTGGGGACATGGAATCTCCATCCATTCTGGACTTTAGCAATTTTCAAAAATATTTATTTCTCTAGTAAATAAGTTTAAAGACGACTACTAATTCAGCTGGTCGAGATTGACGCATACAATTAATTCATTAATTGATTGAAGCCTAGCAGAGTCTATATATGACTATAATGTTAGTTACTATTACAAAATAAAATGCTGGCATACCGTGTAGATGACTAGCCAAGCTGCCATTTTCACCAAAGTCATAAACCAAAAACTTCTCTTCTTTTCTGTGGTAGAATCCAACAAGAGGGAGTAGATTAGGATGTGTCAAACTTCCAAGTCTTCTCATGTGCTCAAAGAACTCCTGTTTCCCAACATTGTTCATGTGCCTAAATCTCTTCACAACTACTGCTGGCCCATTCGAAACCATAGCCTTGTAGGTGGATCCAAAACTGCCACTACCAAGGACCTCAGCTGAGGCCCTAAGAAGGTCTTGCAAATCAAAACCACCTCGATCTTCCCTAACAAAGTTCAATTCTCCATGTTCACCCTTCTTGAAATCACCTGTTAGATCAATGGATTGTGCATCATTGAATCCTGCATTGTTCTGGGGCGTTACTTCCTCGCCCGATATGGGTTGCATACTTCGTCTCCGGTGGTTATGGATGAATAGAAGTGCTACTACTGAAGCCAAGGCAACCACAGCTACTACTACAATAGCAATTACTAGAGTTTGGTGCTTCTTTCCCTTTTGTTGAGGTGGAGGAGTGGAGTTGGGAGTCACCCCTGCATCGGCATTGCAGGTCTTGCTCACAAGTTTTCCACATAGATCTTTGTTGCCTGTAATGCACAAGAAAAAAGAAAATAGATGGAACTAGAGTCTAAGATAACCTCCAAGAAGAAAAATAAAATGAAATGGTTTGTAATCCAAGATATCCTTCACTATGAAAAATAGAGAAGTATCTAAGATACCCTGAGGAGTATCATCACATGAAGGAATGAATTATCATTGACTGTTTGAATTTTGCAGTTATATGCTGATAGACAAACGTTTAACCAGTTCCAGTTTTGTATTAGGAAATTATGACAATAAAGTTTCGTGCGCGTATCGGTCTCTTGTTTTCTAAAAGCCTTAGAATATTAATGGAATTGATTCTTCTCTCCTTTCCCGTCACCCGATTGAATGGGGACAATTATGTTTATATTGCTTCATGTGTGTATCAATCTCTTGTTTTATAAATTCCGTTGAATATTACATGGTATTCGATCTTCTCTCCTTTTTCTTTTGTCACTCAATTGAATAGTGACAATTCGTTTACAAAACCTTTTCATCCTAACTAACAATAACTTCTCTCTTAGTTATTAATTTTTTAAATGAGTTATCACCAATTCACCATGCAATTGGCAAACAGGGGAGAAGATATTAATACATGAATCAAAAACATAATACCTCATTGAATTTTCCAAATAACTCGAAAATCAATAATAAATGAGGGTCACTAATATTTACCCAGAGAGAAGACAGTCACATAATAAAGTGAGCTAAGGGTCAAGCAAACAGAATGATTCCAAGATTATTGTACATTTAAATGTAAATTAAAACCTATTTGTATGCTAAAAGATGCCAAACTTTACAATTGTACTACAAAAATTTATCTATGATATATGTAACAAGAACAGGAAAGTAAAAAAAAAGGTGGAATTTGGCAAAGAAGCATGATCAAGTAAGTTATCAGTGAACTTGGATTGTTTTTTTGTCAAAATTTTATGTCATGAGAAACAAACAAAAACTAAGCTTATAGGCGAAAAAACAGAAATGACTTCTTACCAGCAAATGAGCTTGGATCCTGGTTGCTTAAGCTTTTTGGTATCGGTCCCTCCAATTGGTTATTTGATAAATTAAAAACTCTGAAATCATTTTGTTGAAATTCTGGTATGTTGCCTCCAAAACTGTTCCCCCTTAAGTCCAAATCCCAAAGTCTAGGCAAGTTAGCAAGGGACTGTGGAATATGACTCGTGAACCCATTTTCTGCCAAGAATACCCTCTTCAGATATTTCATGCCCTCAAAAGCATCATCTGGAATGTCACCAGAGAATTTGTTATTGGACAGAAACAATGCCCTTAGCCTCACAAGCTTTTTGAATTCAGGCATTGGACCCTCAAAACTATTGTTCATGACACTGAAACTGGTCAAATTTGACAATTGCAACAGAGTGTCTACATCAATCTTCCCACTCAGTCCCATATTCTCTAGTCTCAAGCCGTAAAATGCCTGGTCGTGGCATAACGAACCAGTCCATTTACAAAGATTAGGCTCATTCCCCCAGTTATTCAAAGCAGTGTCATTGGACAAGAAACGTTTGAAACTCATCAAAATTTGGTCATTTGTGTCCCCAAATGATGGCACAAAACTAATGGCCAACATGAAGAGCATGAAAATGCAATAGCATTTTCTTTTATGAGCCATAATTAATTGACCAGAGCTTGAAACCCGAAATGGATTTTTGGCTGATGAGGAAAGGAAAAAGAGGTACTGAGGATAAAGAAGACAATTGAGAACTGAAGGGAGTATGCATAGGAAATTAAGGTTCCATGGTTTAAGGGGTGGCATTGACACGGTCCTGTCTGGGAAGAATGAGCTGGTTAGGCCGGCCATGTATGAATATAATTTGGACCTCATTTCCTATGGTACTTTTGTTTAATAGTATGTATTATATCTTGGGTTGGTCAAGAGTTGTTCCTTCTCGTTAAGGAGGAGCATGATGTCTTATATTGCATTGGCCGTCGCTTATGTAGTAACAATTTTATGTGACTTATATTTGTCCGGTGTGGTTGTTATGTTCTGAAGTAGCTATGCATGGCAGTGAGATGGTTAAAAAACTTGCCAAGTGCTTTGCTTTGGATCATGTGTCTTGATTAACAACGTTGATACAATCTAAGAACTTACCAATATGGAGCATTAGTATTATCCAATTATCTAACTTTTTTGGTACATCCAATTATTTACCTTACATATAATTGTTTAATTATGATAATTTTTAAAATGGAAATTAGGATACGTCAGAGGTTAGAGTGAGAATTGAAACCCAAAATTCCAATTCTAATTTCAATTTTAATTCGGTTCTAAATCATAAACTTTACGTGAATGAAAGTATAAAATTATAGTTACAAAATTTAATTTTAATTTTATTGTTTAAATAATGATCCAAAATTATTTAACTTTATAATAACATAATAATATTTTTATCATAAAAAATTTTAGGAAAATTATTTATAAAAATAAATCATAGTTTACGCAATTTTTATATTATAATCTTTATTAAAATGTTAATTTTAATCGAGGGAGGCTTTAACAGAGGAGAGAAAGTAACTTTAATTTTAGAGAAATTTGATTTCAAAAATCACTAAGGAGAAGTATTTGAATTTATGGGATATATAATATTGAAAAATTAGTACCAAGAAATGGTTAATTAATAAAATGGACCAATTATATCAATATTATTAAGAAGGACCAATTTGAATGATATATAAAGAGAAGGACCAAAACCTTTTTCTAGGTACACAATAACACTCTTAAGCAATTGCTTAATATATCTTTTATTTTTTTATCTCTCTTGAATCCTCACTCTTGTCGGCGACATGCCTTGGTCTGTTGCTCATTGGGCACAACTTTGTCACGTTCGTAAAAATTTTAATATTTTAGTACAAATAAACAATTTATCCAAATTCTCTAATCATCATAAATAATATCCAAATAATTATGTCTAATTAAGTTCTAGCTTATGTTAGAAAAAAAATGAAATAAATATTTATGAAACAACACGCAGCACATATCATCACCATCAAAAAAATAATAATGAATACACATTTTCACTAGTAAAACAAAATAGAGAGTACATATCATTACCACATTTATCCAAATAATGTCTAATTAAGTTTTGACTTATGTTAGATGAAAATAAAATAAATATTTATGAAACATCAACAAGTACATATCATAACCATTAAAACAAAATAGTCAGTACATATCATGGCTAACAAAACAAAATAGTTAATTTTCTTGAAGGCAAAAGTGGTATATATTTGAATAGCAAGTGCGCACAAAGTGATGAGGTTGTGCCAAAGAGCAATAGGCAAACGCATGCTGGCAGTAAGGGTAGGGCTTCGAGAGCCAGGGTTGAGAGAGCGGGAGTGTACTCGGCAGGAGTGTAGGAGAGGTAAAAAATAAAGGATAAATTAAGAGATAATTTAAGGGTATTATTGTCTACCAAAAAAAAAAAGATTTTTGTCCCTTCTTCTTAAATATTATTCAAATTGATTCTTCTTAATAATTTTGATATAATTGATCCTTTTTCTTAATTAATCCTTGTTAATGATCCTTAGTACTAATTTTTCCTAAAACATTTAAATTAATAATTAGTTCTGTACAATTTGTCTAGAGAAAATAACCATCATACTATCTTGAATAAAAGCAAAATCTACTCAACATAAGGTTTAGGTTTGATTTAAAGCTTTTATGTTCAATTTTTATTAATGATTTCTCATTGATTGATCATACGCTAAAACTTATAATGGGGTAATGACATCTCTAGACTCTCAGTATCTAAATTTTCCAAGCACCTGTCAAAATAGGGGTTCAAAGGTTCAGAGATTTAACAAGAGTTTAACTGGAATGTAATATAATATATATTTTAATATAAATATATATACATATAATTAATTATAGGGAAATTATTTTTTATATGGAATTTCAGTGTAATATGTACACTAATGTGGCATTTCGGTAGTATTTGCAAGTTTATGGCTTTTAATAAATTCAAAGATCCCAAATTAAGTTCGTTAACACAGACTAAGCATAAAAGGGAATTCGAGACTTTCAAATTCAAGGGAATCCTTGCAAAATTGAGATAGTGCTTGGTGTGGGAAGGAATAGTGAAGAATCTTGCACTGTTCACTAAAAATTCAGAAATTCTGAATTCATCCTAGAGGATACACGTGGCGCTATAGGGCTTTAGGAATCTGCCCTGTTCATCACTAATTCGGAGATTCCGAAATCCATAGAGGCATGACACATGGATTTTTTTGCAGGCGTGGCTTGGACTGGTGGAATTCACATGCATACAGTGTGTATAAACTAATTGTACAAACACACTTCAATAGAAAAAGGATGTGTATATGAGTGCAACCAAGAGTGGGAGGGAAGGGTGCGAGAAAAGGAAGAAAGGGAGAGACTATGTGTGTTGTGTTGTGGAAGTTGTATTTAAAAATATATTGATTTATTTAAGGAAAAAAATAGATTATTTGTGAAAATGGTTCAGGATAAAACAGTGGATCCACACCAACATATTTCTGAGGAAACTCTTGTGCATAATTAAGTTATTTTTTTGAGAAAGTTAGTTTATTATTATGTGATAATATTTTTTTTTCAAAAGTTTATTGATATTGTGTAAAATAGTTTGTTGTTGGCGATAATATATTTGAATATTATCGCTGGGGGTAATATTTTTGTTAATTAGTTTGCTATTATTAAATAATAAGATTGTAATTTAACTAAAAGTTTTAATTATAAATACTTTTTTGTAGCTTCTAGCCTGCATGTATGTATTCCTGTTAGTGGTTGTGTATGATACTTACACTAGCATAACTATGACTTTTTTGGCTGTCCTGAGTCTTGACATTTGCTAATGATATAGTTGAAGTGCATGTGCTAATTGTTCAAATTAAATCATGTGTAGTGTTAATGAGGCAGTACTTTTTTTTAACTCTATTAGAACAATTACTTGTATATATTTAAAAATTTAGGTTGCATTATAATTGATAAATTGATTTATAAAAATATAAAAAGTTACATGTTAATACTGATTATTTTAATAGTAAATTCAGTTTAAAAAACTACATTCATTACTATTTATTTTATCATATAAACCACATTAAATAGAAAAGTTAATTATATATGGTAATTTGGAATTTGGACTTGTTTTTGTTGGTTTTTTTTTGTGAAATCATGGTTGAATTGTTTTAAAATAAGTTTGATATAGTAGAGAAAATATTTTGAAAAATATATAGTAATAATTTTGTGAAAAAACAATCTACTACCGATATTAGTTTTTAAATTCAAAGTATCTACCAAATTGGTTATTATTTGAGGACTTGATTTATTCAATTATACAGTAGTTAGCATTTAAATATTAGCCTAGTGGATATTAGTTAGTTAGTTGGGTTTTGCATATTTTATATACTAATTACTTTTTATGAAATAATAAGTCGCTATAGCAATAATATTAATTTGAGAAGAGAATCCTATATGTACCATGTCTATGAGTGGTTCATGCCATAGCCAAACCTTCCCATTTAATCCTGAAATGAAAGTGAAAGCAAGATTCACTACATTTTTTTTATTACTATATATTAATATTTACATGTTATTCTTGTCGTTGGCATGCAACGGTGATTATACATACTAGCTAGATTGACATTCAAACAATGTTCTTGCAAGTTGCAATAGAAGGATTATATAATAAACAAGAAAAACGAATTATTTAATAGATCATATAATAAACAAAATAAAAAATATTTAATAGCTTTATGTTTTTATTTTTAAAGAAAACAATTAGTTAAAACTTTAAATATATAAGACTAAGGCTTGGTTTGGTATTGTTGTGGTTTTTTAAAAGCTGTTGAGCTCTCTCGACTCTCTAAAAGCTGCTCTCAAAAAGTCATAGTAGTATCGTTTGGTAAAATAATGTAAAAATTGCTCTTAATAAGTAGAAGTCACAAAAGTAGTATTTAGTAAAATTACTTTTAATATCTAAAATAACTACAATGGTTATAAATACTAAAGAGAATAATTTCTATTTTTAATATAATTAAATAGAGTAAGGTTATATTAGTCTTTTAAATTTTGGAGAGCACAAGCCAGCTCCGAAAAACTCCGTTTGAGGGCTCCCAAGAGCACCCCCTCGCTCTCAAAAGCCAGGAGTAAAAAAGCTCCAACTTTTTGGTTTACCTAACAAAAAAAAATTGGCTTATGCTTTTCATAAGATAAAGCATCCACTACCAAATTATGCCTAAGTCTCCAACTGTATTTTTGCAAACTTAGTACTTCAAATAAGATTGACCTCATATATTCTCAAAATATAAAACACTTAGGATTGGAAAATATACCTTTCATGTTAGGTAAATTTTGAATCTAAAATAAATGGAACTAATTCAAGCTTTAGTTTAAATTTAAATTTACTCTAATTATTCAAAATTTAACTCATTCTTCCTTAATTTTACACATATTATCATTTCAGTGTGTAATATGATGTCCTTGTAGCATACTCTGATTCCAGGCATTATTATGATAGATTGTGGAAAATATTAGTTCATAAACTACACATTAATTAGTTGAGAATATTTTTCTTAAAATTAATTGAGATTTTTATCTGTAACAGGCAACGAGAATATTGTGGATCCGTCATTTGAATCTGGAACCACCGAGATTTGAGATTCATGGGATCTTATAGCAGGCTGATTTATATCATGTTGCACAGATCATCCACATGAATATAAACAATAATTTGATAAGTGCACTGGTTGAACGATGGAGACCAAAGACCCACACGTTTCATTTTGCTTGTGGAGAATGCATGGTGACTTTAAAAGATGTTGCCATTCAGCTTGGTCTATGTGTGAATGGTATTGCTATCACTGGAGTTACTACTCCAAGCAGTGCAATACTCTTGCAGGAATGTGAGTATTTTCTTGGTGCTCGGCCTGAAGAGGACAATTTAGATAGGAGCTTTATTAAGTTACAGTGGCTGATCAATCATTACAGATTGCTTGAGGGTAATGGTGATATCGTTGTACAGTGGATTGCCTGCCCTTATACTGTCTTTGTTGGGCTACGTCATAGCCTGACAAGAGTGATTCATTGGTCCATGGAAAGTACCTATAGTTGCTTGAGCATATGGACCAGGTTGGATTATATAGTTAGGGTTCAGCATATGTCTAGCCATACTTTATCAAACATTAGATCATGCTTCACACGTAACAACACATGAAATCTGTGGTAACCCGATACTTCTACAAGCACAGGCATACCTTAGGCTCCCATTTTTGGCACCTCGTTCTGACTCGATGATTTAATTTTCCCATTGCTTCTAGGTAAAAGTTGTTTGCATAGCAAATTTTTAGTTTGGTATCATGAAAATTAGTTCTAATTCGTATAATATCTCACAGATGGAGTAATGCATGATCTCGACGGCAAGATAACCTGAAAGATCTTGCCAATTTAAGGTTGTTTGTAGATTAGATGGGACCTAATGGGGTAATTTTTAAAATATATTATACAAGCTTTTGTAATATCATAGCTAATAATGTTTGCATATCTTATGTATTTTTATTGATGCAGTTATATGGCAACCATACGGAGAGCCTATAATTAATGGGCTTATTCCAGATGATATGTGGGTCGAGTAGTCAATCTACATGACAGTGGCATCACTGATTTGCTTCGAAGTGCTTGCATGGCACCCAACTGATCATGTAATGTGTTAGTTCGGATTTTTTTATCATGTTCTTGTCAAGCCCTGTAGTCTACAAGGTTCCATAATATAGACTTATGTGGAAAAGGATAGATTGACTGGAGATCGAGCCATATCGAGTGGACGACACTGTGGAATCAACGACATGAGCGCATCCTATAAGGACAACAAGCTACAAACTACCAACCTTCTAATGAGTATTGGTCGTGGTATTTACAGCATGCTGCTCCTTTATGGTTGTTTGCTCATATGGAGTAGCCACCCCCTCAGCAGTAGGAAGGCCATATAGGGCAACTACCTCCCTTACCATACTCAAATAAGGACTTCTATTAAGATCCATAGCAGCAACAATTTTGTTGGGCTCAACACCCTACCCAAGAGCAACTCATGCAACAGCAATTGTATTCAAATTCACAAACACAGTAGCCCCCACAGTTGCAACATCCGAATCCCATGGAACCATAGCGAATGTCCTTAGATGCATAGGACATTTGTCCTGGTCAAAGGAGCAGTTTGAGTTAGGGCAGAAGGTCTGCTGATAGTAGTAGTGGCATCCAAATACAGAGTGGAGTCAAGGGAAACTTTGGAGTTGCATTTGTCGACACCGCTCAGGGAGATGTTGTTGAATCTTTCCAACGACATGAATTGGACCTATCCTTGTCACTTCTTGGATGAGACGACGTGTATCGACCACAGATGGTAATGCTAGAGCAACATCCATACATTGTCAGATAAGACCATGAACCATATATGGCCTCAGCGGAGTACAGACCTAAGATGATGGCACCAGATATTTAGAATATATCTCAGTTAGTATTTTCCCTCAGTGATTAGTGGATGACATCCTTGTTGTAGTGGGCGATGACAGAAGACGCACCTGCATCTAGCCAAGTCGCAAAGCAACAAGGCGGGGGAAATGAAGGTGTTGGGGATGATGCGGGTGATCAGGGTGTTGGAGATGATGGTGCTGCAAATGAGGGTGCAGCGGATCAGGGTCAGGGTGTTGGAGATGAGGGTAGTAGAAGAAGAGGAAGACTAAGACAGTTTACTTTCGGATTTTTGCTGGAACCTGTGTTTCCGCCTCTCAGACCTAGTCCTAGCCGTTCATTAATTAGAAAAAGGAGGGGAAGGTAGTTTAGATAATTTAGGATTTTTACCTTTTTTATGTATTATTTTATAATTTCTTTTTATTCTTATGCAGATAGTGTATGTATTATTTTTTAATTTATTGTAATTTTGATGTGAATGTTATATGTATTGCCTTTTAATTTCTTTTACTTTTTATGCTATTATTGTATGTATTATTTTTTAATTAATTGTAACTTTTATGCAAATATTATATGTATTACTTTCTTCTTTCTAATAAAAAAGTATTATTATTTCTTTCTCTCATATCCAAAAGTAAATAATTGTACAAAACTCTAAAATAAATAAAATGTAGAAAATTCTATATTTGTTTACTTTCTATAAATCTACACAAGTTTCAAAGTCATAGTTATCATTTTTTACTGTTTTTAAATGAAGCAATATTTTGCAATATTGTTGATACAAAAGAATTGTAACAATTTAAAATATGTAGAATTTATTTAAACCAGCTAGGCAATCATTTTAATTTACTTAAACCCCCCAAATTGCATTACCTTATCATGAATTCAATAATAATTAGTTTGAGACTTATGCTCGTTAAATTAAATAACAAAAACATAAGCTCAATAGCAACAAAGTATGATAATAATAAATTGAAACCAATACAATAGTAGTGTATGAAATAATAAGAACAAACCCATTGAAAATCAATTTGAACTAGACTACGGTAATAAATTAAAATTCAACTTGTTCATGCAAAAATAACATGATTAGAACAATTCATTAAAAAAAACACGAACGAAAGATAATTAATTGTTACACACACTATGAACTTGACCCGAGAAGGTTTGGACATTGACTGCGACTATGTCCTTCGCCTTGACAAATACTGCAGTGTCGTGATCCCTGTATCTCACGCATATCCATTTCGTTCAAAAAACGGGTTGATTTGGGTCGACCTTTCACTGTTCGCTTTAAGGAAGGGTCAGGATAAAGCTTTGGCTCTATATATTGGCGGCATGTAATCTCATGTCCAATGACCCCAAACTCCTTTTTATACACTTTACAGACCTCATCAATTCTATAGACATCGTCCACATAAACTCGCTAGTCAACATTCTAGTTGGAGCAACAAGCAATCACGCGACGACATGGATATCGATCTGTCTAAAAATCCCCACAGTCACAACACCTCTGCTTTAGATCAACTCTATATTCATCCCTAATAGATAGTTCTTGAACATGAAAAGCTGCATTTTGTCGATCAAGTTGACTAATGCGGATATTTCCATATGCTTGCTCGTTTGCCCAAAGTCGTGTTGTCAAGCGTGTCCTACATTTTTCTGTGCATATGCATCTTTACCTTTTTGAGTGAATAACTCACCTAACAAAAAATAAGTTGCTCTAACCAGTGCCGTGACAAGAAGATTGTGAGTCCCCTTTAACATAGAATTCACGCACTCAACTAGGTTTGTGGTCATGTGACCCCACCGATGCCCACCGTTGAATGCTTGAACCAATTTTACACAAGAGATTTCATCAAGCCAATCTATATATGCTTGACCACATTCACCCATTTGATCATAATGGCAATTAAATTCACACTTAGTTCTAAAATACCCGAACAATAGATAGAATATGGTTTACATATTATTTTCTTAAAATTGCATTCACAAATATAAAAGTTAAATAAATAAATTACCCACGTTGACAACAAGTTTGCGCAAGTAGGGTGCCTTGAATCTCCGCAAGAAATTAGCAGCAATATACCTACTACAATACATGTGAAATGGTTCCCACTAACCATTGCTTCGCCTTACTACTACATTAATGGACTGTAGCGATCAGAAATAATGCCAACTCCATCCTGGGTCACGACATATCTACGTAAATTGTCTAGGAAAAATTGTCATCCATCTGCAGTCTCACTCTCAATAATAGCAAAAGCAACTAGTAATATATTTTGATTACCATCCTGTGCAACTGCAACCAATAGAGCTCCTTTGTATTTCATATACAAATGCATCCCATCAACCTGCACAACTGGTTTGCAATGTCTAAATGCTCTAATGCAAGGACCGAAGGTCTAAAATACTCGACGTAATAGTCAAACATCCAAAAGTAGGACATCATCATGATAAGCCTCTACAGCATCTAACTAAACAACTAACCCTAGGACAATATCACACATTGCTGCACACCATCGCGGTAAAGCTTCATAGGATGCTTCCCAACCCTCATAAACTTTTTCTATTGCCTTTTGCTTTGCTATCCAGGCTTTTCAGTATGAAATCGTGTATCCGAACCGAGACTGAACCTCTGCAATAATAACTTTTACCTTAAAGTATGGGTTGGATCCTACTAAAGGCTCTATGCATTCAGCAATTGTGTCTAAACTCAACTTTGTATGGTCTTGTGAAATCCTCGCCCCAGTGCAAGTGTGTGGCCCATTATACTTCCTAATTTCCCAATGGTACTTATTCCTCTTACAACTAGCCCTAACAAGCTATTCGCAGTCTATGCCATACTAGACATATTTACAATAAAATGTTCATATAACAGCCTCTAATCAGCTCTATCACTAAATTGTCGGTATAATAGCCTTTCTATCACTAAATTGCATTCCAACATACAATTCGCCATCCACAGCAAGAGCGCCTACAAAAGTACTAAGAAAAATTAAATTAATTTCACAAATTAAATTCAATTAACAATAATAAATCTTTATTTTTAGAAACTAATCTTTTTCACTAATTAGTATATACTTTTTGATCTAATTTGTAAACCGTAAATAAAATTTACCCAATTTAGATGATATTTTGAATTTAAAAAAATAATTACGATAAATTGCACAACCAACTATCATAATAAAATGTGTAATAGGACTCATTCCATACTCTAACATCTTAATCTCAACAATAAATGCTATTAATGTAAATATTTTACAAAATTTCAAAATACCTTTACTAAATTATTAAATGAGTTTTTTTAATTTAATGATAATAAAATTAAATTTGAAAACTATTTTTTATAATTAATCCATATATTTTATGAACTTATATCTAAACACCAAAGGTTAATATAGCTACTAATTATTTCATACAAAAATAATTTAACTAATTAATGTATAAAATATCTAAAATCCTACTAACTAATATCCACTAGGCCAATATTTAAAGATTAGCTAACCTATGTTTAAGACTTTAGTTATGTGTTACATACCCATATTTGCATACTCTGAAAATTCTGGTGTATGCATTGCTTGAAGATTTAAAGCACGCATGAAAGATGGCTCTCCGAATTGATGTTGACTAGCCACTTGCTTGTCATCTACATCATCATCCATATCCTGAAGTGCACCTTCGCCACTGGTTCCATATTCGTCTTCGAACTCCTCTTCATTACTTTCACTGATGCGATGTTCCCACTGTACATCTTTCTCAGAAAATATGTTCGGCTCAGACACTATAGCAATAGCAACTTCTCTAAAATCAACATATAGTTCTATGCAAGCAATGTTTTCCGGATGATGCTGATGTGTCCTAAACATTTGTCGCATGCTGTCATCGTCAATTATTGGAATGACTTGATATTGAATAAACTTGACAAAAATAGATATTGGACATCTATATCTTACATTGTCCATTGTCTTCTGAGTGCTTGCATCTATGCATTGACAATGTAACATCCCAAAAATCTTATCATTTTTTACCAAGCTGTTCGATTTTTTTTTTTGTCAAACAATTGACGTTAATCAGAATTCGAGTAAGTATTTATTTAAGGTCAATTAATTAGCATTTAAAGAGATTAGATGTGAGGGAATTAGATTAAAAGCATAAAAGATTTCATAGAATTTTTCCAAAACCATTTTACCGATTTAAAAGAAATCGGTAAGATTTCAGTATTTTAAACTGTCAGAATCGGAACAGTAGAATTCCCCACATCAAAACTTGAATTGTGAGACTAAAAATTCAGCTACCTAGTCCTTGTTTTATGGCGCCACATGCATCCATAATTAGTGGAGAGACTTGCTAATTTTGCCACCACCCATTTCAAGAACCAATCACCTTTCAAGCTTTATGTTATGAAACACCAAAATTCCTTCTTGCTCCCTTGGACATTTCGGCCATATTAAGCAAACTGACACCCTTCATTTCTTTTCTTCCTCATCTCAGCTTCACTCTACTTTCATCAAATCTTGAAGATCTAACACGATTCCTTCAATAAAAAAACCCAAACCTAGCAAGACTACACCTAGAGGAGGTAGAGATTCAACTTCTTTTCTTATTTCCTTTGTTAAAGAGCTGCTTGGGGTTTCAACTTTTTTTCACTTCTTGATGTGGTATTTGGATATATATGATGATTAATGGCTGGTTTGATAGCTATCTTTGTGTTTAAATTGAAGTGGAAGTGGAAAGGTTTGAGAATAGAAAGAAGTAAGAAACTAGTTATGCAAAAACCCTATGGCATCCATACATGTATTGTGTACGGACCAAAATTTCACCATCAAAGTTTGATGAATGTATTTTTATCTGAAACTAGACCTTTAGGGATTTCCAACCATATAAAATATAAGGGCATAGGATTAGTATTGAGGGAGATATGAATTTTAGAAGTTTGACCTAGGTTTTCGAGTTTGATTCTGGGCAGACAAGGTTGTTCAGGGCAAAATTTGCCCTATACAATTGGAATTGAGTGAGACAAACTTTGTTAAAAAGCTTACACATAGAGGAACGCCCCATAAAAATTTTAGAGTTAGATTAGATCCCAAGTGCTCCCAGGAATTCAATGAAGTTGTCCTAAATCCAAGCCAAGCCAGAATAGGATAGCTTGGGATGGTCAAATTTCGAAGCTTATAAATCAATCTCTACTATAGAAAATGAAATAAAATTTTTGCAAATAAAAGATTGTTTTGCTAGCTTTAATATAATATAAATTTTGTATGATTTCAACAAGTTTTCGATTTTTAGTGAATTTTTATTTTTGAGGGTGTAATTCTGGCTAGCTATAGGGCAGGCCGAGATGGAACTTTAATAACTTGACCTACACTTATCAAACTTAGATGGGACCAAAGAGATTAGAAAGTAGACATATAATATTCCAACATATCCAAAATTTAGGGCCAACTAAATTAAATAAAAATTATGGCTTGTTTTACAAAAATTGGGCAGAGTGAAGGCATATAGGTAGCAACAAAATTTCAAGTGCAACTATTATTTCTATGAGATTGATATTGAATTGTGAACGAAATGTTGTGATTTTTCTAAAAAATTGGTTGTCTGAGTACTAACACTATTCATAGCGAAGTGGACACGATCCGTCATATTGCCAAAATTTCGGCAAAGCTTATGCATGAGTTATGAAATACACTTTGATACATGTGCATATTTGCAAGAAATTTACAAGAGTTATGATACAAGTTCCATAATACTTGGGTCAGTCCCGAATTAAAGTTAAAGGGAATAAATCGGTGGAAAGGTCAGGGAAAAAAAACTCGACATTCCTATATAGGAACGAGCTCGATCCTGAGAAGCAAATTATTACCCAGGACTTGAATGGCCAAGAACTCCCAGGGGACCAAGTAACGAAAAAGTTTGTGATAGTAAGTTTAAGAATGAGTGAGAATAAGAGAACTCATGAGTATCTGCATGACTGCATTACATAGTTATGTTAGTTGTTTATAAATTGAATATTATGTTCATTTACTGCTACTTGTTTATTTATTCTGCTCTTTATACTATATGTTGTCATATAATAGTTTATTTTGCTTCTTTTTCTGTCTTAAGCAAAATTGGACCTTGCTTCAGACTAGGTATTTCTTAACTTGATGAATAAGGATAGTATACTTAAATACCAAATTTCTTGTTTTTATAATTAAACGAAAATCAAGGCACTGAGAATGAATGCGATGTCAATTTAACACAACACTCGAATTCTACTAAGAATTTCTTCAAATTCTCACTTTGTTTCATGTTTCCGTGTCATTCTCAGACTCTAGCGATGGACGCAACGATAGTACTTTTCCTTGAGATCCCAGATATGCAGCTATATGATGACCCTATGTTTGATTCGCTGTACATAGTTGGCTCTTGTCATTTCTATCTTTACCTTTTCAATCACAGAGACTTTGCGATTCCACTATTTCGCCCCGTGTTTGACCCTGTTGTTCCATACTTTGCTATCCCTCTACACATAGCACACCCTGCACCTCCTCCAGCACCTATAGCGCCCACAGCTCCTACAGCCCCTCCACCAGCTTCACCTCCACAGGTGGTCCCAGACATCCCGCTCAGTCCTGAGAGCGACCCATTTGAGGCTTCCAATTCACCCTCCTCTTCCTCTGGATCTGATGCTGACTACTCCTCAACCAGCCCTGATATGGCCAACGGCTACCTGACAAAGTAGACTTCGACCAGCAGGCTACATTGTGTACTATGGTCCTCTTTTGGTGGTGTGTAGCATTAGGCCATAGGCTTAGTCATATGTATGTAGTTAGTTAGATGCACTAGTTTGAAATGTCCTCTGAGGACCCTGTAGGATTGCATTTCACTGACATGGACCTATGTCTTTGTGTATATTGGCCCAACACATGTATCCTCCTTTTTGCACTTGTATATAAACTTGAAGCTTTAGCCTCATACATATATATATATATATATATATATATATATATATATAGTTGTAATGTATGCTGGAAGTCATCATTTCTTTGTTGTGCTTGCTGGATTTGGTTTTTGAAATCACTAGTTATCTCAAGTTGGTTTAACTGAATGGCATTGGGGTTCATAGAGATTCCCAAGTTGAGGTCTCAGAAACTCTCTATGAGCTCCGTCTCCTTGATTATCATCCATGCCACAGTTAAGGATTTCCTACTCAGGGCATTTGCCACCATGTTTGCTTTGCTAGGGTGGTGCTTTAGCTCAAACTTGTAGTCTTTAAGAAACTCCATCCACCTTCGCTGCCTCATGTTCAATTCCTTCTGATCAAAAAGGTATTTCAAGCTTTTATGATCAGAAAATACTTCAAACTTCACTCCATAGAGGTGGTGTCTCCATATCTTGAAGGCAAACACTATCGCTGCTAACTTGAGGTCATGTGCTGGATAATTTCTTTCATGAGTGTTCAATTGCCTGGAAGCATACGCAACGACATTCCTGTTCTGCATTAACACGCACCCTAGTCCTTTCTTAGAAGCATCACAGTAAACTTCGAACGGTCCATAAGGATTCAGCAGAGTAAGTACTGGAGCTATCGTCAACTTTTCTTTTAATTCTTGGAAACTCTGCTCGCACTCAAGTGTCCATTCGAATGGGGCGTTCTTTTTGGTTAACTTTGTTAGAGACAGGGCTATTTGAGAGAAGTTCTTAACAGATCTCTTATAGTATCCTGTCAACCCAAAGAAGCTCCTAACTTCTATAACCGTCGTTGGCCGTTCCCAGTTTAATACTGCTTCTACCTTACTGGGGTCTACTGAAATTCCCCCATGGGATACCACATGGCCAAGAAATTTTACTTCTTTCATCCAAAATTCACATTTGGATAGCTTGGCATAAAGTTTCTTCTCTCTTAGAATTTGCATAACGAGTCGTAAATGTTCTGCGTGCTCCTACTCCGTCTTCGAGTAAACAAGTATGTCATCAATGAATACCATCACAAATTTGTCAAGATATGGTCGGAATATTCGATTCATGTAATCCATGAATATTGCCGGTGCATTCGTCAACCCGAAGGACATCACAGTATATTCACAATGTCCATAACGAGTCCGAAACCCCGTCTTCGGAATGTCTCTTCTCGAACCCGAATCTAGTGATACCCAGACTGTAGATCAATCTTGAAAAATACAGTAGCCCCTTGCAGTTAATCCATGAGATCATCAATCCTTGGCAATGAATACTTATTCTTGATCGTCGCCTTATTCAACTGCCTGTCATCTACACATAGTCGCATGCCTCTGTCTTTCTTCTTAACTAACAAGACTGGGACTCCCCATGGTGATGCACTTGGCCAAATAAATTTCCTTTTCAGGAGTTCTTCAATCTACTTCTTTAGTTCGGTCAGCTCCAAGGGTGACGTTGGGTATGGCGCTATAGATATTGATCCTACTCCCAGTACCAATTCAATGGCGAATTCAATTTTGCTTCTTGGGAGGAAAATTAGGAATATCTTTAGGGAACACATCGAGATATTCCCTAACAACTGGAATATTATCTAACTTCTTATCAACCTCCGCTACACTAGTTGATAAGAGAATATACCCTTGACTTTTATCCCCACAGTGATGTACTGCTAAGAAGCTTAAATAAAGGCTTACAAGGATTACTAATTCAGAAGATGAAACAGAGGGAAGCACAATGGATTTATTAGAGCAATTTAACAGGGCCTGGTTGGCAGAGAGCCAATCCATATCCAAAATAATGTCAAGTCCGGACAAGGGGAGACAAATTAAATTAGCTAAAAAAGTTCGACCTCCTATCTGATAGGGGACATTCATACAAATATGATTGGTCTTAGCGGGCTCACTTGTAGGAGTAGAAACTAGCAAGTCATAGGGTAATTCAGAAATAGGTAATTACAAGGCTAACATGCAATCATGAAAGATGAAAGAGTGAGATGCACCTGAATTGTATAAAACAGTTAAGGTCTTACCATTCACTTCACATGTGTCTTGAATCAAATCTTCTGACTTGTCGACTTCTTATGCATCCATAGTAAAAACTCTTCCCTGACGTTGCAGCCTAGGAGTCGACTGAGGATTTCTGGCCGGGCGTTCATAGATCTTGTGGCCTGGCTTATCACATCCAAAACAAATGTTTTGTCCTGCCAGATACGGGCGGTTACCATGATTCTTGCTGCACTGGCTATAAGTCTGGTTCCTAAAAGGCCTCTGAGGTTACTTGCCTTTGTTGCTTGTAGGCTGAAACTTCTTCTATTGCTGAAAGTTGGGCTTGAATCTTGGGCCTTGCAGAGCTAACCCCTTCTTAAAGTTACTATCAGTTGACCTAGAAGCAACCAACTTCTTGTTACAATTCTCCATGAGGCGGCATTTGTTCACCAAAGTAGGGAAATCTCTGATCTCCATTGGTCCTATGGTGGTAAGGATGTCTTCTCTCAGCCCACCTTCGAACTTCATGTATTTCCATGGTTCATCGGGGTTCCATTGATAAATGGTGGAAAATTTGCACAACTCCTCAAATTTAGCAATGTATTCCGATACACTACTATTCCCTTGACGGAGGTGCATGAACTCCAACTCCTTAGCATTGCAGATAGACACAGGAAAGTACTTTTGATAGAACGCATCTCTGAATACGTCCCAAGTAATGTCTGTTTGAGATCCCCTTAATAACCGCCGTGCATCGTTCCACCAGAACTCTACATTTGCTTCTAGCATATAAGTAGCAAAGGTCACCTTTTGACAGTCTGTGCAATCTAATATGGAGAAGACCTTCTCCATAGCTTTAACCCACTCATCCGCCTTATCTGGGTTAAAGGCTCCCCTGAAGCTGGGTGGGTTGGCCTTCCTGAACTCAACAAATTTGAGATATTCTAGATCCACCCCCAGGGCCATTATGATTCCCTCCAAGACCTACCTCTGGCTACCTTCCTAGTTGGCCCATCATTTGAGTCACCGCAGCTGCCTGCTCGCGCATAACATGTGCTATCTCTCGCATTCTGTCCAGGAACTTAGTAGATTCCTCCTGGGCTGGGGAAGTTCGTGGCCTACCTCGCCTTCTAGAAGCTATCAAGTTCTGAACATACAAAACAAGAGTAATTGAGTTGATCAGCTCAATACTAAGTTCGGTGTGCTAGTAAAAAATAGCATACGGTTAGGCAATCCTTTCACATGCATCCTATCCATATGGACAAGACTCAGTGCATGATAATATCTAAAGAATATAGAGCATATGCGAAGCATAGTCAGTCCAATCCTCAGGCCTATATTAGGAGGAATTGCTCTGATACAAAAAATGTAACACCTTACCAGATAAAATACTATGCTTAAGTCATAATATATTACCTGATAAGTTATTACATGTGGCGAATTAATTAAATTCGATTTTCTGTCTCATTAGTAATTACCCATATAGAGTTAACTATTCATTTCAATATATTTCTATTTAACGACAGAATAAACACTAGATAATTGTTGTACCGGAAATAAAGTAACATAAATAAAAATGCGAAATAGATAGAACTACTGCAAGTTTTATCATATTTACATATATATATATATATATATATATATATATATATATATATATATATATATGTTTTCAAAATTGACAAACGATATAGGGTAATAAAATGAGGCCACTTACACAAAATAAATCGGCCTGTTGACATGAACAATTCCCTAATTGGTCCCCACGGGACATTTCATGTGCTATACAACATATACTCATTTACTGTCTATGACCTAATACTGTCAAAAGAGGGCTATTCTATACACATCCTATGACTACACTGCACAGGTACTCTAGGTGGACTCTGAGGAAAGGAATCCGTTCGCCATGTCGGCGTCCTCGGGAGTGTAGTCTATGCTCGGAGCAGAGGATGAGGAGGATGAACTCACTGCCTCGGACGGATCCTCCTTAGACATCGAGGCAGAAGGGATCTACTGCTGTGGTGAGGCTGGAGGGTCCATGGTTGGTACTACTACTGGTGCTGCTGCTGGTGTCGCTGCTGCAGTTGGGGGTGGATAGGGATGGGCCATGTATAGCAAGATAGCAATGTAAGGTGTAGCGGGGTCGAAGAGTGGATGAGCAAGGGGAACAGCAAAATCTCTGCGAAAGAAGAAATAAAAATGGAACTGACATCTACCAGATATGTATATACAGTCTAGAAACGGGTCCAGGTGGATGTGGAGCTCAAGAAACTCAATGAATAGGGTGCCGATGGCGGCATTCTCCATAATCTGAGAATGACGTGGAAGCATATAGTAGGGTGAGAAACAAAGATTTCTCAGCAGGGATCCTAAGTCTTACATCTATCTGTCATCGTTGTCATTCTCAGTTATTTCAGATTTTGGTTAATTAAAAGAAAATGTTACATTAACAGGATGTCCTACTCAATTAGTTATAGAAATCATAACCCAAAGCACAACTTTGTTTTACTTAAGGAAATAAAGGAAATTAAACAGAGAAATAAATAACCAGACCTGTGTTTTTGACGTAGTTAAGTGATAGCCATAAAGTGAACAATAATAAATATATGTATATATAACATCCAATGGTGCAATTAACTCAATGCATGATAACAGAAATTGTGGATATGCATAAGAAATAATGCACTTGACCTTAACTCATATTTTTTCATACTTGGTCCCCTAGGAGTATATTGGCCATAAAACTCTTGGGTAATAGTCTGCTTTTCAGGATCGAACTTGTTCCTATACAGGGTCGCCGAGTTTACTTTCCCCGACTTCCCCACTGATCTATTCCTCTTAACTTTGTTCAGGGGTTGGCCAACTCATATGGAAATCCTTTCTCATTCTTATAAGGGTAGCATTGCTTATCTTTTACTTTGATCAATGCATGCATAACTTGTAAATTCATGTTAATTGCAATCTTTGCCGGAATTTCGGCAGCATCACGGATCATGTCCGCTTCCCCATGAATAGTGCTAGATAACCAGGAAATTTTAATTAAATAGCAAACCCAATATAGAACATCATAATCATATCAAGAATATAACAATATCAATAAATACAAGTCTTAAAATACTTAATCTATCTTGCAAGCTTTTAACTTCTATTGATGTTCCCGAGTTCGAATTGCAAAATTGAATTGGGTCCGAGTTCCGAGATTATATAAGTTCTGACTTTCGAGATTATGTTCGATCTCCAAGATTATATAAGTTCCGGCTTCCGGGGTTATGTTCGATCTCTGAGGTTATATAAGTTCCAACTTCTGGGATTATGTTCGATCTCCGAGATTAGTCCATAATTGGTCTTCCCAAAATTTTTATGAAAGTGTTTCCTAAGTTCCAAGTTCCAACATTATTTTTACCAATCTAGTTTTCTATTCGCTTAGTTCCAAGTTTCTGCATTCAGTATACCCGATCTAGCTCTCTATTTGCTAAGTTTGGAGCTCAACATTAAGTATACCGATCTAGTTCTCTGTTTGCTAAGTTCCGAGTTCAACATTAAGTATACCCGATCTAGCTAAGTTACGAGTTCCGATATTAACTAAACTTGATTTAGTATTCATACACGTCTCTACCCAGAATTGCACTCTTATAAGAGAAAATTCACCAAAAATAGGAATCTAGATGAAACCATACAAAATTTATATCACCGTAAAGCTAACAGAGCAAGTTTCAAATGAAATAAATTGCATATTATTTGAATGAGTATAATTCAAGATATAAGTCCTAAAATTTGACCTTACTTGACTACCCTATTCTAGCCTGGGTTGAATTTAAGGTGAATTCATTGGTGGACTGGGGATAGTTGGCAATGAATCTGACTCTAAAATTTTTATGGGAGTTCCCTGATCTGTTAGCTTTCAAACAACATTAGATTCACTCAATTTGAAGTTGTGTAGGGTGAGTTACACCCTTCTCAACTCACACTGCCTGGATGAAAGTCCTAATTTCTAGGTTAAATTTAAAAAATTCATAACTACCTCTATATTGCTCCAATGGCTTTATATTATATATGTATGGAAAGCCCTAAATGTCTAGTTTCTCATAAAAATAAATTCATGAAATTTGAATGGCTGTAGGTAGAGCCGTTCACTCCGTCGTACGGACTGCTGAGGAGAAATCCTACCAGCTTCTTGAGTTTTCTCTTTTCTTCAAGTTCTTTCATACCAATTTCAATTCTAATCACAACACACATGCAAACTTAATCATAAATCATCATCATAATTGCAAATCACATTAATATCATGAGGAAGATAAGATCCCCACACAGCCTCAAATCAAGAAAAACAAGAAGAGAAGTTGGATTCCTACCTTGTCTAGGTGTGAGTCTTGTTAGATTTGTTGTTGGAGTTGAAGAAATCTTGTTGTAGCTTAAAGGTTTGTGGGAGAGGAAGATGATATGAGTTGAGATGAGATGAGATGATGGAGAAAAGAATGGAGAGGGGTCAGTATATATGGACCGAATTTTGCAGCGGTAGAAAATGAAAAATTTAAAAACTTCTAAAGCAAGTTACATGTGATTAGTGGAATTAAGTAGGTTATTCAACTTGGTTTGGCAGCCCATATGGAGGGCTGAAATGGCGCCACTTGCATAGGTAAGTTGGCTAAATCTTAGCCATCAATTCTAGGGTTCTCACAATATAATTCCTATTGATCCGATTCCGACAAGTTAAATTACCGAAATCTTATCGATTTCTCTTAAATCGGCAAACCGATTTTAGAAAAATTCTGAGGTTTTCTATGTTTCTAATCTAATTCCATCAAGCCTAATCACTTCTAAATGATACTTAATTGGCTTTAAGTGACTGCTTAATCGAATTCTGATTAAACCCACTTATTCGATAAAAACTGAACAACTCGGTTATTAACGATAAATTTTTTTCGACGTTATAGGAACAGGCCGCAACAACTCATCAGATGATGGACTAATGAGGTAGGCGACCTGAGGTCTGCCATGGAGGAAATCCACATGGCAGCCCAGTAGACCTGGACTACCTTAAATTTACTGTGTTTAAAAAAGCAAATTCACCCAACTTTCGAGGAGCGCATGAACCCGATAAGGATGGTGAATAGATTAAGGCTATGGAGAAGATTTTTTCTGTCTTGGATTGCTCGGATCATCAAAAAGTGACTTTTGACACCTATATGCTCCAAGCAGACACAGAGTTTTGGCAGAATAGCATACGAAGACTACTCGAAGAATCTTAGATAGAAGTCACTTGGATAGTGTTCAGAGATGTTTTCTACCAAAAGTATTTTCCTGCCTCAGTTCGAAATGCCAAGGAATTAGAATTTATGCAGCTCCATCAAAGAAACAGGACGGTATCCGAGTGCATCGCTAGATTTCAAGAATTGTGTAAGTTTTCTACAATTTACCAAAGGAACCCTGATGAAGCCTGGAATGCGTCAAATTCGAGGGGGGATTATGAGAAGATGTTCTTGCAATAGTAGGGCCAATGGTGATTAGAGATTTCCCCACATTGGTGAATAAATGCTGACTTATAGAAAATTGTAACCTGAAATTAGTTGCGGTCAAGGCATCTAATGGCAATTTCAAGAAGGCGTTGGCACTGCAGGGCCTAAGATTCAAACCTAACTTGCAACAACAAAGAAGGTTTCAACTGATAGGTAACAAAGGCAAGTAGCCCCAGAAGCCTTTTTCAAATCAGACTCGCACAAAATGCAACAAGAATCATGGTGATCGGCCGTGTTTGGTAGGCCAGAATGTTTGCTATGGGTGTGGCAAGCCAGGCCACAAAATTTATGAGTGTCCAACTAGGAATCCACCACAAACTTTTAGACCTCAATGTCAAGGATAGGTCTTCACAATGAATGCAGAAGAAGCCGACAAGTCTAAAGGACTAATTCAAGGTACCTATGAAGTGGACGGTAAGACTCTAACTATACTCTATGATTTGGGTGCCTCATATTCGTTTATTTCTTATAACCATGTGGCTGTTTTGCAATTACCAATCTCCAAATTACCTTATGATCTATTAGTTTCTACCCCCACCAATGGACCTATCAAAATTAGTCAAATTTGCATCAACGTTCATCTTTAAGTTGAGGGTAGGACCTTTATAGCCAATTTAATTTGTCTCCTTCTATCTGGACTTGATATAATTTTGGGCATAGATTGGTTTTCCACCAATCGAGTTTTGCTCAATTGTTCTAATAAGATGGTGGTATTCTCCTCTATCACACCCTCTCAACCCCAATCCTCAACAAACCTCTACCTAAGCTCTTTAGCAATAAATTGTTGTGGGTTAGAAAGTCAAGGATACATTCTTTTGTCAACTAATGTGATGGAGGTTGAACAGAAATTAGAAGAAATCCCAGTTGTTAAGAAATATCCCAATATTTTCCCCGAAGATATTCCAGAATTTCCTCCTTAAAGGGAAATTGAGTTCACCATCGAATTGGTGCCAGGAACGGGACCAATATCTATAGCTCTATATCGGATGTCACCTCTAGAGCTGACAGAACTAAAGAGACAGATTGAAGAATTTTTGGAAAAAGGATTCATACGGCCAAGTGCATCACCATGGGGAGCTCCAGTTTTATTGGTCAAAAAGAAAGATGGGAGTATGCGCCTATGCGTAGATTATAGACAGCTGAATAAAGTAACGATTAAGAATAAATATCTACTGCCAAGGATTGATGACCTCATGGACCAATAACTACAAGGTGCAACTGTATTTTTCAAAATTAACTTGCGTTCTAGATATCATCAAATTCAGGTTCGAGAACAAGATATCCCTAAGACGGTCTTTCGAACTCGTTACGGGCACTACGAGCATACCATGATGTCTTTTGGGTTGACAAATGCACTGGCAGTATTCATGGATTACATGAACCGGATATTCCGACCATATTTGGATAAGTTTGTAGTGGTTTTCATCGATGGCATACTTGTCTATTTGAAGACGGAGCGAGAGCATGTAGAACATTTGCGGCTAGTTCTGCAAATTTTAAAAGAGAAAAAACTCTATGCTAAGTTATCCAAATGTGAATTTTGGATGAAAAAAGCAAAATTTTTTGGCCATGTGATATCTATAGGGGGATTTTCGTAGACCCAAGCAAAGTAGAAGTAGTACTAAATTGGGAGAGACCAACCATAGTCACTGAAGTCAGGAGTTTTCTAGGCTTAGCCAGATATTATAGGTGATTCGTCAAGGATTTCTCTCGAATAGCCTTACCTTTGACGAAGCTAACCAGGAAGAATGTTCTATTTGAATGGACATCGAAGTGCGAACAGAGTTTTCAAGATTTGAAAAGGAGGTTAACCACGACACCGGTGTTAGCCTTGCCAGACCCTCGTGGACCATTAGAGGTCTATTGTGATGCTTCCAAACAAGGATTAGGATACGTGTTGATGCAAACTGGAAACATGGTCGCATATGCCTCTAGACAATTAAAGCCACATGAAAGGAATTATCCCACACACGATCTCGAATTAGCAGCAGTAATGTTTGTCTTGAAGATATGGAGACATCACCTTTATAGGGTAAGGTTCGAAGTCTTTTCTGATCATAAGATTTTGAAGTACCTCTTTGATCAGAAGGAATTAAATATGAGGCAACGAAGGTGGATGGAACTTCTTAAAGACTACAAATTTGAATTAAAATACCACTCGGGCAAGGCAAATATTATGGCAGATGCTTTGAGCAAGAAGTCTCTGACTGTAGCTTGGATGATGATTAAAGAGATAGAGCTTATTGAGACTTTCGGAGATCTTAATTTGGGAATCTTTATAACTCCTAAGACCATTCAGTTATACCAAATTAAGATAGCCAGTAGCTTTAAGGAACAGTTAGCGGCAGTACAATGAGGATACTAGTTTTCAGCATATAATCAATCTCGTGCAATCAGGGAAATTAATGGGTTTTGCTCAGGATAAAGAGGGCATATGGCAGCATCAAGACAGAGTGTGTGTGCCCAAGGGAAATTATCTCCGAAGAAGAATCTTGGAGGAAGCACATAAAAGTGAATTTACCGCACATCCCGGCATTACTAAAATGTATCAAGACCTCAAGAAAATGTTTTGGTGGCCAGGCATGAAGTCAAACGTGCGCGAGCTTTGTGAGCAAATGCTTGGTCTGTCAGAAGGTGAAAGCGGAACATCAGAAATCCTCCAAGATGCTACAACCTCTGGAAATCCCTGAATGGAAGTGGAAGAGTATCTCCATAGATTTTGTAATAGGATTACCAAGAACGCCAGCAAGATATGATCCCATATGGGTCATCATGGATAGATTAACCAATCTACTCACTTTCTACCCATTTGAGCAAATTATCCCTTGGAAACATTAGTGCAGTTTTATATTCAAGAGATTATAAGATTGCATGGAATCCCTTCAACCATTAACTCAGATCGAGACCCAACATTCACTTTGCGATTCTGGAGAGCCTTACAAAAGTCGTTTGGTACTAAGTTGTGCCTAAGCACTGCATATCGCCCTCAAACGGATGGTCAGACGGAAATGACAATTCAAACCTTAGAAGATATGCTGCGAGCATATATAATGGAGCAACGTAGGAACTGGGATCAGTACTTACCGCTAGCCGAATTTGCATACAACAACTGTAACATCCACTAAAATTCTTTTATCATTTTTTTTCGCCTAATTATTCGGTTTTATCGAATAATTGAGAATAAATAGAAATTATGGCTTGATTTATAAAAACTGGGTTGACAGACCTTGTTGAGGCAGAAACTCTACCTTAATAAGATTAATGTTATTATGAGTTTAATGTTAAAATATGTGTACAATATTGTGACCTCTATGATAAATTGGTGTTCTGGTGTACTGGCACTATTCATGGGGAAGCGGACACGTTCTATTATGCTACCGAAATTTCGGTAGAATCTATGCATAAGTCATGATATACATGCTAATACAAGTGCATTTTCAAGAAAGCTATGAAAGTTATGATAAGAATTATGTTATTTTGAAAGTTCCATGCTACTTGGGCCAGCCCCGGATAAAAAGTTAATGGGAATAGATCGGTGGGAAGGTCGGGGAAAGCAAACCCAGCATTCTATATAGGAATCAGCTCGATCCTGAAAAGCAGACTATTACCCAGGAGTCTAAATGGTCACGAACTCCCAAGGGATCAAGTAATGGAAAATGAGGAAAAGTAATGGGGAAAGCTTATGAAGAAAGAATCAAGAATCAGTTGCATAATTATATGAATGCATAATGTCATGGAATAGTTATGTTAAAATGTTTGCAGTTGTCTATTATATTTGTTTACTGCCATTTGTTCATTTATTCTGTTTATTATTCTGTAAATCCTTATTAGTAATCTATTCTGTTTCTTATGCCATCTAAAGTAAAACTAAACCTTGCCTCGGACCAGACGTTTCCTTAAACTCATTAAAACGGATAGTCTAGTTTGAACACATGCTTTCATAATTAAATAAAAATCGAGGCAACTGAGAGTGTATGTGACATCAGATAACCACTATACACGAACCCTACTGAGAATTTCTTTAAATTCTCACCTTGTTCTGTATTTCCCGCATCATTCTCAGACACTAGTGATGGACTCCACGCCCACCCTCTTCATTGAGATCCCAGATTTGCAGCTTCACCATGATCTAGTATTGGATTTTTTGTATATAGCCGGTTCTTGTAACTTCCGCCTTTACCTATTTAGTAATAGGAACTTTGCTGTCCCTCTACATCATCCTATTTTCGACCCCGTAATTCCTTACATTGCCATCCCACTACACATGGCGCACCCACCTCCAGCTCCTCCTGCACCCGCAGCACAGGCAGCTTCTGCTGACCCTGCACTCAAGTCACCTCCGCAGGCAGTTTCAGATATACCACTTAGCTCAGAGAGTGACCCTTTCGAGGCTACCGGCTCATCGCCCTTTTCCTCCTCGGTACCCAGTGCAGATTACTCTCGGTAAGACTGGTATGGCCAATGACTATCTGACGAGTAGGCGGCCATGAGAGACTTTGTACAGTATAACCCTCTTTTGATAGCATATAGCTTTGGGTCATAGACGTAACAGTAGGACTAGTAGTAGGTTTTGAAATGTCCTCTGAGGACCCATAGGATCATTTTGACTGATACGGGCCTTATGTCTTTTTGGTACGCTGGCCCCACTTATGTGTTTCACTTTGAAACTTTGTATATAAACTGAAGCAATGACTTCATATATATATATATAACAGATAAGAAATAGTGTAATAACATCAACTGTGTATATATATATATACACAGTTGATGTTATTACACTATTTCTTATCTGTTGTGGTGTTTTGTTCAATTTCGTTACGCTCATAGTATAGCAGCACGCTGTTTCATCTGTTTACACAAAAAAAAGAAATAAATAAATAAATAAATAAAGTATGAGGTGTGGTACGAATCATGAAAGGTAAATAGTATGTTAACTAGGTAACACAGTCTACTTAATTTCATGCTATGACTTAAGTATAATATTAAATTGGTAGGGTGTTACAACAATAGCTATCACCCTAGCATCCGCATGGCTCCTTACGAAGCGTTGTACGGATGGAAGTGCCAATCTCTGCTATGTTGGTATGAATTAGGAGAACCAAGTCTATTGGGCCTTGATTTAGTCAGACAAACCACTGAGCAGATCAAGAAGATTCAAAGTAAGATGCTCGCTGCTCAAAGCCGTAAGAAAAGTTACGTAGATACTAGGAGAAAACCTCTAGAATTTCAAAAAGGGGACCACGAATTTCTGAAGGTTACGCTTACAATAGGGATAGGAAGAGCCATTAAGGTTAAGAAGCTAAGCCCTCGCTTTATCGGTTCCTTCCAAATCTTGAAGCGAATCGGGCCCATTGCATATCGAGTCGCTTTACCTCCATATCTGTCAAACCTTCACGATGTTTTTCATGTTTCTCAACTTAAAAGATATCAACCTGACCCTATACGCTTCTTAGTACCTGAGTCAATACAGTTAAAAGAGGATTTAACCTTCCATATATCATCGGCACAGATCGTAGATAGAAGCAGTAGGCAACTTTGAAACAAAATCGTATAGTTAGTGAAGGTAGCATGGGGAAAAGAAGATGCTGAGGACTACACTTGGGAACTAGAATCAGACATGAAGAAAGAGTATCCTGAACTATTCTCAGGTACTAAATTTTGAGGGCAAATTTTTTTTTAAGGAGGGTAGTAATGTAAAGACCGAAAAATCTTATCATTTTTAACCAAGCTGTTCAATTTTTTTTTTTGTCAAATAATTGATGTTAATTAGAATTCGAGTAAGTATTTATTTAAGGTCAATTAATTAGCATTTAAAGAGATTATATATGAGCGAATTAGATTAAAAGCATAAAAGGTTTCATAGAATTTTCCAAAACCGTTTTACCGATTTAAAAGAAATCGGTAAGATTTCGGTATTTTAAATTGTCGGAACCGAAATAGTAGAATTTCCCACATCAAAACCTGAATTGTGAGGCTGAAAATTCAGCCACCTAGTCCTTGTTTTGTGGCACCACATGCATCAATAATTAGTAGAGAGACTTGTTAATTTTGCCACCACCCATTTCAAGAACCAATCACCTTTCAAGCTTTATGTTATGAAACACCAAAATTCCTTCTTGCTCCCTTGGACATTTCGGCCATATTAAGCAAACTGACCCCCTTCATTTCTCTTCTTCCTCATCTCATCTTCACTCTACTTTCATCAAATCTTCAAGATCTAACAAGATTCCTTCAATCAAAAAATCCAAACCTAGCAAGACTACACCTAGAGGAGGTAGAGATTCAACTTTTTTTCTTGTTTCCTTTGTTATAGAGTTGCTTGGGGTTTCAACTTTTTTTCACTTTTTGATATGGTATTTGGGTATATATGATAATTAATAGCTGGTTTGATAGCTATCTTTGTGTTTAAATTGAAGTGGAAGTGGAAAGGTTTAAGAGTAGAAAAAAGTAAGAAACTGGTTATGCAAAAACCCTACGATGTCCGTACGTGTATCGTGTACGGGACCAAAATTTCGCCATCAAAGTTTCATGAATATATTTTTATCTGAAACTAGACCTTCAGAGATTTCCAACCATATAAAATATAAGGCCATAGGGTTAGTATTGAGGGAGATATGAATTTTGGAAGTTTGAAAGTTTGACCTAGGTTTTTGAGTTTGATTCTGGGCAGACAAGGTTCCTCAAGACAAAACTTACCCTATACAACTTGGAATTGAGTGAGACAAACTTTTTTAGAAAGCTTACACATATAGGAACACCCATAGAAAGTTTAGAGTTAGATTTAATCCCAAGTACTCCCAGTAATTCAATGAAGTCACCCTAAGTCCAAACTGGGCTAGAATAGGGAAGCCTGGAATGGTCAAATTGCGGAGCTTATAACTCAAGCTCTACTCAAGCAAATGAAACGAAACTTATTGCAAATTAAATGAAACTTATTGAAAATAAAATCTTGTTTTGTTATCTTTAATATGATATAAATTTCATATGATTTCAACTAGTTTTTGATTTTTAGTGAATTTTTACTTTTAAGAGTGTAATTTTGGCTAGCTACAGGGCAGGCCGAGTGGAACTTTAATAACTTAAGTTACACTTATCAAAATTAGATGAGACAAAAGAGGTTAGAAAATAGACACATAACACTCCAACATATCCAAAATTTAGGTCCAAATGAATTAAATAGAAATTATGGCTTATTTTACAAAAATCAAGTAAAGTGAAGGTACATAGGCAGCAACAAAATTTTAAGTGCAACTATTATTTCTATAAGATTGATGTTGAATTGTGAATGAGATGTTGTGATTTTTTTGAAAAATTGGTTGTCTGAGTACTGGCACTATTCATGGGGAAGCGGACACAATCCATCATACTGCTAAAATTTCAGTAAAGCTTATGCATGAGTTATGAAATACACTTTGATACATGTGCATATTTGCAAGAAATTTACAAGAGTTATGATAAAAGTTCCATAATACTTGGGCTAGCCCCGGATTCAAGTTAAGGGAAATAGATCGATGGGAAAGTCGGAGAAAGAAAACCCGACATTCCTATATAGGAACGAGCTCGATCTTGAGAAGCAGACTATTACCTAGGAGTTGAATGGTCAAGAACTCCTAGGGGACCAAGTAACGGAAACGTTTATGATACTAAGTTTAAGAATGAGTGAGAATAAGAGAACTCATGAGTATCTGTATGATTGCATTACATAGTTTTGTTAGTTGTTTATAAATTGAATATTATGTTCATTTACTGCTACTTGTTTATTTATTCTGCTCTTTATACTATATGTTGTCATATAATAGTTTATTTTACTTCTTTTTGGTCTTAAGTAAAATTGGATCTTGTTTCGAACTAGGTATTTCTTAACTTGATGAATGAGGGTAGTCTACTTAAATACCAACTTTCTTGTTTTTATAATTAAATGAAAATCGAGGCATTGAGAATGAATTCGACATTAGTTTAACACAGCACTCGAATCCTACTGAGAATTTCTTCAAATTCTCACTTTGTTTCATGTTTCCACGTCATTCTCAGACTCTAGCGATGGAGGCGACAACAGTACTTTTCCTTGAGATCTGGGATATGCAGCTGCACTATGACCCTATATTTGATTCACTGTACATAGTTGGCTCTTGCCATTTCCGTCTTTACCTTTTCAGTCACAGAGACTTCGCGATTCCATTATTTCATCCTGCGTTTGACGCTGCTGTTCCATATTTTGTTATCCCTCTACACGTAGCACACCCTATAGCTCCTCCAGCACCCGTAACTCCTGCAGCCCCTCCACCAGCTTCACCTCCGCAGGTGGTTCCGGACATCCTGCTCAGTCTTGAGAGCGACCCATTCAAGGCTTCCGATTCATCCTCCTCCTCCTCTGGATCTGATGCTGACTACTCCCCAGCAAGGCCTGATATAGCCAATGGCTACCTGACGGAGTAGACTTCGACCAGTAGGCTATGTTGTATAGTATGGTCCTTTTTTGGCAGTGTTCAGCATTGGGCCATAGGCTTAGTTATATGTATGTAGTTAGTTAGATCCACTAGTTTGAAATGTCCTCTGAGGACCCTGCAGGATTATATTTTACTAACACGGGCCATATGTCTTTTGTGTATATTGACCCAACACATGTATCCTCCTTTTTGCACTTGTATATAAACTTGAAGCTTTAGCTTCATATATATATATATATATAGTGGATGTTGTATTACTTAAATTCTCTTTCTCTGCTCTATTATTTATTTACTTCTAATGCTCTGCAATGGCAAATATATTTCTTATGTATGAAGTGCTGCATCTTATATTTTGATACTCCTTGCACCCTAAGGTATATTTCGTGAAGGTAAAAAGACAAATGGGATATTAACACGGTAACGCAACTATGAAATTTCATGCTATGACTTAAGTATAACATTAAATTAGTAGGGTGTTACAGACAGAGTCGATTCTCTAATTCTGTAAATGACATCATATATGGAATAGAAAAATAAGCTGGCATTTCACATACAAATATCGCACCCTCATTTGTATTTAGAGTATTACCATTAAAATATACTATAATATTTGCACTCCTTTTTATTTTCTCTCTCTTTTTTACTCTTTTTTTTTATTATTTGAAACAAACACTTCTTTTATTTTTTAACACACAGACTCCTTCCAATTTTAGAGCCAACTCTTGACAGTTTAAAATAAGGAGGTGGCTGCTTATATAGTATAACTGTGATGAATTCGGAAATTTCATTTTTTGAATTCAAAAATTACGTTTTCAATTTTTTATTACTTTTTTCAATTTTTTGTTCAGTTCACGGGTTGAGAAATATTTGTCTATAGTGAAATCAGAATTTCTGATTTCACTTTGCAAAAAATATAATTTTTTATTGAATTTGGAAATTTCAAATTTAGTACAATTAAAATTTGGAATTTTTGAATTTTAATTGTACTAAATTCGGAATTTCAGAATTTTATAAAAAAACTATTTTTTCGCGAATTGAAATCTAAAATCCCATATTCCGTTAAAATTCCCCCAAATACCATAATCCAGTACTTGTAAAGATCAAATGCCATATGAAAAAAAAAGACCCATTATCTTTATCTTAACACACCTTTAAACCTAACACTTACTATTATTTTTTTGGTTTCACAATTCTTAAAAAAGAAATACATTAAGCCTAGCGGCCTAGCCCAAAAGAACTTAAAAGTAAAATACAAGACCAAAAACAAAAACCAAAAAACATATAAAACAAAAGTTACAATGGCCATCAGTAAACCTCTCTCTTTCCAAAGTTTGATGGCTATCAGTAACCCTTTCTTTCATTCTTCCTTTTTTGCCCCTCTCTTTCATTGCCTCTCTCTTTCATGGCCAAAGTTTGATTACTATCAGTAAACCTCTCTCTTTCATAAATCATGGCGGGTTCTAGACTTCTAGTCACAATGGAGGAGTTGACGGCGCGATGGTAGGGTGTTGGTCTGTGAGGCAAACGATGGCGGCAAACGGCATGTTGGCAAGGTGCTGATGTTGTCCGCTTGATGTTGCATATCTGCTAGTGGAAGCTTTCAGTTGCTGGTCTTTTTAGTTTTGGGTTTTGTTTCTTGCTTCTTTCTTATGCTGTTCTACTGGGTTTTTTTTTTTCTTTTTCTGGTTTGTAGCCATGGTTGTGTTGTTTATTTCTTCAAATCTTCCTTTTTCTGTCTATTTTTTACTCCTTTTTAGGGAAAAAAAAATCGATTAACCATGAGAACCAAACCGATTCATCGGGTTCATCGATTTTGGACCGATTCTCATGATCCAAATCCGATTTTTGAAAATCTGATCTCTTAGACATGATTGGACAAGTGACCAGTTCTACGTTGAATCGGCCGATCCGGTCTGAATTTCTTAACAATGATATTTTCTCTGCATTTTAACTTTTAACAACAACAACAAAAAGAATACTTTTTTTTTTCAAAGATAAGCTAAAACAATATATAATTAACAAAAAAAGTAAACACGTGACAATAGCAATCATTAGAAAGGGCCTGTTTCTGCTCACATGGACTGAAAATAGTATGGATTCAAAGTAGTGGCAGAACTAGGCCCACGTGTGAGACACCAATAGTTAAGCTGTGACTTTACTTCATACTTCGCCCAACGACCCAATTTTTTCTTTTTTTGATTCCCGTGATAGGAGCAAACTTCCCTACCACCACTTCCACATATTCAATCCACCTGTCCAATACACAATTTTTGAAAAGACTGCATTCAGCCCTAGTATGGTTAATGATCGGCGACCAGCATATACATGAGTGCCTCGTTAATATTCTAATTTTTTTTTTCTCCAAACATGCCATTTCTTTTGTCTTGAATAGAAATCATTCATGAAGAATTTCTTAAGTGTTCATTTTTCCATATATTATAGGCTAGAGGACTACCTATTTTTGCTTTAACGGGAAAGGTTTGAAAACGAAAGACAAGCATCGTGTATTGAGAATTAATCCATACAACAGAAACACACTTAGCCGCACCCTCTAATCTGCCTAAGATTGTGGAATCAAAACCAATATGGACATAAATTTTGGTAGAACCAATTACAATCAGATTATAAAATTTTACAATTATAAAGTAATATTCTTAGATATATCTGCATGAGTAACAATCATTTCTTTTATAATAACAAAAATGATTGATTTAATAGAAGTGCACTTCAACATTACATAAACTTTAGTTGTAATCTATGTTGCACAGATATAGGGTACGAAAATTTTATAAAAATTGAGATATGGGTACGACAATATATATATATATATATATATATATATATATATATATATATATATATATATATATATATATATATATATATATATATATATATATTTCGTAAAATAAGAACTAAAATTTCATATCATAAATTAGAAAATATACCAATTTCAACATAAAATAAGTCTAAATTGTTCAATATCACATCACAAAAATAAAAAACTATAATATTTAAAATATTGTTCAAAATAAGTACAAACAATTAAACTCTAAAAGTCTCAATCTAATAATTTCCTTTTTCATCATCAATGAAAAGAACAGTCTCTAAATCAGGCTCATCAAATGAAAGACTAGCTACTTAAAGAATTCCAGCTCCTTTAAATGGATCACATTCATCTCCACCAACAGCAAATTTACTAGTCAAAGAAGCAGAGGAATTGGCAGCATTATTACCACTTTCAGATCCCCCACTATCACTACCAGACCCAGCTGTTGAGCCTTGTGAAAATATCTGATAAATAATTACAAAGTTTCTATATTACTCAAAAGTAAAAAATTTAATTGCTCATTTATATGATAAACTAACACCATCATAAGCTATCTTTCAGTAGCAACAACACAACCATTTTAGATCACAAGTTTTCCAAAAAAACAAAAAGATAGAACTAGCAGCAAAAATCAACAGCAGCAACAGCAAAAGAAAAACAACAAAAATCAAATAAAAATAGAACCACACCAACAACAACCAAAAAAAAAAAAAAAATTCAACAAAAACAAATAAAAAATGGAACAAAAATAGGGGTAGATCAGAAGCTACCTTGCGTGAAGGACTGCCCGCCGCCACTATTGTCTTTGCTCTACCACTGCTGGCCTACATTAGGACTGCCACTGCTGATCAAACGTGAAAACCGCCACTAGTGGATGAGTTGAGTGGTGGTGGCTGTGGGTGGATGAAGGGCGTTTCAAATGAAAGAAAGAAGAAGAAAAAGGGGAGTAGCCGAGTAGAGAAAGGAAAGTCTTAGAAGGAAGGAGATGGGTATCTGAACTAAATGAATGTTATGGAGTTTTGTTATTTCACTGAAGAAGGAGAAGAGGATGGGTATCTGAAGAAAGAAGGGGATGGGTAGGGATTTTGAATGAAAGAAAGAAGGAGAAGGAGAAGGAGAAGGGATAGGGTTCAATAAGGGAGAAAACGAAAAATGTAACACCCTACTAATTTAATGTTATGCTTAAGTCATAGCATGAAATTAAGTAGATTGTGTTACTGTGTTAATACACTGCCTACGTTTCCTTTATCCGTATCTTTATTTATTTATCTATTTATTTGAAGAAGTGGAACGCTATATAAAGAACGTGACGGGAGGTTTAATGCATCACAATAGAGATAAGGACAATTCACACTTATCTTTGTCAACTATATATATATATATATAGATATAAAGAGCCCTTTATTTAAACTTATGTCTGAGTTTCAAAATAGGATACAAGAGTGGGGCCGTGTACAACAAGACATAAGGCCCATGTCAGCAACTTTGATCACTATGTGGTATAGGAGGACATTTCAAAAATCTACCACTAGTCTATGACCCAAAGCTGCATGCTGCCAAAAAAGGGTCATACTATACAATACTGCCTGTGGATGACCTACTCGGTCAGGTAGCCGTTGGCCATATCCGGCCCGGCTGGCGAGTAGTCGGTACTGGGTCCTGAGGAGGAGGAGGATGATGAGCCAGTGGCCTCTGACGGGTCGCTCTCAGAGCTGAGTGAGATGTCGGGTACTACCTGCGGAGGTGACTTTGGCGCAGGATCGGCAGGGGCTACAGGTGTTGCAGGTGCAGGGTGTGCCGCATATAATGGAACCGCAAAGTAAGGGAAAGCAGGATCAAAAGCGGGATGGTGCAAAGGGATGGCGAAATTCCTATAACTAAAAAGGTAGAGCCAGGCGGCAAGAAGCCGGCTATATCTGTGAACCCAACTGCGAGGGTCATGGTGGAGCCAAGTCTGGCACCTCAATGAAGAGGTAGTGTCCAGCGTCCATCGTCCCGCGTCACGAGAATGGCGGAAATGCAAACGAGGTGAGAATTTAAGGAAATTTCAGTAGGGTTGTGCATGGCGTTTAACTGACGTCGCTTTCATTCTCAGTTGTCTCGGGTTTCATTTAATTGTGAAAACATGAGATCAAATTTAACCATTTATATTTAATAAGGTTAAGAAAATGTGCAGTGCGAGGCAAGGTCCAGTTTTACTTTAAACAGCATAAGAAATCATCTAAACTACTAACAGTAATATATAGAATAATAGGTAGGATAAGTGAACACATGCTGTAAGTAAGCATAGTAGTTAAACTGTAAATAACTTGTAATCATGCACTTAATGCAATCATGCAAATTTGCTCTTGAACTTTCCTTCATAAACTTTTCCCTTGCTCATATACTTTCTTCATTACTCATAAATTCTTCCATTACTTGGTCCCAGGAGTTCTTAGCCATTTTAGACTCCTGGGTAATAGTGCTTGCTCCCGGGATCGAGTTCGTTCCTATCACGAGGAATTGCAGGGTTTACTTTCCCGGCGTTCCGCGAATCTATTCCCTTAACTTCTTATCAGGTGGCCCAAGTAGCATGGAACTTTCATAGTGGCATAATCCTTTTCATAACTTTTATAACTTTCTTAAGGATGCACATGCATTAACATAGAATTCATAACTCGTGCATGGGTCCTCTAGTAATTTCGGCAGCGTAATGGAACGTGTTCGCTTCCCCATGAATAGTGTCAGCATACCAGAATATCAATTGTCATAAAGAACCCAATATCACATACATATTCTAATATTGAACTCATATCAACATCCAATTCATTTAAGGCAGAGTTTCTACCCTAGCATAATCAACTAACCCGGTTATGGTATAGCCCACCTTTATTTCAATTTAACTCCTTTAAACCTGATTTTTGGATATGTTGTAGCCTTATATGTCTAGTTTCTAGCCGTTTTGGTTCCATCTAATTTCGATAACTATAACTCAAGTTATTCGGAGTTTATCGGCGCCGTAATGTAGCCAGAATCACACACTTAAATAAAAATCTACTAAAAATCGAAACTGGCTCAAAGGATACGAAATCAGTCTCATATTAAAGCTGATAGAACCATCTTTTATTTGCAAAAAGTCCCATTCAATTTGACTCAGCAGGGCTCGAGTTATATGCCCTGAAACTTAACCTTCCTGAACTGCTCTGTTTTGGCTCTGTTTGGACATAGGGTAACTTCTTCAAATCACTGGGAACGAATAGGACAGTAACAACAATTAGTTCTACTCAATTTGGAGTTGTATAGGGTGAGTTACACCCTTTTCAACCCATATTGCCCGGGTGGATGTCTGGATTCTTAGGTCAAACTTCAAAAATTCATATCTCCCACAATATTAATCCAATGGTCTTATATGATATATGAATGGAAAGCCCTAGATGTCTAGTTTCACATAAAAATGGTTTCATTAATTTTGAAGGGCGGGAGGCGGAGCCGTACCACCTCCGCCCGTCTGGGCCGAGGGTTTGAGTTTCCAAGGACTCTCAACTCCTCCATATCTGCATCCTTTCTTGTTTCCAATTCAACTTTAATTTCTAAGCAGTCCATAAACTGACCCACAGTTCATTATGAATCACTCAGTCAATATATCGAATTGAAGAATTAAACCATAGATAATCATTCAAAATCGGAAAAACCAAAGCAGGAATTTAAACCTCTACCTCTTGCTTTGAGTTTGGAAATAAAGTGAAATTTGAACTTAAAAATTTGTATAGAGTGGGAGAGTTGAGAAGAGGAAGAGAGTGAAGTGAGGAAGGAAAAACAGCGTAGGAAAATGGTGAAGAAGCGGCGGAGAAAGATATATAGACAAGGCTTGAAGTGGTAGTTAAAATGAGTGGCTTTGATTAGGTGAAATTTTGTGGGCAAAGTTGACCATGTTTCTCTTACGTGTCCAAAATTGCTCTCCAAGTCGCGGAGAAGTGAAACTCGCTTCCTAGTATCGAGCATGAAGTCGGAACTTCGCACTCTTAAGGTCGGAATTAGTGCCTTATCTATTGAGATGAAATCGAACTTCGGAAATATTGCCTTGGTTTATTCAAAACTTGAAAGCAAAGCGATGTGAAACCAAGCACTTAAAGTCGAATCGAGAATCATGGATCTCTATCTACGGAATCGGGAGGATAGAGAAATGAGAAGCTCCACGCTAATAAACTCGAGATCGAAACTCAAAACTTAATATCGAATCGGAAGCATAAGCCATTACATTTTGAACTAACGAAATCGAAATCGGGAATCTAGTGTTTATTCTAACTTGAGCATAAGGTCGGAAATCATATTCATTGCACAAGAATCGGAAATCGGAAATTTATCAGCGATGAGGTCGGAATTCATACATGCTTTCGTAAGGTGGGAAATCGGAAAATGCAAGGCAACCGTTTGAGCCTTACAGGTCGGAGCGAATTTTAGAATTTCAGGTGAAATCGGAAATCCTATGCATCCGACCTATGAAGATGAATCAGGTCGGGAATAGTGATGGCTTGGAAATTGGAAGTTGCGGACGTTACAAAAAAGGAAAGGCAAGTAGGTAGGCAACGTAAGAGGAAAAGAAAAAAAGAAAAAAAAGAAAAAATGGAAGAAAAAGCTGTAGGCGCTGAAGAAGAAAGAAAAAAAAATCCCTCAAAACGACACTGTTTTTATAAACCTGGTACCCAGCCATATCCAGAAGTATCCGAGCTGTACCCAATTTTTTTTTCAAAAAAAAAAAATAATAGGTATATACCTAAACATACCCAAACGAATTCAAAGCATACCCGTACATAGAACGTACCGGATATGAGTACTTTTTACAAAGTCACGCACCCGTGCTTTACAGGTTGTAATGTTTACAGGTTGTAAAGTTAGATGCACTTTGCTCTTTGTGTAACTATTTGTTGAAGAACTTTCTTTATTTAAAAAATAAAATAAAGTAAAATCAACGAAACAGCTTACATATCATAACTGAACATTCATACTAATAATGTGCACACAAAAGAATGGAATAATGGCATGCAAATGGAAAAAAGGGCAACGTGAAGCTTTTTCTGTCCGGAACACAAATGATAATTATTCTAAGCTTCAAACAGAAACCTCTAGTACAGGGCAAATAGAAACAGAACACTCACGGGACAAAGCAAGGCTTCAAACTTTATTTGTGTGTCCCTTTTCTCTTCACTGGTTACAACTCATTTTCGCCAAACTGACATTAACAACAACAATAAACAAAAAAAATTTCCTTCTTGGTTCTCACCTCTTAACAACTCCCGTTTCCTCACCCTTGACCCCTTTAAGTACCTCAACCATGAATCCTTCCAATGAAACCACCATTGACATTGGTTCCTCTGGAAGACGCGTATCCTTTGCCGATGAAAACCACCCAAATAACGAAGAAGAAGAACCAATAACACAACACCGTCCCAATAATAATGTCCCCCTGCTGCTTCAGCCATCATATGCAAGATCAAAGTCCATGATCTTTGACGAGTTAAGAAACTTCCGCATAAGCCTCAAGTGGTGTGCACTTGACCACTCTTCATGTGTTGGGAAACTGATATCTTACGTTTTGTTCGTCTTCCTCGCCATCATTGTCCCTCTCCTCAGCTCTCTCTTCTTTCGAGTCCCTGCCTCGTCCCCTGAAGATGACCCAATCTCGTTCAACAAGCTTGTCCAGCTACCGGAATCTGCCCTCGCCATCATTGCCTTCTTCACTCTCTCCAGTTTCTTCCGAAGGTAAACCTAAGAAAAAAATTTAAACAAAAGAAAACCTCGTCATGTGTGCGTACATCCACATTAGATAGAACTAAATTTTAAGATTGTAGCTGCAGAAATAGCAGATTATGTTACATTAAGATAAAAATGTAAATATACTAGTAAAAATAATAAAATAAGATAGAACTAAAGATTGAGAGAAAATTAGTTTGTTTTGTATTTTTGTCTTTATTTTGAGTTGACATGTTTTCAATATTAATTATAAAAATGTCATATATTTTAATTTTTTTTTTGTTTCGAGAATTTTACTAAAGAAAAGTGAAAATAACCAAACAACAAAATTTTTATGTTCACCATTTCTTCCTCAAAATCATAAAAATAGGAAACAAAATAAAAATACTGTGACATTTTTGCTATTAATACTAAAGATATATCAACTGAAATGAAAATATAAGGCAAATCAAACAGCTCCTAAGTAATTACTCTTTGCTCTATCAATATTGTGTAGGGATTCTTGCATACATAACATTTGCGCATCTATAAACTATTATTTATGGTTTGTTTGGATGTGAAAAGAAAATGAGAAGAAAGAAAATAAAGAGAAAGAAAATGAGGAGAAAAGTAAGTTTTTTCTTTTATTGTTTGGATGGAGAGAAAATAGAAGAGAAAGTAAGAAGAAAAAAAAAAGTATGTAAAATGATATATATATCCTTTTTGTATAATAGAATAATAGATATTATTTTTATTTAATTTTTAAATAATTTTTATAAATTACATAAATAAATAACATAATGATAAAAATTATTCAATTATGTTAAACATAAATACAAATTTTTTTATATTAATAATATATTAAAATTAAATTTATAAATTATTTATTATAAAATAGTATTCACTCTTACAACACTTCTTATTTGCCTTTTTGTAGATTAGCACTAGGACAAAAGTGTAAAGTCCCACAGCGAACAGTTTTCTTCGCCTTTGAGGCGAGAAAATTTTCATGCAGGTCCATGTCTAGAGTTTTCCTTCTTTCCTATTTTTCTTCTAATTCAAACGAAAGAAAATGTCTCGATAGTACCATTCTCTCCTCCTCTTTTCTTTCTTTCTCTTTTCTCCCATTCCAAATGTACACTTAGTAAATTCATCATTTAAATGTATCTAAAAAATCAGTAGATTAATCACGACTAAAGGTAGGCTTAACTAGTAGGACCGAACTGCATTTAGTCCAAGTTCTTATTTGTGATTCTTACTCGTGATCCTCCATTCGTGGATCATATGTAAACTATTATCTATCATTCACACGCACAAACTATTATTTAGTGAACTTATCATGCCAATGGATCTAGCTATAAAAAACATGTAAAATCCGCAACTAAAGGTTCGCCTAATTGGTGGTATCGAGCTGTATTTAGTCCAAGATCTTAGATTAATTTGATTTCTCGCGATATCCATCATTGGTAGATCATATGCAAGTATCATTGTGACATGCTCTGGCATTGGAATAATCAACCTCTCCTCTCCCCGCTAATCGCTTGCTACGAAAAATAATGTAGTATATCCAAGCCAATCGACTCAATAATATAAAAAATAAAAGTCGAAACATCTTGTAATTGTATTATTAAGCAGTTGAAAGCAGGCATTTTTTTGTCTCAAATTAATTCACATGTCAGTGCTGATTTGAGAAGTGCTTAAATCGTATAATCATAACAATTCATTTTAACTTTTGCGTCTGTACCAATGTCTTGACAGGTATGGCCTTAGGCAGCTTCTATTCCTAGACGTGTTGCAAGATGACACTACCTATGTTCGACGTGGTTACACACGCGAGCTTGAGAAGGCCTTCAGATACTTAGCATACATTATCTTACCTTCCTTCTTCGTAGAGCTTGCACACAAAATCATATTCTTCTCTGCCGTGAAAATCTCAGCACCGCATATCAGCCCTGGGTTCCCTCTAAACTCCATTGTGTTTGTGTTGGTTTTGGTTTCTTGGGTTTACAGAACCGTGGTGTTCTTGTTGGTTTGTGTGCTTTTTAAGCTGACATGTGAGCTTCAGAGGCTGAGGTTTGAAGGGGTTCACAAGCTCTTTGAAGGGTGTGGGTCTGATGCAGGTGTGATATTCAGAGAACACTTGAGGATTAGGAAGCAATTGTGGGTCACAAGCCATAGGTATAGGTTCTTCATAATTGGATGCTTGGTTACAGTTACTGTCAGCCAGTTGGGTGCTCTGTTGCTGGTTTTGGCTTCCAAATCCGATAAGACCTTCTTTAATTCTGGTGACCTTGTGGTAAGCATTACATTATATGAAAAAAAAGATTTTATTTGTAAATAAACAAGTAAAAGGCTACTAACTTTGAATTTCATCTAAATTATATCATTATCTTGAGAAAAATTGTGCCACTAGAATAAGAAAAACTTATTATTTGGTACTACTTAATATTAAATACATTTAACTTGAAAAATTCTTGTGTGCTCCGAGAGCAAGTTATTACTCTTACTCTGATCTATTAGTTACATTCCATATCAGCTTTTATTTTCTTAATTATCTACTTTTGTAGACCACTTTTATCTTTTTAACTATCATAAAAAATGAATAACATGCAACCAGTACATCAATGCAAGAGCAATGACTTACTCTAGGTGCACATAAGAACTTTTTTTCTTTTCAACTTTTGCATTAAAAATATAGTTGAACTCATAGACAAAAATAATTACAAAATTAAAGTATTGAGCATTAAATTGTATATAATAAGATTTTTTTTACTTTGAAGCACTTAAAAAATTTTAATTATTTAACTTAAAAAATTTAAAATAAACATCCCATTACTTGTTTCCTTTACAAATAAGCTGATTTTAAAGTATCATATATAGTAACACAACCTGTTTTAAACTCACTTCGATTTAAATTCACTTGTGAGTGGCAATGACTCTAACTGAGGGGAATTTTTTGTTATGCAGATTTGTTCTGCTGTGCAGTTGAGTGGCTTCGTTTTGTGCCTCTTGGGTGCCGCAAGAATCACACACAGAGCTCAAGGGATAGTAGCAATAGCCACAAGATGGCACATGTTGGTGACTAATGCATGTGCTGAATCAGAGCAGTGCAAAGCCCAATTGCCCGAGGCGCTAGCCAGTGAAAGTGATTCCGATTCCTCGGACATACACATATCAGTAATCCCACAACAACTTTCTTCTTTCCAAACCAGGGAATCTTTAGGTGAGTTTTATGATTTTCAATGAAGTAAAACTGGAATCGGAATTACATAAATGAGACATATGATTGTTTAGTTCACCTAGTTAAATTTTTAATTAAACCATGATTAAACTGAAATTGATTAATGTTTAAAATAAAGACATGACTAACTTACTGCCTAACTAATTTAACTGAGTGATTCTGTTGGATTATTTGTACATCATAAGGTATATATGGGAGGCATGCTATTTGTACATAAATTCATCTTTTACGTAGAAATTAAATATGTAAATAAATGTTACACCAAAGTTCCTGTATGGGGCTTGTTTAATTTTTAACACTGAAGATATACAAGTTTGTAGATCCTATTTAAGAAATAATACTTAGCTAGCTATGCTGAACCATAAGGATAAAAAGGTTATCCTTGTTGGTGCCATAATTAATAACGTTATTCAAAGAGATTGAAGTCTTTTTGGTTGATGATGCTTACGTGTAGTTTTGTTGCGTCTGATTTTTGCAGTGACATATTTGCAGCACAACAAGGGGGGAATAACGCTGTATGGGTTTGCACTTGATCGAGGATTGCTTCATACTCTGTTTGCCTTTGAGTTTTCTCTGGTACTGTGGATTCTGAGTAAGGTGGTTGTCTTGTCGTAACCAAATATTCAAGTCCAGAAAATGCGTTGTATTTTTTTTTCCCCTATAGGTATCCGCTATTTGAAGTACTGCTAGACATTAAATGTAAACATATCTCCTAATTAGAATCCGAGTTTAGGTTTGCCACGTTGGAGGACTAATTCCTTCCGAGAGATCCACTCCATATTGCTACAAATGCATTCTATTTTTTGTTACATCTGAAAAGACAAAATGCATTCTATGAACGCAAGTGTTTAATTATTATTTTTAAAATTATGTCCTATGTTTAATGTTTGGAAATAAAGGCTTTCACATACAAAATCTTACATTTATGCACGAAATTTATTATTTTGTTTAACGGTCAATTTAACACATTGAACTTCGCACATTGAAACAAACCATAAGAATTTTAACCATCTTTCGTTACCATTCAGCATAAATATTTAATTGTAAATAATCAAACTTTTGAATCACAATGTAAGCTCTAAATAGTAATAATAAAGCTTTTTGTTTAAGATAATTCTTCCTTTAGACAAGCGTGCATTTACGCTTTACGTCTTCATTTTATTTTGATAAAAATAAATTATCCATCTGGAACAGGTGCTTTATTTAAGTATTCATGTGTAAAAATATTTTTAAAATAATTATTCTTACAAATGAATATTATTAAAAATCTTAGAACAGTTAGAATTATAATATCAATAAAACAATCACTATGTACAAAATAATAACGATTTGTGATTATATTGTATGCTAATAATTCAAAGAATTATTTAAAAAGATACGGTTGATTTATAATACAATATCAAACAAAAAATATTTGTCAGTTTTCTTATCCAACTGTTATTTTTTATACTTAAAGAAATATTAATTCTTGCAAAAAAATATAGAAAAGATGACTCATAACATTATATACTTTACAATTTAGAATATATATTGTTTTTAGGATAATTTGTCGATAATTGCATGGCCTACAAATTGTTGAAAGTTGAAACGACTTAAAATATTACTACAATTTGGTTCCTTAACTGGATTTGAGAGAACAACTAGCTCTCTAAAATTCAAGCCATTTTTCATATCATATTTGTACAATTTTTTACCTGTTGCTGATTAATAACATTACAGGACTTGGTGTGCAAAATTGTCATAACATCAAATACGCGGAAACATGTAAAAAGTTGAAATAATATTCAATTGAAATTGCACAATTTTTTTTCGATAGTTCAAAGAGTACTCAAAACTCTCCATGAGAGAGAGGAGCAAAACAACACTAGAAATTGCACGATAGAGTACCTGTTTGTGTTAGAACGTGAACTCTCGTTCATCAAAAGCAAGATATCCCTTCCTTCAACAAAAATTACTTTGGAAATTATGTTCTGCTTTTGGAATTTGTAATTTCTCTATTGGGTGGATTTCATAATGGAATTTTCAGGCTGGTTAGATTGGTAGATGTGATTTGAAATAAAAAAATGTTAGAATATGAGATAGAATAGGAAAGTAAGAGAATTTGAGAGAAAGTGAAAGAAAATCTTTAGAGAGAGTTGTGGTAATTGTGAATACTGAATTCACTAATCACTAATGACTGACGTATTATAAGTATTTATATAGTGTTAACATTATTAATTTGATAATAGAATCCTACTCACATTTGAACTAACTCCATATTAGTTACACTAACTAAATAACTATTCTAACAACTTCATAACAATTACATGGCCTTCTAATCCATATTAGCAGCAATCTCACATACTCTAACATGGCACCTCAATTCAAGTGGTCTGCAAGTTTCTAAAAACATTTACGTCCTTTGTAAATTTTACTACTTCACTAGTATCTACGGCTACTAACTACAATAAGTTATAGAATATCCTTAACATGCCCCCTCTTGTCAATGGGTCTACAATGTTAGTTCTATACGTTAGTGAATAAGGCCTTAGCTAAACCTGAAGTTGTCCCTTAGACCAAGAAATTTTTTCTGCAAACAATGGTTTGGTAAACAAATTATGAGGTTAATTAATTTGAAGGTATATGAACCACTTGAAGTTTGTTCTTAAGCACATTCTCTCACACAAAAAATATGCTAGGTTCCATGTGCTTGGTCCGAGCATGTAACACCGGATTGTAATGTAGCATAATTGTGATGAAATTGTCACAATATATTATTAGTTGAGGTGAGGAAATGTGGAGCTCCTGAAGAAAAGATTGCAACCAGTAAATTTCAAAAGTGGTGTCAACTAGGCTGCGATTTTCAGCCACAGTACTTGATCTAGCCAATACACTTTGGTTCTTGGACCACCAATGGGGGTACGACCAGTGGGCAATGGAACCAATTGCCAAGTGTTATTTTAGAGGAAAGCATCATATTTTGTCTTAATGGTTTTGTCAATGTGGTTGAGCAAGTGCTTCCTCAGCAGAGGCAGGTTCAATATAGGTTAGGCGTAAAGTGCATTGAAGTTTAGGCTTGAGTATTCCAAATTTGGACTGAGTTTGCATAGGGGTGATTAGATTAGGTTTTGTTGTGTAGTTGTGAATCTCAGGGAAGTGGATTGTTGGAGGAAGTGGTTGTATAACTTGTTGTGGTGCAGGTGAAACTGATGAGGGTAGAGTGGAGGTCGAAAGAGGTGAAGGTGCAACCTTAGATGAAAGAGGGTGGGCTATTGGAGAAGGGTGTAGCACATGCATGGGAGATGTAGAGTGAGTGTAACTAGAACCTGAACCATCACCAAGGGAAGAGTTGTTAGTGGACAATGCTTCAAAAGGAAATTTTCACTCATCAAACTAAACATCATTGGAGATAAAAATCCTCCTAGATGATGTTAGACATTTGTAACCCTTGAGCTGAGAACTATAGCTTAGAAATGTGTATTTTATTGATCTATATTCCAACTTATGAAAGTAGTAAGGTTGCAACAAAGGAAAGCATGCACAAACAAAACTTTAAAAAATTTATAATCAAGTAAATTATGGTGAAGCATAGTATATGGTGGAGCTTTGGATGAAGTATAGGTAAAGTCTCTATAAATGAGATATATAGCACTGGAAAAGGCATCAACACAATATTGCAAAGGAAGAGATGCTTAAGCTAGAAGTGACAAACCAATCTCAATGATATAACAATGTTTACGCTCAACCAGACCATTTTGGTAATGTGTACAAGGAGAAGTTAATTGATGCAAGATACCACATTGCTTTAAAAATCTACTAAAAGGTTGAAATAAGAACAGGTACCATCGAAGATTTGAGCATGAAAAGAATTGGGGAGGGATCTATGAGTTTCAGTTGGTGTTGTTGTTATCGTTGAATTGATAGCTTAGCGGGTTGGGCTGCGATGAAATGGAGACCGAGAGCAAGATTGAAGATACTGCCGCACGGGGAAGGGGGAGGGGCAACACAAGTTGTAGGGTGACCGATTGATGGGATGGAATGGAATAGAGATGGAGAGATTTATAGTATACTACAAGCAATGGGTGTATGGATACACCAACATATCTAAGCCGTTGGATTAGATGGTGCATGATGCACCATTCTTAAGGTGATGCATAGTAAAACACGCCTTGATTGTAGCATATGACACTAGTTCAAATTTTGTATGTCTCATGCTTCTGTAGCCCTTTTGCTTTTCCCGTGTTAGAGTTTATTATGCTTTATTTTCCCCCTAATCTCTTACAAAACATTTTGTCTTTTTTTAATATGACTATAATTTACTCACAAATTAAATATATTCCAAACATATTTTGTTATTATAAATAATTTTTGTAGTTAAAGTTCCCTTTATAGTATTTAATTATATAATAAATGATAATGATAATAAAATTACTTAAAAATGACTAATTTATTTTATTCTTAATCATAAAATTTTATAGAGTTATTTTATTTTGATAAATACTTTTATTAGATAAACAAAATGTGCAAATTAAATATATATAATTTTTATTATTTAATTATAAATATAATTTTATTATCTCAAATTTGATTTTAAAAACATATTTTAAAAACAGATAAATCAAATACATTTTTATTTTTCACTTTTTAAAAACAGAATCTATTTTTATAAATCAAATATATTTTGTAAATTTTAAAAACTTAAAAATAAAAAAAATTTAAAAAAATAAAAATAAAAATATTTTCATAAACCAAACACACTCTAAATATTTCTATCTCCATGTCAATCCCCGGAAAATATTTTCAACTTGAGAACATTTCATGTTCCTAGCGGAACTTATTGACCGGATGGTAATTAATGCTGTTTGGAGATCTAAAAGTTAATATCGCAAAATTTCTTATTCATCGCTTCATTCATTATTACACTTACAGTTTCATATAAATTGGTCTTTTATCATTTTTTATTAACATACTTTTTGATATATAAATCAAATTATTTGAAACTTGATTAATATACTTTTTGATGCCTCAATGTCGTATTTCACAAAGATACAAGTTCGATTTTTGTTAATAATGTGAAGATTCTGTTAGTAGGTAATCTTATAAGTCCTTTATAAGTATTTTCTGAGTCTGGAAATCATGCTTTAACCTTGGTCTAATGATCGGTACTGAACCCACATAAACTTTTATGTACCAAAAAACTTCTTGTCATACTTATATACCATCCTTGCCTCCATTATCTAAAATTATCTAGATCCGTCACTGCTTGCAACCATAAAGGTCTTGTAAATAAAAATATGTGATTAAATAATAGTATAAAAAAATTTTACATTGACAATGCATAAAAAATAATCTCAATTTTAAATCCAAAATATGAAATAATTTATAGCATAAAATCCTTAATTGAGCATTGGATTGAAAAAGAGATAATTAGGGCTAGATTATTTCAATTTGTCACAAATTCCTATATGCTTCAATAAGTTGAAATATTTGTGACATATCGATATAGTGCGTGTTCGAAACAACGTTGCATTCACCAAACTCATGTTAAATTGCCTCGAATGTTGGTCCATGCATGTTTGGATTTTTTTTCAGTTGGAGCAAATCCAACGTGATTTGTACCCCAAATCTTGGTCGGTCTTAACACAACAAAATGTTGCTTCCGCGTTGAAATTTTCCCGTTCAAACTAAAGATGAATGTTAAATGTCACAACTACCCTCAACTTTCTATTTATTGTTTTATGTATTTTGTTTTAATTTTTTTATTTGTAATTTAATACTAACACTAGATATCTTAGAAATAATATTTATATAATTTTCTTTATAACAATATTAATATAATTTATTTAAATATCTTAAAAATGAAAATAAAATAAAAATATAATATTAAAAGTATAATATAAAACTAATATCTTTTTTAAAAATTATCCATCCAAAAGTGATTTTAATTAACATCATTTAAATAATATTTATTCTATTATAATCACTTTTGATACAAAAATTTCCGAACATAAATTATATTGACACTAAACCACTTTTGGCTAAAATAAATTTTGATAGAATCAAGTTAGAGTAAATAACTATTTACAAACTTTAATCCCCACACACACACATGCAAGTTATTACTTCAGAACTGCAACTATGAGCAGTTTGTCACCAGCACGGGGAAATAGATGAAAATTTTTTTGTGACTAATATAATACTACTGAGAAACTTGACCCCTTTAATCATTCTTTACATGTACTAGAATTATAACTAGGTGCTGCTCCAATTTGCCGTCTGCGATTTTTTTTTTCTGACAACGGAATAGTTCTTTCACGTTTAAATGATTGCGACCGTAATTTAAAAAAAAAAAAAAAACGTTTGCGCGAAAATCGTCAAGGCATGAAGGTTGGCGGCAGCAGTCATGAATTGTTGTATGAGGTTTCCTCTATTTATATAAATTATTTATAATACAAGAGTAAATGACTCCATGGCCCAATGGATAAGGCGCTGGTCTACGGAACCAGAGATTCTGGGTTCGATCCCCAGTGGAGTCGTTGTGTGTTCCTTGTGGTAACCCAAGAATCTTTTTACATTTTTCTTTCCCCTTTTACTTATCCTCTTGATATTTGCATTCAATTAAAACGCGTATGATCTTCAGCTTAGTCTTAGATTAATAGATTTCACTTTTTTTTCATTGAGGATACCTTGAAGTTCATTGTATCAATACCTCTTTTCTTTGGACGAGTGCTACCATGCTCTTTACCAAACGAAGATATAGTGATTTCAACTGTCGATAATAAAGATTGTGAGGTATATTGATACATCATTTATTTATGATACACTTTAGTAATATCTTAATTTTAACTAGACTAAAAAAATGAGATTAGATACATTTTAAAAGTGACCAATATTTATTTATATGATCTTAAAATTAAATAAACTTTTTGGAATATTTTGAATAATTCTATAGTACCATAAAATATATTTTTCTGATTTATCTGCATGATCTTAAAATTAAACAAAATTATTCTGATGTTAAATAGAGTTTTTCGGGGATATTCTCTATAACTTCAGAATGTGCAAATAAAATTATACAAATAAATATTGATCACTTTTAAAATATATCTAATCTGATTTTCTTAGTCTAGTTTAAAATTAGATATTATTATAATATATCATAGATAAATAATACATCAACACATCTTATAATCTTCACCATCAAATTATAAAGTATACCATACTCATTGACCAACACATAGCATTGAAGACAGCGCCTTTCTTTTGACGTGAAGTTCACTGTGTCAATACTTAATTTTGCCCTCAACGTCGAAAACAATAACAGTATATCAAGAGCTTCTCTATTTTTGAAACACTCGAGACTAACGTGTTATTTTCAAAATAGTTGCCATAAAGTAAGCTTATGTCTAAAATAAAAAAGCGAGGGAATGATACCTTTAAATTAATTAGTAAACTATAATTATAATATACTTTATTAATCCAAAGGTCGAACACTTCGTCACCGTGCTCCTTACTAATGGGAAGCCTAGAGAGGGCTCCGCTGAGGCAAATGCTTCTGTGGCAATAAATGACTCCTCTACTCTTAATACATTTCAAGAAAAATAAGTAGCATGCAAGTGCAAACAGCATTTCTCCTATGGTGCATTCATTCCACCAACACGGACAGAAAATAATTACATTAAGCAAATTGAAATATTTATTTACACTCTTGGAGAAGATCACATAGTTTCTTAAGGATGTTTGAAAAATTTCCCAGGTTTTCTATGAGCTTGTCCCCTTGGCGTCTTGTAAATTCGGTGTGGTAGTCCTCTACATTCTGTGATCCAGCTGCCCGATAGTCTGCTGATTCATTACCAATTGCTTGAATCTTTACTGCCAACTCCTGCAATTTCAGAGCCATTGTTTCCTCATTTTCTTCCCTGCTAATTGTTATGTTTTTTACATCGGTTGGCTTTGGCCTTTCCGTATCGTGGTTTTCATGAAGCTCTACTTTGGTTTTCAAGGGGTCCTTTGGAGTCCTTTCTGCGAACTTAGGTTTTTCTTCTAGGAAGTCTTTCAAATACTCTTCTTCTAGATCATATTTCTCGTGCTCTTCTTCATGGCTTTCCTTGGACCTTCGTACATGACAACCTCTTTGATCCTGTTCTTTTGAGAGGTTTTCTGAAGACTCCAATGGTAGGCATTTCTTAGGCTTCTCTTCTCCATGTCTCTCAGATTTACTTCGTTTCCTTTTTCTTTTGGACCCTACTCATCAAATTCATTAAAAAAAAGAAAAAGAAAAAGAAATCATCAGTTGAAATTTTATAAACAGTAAAGGGACAAGCACATACAAGTTTGTTGGCAATGTTCTGATAAGAACTGGTTTTCTTTAAGGAAAAGGAAATGTGGAGATTAACTCCTTACAGCAGACGACAGCCTCTCTTGTTCCTCCAAAAAGGGTAGCAAACAAGACCATAAAAGGAAAGAAAAGACGAATAAGAGCTTGTTTGGATATACTTTTGTAGGGAATAAAATACCTTTTATTGGCATAAGAATGAAAATGTAAAGTAACTAGCGGGTTTGAATGTGTAAAAGCCTTTTTTCAAACTTATTTTTGAAACTCCAAAAGACTTTTTGGGAGAAATATAATTGAAATTACTTTTCATTCTAGAAAAAAAGGCCCTTTGAAAGGAAACTTTACTATTATTCTCACATCAATAATCAATAATAATTTTATTTTATCCTATCCAAACAAAAATTCTTTTAAACTTATTTTTGACATACTCAAACTAATCGCAAATCAATTCTTTTACAAGTAACTCTTTTAAAAGTAATTCCTTTAAAAGACCTTGTTTCAAAAGTAATTCTCTCAAAAGTTAAACCAAACATTCCCTAAGATTATGATAATAAGCTATTTTGAATGCAAAATCCCAAACCCCAGACAATTAGTAGACCACCAACTACATTCCTACTTACTAATGTATGATGAGTAGACACCAAACACTAAAAGCATGTTTTTTCGTAATATATTAGTACAGGAAAGGGCACAAGTCTATTCATTTAATTACCTAGAGACCCCAGAACTATATTGTTATTCAGTGACTCCAGAGTCTCTCCACGTTAGGAGCTCTGAACAGCATCCTCAAATCTAAAATTGAAAATATACAGCTTATGGGTTTACATTTTATTTGTTCTCTCTTCTTCTTTTTTTTATATAAAAAAAAACAAGGGAGAATCTAAACTTTTTATAATTAAGAATTATGGTAACTTTTTCTTTTCATGAATTTTTAGTCATTAATGAAGGCCTGTATTGAACCAAAGTCTCCAGAAGCCCTATGCCCTTCTTCCACCAATGTAAACACTACTCTTATGTATCCCCAACGGATTAAGCATTAATAATAGGCTTCCATTGTTATCAAATCACCAAAGTTATGTGCCCTTATTATTGTAGTATAACTCAGTGTTATCAGCCAAGCTGCACAGATACACATAACTTGGATAATGGAAATTCCATAGTTCACTGCTCAATGTTTCAATGTGTTGAGTAAGACCACTTCATTAATCACCATGATAATGACAGTAGCTAACATATTTGTAACAATGTGTATCAAAACAAGAACAGGAACAAATTTGGCATAAAATAGAAAGATATGATTAAGAGGCCACCTTCATACAATTAATCAAATGAATACAAAGCTTTTAAGCCTAATCAATGATGAAAAGATAATTAAAAAATATAAATACCTTTTTCTATATTGTCAACTGAATATTGTTCATTATTTGTCTCTACAAAGGATTTCAATATGATCTATAATGATAAATGTCAAACAAGAATTATGCTTTTTACTCATCTACTTATCTACTTATCTTGAGCCATACTTCTCCAGTTCTACTGTTCACGGTGCATTACTATCAATTATCAAATGGTCCTATGCAGAAAGGCCTCATGAAGTAAGAAGTTTCTCGGTGAGGGATTCATTATAATTTATAAATAAGAAAAATTCATATATGCATACTAATTCTCTCAAAGTAACTAGGACTGCAGTTTTTACTACCACAGAAAACAAAACCCAAAACAATTACAGTTTAATGAATAATTACTATACAATAATCATCTATACATGATGAAGGAAAGCATGTAAGCCTAGAATCTGCGAGCTCTTTTTATAGTTGTCCTGAAGTCTAGAAGAGAACAAAATGTCAAATGATGTATTGCCGTGCAACCTAGTTGCTACGAATTATGCTGCCATCATGAAAATGTTAGCTGATAATAATAGTTCTTGTTAATGAGTTGACCAATGAGTCATGACCAATGGTTGGCACACAAGATTATGTGCATACAATCAGAGTTACTCATTCCAAAACAAGCAAGAGAAGCTTTTTACTTAGTAACTCGGTGTCTGTCATTAAAGTTGTATCCGTGGTTTTTATTTGCAATCCACGACCACAATTGCGGCTGTAATATTATGGATTTTGCTGTCTATGCAATGGCATTGAAACTGCAATAACTACACATCAGCTGTAGTTTCCTGCAATTGCTTACTATTTCTGTAAATCGCAATTGCAAGCATAACCCTAACCACAATTTTGAAATAACAGGTGTATCATTTCAGGTTCGTGGGTCTTTACCATCTCCCACTGTAACTGCATTTTAATGCTACCTTTTCTTACACATTTAATGGTATAGATAAAGAAAGAATCTCATACTGTGGTGGCAACTATGAATATCTCTAGGACCATCTATTTATTAAAAGAAAAAAAAAAAACCATTTGAAAAATGCTAGATAATTAGAATTTTTGTCAATAATTGATTTGATGTGACATGCTTATCGATTTTTATCTGAGTCATACTCCTTTATTTCATAATCCTATCAACACTGTCCTTGTTTTATGTCGTGAAATTCTAGCTTCTTTTCTATTTTTATTTATTTATTTTTTTTGACCGTGTAAGATTGCTCAAACCATTTACTGAAACTCAAAAATTGAACAGCAACACAGCAAAAACGAAGCGTACCAATCACGACAGTAAAATCGAGCACTTCATTCCCAGGTTCGGGATCGCTTTCGACCTCAACCTCGCCCCGTTCCTCTCTCGCCTTAACGACTCCATCAATCGCCCTGAACAACTCGGGGTCAAAGCTCTCGGGCAACCCGAGCTTCCTAACCCTCTCCCCTTTCAACTTCCAATACGAACCGCGAGCATTCTTCTTGGACTCCCAGGCCCTAATCTTCTCGTACTCGGACAGCAACGAGTCCCACTTCCTCCGACACTGGCCCATGTTCCGGCCCACGTCGAGTGCCGCGCAGTTCCCGGCTATTATGTTCCACTGCTGGTACGAGGATAAGGCGGTGGAGCAATCGGCTTCGACGGCCGCGATCTCGTTGACGAGGATCAGCGATTCCGTTACCGTCCAATCGGGTGCGGCTTGGGACCGCGTGCGTCGAGCGCCGGAGACCGAGTTGGTGTCGTCGTTGTTGTTGGTCTCCTTCATGTTGATGTCCAAGAATTTGTTTCGGTCCTGGAAGGAAGAAAGAGCTAATAATAAGGCTTAAGCTTTTGATGGTTCAGTGGGTTCCCTTCGTATCTGTGTAACTCCGTTGTTGCGGGTTTGCAATAGCCATGTCCAAAACCCTCGGTCCAATTCTGGCTAAAACGGCACCGTATTATTGAACTTGTTTTCATAGTAATAATAGTACTATATTAACCCATTCAGCAATATCCAGATTGATAATAGAAAAATATTAATATAAACTTAAATTTATGCTGAATTGATAATATATTAATAATAACTTATATATTTATAATTGTGAATTATGTATTGAATGGTTGATATATAATCATGTGTAAGGTTTATAATAAATCCAAGACTATACTATTACTAGTGTATTTATGTGTAATTTGCATGGGTGATTATTCGTTTAAAATGTTAAATATATAAATATTACAAAAATATTTGCATATGAATATATATTGATTAATATATTTTGTGTTATGAATTTGTTTAAAATAGATTATTTGAAATTTAATATTAGAGACAAATTATTGAAGTGATATATATTGATTAAAGTATAATTTTTTATATTTGTATCACCTAAATAATATATATTTAGTATTATCTGTTGGAGGAATTAATATTTGTTAGAAAACCAATCGATGGTTTTTTTTTTCGCCATTAAAATTTCTTGGGTTATTTAACGATCTTATAAATTCTAATCTATTAGTAAGTTTTAAAAACAAAAACTTGTAAAACTCTTCATCTCCTGTTTAAATATATAAATATAAATACATAATATAGATATGCAATTTGAGTGTTATAAGATTACAATATTCAATTAACAGTAATTTAAATCATTAATTAAAAATTAAATTAATATAACTTAATAGTGTGCTATCAGCATTAGAGTTCAAATATTTAATTTTAAATTTGGTTTTAATAATTAATAATTATAATATATATTGATATTATCTATATAGTTTATATTTGTATCATACATATGATATATGTTTAGTATCAGTTCAAAGTGCAATTTTTATATTTGTATCACTAACGCAATATATATTTAGTTTCACCTATTCAATATATCAATATAACTTTGTATCATTTGTATAATATATATTTAGTATCATCTCAAAGTGTAACTTTTATATTTGCATCACCACTGCAATATATGCTTAGTATCATCTATTTGAGATATCAATATAATAATTAATTAATAATAATTTAAATCACCAATTAAAAGGCTAAATTGATATAACTTAACACTATGTTATAAGTTTTAGAATTCAAATATTAATTTTAAATTTGGTTTTAGCTGATAATAATTATAATATATATTAATAATTATTCGTACAATTTATATGTTTGCATTATATGTGTAATATATGTTTAATATCACCTTAAAATGTAATTTTTATATTTGTATTATGCATGCAATAGATATTTATGAAAAGCTTTTATTTAAGTACCATTCACAATAAAAAATTGTGAGTAATTCTTAAATAAATATAAACAATTTAATTAATTTAATAAGACAAAATTTGTGTTAAAAATTAATTGAATGATAAAAAAATAATCTTATTACCTAAACATGTTTTTATTAAGAAAAATTATTGATATGTTGCACACACTGTGGCAATATTTAAAGACAGAATACTTTCTATATATTTTGAATTTTGAATTTATAATAATTGAATATATAAAACAGAATAAAGACTATACATGCGATATAGTTTCTTTGCAATTTATTGTATAACAGAATTAAAAAAAATGAAAATTCAAGATGCTAAAACTTCATTGCTAGTGATTCTAATTATTATGTAATTATTAACTATATGTGAATTTTATGTTGAAGAATTTTAAAACTTAATTCATTTTATATAAATATCTAAACAACTAAATATAAAACAAATAAAATAAGAAAAGCATATTGTTCTAATTGTTAAACTAAATTTTGATTCATTGAATAGATGGAACAGGGATGAAAAAGCTTATTCAAGAAGCATCATTTCATTTTTAAAAGCAATTTTTATATTTGCATCATTTATGTAATATATATTTGTGAAAAGCCTTTATTTAAGCATAACTCCCAATAAAAAATTGTGTGAGTAATTATTAAATAAATATAAACAATTTAATTAATTTAGTAAGACAAAATTTGTGTTATAAATTAATTGAATGATAAAAAATTAGAGTTTAATTAGTATGTATTGACAGTGTAAAATAGTTTTACACTATCAACCAATAGATATAGGAGAAAGTAAGAAATCATGATGGGTCCCTCATTATAATGGGTAGTTATTTATATGAGTTGGCACTTTTTATTATTTCTATTAGTTGACAGTATAAAATTGTTTTACACTGTCAATGTAGTTAAATTAAATTCAAAAAATTAATCTTATTATCCAAAAATATTTTTATTAAGAAAAATTATTGATATGTTGCACACATGTGACAATATTTAAAGAGAGGATACTTTCTATATATTTTGAATTTTGAATTCATAATAATTAAATATATTAAACAAAATTTCTTTGCAATTAATTGTAGAGCAAAATTAAAAAAAAATTCAAAATACTAAACTTCATTGCTAATTATTCTAATCATTATGTAATTATTAACTATGAATTTTACATTGAAGAATTTTAAAATTGAATTCATTTTATATAAATATTTAAACAACTCAATATAAAAAAAAAATTAAGAGCATATTGTTATGAGTATTGAACTAAATTATGATTGATTGAATAGATGGAAAAGAGATGAAAAAGCTTATTCAAGAAGCATCCTTTCATTTTTTTTAAAAGCTTCTCATGTAAGCATAGGTAGTGGAGAAGTAAAGAGTTAGTGGGATAAACAGTAAATATATCATTTAACGAAAAAATAAAAAGACAACTAAATTATGATTTCTTGAAATGGGTTGTTGAAAAATTAGGATACCATATAAGCATTTCTCTTTTTTTTTTTTGGTGTACATTAGTAAAGAAACAAAAAAACTAATTATGAAGGAAATACGTCTCCATGTGATCAGCTAGAAGTAAAGGCCAAAGAGCATTAGCGAGTCTTCTAAAATCCTAACAGCAAGACTCTAATCCGATGAACTAGTTTTAGCAAGAAAATCCACACAACTATTAGCCTTTCTCAGCACATGAGATACTAAGATTTCCCAATCTCTATTAAGGTACTCTTTAATATCTGCAAGGATCACGTGATGAAGATGATGCACATCAACAGTTCCTCGGACAAGTCGAACTACTTCCATCGAGTTAGTTTTGGAAAGCACATGTCTAAAGCCATACGACCAAGCCAAGTGCAGACCATGACAAGGAGCCATTAACTCAGCCCCCAAGTTGCTAGCAATACCCAGAGAACCTTGGAAGCCCACAATCCATTGCCCTTGATCACCCTTGATGACTCCACCTTAACCAAATGTACTTGGGTTTTCCTTAGAGCTACTTCATAAAACCTTGCTAAGGCCATAACCAACTAACCCAACATTCTAATTTCTAACTGTCATCCTGATTCTTATCACATAGCAATATATCAGCCTCATCAACAATTCTATGGCAAACCACTTCAAATGACAATAAACCGTTATAAAAAACCCAAGCATTGCTTTGATGCTAGACCTACCAGAAAATGGAACAAAAAAGAGTAACATTTGGGTATTTTGGAGGGTAACTAGCCAAAGCCTCATGTCATTAATCATGAAGAAATCTGTGAAACAACAAAAAAATCCCAAAGCTTTCTAGCATGAACACAATCCTAAAAATAGTGTAAGATGGTTTCCTCATGATCGTGATAACTATCACAGCGAGGATTTGCACTGAAACCTCTATGATGGCATAAGGAGTTGTAGAAACAGCATCATGGAGGGCCAACCAAACTAAGAACTTGCACTTCTCCATTGTAGGCAGGTGCCAAACTCAATTCCAACCTTGATATAAAGACATAGAAAACATCCTTCTATATATCCACCAGTAACCTAAGGAGGCAGTATAATTGCTAAAGGAATCATGCAACCAAGCCCAATAATCCTCCAAGGCTGGATGAAGCCAAATTCTAAAATTCTGAACACGTTGACAGACATCATCATCCAATTGATTAGAAATGCCCTCTAACCTCCAACTCCCCACAACCCACCCATCCTTAATTATCATATCTAAACATGAAATATGCATATATGGAATAGTGTTACAAAGGGGACCCCCAAGAAGCCAAGAATCAAACCAAAAGGACACATCTCCCCACCGCAATTTTAGGTGAAAGCCATCCTTCACAATATGGCCAACCTTGACAATAGTTTTCCAAATAATAAAAGCACTGGAACATCTAGAAGCATTTGGCCAAAAACCATCAAAATGGTATCTTTCACGAAGCACTTGAATCCATAACTTATGAGAGGGAGCCAACATGGCCCAAACAAGTTTACCGAAAAATGCAGCATTTGATATACGAGCTTGTTTAATTCCAAGACCACCCTAACATCGATGCATTGACATTGTGTTCCAATTTATTAGATTTAAACCTTTCTTACCATCAACTCTACTCCAGATAAAATTACAGACTAGGTGATCAAGTTCATTGCAAATAGATTGTGGTAACCACCAAGTTTGTATGACATAGGAGTGTGTGGAAGTGACCACTGCCTTGGCAAGAGTGACCCTGCTAGCCTTGTTAAGAAGCTTACCACGCGAAGCATTCAATTTGGACTTCACTTTATCTAGCAAAGTATTAAAATGCCCTATCTTGACTCTTCCTTGAATAAGATTGAAGCCCAAATAACAGCCCAAAAATCTGAAGCGAATGCTAAAAATAGACTCCAAAAGGTCCCTTTTAGTTTGAGGGACTGATTTGGAAGCCAAAGCTTTAGACTTATCTACATTCATCTTCAACCTAGAAGCCTCAGCAAACTCATTCAAGGCTTGCATAATAATAGACATATAGGAATAGGAGAATGTCATCAGAAAAGAATAAATATGAAATTCCTAAGCAACCCTTTGATATGGAAATAGGTTTCTAGTAGCCAGTTCCACTTACTTCAAACTTAGAAAAGACAAATTCTCCATGCATAACACAAATAGATAAGGTGAGAGAGGATCCCTCTACTGAAGACCTCTCGTAGGAGTAAAACTATCCAACCTGAGACCATTCCAAACCAAGAATAAATAAGCTAACGAAACACACAACATGATCAAATTAATCACCAAATCAGGAACCCCAAACTCAACTAGAGTTTGCTTTAGAAAACCCCAATCAACATTGTCGTAGGCTTTATGTAAGTCAATCTTTAGTATCATCTCCCCTTCTTTTTTTTGGACTTATGCATGTAATGAAGAATCTCTTAAGCAATGATGGCATTATCACAAGTGCCTCTACCGAGAAGAAAGTTGGATTGTAAAGGACCCACTAAATCAAAAAGAAAGGGTGAATTCTATTTACCAACATTTTTTACACAAGCTTGTAAATTACATTGCATAGACTAATAGGCCGAAATTGATAGAACTGAGAAGGGTTCTCAACTTTGGGTATCAATACTAGCAAAGTGTCCAAAATTCTCTTGCCTACCATACTTATTTTGAAAGCATTTCTAACCAGAAGCCATATATCATCCCCTAAAACGCTCTAATATCTCTTGAAGTAAAAAGGTTGAAAGCCATCTAGGCCCTAGGCTTTAAATGCTTTCATAAAATGCAAAGTATTCCAAACCTTATCCTCAAACATAGGTTGCAAAAGAGCCTCACAAGCACTAGAAATTAGGAGGCCGAAGGGGTCACCTCAAGCTGCATACACTGATGAAGGTGTTGGCCTATAAAAGATCCTTTGAAGAATTTATTAGCTTTATTCTTCAAAATGTCTGCATCTATGCACCAAACATTCCCATCAATATGCATCCCTTCCACTTTGTTTCATCTCCATTTAATAATCATCTGAGCATGAAAAAATAGCAGTATTTCTATCTCTTAACTTATGCCATTGCTCTCTAGACTTTTGAAACTAGAGATCTCCTCCTGCTTCAAAACCAAACTATACTCCCTCTAAAGGTTCTTCTCAAGATGAACAAGACTAAAAGAATAAAAAACCTTCAACTATTTTTGAACCCCTGCAATATGAATTTCTAATAATCTCTTCCTTCAAAAAATATCATCAAAAATTTCTCTATTAAAACCCAGAGAATCCTCTCTAACCTTAGATAGTTTATTTGCAACCTCAACATGATTCTTGTTTCCAAGCATTCAAAACAACCTAATGGTTATTCTCAAGACAAGACCAAGCTGCCTCAAAATGAAAAGGTCAAGGCCCTCAAACCTAAGAATAATCCCCACAATGAACCAACAAAGGATGATGTTTAGAATAGTGCTGAGGTAAGATTTTTACAACTTCCTTTGGGAACTTCAAATGCCAATCAACATCAGAAACGACCCTGTCTAATCTTTTGGATATAGGTTGCTAACCATAAGCACTTCTATGCCAAGAAAAAGGACTATGTATTGAACCCAAATCCAGGAGCTGGCAGTGATCGAGACAATTAGCAAACAATTTTGCTCTACAAGGTAAAAACTCCTTACCTTTCACTTCAAAAGAAGCAATCACCTCATTAAAATCTCCTAAAACCAGCCAAAAGTCTTTCACTCTATGTCACATATCCTGAAGATGGCTCCAAAGTAACTAACGAGTAGTAGCAATTGGGCTTGCATAAATAACCATACAAACCCAACAACTCCCATCGTAAGTCACCGAGAAAGTAACCACTTAATGCATGCTACCAACAGAGCAAAGGAGCATTTTGGATTGTTAGCTAAGACCCACACCCCCCCCCACAAAACCAGAAGGTTCCTCGATACCAAAAACAAAATAACCCAAAATTTGCCAAAATAATTGCACAGTTTGAAATGAAGTGTGAATCTCTAGCATAAACATTATAGAAGGAGAATATTTTTGCACAAATTCGCACCTGCTACTTTCCCCTAACATTTGCTGCCCCTCTTACATTCCACACAAAATAGAAAAATTTGTAGCTTCCATCATAAAACACATTGGGATAAGAAGTAGTATCACCTCATAAAAACTACGTTGTGACATTCTCCTCCTTAACGATAATAAGAAAAGTCAACTCCAATAAGCCCTTTATTTGTTTCTTCTCCTTAGGTGGGACCAGTAATAACATAAACTTCCCCATCTGTAATAATACTTCATGAGCATTCTATAATCTTCTTTGCAGCCTCACATTGTATCCTTGTTTTCGAGGTTGGGGATGACTCAAGAGTAATAACTCGAGCTCGCTTATTCTTCCCCTTAGATGGAGTTATTTTACGAATAACACAAACCAAAGGGGCCTTGCTTGGGCATGATGCGCCCATCCTAGATCACCTTCTCAACTTTCCCTGTACCAAATGCCATGGATCTCTTTGGTTCTTCCTCCTTCTTTGATGCATTATGTAACAGCCTTTATTATATAAGCTATGCTCGAGTCATGGAGTTATATTAAAATGTTGTTACTGTGCTAAGAAAAACTTTAAAATATGGAAATATAAAGTATGGACCTTTAACTACACACTTTATTACTGACTAATAGTTCATAAACTTCATCGTCTCTGATACACAGAGGATAAAATAATTACAATTTAAAAGTAATTATGACTAACATAATGCACAGAACTTGCTTTTGACTGGTCACTAGCTAGCTTTAATAGTCTCTTGGTCTGGTTTGCATCCGAGTCTTGCTCAGAAAATGTCCCAGTACTCTGCCTCGCACTTGATTTCCAGCTTAGGTGCTGGAATATTTACGGAAAAGAAAAACATACAAGCAGGCAGTGAGAACTTCTTAGTAGGTAAACTCGAACTATTACTCATATAATGCCATCATAAACATTCCAACTACTTCGATTTCTTATAAAAATGTGAGCACATATATGCAAGTAGTGGTTCAATTTTAAGTTGAAAACATATTTCTCGAAATGGGTTATATTTTAACAACCACTTGGCATATTATATGACAGACATAGAAACACGAATAGTATAATATACTTCAGTAAGAATCATAATAACATCATGACATAATGAGATAATTGGAAATGTACATATAGATGCTTGTACTTGATTGTATCCAAGTGCACTTGACTTAATTCATCTCGTTCTTTAACTTGCAACTTAACCTTGCTCTTTTGTACTTGGTACCCTGAAGGTGAATGGCCTCTCTCACCCCTGGGTAATAGCTTACTTTTCAGGTCCGAGCTCGTACCTACACATGAGTGACGGATTTACTTTCCCCGACCCTCACACCGGTCTATTTCCCTTAAATCTGGTCGAGAGCTGGCCCAAGTCTTAGACAGTACCGCTCTGGCCCACGCTAGTTGGGTCTGTGCCATGCCTCACTGATAGCTAGGTACGTCCATCTTGCACGTTCTGATTATCTTTTCCTTTCCAGATCTTATCATGCATATGGATGCTTTGTGTATTTATGGATATGTCTCACACCTTACTCCTCATATCATATTCTAATTATGCTGGCATGCATGATGTACATGAACATGGCATATAAATGTAACCATATTCAAAGCATAATCACCCATAGTATAAGTTCTCATAACTTCATATCATACTTAAATCATTCTTACATATATGAATCTTATGAGCATAGCTTATAAATGTTTATAACATCCATATAATTCACCTATTCCTGCTGGAATTTTGGCAGCATAACGAATCGAGTCCGCTTCCCTGTGAATAGTGCCAGACTACCAGTAAAATCATTCAAACATGCAAATCAATATGGAACAGTAATTATATATTCACAATATCATTCATCAAATTCAATACAAACATCAATAGAGTTTTCTGCTTCCTTCACCCTATTCTGCCTGAATTTTTGTATAATCCACCTTTAGTCCAATTCAACTCATTTAAACTTGAATTTTGGATATGTCATAGCTCTATGTGTTAGTTTCCAACCTTTTTAGTTCCATCTCATTTTCATAAATGTAGCTCAAGATATTTAAATTTTGCCTCAACCTATTCAGTCACTAGCCAGAATTATACTCTTGGAAGTAAAAATTCACTAAAAACAGGAATCTAAGTGAAACCATACAAAACCTATACCAAATTAAAGATAAAAGGATAAGCTTTTACTTCCAAGAAGTTGAACATTATTTGCATAAGCAAAACGCAAGTTATAAGTCCTGCACGTTGACCTTTCTGGATGGCCCTGTCTGAGCCTAGTTTAGACTTAAGGAAATTTCATTGAATTACTGAGAATGATTAGGAATGAATCTGATTTTGAAATTTTTATAGGATGTTCCCCTACATGTTAGCTTTCTAACAAGACTTGTTTCACTCAATTTGAAGGTGTGTGGGGTGAGTTACACCCCTCCCAACACGTACTACTCAGAAGGAAACCCAGATTTTTAGGTTAAAATTTAAAAATTCATAACTCACTCAATACTAATCCAATGATCTTATAGTTTATATGCATGGAAAGCTCTGAGTGTCTAGTTTCAATAAAATTAGTTTCATTTTGTTTTAATGGCTGTAGGCGGGGCCGTACACTCTACCATATAGACTGCCATAGGTTCTCCTAGGTTTTCAGATTTTGGTTTGCTCTCTATCTTATGTTCCATGCAAGATTCAATCTCAATCCCTCCAAATACTTAATAAACCAGCCATAAATCATCGCACACATCAAGTATGTCGTCAAAGAAGTAAAGAGAGTTGAACTCTTATATAGCTTCAATCCATGAAAATAAGAAGCAGAAAATAGAAATCCTACCTCTAGATTGTTGTAGATGTTAACTAGGTACAAGTTCTTGGTGTGGAAGAGGGATGGAGCTTAAAGGTAGAAGTAAGGTGAAGTGAGGAAGGAGAAGAATGAAGAAAGAATAGAGAAGAGGCAGCTGCTAATAGGGTCAAAAATATTTAGGGAGGAAAGTGGAAGTTAGTTAAATTTTATAGTGTTTGAGTCATGGTGTGGTTGGCGACTTAGGTGGTGGAGACTTGGCCATTCCTCGCCTATCTAGTGGCTTAAGATGGCACCATCCTAAGGGAGTAAAGTGGATGAGTTCTCAGCCATTGGATCTAGGGTTTGGAATGTTGAATTTGCCTAGTTTAGTTCTGATGTTTTTAGCTCCGAGTTCAAGCAGAACAAGCAATATCATGTTTCTGAGCTCCATGTTGATCGCTGAGTTCAATCGGAATGGACACGAGTTCCGATCTCCAAAGTGATCTCCAATTTTAAATAAAATAGACATGAGTTCCGACTTTAAGCAGAAATTAGTGATAGTTCTAAGAGATGGTGCGTTAATATTGTTATGCGACATGTATAAATACTAGATCAAGTTTAGTTAATATCGGAACTCGGAACTTAGCAAATAGCGAACTAGATCGGGTATACTTAACGTTGAACTCGGAACTTAGTGAATAGAAAACTAGATTGGTAAAAATAATGTCGAAACTTGGAACTTAGGAAACACATTCATAAAAGTCTTGGAAGACCAATTGTGGATTAATGTCGGAGATCGAAATCACAAGCACATAAAACACTTTGAAATCGAAAGTCAAGGACAAGAATAATATAAAACCTAAAATACTTAAACCCAGAAGTCGAGGATCTTCAACATAAACTTGGAAGTTGGTACCAGAATATGAAACCTTATACCCGAATCTCGGAAATCAAGAACTAGGACGCTTTAAAACTCTTATACACATAATTCCAAAACTCGGTATCTCATTAAATATATAACCTCGAAACTCGGTTGAGAATCAATCTCGGAGATCAAACATAAACCCGGATGTCGGGAATCAAAACATTAACCTTATATACATAACCCTGGAAGTTGGAATCTTATATAATCTCGGAACTCGATCAAATTCAATCTCGGAAGTCGGCCCTAAGCTCAAACTCGGGAACATCTATAGAAGTTAAAAACTTGAAAGATAGATTAAGACTTAAGATTTTAAACTTGCAAATAGAATGGAAATGAGTTCCAATTTTTTAGGCAAAATGGAAAATAATTTAGCACCAGAAAAATTGGGGATGTTACACATTAAGGTTTATTAGCAACTCACATGGTGTAGTCATGTGGTTTTTAGTGCTCATGTGACTTGCATGCAAGGTCAAATTCTCATGTCGGGATTCATGTTGATCCTGATTGATAATCTTTACAATTGGCTCCTCATTCTTTCCTTTATTGATATCCTAAGACTTCCGCCTTGTAACTGTCACCTATCCATCCTCCTTTTGATTTATAATCTGCTGATTGCTTGAATTCAAATTTTTTTAAATATTCCCTTTATTGACACCGAAAGATCTGCCTTTCCCATTTGGCTTTTCCAACTACATACCTATGGTTGATGTCGCTGGAACATGCTCATCCATTGCCATCTTCTTTGGCTACAACTCATCCTCCTAACCAAGCTACTTAGGGCATCAGCGTGTCACATGACCAAACCAACTACAATTTCCACAAATAAGGTGTAAATTCTCATAATCAACTCTATGTCAGTGGTCTTGAACCCAAACATTTTGAATCACTAGCTTGGCCAAATCCACTTGCATGCACACACTTGCAAACTTGCCATTCTCCATCTCCCTGGTAGCAAGGTCCACCTTAATCGGCCGTCTAATGGTACCCATTAGAGTTTTGATTGCATTCTTCTCACAATAGATCATGCAAGCCCCTTCATATGTAACCAAACCATAATTTTACTAAAGCACTCACCATTGGGATTAATGGAGACCACCTTTTATAGTTAAATAATAGTCATATAACATCCATGGTCACCCACTTATTACCTTATCTTTATCAATTGCCTCATCAAATTTCACCATAAAATAACCTTTACCAGTACTCATCACATCATACCCTCTTCTAAGCTGCCACTAAGCTCTCAACTTCTCCTTTAACACATGATAGGCCACTTGTTTCCTAAGTAGCTTGATGATAAGGACATCTTTCCAAGGTGCTACTAATGACTTCATAATCATTAGATCGAAGGTAACTCTAGGAGCCATCCTCTCTCTATTCTCCCAATCTAGGGTAGCTAGCTTCAGTTGCAAAGATCTCTAAAGACTCATTGTGGTAGAGTCCTCAAACCATCCAAGACCTTGTCTCTCAAGGTAACAGGTTTCTTCATTTCAGACTCAACAAGTTGATCCTTGATATCTTTCTCCCCCACTTTTTTCACTTCGACCCTCTTACCTCTATTCGTCATAGAAGCCTTGCTTGTGTTACCACGATCATTAGCTGCCTTATCTACTTCTCTTTCCTCCATCTCTCCCTATCTCTTTCTATCCTAGTTTTTTAATTATGCTATAAGCATTTGATAATATATACAAACATAAACTCATTATCTTTTGTCGTTTACAAATCACATTACTTAAGTTTCCATATGAACATAAACAAGTTAAGTCAAATAGATAACTTCAGCATATTCATAATATAAATGAAACATAACCATGAATGACCTAAACCCAAGCCCTACCTGTGATTTATGGAGCATTCTAATTGTAACACTTTTTGAAACCAAAATGCAAATCTTGTTAAGTCCAAGTTGCCTAGCACAAGCATAGGGTCCATCGAGATAACAGGAACTCTATGAAGCTGCAGGAATAGAGCCAAGCTCAACACTGGTATCTAAAACATGGAAGGAAAAAGGGTGAGTCAAACCGACCTAATCAAGGATAGCATAACTGTAATAACATGCCACAAAATCAGCAAACACATGTAAATGTACAAGTGTGTGTGTGTGTGTGTATAATTACAAAAAACTGCTCAAACATATTCACTCATAGTTTAGCTTCCATCAATCAGAACATCCATCAACAATATCACATCTAAGTGTTATATCTTGCTGTCCCTAGTTTGACAACATGCAAATGCATTTGAGCGTTACGGAGCTTTGTTCCCAGTATGTAGACCTACACATGCCTAGGTGTTACATATCGCCATCCACGGGATGCGATCCTTCTAACATGACTGGGTGTTATATACCACCATCCTTAGCATACAAACAAATGCTAGTAACTAAGAGACATAAATATTCGCATTCCAGTCAATCATACTGTTCAAATCACTCAACATATTCTTCCAATGATATCAATTCAATATCATGGACATAAAGGCTCATTCCAATCATGAGTTTATGTGTAGCAGTGCATCATATTAACAAACCATCCAATCCATAATAGTTTATACATTCATATACAATACAAGAATGCAATATACACAAATAATGCTATCATAGTTATACTATCCACTCACAGTACTCCAAAAGGTGACAAAGTAACTCTTCAAAGCCTTGAAGCCAATGGATTGTCCCTAAGAAAGATCAAACACCATAAACATGATGTTTTAACTAGACATTAGCCATTAAACTAAAAGATTAACATAAACTATTATCAAACATCAAAACCCCTAATTGTCAACTCTAGATCTCGAAATCAACTGATGCCATTTTATGAAGGAATAAGAATTAGATTATGACATAGAAGAAATCTTAAGCTCATAGTTTACCTTGGTTGCTAAAAAAAGGGCAAAATCATAGTAGGAAGAGTAGGTCTTCCTTCAAGCTCCCTTCTCTTGATCTGACAAAGTTTGAGTGATAAGCTCAAGTATGGTTTTCCTGCGCTCGAGCGTGCAATGCTTAACATTAATGAGGGCTACTTTGTTTCAAATGGCTGAGCCCGAGCATGAGTGCTTATGCTCGAGCATTCGATGCTTTTCAAGAAAGGGATTTCTCTGTTTCAAGGGAGCGCTCAAGCCTGCTAGTAGCACTCGAGCATGGTGCCTTGATTATGAAATTATAGCTCTTTGTCTCAAGTCTCCGCTTAAGCTTTTTGGTCATCGTCGGAGCTTGATGCCAAGATGTTGAAGTCCATCTCTTCTTCATTTGGGTATTCATAGCTTCAATTTATAGGACCAAAAATGAGTGAGAATGCTCTAGAAAACACGTAAGATTCACTAACAAGCAATTAAACATCCAACTTCCTAATATGAGACAAAAATAGTACAAGGCTTCTATGTATTATGCATGTGAGTCCTAAAAAGTATATGAAAATAGAAACAAAAATGACTCTTGTTTGAGAGTTATCAGATATCCTTTTCAACACTTGTAAGTTCCGTATAATAAGCTAGAAACCTTTTGAAAATAAGCTAGTAACTTTATAGGTAACGAGAATAAATTTGGCCAGAAAAAATTTGTCATAGAGGACTCCTTGTGATCACAGATTGATAAAGGCATAATGCCTGAACACAAAACGGAGCTACAGGTGGAAATGAATTAGAAGCATAATTTTCTTTTCTTGCATTGGGTTGATAACTTTGACCCAAAAGCTGGTAACTTGAATTCAAAAAGTTGGTAACTTGTTACTCATTACTGGTAACTTAGTAGGACTTTGGACTTCTTGATTTTGAGGACTCGTTGTGGTTATATACTGATAAAAGGAGCATACAAACAACATGGAAAAAGATTTGCAATGGCAAAGAGACCTTTTCTTGTCTTTTGGACAGTGCTCTTCACAAGCACCCCTGTGATGCACCCATGGGGCATGATGTAAGCCTAGAAGTGCATTGTCTTTTTCTCTTCACAGAGCCCTAAAAGTTAGTAACGTTTGTTCAATAAGATGGTTACTTGTCAACAAAGCTAGTAATTTTATAGGTAATGCAGTTTATCGAAGTAGCTTGGTTTCTCCAACAAATTGGTGATATTGAACTTTCTTATGTGGACTCCCAGGCATACACATTGACAAAGTAAGTCACAACAAAACATGGAAATAGAGGTTAGCTGCCTGAAAGACATCCATTTTATTTCCTGCACATGGTTGGTAATATGGTCGAAAAAGCTAGTAACCTCAGTCTAATAAGCTGATAACTTTTGCGAAAAGCTTATAACTTCTAAGGTCATTAGAGTTTTGGTTCTATTGGGCTTGTGGAATAGATTGGTACCTCCAAACAAGTTAAGTGCAAACCTGAAGTGATATAATAAGCTAGCTAAAGGGAGCCTAAACACAATATGGGGAGAGAGTTGTGAACCGTAATTAAGAAACTTGTTGCCCTGCACATGGTTGGTAACATGGCCTAAAAAGCAAATAACTTCAATTAAATAAGCTAGTAACTTGTGTGGAAAGATTGTAATTTCTTAAGTCACAAAAATTGTGAAGCATTGGGCTTGTGGAACAAATTGGTGCCACTAGACAAGAATAGTGTCGTTTTAACTCAAGGTGCTGGTAACTCTTTAGGGAAGCTAGTAACCATTTAGTCTTTGTGATTAAGAAAATCTGCATATCTTCTTAAAAAGAAGTTGATATGAGACAAATTAGGAGGACTTAGTGGCGCTTTTGATTGCTCTTCACCGCAACTGATAACTTACATTAATTTTTCTTTTATTTTGCTATTATTGCCTACTAGTAATGCAAGCCGTTTTGTTTTTTTGGTGAACAAATAATTAATCATATAACATAATAAAATTTAGCTGCTGAATATTCATGGATTGAAGAAAACATTAATCTGATGAACATTATGATAACTAATGCAACTGAAGTAACCTTTTGAACCAACATACATAACATTAGGGGGTAATTCCTCTCTATGCAACTTCAGAATTAGAAAACGTAACAAAATAAGAAAGCATATGCATTTGCTACTCTAAAACATACCTAAAATCAAAAATCTTTTTGGATTTTCATTTTTTTCCCATCCTAAAGAAATAGAATAAGAAAATGATAACTCCATTTGGTGAGTTATATTTTTAGTTAGTTTTTATTTAATTTAGGATGTAGTTGTTTAGTTTTGTTGCTACTTTGTTTTATTTTAGTTAAGTAGATTAGATTTGATGCTATTTTCATTTTATATTATTTTCTTATATTTTGGATACTTATTTTGGGCTTATGTTGATTGTCATTAGGTAGAAGCACTCAAGTTGAAATTTGGAGCCATGATAGAGCTTATCTTGAATAAAATTAAGACCTTTCAGCATTGGAAATTCGATATCTAGCTCTCTAGAAATCGGATTATGATGATTCAAGATTCTTTGAAAAGAAGAGAAGAAGATCTTCAACTTTGTTGTTGGATACTTTTTCCAGTTCTGGAGTTTTCTAGGAGAAAAAGGCGAAACAAAGATTGAAGCTTCATCTCGTTTTTGATGCTGTCAAGTCTGACCTTTCATCACTATTTCACTTATATCTTGAGCTACAGAACTCCGATTGAGGTGATTCTTCTTGCATTGGAAAGCTTACTCAAAGATATACAATTGCTATTTCTACCACTGAGGCCAAATTCCAACTATTCTGACCGCTACAGAGCTTGGAAGTGTGTAAAAATAGTTGGCATTGTCAAGCAGGCGCGCTATAGAGCGCTGCCTTGCGCTATAGCGCGATGCCGTTTGCAACAAATTGCTGGTTCAGGCCAAAATTCGAGAAAATGATCCATAGACTATAAAAGGCAACACATAAGGTCAAAAAAACAGATCCCTAGACATTTCAAAACCCTTCCCAAGATAGAAGACTTCTTCCAGAGAGATTGAAGGTGAAGATTCAAGGATTCCAGAGCTCAAGTTCAACACGGAGAGATCCACATTCTTCCAAATCTTTGTCTCTAGCCAGAATTCTCCATGGCTTTTGTTTCTTCTATCTTCTCATCTTCATACTCTTTGATTGTTTTCTTTTCTTCAGTTATGAACTAGTTTTCTTTTGCTAAGGCGTTAATAGACCCTTTTCGTATGGCAAGTTTACTCATGGATTAATGTTAATCTTGTTTTCTATCTCTATTGCTTAGTGTTTTTGTTTGTTCTTATTGCTTTTAATTGCTTGATCACCAATTAATTGATTTGGAGATTTACAATAACTCGAGAGAGGGTTTGTGAATAGAGCCTCTTAACATAAACACCGTGAGCTGAGCGAAAAATAGAGATAAACAAACACGGTTCATGTGGTCAACATAGGAACCCATAGAGCTTCAACCTTTTCCTAGATTAGTTTGTGCTAAGAGATTAGGCAATCAGTTTAGGATAAAGAGTATTGTTTGACCTCGAGAGAGGCTAGGAATAAACTAAAGGGAACCAACCGTGAGTCAATTAGGATAGAAACTGATTAACAGAAATTCATAGTAAATGTGTTGCAATAGGTGAAATTAATTAGCCCTAGCATCCATCCCATTGCATTTGTTTACCCAGTTACCATCTGTTTACATTAGTAATTTTCTTATTTATTTTATTTTATTGGAATTTTAATTTCTTTATCCGTGAATTCATTCCATCCAAATAGTCATCCCTTAAACTATCCGGTATTTGATCTATCCTTGTGGGAACGATACTTTTCTCATCACTTTATTACTTGTACGATCTGGTATACTTGCTGGAGCCGCATCAAAAAAATAGCAATAAAAATCTATGTTAACAAAGGAAAAAGAAAACAAGAGCCTGCATGCTCTTCCACACCCCGAACTTAACAATTTGCATTATCCCCAATGCATTAACAATGAGGCATAGAGAGAGGGTCCTCCGAGAAAGTCCCCTAATCATCGTCTTCATCGTCCTCGGCCTCAAAATACTCTTCATACTAAGCTGGAGGCATAGGTGGGAGATGGGGTAACTGTGGCAATAGGCTTGATGTAGCTTACATCCGCATAATCACCTCAAGTGTCCTCATGTCATTAGCAACTGAGGTTAGCTGCTAGCTGCTAAGAGAAGGACCAGAACTCACGGTTAGCACGGTTATGGTCATAGTTTTGAGCCAGCATAATGTGGCGCAACTCTTCCCTCAAAACTTAGAGCTCATGGAAAATGGGCTATATGTTCTGCTGAGAGGGATTAGCAGAAGCAGCTATGTGTAACATCCTCAATTTCTTGTCGTGTTAAATTACCTCAGTACCCCTTAGTAATTAGGCACTTAATGAGAAATTACAAGATTAGGGCTTAATTAAGGGATTAACGAAGAGTTTATGAGTTAACTCGGATGAGAAAAGTCAAGAGAATACTTAATCGAGATTAGATGATCTCTAATTAAGCAAGTCAGAGCCTTTATAGCTTAATTAAGCACTAATCGCCCTTAATTAGCTTAATCGTATGATTAATTTTTGTTAATTATGATCTTGTGTGTTAATCACTAATCCTTACTTAATCATCTTAATTAAGTTGTATGAGCACTTAATCACATGATTAAATTAAAATTTAGTCAACTAGACAATAGAGTAAAAAATGATGTCATAAAAGCATAAAGTATAAGACAAGAGTGCTTTATATAAGAGTTAGTACATGCTTTGTTCCCCTATCATCTATTTTGTCCCCCTAAACCTTAATTAACACAAAATTAAGATAATATCTCCTTCCTTCCCCTTTATGTTGGATGCCACTTTCTCTGTCCCTACCTTCATCCATTTTCATTTTCACACTTTCATTCTCTCTATAAGTTTCCTACTCCTCCAACTTTTCTCTAAAATTGTCTCTACTTCTTCTTTATCTTCTTCTTCCTTTCTCCACCACCACCACTCAAAACCTCTCACTTAGCCCTTCAAGGACCTCATCTTTGGGTCTTTGGAGACAAGATCAAAATACTATAACCTCCATTTTCACAAGATCTCAAGAGCTTCTCCTTCCACCAAGCCAAACCACCACCATCATCACCAAGAGGAGCCATCATCTTCTTCTTCTCCTTCCTTGTTGTAGCACCGTTTTGATAAGGAGGTAGTGATCTTCATCTTTTTAATTTGTTTACTCAAGAAAGCTTAAAGCTTGGTTCTTTTCATGGCCAAGATCTTTAAGTGAAAACTTGAGAAGATCCTTCATGCTCTTCATGAGTAAAAGTTTCCATTTTTGTCAAAATATGTTCTTGTTGTTCTTCAAGTGTTCTTGATGTTTTTACTTTTGAAAAAATATGTTCTTGTTCTTCTTCAAATGTTCTTGATGTTTCTATTTTTGGTAAAATATGTTCATGTTCTTATTCTTGAGTGTTCTTGGTGGTATCTTGCTTAAAGTTGCACTTTTTCTTATGATGAGTTTATGATTAGAAAAGTTTCATCTTTACATATTTTTCATGATTTGATAAAACTATGAACATCCTAAAAGCTTAAAACTTTAAAAAGTTTGCTTCTTGATTCCTTAAAAATGGCGTAACTTTTAAGCTTCCATAAAGTTTTATTTTGTTTTATTTTGAAGGCAAGAATAAATGTAAAAGTCTAAGCTTTTTGGTATAATAAGCCTTTTTGAGTTAGAAAAATGATATCTTGTCACTTTATGTCTTAGAAATCAAACCTTAAAGAAAAAATCCTTCATAAAGTTTCAAACTTTAATCAAGAATGAGACCTTTAAGTCATAAAAGTGTTGTTTTGTAACATTTAATTCATTAAGTTTAGATCTTGAGCCAAAACAATGCTAAAAGGTGTTAACTTTTATAAAGATCAAGACTTTTTAACCTTAAAGTTAATGTTTCATATCAATAGTTGATAAAGTAGGAACCTTTTTAATGTAGAGACAACTTTAAGTCATAAAGTTGAGACTTTGATGGTCTTAGAATAATTAAATGAGTTAACTTTCATAAAGAACAAGATTTTTTAGTTAAAAAGCCAGTAACTTATACCATTATTTCATAAAGATCTAATCTTTAAGATAAGAGCTTAATGTTAAAGGCACTTACTTTCGTAAAGAATACAACTTTATGACTACTTTATAAGAATGATAACTTCTATAATATTTAATATAAGATCTTGTTAGGTTAGTGATAAAAGCTTGAAACTTTGTAACTTGGTTAAGTTAAAAATCACCCTTGGTGTTTAGTGAGCATGGTATTGTTGGGTTCATAATGTGGTTATGTGTTATCATGACCCAAGGATTAGAGGGATTTCAAACTCCTTGGGAACAGAAGTATGATTAAGGCCTCTGAGCATACTATGAACCTATGAATCACTAAGTGCACTATCTCAAGAAAAGGAAACAATCACTTAACTTAATTAATTTGAACAAGTGTTCCATAAGACATGAACTCAAGTAAAGAATAATTTCATATGAAAACTAAGTAACTAAAAGACCCCACACATATATCTTTACTATGTGATTCTCTCATGGATAACTATGAGAAATCATGTGATGATTCATAAGATTTTTCATAAAGATTAACACAACTATAAACCCCTTTAGGGTATGAATGTATGATGCGATTCAGCATGATGAATGACAAGTTTGATTGAGCTCTATCTCATGATTGAATAATGAGTATGTTGATATGATATAAATATGATGAACTGTTAGTTGAAAGTTGATGATTAGCATTTTTTGGAAGCTCCGGTCTTGCCGTTATGCTGCCGGATTTCCGTCAAAATTATGGACTTAGTCATATCATTGTATGTGTCTAGTCAAAGAAGAACTATGCATGTAAAGTATAATGACAAGAAATGAAAGAATGGGACATGACCCCTCGATCACTTCCGAGAAGTGAGAGACAGCGATCCACAAGGAACCTCTATGAGAGAGGTAAGAGTGACATGGAGGACCCTCCAACTTAAAGGTAACCAATATTGGCTTAGTCTGATTTGGTTAGTACTGCGTGACGACGGTCACGGAATGAGCTCATATCCAAAAGCAGTTTATTTCAAAGGAAAAGTAAAAGAATGTTAAGCGCGTGCTAAAAATGAAAGTCAAAGTAGGACCATGGTCAAGTTGATGAGTTGCATAGTCATGCATGTTATTATATTCCTTATGTGCATTATGAATGTTTATTATGTATATTAGCATGTATGCCTATATATGACACTATGGATATGATGATAATGTTAAAAGTAACCCACTTCGGGATTTATGTTTTCTGAAACTATTAAAATTAAACTGATATCTATCCACTGTTTTTATATAAAACCCGAAGTGGTTGGGATGATGACGATGACACTGTGTTTATCTAGTCGCGATCCTATTGAGAAATTTAATATTTCTCACTCCTATGTTTCTGTATCGCCTTTAGAGGATGCCGGCGTCGGGCATGGTGGTGATTTCGTTGAATTCCCAATGATGCATTGGCACTTTGACCTGGTGCTAAATGCATCTGTGATGACTGCTCAGGCAGCGATACAGGTCTACATCTTCCATAGCCGCTAGTTTCGTGCACTCGTGATGAGTCCGTTTTTCCGCCCTTATGAGCCGTTCGAGGACATCGCTATGGATGACATTACATCACTATGGATGACGTTTGCCCGCCTTTTTGTAACGCCCGAAAAATTTTAATCATTTTTAATCAAAGTGCTCGGTTTTTAGTAAATAATTGTGATTAAATAGGATTTGATTTAGTAATTACTTAAAACTACTTAAGTGTGATTTAAGATGATTAGTTATAATGAAATTAAATTAGAACCATAGGAAACTTCATAGGATTCTTCCAAAACCGGTTTACCGATTTTAGAGAAATCGATAAGATTTCGGTATTTAAGACTGTCGGAACCGGATCAATAAAAGTTATACTGTGTGAACCCTAGAATGGATGGCCAAGATTTAGCCGAGATACCCCACATGTGGCGCCACTTTCAGCCATGTAAAGTGGGAAGCCAAGCCAAATTGGAAAGCAAGATGGGATCCACCAATCGACATGAAGCTTGCTACAAAAATCTTCACCTTTTCTCTTTCCCTTCTTGTCATTCTCGGTTACCCAAAGCTGAAAAAGCTCATCTCCTTTCTGTTCTCCTTACTCTCATTTCACTCCATCTTCATCCCTTCTTCAAGTCTCATCACAAGTTACTTCCATCAAAGCCACTAAATCAACTCAAATTCAACTAGACAAGGTAGGAAATCCTGCTTCTCTTCTTATTTTCCTTAGTTTGGATTTGTGTGTGAGTCTTGCATACTTGTGTTACTGATGTTATGTAAAGTGATGATGATGAGTTATAGTTGATTATGCATGTATATTGTGATTAGACTTAGGATTGGTATGAAAGAACTTGAAGGAAGGAGAAAACTAATGAAGCTGGTAGGGTTTTTTCTCGGCAGTCCATACGGCGGAGTGTACGGCTCCGCTTACAGCCATTTAAACTTCATGAACCTATTTTTATATGAAAATAGACATCTAGGGCTTTCCATACATATATCATATAAGCCATTGGATTAGTATTAAGATAGATATGAATTTTTGAAGTTTGACCTAGGAATCTGGACCTTCATTCGGGCAGTGTGAATTTAGAAGGGTGTAACTCGCCCTATACAACTCCAAATTTAGTGAAACTAACTTTTCTAGAAACCTTACACATAGGAGAACATCCTATAAAGAAATTCCGAGTTTGTTATGATCCCATTTGTTCCCAGTGAGTCGAAAAACTTACCCCTATGTCCAAACTAGGCCAAAACATGGTAGTTTTTATATCTCAAAATATACTCATTCAAATAATATGCAACTTCCTTCAATTGAAAGCTTGTTCTGTTAGCTTTATAGAGATATAAACTTCGTATGATTCCACCCAGATTTCTATTTTTGGTGAATTTTCTCTTATAAGAGTGTAATTCAGGCTAGAGACATGTGTGAAAACTAGACTAAGTTTAATCCGTGTCGGAACTCGAGAAATGGTGAACTTAAGTTGAACTCAGAGATGTTGAACTCAGAATTCTAGCAGATGGAGAGCTAGGTCCGGTATACATTAGGTTGACCTCGGAACTTAGCAGACAGAGGACTAAGTCAGAAATATTTAAGGATGAACTCGGAAGGGTGACTTAACGTTGAACTCGGGACTTAGTATATAGCCAACCCGATCAGGTATAGTTAATGCCGGAACTCGGGAATGAGCAAATAGAAAGCTAGTCTGACAAAGTTAAAGTCGTAAATCGAAAATTAGGGAAGACGAGGTATGGTTAATGTCAGAATTCAAGAGTTTGGAAAACATCCGTAAGTCTTGGAGGGCCCATTATGGATTGAAGTCGGAAGTCAGGAATCAAGATATTGCCCCTCTCGGAACTCGAGAATAAGTCCTGAGCTCAAACTCAGGAACACCAGTAGAAGTTAAAAGCTTGCGAGATGGATTAAGGCTTAAGACCCAAAAACTTGCATCTAATGAAATTGCTATATTCTTAGTATGATTATAATGTTCTATCTTGGGTCTGCCATCTGATTAAAATTTCTTGGTTGCCTGACATTATTCATAATGAAGCAGACATGATCCGTTATGCTACCAAAATATTTGGTAGAAATGTAAGAAGGTTGTCAATATTAATGTGTTAAGAATGACTTAAGTATGATATGAAGTATAATAAGGATATTATGATAGTTTCTATTATGAATACTCATGATATGAACATATAGAATGTGAATCCCTTCACCTGGAGGCAGTTATGAGATCCCTCCTTGTGAAGGCAGTTAAAAGATATAATGAAGGTCCCATATTCCTAAGGGACGTGACATGGCGATCACGCTCCAATAGGGTATAACATAGTGATCGTACTCTGAAATATGGTATAAAGATTCCCACACCCTAAGGGATGTAACACGGCGATTACACCTGATAGAGCATAACACGGTGATTATACTCTGGGATGTGGTAGAAAGAACATATTTCCAAGGAGTGGAACATGTTGATCACACCCCGATGGAGTATGATATGGCGATCGTACTCTGGAATAAGTAATGCTGCACTTGAGGACGGCGATACGCAACGCTCAAGTGTAGGCAGATGAAGACACCCTAGGGACAGCGATACGTAACGCCTAGGTGTGTTGAATGGAAGAAAAGTAAAATTTTATATGATGGCATAAATTCAAAGGCATGTGTAGAGGTTATGCTTCCAGTACAATAATGCTATCGTATTTCAATATGATGCAATTATTATTATTATTCATAAAATAATTCATGAATTGAATTGTATAGACTCTCCCAAATGCCAAGTGTATGAGTAAAATGAACCTTGCTTCGGATAGTATGATTTCGAACTATAAAGTTAAACAGTTTACATAACATGTTCACTTTTTTTCATAGTAAAACCGAAACAAACTGGAGATGACAACAATGACAGTATGTATGACATCTAAGGAATCCTACTGAGAATTTAAAATTCTCACTCCTATTTCTGTGTTATCTCCGGATAGTTCGAGAATTTGCAAAGACGGCTGAGGTTGCTGTCAGTTAAGGTCCGCTCAGGTAACCGTAACAACTCCTGAGTATGGTACTATGACTTAAGTATAGTACTGTACGAAGGAGGACATTACACTTTTCATCCTCCGAGGTACCCCACTGACGGAGATTCTGACTTGGACATATGCCTGACACCGACAATTTCATTAGATTCCGATCCTTCAGAACCGTCTTATCCGAGATACCACATGGAGATAGACCCGTCTGAGCCTTCCTTCCCGTCTGTGATTCGCCTATCGTCCAATTCGTCTTCTTCTTCAACAGCCTCTTGTCACACTCCACCCCTGCTTCGCGGTTGCGGGTTCATTCGTACTCGTGTCGTGCTTCGTGGGCATGGCCGTGCTCGAGGAGAAGGACGTGGTGATGTTTTTTTCCGGAGGATTCGGGAACGGCTACCTCCCGCCAAATGAGTGAGGTGTTGATTTGTATGCGGAGCTGAGCATGAGAATAGCCCCTTTTTGGTTATAGTGAGGGTTATCATTTTCATTCAACACGTATGGGCAAATTGGGATTTCTTATGTATTTCCTTCTATCATATATTTCGTTAGGATATTTTGTAGGGACGACAGTAGATATCGGACCCATTATTATCTTTGTGTATGACTTCTGCTATTACTACTATTATATTAACTATGGGATGGCTATGGAATGAATGTTATGTTTATCTAAGATTGTGGTTATTCTCATTGCTTCTATTTATGTTACATGCGCTATATGAATGAGATAGCGACATTTGTATTACACGTTCACGATGCGCTCATGGCTCTCGATTTCAAAAATGGTTTATTTGTTATTGTTCAAAAAAAAGAAATACCCCTATTTTCTTTAAGAAGTAATTTCTAAAAGGCAATGTTAGTTCTACGAGCAAAAGTAATAACTAGTAATTCCACAATATCACTTAAGTATAGAATGGAACTATTAGGGTGTTGTACTGTGGGTTCAGGTTTAGGCTCTAGTGGAGGCAGAGGTGGTGCTTTAGCTTCTTGGTGCTACTTCAAGTCTTTTGGGATAGTTGGTGGTGATGGCACCCTCCGCAAGACATAATCAATGGTAGCCCTGTCTAGTATTTCTTGCAGGTAAGTAGTTTCCTCATCATTATCAACTGGAACCTTTGCCTATAATGCCATGGTAGTGGTAGTTGATGGGAAGCCTAAGCAGCAGATGAGTTGGCTATGTGCTACATGTGATGACAGAGTACCTTCCCAAGGTTGATGTCCTGACTCGTCACTAAACAACGAAGAAGGATGAAGCGATCAGGGGTGATGGAGTAAATATAGGCCATGGGCCTGAACCAACCTATAACCATTTCCATGCATCCTTGTTTAGGAATATGTTCTCCAAGTGCCTAGGTTTGGTTAAAGGTTGTGTATGATAGGTCTAATGACTACCCGGATGTCCAATGGTGTCTAGCACCTTGTCCCAATTCACCTGACTGTCTAGCATCCAAGTAAAAGTGTCACTCTTGACTTTATGGACCCAGTAGAATCGATTGATGGCTGTAGGGCTGAAATCTACTTGACACCCTTAAGGTAAACCCTATTTTGTTGGTGTGGCAGAGGTTGGCATAGAACTTCTCAACAAGATGGATGCAGGATGGTGATGGGATAGCCTACAACGTAAGCCACTACCTCTACTCTAGTTTGGATTCAAAAAGTTCATACTCCAGGCCAGTGAATTTGATGGCTCAATTCGAAACCACGTTGCTAGTAGTGAGAGATGTTCCATACCATCTTTAGCAATGATAAATCAATGTCAGTCAAAATCATCAGCTGGTTCCCTGAAGAAAGATGCACCCCTTCCGATGGAATGGTGAATAGCAGTAGAGACATCATGATGTGCTCTCTTGGGTCCCATTTTACCTGAAAATCCACATAATATAGAAAATTAGTGATCAATTGAAATTTAGGAACAATGATGCATAAACCTAACAAAAACTAACAAGGGAAAAATGGGTTAAAACAAATATATCCTCAAAATTAGTGTACTCCCAAAATTTCCATCATATTACCCCCAACTAAAAATTTACCATAAATCCCCAAGCAAATTAACTTACAACGCAGCAAAGTCCCATTGCAACCTACATTAAATGTACAAAATATAGAAATATGGAGGACAATGCCAAATGCCTATTGCATAATCATCTCAAATAGAGTCAACAACTCATGGAAACCTAATGATGCTTCAAATAAACCATTAAACATAATGATGCATATCACATTATGACCCAACATACTAGGAATATCCACAAAATCACCATAGAGGAAGAAATAGGGGTTAAGGCAAACAAAACAAGTCTTGATGAATGCCCAACACCCAAAAACCCCTTGGAGATTGAGGGAAATCTAGTAAAATGAAGCCTCCCCCTTACCAAATCATGAGTTAGAGTTTGATGACGAAAGAAGATAGATAATAAGGAATGTGAGTTGTAATAGGGGAAGAAAAATAAGTGAATGAACGGTAATAAGTGAAGGAAAGTGTGGTTCTGATGAATGGAGTAAGTGGGTGGGGAGGGTGGAGTGTGCAACAACTTGAGCGCATAAGGTAGAGTGTGTTAGGGCTTGAGTGTGTAAGCCTTTTAAAAAGCCCTCATGAGACGTTCATGTCTCCATGCTTGAGTGTGGGAGTTTCCATTGGAGCATACTCCTTATGCTCAAGAGATGCCCTAATCTGTTCTCCATCGACGCTCGACTGTGCTCCACAATGATCAAAACTCTACCTCTCTATTTTATTGCTAGGCTCGAGCGCGCCCCAAAATTTCAACAATCCCACTTTTTCTAGATAAGTATCACGCTCAAGCTTAATGACTAGTGCTCGAGCTTGTTTGCTCTGCAAGACCACATTTTTTGCATAACTCGAGTTTGGATGGAGTATCCTTTAACATGTTGGAAGGAGTCCTCATAACATGTCCGTAAACATTAATTTATTTGACAATCCTAACACCTCAAAAGTTTCCCAATGCTGAACAGTTACCACCATCCTTAACAACTTACCAAAGTTTTCAATTGAAGTACATAACTTTTGTAGTGGACTTACCAACCTAGTGCAAAAACACATTTAAAGGTACTTAGCTATTGTACCAATAACTACATGCCATATTTAGGCTCCTTCCTTCAAATTCATAGTGCAAATGATATCTCTCAACCTATATCCTTAAAGAAAATAAGCCAACAAGCTATAATCATCACAAATTTTGATAAACTCAAAAGTTACCCAAACTTTTACCAATGTTCCTAACCGGATGAGCAAACTTCACTAACTAATTCAATAAATTTACAAATAATAAGTTCAATATGTTGATAAGCTGTTAACTGGATTAGAGTTGAAGCCTTTACCATTACCAAATAGCTTTTAGGCTCACATCCGTAATTGCTCTTTAAATATTATTCTTCAACGTAGCAAGTAAATAAAACATGTAATGTACAAACCCGCAACAAAATAACAACGTATACTTCTTCATCCTGATTACCTTATCTTGTATGTGATAGACCAAATTGAAACTGCAAACAGTTTATTTGAAGGCACATCTATATTATGCAATATCGATCACAAAGCTTATTCTACAACACAATACTATCAAAAAGAGATAATTGCCAACAACTCATGTGCCACCAAATAAACCATCTATTCTATTCCACTATTGGGCTTATGAAAATAAAACAATTGTTGTTCCATGTCCTCTCCCACAGGTAGAATAGATTGGGTGATTTCCCATTTGTCAGTTCTCACTATCATGTTGTTAAGCACATCTATAGTAAAAAAATATGATGTGCTTTCTGACCCTAAGTTTCCTTGCAACAAAAATGGCTATGTATAAAGTACCTTTCTATCCTTCATCCTGCTGCCCTACACAAAAAAAGAGACAAAAAAGAAAATAACAGAAGAGCAAAATATTGTTAGTTTAAAGTTTATATCGCAACTTCAAAATCCTTCTTCAATAACAAATAAACTACTAATAATCCTTATACCTATACAAAAAGAAAGGCATCTTTCTCCAAATTCATTAGGTAATATATCTGTATTACTTAAATATAGCAAACATCAACTATAAACAAGTAAAAAAAGTTTAAATATTATTTCTATGATTCCTAACATTATGCGTAGGGTCCTTAGCATGCATGGGGATTGGGGATTGTTCATGCTCATCTCTATATTTGTGTATGAAAGATCGTGTACAACTACATAAAGGACATCATCAATAAAGCTATCCCAAACTAAATTGAAAAATAGCCAGGTTCTTTACATGCTTGGATACTTGGACCAACCTCATTAGTAAAGCCTTCAAGTAATGATACAAATCCACCTAGTCACACAATTGATAGTTGTGAAATCAAATAATTATCCTCAAAACTGGAAGCTACAGCATTTTCATTAACATGAACACTCTTGCTTTGGCTCAAAACAATAGGAGACAAGAATTAAAAATTAGTGATCACATCACACTAAACTCTTGGTAACTGAATCATTCTTAACTATCCAGTCTTATGAAATTAGCCCTCATAACTAACCTTCTTACTAAGAGCGTGCAATGATAGTTTCAATCAGAAATTGTATAATTAGTTGTACATTGAACCTACTCATAAAAGCATAACATCAACCAATATGCTATTGTTGCATTTTTTGCACATTCAAATAATAAATGCATATCGCCCTACATAAACACAACATTTTAGAATTTAAAGTTCTTCTGCTCAAAAGACAATTAGCTCCAAACACCAGCCATAATGTCAAAAAAAAAAAACAAACCTTGCTCATAACACTTAAGTTCAAACCAAAGTTACAAATTTAACTCTAATTTGGTGCAAACACACACCATGAGACTTGCATCATTCACATATCCTTTTGTTCCAACCTCCACCAAGGACTCTCTGGAGCAGTTGTTTCCTTCCTGTTGGATAACCATACCATCAATGAAGTCCTACATGTTCGAATTAGTAACAAACATTAACATCTACTCTCATTTATAGCATTTCATTAAACACAAGAAATAAGACATGTTAGAATAAACTAACCTTGATAATCAACTTCTCCTTTCTTTACCTGCTTTGCATTCTATATTTCCGCACAACCTCCTCTCCATGAGAGATTTTTCTCTTTGAGGTTGGCCGACCTTTACATGTTACGTGCAAAGGGCTACATATTTTAATCATGTGATCCGTACCACCCTCTCCCAAGTTGGCCACAAAGTCATCATAATTAGACATTGCATTCATTTTTTTAAGAGAATAAGGCATGTCATGCATATCACTATGAAATTTATCGAGCACATGATGGAGGATATTGCTTGCATCATTAGAATCTACAATAACTTCTGCTACATTATAGAAGTGCTTGCATAACTTATCAAATCTCTCTGACCTTGGCTTCAACTCAGTCACACTATGACTGCCCTTTATGTACGAATGCATCCACTTAATCTTCTTGCTTCATCTAGCCAAAATGTATTTCGAAGGCACTTCCTTAACTCTTTCAAGAGCAAGCATAGATAGTGAATGCCTGCACATAATGCCCCTAAATTCAAATAACAAGTACTGGCAGCTAGCATTATGGTTGTTGCAATTAAATATAATCTCATACATAACCTCCCTTGCTTGGTTGCCAACTTTCATCTCCTTAAGCACATTGCAAGTGGCAATTATCTTGTCCACACATTTTTTGGATGTCCCGCAGTTCAGTTTTCCTCTAAATTCATATTACACTTCATTAAACTTTACGTGGGTATATTCAACTAGAAATTGTTTTTCAATGAATAAGTTTGACCCACAGTAAATTGTAATGTTCATGGAGCAAAAATCAGATTCAAATTCCTTTGTCGCCTTACTCTTAAGAGCATTGTCGTACAACTTTACAAATTTTTGCAAGCTTGTTTTCGTCCATAAAAAAAAAAGCATGTATACTCTCACTACATTAGGTGGCAGACAACCTGCCCAAAAATCCTTCTTCAGGAACACTAGCACCCATCTATGCCGCTCATTTAACAATCCACTTAGCCACTCATTTTGTTGCAATCCAAATTCTTTCACAAATGTACACCATTTCTCATTAAATTCTACCTCTATAAGTGTGTCATAAATAGCTTCCTTCATTGCATACTTGATTCCCTTATATGCACCATATCCCTTTTAGCTCTTAAGGGATCTTTCTCATTATATGCCGCAAGCACCAACTATGATGAGTGTTGGGCAAAACCTTACCATTCACTTTTTGCATGGCCTTGCATTGGTCAGTCACGAGACCATCGTGCAGCTTCCTCGACATGCATCTAAACCAACAGTCAAAAAGGCAAACAAGGAGTCTGTATCTTCGGCTTAAAGCAAACCGCACACTAGCAAGATTGATTGGCCATGGTGATTAATACTAACAAATGCAGCAAATAGCATTTCATACTTATTTGTTAAATATGTTGTGTCAAAACTCACAACATATCCAAGGCTACATATGCTACTTTACTCTAGCATTTACCCAAAATATATTTCTTACATGGAACTTATCATCCAAATTAATGTCATACCAAAAATTATAATTTTGTTCCTTCATCCTATGGAAGTAATTTAGCAAAGCTTTCACATCTCCATCCTTTCCAATTGCCCGCCTTTCCTTGTTAATATAGTTCCCGACATCTTGTTCAACAAATGCAAGATTCTCATACCCTTCTACATTTTTTACAAGAGCCTGGAATGTCTTGTTGATCCTTACTCTTGCCTCATCACCTGATTCAATAATTCTTTTTACATGCAGACTAATTTTCTTATTTCCTTTATGCATTCTTGATTTCATAGGGATAATATTGTGAGTATGGTCAAGAATCACTGACTTTATAGACCAAAAACCATCTGATGCCTTACTTGCGATAATCTTTGCCCGATATTTTGCAACTTGTGTTGGGAGTGTCTTCAAGATTATTGGAACTTTTGACACTTGGTTCCTCATTGTCTCCTTTTTTTTCAAATTCCTTATCTTCCATCCAAAACCTATCTCATTTTCATACTTCTGGTAAAATGCTTTTATTTCTTCAGTTGAATGACATACCATCCCAACACTCAGCTCGACTATTTCAAAATTGTCCTTATAACTCAATCTGAATCACTATTGCTTGAATCTTCCATGGAATTTTATTATAGAGAATGAACCAACCTACACAAAATGGGAAAAGAAAATTAATAGGGCTCTACTACAAGATCCAAGTCAAGAAAATGGTAGCAATAATTGCTCTAAAAAAAAAACAAAACTACTACAAAAATTAGTGGCAACAAATTTTATTCCCCTCAGCAATCTAATTTCAGAGGGCGTGTTCTTAACCTGTTTAGTGGCACCAATCTATTCCCTAAGCCCAATAAAACCAAAACTCAAATGACCTGAGAAGTTACCAACTTTTTACTTATTGAACTAAAGTTACTAGCTTTTTGGGCCTTGTTACCAACCAAGTATAGGATAAAATGGTTCTCACTTAGGCTTAGCAACTCTCTCCCCATATTGTGTTTAGGCTACCTTCAGCAATTTATGGTCACAAAGAGTGTTGTTTACTTGTTTAGTGACACCAATCTATTCCACAAGCCCAATAAAACCAAAAATTAAATGCCATGTATCAGTTACTAGCTTTTGGTAAAAATTACTAGTTTATTGAGCTAAAGTTACCATCTTTTTAGGTCTCATTACCAACCAAGTGCAACACTAAAAGGTTCTCACTTAGGCTATGGAACTCTCTTCATGTTGTGTCTAGGCTCCCTTTAGCAATTACTTAGGCTTTGGAACTCTCTACCCACATGTACTCAGTGGGATATGTCTTTTTCAAACACACTATCATTCCGAACCTTATCCCTAAGCCTTCAAAATGATCCTAAAACTTAAGAATCTAAATACTTCAAAAATATCCTAAACTTGAAAAGTTACCACCCAGCCATTGTGCCTCCAATTCCATGTTGTATTTATTAACACTTTAGCGATATATATTGTGCCAACAGGTCCTCCTAACTTGTTTGATAACACAAATTTATTTAAGAAACATAATACTTCGAGAATGCCCTAAACCTCAAAAGTTACTAGCATTCTTACAAAGTAACCAACTTTTGTACTTAAGTTACTAAATTTTGGCATTAAGTTACCAACCCATTGCAGAAAAACAAACAGAAACCAAAAAAAAAAAAAAAAATTGTTCTTCCTTAGCCGTTGTACCTCTAATTCAATGTTGTATTTACACTCACTTCCTCTTATAACTATTAACATATTCCCTAACATTATTTTATTTAACAATCCTAATAACTCCACTGCTTATAAAATAGGATCAGTTACCACATCTCATAAATTATTTGGTAACAGAAATTTATTTAACAAACCTAATACTTCAATAATATTCTGAATCTGGAAAGTTACCGGCATTATTCGAAAGTTACCAACCTTTTGAACTAAAGTAACTAACTTTTGGCTCCAACTTGCCAACCTATTACAAAAAAAGAAAAAAGAAAAAAGAAAAAAAATAGTAGTCTATCTAAACACCCGAACTTCTTCCACTCCCTTATACAATACTTATTCACCCCTTGTGTAGAGAACACCCATCCACTTTCTTTCTTTCTTTTTTTATAAGCGTCACAAAAATCCAATTTCATACACTCTCCATACTAGTATTTTAGTTTCCCTATTCTCTTACTCATATCAAGCAAACAACAAGGGAAAAAACAAAGCTGATAACTCACCAAACAAAAAAAAACTATATCGAGCCCTAAAGGCACATCAATACATCAATACATGAAAATAAACCAAACAAAAAAATGTGTAGTTACCTTTACTTGGGGTGCAAAGTATAGTCACTTCACATAAGATGATAAGACGTGATGGGCATTGACCATACAGTAGTAGGAGGAGGTGAGGACAAATGGGGCGATGGTTAGAGATGAAGCCATTCTATAGAGTTCGGGTTTTGGGAGCTGCAATGGTGTGGAAGGGGGAGCTTCTAGTTCAGTCGTGCAGCTGCATGGCGAGAAATAGAGTTCTTCTACTGCAAGAATAGGGACGAGAAAGACCACAAAAAGGACAAGAGGCAAATGTGTTTTGTTTTTGTTTTGAAAATTAAATGCTACTCCACCCTACACCCACCATAGCTCACTCTCTTCCTCTACTAATTTTGTCGTTTTCCCATTACTTTATACAATGTCAACCACATATGTTGCGTGGGGGATGGGCAAAATATCATTACTCATATGTATATGATGTATGAAAAGTACAAAAATACATGGATGGTGATTAATGAGCTAATGTGTATACCATAGACTCATTGCTAGTGGATGAGCATTAAAATGATAGCTATATCTTGAGAGGGTTCTCTAGTGATTTACAAGCAAGTCTCCAAAATCATCAGTGTCAGCACATACAAGGTTACAAGTTACAAACTATATATGATAAAAAGTGTTGTCTGACTCATCTTTTAGACTTGTTGTAAATATACAATAAGAGAAAAAGATATATACAAAATGATGGGTATCCTTTTTTCTCATTGTGTATTATAATAAAGTAATGTTATTTTGACATAGCCCACTTTGTATTTCGAGCCAACATACCATCTATCTATCATTGGATGAGATGTGGCCCTCTACTTGAACTAGGTCTCATAACCATCCATCCAATAATAGATATATAGTATATCGATCGGGAGTATGAGGTGGGTTATATCAAAATAATATTTCTCATTATAATAAGTCTAAAAGATAATTACAGATAATATTACTCATATATAATATGATTGTTTTGAGCCAAAAGAAATTCTATTAGAAGGAACTCATGAGTTCCTTTTTGTTAAAATTGCTTCAAGAAGTGATGTTTTCTTCAAAAAAATATTATATGTACATATGAGATGTGAGACATCGTGCGGACTCACACCCCATTCATTATTGGATAAAGTATGGATCCCATTTAAACTAGATTCACACTTCATCTAATGGTGGATAGGATATGAATTAGCATGATATCCTATACCTCGTATATCCATAGATATAGTTAATCAAATAAGCAGTGGGTTCCTTCTGTTAAAATTGCCTCCAGAAGTGATTTGTTTCCCGTTAGCAGTGTTAACCAAACAAGCAAATAGCATATGTCTGGTTTGTATCACGAACTAAAAAATCCCGATTTTCAATGCAAGTTTGGCAAAAGAAGAGTTTGCTTCCTTTTTAAAGACAAGTTAGTGTTCAGAAGTAGGTGTACCGAACATGCGGAAAGTCTTAAACTTTTAAGGCTTCCACCCTTTACCGTACCACCAACTTATTTCTCTCATTGTACATTTCAGCAGCTTAGTAGAACTAGTAGCATACCACTCTCAATAAACAAAATAAATAAAAAAATCCAGACCTCACTGTTCTCTTTCCCTTCACTAAGCTATATGCCTTAAGGTTCTGTTCATTTTATCTTTAAAGGTTCGCTTGATCAGGTGCAACATCTCTCAGCCATTCAAGATCAATGCCTCCATCTTCTTCAACCAGTTGTTCATGCCTTGTTCTTGATGGCATCAGAAAATTAGCTGGCATGTGCACGTCTTACAGCATCCCAGTCCAAAGAATTCATGTTTTAGCAATGGAAATTACATTTCCATTTCCACATGGCTTCCAACAATCACATTTTTGGCTGCCTTCTCCACATGGATTCTTTGGATTGGGATGCTGTGCGATGTGCACATGTACCTGTGTGTGGCTTTTAACAAAAAGGTCATATTTTGTAGCAGAAAATGTTTCATCCACTCTTGAAATTCACGCTCAGGTAATAAATTTTTGGTTAACGACATATATTTTAAGTTATTACCTTTATAATTAAATTTAGACATTGCTCCACATCAAAAAAAGAAAAAATTAGACACCGTTAATTCAAAATTGATAGGTAATTAACTCATTATTATATTGATATAACAGAAGCGTCATATGGCTTCCTGCGCTGTTCATTGTAATTTGCTCAATTAACCATTTTATGACTTATTTATTTGGCCGATTCATTAGTCACTGTTTTTGCTTCAATGTTCATTGCTCGATATGGTCAAGGATTTAACAAAGCACGGGAAATCTCCTATTCTCTTCGCTTTTCTTTCGCGACTGATTTTTGCGACAGTATTTGGGATACCTCTTTTTCACAAAAGGACTTCCCTGAGAAATATCAGGCCACCTTACACTGTTCACTTCTTGGGGTTCTCCATCTTATGCTATGCAAACTTGTTTATTATCCTCTAAGGTGTGTCATGAAATTGATTGTAAAACTAGGAGTTTCTTGTGAGGTTTTACAGAGATAGAAAGGTTTCAATGGTCACATGTAATCAGGTTCACATGATCAAGAGAAAATTGAATATTGAAAAAAAGAAAAAAGAAGCACGGCTTGAAGATCCAAAACCAACACCAAAAAGAAGCACGACTTGTATTAAAGCATATTCATGATCCATACTCCTTGTTTTGTTATGCTTTCTGGGCTCTGGGATCAGAAAAATTCTCTGTGACTCGTGTATGCTTGACCACGTTCAATCTGTTGCAGATCATCTACATCATTCATATATCTTCTTATAGCATAATAACTAGTTTGTTCTTCTTTGTTTAGTATCTGCTCTTGATGGTATTAATGTTTTGAGACAGGGAATTTTCATTGCTATGAATCAACTAAAAATTTTACAGTCCTGCATTATCAGGTGAACTGGTGGTTATAACGTGAGTGTCTGCATAATTAGTATATTCAGTCTGTTCTGAGCAATTAAAGTGGAAGAAAAATGATGGTTAATGCAGTATGTTTCCTTCCATCATAGTATTACTTCCATCTGTTCGAAGCTTAGCTCCCGAAGAATAGAGTTACTCCCCTTTTGCTCTTGGCTTCGATCATTGAGTTTCCAGGTATTAGTGATTGATCCTGCTCTTTTCAAACTTGATAATCTGGTTATGTTTACTTACGTAACCTGAAAAACAAATACATTTTCAATGTCGTGGTATGTTTTAGAGCAAGAGGGTACTTAGGTTCCATGTTCAGAAAATTAGACTGGTTGGACCAGACCAGCCGGTCAAAGCCCCGGTGAACCGGCCCAACAGGTCAATCCTCTTTTTTAAATTCAATTATCAATGATGAGTTTAAGAGCACATTGTAGTGAAAAATGGCCAAAGGTGCAACTTTGTTAGTCAAGTTATAGACTACTAAACCTTTTCCTGTTTAAAAAAGATTCTAGAATTAAGTATAAAATAATATGACACACGAGTATATATAATAAAAAAAGCTTAAATCAAATTCTTTATATTCATTTCATCCATTAATCATATCAAATAATGATAAGTGCACATTTTTCTTGAGAAGAGTGTACAATTTTAACTTTTAAATTATTTATTACAAGAAAAAATATCCACAAATGATCATTTAACTGGAGAATTGATTGAAATAGATATAAGAAACTTAATACAACTCTTATTCAATTTATAATTGTCTTAAGAGTAATAAGTTCTTAGTCTAAATAATATAGGACTTGAGCTTTTTATATTAGTTTTAGGGTATGTTTGAGTTTAGTTTAGAAGCAAAATGGTGCGAAGGGAAAGGTTTATGGAGAGTTTAACCTTCACGAGTTTTGCTTTTAAGAATGAAAAGAAATTTGGGGTTTTGACTAACCACTCAAAGCTATCCAAAACCCCCCCCCCCATTTAATGGTTCCCCCAAAATGGGGGATTTTGTTAAGTTTTGAATTTAGTTTACTGTTCTATTCCCATTGAAATATCAAAATATCACTTTTATCAATTCATTCTAATTTTATTTCAATTTTTAATACAAATTATATTTCCTTCCTAATTTTTTATTAACTTCAATCGAAATTTGTTCCCTTCTAAAAAAATATTTTTAGAAAGAAAATATTTTCTAAAATTTTTTAAAATTAATATTTTTATAAAATATATTAATTATACTCAATTATTTTAGTAAAGGGCAAAATTATAAAAAATATATTTTAAACCCTTCATTTCTTTTACTTTATCAATTTTAAACTCATAAATAAGAGTGACTAAAATGGGGATGACAAAAAAATCCACCAAAGCGGATACCCGTAAACATTACCTACAATGGAAGCAGGGATGGAGACAAAATTTGCTCCCCACGGGAATGGGGGTAAGTCTCCATTTAGTAAATCTGGCGAAGGTGGGGAATGAGGTCTCCACTAAATCCCCATTACCCCAGTTATTCTTCCTTTAGTGAAATTTTGCATACGTATATCTTTATGATTTTTTATATTTCTAATTATCTTTTAATGGATTTGCATTATCTAATTCATTTTTAATTTGGGTTTTGTTGTGCCAATGAATTATAGATATTTATAAATATTTTATTCATGTTTAAGACTATTTTTCTTAGAATTTTTCTCTTTTTTAGATTTTCTTTGAATTTTTGGTATAAACCCATGGATGTCCCACAGGGATTTCACTTCCCACAAGAAAAAGGGAATGATCTATGACGGGGATAGGAATAGAGACAGAGGGCAAAATTCTAAATGGGGACGCCCATGAGTCTCGATTGTCATCTATAGACTTGTAACAAATTGCCATCCTTTAAATCCCTTCCTTCTCTTATTCTTTTTTCCCTTTGATGTCTTCCTTTTTCTTTCTCTTATAACTTGTGAACACACCTTTAAGAGTAAAAAATTTATACTCTAAATGATATGGGAGTTGAGTGTTTTATATTTCAACTCTTCCTATATATTATTTTATTCTTTTTATTTATTTTATAGTATAAAATTAATTAATTAATTTATACATATTTATATATAAATATATTTTATTACAATTCGATTGAATCTACAATTGAATTGGTTAGGCCAGCAAACTTTTAAATTAATGCCTTATTCAATTCGATACCTGATCCAACTTTTAGAAGCTTGATTAGGATCTTCATGCAACAAAGAAAAAATAACCATTGGGTCTTAACTTGATGGTTAAAATTTGTTGTATTATATTTTCTATTAAAATTTTGGATTACAATCCACAACATATTTCCCATGGGAAAAAAAAACACCCATTTCCATTTTTCAATAGGGAGCTGAGAACAAGACAAAAGTGTATCTAAAAATTGTTATAAAAATTATCATTCCTTTTAATTTAAAGGACAAATGTTATTTATACAATTATAGTAGACATTTTTAAAAACACTATGTAAGTGGAAAGTGTAAAATAAAACGAAAAATATTTAAGAAAAAATTAAATATTTTTTACACTTAAAAGTAACGGTTTCTATCCTATAGTGGAATATATACGTTGATATGATAAATCATTGTGATATATGCATTAATATGGGATTATGGGCAAAATTACGGGAATACAGAATTAGGATGCGGTTTTTCGTAGAGTCAGCATGCATGGGAACAGTGGCATGCAGAGGACGGATTCAGAGGCGTAGGAGTCAGAGACTTTGAAAAGCTACTGCACACCGACAGAAGAGACGGATGAGATGACGATGTTGGACGCGTGGAGTGTCCCCGAAAAACCGCCAGTGGCGGTTTTTCCTTTGACCACGAAATCTCCCTGAAAAAGCTGCTGCTGTTGCTTGAATCACAAAAACCACCAATGGCGGTTTTTTGCTCTGCAACAAGGCCACGTGTTGTTCCCCCGTGGGTGTGCATGCAGCCCGTGCCTCATTATATATATGAGGGAGAAGAAGCAGTTTTGAGGGAGAGTTTTCAAAAATCGGAGAGAGAGAGAGAGAGAGAGAAGAAGAAGAAGAAGAAGAAGAAGAAGAGGATGGAGTTCTGTGAGTGAGTGGAATAGTTCTGAGTGAGGGAGTTTGATTAAAAAAAAAAGAATTTTTTTTTTATAGAAGGAAAAGGAAATATCAAAAAATAAAAATGGTTCATGATTCAACTATGATTCTACAGAAGCATATTTCAGAGGAGATTCGTGATAAAAATGTAAGTATTATTTTTTTAAAATATTTTTTTTATTTTTTCTGTGAAAACAAATTTTACTATTGATTATTGAATAACATGATTAAATTGCTAAAAATAATTTTTGATTTGGATGTATTTATTTTTTTATTAAGTTGTTAAAAGATTATTATTATGTGTTATGGTATGTTATTCTTAATTATTAGTTTAATGGATTAATCTTTTAAGTATTATTGCTAATATAATATTAGTATTGTTTGATAATGGAAACTTTAATCATATGAGATTTAACATTTTAATTTTTTACTATTTTTAAATGATGTTAAATATAAATTTAAAAGATATTTTTATCAGTGAATTTTTAAAAATAAATTTCTTATTTATTCTAATTATGAAAAAAAATGTCCTTATATTAAAATACGTCCTTATACTAAAATATTAATTTTTTTTACATTTTTAAAGTAATAATAAAAATAAAATATCATATTACATGCTTTATTAATCCCTATTTATTTACTATTTGTAACAGAGGATGAGGCTATTGCGGCCTCGTCACTTACGCATGATGCCACCCAGGGCCGAAATAAGTGAGCATTTACAGCAGGCTGGTATTGATCGTGTTGCACAAATTTGTCAAATGCAAATAAATGGTCCCATTATTAATGCACTTGTTGAACGGTGGAGGCCGGAGACACACACATTTCATCTTCCTTGTGGAGAATGCACAGTTACTTTAGAAGATGTATCTATGTTACTCGGACTCCATATCGATGGTCTGCCGGTCATTGGATCAACTAATCCCAACACCATAGCCCTCCAAAATATGTGTGATGAGCTACTTGGTGGCCAACCTGGTCGATATGATATTGATGGATCTGAAATAAAATTAACGTGGCTCACACAGCATCTTGGTTCGCACCCTATTGATTCTGACATCACAAGAGCACAACATATTCGTGGATATATATTATCTCTTCTGGGGCACATTTTAATGCCGACCAAGAGCAATTCAATAATCCATGGAAAATTCCTACAACTATTGGTGAACTTAAATGAAATTGGGCTTTATAGTTGGGGTTCAGCAAGCCTAGCTTTTCTTTATAGAGGACTAGATCGGGCTACACGTAGTGATGCAAAAGAAATTGCCGGTTGCATGATATTGCTGCAAGTGTGGGTATGGAATCGGCTCCCATGGTTGGCTCCAATACCGGCCGAACCAATGGCTTTTCCTCTTGCTCTCAGGTAATTTACATTTAAACAAATTATTAGTCTGTTTTAATCAAAATTGGCTCTAATTAATATAACTTTTCATAGATGGAGACAAATACGGTATCCACATAATACTCCATTTAAAGATCTTGGGAATATCAGATTGGCATTAGATCATATGGGAGTTCATCAGGTTTGCATTAATTTTCCATATTATCTCTCGTAATATCACATATAATACTATTTATAAATCTGATTTATTTTTAATAATGCAGTTTATGTAGCAACCAAATGGGGATGACGCTATTAATGTACATATTCCAGATGACGTCAGAGGCGAGCGGCTATTGTGGTCAACTGTTAGCCCATTGATCTGCTTTGAGGTATTAGAGTGGCACGCAGCTGATCGAGTGATGCGTCAGTTTGGATTTGCTCAGTATATTCCTCTCCCGCCCCAAAGTTTAGAGGGGTTCCATAACAAAGACTTACGGGGAATAAGAAAACTAAAGAATTGGAGAGCCTTGCATGACGACTGGGTTACTTTATGGGACCACCGATATCATCGTATATTACAGGGAATTGTTATTGACAATTATAATCCTTCTCCTGAGTATTGGGAATGGTATACACAATATGCGATCAACTGGTTTTGGTTGTCCCCGCAGATGCAAAGAGCACCCCCAACAACAACGACTTCCTATGGAATCGCCTCTTCAACAAAGAAGCAGTTCCTATGGAGCGCGCCTTCTCAAAGAAGCAGTTCCCTATGGAGCCACCACCCTCCCAGCACCATCATTATCCCATGCACCAATATCCTGAGCGGCAATTTCCTGCACCTTCGGCACAACTGAATAAGGAATTGTATTGGTCTCCACAGGGGGAGCAGTGGCGTCCATTTCAATGGGATTAACAAACCCCACAACGGCAGCCAGCACGAATGTCCGTGGATGCATCAAACATTCCTCGTGATTCAAGAAGTAGAGACTCGCGGGGGAGAAGATCTGTTGACTGTAGTAGTGGCAGTGGAATATCTCATGGGTTATTATGCACCTACGATTTTATCATTGATGATGCTCAATCTACCCAACGAGCAGAAACCCCTTGTGAGTTTGACTTGAATGAAGAGGCATCCATGGAAGAGGTGCACATAGATCAACTGCTCGTACAAGAAATGGGAGTACATCAGGCGCCCATAGAGGAGGATGTATACCGACCAGAGATGGTAACACCTGATTATGGGATTATATCCCAGCCAATATTCTTGTCGGGTGATCAATGTTTGGTGCCACTGATGCAGTACGCCACAACAAACTATGGAAGACACATCTACATCTGCCTATGTGATGAATCTTGAAGTTGTCGGAAATGAGGCTGCAGAAGATGAGCATGTTGGAGATCAAGGTGCAGGAGATGATGGTGGTAGAAGAGGAAGACCGAGGGGACTCGTTTCTCGCCTTTTACATCCATTTACTTATTCCCCTATTAAATTTACCCCCCAGAAATCAATAAGAAAAAAGGGAAAGGGAAAGGGAAAGGAAAATAGTGTTCTTTAATATAATTAAGTAGAAATTTGTTTAACTAAAGTGTTGTAATGTAAATGTTGTTCATCATTTTCTATGTTTATGTATAAATAATATCTTATTGGTATTCTTACCGTTGTTGTTATATCTCTTATTGTTATTCTTTCCCTTATTTTTATCTCACTTGGTTAATTGTTATTTCTAATTTAACAAAACTAAAATGCATTACTTATTTTAAAGACATTCAAAATAGTGCCCATTGAGTTAAATCAAGCAAAGTCTAAATTCCATAAGGTTAAGTAAAGTTTTAGTTTAAGTGAAGTGATATGATAACTAAATTCAGTAATATACAAAACGATAATAATAATAACAATGACAATCTAATTATAACTACATCCACATGCAACAATAACAATTTAGTCATCGCAGAATAAAAAGCAACAACAATCTAATCATCACCACTCACACTATGACTAGACCCAGGAGTGTTTGGACATCGACTGCGACTATGCCCCTCTCCTCGGCAAAGACCGCACCATCGTGGTCCTCTCATCTCACGCATATCCGTCTCATTAAGGAAACGGGTTGATTTGGGACGACCTTTTATTGTGCGCTTTAAGGCTGGGTTAGGACAAAGTCTTGGGCCTTTATACTGACGCCATGTGCTTTCATTCCCGACGACTCCAAACTCCTTCTTGTAAACTTTGCATATTTCATTGATCCTATAGACATCATTAACATAAGATCACCAGTCAACATTCTGGCTAGAGCAACAAGCAATTACGTGACGACACGGATATCGATCTGTCTGGAAGTCACCGCAGTCACAATACCTTTGCCTCAAATGAACTCTATAATCTTGGCTACTGGATAGCTCTTGAACATGGAAAGCCTCATTTTGCCTATCAAATCGACTGACACGGAGGTTTCTGGATGCCTGTTCATTTGATTGAAGTCGAGTTGTCACAGTTTCGGAGAAAATATGTCCAGCATTTAATCGCGCATGTGCCTCACTACCTTTCCATGCAAATAACTCCGCCAATCGAAAGTATGTTGCTCGAACCAATGCAATGATGGGAAGATTGCGAGCCCCCTTTAGCACAGAGTTCACGCACTCAACTAGATTCGTGGTCATGTGACCCCACCGATGCCCACCATCATATGCTTGAACCCACTTTTTGTAACGTCCGATTTCCGACTTCCGATCTCATTTGAAATTTCTGATTTCCGAGTTTGTCTTGTAAATTCCGACTTCCGACCTTAGTCATAGTTTCAAATTTTGACTTCGTTTCCAAGGCTTAAGGGCCGGCTGCATTTTCCAATTTCCGACCTTGTGTAAGCGTGTAAGAATGTCGACCTCATCAGTATGGATTTCGATTTCCAATTTAATTTTAAGTGGCTGATGTTTCCAATTTCCGATCTTAAGATTTCCGACCTAACACTAAGTCCGACGTCCGATTTTATCTCGACTAGAAATAGACACGAGATCAGATTTTTGAACTTGTCTCCCAGTCCGAGTCAAATTTTCACGAATTCCGATCTCGGGTTTAATACCAAGAGCTCTCATTTCTCTATCCTTCCGAGTTCCGAGATCGAGGTCCTACAATTCACGACTTCCGACTTTAAGTGCTTGGCTTCACATTAGGCTTTGCTTTCAAGTTTCAAATAAACTGGATACGCTTCCCCGAGTTCCGACTTCATATGGGGATGTTCACGAGTTCCAATTTTATAAAGAATACGAGTTCCGACTTCATTTTCAGAATATACTGGAAACTAGTCCCACTTTAGGCGATGTGAAAAGCAATTCTACCACACAAAGAGGGCGACGTGGAGAGCAAGGCTGGCTGAAACTCAGCCTTATGTTTTGAGGCCAATCAAAATCTTCCAAGTTAACTCCCACTCATGCCTATATAACACTCTCTCCTCCTCTGATTCAGACCCCCTTCTACGTAACTTAGAACTCACTTCAGCTCTCTCTTTTCTTTTTTTTTTCACTCAACCAACTCCACCCAACTTTGAGATTTACTCAAGTTCCAGCTACAAACTCAACCAAAATCATTCATAGTAAGAGGTAGAGGTTCTAAATTCTTACTTGACTTTTTGATTCTTGAAGGATTGATAGTGGTCCGATTTCTTAATTTTGATATGTTGATTGAATAATTATGATGAATTATAGCTGAGTTATGGGCTGTTTATGAGGTTAACACCTGAATTGAAAGTGAGAAGGAATGAAGATATGAAAAAGTTGGGAGGCTGGAAAACTCAAAAAAAAAACCCTCGGCAGTCTGTACGGCGGAGTGTACGGCTTCACCTCCCGCCGTTAAAAATTAACGAGACCATTTTTAGGTGAAACTAGACATTCAGAGCTTTCCACACATATATCATAATAGGTCATTGGAATAGTATAGAATTAGTTATGAATTTTTGAAGTTAGACCTAGAAATCTGGGTTCTCACCCGGCCAGCATGGGTTGAGAAGGGTGTAACTCACCCTATACAACCTCAAATTGAGTGCAACCAAAGATGTTTGAAATCTAACACATGAGAGAACATTCCATAAAAATTTCAGAATTTAATTCGTTGTCATTTGTTCCCAGCATCTCAATGAAGTTGGCTTAGATTAAAACTAGCCTAGAACAGGACAGCCCAGTAGGGTAATGTTTCGAGACTCATAACTAAAAATCCACTTAAGCAAATGACATGAAACCTAACTCATTTTAAAGCTTGTTGTGTTAGCTTCATTTTGATATAAAATTCACATGATTTCATCTAGTTTTCGATTTTTAGTGAATTTTATTCCATAGGAACCCCATTCTGGCTAGGAACAGGACAGGCTGAGATAAAATGTTTATATCTAGAGTTATACAACTCAAAACGAGATGGGACCAAAGAGAGTAGAAAGTAGACATATAAGGCTATAACATATCCAAAAATGAGAATTTAATGAGTTGAATTGAATAAAAATTGGAGCATGCCAAACTCGGGCAGAGCAGGGAAGGACAAGCTGAAACCTTCTTAATGCTTGATTTGCAATTGTTGAATGATGTTATAAGTGTTTATACATATCTGCTGGCCTATATTGAAATTATTAGTTGTGTGACTGTACTGATTGTCTGGCACTATTCATGGGAAAGCGGACTTGATCCGTTATGCCGCCAAAATTTCGGTAAGAAGTTCATATGTTGTGAAACTTTATGATATTTTGAATGCATCATATTCAAGAGACAAACTAGATGTGCATTCTTTTCATGATATTACAAGAAATTCCATATCACTTAGGCCAGCCCCAGAATAAATTAAGGGGAATAGATCAGTGGGAAGATTGGGGAAAGTAAACCCGGCCATCCTATATAGGAACGAGTTCGGTCCTGAAAAGCGGACTATTACCCAGGAGTATATGGCCAATGACTCCCAGGGGACCAAGGATGGAAGTAAGTTATAACAGGCGAAAGCCTCCAAGAATAAGATGCATCTTCTCATTGCACATGCATATGTACGGTGTAATATTTTTCTATTGATTGTTCTAGATCTCTGTTTATTATTCATAACATGCTATTGTTCCGCTGTGATTACTGTTGAGTACATTAGTATATCTGTTAATTAAAATTGAATTTGTTTCGGTGTATATTGTACAAGCAGATATTTAAATTGGATATTATCGTTTTATGATACTATTTGAAAAAAATGTTGTACGGCCGAAACAACTGGGAATGACAGCGATGACAGATATATAGAAGTTAGGATTTTCTACTGAGAAATATTCATTTCTCACCCTATTGTATGTTCCGCGTCATTCTCAGACCATGGAGCACGCGGCGACCGGGGTTCTATTCATCGAGTTTCCTGAGCTTCACATCCACATCGACCCTTTTCTGGACTCTATATATATATCTGGCAGGTGCCAATTTCGTTTGTATTTCTTCTTCCAGAGGGACTTTGCTGTACCAGTTATGCACCCTCTTTTTGATCCGGCTGTCCCCTACATTACTATACCTCTTTATATGGCCCATCCATTTCCACTGCCACCAAAGAAGAAGACTAAAGAAGACCACCGCACCAGCAGCTCCAGTTCCCATGGCTCCTCCTGCTTCACCACCGCAGCCAATGTCGTCGGCCTCGAGCCCAGAGGAGGATCCGTCCGAGGCAGCTAGTTCTTCGTCGTCCTCTGCTCCCGGTGCCGGGCATCCTCCAGCTGACGCCGCCATGGCGAACGGGTTCCTTTCATCGGACCGCTTAGATAGTGTGCATGCTGTAGTGGGGTTAGATGTACAGAGTGACCCTCTTTTGACAGTTTGGGTCATGGTTGGATGGGTAGATATTAGGAATGTACATGAAATGTCCCATGGGGACCGCTAGGTGCGCTCATAGATACTGGCCGTTTTATTTTGCATTAGCGGCCTCATTTTGACAAACTTTAAAATCAGATACCTATGTACATATCTATGACGCCGTTTGCAGTTATTCTGTTCTTATTGTATTTTTATTTATGTTAAGTTATTTTCAGTTTACCGATTGATTAGTATCTATTTCGCCATCACGCAGAAAAATTTGTTATGAGATCAAGTATTCTGATGCGAAACCTTAATACTAATACAGAAAGAGAAATTTAATCAATATTACACGTAATCCCTTTTCAGATAGATTATTATGACTTAAGCATAGTACTTTGTCTGGTAAGGTGTTACATTTTGGTATCAGAGCAGTTCATCCTAATATAGACCTGAGGATTGGATCGACTATGCTTCGCATATGCTCTGTATTCCCTAGATCTTATTATGTTCTGAGTCTTGTCCATATGGATAGGACGTACATGAAGTAGTTTGCCTAACTGTATGCTATTATTTACTAGCACACCGAACTTAGGGTTAAGCCTGATCAACTCAATTACTCTTATTTTGTGTGTTCAGAACTTAATGGCTTCTGGAAGGCGAGGTAGGCCGCGAACTACTCCAAATTTCAAGAGGAATCTGCTGAGTTTCGGATACGATGCGAGAGATGGCGCACGCTATGCGCGAGCAGCAAATGCGACCATCGAAATGATGGGCCAAATAGGAAGACAGTCGGAGATAGGTCGTGGTGGAAATCATAACGGCCCTAAAATGGATCTAGAATATCTTAAGTTTGCTGAGTTTCGGAAGGCCAACCCACCCAGCTTCAGGGGAGCCTTTGACCCAGATAAAGCAGCTGAATGGATTAAGACTATGGAAAAGATTTTCTCCGTGTTAGACTGCACAGACTATCAAAAGGTGACTTTTGCCACCTACATATTAGAAGCTGATGCAGAATTCTGGTGGGACAGTGCGCGACGATTATTAGAAGGAGCCCAGACAGAAATTTCTTGGGACGTATTCAAGGACGCATTTTACCAGAAGTATTTTCCTGTGTCTGTTCGAAATGCCAAGGAGTTGGAATTCATGCACCTCCGTCAAGGAAACAGTAACGTGTCGGAGTACGTTGCCAAATTTGAGGAGCTGTGCAAATTCTCCACTATTTATCAACGAAGTCCCACTTAAGCATGGAAATGCATGAAATTTGAAGGTGGATCGAAGAAGACATTCTTGCCACCATAGGGCCAATGGAGATCAGAGACTTTTCTACCTTGGTGAACAAGTGCCGCTTGGTAGAAGATTGTAACAAGAAGTTAGTTGCTGCTAGAGCATCTAGCAACAACTTTAAGAGGGGGTTAGCTCCACAAGGTCCGAGGTTCAAACCCAACTTACAACAGCGAAGGAAGTTCCAGCCAGTGAACAACAAAGGCAAGCAACCTCAACGGTCTTTCGGGAACCAGATTTGCAGCCAGTGCGGCAAGAATCATGGCGACCGCCCTTGCTTAGCAGGTCACAATGTTCGCTTTGGATGTGGCAAACCAGGCCACAGAATCTATGAATGCCCTGCCTGAAATCCTCAACCGACTCCTAGGCCACAACGCCAAGGAAGAGTTTTTACTATGGATGCACAGGAGGTCAAGAAGTCAGAAGATTTGATCCAAGATACATGTGAAGTAAATGGTAAGACTTTAACTATTTTATACGATTCAAGTGCGTCTCACTCTTTCATCTTTCATGATTGCATGACAGCCCTGCAGCCACCTATTTCTGAATTACCTTATGACTTGTTAGTTTCTACTCCTACAAGTGAGCCCGTTAGGACCAATCACATTTGTATCAATGTCCCTTGTCAAATAGGAGGTCGGATCTTTCCGGCTAATTTAATTTGTCTTCCCTTGTCCGGACTTGACATCATCTTGGGTATGGATTGGCTCTCTGCCAATCAAGCCCTGTTAAATTGCTCAGATAGATCCATTACACTCCCTTCTGTTTCATCTTCTGAATCCGTAATTCCTGTAAGTCTTTATTTAAGTTCCTTAATAGTGCACCCTTGTGGGAATAGGAGTCAAGGGTATATTTTCTTATCAACCAGCATGACAGAGGTTGATCAGGAGTTAAATAATGTTCCAGTTGTTAGGGAATATCCTGATGTGTTCCACGAAGATATTCCTGAGTTCCCTCTGAGAGAGAAATTGAGTTCACTATTGAACTGGTGCCAGGAGTGGGACCAATATCTTTAGCGCCAGATCGCATGTCGCCTCTTGAACCGGCTGAACTTAAGGCAGATTGAAGAACTCTTGGAAAAGAAATTCATTAGGCCAAGTGCATCACCGTGGGGGGCCCCAGTCTTGTTAGTTAAGAAGAAAGATGGAGGCATGCGACTCTGTGTAGACTACAGGCAGTTGAATAAAGTGACAATCAAGAATAAGTACCCGTTACCAAGGATTGATGATCTTATGGATCAACTGCAAGGGGCTACTGTATTTTCCAAGATTGATCTACGGTCTGGATATCACCAGATTCGGGTTCGAGAAGAAGATATTCCGAAGACGGCGTTTCAGACTCGTTATGGACATTATGAGTATACCGTGATGTCCTTCGGATTGACAAATGCATCAACAGTGTTCATGGACTACATGAACCGAATATTCAGACCATATCTTGATAAATTTGTGGTGGTGTTCATTGATGACATACTTGTCTATTCGAAGACAGAATAGGAGCACGCAGAACACTTGTGATTAGTTCTGCAAATTTTGAGAGAAAGAAAACTTTACGCCAAGCTATCCAAATGTGAATTTTGGATGGAAGAAGTAAAATTTCTTGGCCATGTGGTATCCCATGAGGAAATTTCAGTAGATCCCAGTAAGGTAGAAGCAGTATTAAACTGGGAGCGACCAACGACAGTTACGGAAGTCAGAAGTTTCTTAGGGTTGGCAGGATACTACAGAAGATTTGTTGAAAACTTCTCTCAAATAGCCCTACCCTTAACAAAGTTGACCAGGAAGAACGCCCCATTTGACTGGACGCTCGAATGCGAGCAGAGTTTTCAGGAATTAAAGGAAAGGTTAACAACCACCCTAGTACTTATTTTACCGGACCCTCGTGGACCGTTTGAAGTGTACTGTGATGCTTCTCAGAAAGGATTGGGGTGCGTGTTAATGCAAAATAGGAACGTCGTGGCATATGCTTCCAGGCAATTGAAAACTCATGAAAGAAACTATCCAACCCATGATCTCGAATCAAGGCGATAGTATTTGCCTTGAAGATGTGGAGACACTATCTCTACGGAGTGAAGTTTGAAGTATTTTCTGATCACAAGAGTTTGAAATACCTTTTTGATCAGAAAGAATTGAACATGAGACAACGAAGATGTATGGAGTTCCTTAAAGATTACGAGTTTGACCTGAAGCACCATCCAGGCAAGGCAAACGTGGTAGCAGACGCGCTAAGCAGAAAATCCTTGACAGTGGCATGGATGATGATCAAAGAAACGGAGCTTATAGAGAGCTTTCAAACCCTCAACTTGGGGATCTCTGTAACTCCCAACACCATTCAATTACACCAACTAAAGATAGTCAGTACTTTCAAGGATCAAATCCAGCAAGCACAACAAAGGAACGATGACTTCCAACACACAGTGCGACTAGTGCAATCTGGCAAGCTAACAGGATTCTCTCAGGATGCGGAAGGAATATGGCGATATCATGAAAGAATATGTGTACCTGAGGAGAACGATCTCAGGAGGAAGGTTTTGGAGGAAGCCCATAAGAGTGAGTTTACTGTACATCCTGGCATTACCAAGATGTAGCAAGATCTCAAGAAGATGTTTTGGTGGCCAGGCCTTAAAACAGATGTAGCCAATTTTGTGAATAAATGTTTAACTTGCCAGAAGGTGAAGATAGAGCATCAGAAGCCGGCAGGGACACTACAACCCTTGGAGATTCCGGAATGGAAATGGGAGAGCATCTCTATGGATTTCGTGATGGGCTTACCGAGAACCCCCTCAGGATATGATGCTATATGGGTCATAGTGGACAGACTAACCAAGTCAGCTCACTTTTTACCCATTCGAGCGAATTCTCCTTTAGAAAAGTTGGCTCAGCTATATATTCAAGAAGTAGTTCGGCTACATGGTATTCCTTCGACAATCATTTCCGATCGAGATCCAAGGTTCACCTCACGGTTTTGGGGAGCGCCTGTAGAGGCGTTTGGTACTAGGCTATGTCTAAGTACTGCATATCATCCGCAATCGGATGGTCAAACGGAGCGAACGATTCAGACTCTGGAAGATATGTTGAGAGCATACATTCTGGAACAACAATAAAACCGAAGTGGCTGGGACGATGACGATGACACTTTCATGTCGGGTTCGAGTTCTACTGAGAAATTCCATTTCTCACCTTAGTTATTCTTCCGTTTCGTCACCAGATCTCGATGGCGCATCCGGTGGAGTAGAGCGTGGATCCCCCACACTATGAGCGGACGTGTGACGTAGGATGCAAGACGAAGCTGTTTGGGGACTTGTAGCGACCATCGCTCTGCACCTTCGCATATTCCTTTTTGAGATGGGCTTTGTCATTTAAATTTGTACTTAATATCTACTATTTGGATCATGGCATGACCATGAGCCTCCTTAGATGTAATGCTGACATATATGTATATATATTATGAACCCATATGAATGTATTCAATTTCTACTTATCCATTGCTCCTTTATTTTACGACTTGTATGTATGCGACACGCTCTTCCTCTAGCCATCTTCTCGTTCCAGGCTTTACTTTCCAAAGCGCTGCAAAGCGACGACGTATTTCAAAAAGAAATTTTACCGTATTTTCCGCGTAACTTAACTTATAAATGAAGTTTAGTTTTCTACGAGCATAAGTAACAACTAATAAAATGCCATAATACGACTTAAGCGTAGTATGGGTTTATTAGGGTGTTACATCAGACGTGGACGATGGACACGACAGCTACCCTCTTCATTGAGGTTCCAGACTTGCAGCTCCGCCATGACCCTGCAGTAGGCTCGTTGTATATAGCCAGCTCTTGCCAGTTCCGTCTTTATCTTTTTAGTGATAGGAATTTTACCATCCCATTACACCATCCTGCTTTTGATCCTACCACCCCATACTTTGAGGTCCCGCTACACGCGGCACACCCTCCGCCAAAGACTCTCCTCGCACTCGCAAAGCACTGTAGAGCCCCCGCCGACCCTCGCACTGCAGTCGCCTCTGTAATGTCCCGATTTCCGAGATTCGACTTCGCCCTCAGGACGGATCAATTTCAATTCCCGACTTCATCTTCGAATTCTACACAGAGTGGGATAAATTCCGAGTTTCGATTTCGTCTTACGTAAGTACATGATTTCCGACTTCATGACATACGATTTCCGATTTCATCTAGTCTTGACTACTCCTGATTTCCGACTTCATCTTATATATTCTCCGATTTCCGAGTTAGTCTCACCTATGTCAACGACTTCCGAGTTTAACATTCGAGTCCGAACAACATGAACGTGATTCACCGGTATCCGACTTCATGTCTCAAAGACATTGTACCCGGTTTCCGATATCATCAAATGTAAGATACCGATTTCCGTGTTTAAATACTTGGGTTTGGAAATGTGATTGAATCACCCGAGTTCCGATCTTAAGCATCCTCATTCCGACCTCAAACCTCATGCTTCATCCGATCTCAGAATTTATAGATTAACACAATGGTACGAGAACCGAACTCCGAGTTTAATGTCACGAGTTCCGGCCTTAGTGTTGAACTCCATTGGGATGGACACGAGTTCGGATCCTTGAGCTGATTTCCACAACACACGAGTTCCGATATCCAATCTTATTACAAGGAGTCCCGACTTTGAACTTGGAGTTCCGAGATCAGTTGATTGTCAGCTGTATGTCTTCCGACCTCCGACCTTGATTCCAAGTCTCAACATAAACAAGATTTCCTCAAGTCACAAACAAGATGATTATTCCGAGTTCCGACTTAACCATGCACGAATTTCGATATCATGTTCAGATACGCTGGAAGCGAGTTTCACTTCTCTGGGGACGTGGAGAGCAATTTTGACACAAAAGAATGAGACATGGCTGAACCTTGCCCACAAAATTTCATCCAATCAAAGCCACTCATTCTAACTACCACTTCGAAGCTTTGTCTATATATATGTATCCTCCTCCTGCCTCTTCAGCTCATTTCTCACGTTGCTTTCCCTTCCTCACTTCAGCTCTCTTTCCTCTTCTCAACTCTCCCACTCTATCCAGCCTTCAAGTTTCAGCACTTAGCTCAAGTCATACTCCAAAGAGGTAGGATTCTGCTTCTATTCTTGAATTCCTTGCACTATGGTTGCATGAGATTGTATTCTTCTTTATGTATTTGATGAATTATTGGATGTTTTATGATGAATTATGATTGAATTAATAGAAGATTTTGAGTTAGAATTAGAATTAGAAGAAGAAAACTAAGAGAAATGAATGGATGAGGGTGCTGTCTTAGTGGAGATTCCACGATAGTTCGTACGGCGGAGCGTACAGCGCCGCCTACAATCAGTCAAATCCGATGAAACTATTTTTAGATGAAATTAGACATTCAGGGCTTTCCTTAGACATATCATATAAGGTTATTGGATTAGTATTGAGGGAGATACGAATTTTTGAAGTTTGACTAGGGTTCAGGATTTTCATCCGGGCAGGGTGACTTAAGGGGGGTATAACTCGCCCTATACAACTCCAAATCGAGTGAAACTAATTTTGTTAGAAAGCTTACACATAGGGGAACACCCCAATATAAGATTTCGAGTTTGTTATGGTCCCAATTGTTCCCAGTGATTCGAGGAAGTTGTCCTATGTCCAATCTAGGCCAAAGCAGAGTAGTTCAGAAAGGTAGACTTTCAGGACTTATAACTCGAGGTATACTTAAGCAAATGGAGTGAAACTTGTGGCAAATGAAAGTTTGTCCTGTTAGCTTCAATAGGAGACCAATTTCGCATGATTTGAGCTTAGTTTCGATTTTTCGTGAGTTTATACTTCCAGGAGTGTAACTCGGGCTAGTGACTGAACGAGTTGAGGTAAGATTTAAATATCTTGAGTTATATGGATCAAAATGATATGGGACTAAAGAGGTTAGAAAGTAGACATATAGAGCTATGATATATCCAAATTTCAGATCTAAATGAGTTGAATAGAAATAAAAGTGGATCATATGAAATTCGGGCAGAACCGAATAGAAGGTAGCAGAATGGCCAAAGTGATAGTTTCACAAAGTGACCCAATTGAAGATTTCACAAGTATTAGGGAAACATATAAAGTTTGAGTTGAGGATGGCCAGTTTGATATTGATATATATTTGTTAAGTTGATTTATGTTGCTATGACTGAACTGTTTGTGAGAGCTGGCTCTATTCATGGGGAAACAGACTTGATCCATATGTCACGAATTTACTGACAAAAGTCTAAGAAGCTATGAATGCTTAGATGTAAGGAAGAATTAGAGTATGAATGGGTATATAGAAACCCTATATTTGAGAATGACATAAGTATAAGATGAGATATATGAAAATAAATGAAGTATATGTATGAGTACACTCAGTATGACTATGCTTGAATATGTATGAGAATGAAAGAATGTGAATATAAAGATGTGAATCCCCTTGTGGGTGAGTCGGTGTGACAATGGTCACGAGTTGAGCTGACAAGCTCACTCCAAGGCCAGGCTACCCAAGGCAAAGAACGTTAAAGAGTAAAGACTTAAAGACCAAAGATTTAAGTATATGCCCCACTCACATCAGGCATGGCATCGACCCAGCTAGTGTGAGTATATGAGTGGTAGGACTTACATGAGGCATGGCATGACCCAGCTAGTGTAAGTACCGAATGAAGGTCCTATATTCCTAAGGAACGTGACATGGCGATCACGCTCTGATGGGGTATGACATGGCGATCATATTCTGGAATATAGCATGAAGATCCCATATTCCTAAGGAACGTGACATGGCGATCACGCTCCGACGGGGTATGACATGGCGATCATACTCTGGAATGTGGCATGCAAAGATATGATGATGAGTCTATATTCCTAAGGAACGTGACATGGCGATCACGCTCTGACGGGGTATGACATGGCGATCATACTCTGGGATATAGCATGAGGATACCGTATTCTTAAGGAACGTGACATGGCGATCACGCCTCGATGGGGTATGACATGGCGATCATACTCTGGGATGTGGTATGATGCTGCACTTGAGGACGGCGATACGTAACGCTCAAGTGTAGACAGATGCAAGCACCCTAGGGACGGCGATACGTAACGCCTAGGTGTGTCAAATGAAAGAAAAGTAAAATTTTATGTATATGTATGAATTCAAGTGCAAGTTAAGTTATGTAAAGAGGTTATGTTCCCAGTAGATTAATGCTATGTGCATTTTATATGTTGAAGTTATTATCCATGGTATTATTCATGAATTAATCTTGTGTAGACTTCCCCAAATGACCAGTATATGAGTAAAAATGAACTTTGCTTCGGATAAGATCTTTTCGAAACGTATAATTAAACAGTTTGTGCAGCATGTTCACCTTTTCCATAATAAACCGAAGCAAACTGGAGATGACAACGATGACATTACATGTGTATCATAGAGAATCCTACTGAGAATTTATGATTCTCACTCCTATTTTTCCGTGTTGTCTCCAGAAAGTTCAAGAGGTATCAGAGTAGCACAAATGGAAGTTCTTTGTCGAGATAAGGTCCGCTCAGTAACCGTAATAACTCAGGTGTGGTACTATGACTTAAGCATAGTACTGTACTTGGGAGGGTGTTACAGCCTCCGCAGGTGGTACCTGACATCCTGCTCAGCTCCGAGAGCGACCCTTCAGAGGCCACCGGCTCATCATCCTCCTCACCTTTCGGGACCCAGATTAACTACTCTCACCGGCCTGGCATGGCCAATGGCTACCTGACTGACTAGGTCACCACAGCAAGGTTGTACAAAGATGACCCTCTTTTGACAGCATGCAGCTTTGGGTCATAGACATAGTGGTAGGTTTTGAAATGTCCTCTGAGGATCACATAGGATCAAGTTGACTGACATGGGCCTTACGTCTTTTTGGTATACGGCCCCACTTATGTATCCTATTTTAAAACTTGTACATAAACTAAAACAGTGGCTTTTTATATATCTATATATACATATATACAGTTGACGGCATATGTGTTATTTGTTCTTATCTTTTCTATTGTGATAAATTAAACTCTGTCACGTTCATTATACAGCGTTCCATTTCTTCTGTTACAAAAACAAAAATAAAAAAAAAATGATACAGATAAACGAAACGTAAGCAGAGTATTAATACATGTAACACAGTCTACTTAATTTTATGCTATGACTTAAGCATAACATTAAATTAGTAGGGTGTTATAGAGTTCCCCGTGTACCTCCTATACTATCAATATCTATATCGAGGATGTCCCTAATAAGCCCACCAAATGCCATAGGCTTCCATCCACACATAACATTATGTTGAGGTGATCAGGCTCAACATTTGGTCAAGTGCGACAGATAGACTACAACACTCACAACAAGACTATCATGCACAATCATCTATGTCCTCATCACATAAAAACCTAAAGCATGACTTGTCTAGCCTCTCAGAGTATGCCTCAGATGCATAGTCAGTGCATCTCCAAGCCTATATAGGACAAGCTGCTCTAATAACAAAAATAAAACACCCTCCAAACATATACGCGACACTTGAGTCATGAGCTTACATCTAGAGGTTATTACGGGTGCTATGAAAACTTTTGAATTGAGAAAAATATTATATATGGCTCTTACAATGTAATATTTCCTGAATGAATAAGGTTTACAAAAAAAATCCTAATTATGTGATGGAGATATAACTTAAAATACAATTTGTTCCTTAACTACTTATACACAATACTTCTCATTCTACATTCTCCACATCATTACACTGGCAGTCCACCTTGACACTCGAGCTGGAGCTCTAAGTGTTGGACCCAGGCCCATATCATGCAATTTGTAGAAGTCCCAAAATTCTACTGTAAATGTGAAGACATGTTCTTTGTATTACAATATTTATGGAAATATACAAATAGATAGCGAGAATTTAAAATTCCAAATAGATACACTCAATCCACTAATCACATAAGATGTCATTGTAAGTATTCTAACTACTTCGGTTTATTATGAAAATGTTGACAAATACACATAGGCATAGGTTCAATTTTAAGTTTAAAAACATATTTATCGAAGTGGGTTACTTTTAGCAATCACTTGACACCTTTCAAAGCAGGGATAATAACAGTAAGAGTATGATTTCCAACTAGCCAACATCAAATTTAAGTGAGGAACCTAGGGTTTGTGTAGGACATAGGCATAAGGAATTGGAGGAAATAAGCTAAAGATTTGAGCTACCTATCACAAGGTTTTTGAAGCCATGGAAACAAAGAAATCAAGAACAACTCCTAGTGTAATGTCTTGTTTAGAATAAAATATTAGTAATCGGAAACTTTTAAAAATTTTCATAGTTTATGCTTTAGGTATTTCCTTTAATTACATTTAGGAATATAGTGATAGAGGAATTAAAATAGTTAGATAAAAAACAATTTAGAAGTGTTTCTGAAAAAAATAAATAAATAAATAAAAATAAGATGAGAGGACCACGATATACCATAAGTAATATGGTACACCATAAACCCCCTTTTAGCTCAAAATACCACCGTCTGGATGCTTCTCCGTTCTCCTTCATGTCTTCTTTCTTTTTCTTTCTTTCTTCCTTTTTTCTTGTTACGTTCGCTATTCTCAAACTCATATCTCCTTCTCAACTTTTCTTTCACACATTTCCCTACTTGCCACGATCCACGTTGTCTTCCCTTCACCATCGTGGGATCTCTTCCCTTCGCATTTCTCGCTCTACGTCTCTCTCTCCCTCTTGGTTCATTCTCTACTATAGGTGCAAGGGACTACGATCCTTACGCCTTAACCCAGCTACTGCAGTGGTAAGCTAATCCCCCTTTTATGTCTTGTTTCTTAATTGTTGGGAAGTTAATGCATATGGATTGTTACTCTATGGGTGCTGAAAAATTTAGATAATTAGTGTGAAATTAAGCCTTAATTAGTGGTGTTAATTTTGGGGTAGATTAGTGTGTAAATAAATAGTTGGAAGCTTAACTCTTTGAAATTATGGTTAGAAATATGTAAGTGACTTAGCCATTAAAAGATTAATAGGAAAAGAGTGTTAGCTACTAGATTCTCCCATATATAAATTTAAATTCTTATGTTATATAGTTGATAGTTGATATTTGATGAAGTTTATTATGGTAAATATGATAGTAGTTTTAATTAAAATTAATTTGTAAAGGTTAGACAAATAGAGCAAAGACTAGTTTCTATACCAAATTTATGTCTAAATTGAAGATAATTGCTTATATATGATTTCAAATCCGTCTAGTGATCAATCTGCAAGTTCAGCAACCCCAGAACGTAGATTGGACGTTCCTTGATGTTTTGTGAGTGGACAATGCCTCTATGACATATAGTTTTATTTTATGTAGTTAATATTGGTTTGATTCTAGCATACACACACACACACACACACACACACACACACACACACACATATATATATATATATATATATATATATATATATATATATATAGTCAATTATGAATGCTTTGTTTAGTAATATAATTGTCTTATGGTTTAATATATGTATCTAATCATGGACCTCTAATTCAGTTTTGAGGAAATTTTACTAATATTCAAGTGTTGAATGTTCTGAATTTTTTTTTTTAAAAGACAATGAATTTTATAAACAAAAGGACAAGCTCTAATCTTTGTTTGGATTATTGAATTGATTTATTGAGTAAATTACATTTTGGACTTTCAAACTTTGATGAATATTTTGTGCTTTGAAAATTTGATTTAATAATTGTTACTTAGTTTTTATTACTATTTATTACTTTAGTTTTTATATACTTTGTGGGAGGATTTTCGGCTAATCGGTAGCTAGTGATCACTGACGCTAGCCTTGGTGTACCTTGATTCGAACCCAGCTAGCAGGCGTGTTGCTAGCTCGGTGTGTATGTGTGTGTGTGTGTGTGTGTGTGTGTGTATGGCCAACGTACACCGCCGACTCTGTTAACTTTGAAGAGGCTAACCCCGATTTAGAAAATTCTTAGAATTGGAAGCCTCCCTACCTTGGATTTGTAACGTCCACCCTGGTATAGTACTATGCTTAAGTCATAGTACTATACTCCGGAGTTGTTACTGTTACCTGAGCGGACCTTATTTCACAGCAACTTCAGCTGTCTTTGAGACCTTTCAAGCTATATAGAGATAACACGGAAATAGGAGTGAGAATTTTAAATTCTCAGTAGGATTCTCTAAACTATCACATATAGTGTCATCATTATTATCTCCAACTGCTTCGGTTTATTACGAAGAAGGTGATCATACCAAATAAATTGTTTAGTTTTATAGTTTGAAATTATATTGTCTGGAGCAGAGTTCATTTTATTCATACACTTAAGATATAAGAGTTATTATAAAATAAATTTATAACTCATAACTTAAATAATAGTTGCAGTATATTCAAATATATTAATTCTGATATAATGAAGAAATAGAACAGATCATACATATGCAAATATGCTCACTTGAGTTCATGCAAAATGCACTTGTGCTTCTTTAACTTTCTTAGACTTCCTTTCCTTGGCACACCTAGGCGTTATGTATCGCCGTCTGTAAGGTGCTTACATATGTTTTAATCTTTAGTCTTTACTGCCCTTGGGTAGTCTGATCTAGGAGTGAGCTCAACTCATGACCATCGTCACACAGTACTGACTCGCAAGGGGATCCACATGCCTCTAGGTCAGAGGGACTCAGTTGGCCAATTGTCTCCAACATAGAGAGACCCAAAAGTTTTAGCTACTTTCACAGGGAGAGACCCAATGTACCACTGCCTCCAGGTGAAAGGATCCATATCTTTATCTTTTAGCTGCCTTCACCTGGAGGGACCTAAATAACTGCCTCCAAATGGAGGGATCTCAATATTACATAATCATGTCATCATATAATATTCATATTCATATCATAAATCTTCATAATATAAGCTATTATAATTTCATATGCTTCTGCCAAAAATTCGGCAGCATAACGGATCATATTCATTTCCCTATGAATAGTGCCAATTTCAACAAACAGTCAATTATAGTAATAGATCAAGTATAATACATTAATATTTCAAACATCAATATGGAATTGCAACACTTAGACTTTAATTGAACTCATATGTGCATTAGGGTGTCAAATCCTTTAATCTTGGAAATCCTGCTCATATTCTCCAACTCTGATTGATATTTTAAATTCAGCCATAAATTATATTTAACTCATTTAGACCTGAATTTTGGATATGTTAAATTGTTATATGTCTAGTTTCTAATTTCTTTCGTCCTATCAAGTTTTGATATATATAACTCAAGTTATTAATATTTAACCTAAGTCTGTCCTGTTACTAGGCAGATTTGGACACTTAGATGTAAAAATCTACCAAAAATAGAAATCCCAATGGATTTGTGTGAAGCTTATATCATTTTAAACCTAACTGACCCATATTTCATTTCCAATAAGTTTCATCTCATTTTACTAAGTATAGCTCGAGTTACAAGCTACTAAAATTGGGTGTTTTAGGCTGCCATATTCTAGCCCAATTTGGACTTAGGGAAACTTCATTGAATTACTGGGAGCTATTGAAATCGAATCTGACCCTAAAATTTTTATGAGACTTTTATCTATGTCTTAACTTTCTAATAAAATTAGTTTCACTCAATTTGAAGGAGTATAGGGCAAGATATACCCCTCGAAATCCAGTCTGCTCAAAATCCTAGGGAAACTTCAAAAATTCATATATCTCTCAATACTAATCCAATGGCCTTATAATTTATATAGTTGGAAAGCCCTAGATGTCTAATTTCACATAAAATTAGTTTCATTAAGTTTAAACATCTGTAGGCAGAGTCGTACACTTTACCGTATAGACTGCTATAGGGTTTCTTGGTTAACCTCACTCTAGTTGCTTCCATTCTTGATCCTTTCACTAATTAACCAATCAAAACTCAATAAAAACCCAATAATCCAGCCATGGAAAATCACATAAACCAAACATAATATCAGGTACATGAATATAAATAAGTTACCAATAGCCACCAACTCACAAGAAATTAGTTATAGAAGCTGAATCCTACCTCTAGTAAGTGAGTTTCTTAATTAAGATTGATGTTTGTGGGAAGGAAGTGGATGAGGGCTTGAGAGGAAGTGAAATGAAGGAGAAGAAGAAGAAGAACATGGAGGAGGAGAGGCAAGAGAGAGAGATCCGAAAATTGAAGGACCAAGGGGGATTTATTGAAGTTAAAATTAAAGGTGGTAGTTGGCTAGGAGGCATAGGGTTGGTTGGCCCATTGAGTGGCTATGCTTCAACTAACCCTCCCCTCCTTGTGTAGCTAATTTGGATGCCACTTAGGGGAATAAGATGGCTAAGCTTTTGGCCACAAATCTTAGGGTTTCCAATGCGTAATTCTATTGATTCGATTCTGAAAATTTAAAATACCGAATCTTTACCGATTTCCTTCAAACCAGCAAAACATTACTGAATAGTTTTGTAAGAGTTTCTATATGTCTATTTTAATTCTTCTTAATCCTAATCTCTCTAATTAACTTCTAATCAACTCCTAGTTAACCTTTATTTAACTTTACAAACTCAATAAAATCGAATAAATCGATTAACAACATATATTAAACGTATTGTAATTCTGGATGTTATACTGAATAATTTTTCATAGTCTTTTACATAACAATCTAAATTTGCTTTAGCTCTAGTATTTATAATTCATCCCCAATTACTCTTATTTTTCTAATAAATTGATTAACAGTACAAATCAATTTCACCATTTCTTGGGATTATTATATTTTCGCTTTTTCGTAAATCCTTTAGAAATTTCTGTTTGATTTATGTAACTAGTGGCATTTTCGAAATTTTGAGCAAGTTTAGGGGCATCCCATGTCATTTCACATATGGATACCTTTGTGGCTCAATCAGTTGAGGTTCAGGTTTCTACATTTTCATTACGTGATTCTGCTTCGTTTAAAATCTTACTCTACTAATCCTATTGATATAGGGACATATATGTTATTTTCTAAAATATTCAGGGGCAAGACTATAAATAATAAAAGTTTGCCCAATGACGTTTTCATTATTTCCTATAACGTTATATGGGGATGTTATAGGATTTATATTTGAGAATCACGTTTTAAAGTTATGAAATAATGTTACTTCTTTATATATATATATATATATATATATATATATATGCACAATATTTAATTTTGATTCTTTACATAAATATTATTAAAACGATGATTTCTTATTTAAACTTGATTTATGATATTAATTCCCTATTTAATCATATTTTGCTTTATTTTTAGAACTTGTCCTCATATGTTATAGATCCATTGCCCCTCATTAGGTCGATTGGACTCACCTTCCTTTTTTTCCTTCCTGTTTCAGATCCTAGTGTTGTACCTGATTCAATTTCTCCAGCTCTATAGAGTGCAGACACCTTTGATAGCCCTCTTACACGTGAGGGCCTTTCGTTGACTCTGATTTGTATATTTTAAAAATGTTTGATGCTGTAGAGTTGCTCCACAATCCACAAACAAGATCCTATGCTTGATATTCTTTTTGGGATAAAATCTTTATGTATAAGTCTGCTATACAGAATTATGTTTCCTTCGACATAGAGTAATGGATTCCTGTAAATATGTATGCAAACTATTTGAAAATGTTCTGAGAGCCTCAATTTTGGATATATGGCTGGTTGGCTGTCTAGTACAGGTTTGGCTATTACGGGGAAGCTGGGAAAATAAAGAAAATTTTGTCCAATTATCACGGAAAATTTATATTTTAGGCTTGCTGGAGGTCCGTCACCTCCAAGCGTCGGTCACGACTCAGGTTTGGGTCATAACAAAGGTAGTATCAGAGCCTAGTTAGGTCTTTTTGTGGTTGGTGGAGCAAATGTCCTTTAATAGGATTATGATTATGCAAATGGAAGCTGGCCCATTTTCACAAGATGTGGCACTACCAGAGCATATAGAGATGTTACTATTGTCTATTGTTCCTTGACTTTTCCTTATACTCTTTAATATTTCGTCTATTTTATTCATATGTTTTCTGATAGTCTAGCATCTCTTGAATATGCTCAGTGCCAATGTATGCTTGCGCTGCGTGGCAATTGATTCATCACATAATTATTTACTTTATTGGAATGCTTGCATGACTGTGCTTATTCGAGTTGCTTGATATATCCTACTATTTTTATTTGTCTTGGTTGATGATAAAAATACTTAGACAAAGGTTACCCTCTTGATGCAATAGGATCATTTGCTTGGGATGTTCTTCGGCGTGTGCACGTATTTGACATTTGACCTTTTAGTTCTTCAAGGAGTCCCTTCACTTAGATTGTATGTGTGATCAATGCATTAATTGTTGTTACTTGTGAATATTTGTTTGATTGTCTTGATTGATAATTTAATTTGAGGATTGGTTGATATGACTAGCTCCTCATGTTCGAATTGTTTTAGGCTTCTATGAATTAGATAGGATGACGCTTGAAGTAGTTTTATGGTGTCGTTGTCTCAAATTCATGAGGAACTTGACATGTTTACAGTCCCAAGTGAGGTTAGATTTTTGGTTTGCACAATAGTTAAATTGAACACTTGCCTAGAACGAGGTTGGGGTGTGTAGTGCAGCCAATTCTCCAAACTTTTCTTCAAATTTTGATTATGGGATTGCATAGAAATAATTAGTGTAATACTAGTGGGGATCCCTTGAGGCCTTTGAATTGGCTTGGAGGTTAGAAATCTAGTCACATGTAGCTAAAAGAAGTTGTCACTAACCCAATATATGCATTCACTAGATGTAAAACTAAGAATGCCTAAAGAGTGGACTTAGATAAGGTTTGAGTAAGCCAAATTAATAAGGCTTTTCCTTATGAGTATGGTTATCACATTAGTAGGGAATTCTTTTCTCATCTCCTATCCTTATCCCTCTTAGGCTCTTTCTCAGCGGTTGTGCTTCTAACTCGGTTGATCTGGCCGGTTTACTATTGTACATGATCTATTTTTGTTTTGAAATAATACTTGGATTAACTTTATTAGGGTTGTGGATGTAAGTTTTATACCTATTTTTTTTTATTTTTTTTATGCTACTTGTTAGGTAGTGATATCGATGAATCATTAAAAAGGGACTTGCTTTTGGATGTATTTGAACTTCTAAGACTCACGATTTGAGGAAATCAAATACATTTTGTTGTTGTTATTTGTCTTAATCTGTCACCTTGCACTTGTTTTGAACTTTCTAATTGTGTATCTAAGAGGTGGGTCCTTACAAAAAAAATTTGATATTAATTGATTTAGTTGAGAAGTGATGATGAATGTATTTCTACGGCATGATGAGAAGTTATGAAACTCAACTAGAATTGTTCCTCTGTTCTAATGCTTCACGGCCTTGTCGGTTTGAGAAATGCAATGGATTTCTTTTTAATATACGTGTTGACTTCACGACATGATGGGGGAGTATTATGTAACACCCTAATAGTTTCATTCTATGCTTAAGTCATATTGTGAAATTACTAGTTGTTACTTTTGCTTGCGAAACTAACATTACCTTTTTGAAATTACTTTACCTGAAAATAGGGATAAATTTTTTTTGAACAATAACAAGTAAACTATTTTGAAAACCAAGAGCCATGAGCGCATCGTGAATGCATATAATAAACAATGCTATCTCATACATCAATGCAAGTAATGTAAATAGAAACAACAAGAATAACAATAACTTAGAAAATCATAACATTCATTCCATGACCGTACATATCTAATATAACGCTAATAATGTTACTAAAAGTCATACATATAGATAATAATGGGTTCGATACCTACTGTCGGCCCTACACATGAAACCTACCAAATACATGATAAAAGAAAATACATCAGAAATCCTTACAACCCAAGCATGCCATACAGCAAAATGATAACCCTATAACTACAACCAAAAGGGGCTTTCCTCGCGCTCTGCTCAGCATGCAATCACCACATCACCCGTCAAGCGGGAGGAATCCATTCCCGAATCCACCGAGAGTAACATCACCACATCCCCCTCCTCGAGCACGCCCACGCCCACGCCCTTGAGGCACAGAACGAGAACAAATGAACCCGCGACATTGAACCAGGGGTGGAGTTTGACGAGGAACTACTGAAGAAGAAGACAAGTCAAACGTCAGACATATCACATATGGATAGGAGGGCTTAGATGGGTCAGTTTCCACATGATAGCTCGGGTGGGAAGGCTCCGAAGGGTCGAAATCTAAAGAAACAGTCGGAGTCGGATAGGTATATGAGTCTGTCTCATCGTCAGTGAGGTAGCTCGGCAGCTAAAAGTAAGGACGGATGTCATCCAAGGTAACCTCGCCAAATGGCTGATATGATCGGAAAAATGGGCTCATCACAGGAGTCTAAAATGGACGGTCGTGGAAGATGTAAACCTTCATCGCTGTGCTCGCAGACATCACTGAGGCGTTCAGCACCGAGTCGAAACGCCAATGCCATACTGGAAACTCAATGAAGATCACCACCGTGCCCGACATCGACATCCTCTGAAGATGACACAGAAACTTAGGAGTGAGAAATACTAGACTTCTTAGTAGGATCACGACTAGACAAACGCTGTGTTATCGTCATCGTCCCAGCCACTTTGGGTTTAATTATAAAAATAGTGGATAGATATAGGTTCAATTTTAATGATTTTGAAAACTTAAACCCCGAAGTGGGTTGCTTTTAAACTTAACATCATAACTACATCATCATAACTAAACATACATACTAAAGTGTAGAATAAACATTCATAATGCAAATGGATGGTATAAACACATGCACAGACAAGTATCATCATAGACTTAACCATGATTATACTTGACTTTACATTCGTTTTTAGCACATGCTTAACATTCTTTATTTTCCTTTGAAATAGACTGCTTTTGGACATGAGCTCATTCCGTGACCGTCCCCACACAGTACTAAACCAAATCAGACTAAGCTGATATTGATTACCCCTAAGTTGGAAAGTCCTCCATGTCACCCTCGCCTCCCTCATAGAGGTTCCTTGAGTCTTTGTGGATCGCCGTCTCTCACTTCCCTTACCGAATTGATTGAAGGGTCATATTCCATTAATTCTTTTCTCATCATTATACTTTACATGCATAATACTTCTTTGACTAGACACATGCAATGATATGACTAAGTCTATAATTTTGATAGAAATTTGGCAGCATAACGGCTAGACCGGAGCTTCCCCAAAATGCTAATCATAAACTTTAAACTAACAGTTCATCATATCTACATCATATCATCACACTCATCATTCAATCATGAGACAAAGCTCAATCAAACTTGTTATTCATCATACCGATTGGCATCATACATTCATACCCTAAAGGGGTTTATAATTATGTTATTTTTGTGAAGAATCTTGTGAATCATCACATGATTTCGTATGGTTACCCATGAGAGAATCACATGGTTAAGATATAAGTATGTAGTCTTTTAGTTACCTAGTTCTCATAGGAAATTATTCTTGACTTGAGTTCATGTCTTATGGAACACTTGTTCAAATTAATTAAGTTATGTGATTGTTTCCTTTCCTTGAGATAGTGCACTTAGTGATTCCTAAGTTCATGGTATGCTCAGAGGCCTTAATCATGCTTCAGTTCCCAAGGAGATCGAGATCCCTCTAATCCTTGGGTCATGACAACGCATAACGACATCATGAACCCAACAACACCATGTTCACTAAACACGAAGGGTGGTTTTTAACTTAACCACGTTACAAAGTTTCAAGCTTTTATCTTAAAGATTTGATCTTCATGAAATAATGATACAAGTTATTAGCTTTTTAACTAAAAAGTCTTGTTCTTTAAGTAAATTGACTCTTTTAATTATTCTAAGACCATCAAGGTCTCATCTTTATGATTTAAAGTTGTCTCTAAATTAAAAGGTTCCTACTTTATCAACTAGTGATATGAGACATTAACTTTAAAGTTATAAAGTCTTGATCTTTATGAAAGTTAGTACCTTTATGACTCAAAAATGCTATTTTTGCTCAAAGCTTGGAACTTTACTACTATATTCATCTCAAGATTCAACCTTTACAAGACTTAGTGTGCAAGCTTATAACTTTATGACTTAAAATCACCTTCTTGTTTAAAGTTTAAAACTTTATGAAAGGATTTGCTTCCAAGGATCAATCTTTGAAACATAAAGTGACAAGACATCATTTTTTTTTAACTCAAAAAGGCTTATTATTCCAAAAGGCTTAAACTTTTACATGTAGTATTGTCTTCAAAACAAACAAAATAAGGCTTTTATGAAGGCACCAAACTTATGCCACTTTTTATGCATCAAGAAGCAAACTTTTTAAAGCTTTAAGCTTTTAGGATGTTCATAGTCTTATCAAATCATGAAAAACATGTAAAGATGAAACTTTTCTAATCATAAACTCAGCATAAGAAAAAGAACAACTTTAAGCAAGATACCATCAAGAATATTTAAGCATAAGAACATGAACATACTTTTCCAAAAGTAGAAACATCAAGAACACTTAAAGAAGAACAAGAACATATTTTTCCAAAAGTAGAAACATCAAGAACACTTGAAGAAGAACAAGAACATATTTTACCAAAAGTAGCAAAATCAAGAACACTTTAAGAAGAATATGAACATATTTCACCAAAATAGAAACATCAAGAACACTTGAAGAAGAACATGAACATATTTTTCCAAAAAAGGAAACTTTTGCTCATGAAGATTTTCTCAAGTTTTCACTTAAAGATCTTGGTCATGAAAAGAACCAAGCTTCAAGTTTTCTTGAGCAAACAAAATAAAAGGATGAAGATCACTACCTTTCTTGAAGATGGCGCAAAAACAAAAGAAGAGGAAGAAAAAGATGATGGCTCCTCTTGATGATGATGGTGGCGATTTTGCAAGAAGGAAGGAGGAGCTCTTGAGTTCTTGTGAAAATTGAGGTTGTAGTGTTTAAATCTCTTCTTCAAAAAGATGAGGCCCTTGAAGGGCTAAGTGAGAGGTTTTGGTGGTGGTGGTGGAGAAAGGAAGAAGAAGAAGATGAAGAAGATGAAGAGTATTTAGAGAGAAGTTGGAGAGTTTGATTTCAAGAGAGAGAATGAGATGAGTGAAAATGAAATGGATGAGGGTGGGAGAGAAAGAAAGTGGCGTCCAACATAAAGGGGAAAGAGGGAGATATTTTCTTAATTTTGTGTTAATTAAGGTTTAGGAAGACAAAATGGATTATGGGGGAACAAAGCATGTACAATCTCTTACAAAAAGCAACCTTGTCTTATGCTTTATGCTTTAATGATATCACTCTTTACTTTATTTTCTAGTTAACTAAATTTGAATTTAATCCTGTGATTAAGTGCTCTTGCAACTTAATTAAGATGATTAAACAAGGATTAGTGATTAATCAAGGATTAGTGATTAAGCAAGGATTAGTGATTAACACACAAGAATATGATTAACAAAAATTAATCTTGCGATTAAGCTTAATTAACCTTAATTAAGCTCGATTAAGCTAATTAAGGGCGATTAGGGTTTAATTAGGCTATAAAGGTTCTGACTTGCTTAATTAGAGATTACCTAATCTCGATTAAGCATTTTCTTGACTTATCTCACCCGAGTTAACTTATAAACTCTTCGTTAACCCCTTAATTAAGCCTTAATCTCATAATTTCTCATTAAGTGCCTAATTACTCAGGGTTACTGAGGTAATTTAGCACGACAAGAAATTGAGGATATTACATATTAAGTGATGGAAGTGTTTAGATTTACAAAAACCTAACCACCCTAACTTGCTTAGATGAGAACCAACTTTATCTTGCTATAATGGGTATTTTCGATGGTATATGGAAACGATAAAGGCTTTGATTCCATTTCTAAAATGATGCTTAACTGTTTTGAGTTTATGATATGAGTGATGTATAAACTAGTGTCATGTGTGAATAGGGATTTACTACCCAACTATTTTATATAATTATTAACCTAAGCATATTTGTGTTTCCCTACTCATGATTATGATATTCATAGTCACTATTTCCAAACATTGATGTCCATGTTCTTTAGGTTGAAAGGATGCTATTTTTGATCTTATGAGGGTATGTTGACTCTTAAATATATCTGTAACTCATGACATCCAATAGGTTCATATGTCATTTTTGCTTCCTAATGCAAACCTATAGACGATGACAACATATTATGAGGTAAGGGAGCTAGTTTATGTATATCTTATATTAATAATATATTTACTTGTTATTTCTTTTTTTCAAGAATCAGCATATGGATAAAACATGAAGTACTTGATCTGTAAACTCAAATAAGACAAATTGACTATATTGTTGATTTTTCTAACCGCCAAAAAAAAAATCATGTGCACTTCTCATGATTTTTGTACAACAAAGCAAAAAAACAAGAGGCAAATATACTGATAAAAAAATTCCTAGATTGGTTTTTTTGCATTACTAGATCCTTTCTTTGTTGAGTTTCATCTTTGATGCTCCTACATCGATGGTTGCTGTTTTCTTTTCCTTCTTTTTACGTTTTGAATTCCATATATGAGAGGACAATAGGTGTATATGTGTCGGAAGAGCAAGCATGATGAGTAAGCTTATAAGTAATGATCCTAAAACAACAATCTTTTGAGCTAGGACCTCACAATGAGAATAGTATGAATTTTTTTACTGTTGTGTTTAACCAGTGATTATCAAACGATTATAGAAGAACTAATGGGTAATAAAGAAAACACATCGAAGAGGTGTAGCATTAGCGAAACCTAAACTGGGTACTTATAAGTGATCAGAGTAAGAATAATCCTAGACTTCTCTCCTTGGTGTTCAACCATAACATATAAGAATGTAAGATTGAATTAATCTTTTAAATTACTATAGGATTTGATTTGCGTGGGTTGTGTTGATGCATATTACAAAGGGAATAAATGTTTAAAGATAGCCTTGTGTTCTTTTTCAGGATCTAAGTGGTTCAACCATGAAAATTCTTAATTTAAGGCATGAAACAAAATTTTGAATAGGTGAACAAGAAGCATAAGTTTTGTATCAGCCATCGTAGCCTGAAGTTTTCTAGGATTACTACTTAGACTTTGTTGGGTTCTAACGTTCTAGTGTCGTGTGATTGGTTAAGCCTAATATTTCTATGCTCAAGTTAAGAATATGTTCTAATGAACCTCTTAAAAAATTCAGAAAGCTACGAAATAGTGTTTTTACTGGTAGTCTCATCTAATTTGCAGCATAGGATCACTATACTGTATTATATGGTATTTGGCAATGGATGTATTTTGGCTTCTTAAATGCTGAATTTGGCTATAACACTACTTATTTCCCATGTTTGAGTTGCAATCCTTAAGTTTGTTTTTCATATTAGTCGTCTCTTGTTTTAGGTTAGGGGTGACAATTTTTTTTTATTTTATGCGGGTGTTGCTATAAAAAGATTTGCATTCTTGAAACTTGGTAGCAAGTAGGCTGCAGTTTGTCGAGTAGATGGAGCTAGGAACAATAGGATTAATTTGCGAGGAAAAAAAAATGGCAAGAGCGCTTATAAGCTTGAGGATAATTTGGCTTAAGGGGTCCCATAATTGGTAACCTTCTTAAATTCAGGGACCGAATTTCAAAAGGGGGGAGAATGTAATGTCCTGTTTAAAATAAAATGCCCGTTTAAAATAAAATATTAGTAATCAGGAACTTTTAAAAATTTTCATAGTTTATGCTTTAGGTATTTTCTTTAATTACATTTAAGAATATAGTGATAAAGGAATTAAAATTGTTAGATAAAAAAAATTTTAGAAGTGTTTCTGAAAATAAATAAATAAATAAATAAAAATAAGATGAGAGGACCAAGATACACCATAAGTAATATGGTACACTGTAGACCCCCCTTTTAGCTTTAAATACCACCGTCTGGAAGCGTCTCCATTCTCCTTCACGTCTTCTTTCTTTTCTTTCTTTCTTCCTTCTTTCTTGTTACGTTCTCTACTCTCAAACTCATCTCTCCTTCTCAACTTTTCTTTCACATGTTTCCCTACTTGCCACCATCCACGCTGTCTTCCCTTCACCACCGTGGGATCTCTTCCCTTCACATTTCTCACTCTACATCTCTCTCTCATCAGTTTCTCTCTCCCTCTTGGTTCCTTCTCTACTATAGGTGCAAAGGACTACGATCCTTGCGCCTTAACCCAGCTACTGCAGTGGTAAGCTAATCCCCCTTTTTATGTCTTGTTTCTCAATTTTTGGAAAGTTAATGCATATGGATTGTTACTCTGTGTGTGCTAAAAAATTTAGATAATTAATATGAAATTAAGCCTCAATTAGTGGTGTTAACTTTGGGGTAGAGTAGTGTGTAAATAAATAGTTGGAAGCTTAACTCTTTGAAATTATGGTTAGAAATATGTAAGTGACTTAGCCATTAAAAGAGTAATAGGAAAAGAGTGTTAGCTACTAGATTCTCCCATATATAAATTTAAATTCTTATGTTATATAGTTGATAATTGATATTCGATGTAGTTTATTATGGTAAATATGATAGTAGTTTTAATTAAAATTAATTTGTAAAGGTTAGACAAATAGAGCAAAGACTAGTTTCCAAACCAAATTTGTGTCTAAATTGGAGATAATTGCTTATATATGATTTCTAATCTGTCAAGAGATCAATCTGCAAGTTCAGCAGCCCTAGAACGTAGATTGGACGTTCCTTGATGTTTTGTGAATGGGCAGTGCCTCTATGGCATATGGTTTTATTTTATGTAGTTAATATTGGTTTAATTCTAGCATATTTATTGATAGCTTATTTTTTTATATATATATCTAGTCAGTTATGAATGCTTTGTTTAGTGATATATATCTAGGAATTAGTGACCGATTTAGTGACCGATATGAGAAAGCAGGAATTTGTTGATGAAAGAAAAATATCAGTCACTAGATTTTTTAGTGAATGATTTAGAGACCGACCAACAAACAAATTGTTTTGGTGAAAAAATAGGTCGCTAAATCGGTCTCTAATTGAAAATTAGATATCGATTTAACTTTTAGAAACAAATTACTACTAACTCAAAATCGGTCACTAATTGAAAAATTAGAGACCGATTTAGTGACCGATTTTGGTTTACATATATTTGTGATTGCCTTCAACAAATCGGTCACTAAATCAGTCTCTAATTGAAAAATTAGAGACCAATTTAGTAATCGATTAACTTTTAGAAACAAATAACTATTAACTCAACATCGATCACTAAATCAATCTCTAATTTTTCAATTAGAGATCGATTTAGTGACCGATTGAGTTAATAGTTATTACTACCTATAAAGTAAATTGGTCTCTAATTTTTCAATTAGTGATTGATTTAGTGACCGATTTTCAATTGAAAGAAAATTACTCCCTCTTACACAAATTGGTCACTAAATCGGTCCCTAATTGAAAAATTAGAGACCTATTTGTTGAAGGCAATCATAAACGTATGTAACCAAAATCGATCACTAAATCGGTCTCTAATTTTTTGATTAGAGATCGATTTAGTGACAGATTTTCAATTGAAAGAAAATTCCTCCCTCTTACGTAATTCGGCCACTAAATCGGTCCCTAATTGAAAATTGGAGACCAATTTAGTAACCGAAAAATCGGTCACTACGTTTTAAAATTTCCCAAAAATTTTAATGATGTCTAACGCCCCTCCCTCCCCAATCACTTCTTCTCTTTTCTTCCTTCTGCACATTCCCCCTACACCTTTCCCCCTTTCCTCCTGCCACCATAGCTGTCCTTCTGCCGCACGCTCCTCCGCTGCATGTCGTTTTCCGCCAAAAGTCGTCGAGCCACCACCGCAACGCAGTACAACCACCACCGCGGTGCTGTATCATCTCCAATTCGTGCTGCAGCGTTGCATTTTTTGGCATTTTCAGTAGCAGATCCAGAAGCTGCAGTCTCATCCAAGCTTCACCATCGAAGCTATGCCGTTACATCCCTCTGCTGCTCCAGATCTACGTCTCCACAGCTCCAAATTTTTGTCACCGCCGCGTGTGCAGGGGAGGCAAGCTGCTGCCCCTTCTCCTTCCTTTTAAGGTGGGTTTTCTTGTTGTTGTATTTGTTGTATTTGTCGTTTGTTGTTTAAAGTTGATGTTTTAAAAAAATTTTATCACATCCACTTGATTTTTGTGAAATAAATCCCAGTGAGCTATTGCAATTGTTATCTATAGAAAATAATCAATGAAAAGCATGCATTTTATCAATTTAAATCATAATATTTAAACAAATCGAATAAATACCTCAAATGACAGGCTGATACCACAATGAAAAAGACAACACAAAGGGCAACTATTTTGAAATAAAATGGCGTAATTTTGTGGATTTTGAAGATAGTAAAAAAGAAAAAAAAATGCAGCTTGATGCTTGAACATAAAAAATAGAAAAAAGAAATTTAGCCAGGTTTAGTTTTTGTCTTAGTAATTGCTCACACCATTCCAAACCGAGATAGGTTAAACTCCTTTGAAAATGACAATGATTATTAGAATGTTAACATTGTTAGTAAAGTTCACCTTGCTCACATTTCGGTTGCTATGTTACTAACCACTCTTGGAGTGTTTTTTTCATTTTTTATTTTTCCCGAATTGAAATAATTGGAATAAGTAGGAAAAATAAGAACACAGAAGCAATTAGCGACAAGCTATGCCATATTGATTATCGACAAAACCTAGAATAAAAGGCATATTTGGCGCATTCAACTACTTCACACTACTAATTTTTTTAGTTTTGCAAGATTGAAGTAAAAGTAAAATAGAAATGCCACATACTCCAAAGAGCAAAAGAGACAAAGATTTAATTTAAATAATACATTATTAAAGTAAATGTATATGTGTATCAATCAAGGTTTTCTTGAAGATAAATTGCTATGAAAATAAAAAATTTTCTTTGGGCCTTTTGAAACATGTATGTGATGTATTCAGTATGAGTATGGTTTACTAATATAGTTTTTAGATTTCTTGTGTTGATTTGGTGTATGATTATTATTGATTTGATTTTTTTTCTCTTATTTATTTCTAGTGATTAGAGAATACGAAACAAGTTACTTAATTGAAGATATTGTCAAAATTGTAAGGAGTTTCTGATGTAAGTTCCTTTGTTTTCAATTGAATAGATCTCCTATTTTGGTTTGGTGTGTTGTTGTTCTTAGCTTGATTTTTTTTTCTCTTTTGTGATTCTAGTGATTAGAGAAAGGGAAGAAAGTGATTCAATAACAAGCTGCTACAAGAAATGATGAAACGTATGAATTTTCAACTTCCTGAGTTCCAACCACCAGCAGAAGACACAAATCAGAGGGAAGAAGAGCATGATGAAGAGGATGAGGATGACTAAAGGAGGACTTGTGTTACTAACTTGTAGAGAGGGGCCAGGAGCAAGACTATTATTAAGACTATAATAGAACTAATTATTTAGACTGTAGTAGCACTACTTGTTAAGATTTAAATGAGACTATTTATTGAGACATAATTAGGATTAGATATTATCTAGCTTTATGTTTACAAAATTTAATGAATATTACTTGTTTTTGTATGATGTTTAATATTTATTTAGTATTAGGAGTTTATTTGGTTGGGCTGATATATAAAATTTATGTCTCTTTACTAGTGAAATTGTCTGAATTTCAAGTACTTAAAATTGGGATTTCAAAGAGTGCAAAATATTCATTTTATCAACATCAGTTATTAGCGACTGATTTAGTGACCGATTTTAAATTTAGTGACCGATTTAGTGACTGATTCAACATTTAGTGACCGATTTAGTAACCGAAGTACAAGTTAGCGACCGAAATTCAAACTGGCAGGACCAAACAAAACTCAGTGATAAAATTAGTGACTAATCTAGTGACCACTTTAGCAATTCATTTTGTGATCAAAATTGGTTCAGTCACAAATTAGAGACTAATTTTGTGACTGATTTAGAGACCGATTTAGTGACCGAAATATCAGTCTCAAAATTAGATGACCGAAAGTTCTCGATTACAATTTAGCAACCGATTTAGAAACCGATTTAGTGACTGATTTTTCGGTCACTAATTGTTAAACTGGCAACTACCCATTTTCGCCACCAATATCTCAAATCGATCGCTAATATTTTTAGCAACCAGCATTTTACCATCTAAAAATTTGGTCACTAACAAGCTTCGCGACCGATTTTCTTTTTTTCAGCAACCGAAAAATTGGTCGCTATTTACCGATTTTCTTGTAGTGGCGATTGCTGACGCTAGCCTTGGTGTACCTTGGTTCGAACCCAACTGGCAGGGGTGTTGCTAGCTCGGTGTGTGTGTGTGTGTGTGTGTGTATGGCCAATGCACACCACCGACTTTGTTAACTCTGAAGGGGCTAACCCCGATTTGGAAATTTCTCAAAATTGGAAGCCTCCCTACCTTGGATTTATATTTGAGAATCATGTTTTAAGGTTATGAAATAATCTTACTTCTTTATAAATAAATAAATAAATAAATAAATAAATATATTTATATATATATATATATATTTATATATATATATATGCACACTATTTAATTTTGATTCTTTACATAAGTATTATTAAAATGATGATTTCTTATTTAAACTTGATTTATGATATTAATTCCTTATTTAATCATATTTTGCTTTATTTTTAGCGCTTGTCCTCATATGTTATAGATCCATTGCCCCTCACTAAGTCGATTGGACTCACCCTCCTTTTTTTTCCTTCCTGTTTCAGATCCTACTATTGTACCTAATTCAATTTCTCCAGCTTTATAGAGTGCAGACACCTTTGATAGCCCTCCTACACATGAGGGCCTTTCGTTGACTCTGATTTGAATATTTTAAATATGCTTGATGTTGTAGAGTTGCTCCACAATCCACAGACAGGATCCTATGCTTGATATTCTTTTTGGGATAAAATCTTTATGTATAAGTCTACTATACGGAATTGTATTTCCTTCAACATAGAGTAATGGATTCTTGTAAATATGTATGCAAACTATTTGAAAATGTTTTGAGAGCCTCAATTTTGGATATATGGCTGGTTGGTTGTCTAGTACAGGTTAGGCTATTACGGGGAAGCTGGGAAAATAGAGGAAATTTTGTCCAATTATCACAAAAAATTTATATTTTAGGCTTGCTGGAGGTCCGTCACCTCCTAGCGCCAATTGTAACTGTCGAAAAATTTTACTCTTTTTTTTTTTAAACAAGTTGTTCGATTTTTATCGAATAATTGTGATTAATTAGGATTCGATTTAGTATTCACTTATATCTAATTAAGTGTGATTTAGAAGGATTAGAATTTAGGAAATTAGATTAGGAACATAGGAAACCTCATAGAATTTTTTTAAAACCAGTTTACCGATTTAAGAGAAATCAGCAAGATTTCGGTATTTTAAACTGTAAGAATTGGACCAATAGAAATTATATTATGATAACCCTAAGATGGATGGCTAAGATTTAGCCAACTCATCCATGCATGTGGCGCCACTAATCAGCGCAAAAGTGGGCAGCTATAGTGAATTGAAAGATGAGAATGAATCCACCAATCATATGAAACTTGCTTCAAAATTTTTCACTTTTTTTTCTTTCCTTCTCTGCTTGAATTTTTAGCCAATATAACTACTAAGCTCTCATCATTTCTCTTCTATTCACACTCATTTTCACTCCATCTTCATCATCTCTCCAAGCTTCATCAAAAGTTTCTTCAATCCAAGCCACCAATTCTACCAGATTTCACCTTAGAAAGGTAGGAATTCCAACTTCTTTTCTTCTTTTCTTGGATTGGGGCTGACTAGGATTTTTCTTTCTTCCATAATTGTGGTCTTATCTTAAGTACAGATGAAAGATTAGGGTTGATTTTGCATGTATGTGATCATTAGAATTAGAGTTGGAAGGGAAAAACTTGGAGATAAAAAGAATCAAGATGCTGTTGGGTGAAAACCCTACAACATCCTATGTCCATCTTGTATGGATGAAAATCTAACCATCAAAACTTCATGAATTTTCAACATCTAGGGCTTTCCAACCATATAAAATATAAGGCCATTGGATCAATATATAATTAGTTACGAATTTTTGAAATTTGACCTAGGAATCCAGATTCTCATCTGGGCAGTATAAGTTGAGAAAAGTGTAACTCACTCTACACAACTCTAAATTGAGTGCAACAAATGCTGTTTGAAATATAACATGTAAGGAAGAATCTCATAAAAATTTCAGAGTCAGACTCATTGCCATTTGTTCCCAGCACATCAACGAAGTTGCCTTAATTTCAAACTGGGCTGGAACAGAGTAGGCTAGTAAGGTCAGTTACGGGGCTTATATTTCAAGTTATACTGATGAAAATGATATGAAACTTATTTCATCTAAAATCTTGTGCTGTTAGCTTTAATTTGGTATAAATTTCATATGATTTCACCCAGATTCTTATTTTCAGTGAATTTTCACTTATAAGGGTACAATTCTGGCTAAGTGCAGGGTAATTTGAGGTAAAAGACAAATAACTTGAGCTATACAAATCAAAATGAGATGGGACTAAAAGGGTTGGAAACTACACACATAGAGCTATAACATATCCAAAATTCAAGTTTAAATGAGTTGAATAGGAGTTAAGGTGAATTTTACAAAATTCGGGCAGAAGAGGGTTGAGTAAGCAGAAAGCTCTGTTAATGCTTGTATTGATTTTGATGATTGATATTGTGATTATATACTTGCTGTCCCATATTACTTTGAATACTTCATTGATTGTATTGGTAACCTAGCACTATTCATGGGAAAGTGGACTTGATCCATCATGTTGCCGAAATTTCGGCAAAGCCTATGCATAGGTTATGAAATACACTTTGATACATATGCATTCATGATTATGATGAAAGCTATAATAAAGATTCTATGATGAAAGATATGATGATGAGTCCATATTCCGAAAGAACGTGATATGGTGATCACATTCTGATGGGGTATGACAGGGCAATCATACTCTGGAATGTGGCATAATGATCCCTTACCCTAAGAAATATGACATGGCGATCATACTCTGGGACATGGCAAGATAAACATATTCCTAAGGAGTGCGACATGGTGATCACATCCCTACAGAGTATGACATGGTGATCATACTCTGAAATATATATAACAAGTAATGGAAGACAAAGGAAGAAAAGAAAATTATGTGTATCTGCATAAATTCAAGTACAAATAAAGGCATGTGCAAATTTTATGTTTTCAGTATATTAGTGTTATTATATTTTAATATGTTTCAGTTATTATTCATAGTATAATTCATAAATTGATTTTGTATTGGCTCACCCAAATGACAAGTGTATGAATAAAATGGACTCTGCTTCAAACAATATGTTTTCAAATTATAAAATTAAACAGTTTATATAACATGTCTACCTTTTTCATAATAAATCGAAGCAGCTGGAGAAAATAACGATGATACGGTATGAAATTTCTTAGTGAATCCTATTGAGAATTTAAAATTCTCACTCCTATTTTCATGTTATCTCCAGATAGTTCGAGAAGTTTCAAAGACGGCTGAAGTTGCTGTCAGATAAGGTCCGCTCAGGTAACAGTAACAACTCCAGAGTGTGGTATTATGACTTAAGCATAGTACTGTACAGAGGAGGATGTTACAAAATGGTATCAGAGCAGTTTGATCCTAACCGGACCTGAGGGCTGAATTGACTATACTTCCAATGCACTTTGGAATCCTTAGAAAATATCATGCGATAAATATTATCTGCTCAGATAACATATAGGAAATTAGATATGCATGACCGCCTAACTGTGATTGTTATTAGTTGCTGTCACACTTAACTTATTATTGAGCCTGATCAACTCAATGTTTTGTTATGTGTGATTAGGAACTAATGGCTTCCAAGGGGTGGTAGGCCATGTAACACCTTACCAGACAAAGTACTATGTTTAAGTCATAATAAATTATCCGATAGGTGATTACGCGTAATACTGCTTTAATTCTATTTTCTGTATTAGCGTGATTTACTCGAGTAAACATATTTACTCGCATAACAAAATTTCCTGCGTGACGGCGGAATAAATACTGATTAATCAGTATACTATAAATAACATATCATAAATAAAAAATATAACAAGAACAGAGTAACTACAAGCGGCATCATAAACATGTATATAGATATCTGATTTTAAAGTTTGTCAAAGTTTACAAGGTGACAAAATGAGGCCGCTAATACAAAATGAAATGGCCAATTTCTATGAACAGCACCCCAAGTGGTCCCCATGGGACATTTCATGTACATCTCCTAATATCTATCCATCTACCCATGACCCAGACTGCCAAAAGAGAGCCATTCTATACATCTACTACCACTACGGTACACCCACTATCTAACCAAAATCCGAAGAAAGAAACCCATTCGCCATGGGTGCATCTGCAGGAGGGTGGCCCGTGCTGGGAGCAGAGGATGAGGAGGAACTCGCTGCCTCCGATGGGTCCTCCTCTGATGTCGAGGCGGAAAGCATCGGATGTGGTGGTGAAGCAGGAGGAGCCATAGGAGCGGGGGCTGTTGCTGCTGGAGGTGGTGGAAATGGATGGGCCATATGAAGTGGAATGGCAATGTACGGGACAGCGGGATCAAACAGTGGGTGCATCAGGGGTACGGCGAAGTCTCTCTGGAAGAAGAAATATAAACGAAACCGCACCGCGGATATATACAGAGTCTAAAAATGGGTCGAGGTGTATGTGAAGCTCGGGGAACTCAATGAAGACGTCTCCTATCGCGGCGTACTCCATAGTCTGAGAATGACGCGGAATATATAATATGGTGAGAAATGAATATTTCTCAGTAGAAAATTCTAACTTCTATACATCTGTCATCGGTGTCATTCCCAGTTGTTTCGGTCGTACAGTATTTTTCAGATAGTATCATAAAACGATAATATTCAATTTAAATACTTGCTTGTAAAACATACACCGAAACAATTCAATTTTAATTAACAGAAGCACTGAGGCAATTAAACAGTAATTGTGAAAGAGCAATAGAATATTTCGATAATAAACAGGTATCTGAGACAGTCAATTAATAAGCATCACACTGTGCATATGCATGCGCAACTATGAATGCATCTTATTTCTTGGAGCTTTCGCCTATTAGAACTTATTTCCATCCTTGGTCCCCTGAGAGTCATTGGCCATATACTCTTGGGTAATAGTCCGCTTTTCAGGACCGAGCTCGTTCCTATACAGGATGGCCGGGTTTACTTTTCCCGACCTTCCCACTGATCTATTCCCCTTAATTTATTCCGGGGCTGGCCCAAGTGATATGGAATTTCTTGTAATATCATAAAAGAATGCACATCTAGTTTGTCTCTTGAATATGATGCATTCAAAATATCATAAAGTTTCACCACATATGAACTTCTTACCGAAATTTCGGCGGCATAACGGATCGAGTCCACTTCCCCATGAATAGTGCCAGACAATCAGAACAGTTGCACAACTAATAATTTCAGTATAGACCAGCCTATATGTATATACATTTATAACATCATTCAACAATTGCAAATCAAGCATTAAGAAGGCTTCAGCTTGTTCTTCCTTGTTCTGCCCGAGTTTGGCATGCTTCAATTTTTATTCAATTCAACTCATTTAATTCTCATTTTTTGGATATGTTATAGCCTTATATGTCTAGTTTCTACTCTCTTTGGTCCCATCTCGTTTGGAGTTGTATAACTCTAGACATAAACATTTTATCTCAGCATATCCTGTTCCTAGCCAGAATTGGGTTCCTATAGGAGAAAATTCACTAAAAATCGAAAACTAGATGAAATCATGCGAATTTTATGTCAAAATGAAGCTAACACAACAAGCTTTAAAATGAATTAAGTTTCATGTCATTTGCCTAAGTGGATTTTGAGTTATGAGTCTTGAAACATTACCCTATTGAGCTGTCCTATTCTAGGCCAGTTTTAACCTAAGCCAACTTCATTGATGTGTTGGGAACAAATGACAACAAATTAAATTCTGAAATTTTTATGGGATGTTCTATCATGTGTTAGCTTTCAAATAGCTTTAGTTTCACTCAATTTGAGGTTGTATAGGGTGAGATACACCCTTCTCAACCTATGCTGCCCGGGTGAGAACCCAGATTTCTAGGTCTAACTTCAAAAATTCATAACTAATTCTATACTAATCCAATAGCCTATTATGATATATTTATGGAAATCCATAGATGTATAGTTTTATATAAAAATGGTTTCATCCAATTTAAACGGCGGGAGGCAGAGCCGTACACTCCGCCGTACGGACCGCCGAGGGAAAACCCTAACAGCTTCTAGATTTGATTTCCTTCTTCAAGCTATTTGCCCTCAATTTCAATTTCAATCACAACATACATGCAAAACCAGTCATAAAACATTATCATCACTCTATAAAACATCCATATCTCAGATTATTCATGCCCATCATATAGCCCCAATTCAGAGAAACAAGAGGAGAAGTAGGATTTCCTACCTTGTCTTGAGTGATCTAGGCTGATTTTGTGTCTTGGATGGTGGTGGCTTGGGATGAGACTTGAAGATGGATGAGAATGAAGTAGAAATGAGAGCAAGGAGAAGAGAAAGAAGAGAGCTTCAGCTGATGGAGGGGTCAAATTTTCTGATGAGGAGAAAGGAGAAAAGGTGGAGATATTTGAAGCTAGCTTGGTTGTTGATTAGTAGACCTAAAGTGGTCATAAAATCTGATTTGGCTTCCACCATCAAGGGCTAGTTTGGCGCCACTTGGGTGGGTTGTTTGGCTAAATCTTAGCCGTTGATTCTAGGGCACTCATAGAAAAATTCTACTGATCCGGTTTCGACAGTTTGAATTACCGAAATCTTACCGATTTCTCTTAAATCGGCAAATCGGTTTGAAATTTTTCTGTGAGGGTTTCTATGCTCCTAATCTAATTCCATCAAGCCTAATCCATGTAAATCACACTTAATTTGGCTTTGAGTAAATGTTTAATCAAGTTCTGATTAAACTCACTTATTTGATTAAAAACCAAATAATTCAGTTGTTAACGATAAATTTTTCGGTCCTTACAGGCCACAAACTGCACCCACTATAGAAGACCCTACTTATTTTATGGACACTCTACGAGAAATGGCATATGCCATACACGAACAAGCTGCTACAGCACACCAAATAATGGACCAGCTGGGAAGACAACCTAGAGCCAGTCACAGTGGAAACCAGAATGGCCTAGGAATGGACCTGGAATATCTCAAGTTCGCAGAATTCCGAAAGGCGAACTTGCCCAGTTTTAGAGGAGCTTTTCATCCTGATAAGGCTGACGAGTGGGTTAAGACAATGGAGAAGGTCTTCTCCGTTCTAGACTACACTGACCACCAAAAAGTGGCCTTCACCACTTATATGCTCGAAGCAGATGTAGAATTCTGATGGAATGGTGTAAAACAACTATTAGAGGAGTCCCAGGTAGAGATCACCTAGATTGTGTTCAAGGGTGCTTTTTACCAAAAATACTTTCCTCCATCAGTTTGGAATGTCAAGGAGTTGGAATTTATGCAACTTTGCCATGGAAGCAGTAGCATGTCAGAGTACATTGCTAAGTTTGAGGAGTTATGCAAGTTTTCCACAATCTATCGGCGGAATCCAGATGAGGCATGGAAGCGTGTCAAATTTGAAGGCGGATTAAGGTAAGATATCCTCACAGCAGTAGGCCCTATGGAGATACGGGATTTTTCCTACTTTGGTAAACAAATGTAGACTTGTGGAAGACTATAATAAGAAGTTGGAGATTGCCCAGTCTGATGTTTATGGAAAAAGGCTGGCACCTGAAAACCAGGAATTAGAATATGCCTCACCACCAAAGAAGAAATTTCGCCTTGGTGAATATAAGGGCAAGCAGCTGCAAGAATCGATGGTCAAGCAACGATGTCCAAAGTGTGGGAAAAATCATGGAGATAAGCCTTGCCTGGTTAAACAGTATGTGTGTTTTCGATGTGGCAAGCCAGGGCATATGATCAGAGAAGGCCCTGAGAACCAACCACCGATTCCTAAACCGCAATATTTGGGAAGAGTTTTCACTTTAAATGCTGAGGGGACTACACCCCAGAGGAGCCAGAGCGAGAATTAGGGATAAACCAAAATAAGGAATTGGCTAATTTAGTTTTAGTCGATCCTATTATGCTAAGTGGATTTACATCTACTGTGTGCTTATGTACGAACTTTATTTAAACTCTTATAATTATACCTAGTTAGCTTTATAATCAAATTTTGAGGACAAAATTTTTTTTAGGAAGGTAGTAATGTAACATCCGAAAAATTTTACCCTTTTTTTTTTAAATAAGTTGTTCAATTTTTATCGAATAATTGTGATTAGTTAGGATTCGATTTAGTATTCACGTACATCTAATTAAGTGTGATTTTGAATGATTAGAATTTAGGAAATTAGATCAGGAACATAGGAAACCTCATAGAATTTTTCTAAAATCAGTTTACCGATTTAAAAGAAATCAGTAAGATTTCGGTATTTTAAACTGTCAGAATCGGACCAATAGAAATTATACTGTGATAACCCTAGGATGGATGGCTAAGATTTAGCCAACTCATCCATGCATGTGGCGCCACTAATCAGCGCAAAAGTAGGCAGCTATAGTGAATTGAAAGATAAGAAGGAATCCACCAATCATATGAAACTTACTTCAAAAGTTTTCACTTTTTTTTCTTTCCTTCTCTGCTTGAATTTTTGGCCAATATAGCTACTGGGATCTCATCATTTCTCTTCTATTCACACTCATCTTCACTCCATCTTCATCATCTCTTCAAGCTTCATCAAAAGTTTCTTCAATCCAAGCCACCAATTCTACCAGATCTCACCTTAGAAAAGTAGGAATTCCAACTTCTTTTCTTGTTTTCTTGGATTGGGGCTGACTAGGATTTTTCTTTCTTCCATGATTCTAGTCTTATCTTAAGTAGAGATGAAGGATTAGGGTTGATTTTGCATGTATTTGATCATTAGAATTAGAGTTGGAAAGGCAAAACTTGGAGATAGAAAAGATGCTATTGGATGAAAACCCTACAGCATCCGTACATCCATCTTGTACGGACGAAAATCTAACCATCAAAACTTCATGAATCTATTTTTATGTGAAACTAAACATCTAGGGCTTTCCAACCATAAAAAATATAAGGCCATTGGATCAATATATAATTAGTTATGAATTTTTGAAGTTTGACCTAGGAATCTGGATTCTCATCTAGGCAGTATGAGTTGAGAAGGGTGTAACTCACTCTACACAGCTCTAAATTAAGTGCAACTAATTCTGTTTGAAAGTTAACATGTAAGAAAATATCTCATAAAAATTTCAGAGTCAAACTCATTACCATTTGCTCCCAGCACATCAATGAAATTGCCTTAAGTTCAAACCGAGTTGGAATAGGGTAGGCCAGTTGGGTCAAATTACAGGGCTTATATCTCAAGTTATACTGATGAAAATGATATGAAACTTCTTTCATCTAAAATTGTGTTCTATTAGCTTTAATTTGGTATAAATTTTGTATAATTTCATTCAGATTCCTATTTTCAGTGAATTTTCACTTATAAGGGTGCAATTCTAGCTAAGTGTAGGGCAGTTTGAGGTAAAATACAAATAACTTGAGCTATACAAATCAAAATGAGATGGGACTAAAAGTGTTGGAAACTAGACACAGAGAGCTATAACATATTCAAAATTCAAATTTAAATGAGTTGAATAGGAGCAAAGGTTAATTTTACAAAATTTGGGCAGAAGAGGGTTGAGTAAGCAGAAAGCTCTATTAATGCTTGTATTGATTTTGATGATTGATATTGTGATTATATACTTGCTGTCCCATATTACTTTGAATACTTGATTGATTGTACTGGTAACCTGGCACTATTCATGGGAAAGCGGACTTGATCCATCATGCTACCGAAATTTTGGCAAAGCCTATGCATAGGTTATGAAATACATTTTGATACATATGCATTCATGATTATGATAAAAGATATGATGATGTGTCCATATTCTGAAGGAACATGACATGGCGATCACGCTCTGATGGGGTATGATAAGGCGATCATACTCTGGAATGTGGCATAACAATCCCATACCCTAAGGAATATGACATGGCGATCATACTCTAAGACGTGGCAGGATGAACATAGTCCTAAGGAGTGCAACATCGTGATCACACCCCTACGAAGTATGACATGGTAATCGTATACTGGAATATGTATAACAAGTAATGGAAGATAAAGGAAGAAAAGAAAATTATGTGTATCTGCGTAAATTCAAGTACAAGTAAAGACATGTGCAGATTTTATGTTTTCAATATATTGGTGTTATTGTATTTTAATACATTTCAGTTATTATTCATAGTATAATTTATGAATTGATTTTGTATTGGCTCACCCAAAAGACAAGTGTATGAATAAAATGGACTCTGTTTTGAACAATATGTTTTCGAACTATAAAATTAAACAGTTTATATAATATGTCCACCTTTTTCATAATAAATCGAAGCAGTTGGAGATAATAACGATGACACGGTATGAAATTTCTTAGTGAATCCTTCTGAGAATTTAAAATTCTCACTCCTATTTCCATGTTATCTCCAGATAGTTCGAGAAGTTTCAAAGATGGCTAAAGTTGCTGTCAGATAAGGTCTGCTCAGGTAATAGTAATAACTCCAGAGTGTGGTACTATGATTTAATCATAGTACTATACAGAGGAGGACGTTACACTGGTCACGACTCAAGTTTGGGTCATGACAACTAGCCTTCCTCTTCTCTCATGGCCACAACATATATGAAGGTGGGGAAGCTTCACTTGATACTTGATCATCAAATTGATAAAGGGGTTTGATGGAAGGGAAGGTGATGATTAATTTTTGTAAAGAGAGCAAGGTGTTTTGAGGCCAATAAGCCATCAACCATGTGCTTGAAGCTCGTGGCTTTGGTGGTGGTGAGAAAGAAGATGAAGAAGATGATGATGGTGTGCATATGTGTGGTGTGTGGCCAAAAATGAGGGAGGGAATGAGAGTATAAGAGTGTTGTGATTTTTGTAGAAAGAATGGTGGTGATTAATCCACCGATTGGGGCCGATGCTACACTCTCACATCCACTCATTTACCTAACAGGTGTGGCTCATTTTTGGCCACTTACTATAGCTACTCTGATGACATGTCAATCTAACCTTTGTAGGATAATTTTCTTGGATTTGTCATGCTCAAAGACAATATGGGATTCTTGAGAATTAATTCAAGGTATTCGACTATTAATTCAGGTACTCTAAGTCACCTGAGATAGTATTCACGTGTGGGAATAATCCCACACGTTATTTAAAACCCGATGCATAAAACACCATTTATAAAATTATTACATGTATATTATTTATCTACTAGTGTTGTGGTCCCACATATTCCCAGAGTCGGGATTTTTCTACTAATGCCACTCCCGACACCCATCAACCTTTATCTACAGTTCTATCATTGTGATCTTATAATTATAATTTCACCTCTTCTTCTGTTATGGTTCACCTATTTACAATTTTATCCTTGTCTCAGGTCCAAACTTCCTTCTATACTAGTCTATCCTTAAAGTTGGCCACATTATATATATCATAAAATATTCAACAACGGTTACAAAAAATTCAATATTTGTGAGCAAATGAAATTTTACTGTTAGATATATTCCAAAATAACACTAGTTCACAACAAAATAACTCTTTAAATTAAGTATTTGTGGGCGAGTTAAATAAAAAATTATTTAAGTAACATAACATCCCAAAATTTATTTGCTGGTGGCCGCATCAATCTTGGCAAATACACCATTGTTGTTTATATATTCACTTCAATAAAGGGAGTCTTAGATAGGGATAAATTCACAAAAGCCTAAATAATTAATTTCTAAATTATTTTCAAATTCCTTGATGTATCTAGAGGGCACACTAACAAAAAGCAACAACTAGGGAGAATGACTATCAAAAACAAATTTATTATACAATTATTATATTTTCTTTATTTAGACTCCCTTAAAATAATTTTTGGAATCGACACATAATTTAAATAAATTAATATTAACTTTTCTAACTCTAAAAATTATGAAACACATGTTAATAAATTCAAGAATTCAATACAAGTGCAGAGGAGCAAGAGTATGAAAAACAAAGCTCTAATGGTGGCTCACGTGCTTCCACGCACCATTTATTGCAGGTTGGTGTGCATTGCGTGTACTGAAGGACTTTTCTACCTCTAGTTGGGTTAGCGCGACCCATTTCATAGAGGAAACAGGACCCGTGATACGTCACTTTTTGCCCCCATTGAGGCAACTATATTTGCTTCTTTTTTTCGATTGGGTCTTCATCCTCACTCATTCTAGGATATGATTTGAGACAGTTTTTTCACAAGAAAAACACATAAATGAATCGGTTGATATCAAAAAATGGCATTAAATGAGTATGTTTCAAATTGATTCTTAAAATCGCCAGCAATTTTGATTTTTAACATAGTTTGATCCCTTATATTACCCGAGTTCATGTCTAAGTATCTCCTAGGGTGGATCTATTAATTTACATGAGAGAAAGGACCATAATCAAGGAAAAAGACTTGTTGCATAATCCTGGTATCCTCCATGGAGTTCGGTTATGACACCCTCTTCTTTTCGGCCATTTTCAGAGACTTAAAATTGTTGGAAAAAATATGAAAAAAGTTTCTAGAAGCGTACTGTAACCAAACTTAAACTATTTTGACTGTAAATTGAGATAATCAAGCACGCACAATATTAAGCTTTCATCCCTGAAAAAGTAATCTCGTGCCAATAAGCACGTAAATATTTCAGGCAAAAGTTTCTCACAGATGATTCATATTTACAGTAGAATAATTCATTAAAAGGAAAGGACTCCCATAAAAACCAATGACTTTAAGTACGTATCATAAACAAAATATGTTCATGAATTCTAAATTATGCATCTATGCATCTGATACCACAAGTAGAAAAGAATTAATGACATGCTAAATTTGTCCTAAATGATAGATGCACAAATTTATAATACTAAATTGATTAACAATGTGTTCCTCTCATGCACATCTTAGTCTTAGAGAATTCATAAAAAGATAGCACATACATATATGCACTACAGGAAATAGGATCTTCCTTCATTACTCTTTGTGAAATCTGACGGGGAAATACAATGAATATTCAAACTTGATACACCATATTTAAAGAGACATGCTTATATACCGACGGAGTAGGAAGGCGACCTACCATTTCACGAAAGATCGTCTTGCTCCACAAATTACAAATCAAGCTAACGGCCCAAGACGCTTTTAGGACACCGCCATATATAGGACTAAAATCAAATGTGTAATTTCCAATGATCTATTCAATCACAATATGTTAAATGAGTTCAATAAATATCATATTATCATTCAACTATTTTCAAAAAATAAATTCATGGAATTCCAACTTATAATTTTTTTTAACAACAATAACATTTGCATTCCTCGTTCTTTACCTTTTCATTTTATCAAATGGCTTGTGATTGCTTTAATTTATCTCGCAAGAGAAATATTTTTATGGTCTTGAAATATTATGTAATCATATTCATAATTAATAATATAATAATATTTTAAATGAGATTTCATAATTATAAATATAACTATGTGATCCTCTATAACCACTCAGAAGTATTTCTATAATACCAAACGCCCTCATTATTTGTCAGTCAAACCATTCTTTATGAAACAACGGAATAGGCTTAATTATAGTGCAATAAATGAACTTTAAAGGCCATATGATGGCAGTATGACTACCTAGAAAGCCACCCAAAACAATTCAGTTTTCTTATTCCAATGATTTGAGTAATTATGGACTAAGTAGCATCTCATCAAATTATATAACTAACTTAAAATATGATCACACGCCCCCCGATGACCATTGGGTTACCATTTCGATCTCATCATTGATCGTCAAGTTCTCTCAAATGGTGCAACGGAGTGCCGATCATTTTTGGAGCAGCTCTAGTGACATTCAAATCATAATCAAATAATATAGTTCAGGTCAGATGTTATATTTATTTTATTTTATGCACGATCTTAATTAATCTTTAACTTTTTTTATTAGGAAAAAGAAAAAGAAAATTGCGTAGCTCCATTTCCATAGATATTGCATTCTTCTGCATTCAAGCATCCATTAATTAATTTCTCTTCCATGTTATCATCATCTATTTTAATCGCAATTATGGAAGTAGTCAAACTGCTTATTGAGTAAGGAAATTTTGCACCACATTAATAATATGAATTTAATTTTGATATATTAATAGCATAAATAAATTTTATATATATATATTTAATTATATATTATTAATTAAAAAATATATATAATTCAATTATCTATTATTTTAAAAATTTTAAAAATAAAATATATAATTAAATAATAATATAAAATTTTTTTTATACTGGTAGTATATCAAAATTAAATTTTAATAATATTTCCGCCTTAAATTATTCGTACGAGGTAGGTTGAACTCTTCCCATACTTTCTCTTAACTTCATATATTTGCCACTTGATTACACACTTTTCTTTTCTTTTCTTTTCTTTTCTTTTTGTTTTAATAATTGTTTAGATAATTTTAAGTTGAGTGTAGTGGTTAAATAAAATCTTCTCAAAGTGAGCACTCAAAATTTGATCTTCTGATATTGCAATTAATGTTTGCCTAGGATTGCAGTCTTTTTTTTTTTTTTTTTTTTTACTGTAACCAACCATTTTTAAATAAAATACATATTTCTTGACGTTATATTCAACAGCATTTAACAAAAAAAAAGTTATATTCAACGGTGATTCTTGTTAGTTACCAAAATAATAGATGAATTTTGTGATAGCCACACACCTCGTAAGATTGATGGTCAAATGTGAGGGTGCATCAATACACTTTATGAGATTAATGGTCAGATGTGAGGGTGTATTGGTGCACCCCCACATCTGACCATCAATCTTACGAGGTGTGTGCAGACTTCGCCAAAATAATAATAAGAAAAAGACCTTCTTCGCTTACTTTATTTCGGTTAGTGTAAAATTAATATGAATTCAATTTTGATATATTATCAGTATAAAATAATTTTATATAAATATTTAATTATATATTATCATATCAATAAAAATATTTGACTCAATTATTTATTATTTTAAAAATTTTACAAATAAAAGTATTTAATTAAATGATAGTAGAATACTCTTTTACAATATTGATTGTACATTAAAATTAATCTCAATTAAACCCACATATAACTTGCACAAATGCTAGAGTCACCCGTGGTAAGCCGCCACCCACATACTACGATGACCTACATAAATTAGCCTACATCATTTTAATATTTTGGGTTATCATTGAACAGGTTTGATTATATTACTCTTTTGTTCTAGAAAAAGAATAATCTTCGTGTTTCCCTTTCTACTTTCCTTTCTGCTGCTTGTTCCACTACCTTATACAATAGTGTTCTTCCACAAACCACAATGCAATGAACTTATAATATTAAACTTCTACATGAGAGTTTCAGCTTAAAGCTTAAGTTGGAGTTCGACCTAGGAAATTAAAGTACAAAGTCAAAAAGAAAAAAAAAACCTGTCACATGGCTCTCTTGGAAGTCCCAAAACTGGCTTTAATTTGATCCAGATCAGTTAAAATGCAATAAAATAAACCAAGAGGTTTGAATGGTACGGTACAATTTGTATTGTACGAGGGTACCTTGACTGTTAGGGCGGTTTGCATTGGAAATCAAACTTGCCTGAACCTATCACTGACTTTAATTTAGCAAAATGTGTATAATAATTGATATAATTTACTTGTAAGATCTCAGTCCTAGTCACCCTGTGATTTAAATAAAACCAACCCCATTTGGGTTTAACCTGCAAAACAAGGAAGGCTTGCGTGAGAAACAATGTTCAGAATTACAGTAATCACTCACATGTGAACGCAACATGAGCTCTGATCCTAACATGGAAAACTAATTCTGTTGGTTTTCCCATGCATGTGACACAGAAAGTTCAAGTGCTGATTATAATATAATTTTTCACCTAGAAAACGATGAACATTGTATTTTTTTTATTATTGAGAAATGAGATTTACCAAGGTCTTAGTCCTATATAAATTGGATGCATCAGCATGCAGCCCCAAATCAGCCTTGGTTGTTCAGAAAAGCACAAGAGCCGATAGGAAACTAACCCAAAAACCATAAGACACAGAAGCACCATGCCCGTGGATCCAAAGAAATCTAACAAGATCAGAGAAATTGTTAGGCTTCAGCAGATCCTTAAGAAATGGAGAAGGCTAGCCAACTCTTCAAAAGCCAGCAGCACCAGTAACAACAGCAGCAGCAGTAGCAGTAAAAGCATGAAGTTTCTCAAAAGAACACTTTCTTTATCTGAACGTGAGGGAACACCAAGCAATGTTGTTCCAAAAGGGTACCTTGCTGTTTGTGTTGGTGAAGAGCTTAAAAGGTTCATTATACCAACAGAGTATTTGGGTCATCAAGCCTTTGAGATATTACTCAGAGAAGCAGAAGAAGAATTTGGGTTTCAACAGACTGGTGTTCTGAGGATTCCTTGTGAAGTGTCAGTTTTTGAGAGTATCTTGAAGATGGTGGAGGGGAAGAAGGACAAGGTTTCAACTCAGGAATGCAGACTTAGCGTTGAAGAGATCATGGGATATTGCTCTTCAGAAAACCAACTTGCTTATTCTCACCATCCTCAAAGTCCATTGTGCAGATAGTAAAGGACTTTTGCAATTTTTCATTACTCTTCCTATTTGTCTTTCTTTTTATTTTGCCCCTTATGGAGGCCAATCTAATGTATGCGAGTGAGAGTGAGGGAAAGCGTTCAATTAGATGTAAGAGAATCTGTTTGGGAATTATGAAGCAATGAGTATGAAACTTTCATCGTCCAAATATTTTATTCTAGAGCTTATTTGTTTGGCAGAAGAACTTTTATTGTCTGATCTTATTATTCTGGAGCTGAACCTGAAAGTTTTGCCACTTTGCAGTTCATTCATAAGATCCCAAAATCAAGAACTTACACTACCGAACAACTTTTCCATCGAGTAGGAAACTAGTTACTTTATGAAGGACACAAGTATTGAATCATGATAAGGCATCAAATTGAAAGAGTAATGATATATGCAAAGCATATTTGAACTTGGAAAGATCACCACCAGACAGGGTAACTCTTCAGTTTTGATTGTTGGTAGTGATCTTTATCAGGTTGAAAATTTTGAAGAATATGTTAAGTGCTTGTATCACTTTTCTCTGACTGAGAAGCATCAATTGAAGCATGAGAGATGTAGGTCAAACACCAAGACAGGAGTATAGCTTCAATTTCCAAAACAGAAGTAATTTAACATATTTTTCCTGTTTTTTGGGTCCAATAATATATTTTTACTTGAAGCAGTTGGCGTTCTAAATGGTGAAGACTGCCAATGTTAAATGGACAAACCCTTGAAGTTCATTTAAATCCAGCTTGGCCTAATAGTGATAAATAGTGATAAATAGTGATAACAATTTCGACAAAGCGGAGAAGACCTGCTCAAAGCACTTTCAATTTGTTGTACTTGAAAAGGTAACACAAAGTCAAAAAGTGTATCTGAGCTTAGCCCCTTGTACGTGGGATTATTTCTTGGATAAAAGTTGAATTTCCATTGGCCTTCTTATCATCTAAATGTAACACATGATAATAATAATAATAATAATAATAATGCTAATCAATCATTTTTGAGTTAAATCTTTGAGATCTCAGACCACTCACAGACGAGATCTACAATATGACAACTAGATAGTACCATACGGATAATCTATAGGATTGTCCTATATTAGAAGTCATCATGTCAGTGTTCTGGATTATTGAATCCTCTCATAAGCCCTTGTAAAATCGTTGAGATTACAAGTTGCAATGCAAGTATCATACACGCTAGGCAAACACATGTTTCACTGGTCATAGCAATATAATATTGCTGCCACTTGCCTTGAAGTCATGTTCGTACAAAATTTCTGATGGCACATTATCAGGCTTCTATTATGCAGCTCACATGCGGGCATTCATTTCTAAATAGCTATACAACCATGTCAACCGAGAAGCTTTAGAAATCAACCCTCGTTATCCGTGGTGTATCAGGTATATAAACTTAAACTATAAGCCATTGCTGCAAAATATGGAATCTTCTAATAAGTTCCAAGAAAAATCCACCAGTTAGTTGTATGTAACGTAGCAGAAGCCCAAATAATCAATGGAATAATTATTATGCATTGTACTATAGCACCATTGCGTATTAACATTTTATTTAAAAGGTTACTGGTATTTTTTGAGTTTCTCAAGAAGCTGTAACTGCATGCAAATCAAACATATATATTACCATTTAAAATACAAAAGATTCCATTCAAACCAGGTACAATATATAGTAGAGAAGTCAAATAGGTACCTAGATCGAAAGTCAGGCACCTGTTCGATATCTGTAATTGGATCAATATGTTATGAGATGAGCATTACTCCAAATTTAGTAGGAACAAGTGGTAGTCAGATTACTAAGGAGACCATGTGCTACCTCCATATTAAGAAGTCATAATCAGTAATGATAACATATAAGTAGAGTCTAGTGGCAACTTATGCCAAAAATAAGAAGCAAATTACTTCCCCATTCCCTTCGTTATGCGTTCACCATATAAGCTCTCAGTCTATCATTATTTTATTTTATTTTATTTTTTTCGATGGATAGAGTTTAAGTAAAGGGGAAGGATTACTCTAGTCCAGAGTTAGGATATATCTTCGTGCTTATCACATGCTTACACAAATACATATAAATCACCCGTCAATAAAAAACTTAATAATCGAATCCAAATCCTAATCAGGTTAGCCAACTTTCCATCTATTATAAAAATATTTATTTGTGAAATTAAAAGTTTAGGTTGAAGAAAAACTCGCTTCAGGATCATGACATGTCTCTAAACCTACTTATTATAAAAACAAATACAAACTTTCAATACCAATATAATAAATAAAAGAAAAGTATTAGTAATAATATAAAAGGAAATGCTAATTTCACTCTTCCTCTATGTTACAATTCATTTTGTGTTGCTACGGGATTGCGACAAGACAACAAGAAATTAATAAGATTTAAAAGATAAATCAATAGAGTAGCCACCAATTTTATTTATGTTAGGAAAAAATGAAAATACCTTTTTTATTTAGAAAAACTAGTCTTATAAGAAAAATAGTTCAGGCTGGGCAGTTAATCATGTGTAAGGAAGGGCAAAAATTTAATTTTGCAGCACCCTTAATACATCCATACTGCTACAATTACTTTAACTGATTGTGCAAATTATTAATAACCTCATTTTAAAAAAATTATACAGAAAGCTTTTTTTCTTCTCTTTTTTTTTTTAAAAAAAATTTATTTGATTCAAGAAAAGAACCTCCCCAAAAAAATTGATTAAATTTATTTTTTGATAATTTTCTTTGAAAGTTTTAAAACATCCAACCATCATGACTTAGCTAATATCTCCGTTTCTTTTTAACAAAAATACTGACTGAATAAAAAAGGGATACGGTTGACCTGTTTTATTTTAGGAAATAAATTATTTGCAAACTGTAAAACATCAAGTTGCCATAGCTCAGATGTCCAAAAACGGCATCATGCCGCAACCAACTTTATATATTTTTGAAAACAAAAACAACTATTTGTTACCTAATATTTTTCATTTAAAAAAGAAAAGCCAGGCCCACTCTCAAACCCTTTTTAAGCATATACGAACAAAAAGACACCTCGGCCAAGAATTAACCCCACTAATAAGCATTCACCTTTTTTTTAAGAAAAATTGTATGCGTACCAGCCCAATAAAGCCCAAATCACAATTAACCAAAAAAAAAAGAGTAAATCTCTGCCAACAAACTGTAGCTCAAATAATACCACCTTTGGTTCTTGTGCTAAGGAGTTGTGGTATTCGATCAAGGGTTTGATCCATGCATGCTGTCATTTCCCCCACCCCCTAGATCCATTAAGAACTCCTTCAAACAAAAAATAAAAAAGAGTAAATCTTTAAAGTGATATTTTCTTATCCTACAAATTAATCCCTTAGAAATAAAATTTAAATTTGTGGTCGCTCCCTCACCTACCATTATATAGAATAAGTTACTCTCTTTGTTAAATATATATCTACTGTTAAATGGTTGATATGTCCCAAATATATTAAAATTATTAAAAAGAATCTAATAAAAATTATTTAAAAAGAAAAACCAAATAATTTTAGAAAACAGACCATAATACTCTTAAGAATAGCCTTCACTAAGATCACTTCTCTCAACAACACAACGGCATTCATTCCCACATAGCCCACCTTGCCGCTTTTTTAAAAACTTCAGCCAGACACCAAAGCTTAAACTCAAAACCCAGAACACACGAGTCTCAATCCCTGCAGCACATCAATCTCTCTACAATTTCATCGCTCTTCAACAGATCCACAACGTCATGTCCCCGAAAATCATTGAACGGCTATTTTTTTATGGATTAAATCATTGACCTGCTATTCTATTTTGTAATTGTTGTATGGATTATTAATGTGGTGTTACTTATCAAAAAAAAAAAAAAATCTTTATATTTTGTACATGCTTAATTTTCTTTGCTCATTTTGTTGACTGATGTTTCAATTGTTAGAGTTTATATATTTAAAATACATCTATTGGAAACAGGATATAGCTCGCTTTTTTAACATGCATTTTTTTGGTTGAAAAATGTTTAAGAAAAAACAATTGATTCATTTTTCAATAGAAAAGGAAATAATTTGATAATGAATTGAATTTATCTCGTTTTTATGCTAGATTTGGGAACAGATGTAACTAAGCATTGGCAAAAAGGTTGATTGGTCGTTGATTGCTCCTTGTCTTAACTCTTAAGGTTTGCAGTAAGATAGTAAAGAGTATAGCAGAGTTCATCTTTACCATAGAACTAAACCCCTCATATGAAGATTGAGATGATTGCTTCGAGAGCAATCCACAGAAGATTTAGTTTTTATCTTATTAGGAGTTGACTGATATTATGGAGGAGTTGAAGGGATTTTATCTCTTTATTCCCCATATGAGAAAATTTAAAAAGACATAATCCTTTTTTTAATTATTCTATAAAAGGATGTGATCACTGAGGTGTAGTCAACTCAAATATCAAAAGTCCACAATCCCATTCCTAAACACTTATATTTATTTTGTGTGAAAGTTAAATTTTCTTAAACTAAAAACATTGAAGATGTATATATTTAATCTTTACTCTTGGTTCCATAAGTTTAAAATCCTTGCTCCCCAAGGCATTGATAGCTAAAAATGCTTCTGTTCAGGATGATTTAGAGTATTCTTTAAAAAACCTTTGCAAAAACTTATAGATAGGATGGAGGAAGCGAGCGCTAGCGGCAGTTGTAAAGCTAGGTCAAAGGAGGAGGAAGATCTGATGAAAAAAAAGTACCAAGATAGTCAAGATGCATCAAGCAGATGATATAGGTCAGATGGAGGTTATTGATGAGGAAAATATAGAAGTTTTAGAGGATTGTGTAATGGCGAATAAAGAGGAGGAAGTTCATGGTGAACCCACAATGAAAACCCTTGATGTGAATCCTCCCTCCAGGAAGATGTCATATAATGAGACTATGTTATGTGAAGGGCTGTTAATGTCTCTTTCCTTGAAGAAAATGGCCAGAGCAGTGATGGAGGAATACGTGAAACAAGACAAACGAGAAGAGACATTAACTGGAGAAGTTCCTCCTTTCAATCCTAAACCAAACATTAAGAAGTATGAAGATTGGTGTACACCCTAGATGTATTCCCCCATAGTGAAACTGTTCAGGAAAAGGTTGGACATTACAGTGATGGACTGGTGGATTTAGAAGCTATGGGCCAGGAAGGGAGTGGTTAAAGTCATAGACCTGAATGAGGAGTTTTTTGTAGTTCGTTTTTCCAGTAAAGGGGACTATAACCATGCCTAGTTTGAAGGCCCATGGCTTGTTGTTGATCAATACCTCCTCATACAGCAATGGCATCCTTCTTTCAAGCTGAAGGAGTGATAACTCCCTTTGGTGAGTTATATTTTTAGTTAGTTTTTATTTAATTTAGGATGTAGTTGTTTAGTTTTGTTACTATTTTATTTTATTTTAGTTAAGTAGTTTAGATTAGGTAGTATTCTTATTTTCTGTTATTTTCTTATATTTTGGATACTTATTTTGAGCTTATTTTGATTGTCATTAGGTAGAAATATTTAAGTTGGAATTTGGAGCCATAAGAGAGCTTCTCTTGAATAAAATCAAGACCTTTCAGCATTGGAAATTCAATATCTAGTTCTCTAGAAATCGGATTATGATGATTCAAAATTCTTTGGAAAGAAGGGAAGAAGATCTTCAACTTTGTTGTTGGACACTTTTCCAGCTCTCAAGTCTTCTAGGAGAAAAAGGCGAAACAAGATTGAAGCTTCATCTTGTTTCTGATGCTGTCAAGTCTGACCTTTTATCACTCTTTCACTTGTATCTTGAGCTACAAAACTCCAATTAAGGTGATTCTTATTGCGTTGGAAAGCTTACTCAAAGATATACAATCATTATTTCCTCTGAGGCCAAATTCTAACTATTCTGACCGTTACAGAGCTTGGAACTTTGTAAACGAGGTCAACGCTATCATGCAACCGCGCTATAGCGCAAACCCTTGTGCTATAGCGCGACCCAGACTGTAGAATTAGTGGGCTCAGCTGAATTTCAAGAAAAGGGATTTGTGGACTATAAAAGACAACACTTAAGGTTAGAAAATAGATCCCTAGATACTTCCACACACTTTCCAAGATAGAAGACTTTTCTAGAGAAATTGAGGGTGAAGATTCAAGGATTCCCAAGCTTAACTTCAACACGGAGAGATCCACACCTTTTGAATCTCTTGTCTCTAGCTTCAATTCTTTATGGCTTTTGTTTCTTCTATCTTGTTATATTCATATTCTTTCGTTGTTTTCTTTTCTTTAATCATGAACTAATTTTCTTTTGCTAGGGCGTTAATGGACTCTTTTTGTATAACAAATTTACTCATGGATTAATGTTAATCTTGTTTCTATCTCAATTGCTTAGTGCTTTTGTTTGTGACTAATGCACTTGATTGATTGATCACCAATTAATTGATCTAGGGATTTAAAATAACTCGAGAAGGGGTTTGTGAATAGAGCCTCTTAACAAAAACATCATGAGTTGAGCGAAATCTAGATATAGACAAACGCGGTTCATGCGGTCAACATAGAAACCCATAGAACTTCAACCTTTACCTAGATTAGTTTGTACTAAGAGATTATGCAATCAGTTTAGGACAAAGAGTATTGCTTGACCTTGAGAGAGGCTAAGAATAAATTAAGGGGAATTGACCGTGAGTCAAATAGGATAGGAACTTATTAACAGAAATTCATAGTAAATGCACCTACAATTGGTGAAATTAATTAGCCCTAGCGTCCATCCCGTTGCATTTGTTTACCCCTTTTGCATCCAGTTATATTACTATTTTGCTTATTTATTTTATTTTAAATTTTATTTTAATTTCCTACATCCGTGAATTTATTCTTTCCAAATAGTCATCCCTTAGACTATCCGGTAATTGATCTATCCTCGTGGAAATGATACTTTTTTCATCACTTTATTACTTATACAACCCGGTATATTTGCCGGAGCCGCATCAAGGAGAAAGCTATTCAAAAGATTATGGTGTAGGTTAGATTTCCTAATCTTCTAAGTGAGTTATGCAACAAGAAATAGTTCTTGTGGAGAGTTGGGAATAAGCTGGGGAAGATGCTGAAGATAGATGAGCTCATTTCAATCCATTTTAGAGGTAAATTCGTGCGCATATGCATCAAGATTGATTTGAGAAGAAAGTTTATTCCAATTTTTCAGGGCTGGGAGGTGATTTTAGGGTTGAGTATGAGGGTTTACACATGATATGCTTTAAGTGTGGGAGATATAGGATACGATGGAGATTTGTAGTAGTTTAGGAGCAGCTGCTGAGAATGTCCCTTCTGCAATAGAGATAAAGGATAGTCAAGGAAGGAATCCCTTGATGGGAGAACAAAAGTTATAAGGGCTGCCGGTAGCGGTGGCGAGCGGCAGAGGCTAAGGGAACATAGTCATCGAGATTCCTGCTAATCATGCTTAGAGTAATCTAGGACAAGATATGATAGTTATTAAGCAATCAGCTGGTGATCCAGGTGTTTCCCATGTTACGAAGAATAATAATATATTTGGCTCATGGATATTAGTTAAGAAATATCCGTGTGAGTGTAGGCCCCATCCCTACATGGGTGGGTAGAATCAAAGTGGACTGGGGATTAACCAATTCTAAGTAATGTCCTGGAAATTGAGTAGGAGGTTATTGAGGACTTATGCAGACAATGAATGCCCCAGAGGTGGCTATGTCGAAGTCGAGGGGAACAAAAAAAATGGAAAAGTTAGGAGTGGACTAGGACCAAAATAATAATAAGAAGACTTTTCCTAGTAAGGGAGCCAAAGGCCCAGTTGTGCAAGGAAAGCCTTAGTAGCTATTCAGTTGTCAGGAAATTCCCAAGCTATTATAATAGAGGTAGGGCAAAATAAGGTGCAAGGGACCAAGAAGGTCAACGCTAACCACGGTGACTACTGGAGGGCGTACAATTAGTTAAATAATGACCAATGGGTTATATCCCCCCCGTTGAGGGTATGAACTGGGTCCATAATAGAGCTAATAAGGTGGTAGAGGGTATAGAGGTTGGTGCGAGGAACCTTTTAGACCTAAGAGAAGTCCCCAGTTAGGTATCTTAATCCAGTGTGAAAGTGAAGCATTATGTTAATAAAGTCAATAATATGGCGGAGGTTGTCCCTGAGAGCTAGGATGTAGTTAGTGTTTTTCACTCTCTTTTGTTTTGTCTATGTGTTTTATGAATATCATGGTGTGAAATTGCTGGAAAGTGGTTAGTGAAGGTTTTTTTGTCTTGTTGCGAGATTTAGTAGTTCATTATTGCACTAAATTTGTAGTACTGTTGGAAACACATATATTGGGTGCTAAAGCTTTGAAACTGATTAAGAAATTTCTATTTGACGGATATTGTATTAATAAGGTGGAATGTTTTTGGGTGTAATTTAGTGTTTGTGTGATAGGGATTGCTAGCAGGTAAATATGGAGGCTATTCACAAGCAATTTGTCCTCCTCTGTCTAGCTTATAGGGACGAAAGGTTGTGGTTTTTTATGACAATATATGGAAGTCCTCATGTAAGTAATTGTTGAGACCTATGGGAACGCTTGAGGGTGATTGGAGCTAGTATATAGGGGGTTATTTCAACTCAAATATGAACCTTAAGGATATTGGTGGAACCTATAGTTTATCTGGTGATACTCAATAGTTTTCAAATTGTATAAGAGATTGCAGGTTGTAGGATATGCCATTATGTGGCCAATCGTTCACTTGGCAATGAGGTAGGGTGCGCAGAAGATTAGATAGATTATTGTGCAACTTTGAGTGGGCTCACTGATTCCAAGATGCAACTATTTTTCATTTTCCCAAACTAAATTCACATCATATCCCACTTCTCCTGTGCTTGAGTCAGGAGCAAGGTGATAGTCATGATGGTTTGCCATTTTGCTTTTTGGCTCCTTGGATTCTTCATGAAGGGTATTGGAGTTTGGTTAAAGATGCTTGGATTTTCGAGAGAGGGCTTCTGGAGAATTGTTAAGATATAAAACCATTCATATATTCTACCTAATAGTTTAAGCTTTTAGGAGAGATAGTTTATGACATGCTATAGAGCCTCTATGACTAAGAGGTCTAGAGTTCAATCCTTGTTTGCCCTCATTCTTCTAAATAAAATTTGAATTTTAGAACAAAGTAAAGTGGGTATATGCATAGTCCATGCTTCAAGCCCAAAAAAGGCTTTTATGTGAGGGAGCATATTAAGATATAAAATCATTTATGTGCCTCTACCCTACAACTTAAGCTTTTGGGGGAGATGATTCATGAAAAGATATTAATGCCTTTATTAAGAAGGCTAAAATATGGAACAAGGAAGTTTTTGATGATCTACAAAAGGACATTTCTAGGAGCTTGTCATTCCAAGAATTCTTTCTTAGAAGATCTACAAAAGGAACTCTGGAAAAAGTTGGAAGATTTGTTAGTTTAGGAGGAAGACTATTGGCAACAATAGTCTAGATGCAATTGGTTGACCTTAGGGATAGGAACTCGAGGTTTTTTCTTGGGAGAGCTTTAAGCATGAACAAATAAAATCGTATTTTAGCCGTTAAGAATGATGTAGGCACTTGGATTAATGATATTAAGGAATTAAAGAATATAGGAGTTCAATTTTTTAAAGCTTTATATAGGGGTCAAAACTTGTGGAAAAATTTGATGTGGCATGTGCTTTTCCTAGTCTTTCTGATTCAAAAGAGGAGAGATTGATGCTTGATGTTTCGATGGAAAAGGTGAAAGTTGCTTTATTTTCCATGGTGCTTGGAAAGCCCGTAGACTAGATGGTCTTCTGCCCATGTTCATCTAACACTCTTGGGATCCTACGAAAATTGTGGAGGCAAACAAAACCCATATTGTGCTGAATCCTAAGACTCAGTTCCTAATAACTTCACCCAATTCAGGCTTATAAGCTTGTGTAACGTTAGCTACAAGAACATTACCAAAATCTTGGTTACTAGACTCAAGGGAGTGATAGGAAAGCTAGTTAACCCAATACAATGTAGCTTTGTTCACAGTTGTTTGAGTGCGGATAATACTCTAGTTGCCTAAGAAGTGGTGCATTCGAAGCACAAAAAGAAAGGTGAGGTGGGCTTTAAGGCCATAAAAGTCGACTTGGAGAAAGTATATGATTTCCTATACTTTTATTAAAGATACTTTGAACGATGCTGGAATTCCTAATCACATGGTGGAACTTATTTGGTGGTGTATCTCTTCCCCATCCATGCAACTCCTTTGGAATAGGTCTCCTACTTAGCTTTTCATCCATCTAGAGGAGTGCACTAAGGGGATCCAATTTTGCTATATTTGTTTCATTCTCTATGTTGAAAAACTTTTAGAGTTCATTAGCATGCTAGTGGAAAATAAGATTCGAGAAGCTATTTGTATTTCTTGAAGAGGATGAAAACTCTCCCACCTTTGTTTCACTGATGACTTGGTTTTATTAGCGAAGTCTTCTATGGATCAAGTGCAGGTTATTAAGGGAGTTTTGGACATTTTTAGTAAAAGTGCTGGTCAGCAAGTTAACATTAGTAAATCATGTGTTTGCTTCTTGAAGAATGCCAACCCAAGTAAAAGACAAGAGTTTAGTGTAGCTCTAGGGTTCAACCTTATGTCTAACCTCGATCAGTATGTAGGGCTTCCCCTTCTCCATGAAAAGTGCAATGCTAACAACTAACAATATATCACTGATAATATGGCTAATCGACTGAACGGATGGAATGTTAGAATCCTTTTCCTTAGGGAGTAGGATTACCTTAGCTCACTCAACTCTTACATGTATTCCAAATTATGCCACGCATACCACTAAGCTTCCTTTGGGGTTGTGTGAAGGAATTGATTGAATGTGCCGCGACTTTATTTGGGGCAGTAGTGATGAGCTGGATAAGTTTTGTATGCCTAAGGCCAAGGGTGGTTTGGGGTTTAGGCAAGCTAAGGTGATGAATAAACTTTTTATAATGAAATTAGCTTAGAATCTGATAGCTGGGCCTAAGACTTTCTAGGTCCAAGTCATGAGAAGCAAGTATAAGTGTGGCAATGGCTTAATTCCTCATGTGTCAAAGGTGTAGGGAGCTTTGAATGCCTGTAATAAAAATGTCGAGACAATTTTATCATAACCTTATTTGGTGGCTGGGAAATGGGTTAACTATTAAATTTTGGAAGGATCAATGGGTTCTTGGTTTATACAAGTTGGAGGATTTTGCTAATCGTGTCATAAAGCAGGAATTTAATTCTGCCTGTGTTATGGACTATGTAGGGAGTAATAGGAACTAGAATTGGGTTGTGTTAAGTTAGTATTTGTCCTAGCATGTGCTAGATGTGTTGAAACCCATGAAGACACCGAACGATGCTTATAATGAGGATATGATTACTTGGCTCCCCACTACTTCATGAGGGTTCATAATATAGTCAGCTTATGAAGCATGTTATGGGAAAAGAAGTGGCCACTATAACATCTTTCAAAGAGTTTGCAAAATGGAAGTTTCTTAACAACTTCTATGCTTTATGTAGTTGATAGCTCAAGAAGCTTTGTTGACAAACGTGAGAAGAACTAGATAGGACGTTGTGCATCAGAGCATCTATTGAGTTTGTGAAGAGGAAACTAAATCAGTGCTCTATATTCTTTGTGACTATCGAGTTGTGAGGGGCACACGGGAGAGTATTAGAGTTAGGACAAGTAGTGAGAGTTTTTTTATAGCTGACTTGCATGGTTGACTTCAAAATGATCTTGCTTCATCTCCTTGTTCTGTGAATACAATGCCTTGGCACACTATTTTTACCACAACTTGTCCCTCATTATGGAGATACAGGAGGTGGTGTTTGGAGATGTGGAGATAACTATTAAGCATGTAGCATGGAGCCCCGCTTTTGTAGGTTGGCTTAAAGTAAATACCGATAGGTTTGTGATCTCTAGTCTTCCCTTGGCTGCATATGGAGGAATTTTAGGTGACTCATGGAAATTTTGTTGCTACATTCCAAGTTAATCTTGGTGATTTCTTTATCACATTGGCAAATCCATTAGGAATATATGTAGGGCTTAGCATAGCTTGGAACTTGGGGGCCCGAAATATCATTGTGAAGATAGATTCATAATTTACAACCAAGCTTATCAAGTGTAATCCAAGGGGCTTGCATTTTAGCTCTTCTTTACTCAGAGTGATTCAGGAGCTACTCAGAAGGCCTTGGGAGGTGGAGGTTCCCCATGTGTTTAGAGAAACAAATAAGTGTGCTGAAGAGTTAGCTAGGAGAAGTCACTTCCATTAGTTAGATTCTAAGTTTTATTCCTCGTTACCTTCTATTTTGTCTCTTGTTGTTTTCCTATGTCTGGTTGGGTGTTTTTGCCCCCATATTGTAATTGTTTGATGCTATTTTCTTATTGAGCTTTAGCTTCATTGTTTGTCAAAAAAAAAAAAAAAAAACCTTAAAATCCTTGCTCCTTAACTGCCTACATTCTTAATCCTTTTTTAAAACTCTTATAATGCTTAGGAAAATGGACAAAGAAGAGGGGCTATCTACCACTCCACCTCAACTTTTCATCTAAACTTTAGAGAAAAAATAAATAAAATAAAAGACAAAATATAGACTCATGTTATATGTGAACACCAGAGTATACTTTTTTATTTTTGAAAGGGAACACTAGAATATGCTTATGAAGAATGCATCATACATGAGAAGCATCTTACTTTTGGAACTTTTCACTTTACACTTTTCACTTTAAAATCATGGATAAGGCTCCAATGCACTTTACTTGACAAGTTTCATCATACACCTTATCATCTAACAACTAGGTGTATCAATGTTTCTCCTATTTGTAATACACTGTAAAAATCTCTCAAAACTCTCTTTCCCTATCTCCCCACAATACCATCGCTGATTCTCCTTCAAACTCCATTGCTTGACCAGCCCACCACTGGCCATCATCACCTACCCCAAATCCACACCGCTATCTTTCCTAATAAGCCTTGCTGCAGCAGCAATTACTCCCGATTTGGCAGCATCCTCGACTTCCAACATGACATCAATGCCCCTTTCTTCAACCTCCACTGCCTAGCTTGACACCAACCACTATCACCGTCGTCAACTCCACATCACCATGCCGCTTCCAAGTACCAATATCTTTCTGATGAGGCTGCCATAATTTCCACCTTCAACAGCTTGAACTCATATTACAACATCTTCGACAATGGTGTACGTCACGTTCCAGTCTCCAACTAGTGCAGCAGCAACGCTCTGATGATGCTTCGACTAGGTGTGGCATTGACAAACTGAGGCAGAGCCACGATCATGTGGTGGTCCTTCTAGGTGCTGCCCGGACTTGTGGCTACTGCTTAAACAATAATGTCACAACTACTGCTGCACGAGAATTGTTGGAAATAAGTCCGATGCACATTCAGCAAGAGACGGTGATGTCTATGGCCTACGAACAGCGGAGTGGTTAAGTGGTGGTGAGGGGTGAAAGGTTGCAAATAGAGAACATGGTGGTAATGGTGGTGGTTAGTGGTGGTCAAAGGCAAGGTTGAGGATGGTAATTGGAGGGGAAGTAGAGGCGAAGGCGAAGTAGAGAGAAACAAAATTTTATAGTATATCATATGTGATTGGCTTCACTGTTATACCTTCATATCTTGACCGTTAAATAACAAGATGTGTGGTGCACCTTCTAAAATATAGGGCATAGGAGTCTGACCCTAAAATCTTATATCAGTTACATTCAAAAGTTAAAAAAAAATTATATAGTGCAACGTGTAACTTTTTTTTCTTTTTGTGTTTAAATGACAATCAAACACTTAACATGTATTTATTACATATGGTTAAAGTCATATCTCAAAAGTCTTAGATGCCATATAAGATGAAATGATGAGGGGTTACCTTAAAAACAAATTATTTTCATAATTATATAATTAATATTAAATAATTAATTATGAAGTGAATGCATTAATATATTATTTTAGAGCAATGACTTGAATTAATTAATTAACCTATAACACATAAGTTGAACATTCATCAAATAATTACACTCTAACTTGTAATCATGGGAAAAACAAAAAAAAAATTATAAATATTATTGTGTGTGGAGCTTTTTAAACATGTCAATATTGACTCAACTCATTACAGTTGGTGAGCTAAATAGGTTGAAATACCATAACATTAAAATAAAATATAGGAAAATTTTAAATAAGCTAAAAGGAAAAAAAAATAGAAAATAACCATGAAATGTGTTACAAAAATAATGAAAAAAAATATGTTATAGTCATCAAACTTTAATTAAACGACAATTTTCAAATCATATTCATCAGTGTAATTTAACAAGATAAAATATTAAAAATTTTAAAGTTTAAACAACTCACTTATTCACCTTAGTATAAATTAAATTCATTTAATTCAAACTGGATTAAAACTATCTAACACTTTTTATGAGCTACATTTTAAGTGACGCAATTCATCATTCTATTAAGTTAAACCAACATGCTCACAAAAAGAAAACTATTTTTATAATTCCAAAAAAAAAAAAAAAACTTGCACAAATCATAAGTTTAAGGGGCAATTGATGCATCCCAAATACAAGTGGAAATAAGTTAGGTTTTAACTTAAATAAACATGTATTTCAAATATGTAGCATAGACCTAAGCTTTGACATAGACATTTTTTAATAAATAAATAAATAAAGATCTAGCTGGACTTTTTTTAAAAGTCTAATATGACCTAAAAGTCTATTTTGAGGTCAAATTGATAACTAAACTTTTGAATAGACCAAAAAGCCTTTTTCTTAAATTGAACAAAAATATTTTTTTTAAATAGACTAAAAAACTTCCTAAATATGCCGAAAGATTCATTTCTAAATAGACTAAAAGATTTTGATTATTGTTAGGTTTTTGAGACAATAATAATAATAATATAGTACAAACATGCTAGATATTAGGCTAAATAGGCTTTTTGCATAGTCTATAACTTGACTTTTTTGGTTAAAAATGTTTTTAGAAAAAGCCTTGGTTGACTTGTTTTGCTAAATAGGTTAGGCCAAGTTAGACTTAATGTAGGCTAGGTTGAAGGCTCCAATAGGCTGTTTGGCCTATTTCCATCTATAATATCAAAAAATAAATCAAACTTCAAAAACATATCATAAAATTGTTTTATTTGGTAAATATATTTGATGCATCTCAAAGTAATCACCCTTCTACCCAAATATGGGGCAGCCCTGCCTTTTTTTTCTTCCATTGCTTAGGATTTTTTTTCTTTACGTAATAAATAATTTAGATCCATTAGATTTTGAGTATTTATTTATTTGAATGACAGATCATGTATATTTTGTTGTCTCCTTTGTGGTTGTTTATTTGGTTCCTCGAGTTCTATTTTAATGGTCTTGCAGATAATAAAGATATTCAAATTTATTTTAGAAGTATTCATGATATATTTTTCAAGGTGAATCACTTTTTGTGATGATTTTTGAGCATCTGATGTATCTTTTTCAATTTGCAAGGGTCATTAGGCTTCTTTATGAATGAATTGTATTTCTTCCTTGTCCAAAATAAAAAGGAAACTTCACCCAAATTTAGTTGCTTCAAGCCGTTTGATATTTATTTTCTTAACAATATGTTTGGATGATAGGTAACAAAGGAAAGGAAATGGAAATAAGGGAAAAGGAATAAGTTTTCTTGTTTAATTTACAAGTTTAAATATGTATATAAAAGAATGGAAATGAATGAAAGAGAATGATTCCCCTTCTTTCCCCTACAAAGACCCTCCTTTTATTACCCAAAATTAAGATGGAAGGAAGAAGAATAGAAGAAACTAAAAGTTATAATATCTAAACAATATAAATGTTTCATTCCGTATATCATCAAAACAAATGCATTAAACTTTTATTTCGTACTTTTATTAATTTCTTAAATAAGAAGGAATGTTTAGTTCATTCAGTCTTTTCCCTTCCAACTCGATTCCTAAGAGTTTTATTACATTCCATTATTATCTCTATAGTTTTTGAAATTTATTAGAATCTAACTAATTTGTCTCAAATTGAATTGATCTATTATAAGGGTAAACCTCTCATCGTGCTATTTTTTTATTCATAAGACTCAAACTCAATACCTTGATAAATAAACTAGTATTAAATCATTTGAACTAATAAAACATTGACAATTATAGCTCTATAGTTATAGTTAATTGACCTGACTCAAATTAGAATTGTAGAGGCTAATATACTTCATATAGCATGTTTGGGAAGTAGCTAAAAAAGCTACTTTTCCCCAAAAAAATTGTTTTGGAAATTAAAAGCTTGTTTGTGTAATCTAGCTGAAATTGATTATAATATATTTGGGATAATTTAAGCTATTTTTCACTAAATAAGTATAAGCTAGATTTTGAGCATTATTTGATTAAAAGCTTTTTGGAAAGTACCTATAATGTTATATTTTTTACCAAATTGATCATAAGTATTAAATATTATATAATATAAATAATTATTCTATATCTTATTTAGTAATTTTACCATATAAAAATAATTTTTTCATATAATCTAAATAAATTATATTATCTTAAAATCACTTTTCAATTGAAGTATTTAAACATAAATTGATTCTTATATATAATAGATTATATATAAAAAATGATTATTGAAATAATTTTAAGGTGTACTTGTATTTGGATAATGTTTTAAAAATAATTAGATACTCAAAAAAATCTGTTGTTAACTTTTTTGTAACAGCTAAAAAGAATAATTTTTTTTAAAAAATAGTTTACATTTTTTTAATTATATATAAAATTTAATTTTTGTAATTATTATTTTTAAAAGTTAAAATAAATATACCCTTAATCTTTTACTTTTCTCAAATACACACATATACTAATGGTTACTTTTAAAGAATTTAATTTAAATATACTGATAATATAAAATAATTTTACACTGTCAGCCAATAAAAATGATAGAAAATGTCTACTCATATAAATAATCATTCATTACAATGAGGGATCTGTCATAATTTTTTATATTTTAATATTTCTATTGGTTGACAGTATAAAATTATTTTACACTATCACGACATTTCATTTAAATCCATTTTTAAAACAACTGAAAAAAAAAAAAGTCAATCAAACCTCATAAACATGTCATAAAATAAATTGTGCTCAATGACAACTCCACCCTCAATCTTTAGCAAAAATAACAAGACTGCCACCCCAATAAAGATAACTGAAACCGCACTCAATTTCACATTTTCGCTACTTTGCGTCAGCACCAAACCCACGTACTTAACTTTTCCATTAAACGATGCCAACCTCAAAACCCAGAATCAAAATTCAAAAAGCCACACCACCTCACCTCTCTCCGCCGCCGCCATGCCACCGCCGGCGATGCCCTCAATCTTCGCCGCCGCCGCCGTCTTCTTCTTCCTCTCCTTAACTCTCTCATCTCAATCACCCGACACGTCCAACAGCTGCAACCCCACAAAAAAGCCTGACCCACAGACCCTCCGCCGCGACCAAATCACAGTCCTCATCAACGGCTTCTCGGAGCCCCGCATCCCTCTCCTCCAATCCCTCGCCGCCACGTACTCCCTCTCCCCTCTCGTATCGTCTGTCCTCGTCCTCTGGGGAAACCCCTCCACCCCGCCACGTGTCCTCCTCCAATTGGCCCAAAACCTCTCCTCTTATTCCTCCTCCGCTCCCATCACCCTTCTCCCCCAACCCTCAAGCAGCCTCAACCTCCGCTTCCTCCCCCGCCCAAACGACATCAAAACCGACGCCGTTTTGATCTGTGACGACGACGTCGAGGTCGACACGGCATCCCTCGAGTTCGCCTTCCGCGTCTGGTCCAATAACCAACACCGCATCGTGGGGCTCTTCGCCCGGTCCCACGACGTTGACCTGAACCGGAAGGAGTGGGTCTACACGGTTCACCCGGACCGGTTCTCAATCGTGCTCACCAAATTCATGCTGTTAAAAAGCGATTACCTTTACAGGTACAGTTGCGAGGGTGGGGAAAAGATGGTTGAGATGAGGAAAACCATTGATTCGGTTAGGAACTGCGAGGACATACTGATGAACTTCGTGGTGTCCGATGTGGCGAACGCGGGGCCCTTGTTGATTGGGGCGAGGAGGGTGAGGGATTATGGAGACGCGAGGAATGATGATGAAGGTGAGGGTGGTGAGGGGTATGGTGGGGTTGGGTTGAGTAGTAGGAAAGGGGAGCATAGGAAGAGGAGAGGGTGGTGTATAAGGGAGTTTCACAGGGTGTTGGGGAGAATGCCCTTGCGGTATAGTTATGGGAAGGTGGTTGATTCCGTTGGGGAACAGGGGCTGTGTCGGAAGAGAGGGAAATTGGTGTTCTGTGACCACTGACCAGTGAGTGACTAATTGCTGGATCTGGAGAATTAATCCTTCTTTGTTTTGTAATGATTTTTCTGGGTTCATTTTTTTTTTCATGTCTATGTTTATGTTTATTTTTTATTTTTATTTTTTCCCTTTTTCCCCCTCTTTTTCTTGCTTTTAGTGGAGGTAGGCGAAATGAAGATCGAATACCTGACCCAAAGCTACCAAACCATTTGTCACATGAATTAAAGGAGATGCAATTTGAAATACAATTCATTGACTATGGTTAGTTTCACCACCGAGACTGTTGCACTACAATGAGTGCAATACTATGCGAGCTGTATAGTTTATTCTACTCAAAAAGAAGAGCAAATTCAAATTTTCAGAATTTTTTTCTTAACAAATTTTGAGATTTATAGTTGAGAAAAGTTCATCAAAATACAACAGATTCTCTCATGTCCTATTTAATAGGTGATATGAAATAATCTCAATTGTTTATAACAATAAAAATAGGAGTAATGAAAAGAGAATGTGAGGACATCAAATTAACATGATTAATGATGATGAGCATTAAGCACGACCAAGTCATATTAAATCAGAATATAAGAGTATCTACTCCCATCTCCAAGAAATCAAAACATTTAGCTAGAGAACACTACTCATAGATTAGGTTTTGTATTCACAAAAACTATTACAAAGTAACTAAAGAGGTAGGAGAAACCTGGATAAAAGAAAATGCCGGTAGAGTGGTGTAACATCCTTCGATGTACAACACCATGCTTATGTTATAATATCGTATTTAGGAATTGCTATTAATAAATTAGTGGACCTTAACTTATTACTTGCTGTGTTTTCGGGAAAATACCATAATAATTATCTCGTGGTACTAGAGAAAACATAAACAGACAAATAAAGAAAGTAGAAACTTCATGCGAATACATAAAAAATCACATCGTGGTCACATTTACTAATTTACATAATTAAACTTCTAGTCTTAACAACATTTCAAAATATATAATAGAGCTCTATTAAGAGCTTTAACTACGATATTGATCATCTAGTACTAATTACATATAACCCTATCAAGGAAAACGGCTTCAATGTAGCAAAACATTCTCCATCGCAGCACCAACCTCTTATTGTCCAATTTTGAAGTCTCTAGCGTCATCAAATCCTTCTTGTCAAGATGCTTCAATCTCAATGACATACGCCTGAGAGGATTACTACTACAGCCAACTAAGCTATTTGGAGATGACATGATAATTTTCGGAAATGAGAATTATAAATTCTTAGTAGGTAGTTCTAAGCGAACATAAACAATGTCATCATCCCCCCCCCCAGCGGTTACTTCGTTTTGTTATAAAAGGGTGATCATGTCATAACAAAATAAAGATTCATTTTATAAAGTTTAAAACTATCCTTCCAAAGTGGGTTTCTTTTATTCAAACACTTAATCCAAATAATTCAACACAATAAACCATTCTAGTCATAATTTGAAAAAAACTAGAAATACACATGAGAATGAATAGATATTTCTTGGCATGCATGTTCTTATTCTCTTCACTTTCTTTATTTTCCTCACTTTGTTAACTTCCTTTACTTACTTAACTTTCTTTACTTTCTTAACTCTCTTTACTTTCTTAACTTATATACTTTCTTAACTTGCCAGTTGGACTTACTTGCCAACCATAGTGTAATAGATTGCATTTTGGAATTGAGCTTATTCCTATACATGATTGTTAGATTTACTCTCTCTGACTCTCATAGAAACCTATTCTTAGCCAAACATCTTCCTTTGACCTTAAGTAATATTAATTAAGTTAGACATCTTTCTCTAACTTTAAGTGCTTTAAGCCAGACATCTTTCTCTAACTTAAGCAAAGGGATATAGTAAATGGTGAGATCACTCTCCCTGTCGATAACACACCTAGGCATTATGTCTCACTATCCCTAGGGTGTCAACATATACCTGCACTTGAGCATGACGTACTGCATTTCTCAAAGTGCAGCTTTACACATGCTTGAGTGTTACATGTCATCATCCCCAGGATGCAATCCTTCTAACATGACCAGGCATTACACTTTGTGTAACAACCTCACAAGTATAGTACTATTCTTAAGTCATAGTACCACACTCAGGAATTGTTACTTTTACTTCAACGGACCTTGTGTGATGGTGCTCTTTGGCCGTCTTCAATCTTCCTAACTCTACTTAGTATGACTATCTTCTAGCTCTCCTAAGATATCTGGAGATAGCATAAAAATAAATATAGGAGTGAGAATTATAAATTCTCCATAAGATTCCCTAGGATACTACATACTGTGTCATCGGGGTTAACAAGGGAAAGAATGCAAAGTGGGCTATATGGCCAAGTGGCTAAAATGAAAAGAAATGCCTCTATCATGTCCATGAATGCATATGAAAATGTAGCCTCAAAGAAAAACCAAAGCAAGTTCTAGAATGACATAAACTATGAAGGATGAACACGCAAGAAAGAAAGGAATGGCATGAAATGCAACCATCCAATACATAGCTCAAAAGCTCACAAGGGTAGTGTTCATCATACTCAATCATAGCAAATCAAGATTAATTACTAAATTCACACATCTCAAAAGGGAAAAGAATAATGAAATCATGTTGGAACTCAATCCTCTTTAATGACTAATGCCCTAACTCAACAACATTCAATTCATCAATAAAGAACAAGATCAACAATTATTATGACAATAAAAATAAGGTAAAAGTTAACCATGGTAAAACAAACCCAAAATGCAAGACTAACTAGAATAAGCACATGACAAATAAACTAAACCTAATCAACCCTCCCAACACTTCAATTCGACATTGCCGCCAATGTAATGCAACAAATAAAATGTAAGGCAAGTAAAATGAGGCAAGAGAGGGAAAAGAGGACTCCCCTATCAAGTGTAGATGGCTGCTAGCAAGCGAACCTCCTCATTGGTGTCCAAAGGTAACTCCTCATGAAATGGCTTCAAGCGGTGGCCATTCATAGTGAAACTCTGTCTGTCCCAGGCTCCACAATCTGCACAACACCATAGGGAAAAATTTGGGTAACAATGTAGGGACCAAGCCACCAACAATGAAGCTTACCAGAAAAGAGCTTGAGGCAAGAGTTGTAAAGGAGCACTTTCTGGCCAATGGAAAACTCCTTGCGCAACAACATCCTATCATGGATGAGTCTGGTCTCCTCCTTATACAAGCAGGAGTTCTCATAGGCTTCTAGCCGGATCTCTTCCAACTCTTGAAGCTAGAGCTTCCTATGAAGCCCGGATTGGCTCAAATCCAAGTTGCAATGCTTGACTGTCCAACAAGCTCTATGCTCACCACTAGAAGATGGCATGCCTTACCAAAGACAATCCTATAAGGGGTATCCCTAAAGGTGTCTTGTAGGCAGTGCAGTAGGCCCATAAAGCATCCTCCAGCCTCTTGCTCCAATCTTTCCTGTTTGGCTGAACTGTTTTCTCCAAGATCTGCTTCAACTCCCTATTTGACACCTCCGCTTGTCCATTAGTCTGCGGATGGTATGGAGTTGAGACCTTGTGGGTGACACAATATTTCTTCAGCAAGGTTGCCATGTTCCGGTTACAAAAATGGCTCCCCTGATCACTGATAATAGCTCTGGGCACCCCAAACTTGCAAAATATCTGTGATCTAACAAAGTCTATAATAACAGAAGAATTATCAGTCCAGGTGGCCTTGGCCTCCACCCACCTGGAGACATAATCAATCGCCAGCAATATGTAAACAAAACCAAAAGAAACAGGAAAAGGACCCATAAAATCAATACACCAAACATCAAATATCTCCAGAATAATAAGGGCTGCTGAGGCATCTCATTCCTACGGAAAATACTACCTATCTTTTGGCATTGTTCACAATTCTTATAATATGTGTAAGCATTGCAGAACAATGTGGGCCAGTAAAAACCTGCATCTAAAATCTTCCTAGCAGTGTGTTGTGGACCAAAGTGGCCACCGCATGCAAGAGTGTGACAAAACTGCAAAATAGATGGCATCTTAGACTCATGGACACAACGTCTGATAACCTAATTACTACACATCCTCCACAAGTATGGATTATCCCAAACATAATACTTAGCCTCATTCCTAAGTTTATCTACTTGATGCTTTTTAAAATAAACAGGCAACTCAACAGTAACTAGATAGTTAACTAAATCAGCATATCATGGGTCTTTACCTCACAGCTATAAAAGCTGCTCATCTGGGAAGGTCTCACGGATAGGAAGAGGCTCTAGGGATTGCGAGATTCCGCTTAGGTGATCCGCTACCAGATTCTTAGCTCCACTCTTGTCTCTGATCTCAACATCAAACTCCTGCAATAGCAACATCCACCTAATGAGCCTGGGCTTAGCATCCAGCTTCTTTAGCAAAAACTTCATTTCTGCATGATTAGAAAAAATAGTCACTTTAGTTCCCAGAAGATAAGCACGAAATTTATCTAAAGAAAAAATAATGGCAAGAAGTGTAATACCCTCTCAAGTATAGTACTATGCTTAAGTCATAGTACCACATCCTGGAGTTGTTACTATTACCTGAGCGGACCTTATCTGATAGCGACTTCAGCCGTCTTCGGAACTTCTTGAACTATCTAGAGATAACACGGAAATAAGAGTGAGAATTTTGAATTCTCAATAGGATTCCTTAAGTATCATACATGATGTCATCGTTGTCATCTCCAGTTGCTTCGGTTTTATTATGAAAAATGTGAACATATTATGCAAGCTGTTTAATTTTATAGTTCGAAAATATATTATCCGAAGCAAAGTTTATTATACTCACACACTTGGCATTTGGGAAAGCCCATACAAAATCAATCCATGAATTATCTTATGAATAATAACTGAAACATAATAAAATACAATAGCATCAATACCCTGGAGATATAACATCTACACATAACTTTACTTGTACTTGAATTTATGCAGATACATAAATTTTACTTTTCTTTCTTTATCTTCCTTTTCATCATAAAATCTTTCCATGCCATATTCCAGAGTATGATCGCTATGTCATATCCCATCAGAGCGTGATTGCCATGTCATGCCATGCTTCATTTGGTATTTACACTAGCTGGGTCATGCCATGCTTCATGTACCCCCTATCCCCTATACACACACTAGCTGGGTCGATGCCATGCCTCATGTGAGTGGGGTGCTTGCATATGTTTTAATCTTTAGTCTTTAGTCTTTAGCCTTTACTACTCTTAGGTAGCCTGATCTTGGAGTGAGCTCGTCAGCTCAACTCGTGACCGTCGTCACACCGACTCACCCACAAGGGGATTCACGTGCCTCTAATCTTGGAGGGATCTCATTCTGGCCACATGCCTCTAACTGAAGGGATCTTTTCTGGTCACGTGCCTCAAAATTGAGGGATCTCATCTAACCATATGCCTTCAATATAGAGGGATCTCATCTGACCATGTGCCTCCAAGGTAGAGGGTAGCTGCCTTCACAAGGAGGGATTCAAAGTGCAACTGCCTCCAAGTGAAGGGATCTCATAGTTTTAGCTGCCTTCGTAGGGAGGGATTCAAAGTGCAATTGCCTCCAAGTGAAGGGATCCACATCTTTATCTTTTAACTGCCTTCACAAGGAGGGATTCAATGTGCAACTACCTCCAAGTGAAGGGATTCACATTTAATATATTTATGTCTTTTCATTCTCATGCATAAATCAAGCATAGACATGCTGAATATACTTATACATGTGCTTCATCATTTATTTTCATATACCTCATATCATACTTATATCATTTTTGCATATAGAACTTCCACATACATATTCATAATTGTATAGCTATTCATATCATAAATTTCTTGTAACACTCATAGTTTCATAGACTTCTGCCGTAAATTCGGTATCATAACGGATCAGATCCGTTTCCCCATGAATAGTGTCAGTTCTCACGAACAAATCAGTCATAGCAGTATGATTAATCTAACATATCTATCAATGTAAAACTTACAACCGTCAACTCAAACCTCATATATTCACTAACACCTGTGAAACCATCAATTTCGTCATTTCTGCCAAGTCTATTCAATTCTACCCGAATTTTTGTATAATCCACCTTTACTTCTATTCAACTCATTTAAACCTGAATTTTGGATATGTTATAGCTCTATGTGTCTAGTTTTCAACTCTTTTAGTCCCATCTCATTTTGATATGTGTAGCTCAAGATATTTAAATTTTACCTCAGCCTATTCAGTCACTGGTATGAATTATACTCTTTGAATTAAAAATTTACTAAAAATTGAAAGCAAATCCAAATCATACGAAATTGGTGTCATATCAAAGCTAACAGAACAACTTTCATTTGCAAGAAGTTTCACTTGATTTGCTTTAGTATAGCTCGAGTTATAAGTCCTGAAATTCAACCTTCATGAACTACCCTATTTCAACCTGGTTTGAACATAGGGTAACTTCCTCAAATCACTAGGAACAATTGGGATCATAAAAAACTCGAAATTTTATTATGGGATGTTCCTCTATGTGTAAGCTTTCTAACAAAGTTAGTTTCACTCAATTTGGAGTTGTGTAGAGTGAGTTATACCCTCCTCAAGTCACACTGCCCGAATGAAAGTCTTGATTCCTAGGTTAACTTTCAAAAATTCATATCTCTCTCAATACTAATCCAATGGCCTTATATTATATATCTATGAAAAGCCCTAAATGTCTGCTTTTATATAAAAATAGTTCCATTAGATTTAACCAGCTGTAGGTAGAGCCGTACACTTCGCCATACGGACTGCCGTGGGATCCCTCACTTAGGCAGCATCCCAATCCTCCACTCCTACTAGTTTTCTTCTTCTAACTCTAATTCCAACTCAAGATTTCATATTAATCCAACCATAATCCATCACATACATCCAATATATCATCAAATACATGAAGAAGAATAGAATTTCATACAGCCAGAGTGCAAAGAATTCAAGAACAGAATTGGAATCCTACCTCTTTGGAGTGTGATTTGAGCTAAGTGTTGAAGCTTAAATTGTTAGAACCTTGTTAAGCTTGAAGGAGTAATGGAGTTGGTTGAGATAAGAGAAGAAGGAGGCCGGCACAAGAGGGAGAGGGAGGCATAAATCAGCCTCAAATGAGAAGGGGAGTCTGACTTAAATACATGAGGGTAGTTGGAATCATGAGTGTTGATTGGCTGAAATTTTGTGATTGAAGTTCGACCATGTCTCCCACTTTTGTGGCCAAATTGCTCTCCACGTCATCCCAAAAGTGGAACTCGCTTCCATTCTATTTGAAATCGAAACTCGTCTCGATTCTACTTAAAGTCGGAACTCATGCTATTTATTTGCCCTCGGAGATAAAATCGGATATCGGAAAGCTTGTCTGGTTTATTCGAAACTTGGAAGCAAAGTCGGATGTCGGAAGTCATACAGGTTATAATCACATAATCTCGGAACTCCCCATTCAAACTCCGGAACACCAACAGAAATGAAAAGCTTCTGGAAATAAACTCGGAGATCGGAACTCGTGTATAACTGGGAAATCAACTCAAAGATCCGAACTTGTGTCAATTCTAGTTGAGTTCAACTCTAAGGCAGGAACTCGTTACATTAAACTCGAAGGTCGGTAATTGTAACCAGTGTTTTAAACTATCAATTCGGAGGTCAGAAACCATGTACATTATTTTGATACATGAAGTCTGAGGTCAGAGCTCGCGTACATCTTGCTTGAAACTTGGAGGTAAATTATGAGATCGGAAATCGGGTACATTTTCTTTGAGACATAAAATCGGATATCGGGAATTACGTCCATGCCGTTTGGACTCAAAGGTTAAGTCGGAAGTCGGGAAATTAATGCCAGATGAAGTCGGAAACAATGGGAACTTGAAGGTGAAGTCGGAACTCGGAACTTGGGGGATGTTACAAGAAGCTCCTTCTCAATGGTAATGTAGTTAGCCTGTGCAGAGTCTAAGGTCTGGGAAGCATATGCTCTAACATGGGGTGTCTTCCCAACCATCTGTCAAAGAACTGCTCCAACTGCAAAGTTGGAGGCGTCACACATTAGCTCAAATGGGTACTCCCAGTTCGGCGGTTGAAGCACTGAAGCAAAAATGAGATGCTGTTTTAGCTGGTTAAATGCTCTCTTACACTCCTCATCAAATTGGAAGTCAACCTCCTTCTGCGATAGCCTAAATAACGGAAGTGCTACTCTACTGAAGTCCTTGATGAAACGGCTATAGAACCCTGCATGGCCATGAAAATAACGTACTTACCGCACGCATGCGGAAGGCAAAGAAGTAATCACATCTATCTTGGGCTTATCAAAAAAGATACCCTCCCTAGAGATAATATGTCCTAAGACTACACCCTACTTGACCATAAAATAACACTTCTCAAAATTCAAGACAAGGTATGACTCAACACATCTACTCAAAACTATAGCAAGGCTATCCAAACATGCATCAAAAGAAGAATCATAAACAGTGAAATTATCCATAAAAACCTACATACAGTCCTCTAGAAAATCAAAGAATATACTCACTATGCACCTCTGAAATGTACTCGGGGCATTGTATAAGCCAAAGGGCATCCTCCAGTATGCAAATGTGCCAAATGGACAGGTAAAGGTGGTCTTCTCTTGATCTTTCGATGCAATATGAATCTGGAAGTAGCCGGAAAACCCATCAAGGAAGCAGTAGTATGATTGACACACCAACTGCTCTAGCATTTGGTCAATGAAGGGCAAAAGGAAATGGTCCTTCCGGGTAACTTGGTTTAGCTTCCGGTAATCAATGCATACTCTTTAGCTGTTCTGCACTCTTGTGGGGATCAACTTATCTCGGGTGTTCTTCACCACGGTGATGCCAGACTTCTTGGGGACAACTTGCACTGGGGTCACCTACTTGCTATTTGATATCGGATCGGATATATGATGCCCACAGCTAGCAGTTTGCCCACTTCCTTCTTTACTACATCCAAGATTAAGGGATTTAGCCGCCTCTGGGGTTGCCTCACTTTCTAGTTCTGTTTTTGCTGTTTCAAATTCTGTAAGTTCTGATCCTGATTTTAATAACACTGATACTGATGCTGCTGCAGATTATGCATATTTTGATTCTGCAACTATAAATTTTACACCCTTGAATTCTACATTTTTTGTTCCTGCAGTTGCATTTCCTGAGTCTATTTATATAAATTCTAATTCTACAATTAATTTTACTGATCCTATCTTTTCTAATTCTGCAATTCCTGATGCAGTTTATACCACTTTTGCTGCTTTTACTTCCATAGGATATGATGATTGCTTTGAAATTACTCTCAAGTTTAAGTCTTTGAAGCTAAATTAGCAACTTCCATATAAGAGCCACCAACTTTGGAGATAAAACCACTTCCAGAAAATCCAAAATATGCATTCTTGGCACCAGATGAAAAGCTACCATTCCTTATAGCTAAGGATCTGCAACCTGACCAAGAAGAGAAGTTGTTGAATATTCTTAGACAGAATATGAAGGCTATAGGATGGACACTTACAGATATTCCTGAAATCAGTCCCTCCACATGCATGCACAGGATACAGTTGGAGGAGAGAGTGAAACCAGTGAGGTAGCCCCGGCAACGGCACCAAAATTTGACTCGAGCGTCGTAACATGAGCAAATTAAACCGAATACCAACTATAGTATAGTAGCAACCCAGATCATTTCCCTAAGATGAATGCACCATTTGATCAGAAAATTCAGGGGATTTGTTTCATCAAACAGTTGAAATGTAAAATGTATAAACCAAAATAAAATAGAATTGATGAGCAATGAAACTGAATTAAAAGATCTAATCCAAGACACAAGATAAACACAATTAACACTCCATCATTGAATTCTAACTATATGCAACACTCCAATTCAGTGATTAGACTTAGACTTAAATGAAACCTCAATCTAAATCTAGCATTCACTTGGCAACCTCTATGAATTCAACCAATTATACAATCAATTCGATTCAGAAACCTCTAGAATCGAATTGAATTAAATTAGTTGCAAGCACCAATGCAACTAATCTTATGTTTAGATCTGAAACATAATTCACACTCCTTCAGCAATCAAATCACATACATCAACCGAATCATATATGACATGATTACATTCCTATTCAGCACTCAAGAATGAAGCACTTCAATTCATGTGCGAAATTAAGAATGAAAGGAGGAGAGATGAAACCGAATTGATGTGTAGTATCTGAATAATGCACCAATCCTCAAGAGTTTAATTGCTTCACTTGATGTCTTGAATCAGAGGAGAATCACTCCACCATTAATGGAGGAAAATGCACGAGAGAGAAAGAGAGAAAGAAAGAAAGAGGTTTTATTTTCAAATTCTAATTAATTGAGTTAAAAGTCTCATCCTAATTCGGGTTCCCTCCTATATATACCTATGATTAGCACACTAATTGACTAATTACAATTATTCCTATTGACTAATTACATTAATCCTCTCTTCTAAAGCTCCAAGTAGACCCCCCATTTATATTAATTGGGCTTGTGGAAGGAAATGTATACTAAAAACACTAATTCAACTTCACTAGATCCGTCAATGAACTTCAACCGCATGTTTGGCCTAGAAAATGCCATTATTTGCATAGTCATCTGAAGAAAAATTGTAGGCCTGGAAGTCAGCTTTCCAATGGCACTGATTTTGCCTCAATTGGATTCCTGTAGCCCGAGATATGGCCCAATTATTACACTCTATTTAGGATCTGCAAGTACATCTCTTGAGTCCACTTGAAGGCCCAAATCCAGTTTAAAAACTCCCGAACTAGCCTCTGACCTCTTCGTAAGAGTTGTAGCCCTAGATCTTAGCTTTCCTACAAACAAGAATCATGCTAAAATGATGTATATAACTCAAGTTATGGTCCAAAAACCAAAATAGTGCCAAAATAAGGCTATGCAGGAAAATTAGATCAAAGTCCAACCAAGGTTCAATTAATAGGAAATGGTCCAAGTCAAATCAAATATGCACAAAAGAGGGTTAATGAGCTAGATATGAGGAAATATAAGTATATAAAATTCCAATTCATCAACAACGTAATCACTACATTGTTAGATAGAAAAGAAACACTGAAAGTTCATGATGTGATTATTGTGTTATTGGAGAATGAGAAATTGGAAAGGTCGAATGATCAGTCTGAAGGGAGTATTTTTCTTGTTAGATCTAATCATGGTAGAAGTATGTCTTGTGGCAATAATTTTGACAAGGATAAGTCAAGATCAAGTTCTATGTCAATACCAGACTATAAAGATAAACAATGCTATTATTGTCATAAGATGGGTCACATTAAATTTTATTGTAGAAAATTGAAAGCAGATATGGAAGAATTTGAAAGGTGTAAAGGAAAGGGAAAAAAAAAAGGTTTGAAGATACTGCAATAGTTGTGCAAGATTCTTCAAGTTATGAAACTGAGATGGTTGAAGAAGAGAAAAGTGCATATAGTGATTGTTGGCTTTTAGACTCAGCTTGCTCTAATCATGTTTATTCCAAAAAGTAATGGTTTGATATTTATGATGCTTGTGGCGATGAATTGTGAAATTGGCTAGTGGTGATTGTTTGGATAGTGTTGTAAAGGGCATCATGAAAATTAAGATGCATAATGGTTGTGTGCAGATATTTGGTGATGTGAGTATGTATCTACTCTTGGAAGATGTTTAATTTCTTTGGGTAGACTTGATACATTGGGTTACAGATATTGTGCAAGAGATAGAGTAATGCAAATTTGCAGAGGTTCTTTGATGATGATGAAAGGTAAGCAGATTAGTGATAACTGATATAAGCCAATGGGAGAGACCATTGTGGGCAAAGATAGTGGTCAAGTATATAGTAATGTATGCATGCCAAAGAAAAGAGTGACATTTGCCAGTATTTTGGCAAAGTCTTCTGGAACTTATTACTAACACATGTAGTTTGTCCTAATCACAAGGCAAGGTGGAAATTTGTTGGGTTGTTTTGCTTTGGATTAGGCCTTGTTCATTTTTTTTTTTTTTAAAAAAAGGAATTAGATTATGATTTGCAAGGGTCCATATGAATCATAAGGGAGGCTATCCATGATAGCGTTTGCAACCCTATCATATAACAACAACTTTTAGCAATGTTGCAGTATATTTGTTGTGGCTGCAAGTGCGAGAGTGAGATAGAGTTGAGTGTGTGTTTATGTGTTTGGTGGGAATAAAATTGTTTTGAGAGATTTGTTGTCAAGTGAAGAAAGTTTATGAGTAAAGTAAGTATTTTGTGTGTGAAAAGGATTATTTTGTGAGATTGAGTATATTGGGGTTTTGGGTTTGAGAGAGTTTGTTAGGTTGGTGATTGTATTTTTTAACAAATATTTGTAGATTGATTTATGAAATCGTGGACATAGGCAATAAAGGTCGAACCACATTAATTTATTGCGCTCCTTTTTGCTTGTTTATCTGTTCGATTAGGGAATTTTTTCCCAACACAACATTCACCCATAACAAACGAGCTCAAAGTTGCAAACAAGGTCACCTATCACATGCATCACACATTTTAGAGAAATTATTGCATGATCATAAGCACTTACGTGTATTATACTCCGTCCAATTATAAAGTGACATTTTAAACACATTTTACTACATCTCACCACATCCAGTTAAACCACCTTCACTTTCACCCAATACCTCTTGCGGCACCATCGAAGTTCACAAAAACAATTGAGATTTTTTTCTTCTTGATGAAAATTTCTAAGATTTTGGATACATTTGCTTCAGTTTTTTTTTTCTAACAAAAAATGATTTTTCAACTATATAAAAAAAATCACTTTTGACAAAATCTACTCATTTTGGCTTTTACTTAAAAGCTAAAAACAATTCTTTTTTTTTTTTCAACTTTTGAATAGAAGTTAAAATGAATAACTTCTATAAAAATGATTTTTTTGTTTAAAAGAATTATTTTTTTGTGAAAATAAGTTAAACCAAATGCACCCTTAAGCCCTAGAAAAGTTCATAACACCAAAATTATGCCTTATGTGTGCAATAGATTCTACAAATATAATTCTTTTGTCATTCAGTTAAAACTTTTAGATGATCATCATGGCATCAACCCACCTTAGGCTAGAAAGTATCAATCTAATGAGTTAGTGTGAGATGGAACTTTTTTTCAGTAGGTTGTGAGCTTGATAATTGTAAATGTGAGATTCATTATATGAGAATATAAATAATTGTGAATGCAAGGTTATTAATAGCTCACTTTAAAGCGTACGTTTTTACAATTTCAACACCTAAAAATGCTTTAAATGTTACTTAAAAGTAAACTATAGTAAAAGACAAATGCTATTTTCTTTAAGGTGATAAAAGCAATAAAAGCCGGTTTTTAACCATAAGAGCTTAAATTTTTATTTATACGATTATACCTCACATAAGGTATAAAAATAGGAATTCAATCATGGGCTTTTAATTTGAGCCATTTTAAACTAAAACCTAGTTAAAGTTTGAAGACGGTTTGGAAATAGCTGATAATTTTGCTGAGTAAGATGATGAAAATGAAGAAAATGAGGGTGGGGAAGAAGAAAATTTGGAAGATATATCTTCTATTCCTAATGATGATGATGTGGGTTGGTGGATGAATTTGAAGAATTTGAAGATGATAGAGGATGAGAAGCGCACTTGATGGTTTAATTTAGTTCTTTCTCTAGGGAATCATGGATTTTTCTTTTTATTATTATGATTTATGAAGCATATGAGTTTGCCTTTTTACTATTATGATTGTGAACCTTATGAAATTTGGAATTTATGCCATTGTTGAACTTTGAAGATGTTATTTATTATGAATGTGTGTAATTTTAGGACTCAAAAGTAAAAAATACATACAGGTATTACTTTTAAATCATATTTTTTTTTAACAATATATAACATCTATGCTTTTACGCGCTTGAATTCAAGCTTTTAACAACCTTGTGTAAATGTGTATGCTTTTGTGACATCGTCACCAGTTCATTAGTTCTCGAAAAAGACTACTGCCAAATAGGAAAAACAAATTTATACAAATGCAAGGATGAAGTGATTCTCCTCGATGTCTACAGTTTTAACCAATTCACCTGTAAGTTTAACAGGTGAATTAACAACATATAGATTTATGATTTTAATGTTTAAAGGCCAGGAGCACAGAAATATTTGATCTGTTGGTATTGCCCATTTCTAACTGAAATGCAGTGAGGCGGCTCATGTAAAATGAGTCAATGGGAAATAACTGAGATTGTCTACATCCAAAATAATAACTCTTATTCCTAATAGCATTGAGTAGCCTTTTTCCCTTTTCCGTAAATTCTGACCGCATATGTTAACCCAAAAAACAGAAAAAATCTAATCATATATTTAACAACGTCTGTTCTTTCTTGGAGGAAAACTCCTTTGTTTTTCATACTTATGAAGTTAAACCCCGTGGTATTTAGGTCCTAGCATTAGCCTAATCATGAATTATCCAACATCAATGCAAAGTTCAGAGTAGGGCAGGTTTAGATTTACAAGAAAAAGATGCCTTATCATACTTCCCCTGTTTTTAAAAGTGAAAACCCGATGTTGAACTAGGTAGTTTGGCATCTTTCCTTCATCTTAAAATATTAAATGTTTAATAATGGTAGCATTAGCCGTAATGACATTCCTCACTCATAACATTACATGACAATTGGTAAATGAGATGATTTTTAACCTAAACATGTGAAAGCATTCTAATTCGTTGCCTATGCCTGGGACTCACAAGTCTCAACCGAGTCAAGTTTCAATACACAAGTTATGTAAATTGAGCAATTGCATCAGCCCCTATGAAGGGGTCAATGCATCCCCACTCACCTTACCGCAGACCAAAAAAGTTATGTAAATTGATTAAAAATATAAAAATAAAAAGTTGTGCAACAAAACTCTTCAAGAAGCGATAACATCACTTGCTCAGAAGGTAAGACTAGATTATTTATTTTCCCAATCACAATTTGTCACTTAAATTAATTAGCAAGTTTTGACAATAAATAAATAAGGCTTATGGAGTGCAAAGAAATTAGTAAATACTCAATTTGGGGATAAATAATTGCCAGATCCTTATTTTCAGGAGAAAAAAAATTTATTAAAAAAAGTGTACTTGAGCCTACTAGACCAGCTTCAGAGAAAATCTCAGCAAGTCTGAAGAGCAAAAGCATTCGATTTACGAGCAGTTTAACACCTCTCTTGTCATATAATCGTATCAAGGAGGCTGCCTGAATTACCACTCGATAGTTACATATTTAATTCCCCCAAAATCTATTTGACAATTTTCATACTCACCTCAAATTTCCTTTAAAAAACAAACATGTATCAACCTTACCAAAGAGATCCGCTATATCAAATGAATAAACTTCGTAGGGATCAGGGTGAAAAGGTTGATTGGGTTTTGGTATAGGGTGCTGCATTCATCTCTAAGGCACGGGCTTATAAAGCCAAAGAGCCAAACTCCAGCCCCTTAAAATTTTGTAATTGTTCCAATCTACCTATGTATCTAGGAGAAACAACATAGAAAACATGAAACACAGGTATCAATAAGAATTGAACCTTAAAAACAGAAACAATGGAGGCTGGGAGAGACAAACAGACAGCATGCATTAAAGAACTGCATCAGGTAAACTACGCCCCTTGTGTTAACTCTAAACCAAACCCTAGCTCGGTTGAAGAGAGACAGGACGCCACGGTATAAATAGAGCCAACAAGGTAGGGTGTGTGTGGGTTTGGGGATGACGAGGCTGCGAGTGTATAATGGGCTCGCGTATTAGGGGTTTGTCAAGTGGTGCGGTTGGACTAGGATAATTGTCTATTCTTTTTCTGACCCAGACGATTAAAAATTGAAAACAAAAAAAAAACAAGCAACAGAACTTTGCACTTCAGTTAAGAGCATTTCAGTCCAACCTAATTCAATCGAAATTATTAAATATTTCGACCCAAAAAAAATTATTAAATCAATCCAAAAAATATAACATCAATCATAATCATAAAAGTTTGAATTGAATTAATTCTTATTTTTTAAAAATAATATAAATTTAATCATATTTTAAATTTAATTTTTAAAATTAATCTAATTCAATTAAAATTGAACAATATAATATGATTATATGATATAATTATTTATTATTAAGTTTATATTGTTACTTATAATAATTTTAATTTGAGGAGGGATCAATTGACAATAGTATAAGATTTGGCACACTTACACCATTCCTAATATTTTATATAATATATTTTTTATCAATCCAATCGTTGAAATTATAACTACATAACATATTATATAAATCATTTGTGTCAAATATTTTAAAAATGGAATATTATTAAGGATGTGATCAAATGGATTTTTTTTATATATACATTTAAGAAATATTTATTATATTGATTTAAATATATAAAAAGTATATTAAATAATTTTAGATTAATATAAAATTTTATAAATATGATCTATAATTATGAACTTTTAATCCAACGGTTAGTTTTATAAAAATAAAAAATATTCAATAAAAAATTATTTAATAATGTAAGAAGTGAGTTTCACCTCTATTGATATAAGTTGATTCTTTTTTTTTTTAATTTATTACATAACTTTTTTTATTCATGTATTATTTCACTTAAATATCACTTTACATCAAGGACTGATCTAGAAAAAGTATAAAAGAGAGGCCGAAAGTACTGGATTATATTAATATGTGATAAAGAAACATTTTAAAGTATAAAAATTTATATATCAAAAGTTCACCGAACATCAAATTCGTCTTTAAATTTGTATTAATTTTATATTTTTTTTCAATCATAAAAGGCTCTATTTTTTTTTCTTCTTCTCCTTTTATTATTATGAAAATATAATAAAAGATAATATTAAACAACTATTATAATAATTATATTACATGCTTTTAAAATAAACCTGTAACGTCCCGATTTCCGACTTCCTTCCACACATCTTCCCGATTTCCGACGTTATTCAACTCCAATAACGGATGTCCAACTTCACCTTCAAGTTTGATCAAATCCCATTCCCAACTCAATTTTCGAATTTCAGATAGAAGGATTAATTCCGAGTTCCGAGTTCATCTTGCACAATTTCCGACTTCATTTCCGCCGATTTCCGATTTCATTGACTACTCCCGATTTCCGACTTCATCTTATGATATTCCCCGATTTCCGAGTTAGGCTCACCTATGTCTACGACTTCCGAATTCATCTGGATTACTTCTATAACTTCCGGGTTTAACCTTCGAGTCCGAACAACGTGTGTGATTTCCGATGTATGATTTCATACCTCAAAGGAAAATGGACCCATTTCCGATCTCATAACTTATCTCCAAGTTTCAAGCAAAATACACGCGAGCTCCGACTTCATACCTCATGGATCAAAATACTGTACATAGTTCCCGACTTCATGGACTCAAGCATAAGGTTTCCTACTCGGGTACCATTTCCACCTTATGCTTTAAAAATCCCGACTTCCGAGTTCAAGCATTGGGTGTTTGATGCCTTCCGAACTACCGAGTTCCGACCTCAAGGAGCCCGTTCCTAGCAGTAATATTCCCGGGTTCAAATAGGAGTTCTGAGATCGTATGAGTGTGAACAGAATGACTCCCGACTTCCGACATTGCTCCCAAGATTCGAATAAACCAGTCGGGATTTCCTCGTCACCAGCAAGATGGCACGAGTTCCGACTTAAACCATGATAGACACGAGTTCTAATTTCAGGTAGAGCGAAAACGTATCCCACTTGTGGACGACATGGAGAGCAAATTGGCCACAAAAGTGAGAGACATGGTCGAACTTCAACCACAAAACTTCAGCCAATCAACACCACAACTTTCATGTATTTAAGTCAGACTTTCCTCCTCATTCTGATCTGATTTACGTCTCCTTCTCCTTGCTCCAGCCTTCTTCTTCCTTTCCTTTCTCAAATCCAACTCCATCAAATCAGAAGCTTTGGCAAAGTTCCATCAATCCAAACTCAAATTCAGCAAAGTCATACTCTAGAGAGGTAGGATTCTACTTCTATTCTTGAATTCCTTGCACTATGATTGCATAAGATTGTACTCTTTTTATGTATTTGATGAATTATTGGATGTATTATGATGGATTATGCTGAGTTATGATTGAATTCATAGGAGATTTTGAGTTAGAATTATAATTAGAAAGAGGAAATTAGAAGAAATGGATGAGTTGGGATGCTGCCTGAGTGAGAATTCCACGGCGGTCCGTATGGCGGAGTGTACGGCTCCGCCTACAATCGGTCAAATCCGATGAAACCATTTTTAGATGAAATTAGACATTCAGAGCTTTCCATAGATGTATCATATAAGGTTATTGGATTAGTATAGAGAGAGATACGAATTTTTGAAGTTTGACCTAGGAATCAGGGTGTTCATCCGGGCAGGGTGGCTTGAGGAGGGTATAACTCACCCTATACAACTCCAAATTGAGTGAAATCAATTTTTTTAGAAAGCTTACACATAGGGGAACATCCCAATATGAAATTCCGAGTTTGTTATGGTCCCAATTGTCCCCAGTGATTCAAGGAAGTTACCCTATGTCCAAACTAGGCCAAAACAGAGTAGTTCAGGAAGGTCGACTTTCAGGACTTATAACTCGAGGTATACTTAAGCAAATGGAATGAAACTTGTGGCAAATGAAAGGTTGTCCTGTTAGCTTCAATATGAGAGCAATTTCGTATGATTTGAGCTTAGTTTTGATTTTTAGTGAATTTATACTTCCAGGGGTGTAATTCGGGCTAGTGACCGAATAGACTGAGGTAAGATTTGAATATCTTGAGTTATATGGATCAAAATGATATGGGACCAAAGAGGTTAGAAAGTAGACATATAGATCTATGACATATCCAAAATTCAGGTTTAAATGAGTTGAATAGAAATAAAGGTGGATCATATGAAATTCGGGCAGAACTGAATAGATTAGCAAAAGTGACCCAATTGAGGATTTCACAAGTATTAGTAAAACATATAAGGTATGAGTTGAGAATTGCCAGTTTTACATTGATACATATATGAATAGATTGATTATATTACTATGACTGAACTGTCTGTGAGGACTGGCACTATTCATGGGGAGACGGAACTGATCCGTTATGCTACCGAATTTACGGCAGAAGTCTAGGAAACTAGGAAATGTGTACAAGCAAGGATGAATTTGAAGATGATATGGGTTATCAAGGATGAATTAGAGTAAGAATGGATATATAGAAACCCTATATTCAAGAATGACATAAGGGTGAGATGAGGTATATGAAAGTAATGGACAAAGCATATGTGTGAGTGCCGGTAGAATGGTAAAGAGGCTACGGGCCTTTATATGTCACGACTATGTACGTGAAGATCAGGTGTGCAATGACATATGCAAATAAATAAAGTATAGGTACATTCAGTATGACTATGCGTAACCATGTATGAGAAGGAAAAGACATGAGTATATTAAATATGAATCCCTTCACCTAGAGGCAGTTGCACATTGAATCCCTCCCGGTGAAGGCAGTTAAAAGATAAAGATATGAATCCCTTCACTTGGAGGCAGTTGCACCTTGAATCACTCCTTGTGAAGGCAGATACCCTCTACCTTGGAGGCACGTGGTCAGAATGAGATCCCTCTATGTTGAAGGCACGTGGTCAGATGAGATCCCTCAGTTTTGAGGCACGTGACCAGAAGAGATCCCTTCACTTAGAGGCACGTAACCAGAATGAGATCCCTCCAAGACTAGAGGCATGTGGATCCCCTTGTCGGTGAGTCGGTGTGACGACAGTCACGGGTGGAGCTGACGAGCTCACTCCAAGGCCAGGCTACCCAAGGGCAGTAAAGGCACCCTAGGGACGGCGATACGTAACACATAGGTGTGCCAAGTAAAAGCTAAAGATTAAAGACTAAAGACTAAAGATTAAAGCTTATGCAGGCACCCCACTCACATGAGGCATGGCATCGACCCAGCTAGTATGAGTATAGGGGATAGAACTTACATGAGGTATGGCATGACCCAGCTAGTGTAAGTACCAAAGAAAGATTCCACATTCCTAAGGAACGTGACATGGCGATCACGCTCTGATGGGGTATGACATGGCGATCATACTCTGGAATGTGGCACGTAAAGATTTTATGATGAAAAGAGAGACAAAGGAAGAGAAGTACATTTTATGTATATGCTTAAATTCAAGGGCAAGTAAAGCCATGGGCAGATTTTATGTGTTCAGTATATTGGTATTAATGTATTCTTAGGATGTTTCAGTTATTTATGTGCAGGCGTTATGTTCCTAGTATATTAATGCTATGTGCGTTCTTATATGTTACAGTTATTATTCATGATATTATTCATGAGTTAATTTTGTATAGGCTTTCCCAAATGACAAGTCTATGAGTAAAACTGAACCTTTGCTTCGGACATTATATTTTCAAACTGTAAAATTAAACAGGGTACATAACATGTTCACTTTTTTCAAAATAAACCGAAGCAACTGGAGATGACAACGATGACATTATTTATGATACTTAGAGAATCCTACTGAGAATTTATGATTCTCACCCCTATTTCCGTATTGTCTCCAGATAGTTTCAGAAGTTTCCGAGAATGGCTGAAGTTGTTGTCTGACAAGGTCCGCTCAGGTAACCGTAACAACTCCAGGGTATGGTGCTATGACTTAAGCATAGTACTGTACTTGGGAGGGTGTTACAAAACCAACTGATAAAAAAATATAATAAATTGAATTTAATAATTTACAAGACTAAATATACTAATCCTTGTTTCTCTTTAAACTCTAAGTATTTTTAATGTAAATCTTCTTTTAACTTTATTTTTACTTCTTTTCTTCTCTCTTCATTATTATACCAATATATAAATTTTTATTCTTTTAAAAAATTAAATATAAATAACATAAATAAAGCTAAGGGAAAAGAAAAAGAAATAAAATTAATTACTTTGATATTAAAAATAAACAATCATACTTGCACTTTCTCCTTTATACTGCAACAATGGCATGATCCATGCTCCTCTACATATAAATAGGTGAAAATAGCATATACATACACACACACACACACAAGCGAATAAGATAAGAAGAAAATAGTTGAAATTACTCCTTTCTAATAGTTGGTAAAAGAGCGACGTATGACTTGTTTGGGTCAAAATTTCAATTTATGTTAGTGAGGATTTGTAACATTCTTCTAATTACGGCATTATGCCTAAGTCATAAATACTCAAATAGAAGTTGTTACTGTGTTTCCTTTTCTTGGTCTTTAAAAATACTTTTAAAGAATATAGGGGTTATCTATAGGAAAGTAGAAATTTTTCAAAAAATTGAGCTCGTACAAGAATCATGATCATAATACTTGCAAGTATACGCTACTAATTTTCCTTGTCATCACATCTATTAGAAATGTTGTAGAAACTTGTATTGCTCTTTACACTTCTTGAAAAAAATTGAAATACATAGACACTAGAGAATAAATAATAATTATGTCTACATAACTGTCAAGCACATGCAATTCCATATGCATATCCAAGTAATCCTGGTTATGAGCATTATGTAATCTTCAAGGGGTGTCAAACCTGTTCACCCATGCTACTCATAACACCCCGATTTAGCAATATGCATAGTTAACACTAATACATGCTAAATTATTAGTAAAATTTTAAAACCAAAAATAAATAAACAATAAGAGAGAATACAGAATAATAAAAGTACATATTTTGAGCAGTTAAAATTTTGATAGTAATAAAATTTTAACCACACGATAAAATTTTTACGAACAATTTCTTGGGACATAAGAAATTGATCCGATAGGAATTTAAAATACAAGAGAATTTAATCACCAAGAAGTTAATTAATTCAAGTGGCCACAAAATGGCCACTAAGGTCAATTTATGACCACAAATTTAATAAAAAGTCAAAATTCACTTGTTGGACCAAATTGAATTTATAAAATCAAAGAAAATTGGAAAGGGTGAGCATGTTGCTCTTCATCTTCTCTCTCCTTTCCCTCAAGAAACTTGAGTTTTTCCCCCCTCAAACTCTCCTCCATTTTTAAAATTTCAACCTCTCAAAACCTTATGTCCTTGTGAAACTTCCATAAGCTAACATCCTAAAGCATCCTACCACCAAAATCAAGCTCAAAATCTTCTCATCCTCACCATATAAGTTTCAGCCGTTGAAGGGAGATTCTGAGGACCTTGGGCTATTGGTGTTGTTTGAGAGCACTTAGGAGCTTAAGGATTCTATCTTGAAGTGTTGGTTAGCTTGGAAACAAGGTAGGAATCTTAGAACTTGACTTGTGCTTATCTAAATCTCATGAAGCTAGGGTTTTCATCTTAATTGATTTCATCCATTTTGGGCTATTTGTGATGGTATATTTCAATGAATTGTAACAAGTTAAACTTCGTTTGGGCAAGACTATAGGTTAGGAAATTAAAGGAACCGAAAAGAGCCTAAGATAGAAATTCTGGTTGTTGAAAAGTTTGTGAACAGTGCTCATTTTGAGATTTATATCTCATGATACGAAATTCAATTTGAGGTGGAACTAATTTTAACTAACAATACACTCATAGGAGAGTATACTCATGAAATTTGAAGTCCATTGGACCTAGAATGAGAAAGTTATGAACTTCCAAAATAGGCTATAAACTAACCTAAGCAACTTGTATTGTGATGGGTATAACTCGCCCTATATTGCTTCAAATTGAGTGCAACCACTTTTGTTAGAAAGTTAACACATAGAAAATATGCTTGTAAAATTTTAGATTTAGATTCCCAATGAATTATTCCTAATAATTCCACGAAATTTCCTCATACCCTATGAGTGTCAATATAGGGCTATTTCATTATGGAGCTTATATCTCAAGCTCTGCTTAGTCAAATTGAATGGGATTTATTTCGATTGAAAAAGTGTTCACTTAGCTATAACCCTTTAAAATTTCGAACCAAAATGATGAATGATGTATTTTTAGTGGTTTTCTACCTTTGAGTGCTTAAGTTTGTCCACTAATAAGGCAATAGTAAGGAAAATTTAGATAACTTAAGTTATACACATCAAACTGAGTAGGACTAAAAAGATTTAAAAATAGACATGACAAGTAGCACTCCTGTAAAATTTGAGACCCAAATGGTTTAGATTGAAATTTTGGCGCATTTTCGAAAATTTGGGCAAAATTGAGGTTTACACCCTCACTTCTAATGTAAGTGATTTTAACTCAAGCTAGTCCCCAGAGGATTTGAGACCAAAGTGAATTGAAGGATTTAGTATGTTGTATTGACTTTGTATAACTTAGATGTACGAAATATGTAATGGCTATTTACTTAAACTTGATGAGAATAGGTTACTTTATGAACGTTATGGTCCATTTTACATTGAAATTTGGTCATATATGCCTTTGGAATTGAATATTTGGACTTATTGGCTGATTTCTAGTTGTGGCAATCTTGGAGAAGCTTCATATGTAGCCGGTATGCTACCATTTTTTGCAAGAATACTATGAAGTTAAATCATGAAGTATAATGCACTATCATCCATATGGACCCTTATGAAAACATGAGCTTTCAAGTAGTTCAAGATGATTATGAGTTGTTTTACTTGGGCCGGTGATATGTAAATCCAGTTAAAGTCAAAGAATTTAGATCTACCTTCCCTTGAGCTAAGTTGGGGAATATATACCTGGCTAGGAATAGATCTGTGTGAGTGTCAGGGAATGTATACCTTGCAATCACGCATAAGAATAAGCTCGAATTTGATAAGTAGCCTATTACCCAGGAACGAGCAAGGCCAATTATTTCAGGGGTCACCAAGTGCAAGTGCTCATGTAATAATTTAAAATAAAGGACAAGACAAGTGCATCTACACTTGCATTTGCATTTGCATTGCATATTCCATTTTTGTTGCTATATTGTTACTAATGATATGAGTTGATCCTTATTATTAAGTGTGTGAATAAAACAAACCTACTTCAGGTAAAGAATTTGAGAAACTTATCAAGCAAACTTTATAGTCATATCTGCTAAGAAACCTGCTTTCTTAAAATAAACCGAAGCAGTTGAGTTTAAAAACAATGATAGTGTATATGGTAGCCTAAGAATACCAACTGAGGATTTTCAAAATTTTCATCCCTGCCTATATGTTTTCGTATTATACTCAGACACTATTGATGGCCTCGATAATGTTCTTCATGGAGATCCTTGACTGGTGGTGGCATTACAACTAAACCCTGAACTCCATATTCATCATGGGCCAGGCCTGGGTGCGTAAGTACATATTTTTCTAGTGATCCTTCTCCATTTTCCATCCTTGCTGAGTAGTTTGACTGAAAGGCCCCTTTCAACAGGGTACTACTATTTATGGCATACCTAGTTGTTTTTGCACCACCTCCACCTTCCCCAGTGTTAGCCATGGAGATAGATTCTTCCAAGGCGAGTTCATCCTCTTCTTCTTCTTCTTCTTCTTTGAGAGGTAGCAAGCATCTACCAACCTGCCTAGGAGTAGTGGGCATCTTGGAGAATGGATTTTACACCACAATGCTAGATTAGGGAGATGGTGTAGGACATTTTTGAGGCCTACGAGCGTTGTACAATGGTAGTAGGACTAGTGTTGTATTTATACTCTGGTGTAATTTTTTGTTCTCATGTATTTCTTATCCGCTAGTAGAGGGTCCTTATGCAGAGTTTGTTCAGATTTCTGATTGCATTCAATATAGGCCTTATACTAGGACCGATTCTATAGGACATATATCAGGAACACTTAGGTAACGTGATCGAGATACATGGGAATGTACATATAACGATGGACCTTATGTATATATTTCTAAAAACTATTTTCAGTACTTTACAGTTATTTCTCTCTCTTTCTCTTTTGCACTGTATGGACTCTATGACATGATTTACCACCCTAGGCGATATCTTTACTTACATGCACACAACATTGTTATGTCCTTGGTAGCAAGTGTCACAGCCTGCTTCAAATTACAATTTCAAAATACTTAATTACACTAAATTTGAAGTATAGTGCAACTAAGGTCGTCTCACAAGGATATCGTTGCTATCTAGTTAAGTAATAAGGGGGCTTGTGCAAACATGCAGTAAATAAGCTATAAAAGAAAATTAGGTAAAAATAAAAACACTAGTTCAAAGAGTTCCTTAAACATAAGATGAATCAATCATTAACGCACAATATATCAAACACATGGAGTGTGGCCAATTTGAGCTATTAGAGAGACCTCTACTAAGAACCCCACAATTCTACCTAGAGAACTCTAAGAATTCAACCAAGATATAATTGACTATATAATTGAGACCTCAACTCTAATTAACGTATGTTGATTTTTAGCCCCAATTGCATTAGCCTAGGTTTGAACCCAAATCTAATTCCTAATTCTTTAATTAATCAAGTTCATACCAATTAACCAATTAGTAGTCACCCAACTAATTCCACATTCATAAACCCACATATCAATACCATTCAATGGAAGTATACAAATTAAAGAGGGCAAAAAATCAAGAAAACAAACATGATTGAGATTCAAGCATAGGGTTTCAAGATTATAACCATATTGCCCTTTGAGTCTCCTTGAACTACCTTGTAGTCCTACTCCTCCATAGCAATGAAGGTTACAAAATAGAACCCAAAACCAATATCTTACAAAATGAAAGGAAAAAAAAAAAGAAGAGGAGAGGAGAGGAGAGGAGAGGAGAAGAGAAGAGAGAAAATGAAAAATATTGGAGAGGAGAGTCATTCACGTCTCTGTTTTCTATCTTTTTATCAGACCTCAAATGTGAATATCCAACATTGCCCTTATCTCAAATTAATCCTCTACCTCTTAGCTTTAAGTGGACACCCAATTTGCTTAATTTGGTCATGAAATGAGAGAGTTATGGCCCAATATTTGTAACATGTTAAGGTTGTACCTCTATTCACATCAATCAAATTCAATAGCCAATAAGTCTATCAAGATGTCATTATTTTGGAGAGCATTCTTCATATGAATTGAAGCTTTATACCTTAGCTTTCAAATGGCACCAGTTTCACCCCAATCTAATGCCCACAACTCAAGTTATAGCCCAATTAGTGTATACTACTCAAGTTCCAGTGCAATAGGCCCGTTCTGAATTTGTGGCCCAATTCATCCTAAGAGACATCTGAATTAGTTTTTGACTTTTGCATCGAATTGTAGATCTTTCTCTCAACTTTCCTACAATATAAAATTTGTAATTTTTAGATGTCGACAAGTCAAGATATGCACAAAATACAGAAAAAGTATAAATTTATAATAATGCTGAAAAATACAGTTTTAAGAACAATAGTGTAACTTGAGAGTTGTCTTGAGTTAAGGGTTCCATAAGCCATGAGTGAGTTAATGGCATAACACTTTATGCAAATTTCATATCAAAGTAATATATGATAATTATGTCTAATATGACTAGATGGCTGATTGAATATGTTGTCTATCTTGGGACCCTCTGTATTTTAGCTGTTAAGCTGTCGAATTTTCAGCAGAAGTTCATGAATGCTATGATTATATATATTATGTCATGTATGTGGAAATCATGCACGCAAGAATGATTAAACTATGATATAAAGCATATGTATAAGTGCAGATAGCATGTGCATGCATGATCATGCTTAAGAAAGAAGAAAGATTATAAGAACTCACAAAGTGAAGTATGGAGCTTGGGCGGTATTGTCTAAGACTTGAGCTAGTCCCTGATCAGATTTAAGGGGAATAGACCAGTGGGAGAGTTGAGGAAAGCAAACCCGACAATTCTATATTGGTACAAGCTCGAACTTGAAAAGCAAGCTATTATCCAAAGGTGAGAAAAGCCATTCACCTTCAAGAGACCAAGTAAAGGAAGACAAGGAAGGCTGCACTTTGAGGATGGCGATACATAAAGCTCAAGTGCAGACCCATGTAGACACCCTAGAGACGGCGATACGTAACTCTTAGGTGTGTTAAGGAAAGTTAGAGAAAGACAAGTGCACTTACATAAAGTCTAGTATGAGCATTTGCATATGTATATCTAAGTATCTGATCCTGCTATGATGTTATTATGATTATGATTGAAGTGTTATATTGTTACTATTATTATGTTCGTCATCGACAAGTGATTGTTAAAAGCAATCCCGCTTCGAGGAAAAGATTTTCAAACTTAAAACTGAACCTGTGCCTATGTATATGTGTCCACATTTTCATAATAAGTCGAAGCAACTAGAATGTTTATGATCACACCCTGTATGATTAGTGGAATGAGTTTACCTACTGAGAACTTTAGGTTCTCACTATCTGTTTGTATGTTTCCATAAATATTCTAGTATATAGATTAGACTCCAAGATTGCAGCAAAGTTGTGGGACTACTATAGACTAGGAACATTGACTCGAGCAATAAGACTAGTGGCGGAAGTGAGAATACAGAATAATACATGTTCTGTGTTTTCTGTTAGGGAAGTCTTTACAAACTGTATTTTTAATATATATATATATATATATATATATATATATATATAGTGAACAATTGAGATTGTAAGTTTATATTTAATAGTGAAGCATGAATTTAAGGGTCATATACTATATCTTTTTATTTTGAAAAAATTTCTTACAATGCCTATAATAGCCTCTACATGTAAACCCATGGCTCGAGTATGGCGTATATATTTGGAGAATGTTACACTTCTTAGTTTGAGCAGGATTGTCTCCGCTAAAAGGATACATGTGCTTTCAACAAAAAAAAAAACTCAACTATTTTAAAAATATTAATCTCACAAACAATTTTAATATATAACTTGAACTATACTATATAAATATAGATATATTTTTTTGAGGTGGAAAGTATATAAATATACATATAAATGATTACATAAAATAGAAAAAGAATAAAATCTGAAATTCTTCCATAATAAATTGAATATTTTTCAATAAAAGTTCGTTTTATTATAGTTCCAATGATTTTTTTCTTTAAAAGATATACATGAAGGAATTATATCTATAATAAATATAATATTTGAGAAACATTTTTTGGAAAGTGCTCTACTTGGTAGTTTCAAGTGCTCTTGATTTTCTAGACAATTTGAAAATTTGCTATTTCAGGAAAGTACTCAAATTTAGTTTAAAATAAAATAATGTAAAATCTATAATTTACATTCATTGGTTAGAAAATAAATTGTCATCACTATGAGCTAATAAAAACAAATTGTTACCACTACACAACTTCTGACCAATCAAAAATAGGTTGTTATCACATCGTAGTATTCGTCATAAAAATTCAAATTTTAAACCAGTACATCAGGCCATGGGAACATTCTAGAGGTGGTGTTTCATTTCTTGATGCATACCATCTCTTCTATTATATCTCAATTGCTTCCACATTCATTTTCCTTTCTTTTTAGAGCAATTTTTTTCCTATCACAAGCAACTGCAATAAAGAAGAAAGGTTCAAAGTGTAAGCTCTAATGCCCTTCAAAAACCATCTCATGGTTTAAACTATATCAAGCTTTAAGGTTTTGATGAGCAACAAATCAAACTTTAAATAAAATCTTTTGTTATCAATGATTTGTTACAGTAACTACTCTGTTCTGAGCAATATCATTTCCTTTCGAACTGAAAATGAACTTTTAACAAATACAAAGCATTTTATTCCTTCGTATTCCTCTTAACTATACATTTGCTTGGAATAAATATTTCATGAAACTTGTGATCTCTCACTTAAGAAATAGAATAGAAAGCTCAAAAGGATGGATTTGCACCATTAGAAAGGAAGACAAGCCTTAGAAAGATGACAACCATTCAGAAGGATGACATATCCAGAAGACTCTATCCAGAAGGGTGACCATGAGAAATATGCTTCTCATGAAGTACCTCACCTTCAAAGCATCTTCAACACGGTTCAAGGATCGAATTCAAAAAATCAAAATTGATGTGACATGATCCAAAAGAAGCGCTGACAGGTTTAAAAAGTGGGTGAACCATCAAACGGCTATATTTCCACTTCTATGATATTTCCAAAGGCTGAGAAAAAAAAAAGCAACTTCTTCTCTATCTAGTCTTAGACCAGTGGATCAAAGATGCACAAGGCTCAAGATCTCCAAGGCTTAACAAATATATTCTGAACTCTATACAAAGCTGGAAATCGAAGAAGAACGAGTTTAAAATTGTTGAATATTTTTCTAAGCATTCAAAGCCTTTAGCTCTCATCTTTCTCAAATCTCTGAACTATCAGAAAGTTACAATTTGTAACTTATGTCTGAAAAATATTCTCTAAGGATTTGTAATAGCTAACATTCTGACTTTGAGAATTTAGAGAAGTCACACACACAGTATTTATCTTATTATACTCCTTTGAGAGTTTTAGTGTGAGTGTTCTAAACACAAACCTTAAAAATCCTTACATTATAACCAGACCCATTAGTGTCACAGTGAGATTGGGAGGCTAGAACAAAATACTACTCAGCTTAGCTTGGAGAGGCTTGGTAAAAACTACTCTGTTGTAAAAGCTTGGAAAGGCTTAAGAAAGACTACTTGGTTGTAAAAGCTTGGAAAAGCTTGAACAAAGAATACTTGATATAAAAAAATCTCAACAAAGTGTTAGGGACTGGACTTAGACAAGTGGTTGGCCAAACCAGTATAAAATCTTGTTAAGTGATCTCTCTATCCCTCCTACATTTATTGCTTTATTTTGCTAAGCTTTTAAATCTATGTGCAAAATTTCATATTGCTTGAACAAACTTTCTGTAAGTAAAACAACTTATACTTCTAACTAAATCCCTCCCGCATGCTTAGTCTCAGGCTTGAGAAAGTTGTTTTATATAAGTTTTCAGGTTTTAAATTTCCTCTAAAGCACAATTCAACACCCCTTCTCATGCTACCTTAACCAACACAAAGGAGCGACGAAATGCACCACCACCCCCAACCAAGAAGATGAGCAAGCTCCTCACTCCCTAACACTATTCTAGACGTAGAATCTTAATCCGAAGAGGAAGAAGAGATGCTACAATGACAACAACAACAAGATGAACTAATTGAAAACATCGATGATGATTCGGGCTCTTCTGCTTCAGATTTATCTTCTGATGGGGATGATCCCTTAGTTGACGATTTCTCCCAAGGAACCAATGATGAAGCTAAAAGTGTTTGTATGTGTGCCTTAACAACTTTCAAATTTGATTGCAATGATTTTTTGTTTTGGTGTTTTGATGTTTTATGTTGATTTTTATTTTTTACAGAGAAAAACTCAGGTTTGAGTTCGGATGTTGATTCAGATGACTATGACATTGAAGAGAAGATGGGGGCTATTGATGAAAAATGGAAGAGGGAAGAAGAGAGTGCTGAGATTGAGATGTAGCTCAACATCAAAGAAGAGTCTGATAATCAACCAATTCCACTCTATGCACAGTTCTTTTACCTCCCTCTTTCCACATCCTTTTTCATGCTTCTTACACACTCCTTTCTTGTGATCCTTTTTTTTTTTTTTAATCTTACTTTAATTTTTTCTATGCATGAATTTGTTCTAAGCTTCTTCTACTTTCCTTTTTTCCTTTGTTCCTTTCCCTTTTTGTTATTGATGCTTCGCAGTAAGAAAATGAAGCTACTATTCGATGGGAGGAAGGAGGAAGAGAGTAACCCATCAAAAGACACTATCACCGAAAAAAGGCCACCAAGTCAACCGTTGGCCGCTAGATTTCCACTTGGGCAGTGCTTCCTTCGCCTTAGCTTTTCGTGCCTCCCTTCATTTTGAAAAGGGTTTCCTTCTTCTTTTATTTTTTTATTTTTTTGTGGGTTAGTGGGTATCAATTGAATAATTTATGCTATGGGTTATGTGATGTGTGGTTATATACACTATCTTATTAAATTTTTATGCATGGTGTGATAAGGTGTGAGAATAGGTATTTTTGTTCTTGGCATTTAATTGTTTTCTTTTTTATTTTTTGGGTTTCTTTTAAACTTTTTGGTGATGAGAATTATGTCAAAAAAACTTTATGTATTGATGATTTTCTATGTGTGCTAGATTTTTACCCTAACCCTTCGGTTAAATAATCTAAATTGTGAATATGTGAACTTGATCTTAACTATTTCTGATTCTCTTTCTTTGTGTTGTGTTCCTCATATTTGATTCTTTCTTTATTTGTTAGTATGGTGAGTGTTTAATTAAAACTACAAGTTCAATGGTATATGATAACCATGCAATCAAAATTGATCTTCATTTTTCACTTTGTCGACCCTAATGTAGACATTGCTTGGTGTTCAAGTAATTTCTCTACTGATCATTTCAATAAGAAGTGATTGGGATCATATCGCTTTCATCCTTTCATTTTTATCTAGATAGGTTATGACATGGCTGTATACACACACACACACACACGTATATATATATATATATATATATATATATATATATATATATATATATATATATATATATATATATTCTAATTGTCTTCTCAGGTGTCATATAACACACTAATGAAGGCACACAGTAAATACGATTTCATACTTGAGGTACAACAATGCTTGCCCATATACCATGATATGTGAGAAGCAGGGTATTCTAGCTTAGACACTCAAAGCAATTAACTTGGAGTAATTATCATTTCCAAGTTATGTGTATCTATCAAATGTGATATATAACATGTTTGTTCCATCTTAATTCACATGTTAGCAATACTTCTAACAAATTGGAACTTTGGGAAATTGCTACTTAAAGTTATCAAGAAAAGATATAGCAAAATAATAATGTTGGTAGCAACATAAATATTTTGAATTACTTTTCTTAGATGTTCATATTGATTTAAAATTTGGTTTAATAGGAACTTGTGTTTTGCAGGGTATCGGGGGATTTCAAGGGGATAAGGTTGATTCTAATTTCACTATGACATCTCAAAACTATGGTATGGTTGAGTCAAGTTTGTTCGGTCATGCTACTATTTTAGGTTTTGTTGTTAATAAATGATCTTGTCCATGAATTATGAAATAGTAAAATATGATAGATGTTGCATTTTTCCATGTTATGACTTGACTTAGTGTTGTAGTTAAAGGTAATTCAGATTGAACAGTCTCATTTTTCCATCAAAAGGCATTACGCATTAGTTTTGTGTTTTTTCCTTTATGCTATCTGTTGTAAAGATAACTAGAAGCCATTTGTTTGTTTTTTATAGGTATATTAATTAAGGGAGTAGGATAGGGTACTTTCAAATTATGCTTTGTTGGTGTTTGTTGATTAAGTTTTGATTTCACATTATGCTTTTACTCTCTTCAATTATAATTCCTACTTCTTGTTGATTCTATTGTTGTATGCTACTATAAGAATCTTATTGTTAATGATAACAGTACTTAAGTAGTCCTTTATCTTGGTGTATACTTTATCTAAAAGAAGTAAATAATTGTTTTCCTTTTTCTTTTTCTATTGTATTGGACAATGAGAAATCTAATTATAAATATGAATTGTAGTCTGATTAGAAGAAGTTTTTTATTAGTAGAAAACTGTTATTCCAAGCTATATCATAATTCAGAAATTGGGATTCAAAAGACTTGAACTTTAATGAAGGCGTAACAGAGAAGGAAGGTAGGCCAAGATGTCTAGGATATTGCTGTAAGAAACCAAAATAAGTAGCTTAAGTAAAAGATGTAGTGCAAAAATCTCACATCTGGGTTCCTCCTTATTTCCATTATAGATTGAAGTTTTGAGTTTAGTTACTTTTAAATATAAATCAGCTCTATCTGACCTCTTTTTTATGTGGTTCACTTTTCAATGAATCTTTTTCCATAAATCATTTGTCATTTTTGAGTATGATGTTTCAGTTTTAAGCTCTGCCCTTCTCACCTATATCTGAATTCTTTTTTGTGTGGTTTATTATTCAAAGCATCTAATTCTATAAGTCATGTGGCATTCTTTCAAGTATTTAATGTGATTTTTTGCCTCTAGCTTTGTCAACTTACTCTAACCTCTTCTTTATGTGCAAACATTTTTAGTAAATGTGTTTCCATATATCCTGTATACTATTTTGAGTATGTTGCTTCAGATTTTAGGCTTGCAGTCCTCATGTGCTATTAAGGTTAAATGGATATTAATTTTATTTTTTTTATACATACTATTTACTGGTGATATAGACACTTATAATTGGATTGTTGTATTGGACTTTAGGATCTTATGAGTGAGTTTGGAGAAGGAGATTGCATACTGTTTTCACAATGTGAGAATGAACTTGAATTTCCTTAACAAAGATAAAGGGTACAAAAGTTGAGAAGGATTGAAATTCCTTTTGTGTAGCTAAATTTGTATTTTGTTTTTATTATCTTGGTTTGCTCTAATCTCTTAGTTATAGCAAGTATCTTATGATGGTTTTTTTGTGTTTCGTTAGGGTGGTCTTTTACTTATGAACACTTTGTTTTGTACTAAGCTAAATTTTTTCAAAGATATATTATCTTATTAATTAGTATCCCAGTATTTAACTATACATATTAACTTCTTAATATTCCACACCTTTCTTTCAATTGCCCAATTCCAATGCGAGTTATGCACATGTAAATTTTTTTTTTTATTAACATCGAGGCTAAACGCCCAAGAACAAAGAAAAATAAACTGCAACTACTCTATCATGGGTACAACCTATGAGGTCAACAGAAAAAACCATAGACATAAAGCTAGGAAGAGAACTAAAAATAGTTAAGCCTAGAGGAATCTTATGACCATGTTTAGCCAAAATATCAGCACAAAAATTGGCTTCACAGTAAGCATGGTTGATCCTAACATTCCAATCTCGGGAGCACAGATGTTGAATGGCCAAAATCAGAGGTCTACGGGCATGAAGCTCCGAGGTGGAATGCTGACAAAGGAGAGCTACACACATAGAGTCAACCTCTACTAACAATTTTCTACAACCCAAATTATTAGATAAGTGCAAACCATAGAAAACCCCCACAATTCAGCCTGAGTAATGGAGCAAGTTCCTAAATTTACACTATAGCCAAGGATAAAATTCCCATTATCATCTCTAATAATGCCTTCGCAAGAAGCTTCAGCATGATTAAAGAATGAACCATTTGAATTGAGTTTCAGCCAGTTATAGGAGGAGGGTGCCATCTAACCTGTTTAACCACAAATTCTGAGATCCTTTTCTTGGCAAAAGAAAGAGATTATTGCGCAAGATGATAGTCATTAGCCAACCAAAGATGTAACAACCTCTATCATATAAGCCATACTCGAGTCATGGAGTTATATTAAAAGGTTGTCACTGTGCTAAGAAAGCTTTAAAATGTGGAAAATATAATACATGGCCCTTTAACTGCACACTTTATTACTGAATAATAGTTCATAAATTTCGTTATCTCTGATATATAGAGAATAAAATAATTACAATTTAAAAGAAATTGTGACTAACATAATTCACAGAACTTGCTTTCGACTAGTCGCTAACTAGCTTCAATAGTCTCTTGGTTTGGTTTGTGCCCGAGTCTTGCTCAGTGAATGTCTCAGTACTCTACCTCACACTTGATTTCCAACTTAGGTGCTAGAATGTTTACAGAAAAGAAAAACATACAAGCAGGCAGTAAGAACCTAAGGTTCTCAATAGATAACCTCGAACTATCACTCTTACAATGTCCTCACAAACATTCCAGCCACTTCGATTTCTTATGAAAATATGAGCACATATATGCAAACAGTGGTTCCATTTTAAGTTGAAACAGATTTCTCGAAGCGGGTTATATTTTAACAACCACTTGGCATATTATATGATAGACATAGAAATACGAATAGTGTAGTATACTTCAATAAGAATCATAATAACATTATGACATAATGAGTTAATTAGATATGCATATATAGGTGCTTTGTACTTGACTATATGCAAGTGCACTTGACTTAATTCATCTCTTTCGTTAACTTACAACTTGATCTTGCTCTTCTGTACTTGGTCCCCCAGAGGTGAATGCCTCTCTTACCTCTGGGTAATAGCCTGCTTTTCAGGTCCGATCTCGTACCTATATATGAGCGATGGGTTTACTTTTCCCGACGCTCATACCGGTCTATTCCCATTAAATTTGGTCAAGGGCTGGCCCAAATCTTAGACAGTACTGCTCTAACCCACACTAGCTGGGTCTATGCCATGCCTCACGTGGTAGCTTAGTATGTCCCTTTTGCAAGTTCTTATTATCTTTTCCTTTCCATATCTTATCATGCATGTGGATGCTTTGTACATTCATGGATATGTCTCACGTCTTACTTCTCATATCATATTCTAATTATGCTTGTATGCATGATGTACATGAACATAACATGTAAATTTAAATATATTCAAAGCATAATCATCCAGAATATCAGTTTTCATAACTTCATAAACTTCTACCGAAAATTCGGCAGCATAACGGATCGAGTCCGCTTCCCCGTGAATAGTGCCAGCCAACTCAATTAATAGAGATCTCATAGCATATATCCTCACTTCAATAGTTTAGTAAAGGCTTTGATCAAGGAAACTAGCTAAGCCTATGAATTAGAGTTCAAGAGTGTTGCCAATTCTTAAGGTTTCTTATTCTATTTTATGTCCTCTATTCTATGCAATTTTTGTAAATTCTGCCATAATTTCTACTTAATGTATTAAATTCTGAATTTTTGATATGTTGAAGTATTATGTGTCTAGTTTTTAACCTCTTTCGTCCCATTTGGTTTTGATAAGTATAACTCAACTTATTGGAGATTTACCTAGGCCTGCCCTGCAGCTGGCCAGATTTGTACACTCAAAAGTAAAAATTCACTAAAAATAAAAACATGGATAGAATCATACGAAACTTATATCATATTAAATTTAATATAAGAAATTTTCATTTTCAATAAGTTTCATCTCATTTGCATAAGCAGAGCTCGAGTTATAAGCTATTAAAGTTGACCAATATAGACTACCCTATTCTAGCCCGAGTTGGACTTAGGGTGACTTTATTGAACTACTGGGAGCAATTGAGACCGAATCTAGTTCTGAAATTTATATGGCATATTACTCTATTCTTAAATTTCTAAAAAACTTGGTTGCACTCAATTTGAAGGAGTATGGGGCAAGATATGGCCCTCGAAATCTAGTCTGCTTAGAATTAGGGTCAGAATCCTAGGGTAAACTTAAAAAATTCATATCTCTCTCAATACTAATCCAATGACTTATAATTTATATGGTTTGAAAGCCCTAGATGTCTAGTTTCATATAAAATTAGTTTCAATCACTTGTTATGACTGTAGGCAGAGCTGTACACTTTGTTAGTACGGACACCGTAAGGTTTTCTCACAAAAACAGATTCTACTTAGCTCCTTTTTGAGTTTTTGATAAATTCCTCAACTTAAACTAAATTTCTTCATTTTAATTCACAAGAAAAACATCATAACACAAGCATACAAGCATGGAATAGCTTAGTATAAGGAGTACACAATAGCCATATAGTCACACAACACAACAAATAACTAAGGATTTGAGCTACCTACCTTGAAATCATTAAAACTATGGAAGCAAGGAGGCCAAGAACCAACTCCTAGCCTTCTTCCTCCACCATGGCAGCAGCTCACATGAGTGTGGAGAGCCTCCACTTGATGTTTAATCATGAAATTGTTAGAGGGGTTTTGTAGAGAAGGAGATGAGGATCAATTTTTATAAAAGGAGTTAGTAGATTTGAAGCCAAGAAGACCTCCAATCTTGAGCTTGAAGCTCTTGGTTATGGAGGTGAAAGAAAGAAAATGAAGAAGGAGATGATGGGGCTACAGAAATGAGAGAGAGAAAGGTGATATTTCTAAAGAGAAAAAGGGGAGAAATGATAGCTTAGTAATTAAGTTGATATGGCTTGATTGCCAAGCTTTGGTAATGGAGAATTGGCCAAGTTACCCCTCATCTTGGGCTGCAATGTGGTGCCATTTATAATGGTGGAGGTGGCTGAAATTTTTAGCCACCCATCTTAAGGTTTTCAGTATAAAATTCTACTAATTCAGTTCTTACGGTGTAAAATATCGAATCTTTACCGATTTCCTTCGAATCGGTAAAACATTTCTAAATAACTTTGTGAAATTTTCTACATCTCCATTCTAATTGTTTTTAAGTCTAATCTCTTTAATTAACACCTAATTAACTTCTAATCAACCTTTAATTAATTTCTAATTAACCATGCTTAGTCATCAAAATTGAATAAATTGATTAACAGCGTAAATTAAATGTTTTGAAAATTCAGAGTCTTTCTGTTTTCTGTTTTTCATAACTAATGGCATTTCCGAAATTTTGAGCAAGTCTAGGGATACCCCACGTCATTTCACACCAGACTGCCTCCATGGCCTAATCGGCAAAGATTTAAACTTCTACAATTTCACCACGTGATTTTGCTCTGTTTAAAATCTCATTCTGCTAATTCTACATATGTGGGGACATAAAGGTCATTTCATGAAAAGTTCTAGGGTTATTGTGGGAATAAGTCTTTGGGGTCAAAATATAATTTTTAAAAAATTCTGGGCATCACTGCAACTAACAAAAGTTTATAGGGGCACTTTTGTTATTTTCTAATTTTTAACATATGGCAGTGCCATATTTTCAACGGCAGTGTTATACTATCCTATAATTCGGAGTGTGAAGATCGTTATGGCATAATGCTACTTAAGAAATTCTCACATTGCCTAAGGGAAATAATTCAAAGTTTCCATTACGTTCTGTTTACGAAAGTGGGGACGTTACAAAAGACATTTATTCAATACCTCCTGCTGATTGACATCTTGAGCTTCAAAAACAAACAAGTTTCGGGTATGCCACAGCACATTGTAGGAAGTGGCAAAAAGGAAGGGCCTAGTGGTCCCTTTTTTAGTAGGAGATTGGTTTAAGAGGTTCTTCTTCAACCACTCATTAACCTGGGAGTTAAAAAAATTCCCTTAGACCAAGTTGGAGTCGATGCTCTCCCATATGCTCCTTGTAAGATAACAATCGCGAAGGATATGGAGCACTATTTCCTCACTCAAACCATATAACGAACAGTCTGCATGATCTGAAAGATGTCTTCTGACCCTGTTTGCATTAGTTAACAACGCATTATTCCTTGTTAACCATAAGAAAGACTTCAATCATTGAGGGCTTTCTAGCTTCCAAACTACCTAAAGCAAATCTTTATTACTAAAACCATTTGATATATGAAAAATAGCATGAGCTAATTTAATAGAGGAACTCCCCTATGGTAGTGAGAGACCAAACTATCGAATCTTCCCCCAAACGAATCTCAAGGGCTTTCATGGGAGCTAAGAGATCCACACAATCTAAAGGAAGCACCTGGAGAAGCTTCTAAACATCCCAATTGCTAGTTTCGTTAACAAATTTTGCCACTTTAACATTTAAACTGTCATCACCAATATCTATGAAGGCAAAATCACATAAATTGTGCACATCCGGGATCTAATGATCATGCCAAAAAGACATCGATAAGTTGTTGCTGAGTCTCCAAATTAAATTTCTTTTAAAGGTTGGCCAAACATGGCAAATACCTCACCAAGGATTTGATGCTATTTTTGGTTTTTTCAAATCAGGGACCAAATCATGGGGGCAACCGTTTTTATTTTGCATAACTTGAACCCATAGAGCTTCCTTATTATTAATAAGATTCCAAACTAACTTCATCAGAAAAGAGTTATTGAGATTCCTAGCCTTTCTAAACCCCAATCCACCCTCACTTTTAGGTGTGCATACAGTGTCCCAATTTAACAAATGCAACTTCTTATAATCTTTTGGACTACTCCAAATAAAATCTCTACAAATCTTATCAATTTCATCGCAAACACTCAAGGGAATTTTGCAGGTTTGCATAACATAGGAAGGGATGGAGGCTAAAGCTGATTGGGCAAACATGATTCTACCTGCAAGAGAAAGAGTACGAGCTTTCCAGTAACTCAATCTACTAGACATCTTATCAATGATGAATTGAAAATATCTCTTATTGCATCTTTTATGAAAGAGCAAACTACCAAGATACTTCCCTATTTGTGATGTCAGTCTCATGTCCAAAGCATTAGTAAGCTCTTATTTTCTAGCCAAGCCAACATTATTAGAAAAGAAAACACAGGATTTCTAGTTATTCGCTTTCTAACCAGAGCTAGCACAAAACAAATCCAGAATCCCCTTGACAACCTGAACTTGCTCCATAAAAGCCTTAGCAAGGAGGACTAAGTCATCTACGAAATGGAGATGAGACAACTTAGGACCTTTCTTACTAATAGAGATAGGCTCCCAAAAACCATTGGAAGCTACCAAAGAAATAAATTGAGCCAACCTTTGAATGCAAAGCACAAAAAGATAAAAGGACATGGGTTCTCCTTGCCAAATACCATGCGAAGGTTGAAAAGAATCAATTACCCCCCTATTCCAAATGAGTTGCATGTCTATAAAGGAAACACACCACTTAATGACTTTAATTAGATTCACTGGGAGACCTACATCCACCAAAGTATCTCTAATGAAGTCCCAATTAAGTATATCATATGCTTTCTCCAAGTCTACTTTAATATCCATAAATCCTACATTACCTTTCTTGATTCTCATAGTATGAATTACTTCTTAGGCTATAAGAATATTATCTGTACTTTGGCGGCCAGGGACAAAACTACATTGAGCAGCACCAATTAATTTTGGCATCAAGTTCTTGAGTTTCAAAGCAATTAAATTAGTTCCCAACTTGTACATAACATTGTAAAGGCCAATCGGCTGAAAGTGGGCCAAGAACTCCGGGTTATCTTACTTAGAGATCAGAGAGAGGAAAGTATGATTCATTCTTTTAATCTCGCTAGGATTCTAGAAAATTCTTTTCACCCACTCAAGAATAGAAATTTTAACATGGCTCCAATTGCTCTGGAAAAACATTGCCAGTAGACCATCTGCACCTGGGGCTTTCCATCCTCCCATAGAGAATAAAGCATTAGAAATCCCCTAATTTCAATAATCTACACTCAACATGGCAATATCTTCATCTGCTAATCTGGGAAACATACCAGAAACCAGAAATTTGTCATACCCATTTTCAGTTGAATAGAAATGGCTATAAACTCAACTCCCATGTTTTTCAAATACTGCATATCTTCCACCTAATTTCTTTGGTCATCTTCAAGCATCACAATTCTGTTTCGTCTTTTATGAGCAATGGCAACCCCATGCAAATAGGCTGTATTTCTATCACCATAAGAAATCCACTTACATCTTGATTGTTGCTTCCAATAGGTCTCTTCTTGAATCAGCAAACTTTTGTATTCCTTCCAGAGATCTTTATGAAGATTTTCTGAAAACTTATTTTCTTGAAAAGAGAGTTGGTAGGCAATCCCTTCCATTATGAGGATCAAGCGATTTTTCCACCTAGCAATATGACCAAAGACTTCCTTGTTCCAAATCTTGGCTACCTGTGTAAAAGAAGGAATATTCTGCTCTAGGCTGTCAAATTTGTGCCATGAATTCTGCAGCAAATTGTCAAAATCCTCATGTACTATCCATGGGGCAAGAAAATGAAAAGGCCTTGTCTCATGATTGCCAGTCCAAGTCCCCCCAAATTCCAACATTATAGGGATATGGTTCAATTTTGATTTAGGAGAATGCTTGGCCACAGCCTCCACAAACCTATTAGACCATTCCCCATTAGCAACAAATCTGTCCAACCTTCTCTGAATATTATTTCTTTGCCAAATGAAGGGTTGACCATTGAAATTGATACCATGTATTCCACAGTCAAATAAACAACTTTTAAAATTGGAGGAATCACTGGAGAGATTGGAGGAACCCCCAGTGTCATTCAAGGACACCACTGAATTAAAGTCCCACCAATACACCATTCCCCATCAATTTGATTTGAGATACTCCACAACCTTTCCCAAAGTTCCCTACGATTGGCAGGTTGAGGACTGCCACATATAATCATAAGAAACCAAGGATCACTCTGCTCAAACTTGATGATCAAATGAACATATTGAATATGAGAAGACATCACCTCTACTTACCAAACCTCTTCATTCCCCCCCAAAAATCCAACCCCATCCATAATAAAGTAACTATCAAAATTGAACCTCTTTACAATCTTCTTTGCCTTATCCCCCCCAACATGTGTTTCAAGGAGACATAGAAAAGAAGCCTTATACCTGAAGGTTAAGTCCTTCACTAACGAAGCAAATCCCTTACTAGAGACTCCTCTACAATTCCATACTATAATATTCAGAGGAAAAATACACATATAAAAAAGACCAAGACAATCGCTACCTGAGAGCAGAACAAACTAATTAGTGGAAGAGAAAGAGCCTTCCCCTACCTTATTCTCATTCACCTGATGAATAGGATTAGCTTCAAAAGAACCACCTCCATCCACCATCTTGGACACGCCAGGATCAGGAGGATTGCTCGACCCCTACCTCACTAACTTGTTGAATCTGCAGCAATCTAATTGCATCAATGTCAAGGCCATGCACCTGGATGTGTCTAAGCATTGGTACTCCTTCCCTTCCTTATGATCTCTCCAGTTCTTCTGATTTGCCAAGCTATAATACATCCAGTACTCATTGTGATCTTGAAACTCCCTCTTATTCATGTGTTGAGGGTTTTGACTACTTTTCGACGTTGCTATCATTTGAGGAATTTACATGCCATCCACTTTTTTCCCAGCTCCATTGGGTTTACTCTTGGCTACACTACTTTGTTTATTTTGGGCCTTATTTACTTGACCTGTTTTGTGGTTCTCATTGACCAAAGGTTTATTTGCTGAAGCTTATCTAATTTTGTAGTACGGCCTAGTAGAGAGATTGGGCTCATGAGGCCCAGCATGAAGGCTATTACCTTGTATCCTCACATTACGATCTCCAAAATCTTTTTCTTGGACTGTTGTCGAAATTTCAAATCGTGACTACCTCTACTCATTATTGCTATCTTTAAAAAGATCTCCTTTCATGTATTTTGATTTGTTGCCTCCCATAGATCTCTGTTGAGGCTTTTTCATAATCATCTTAGGTCTGAACAAACCAACATCTTTCTTAATCAAATCATTTGAGATCTCCCTATCCTCCTTAATTCCCTCCATTGTCATAACATTCGAGATTTCCTCCACTCCCCTTGCAATTTCGAGATTTCCTTTATCAATTCTGCCCTCTTCCTTCGCCACCGTCTCCACCACCTCCATGGCATCATTGGCCACCAAAGCGACAATCTTCTTCGGACAGCTATCCAACTTGTGCCCATATCTTCCACAATTAAAATAAATGAGATGCAACCCTTCATGTTCAACAAAGAAATCCTTCCCCAAAGCTGTAAATGTTGGAACAAGTTGTCTTCGTAGATCAATTTCGACACATATATGCACGAACTTCCCTCCAGAGTGAATTGAGGTTTGCTCATCCACCTTTAACATGGTTCCCAGCTTGGATCCAACTCTCCATAAGAAAGTTTGGGTGTAGAGTTCAGTAGGTAGATTAAGAATTCTAACCTAAACTGCTATTTTTTTAACATTCTTTTCTGATGGCTTGAATAAGGGACACCATCGCTGCACTAACAAGTTATAATTCGCTTTCTGCCATGGCCCTTCGAAAAGTGCATGCTTATAGTCCCCTTCATCCACAAACCACACCAGAAAGAAATCATCATTTAGATCAAGCACCCTCACATCTTCTTTATGAGCCCACGTACGACGGATCCAGGAATCCATGACTTTAAAGCCAACTCTCTTCCCTAGCAGCTTCATGAACAGGGAAGCCCTTCAACATTTGCACCACTGATCATATTCTTTCAAAGAAACCTCTACTACTGATTTTGGATTGAAGGGAGGGAGGGGCTTATCCCGAGCCTCTATTATAATTGTTTCTAGGGTGTATTCCTCCATTACCATCTTGACAATTTCCTTTAGAGACAACATGGTGTTTAAACCATCAAGAACCACTCCCTATAAGATTTCCTCTAAACCGAAAGGCGTGGGATCTCTTCGATATTGTCTTCCATTTCCTCATCCATACTTTCAACTCTGACATTTTCTTTAGACTCCATGTTTTGATCCATTAAGACATCAGGTTCACCATCTTCCTTTTCACTCAAACCATTAGGATTATTATTCATTTCTAATACTTACATAGGCTCATCTGCTTCTCTACCATCTTGCATTTTAACCTTTTTTGTGCTTCTCACAATCAAGTCCGTCCTTATCTAGGGATTGGTTGCGTCCCCCTCCATCGTTCAGTGCAGAGGATTCTATGTCGCTTTCCGTCATACCACTTCTCTCTTCCTTTTTTCTCTCTTACGCCTTCAAAATTTAACAATTGCTATGCACATGTAAATATGAATGTTGAATCTAACAAGTTAAATTAGATTGTTAATTTATGTTCGATTCTTATTCTTATTTGTCAATTATTGTATTTGTTGTACAAGTTGTAAAGTGATAAATTAATGGGTGTATTAATAATTAATAATTAATGATACTACCAGAAATATGTTTAATACGATTTTGCATCCAAACTTAGAAATAAAAAATTAGTTTAACTGCAAAAATAGTTATCTACGTAAGTCAAGTAATAAAGTTGAGTAATATTTTTGGTGTAGAGTATCAATGTTTACAACTGCACTGTGTTTTGTTATACTTGTGGTGATGTTTTATGGGTTTGGATCCTCTAAAATGAACATATTTGTAAAGTGAAAAAGTGATGAGTTAATTATCCTTAGATTAATAAATAAGACTCACACATGATGGAAGTTATTAATTTAAGGATGGTGAACCCCTCACTTTCTCATTTTACAAGTATGCTTAATTTGGAGGATCCAAATCCCTATTTTATTATGCTTAATATAATTGTCAAGTCAACTTTATTGATACAAAAATCAACTAATCTAGGAAAAGAAAAAATAACGCTAGATTTTTTTTTCTAGCATGTATATTTGAGATAAGAAATTTAAATAGAAAGTGTAGAATATCAATTTTGAATCTTGCGCAAGAAGTTATGTATTAAAAATACTATTCTTTGTAATAAATTTATCATTTACAAAATTCATGTTATTCTATTTATTGAAAGCAAATTTTTCTATATATTGCCAATAACTAAACACGTAATTATTATAATTATGATATTTGTAATAATAAATTTTAAGGCTTTTAAATATATATAAATTTATATCAGACTATTTCTTCACTTCATATGTAAAATTTGTTTAAAATATTAGTTGCATAGGTAAATTATTAAATAATAATTTTATATTTAAGAATCAATATTTTTGAAGAATTATGTGTTAACAAGTAATAGTTGACTTGGGTTTGATTCTCGAGTCCTTTGTTAGCGGGTAATCCATAAATAACTTAGAGATATACTATGATCGTAAATTTGAGCAAACCTTTCCCTTAAATTAAACTTTATCCTACCAAAAAAAATTATAATATTAAGAGTCACATTTAAAACTTAAGTAAACTTACATTTTAAACATTCTTTCTTTATACATTCTTCATCTTTTCTTTTGGACCTCTAACAGCCGTGAATAACATAACAACTCATAGCTCTCAACAAAGCAATGCAAAGGAGGATTAAACTTACACAAAAATGATGCAAAGAGGAAATGTACTATTTTTGTTTATCATTGATATAATTTTAACTCTAGAACCTTCCACTATTGCTCCTACTCCAAAGCACCATCAACATCCTCCAATATCTTGCCACCACATCGCTACGTAGACGAGATGGCCACCATTGTGTACATTGCTATTTCAAGAGTATAGTCTAAAAGTGGTTTAAAAATATTAATTTTGGAAAACAAATGTAAATTCACATAATACGACAAAAAATTGTAATTTATCAATAAGTGTTTCAAAAGATGTAGAATTCACGTCAATTATTTTATTTATGTCATTCTAATTTTAAATTTAAGATATATTGCACTTAATTTTTGTATGAAATCAATTATTTCATTTCTTTTTCAATGCTGCTCCTGAAGTAGCAATCAAGACAACATTGTACATAAATCATGCTTCATATCAGTAACCTGTAGGGTTTTTATTTTTATTGTTTGCCTCCTTATACGTATAACTTCGATGTTCAAATTTTAATTGCATTAGTAGGTTTGTTAGTTTATAATTGAATTAATATAATAATTTTTATTATATTATATCCTCATAAATAATTTTTTAATTATATTAATTTTATACGTCGCTATTCTTTACCTTGTGCATCTCTCGGATTACCACGCCAGTATCTATATATAAAAGAAGGTTTGATAAAAATGGAATTAGTGAGGTGGTATCATGTGGTGCCTTTGATTTCTCTCCAAAAATTTCACCACCCATGATGCCCAATCATAAAATTCCACCACCAATGAAGCCCAATGAAATTTATTCATTTATTTTATTTCATTTTCTATTAATTCACCTAGATTCTTACAACCACCTATTTTATCATTGGTCCATGATTTATATTATCTTCTACATGGTAATGACTTATTGTTTGTAAAACTATACTATGCCACCATGTCAGTCAATCACAATTTTTATATTTTTCATTTTTCTTTTTTAAATACATGTGATCATTGGATGCTTCTCTAAGAAGTCTTTTTATGGTGATACTAATTATGTATTTATGTTAATTTTAAATTGATAAATTATATATACATGTATATTTTTAATCATATAATAAATTATATTTTTTGTGGAGAAAGCATAAGTAATTTGAATCATTATTAATTACTTTTTTAAAATCTTAAAACCTTCTTATTGTCGATTTATATCTTACAACTATATTTATTAAATTACATTATTTAAGCTTTAATAAAAGAGATTAATTTTTATATATTAATAGTATAAAATAATTTTATATTATCAGTTAATAAAGTTTAAGGAATATGATAAATCATGGTGGGTAGTTACTCATCATGATTTGACATTTTCCTTGAATCTTATAAGCTAATAGTATAAAGTTATTTTATATTGTCAGTAATATATACAAATTAAATCCTTAATATAAATGCATTTTACTTTTTAATTAATATTGATATATTTAATTGGGGATACCAAATATATACATAATATATGATATTTCAAATATATATATATATATATATATATATATATATATATATATATATATATATATATATATATATATATATATGAACATGATATGCCAAATATATACATTACTAGAGTCATAGTTTACCTACCTTATCATTTTGATCAATTTATATTAAATTTAAATTAATAAATTATATTTACTTTATACTATTGATTTAATAACTTGAAAAAGTAGGAGATGAGAAATTTTGTAAGATCTTTATAATTAATTCTACAAGTTCATATTAAAATTTTATTTAAAACATCAATGCTTGTATGATAAAAGAAATTAACTATAGAACTATTTTTTATTAATTTTGATACCTTAAACGAGTGATATCAAATATATTATAATTTACCTACTTTATCATTTTATCAATTTTATATTAAGCTTAAATTAATAAATTATATTTATATATTTTTAATCTTATAAAGTAAATTTTATTCATTTTGATTAATCTTTTTAATTTTACAATACTAAAATTATGGATCTTTATCTTACACAACTATATCTATTAATTTACATACTTTAAGCTTTAAAAAAAAATAGGAAATGAAAATTTTAATAAGCTGTTCACAACTTTATTACAAAGTTTATATTTAAATCTTATTTAAGATATTAATACTTGCATGATAAAATAAATTAGTCATAAAATAGATTTTTTTTTTATCAATACTTATACCTCAAATGGATAATACCAAATATATACATAGCATAGGAGATATTAAATACATATATTACATGAGTAATGGTTTAACTACCTTACCATTTTTATCAATTCATATTAAGTTTAAATTAATAAATAATATTTATATATTTTTTAATATTATAATAAATAATTTTTGTATATTTTGATACGAAAATGTAAAAAATTAATTATTATTAATTAATTTTTCAAAATTTTAGAATACTCTAATTGTAGATCTATATCTTATAACTATATCTATTAGATTAGATACTTTATTTTTTTTTCCCTAAGAAAGAAAAATTTTGAAATTTTTACAACTAATACCACAATTTCTTATTAAATTTTTATTTAAGATAATAATATTCATACAGTGAAAGAAATTAGTCATAAAACGGTTTTCTCACAAAAAGTGATACCTCAATGATAATACTAAATATATATGTTGAATAGGTGTTACCAACATGTACAATATAAATTTATTGATTTACCTATATTATAATTATTATAATTTTATATTAAATTTAAATTAATAAATTATATTTATATATATTGTTAATCTTATAATAAATATTTTTGTTAAATTTGGATAATAAAATATAAATAAATTTATTTATTATTAATAATTTTTTTCATTCTTGGAGTACTCTAATTGTATATCTATATATTACAGTTATATTTATTATATTAGGTACTTTAAGTTTTAATAAGCAATGTCATTTACTTTTTTATTAATACAAATATCATGGATTTTATATATTGAAGAAATAGCATTGGGAAGTATTAGAATGACTTGAAGAAATAGGAGATGAAGATAACAATGGTTAAATATACTTCATTTTGTAGGAGATTGTTTGTTATATACTTAATTTTGATACTCAACCTATATTAAGTTATCATATATCATATCATATATATGTATATAAAAGAAGATTATGAAAAAGTGGACTTGATGATGTGACAGCATGAGGGCCATTTGGTTTCCCTCCAAAAATTCGTCCTCCTTCATCCAATCCAAATCTTTGAATTTGACTAATCAAATATTTATTATATCAACCAACCACATTCAATCTTCTTATCTACCAATCGTAACTTTCAATTATCTTATCTACCAATCATGACTCTCATTCACTTTATCAATCAATCAGGTGTTTCAATCACTCTTTTTAGCCAATTATAATTTATTTATTTATTTATTATTCTTTCTTAAATGTTGATATATACTTGAGAAGCTTCTTACTTTTTTTTTTTTTTAAAAAAAAGCTTTCATTGGAAGCTTTCTCTCCTAACATTGTCTTTTCATCTTTCTCATCATTTTAAATCAATTATGATTTACCTGTAATTTTTAATTATTAAAATTAAATTAACAAATATTATTTCTATATTTTTATCAGATAATAAATAATTTTTTAATCTTATATATAACACTTCAATTTTAGATCTATATATTATGTAATGTCCTCAACTCTGAGTATAGACCAGTATAGAAGGAAGTTCGGGTCCGAGGCAAGAACAAAACCATAAATAGGTAAATCGTAGCAGAAGAAAGGCGAAATTATAATTTTTAAATCAAAATGGCAACAAAGTAAATAAAGGCTTATGTCTGTCGAGAGGGGCATTAGTAGAAAAATTCTGATTTAAGGAATATGTGGGTCTCACGATACTAATAGATGAATAATATACATATAATAACTTTATAAATGATGTTTTACACACTGGGTTTTAAATAAAGTGTAGGATTACTCTCGAACACATGAATACTATCTCAAGTGATTTTGAGTACCCGAATTAATAACCAGATACCTTCAATTAATCCTCAAGGATCCCATATTGTCTTTGGGCATGAAAAATCCAAGGAAATAATCCTACAGAGGCTAGATACACATGTCATAAGAGTAGCCATAGTAAGTGGGTAGAAATGAGCCACACTTTACGTTGGGTAAATGAGTGGACGTGAGGGTGATGCATCAACCCCATTTGGTGGATTTATCACCACCACTCCTTCCAACAAATATCACAACACTCTTATCCTCCATTTTCTCCCTCATTTGCTGCCTCCACCACCTACATACACCATCATCATCTTCTTCTCCACCACAACCATAGCCATGAGCTTCAAGCTCACGGTTGATGGCCTTGTTGGCCTCAAAATACCTTTCTCCTTCTATGAAAATTAATCCTCACATTTTCTTCTATCAATTTGATGATCAAATATCAAGTGGAGCTTCTCCACCTCTAAATATGTTGCAGCCGTGAGAGAAGAGGAAGACTAGGAGATGTTCTTGGCTTCTTTGCTTCCATGGCTCCAAGAATCTCAAGGTTGGTAGCTCAAATCTTAGGTTTATTTCATCAAATTCCTTAGGCCTATGTCCTACCCAAACCCTAGATTTCCCACTGAAATTTCATGTTGGTTGGCTGGGATATAGTGTCGATGATGTGATTATATGATGGTATGCCTTGAAATGTTGATTTGAGTTTGATTTTGCACTTGGTTGTTGATTACTGTGGGTGCATGTGTTCTGCATTCATATGAACAGGAATAAACATTTAGTTAATATTAAATAAGTCTCTTGAGGTCCTTGATGAAGAATTGGAGTGAGGGAAGTTCATAGGAATTAGCTTAAATAGCTTTGAAGTAACTAAGACTAGGCTTCTATCCTGAACACCCTGTACCATGAAAATTATTTTTGGAGCTACAGATGTTAAATTTAAATGAAACTTGTTTTATTTGAAGTTAACACACAAGCTTACCTATAGTTAAAATTTGGTGAAGATCTAACCAAAAATGAATTTTTAAGAATTTATACAATTTACCTACCTGAAATGAGAGTCTAAAACATGACAATAGAAATGTTTAGCAAAACTACACTAATTGGCTAATCTTATGAGGTTAAAGCCATTTTTCTCTATTATTATAAGATGAGTAGAGTATGTAAACCAAAAATCTTGACAATCCAATGCCAAATGAATTAGATATGAATTTTAGAATAAAATAGGATAGAAACAAAGTCAACTCATGAACCTTTTTTTGAGACCTTAATGTCTAGGTCTCTAGAGCTTGAAATTGAGTGACACTAGGTTCATTTGAAAGTTTAATAAAGTATTAGAATTTATTGACCTAAAATGGAATTATAGTGAATTTTCCAATGTTGCTACCTAGATTTGAAGGTAAAATAAGATAGTTTTAGTTAAATGGTCATAACTTGAGTTACCTTTAAGTAAATCACATGGGACCAAAAGGGTTAAGTAAAGGATATGATAAGGAATGTATCTATAAAACATAAGGGTCAGATGATCAGAAGTAGATTTATGTTGAAGTTCCAAATTGAGGAGAGATTTCTAGTGGTTAACCTAAGTGTTAAGAAAGACAAGTGTTAAGCAAGACATAGAACTATGAGCTAGGTTATGACAATCCTTATGGTTAATGTGCCACCAATGAAATGTTCACGATAATGTTATATATTCTTAAGTATGTTATACTATGTGCCTTTAATCTTTGAGAATGTCATGCATGCAAGAATGTTTTGAAAGTAAGGTATGAAGCATGTGTATAATAAGTACATACAGCCTCCTCATGCATGACCATGTATAAGAATGTATAAGATAACATGAACTTACAAGTTAGTGAAGAGACGTAACGAGCCTTCACCTAGTAATAGGTTACGGCAATATTGTCATAAATGATTACTTAGGCTAGCCCCTGAATAAATTTAAGGGGAATAAGTCGATGTGAGAGTTGGAGAAAGTAAATCTAGCAATCACGTATAAAAATGAGCTCGGGCCTGAAAAGTAGCCTATTACCTAGGAGTGGGAAAGGCCATCCACTTCTAGGAGACCAAGTATTGATATTCAAGTTGCAAGTTAAAGAAAGAGACAAGAAAGATGAGTGCACTTGCATGATTTAGCTATGTGTATCTACATATGCATATTCTATTATCTCATTGTACTATATGGTTTCTATTATTGCAGATGGAAATTTTACTGTCAGTGCTCTTATACTTATTCTAGGAGATGCTAAGTGATTGCTAAAAGTAACCCGCTTCGAGAAATACAATTTCAAACTTAAAAATGAACATATGCCTATGTGTTATTGTCCACATTTTTCACAATAAATAGAAGCGGCTAGAATGCTTACGATGACATCCTATGTGTTTAGTGGATTGAGTGTACCTACTGAGAATTTTAAATTCTCACTACCTGTCTGTATGTCTCCGTAAATATTCCAATACAAAGAATATGCCTTCAAGTATCCGATAGAATTTTGGGACTTCTACGAACCATGGGATGTGGACTTGAGTCTAGCACCTGGAACTTCAGCTCAAGTGTCAAAGTAAGTTGCCGATGTAATAAAGTGAAGAATATAAAACAAGAAATATTTTGTGTCCAAAAGCAGTTGGGTTTAAACAAATTGTATTTTATGTTATATTTCCTTCACGTAATTAGGATTGTAAACCCTTATTTATTTAGGAAATATTATACTATATGGGGCCATATACTGTGTTTTTTCTCAATTGGAAGTTTTCTTAGCCCATAACAACCTCTTAGTATAACCTCATGACTCGACCATAGCATATATGTTTGAAGGATGTTACATTTTTTGTATCAGAGCAGTTCGTCCTATATAGGCCCAGGGATGGACTAACTGTGCTTTCGAGGCATGCTCTGAAAGTCTAGACAAGTCTTGGTTTAGGTCCTTCTATGATAAGGACATAGATAATTGTGCATGATAGCCTTATTGTGAGTGTTGTAGTGTTTCTATGGGACTTGACCGAATGTTGAGATTGATTACCTTAATATAACGTTTTGTGTGGACATAAGCCTATGGCATCCAACAGGCTTATTAAGGACTTCCTCAATATAGATATTGATAGTATAGGAGGCACATAGGGAACTCTCTGGGAGACAACTGTTGCCTGAAAGGACAGATAGTTGACAGGTTAAGGATTGCAAAGAAGTAGGATATCCAATAAAAAAAAGTTATGTTAGCTAGCTTGCTATGGACATGGTGAACTTGGCCACAAAAAGGAAGGATTGTCTTATCCAGCATTATCAAGAAAATCGTAAACTCATATTGTCGAGGGCAAGATCTTGACATGGATAAGTAGGGTGAGATCCTCTTTGACCTTGATCCGGAATTGCCTCAAGCTCTAACAGTGTCTGCCTGGTCATAAGGATTAGTTTGAGCTTGTTTACTAGATTCAGGCTATTTTCCCTATATTAAATCTAGAGGATTCTTCTACTTGGTTCTATAGATTTAACGGATAATCGATAAGAGTAAGGTAACTATCTGCCAATAAAGTTATATCAACTTGAGTGGATAGCACCCTTATCTTCTTTAAAGGTGAGGCTACCTTGAGAGTAACCCATTGGCAAGCTCAGTTGAGGTCTTGTTACAATGGGTTATAGTAATGCCACATTGTAAAGATTAGATCCTTTACTTAAAAAGCTTGGTTAGGTGAAGCAGAGATCAAGCGAAATAGTCAAGAATGGAAACCTAGAAATACACGAAGAAGACCCTTCTAGGTCTCCACGTAGAGTGTGTAACAACCTCTATCATATAAGCCATACTCGAGTCATGGAGTTATATTACAAGGTTGTCACTGTGCTAAGAAAGCTTTAAAATGTGGAAAATATAATATATGATCTTTTAACTGCACACTTTATTACTGAATAATAGTTCATAAATTTCGTCATCTCTGATACATAGAGAACAAAATAATTACAATTTAAAAGAATTTGTGACTAACATAATACACAGCATTTGCTTCTGACTAGTCATTAGCTAACTTCAATAGTCTCTTGGTCTGGTTTACGCCCAAGTCTTGCTCAATGAATGGCCCTGTACTCCGCTTCGCACTTGATTTTCCAACTTGGATGCTGGAATGTTTACAGAAAAGAAAAGCATACAAGCAGACAGTGAGAACCTAAGCTTCTCAGTAGGTAAATTCAAACCATCACTCTTACAGTGTCATCATAAACATTCCAGCCGCTTCGGTTTATTATTAAAATATGAGCACATATAAACAAATAGTGGTTCAATTTTAAGTTGAAAACACCTTTCTTGAAGCGGGTTATATTTTAACAACCACTTGCCATATCATATGACAGACATAGAAATACAAATAGTATAATATGCTTAAACAAGAATCATAATAGCATTATGAGTTAACGAGATAATTGAAGATGCACATATAGATGCTCAAACTTGACTGTATTCAAGTGCACTTGACCTAATTCGTATCTTTCTTTAACTTGTAACTTGATCTTGCTCTTCTGTACTTGGTCTCCCGGAGGTGAATGGCCTCTTACCCCTGGGTAATAGCCTGCTTTTCAGGTCCGAGCTCATACCTATACATGAGTGACGGGTTTACTTTCCCTGACCCTCACACTAGTCTATTTCCATTAAATCTGGTCGAGAGTTGGCCCAAGTCTTAGACAGTACCACTCTGGTCCACGCTAGCTGGGTCTATGCCAGGCTTCATGTGGTAGCTTAGTACGTCCCTCTTGCAAGTTCTTATTATCTTTTTCCTTTTCATATCTTATCATGCATGCGAATGCTTTGTGTATTCATGGATGTGTCTCACACCTTATTTCTCATATCATATTCTTATTTCTCGTATCATATTCTAATTATACTTGCATGCATGACATATATGAACATGACATGCAAATGTAAATATATCCAAAGTATAATCACCTATAGCATAAGTTCTCATGAACTCTTGTCGAAAATTTAGCAGCATAACGGATCAAGTCCACTTCCCCATGAATAGTGCTAGACTACTAATAAAATCATTCAAACATGCAAATCAATATAGAATAGCAATTATATGTTCACAATATCATTCATTAAATTCAATGCAACCCTCAATAGAGTTTTCTGTTTACTTCATCCTATTCTGCCCGAATTTTGTATAATCCACCTTTAGTCCAATTCAACTCATTTAAATCTGAATTTTGGATATGTCATAGCTCTATGTGTCTGGTTTCCAACCCTTTTAGTCCCATCTCATTTTGATTTGTATAACTCAAGTTATTAATATTTTATCTCAGACTACCTTGTACTTAGCTAGAAATGCACCCTTATAAATGAAAATCCACTAAAAAATAGAAATTTAGGTAAAATCATGCGAAATTTATATTAATTTAAAGCTAACAGAACAACCTTTTGAATGAAAGAAGTTTCATATCATTTTTATGAGTATATTTCAAGATATAAGCCCCGTAACTTGACCTTACTTGACTACCCTATTCCAGCCCAATTTGAACTTAAGCCAACTTCATTGATGTGATGGGAACAATTGGTAGCGAATATAACTCTGAAATTTTATGGGATGTTTCCTTACATGTTAACTTTCAAACAGCGTTAGTTTCACTCAATTTAGAGTTGTTTGGTGTGAGTTACACCCTTCTCAACTCATACTGCCCAGGTGAGAATCCAAATTTCTAGGTCAAATTTCAAAAATTCATAACTAATTCTATACTAATCCAATGGCCTTATAATTTATATGTATAGAAAGCCCTAGATGTCTAGTTTCATATAAAAATAGATTCATCAAATTTAAACTGTTGTAGGTGGAGCCGTATACTCCGCCGTACTGACTGTCGAGGGGAAAACCCTAACAGCTTCTTGAATTCTTCTTGGATTCATGTTTTCCTTAAATCAATCCATCCAATCTTCAATTCAAACTCACATATACACCTTAAACCAATCTTAAATCATCATCCCCATCCATCACAACATTAGAATCATGGATGAACAAGAGACCCTAGGCAGCCCCAATTCAAAGAAAAAAAGGAGAAAGTTGAGATTCCTACCTTAGATTTGAGGTGTAAGTTAGCAAAACTCAAGTTGTTGTTGAAAGAAGATGATGAAGCCTGAAGATGGAAGAAGGAGGAGGTGAAATAGAAGAAAATTGGAGGAGATTACTCTGCAAAAAGGGGCGAAAATTTTGAGCAGAGTTGAAGGGGGTTTTGGTGTCTTAAAACGTAAGGGAAGGCTTGTGATTGGTCAAGGATTGGTTGGTGGTTATTGAGCCAAGCTTCCCCACCAACTTGGGTAGCAAGTGGCGCCCTCCATGGGGTTAGGAGTGGTTGAATAATAACCACTTAAACTAGGGTGATTGGTGTGAAATTCTATTGATTCGATTTTGATAGTTTAACACACTGAATCTTTATCGATTTCCTCAATTTGGCAAAATAGCGCTAAATAATTTTGTAAGGTTTCTATATGTTTATTTTAATTTTCTCAAGTCTAATCTCTTTAATTAACACTTAATTAACTCCTAATCAACTTTTAATTAACTTCTAATTACCCTTACTTACTATTGAAACCGAATAAACAGATTAACGGCGTAAATTAGACATTTTCGCTAATTCCAAGCCTTTTTGTTTTCTATTTTTTGTAGCTAATGGCATTTCCTTAATTTTGAGCAAGTCCAAAGACACCCTACATCATTTCACACCAGACTGCTTCCATGGCCCAATCAGCAGAGATTGAAACTTCTACGGTTTTACCACATGATTCTACTTTGTTTAAAATCTCATTCTGCTAATTGTATAGATGTGGGGATATGAAGGTCATTTCATGAAAAGTTCTAAGGTTATTGTGGGAATAAGTCTTTGCGGTCAAAATATAATTTCTAAAAATCCTGGGCATCACTGCAATTAACAAAAATTTACAAAGGCACTTTTGTCATTTCTTAATTTTTAACATATGGCAATGCCATATTTTCAACGGCAGTGTTACACTACCCTATAATTCCAAGTGTGAGGATCGTCATGGCATAGCGCTGCCTGAGAAATTCTCACACTGCCCAAGGGAAATAATTCAAAGTTTCCATTACGTTCTATGTACAAAAGTGGGGATGTTATAGAGAGCGAAACGACTTTCTCCTTCAAGGGTATTAGAAGTCGACACCCTAGTAATTGCGAGTCTATAGAACCCCAGGCGAGGCCTCAGAGTAAAAGCGAATGGTTGGAAAAGTTTTGGCAGAATTCAACACATCCCACCTAAGGTAAAGACCCTATTTTACTTGGGAATGAAAAGAAGATGGAGGTATAAGGATAGATTCGAAAGATCTTCGGGAGAAAAAGTGGTGCATCTTGCACTAAACTGAAGTATGGATACTCTTAGGATATGATAAGATAAGCAAATGGATTCAAGGTAATATCTCTTACCCATCAAGAATAATAGAAGTATTAGAGGTGCTAGTTAAGTTTTATTGGACCTCAACAAACCCTAGCCACCACAACAGTTGTACCATAAGATCATCTTCGACACATTATTGATGAGGGGGTTGAGCTGTTCAGTGATAAGAAGAGGATATGACAATTACCTTCAGACACTACTGCGATCTCTGTAGGTGGTAATTCGATGATGAATGCACCTAGATTTAAGATGGTTGATGAAGATTAGGACCTTACAAATGGATATGCTACAACCAAGGGAATTTCAACCAATCTCAGTGGGCTGAAATAGCAGTAAAGTGGGAGGTCCTAACAATGTTCAGTTTATTTCTTGGCTATGGTTGAATTAATGTGCTAGGCATGCCAGACTTTGAAATCGGCTAGCCAAAGCCCTTCGATTCCAAGAGTCAAATGATTACTCTAAGAAAGGAAATAAACTCCTTGGATATGGGTTCCGAAGTCACTAAAAAAAAAACACTTGGCTAAGATCAAACACAGTGTAACCAAAACCACAAGTAAAAGTAGGTATAATGCAATCAGTAAAACTTGTAGTAAATGTCTAACCAATTACAATGGCCGTCTCTCTTAAGATTCCATGGCCAATCTGGGTGGAAAACTTAATGAAAAAGATTGGTATAAGTGAAAGGTCAAAAGGCTAAAAAGGATGAAACTAAATTGACATGAAACCTAAAGAAAAAGGTAAATGTAGAAATAAAATAAAGTAAAGTAAATTAAAGAGATAAAAGTCTGGATTTGTGTTGGGTATTGGGGGGTTTTTACAATGGTTGAGTCTTGCACTATTTATAGGAAAGACCTCCACCATAACTGCCATTTGGTAACTGCATAGTAACCATCCTCCATGTCTTCCTTGAGTGCACTCTTCTTAGCATAGTGGTAACCACTTAAAATGTTCTTTGCATTTCATCTATTCTTCCCACTTTCTAAACTAGAAACCCCCTTCTTCAACTGCTCCTACTTTCTAGGTAGTGGTCACGGACTTGGTCAAGCTCGTATCCTCGTAGGAAATTCATGCCCTCGGCAAATGGCTAATGTCATTATTCAACTATCAGTCATCGGCTATCAACTGTTGGCTATATCAATTGTCAAGCTTCAAAATATGCGAATAAGAGTTCCTATAAGTGACTAAGCCTAGTTAAAATCTTAATCACAAAAAAGAAGACAAATCAGCAAAGGAAAAATAGAAAAATGCCTAAAATAATATCGAAACGGCCTCAACCAAGCCAACCCTAGTTACCATGTCGACATTCTCATCGTGGGCTTTCCATAGATGTACAATAATGGTTATTTTGACACCCGAATTATAGCTGGCAGCCAATTGAAGTTTGGTAGAGCATTTTTGGCCTCTTTCAATCAATTTAAACTGAGCAACACATTATGTGTCAGCTGTTAGTCATCGCCTATTTTTCGACTGACTACTCTCGGCTATCGGCTAAACCTGATCAAATATTGCCTTATCCTGTAACATCCGATTTCCGAGTTCCGACTTAACCCTCAGGATTAATCAATTTCCATTTCTGACTTCATCTTCGAATTCCAGATAGATGGGATTATTTCCAGTTCCGAGTTTATTTCCGACTTTATGTGTCCGATTTCTGATTTAGTCTTGTTTTGATTATTCCTGATTTCCGACTTCATGTTCTAGTTTCGAGTTAAATAGCGGCTTCCGAGTTCCAATATCCGACTTTGAGTTGAAGTATACTGGGACATGATTTTCGATCTCCAAACTTATATTCAGGTCTCCAATGAGTTATTCCCGACTTCCGACTTGACTCTCGAGTACCAACAACACGGACGTGATTACCGATATCTGACTTCATGTTTCAAGGATGATATACCCGGATTCCGATCTCATCAACCACATTGTAAATAAATACCGACTTCCGGGTTTAAGTACTTGGGTTTGGTAATGTGATTCCGAATTCCCGAGTTCTGGCCTTAGAGTTGAACTCAATGGACATGAGTTCAAATCTTTGAGTTGATTTCCAATTCATACACGAGTTCCGATATCCGAGTTTATATCCAGCATTGATATTCCCGAGTTCAAATAGGGAGTTCCGAGATTATGACTTCCGATATCCGACCTTGCTTCCAAGTTTCAAATAAACCAGACAAGATTCCCTCAAGTTACAAACAAGATGGGACGAGTTCTGACATCCGGCTTCAGCTCCAAGCTCAAGTAAAATGGCACGAGTTCCGACCTCAAGCATGTTAGAGACGAGTTCCAAGTTCAAATATAGTGGAAGCGAGTCTCACTTTGGGGACAACGTGGAGAGCAATTTGAGGAACGACGTGGAGAGCAATTTGGCTACAAAAGAGGGAGATATGGCCGAACTTCAACCACAAAACTCCAACTAATCAATACCACAACTTTCATGTATTTAAATCAAACTCTCCTCTCCATTTTGGATCTGATTTACGTTCCCCTTCCCCTTGCTCCAGCCTTCTTCTTCCCTTCCTCTATCAATCCAACTCTATCAAATCTCCAAGCTTGGTCAAGGTTCCATCAATCCAAAACTCAAATTTAGCAAGATCACACTCCAAAGAGGTAGGATTCAATCCCTAATCTTAATTTCTCTAAACTGAGGATGCATGAAAGATTACACTTCTATATGTATATGATGGTATATTTGATATATATGATGAATTATGGTTGGATTAATATGGGATTAATAAGAAATCTTGAGTTGGAATTAGAATTAGAAGGAGAAAACTAGGAGAAATGGATGGATTAGGATGCTGTCTTGGTGAGGATTCCACGGCAGTCCGTACGGTGGAGCGTACGGCTCCGCCTACAACCAGTTAAATCTGATCAAACCATTTTTAGATGAAAGTAGACATTTAGGGCTTTCCATACATATATCATATAAGGTTATTGGATTAGTATTGAGAGAGATATGAATTTTTGAAGTTTGACCTAAGGATCAGGACTTTCATCTGGGTAGGGTGACTTGAGGAGGGTATAACTAACTCTATACAACTCCAAATTGAGTGAAACCAATTTTTTTAGAAATTTTACACATAGGGGAACATCCCAATATGAAATTCCAAGTTTGTTATGGTCCCAATTGTTCCCACTGATTCAAGGAAGTTGCCCTATGTTCAATCCAGGACAAAATAGGGTAGTTCAGAAATGTCAACTTTCAAGACTTATAACTCGAGGTATACTTAAGCAAATTGAATAAAACTTTGGAAAATGAAAGGTTATCCTGTTAGCTTCAATATGAGACCAATTTTGTATAATTTGAGCTTAGTTTCGATTTTTAGTGAATTTATACTTCCAAGAGTGTAATTCGGGCTAGTGGCTGAACAAGCTAAGGGAAAAGTTAAATATCTTGAGTTATGTAGATCAAAATGATATGGGACCAAAGAGGTTAGAAAGTAGACACATAGAGCTATGATATATCCAAATTTCAGATTTAAATGAGTTGAATAGAGATAAAGGTGGATTATACAATATTCGGGCAGAACTGAGTAAGATTGGCAGAATGGCTAAATTGATAATTTCACAAGTGTTAGTGAAACATATAAGGTTTGAGACGAGGATTGCCAGTTTTACCTTGATATATAGGTTAAATGGATTATATTGCTATGATTGATTTGTCCGTGAGAACTGGCACTATTCATGGGGAGACGGATCTGATCCGTTATACTGCCGAATTTACGGCAGAAATCTATGAGACTATGAATGTTTATGTGGAACGATGAATTAAAGTATGAATATGTATATGGAAACTCTATATTCAAGAATGACATAAGTATGTTGCGAAGTATGTGAGGGTAAATGATATAGCATATGTATGAGTGCCGGTAGAATAGTAAAGAGGCTACGGGCCTTTATATGTCATGAATATGTACATGAAGATCATGTGTGCAATGATATATGAAAATAAATGAAGTATATGTACGAGTACACTCAGTATGACTATGCTTGAGTATGCATGAGAATGAAAGATATGAGTATATTAAATGTGAATTCCTTCACTCGGAGGCAGTTAATTGAGATCCTTCCATGTAAAGGCAGTAAATGATAAAATGTGAATCCCTCCAAGATTAAAGGCACGTGAATCCCCTTGTGGGTGAGTCAGTGTGACAACGGTCACGGGTGGAGCTAACAAGCTCACTCCAAGGCTAGGCTACCCAAGGGCAATAAAGGCTAAAAACTAAAGACTAAAGACCAAGATTAAAGTATGTGCAAGTACCCCGCTCACATGAGGTATGGCATCGACGCAGCTAGTGTGAGCATAGGGGCCAGAACTTACATGAGGCATAGCATGACCTAGCTAGTGTAAGTACTAAATGAATATCCCATATTCCTAAGGAACGTGACATGGCGATCACGCTTTGACGGGGCATGACATGGCAATCATACTCTGGAATATAGCAAGCGATCACATTCTGATGGAGTATGACATGGCGATCATACTCTGGGACATGGCAGAAAGAACCTATTCCTAAGGAATGTGACATGGCGATCACATCCCGATGGGGTATGACATGGCGATCATACTCTGGAATAGGTGTAACAAGTAAAGGAAGATAAAGAAAGAGAAGCACATTTTATGTATATACATAAGTTTAAGTGCAAGTAAAGGCATATGCAAATGCTATGTGTATTTTAATATGTTGCAGTTAATATTTGCGGTAACGTTCATGAATTGATTTTTATGGGCTCTCCCAAATGCCAAGTGTATGATTAAAATAAGCTTTACTTCGGATATTATATTTTCGAACTATAAAATCAAATAGTTTGTACAGCATGTTCACCTTTTTCAAAGTAAACCGAAACTGGAGATGACAACGATGACATTATATATGATAATTAGAGAATCCTACTGAGAATTTATAATTCTCACTCCTATTTCCGTGTTGTCTATAGATAGTTTCAGAAGTTTTCGAAGACGACTGAAGTTGCTATCAGACAAGGTCCGCTCAGGTAACAGTAACAACTCCAGGGTATGATACTATGACTTAAGCATAGTGCTGTACTTGGGAGGGTGTTACATTAATGGTATCAGAGCAGTTCGATCCTCCCCGAACCTAAGGATTTGGACTGACTACGTTTCCAGTACACTCTGGACTCCTTAGAAAAATGTCATGCGACAAATCTTATCTGCTTAGATAAGATATAGGAAGCTAGATATGCATGACTGCCTAATTGTGATTGTTATTAGTTGCTGTCACACTTAACTTATTATTGAGCCTGATCAACTCAATGCTTTGTTGTGTGTGACTAGGAACTAATGGCTTCCAGGGGGCGTGGTAGGCTACGAACTGTACCCATTCCAGTAGATCCTGCTAATTTTATGGATACGATGCGTGAAATGGCTCAGGCAATGCGGGAGCAGGCTGCTGCCACTCATCAGATGATGGACCAGTTGGGTAGGCGGCCTGAGGCCGGCCATGGAGGAAATCCACATGGCCTAGAAGTAGACCTGGACTATCTTAAATTTGCTGAGTTTAGGAAAGCGAATCCACCTAACTTCCGAGGAGCTTTCGACCCAGATAAAGCCGAGGAATAGGTCAAGGCAATGGAGAAGGTCTTTTCTGTCTTGGCCTGCACTGATCAACAGAAAGTGGCCTTTGCCACTTATATGTTGGAAGTTGATGCTGAGTTTTGGTGAAATAGCGCAAAAAGGCTATTGGCAGAACTCCAAGTTGGTATCACCTGGGACATATTCAAAGAGGCATTCTATCATAAATATTTCCCTGCATCGGTGCGAAACGCTAAGGAATTGGAGTTTATGAAGCTTCAACAAGGAAACATGAGTGTTTCAGAATATATTGCTAAGCTCGAAGAACTCTGTAAATTTTCCACCATCTATCAGCGGAGTCCAGATGAGGCGTGGAAGTGTGTCAAATTTGAAGGCGGATTAAGAGAAGATATCCTTGCAGCAATAGGCCCTATGGAGATCAGAGATTTTCCTACTTTGGTAAACAAGTGCAGACTTGTGGAAGACTATAATAAGAAATTGGAGATTGCCCAATCTGATGATTATGGAAAAAGGCCAGCACCTGAAAACCAGAAACTCGAATATGCCTCACCACCAAAGAAGCAATTTCACATTAGCAAATATGAGGGCAAGCAGCTACAAGGATTGGTGGTCAAACAACGATGTTCGAAGTGTAGGAAGAATCACTGAAATAAGCCTTGCCTGGTTAAACGGTATGTGTGTTTCAGATGTGGCAAGTCAGGACATATGATCCGAGAATGCCCTAACAACCAACCACCATGTTCGGGAAGGGTTTTCACTACAAATACGGAGGAGGCGACACCTCGAAGGAGCCATGGCGAAAATTAGGGATGAACCAGAATAAGGAATTGGCTAATTTAGTTCTAGTCAATCCTATTATGCTAAGTGGTTTTACATCTACTATGTGCTTGTATGTGAACCTTACTTACACTGTTATAATTATAACAAATTTTGAAGAAATTTGTCTAATTCTACGTTATATCAGAGTAGAGCACGGTTATTAACAGTACGAAAATGAAGTAAAACTACACGAATAACCCGAAAGCATCCTTTAAAGTAAGGGCAGGATATTTCCTACTAACCAAAAGATTAGGGCAGCACATGAAGCAAGCTTGGTATTCCTTATTCGTTAGGGTAAAGGAGGTATCGGAAGATCGGGTTACACTGGGACTCTATCAATCTTAGTCATCATAAGCACCACATGATGCGACTATTTTCAACATTAGTAAAGGGATGCAGTTATCAGAAGAAGAAATTCTAAGATGAAGCTCCTACCTATAATTCCAAAAGAGAACTTTTTGAGCCTTCATAAGGGTCGTACATCTGAACTAGTAGTATAGTCGATCGAGGATGCTGATAGTAGTTGGACTCTACTTGTAACCTTTGGTATCCGATAACTCAGGTTGAGCCGCAACTTTAAGAAGATTTCACAAGGAAATTTCCCAGCATAATCTCATGACTTGTTAGTCATATGTTAATTGTAGTAGAGCAAGGGAGCATGCCCCAAGTTATTTGGGAGCTAGTAGACAGAATTAAGCAACCATGCTAAATAACGTGATTAGAAAGTTATTGCGAAAGATAATTATAGGTCAAAGTCACCATTCAAGATCCAAGGAAGAGTGTGACCCTACAAGTGGGATTTACCAGAAAAAGCTTCTACATATGATCAAGGGTGATCACGTAAGTGGGAATTCTTAAATTGGTGAAACCAGCTTCCCAGCATCGAATACAGTTACTATGACTACCATATATCAAAGTTAACTATTGTTATAAGTGATAACAGTAGAACTCATAAGGCTGCCCAAAGTGATAAAGGAGGTAAGTATCCTTTTGAGGAACTCAGAATTGGGCCAGAGTATTATATGTAGGGAGTTATTGAAGTAAACGTCATCGTAATCATGACCTGCTGACGTCGAACATGGGGACAGCTGGAAGCTTTTTAAAACCGTGAATCTTCATAAATCGATATTTGGAGTCTTAAGTACGCACAACAAAAACTAGACAAACCCGGGCACCAACATACTTCTTATGGATCCTTTGTACTTATTGAGATAACACCTCATAGCTATCCGCAAGAAACACCGCAAGAAGGGGTGCCTCTGTAGGATAACAGATTTCTCCTCAACCATTCTTAGCCACGGAATTTTGAGGACAAAATTCTTTTAAGGAGGGTAGTAATGTAACATCCGATTTTCGAGTTCCGACTTAACCCTCAGGATTGATCAATTTCCATTTCCGACTTCATCTTCGAATTCCAGATAGATGGGATTATTTCCAGTTCCGAGTTGATTTCCGACTTTGTGTGTCCGATTTTCGATTTAGTCGTATTTTGATTATTCCTGATTTCCGACTTCATGTTCTAGTTTCAAGTTAAATAGCGGCTTCCAAGTTCCAATATCCGACTTCGAGTTGAAGTATACTGGGACATGATTTCCGATCTCCAAACTTATGTTCAGGTCTCCAATGAGTTATTCCCGACTTCCGACTTGACTCTCGAGTACCAACAACACAGACGTGATTACCGATATCCGACTTCATGTTTCAAGGATGATATACCCGGATTCCGATCTTATCAACCACACTGTAAATAAATACCGACTTCCGGGTTTAAGTACTTGGGTTTGGTAATGTGATTCCGAATTCCCGAGTTCCGGCCTTAGAGTTGAACTCAATGGACATGAGTTCAAATCTTTGAGTTGATTTCCAATTCATACACGAGTTCCGATATCCGAGTTTATATCCAGCATTGATATTCTCGAGTTCAAATAGGGAGTTCCGAGATTATGACTTCCGATATCCGACCTTGCTTCCAAGTTTCGAATAAACCAGACAAGATTCCCTCAAGTCACAAACAACATGGGACGAGTTCCGACATCCGGCTTCAGCTCCAAGCTCAAGTAAAATGGCACGAGTTCTGACCTCAAGTATGTTAGAGACGAGTTCCGAGTTCAAATATAGTGGAAGCGAGTCTCACTTTGGGGACGACATGGAGAGCAGTTTGAGGAACGACGTAAAGAGCAATTTAGGCATAAAAGAGGGAGACATGGCCGAACTTCAACCACAAAATTCCATCCAATCAACACCACAACTTTCATGTATTTAAATCAGACTCTCCTCTCCATTTTGGATCTGATTTACGTTCCCCTTCCCCTTGCTCTAGCCTTCTTCTTCCCTTCCTCTCTCAATCCAACTCCATCAAATCTCCAAGCTTGGTCAAGGTTCCATCAATCCAAAACTCAAATTCACCAAGATCACACTCCAAAGAGGTAGGATTCAATCTCTAATCTTAATTTCTCTAAACTGAAGATGCATGAAAGATTACTCTTCTATATATATTTGATGGTATATTGGATATATATGATGAATTATGGTTGGATTAATATGGGATTAATATGAAATCTTTAGTTGGAATTAGAATTAGAAGGAGAAAACTAGGAGAAATGGATGGATTAGGATACTGTCTTGGTGAGGATTCCACGGCAGTCCATACGGGAGAGTGTACGGCTCCGCCTACAACTGGTTCAATCCGATGAAACCATTTTTAGATGAAAGTAGACATTCAGGGATTTCCACACATATATCATATAAGGTTATTGGATCAGTATTGAGAGAGATATGAAATTTGAAGTTATGATCGAAGGATGAGGACCTTCATCCGGGCAGGGTGACTTGAGGAGGGTATAACTCACTCTATACAATTCCAAATTGAGTGAAACCAATTTTGTTAGAAAGCTTACACATAGGGAACATCCCAATATGAAATTCCAAGTTTGTTATGGTCCCAATTGTTCCCAGTGATTTGAGGAAGTTGCCTTATGTTTAATCCAGGACAAAATAGGGTAGTTCAGAAAGGTTGACTTTCAAGACTTATAACTCAAGGTATACTAAAGAAAATTGAATCAAACTTGTGGTAAATGAAAAGTTGTCCTATTAGCTTCAATATGAGACCAATTTCGAATAATTTGAGCTTAGTTTTGATTTTTAGTGAATTTATACTTCCAGGAGTGTAATTTGGGCTAGTAGTTGAACAAGCTGAGGCAAAATTTAAATATCTTGAGTTATGTAGATCAAAATGATATGGGACTAAAGAGGTTAGAAAGTAGACACATAGAGCTATGATATATCCAAATTTCAGATTTAAATGAGTTGAATAGAGATAAAGGTGGATTATACAATATCCGGGTAGAACTGAGTAAGATTGGCAGAATGGCCAAATTGATAATTTCACAAGTGTTAGTGAAATATATAAGGTTTGAGACGAGGATTGCCAGTTTTACCTTGATATATAGGTTAAATGGATTATATTGCTATGACTGATTTGTCCGTGAGAATTGGCACTATTCATGGGGAGACGGATCTGATCCGTTATACTGCCGAATTTACGACAGAAATCTATGAGACTATGAATGTTTATGTGTAACAATGAATTAAAGTATGAATATGTATATGGAAACTCTATACTCAAGAATGACATAAGTATGTTGCGAAGTATGTGAGGGTAAATGATGTAGCATATGTATGAGTGCCGGTAGAATAGTAAAGAGGCTACGGGCCTTTATATGTCATGAATATGTACGTGAAGATCATGTGTGCAATGATATATGAAAATAAATGAAGTATATGTACGAGTACACTCAGTATGACTATGCTTGAGTATGCATGAGAATGAAAGATATGAGTATATTAAATGTGAATCCCTTCACTCGGAGGCAGTTAATTGAGATCCGTCCATGTGAAGGAAGTAAATGATAAAATGTGAATCCCTCCAAGATTAGAGGCACGTGAATCCCCTTGTGGGTGAGTCGGTGTGACAATAGTCATGGGTGGAGCTGACAAGCTCACTCCAAAGCCAGGCTACCCAAGGGCAGTAAAGGCTAAAAACTAAAGACTAAAGACCAAGATTAAAGTATGTGCAAGTACCCCGCTCACATCGACCCAGCTAGTGTGAGCATAGGGGCCAGAACTTACCTGAGGCATGGCATGACCCAGCTAGTGTAAGTACCAAATGAAGATCCCATATTCCTAAGAAACCTGACATGGCGATCACGCTCTGACGGGGCATGACAAGGCGATCATACTCTGGAATATAGCAGGCAATCACATTCTGATAGAGTATGACATGGCGATCATACTCTGGGACGTGGCAGAAAGAACCTATTCCTAAGGAATGTGACATGGCGATCACATCCCGATGGGGTATGACATGGCGATCATACTCTGGAATAGGTGTAACAAATAAAGGAAGATAAAGAAAGAGAAGCACATTTTATGTATATGCATAAGTTTAAGTGCAAGTAAAGGCATATGCAGATGCTATGTGTATTTTAATATGTTGCAGTTAACATTTGCGGTAATGTTCATGAATTGATTTTTATGGGCTCTCCCAAATGCCAAGTATATGATTAAAATAAGCTTTGCTTCGGATATTATATTTTCGAACTATAAAATCAAATAGTTTGTACAGCATGTTCACCTTTTTCAAAATAAACCGAAGCAAACTGGAGATGACAATGATGACATTATATATGATAATTAGAGAATTCTACTGAGAATTTATAATTCTCACTCCTATTTCCGTGTTATCTCCAGATAGTTTCAGAAGTTTCCGAAGATGGCTGAAGTTCTTTGTCGGATAAGGTCCGCAGCTCAGTATATGATAACAACTCTAATGTATGGTACTATGACTTAAGCATAGTGCTGTACTTGGGAGGGTGTTAGATATCTAGCTATTTCTACTCAGCTGATATCCATCATTGGCTAACCACAATTTTTTGGTGCCAACATGATGTTCCCTGCATCTTACAGGTAAGTGACAAGCAATGAAGCTAAAAAGATGCATTTTCCAGGGATTCCCAATTCTTTTATTTTTCTTTTCCTTTTGTGACTTCCAAAGATGTATCCCTCCACCAACCAATTAGTCTACCAATGTTTCATGAATTGTCACTTAATAAACTTTTGGTTTGGTAGAATTAAACTTGAATTGATCCGACCTCTATTCTTCCTTCTCGGCTTGCCCCCTAAGCACTTTATTCTTTTATTCTGCCTCGGATATAAAAAGGGCTAGCCATTGCAAGATATCCTTCAAAGTCTTATCCGACTGACCTATCAGTTGGGCAAGTATATGGCTTGCTCTTCAAAATTATGGTCATTAGCATCTTGGCTGACATTGAGGCTTCCGCCATTTCTTCTCTAGCCGAGTCATAGTCATCAGCTGAGATTAATTATGGTCCCAGGCCTCCTATTTAGCTAGTCCCTTTCTGCCCTTTCTCCATGATAAACTGCTCAATTTTAGAGGCCTTGGTTATTAGCTGATTGAGATTTGCATATTCTAGAGTAATCAGCCTCTTTCTTAGTCGAGGATGCATATTTCCTAGAGCGATGATGGCATGATCTACTTCTAGCAATTTGACATTGCATCTACTCCTCAGCCTAAGAAATATTTCCATAAAATTGGCCATAATCCCGCCGTCCTGTTGCTTGTGGCTCATGAGTCGTAACCTTTGGCTCAAGCCGATAAAAGCGATCATGGAATAACCATTCCATGTATGTGATAAGTAACATTTTGATATATCGATTAAATTTCATATTTAGTCTATTGAACCTCTTTTGTGCTTAATTGCTCAATATTAGACACATTCTATAAGTTTGGACTCCAATTGGGCTTAATTGTAATTTTTAGCATTATTGTAAATTTATACTATTTCTATATCTCAAGCGCACCTTGAGTTGTAGACCTCTAAAAATTACAAAGTTATATTATAGAAAAGATGAGAGAAATACCTACAACTTCGATGAAGAAGTCAAAAACTAATTTAGATGTCTAGCAAATCGAATTGGGCCACGAAGTCATAATAGGGCTGTTGTTGCTAGAACCTAAGCAGTATGCACTAATTGGGCCATAACTTGAGTTGTAGACATTGGATTGAGGTGAAACTAGTGCCATTTGAAAGATAAGATATAAACCTTTAATTCATATGAAGAGCACTCTCCAAAATAATAACATCTTGATGGACTTATTGGCTATTGAATTTGACTGATATAAATATTAGGAATTAGGTTTGGATCCAAACCTAAGCTAATGCAATTCGGGCTAAAAATCAACATAGGTTAATTAGAGTTGAGATCTAAATTTTCTAATCAATTGTATGTTGGTTGAATGCCTAAAAGTCTCTAGGTAAAATTGTGGGGTTGTTAGTAGAGGTCTCTCTAATAGCTCAAATTAGCCACACTCCACATATTTGATATATTGTATGTTAATGATTGATTCACTTTATGCCTAAGGAACTCTTTGAATTAGTGTTTTTAATTTCACCTATTTTTCAATTATAGCTTAATTACTGCATGTTTACATAAACCCCTTGTTACTTAACTAGATAGTAATAACATCCTTGTGAGACAACCTTAGTTGCACTATACTTCAAATTTAGTGTAATTAAGTATTTTAAATTGTAATTTGGAGCGAGCTACAACACTTGCTACCAGTTTACCCAATTTTGAACAAAATTAGGAGGCAAAAATGAATACTAAGTAAAAGCCACTGCAATTAAAAACAAAGAAATAGCTGCAGCTTATAATACTCATTTTGGTTTGGCTTTCCATACTGAGTATTGAATCATCCAATGTGGTCCATAGTAGACTTCTTATCTTCACCTAAGAAAATAATGAAATCTAGAATCTCAAATTCTCTCGACAAAGGCATTTTTTGCTCTATCCATTTTGGATATAGCTTTCGGCATACAAGCCTGTTGAGTGGCCTTAACTTCATGCTAAAATGATTTATGATGGTCTCAACTATCATATTTGGACTTATACTTGCTTGTTGGTTAGCTGGTTCCACTCATGCGGCTACATGGCCAGCCTGCTCTTGTGATGCAAGAATTAGCTAAAACAGCGGCGGTTGATTATCCAATGATTGAGCATTCATCCTTTGGGAAGCAAATTGCAAACCATTTTGCTGATAGCTCGGTTGCTGAGTCATCGGCGGATGCATCAATAGTTGAGGACTCAGTTGTTGGTCAACAAACTAGGATAGAACTTGCATTGTTGAAGTAATTTAGAACTTGCATTCATTTCTTAATAGTCAATCATTTAATCATCTATTCTCAATAAGATTTAAAAGAAAGGGATTTTGCAAAAAGATTAAGAAAAACTTTTGAACTTAATTCATCCCCTCTTAAGTTCTTGAGGCCACTTGATAACAGAAAAGAATTTAGAGATAGCTAACAGATTCACAAAATTAAATAAAGAGATTGAATCCTACCTCTAGTTTGATATATAAGTTGGCTAGGTGAAAGTTTTGATGTGGAAGATGCTTGGAACTTGAAAATGGAAGAGAAATGAAGTGAGTTAGAAGAAGGATGACAAGAAAATGAAGAGGGGTCAGCAAGATGGGGGCCGAAAAATTGTAAAGGATTAAGGAGGGAATTGTTTGATTGATATAACCCTAGGTAGTTGAATCCATGGCTTCTCATTGGTTGTTCTTTGAGTGGCTATGATTCAACCAAGTTTTCTCCCAATGTATGGCTACAAGTGGCACTGTAACACCCTAATAGTTCCATTCTATGATTAAGTCATATTGTGGAATTACTAGTTGTTACTTTTGCTCGCGGAACTAACATTACCTTTTAGAAATTACTTTTTAATGAAAATAGGGGTAATTTTTTTTTTGAACAATAACGAGTAAACCATTTTTGAAATCGAGAGCCATGAGCGCATCGTGAACGTGTAATAAAAACGTCGCTATCTCATACATACATCGCATTTAACATAAATAGAAGCAATGAGAATAACCACAATCTTAGATAAAGATAACATTCATTCCATAGCCATCTTGTAACGTCCTCCTCTATACAGTACTATGCTTAAGTCATAGTACCACACTCTGGAGTTGTTACTGTTATCTGAGCAGACCTTATCTGATAGCAACTTCAGCTGTCTTTGAAACTTCTTAAACTATCTGAAGATAACACAGAAATAGGAGTGAGAATTTTAAATTCTCAGTAGGATTCACAAAGAAATTTCATATCATGTCATCGTTATTATCTCTAACTGCTTCGATTTATTACGAAAAAGGTGGACATGTTATATAAACTGTTTAATTTTATAGTTCGAAAACATATTGTTCGAAGCAGAGTCCATTTTATTCATACACTTATCATTTGGGTGAGCCAATATAAAATAAATTCATGAATTATACTATGAATAATAACTAAAATGTATTAAAATATAATACCACTAATATACTGAAAATATAAAATCTGCACATGCCTTTACTTGTACTTGAATTTATGCTGATACACATAATTTTCTTTTCTTCCTTTATCCTCCTTTACTTGTTATACATATTCCAAAGTATGATCACCATGTCATATTCCGTAGGGGTGTGATCACCATGTTGCACTCCTTAGGAATATATTCATCCTATCATGTCCCAGAGTATGATCGTCATGTCATACTCTATCGGGGTGTGATCGTCATGTCATATCCCTTAGGGTGTGGGATCATTATGCCACATTCCAGAGTATGATCGTTATGTCATACCCCATCAGAGCGTGATCTCCATGTCACGTTCTTTTGGAATATGGGCTAATCATCATATCTTTCGTCATAGAATCTTTATTATAGCTTTCATCATAATCATGAATGCATATGTATCAAAGTGTATTTCATAACCTATGCATAGGCTTTGCCGAAATTTTGGCAGCATGACAAATCAAGTTCGCTTTCTTGTGAATAGTGCCAATACTCGGAAAACCAATTTTACAGAGAAATCATAACACTTCATTCACAATTCAATCATCAATTTCATGGGAACAATTGTTGCATTTAGAACATAGTTACTGCCTCAGCACTTTCATTCAACCCGATTTTTGCAAATCAAGCCACAATTTCTATTTAATTCATCTAGACCTAAATTTTGGATATGTTAAAGTGTTACGTGTCTATTTTCTAACCTCTTTGGTCCGATCTAATTTTGATAAAGGTAGTTCAAGTTATTTAAGTTTTATCTCGGACTGCCTTATAGTTGGCCAAAATTACACACTTAAAATTAAAAATCCACTAAAAATCAAAAACTAACTCAAATCATACAAAATTGCTATCATATTAAAGCTAATAGGACAAGTTTTCATTTTCAATAAGTTCCATTTCAATTGCTTTAGTAGAGATTGAGTTATAAGCCTCAACATTTGACCTTTCTGAATTGTCATTTTGGCCTAGTTTGGACATAGGGCATTTTCCTTGAACCACTAGGAGCAAATAGGATTGTATTTAACTCTGAAATTTTAATGAGATATTCTCCTATGTGTAAGCTTTCTAACAAAGCTAGTTTCATTCAATTCCAAGTCGTATAGGGCAAGTTTTCCCCTGAAAAACCTCGTCTGCCCAGAATCAAACTCAAAAACCTAGGTCAAACTTCCAAAATTCATATCTCTCTCAATACTAATCCAATGGCCTCATATTATATATATATATGGAAAGCTCTGAATGTCAAGTTTTACATAAAAATAGTTTTATCAAATTTAAATGGCTGTAGGCAGAGCCATATACTCTACCGTACGGACTACCAAGGGATTTTGGTCTTCAAGCCCCTTACTTCTTTCTATTCTCATCCCTTTCCACTTCTTAATTGATTTTAAACACAAAACAGCTATCAAACCAGCCAATAATCATCATATATATCCAACACCACATGAAGAAATGAGAAAATAAAAACTTTAATCAGCCACCCATACCTAAGAAGACAAGAACAAAGTTGAATCTCTACCTCCTTGTATGTGATCTTGCTAGATTTTGGAGTTTGGATTGATGGAACCTTATCAAAGCTTGAAGGTTTGATGGAGTTGGTTGAGAAGAGAAGAGAAGAAGAAGGCTAAAACAAGGAGAGAGGGAGGCGCAATCAGCTGAAAGAAAAAGAAAAGGAATATGTTATTAAGGCCTAATAAGGTAGTTGGAATTGTGGGTTTTGATTAGTTGAGATTTTGTGGCCAATTTTCAGCCACGCTTCCTTCTCCTTGTGGCCTTGGTGGCACCACCCATAGAGGGTTAAATGGCTGAGTATTCATCCTTTGAGTCATAGGGTTTTGGGTATATAATCCTATTGATTCGGCTCTGATAGTTTAAAATACCGAAATCTTATCGATTTCCTTTAAATTGGTGAATCGGTTTAGGAATTTTTTTTTTTTTTGAAATCTTCTATACTTCTAACCTAATTCCCTCATATCTAAACTCAATTAGTTGCTAATTAATTGATCCTAAATAAATATTTAGTTGAATTTTAATTAACCTCAATTATTTGATAAAAATCGAACAACTAAGCGAAAAACAATAAAAAAATTTGGTGGATGTTACACATCCCATAATTAATATAATAGTAGTAATAGCAGCAGTCATACACAAAGATAATAATGGGTCCGATACCTACCGTAGACCCTACAAAATTACCTTAACGAAGTACATGATAGAAGTAAATACATAAAAAATCTCAATACGCCCATACATGCTGAATGAAAATAATAACCCTCGCTATAACCAAAAAAGGGCTATCCTCATACTCAGCTCCGCATGCAAATCAACACCTCACTCATCTAGCGGGAGGTGGCCGTTCCCGAATTCTCCGGGAGAAACATCACCACGTCCTCCTCCTCGAGCACAGCCATGCCCACGAGGCACGGCACAAGTACGAATGAACCCACGATTATGAACCGGGGGTAGAGTGTGAGAAGGGGCTACTGAAGAAGAAGATGAATTGGACGACAGGCGAATCACAGACGGGAAGGAAGACTCAGACGAGTCCGTCTTCACGTGGTAGCTCGAATAGGATAGTTCCGAAGGATCGGAATCCAACGAAACTGTCGGTGTCAGGTGGGTGTCTGAGTCGGAATCTTCATCAGTGGGGTACCTCGGAGGATGGAAAGGCAGGCAAACATCATCCATAGTGATGTCCTCGAACAGCTCATGAGGGCGGAAAAACGGACTCATCACGGGTGCACCGAACTGGCGGCTGTGGAACATATAGACCCGCATCGCTACCTGAGCAGTCATCACGGATGCATTTAGCACTGGGTCAAAGTGCCAATGCATCACTAGGAACTCAACGAAAATCACCACCATGCCCGACGCCGGTATCCTCTGAAGACGACACGGAAACGTAGAAGTGAGAAATACTAAATCTCTCAGTAGGATCGCGACTAGACAAACACAGTGTCATCGTCATCGTCCCAGCCACTTCGGGTTTAATATAAAAGCAGTGGACAGATATCGGTTCAATTTTAATAGTTTCAGAAAACATAAATCCCAAAGCAGGTTACTTTTAGCTTTATTATCATATCCATAGTGTCATACATAGGCATATGTGCTAATATACATAATAAACATTTATAATACACATAAGGAATATAATAACATGTATGACTATGCAACTCATCAACTTGACCATGGTCCTACTTTGACTTTCATTTTTAGCACATGCTTAACATTCTTTTACTTTTTCTTTGAAATAGACTGCTTTTGGACATGAGCTCATTATGTGACCATCGTCACATAGTACTAAACCAAATTAGACTAAGCTGATATTAGTTACCCCTAAGTTGGAGAGTCCTCTATGTCACCTTTGCCTCCCTCATAGAGATTCCTTGTAGATCGTCGTCTCTCACTTCCTGAAAGTGATCGAGGGGTCATGTCCTATTCTTTTATTTCTTATCATTATACTTTATATGCATAATACTTCTTTGACTAGACACATGCAATGATATGACTAGATCCATAATTTTGACGAAAATCTGACAGCATAATGGCTAGACGGAGCTTCCCCAAATGCCAATCACAACTTTCAACCAATAGTCTATCACAATCATATCATTCAATCATAAGACAAAGCTCCATCAAACTTGTCATTTGTTATGCCGAATGGCATCATACATTCATACCCTAGAGGGGTTCATAATTGCGTTATTCTTTGTGAAGAATCTTATGAATTATCATATGATTTCTCGTGGTTACCCATGAGAGAATCACATAGTTAAGATATGTGTATGTGGTCTTTTAGTTACTTAGTTCTCATGTGATCTTATTCTTTACTTAAGTACATGTCTTATGGAATATTTGTTCAAATTAGTTAAGTTAGGTGATTGTTTCCTTTCCTTGAGACTGTGTACTTAGTGATTCTTGGATTCATGGTATGCTCAAAGACTCTAATCATACTTCTGATCCCAAGGAGTTCAAGATCCCTCTAATCCTTAGGTCATGACAACGCATAACCATACTCATGAACCCAACAACATCATGTTCACTAATCACCAAGGTTGATTTTTAACTTATTCAACTTACTAAGTTTCAAGCTTTCATTATTAACATATCAAGGTTTTACCTTAAACATTATTAAAGTTATCATTCTTTATAAAATAGTCATAAAGTTTTATTCTTTATGAAAGTAAGTGCCTCTAAAATTAAGCTCTTGTCTTAAAAATTAGATCTTTATATAATAATGATACAAGTTACTAGCTTTTAAACTAAAAAGTCTTGTTCTTTATGAAAGTTGACTCATTTAATTATTCTAAGACCATCAAGGTCTCAACTTTATGACTTAAAGTTGTCTCTACATTAAAAAGGTTCCTACTTTATCAACTAGTGATATGAAATATTAACTTTAAGGTTAAAAAGTCTTGATCTTTATAAAAGTTAACACCTTTTAGCATTGTTTTGGTTCAAGATCTAAACTTTATGAATTAAATGTTACAAAACAATACTTTTATGACTTAAAGGTCTCATTCTTGATTAAAGTTTGAAACTTTATGAAAGGTCTTGTCTTTAAGGTTTGATTTCTAAGACATAAAGTGACAAAATATCATTTTATAACTCAAAAAGGCTTGTCATTCTAAAATGCTTAGACTTTTACATGTATTCTTGTCTTCAAAACAAAACAAAAGAAGACTTTATGATGGCACTAAAACTTGCACCACTTTTTGTGTATCAAGAAACAAAAATTTTTGCAGCTTTAAGCAATAAGAATGTTTGTAGTCATGTCAAATCAATAGAAAATGATAAAGAAGACAACTTTCAACTCAATAAAACCAAGAACATCAAGATCTCATGCATCAAGAATTAAAAATGGGAACTTTAAAGCATTTAGAGTGAGAAACTTTCAAGGGTCAAGAACACTTGGGAAGAAGAGCATGTACATACTTTACTAAGAATGGAAACACCAAGAACACTTTAATAAGAACATGCACATAGTTTACCAAAAATGGAAACATCAAGAACACTTTAAGAAGAAGATGAACATGTTTTGCCAAAAATGGAAATATCAAGAACACTTTAAGAAGAACATAAACATATTTCACCAAAAATAGAAGCATTAAGAACACTTTAAGAAGAACATGAACATATTTTGCTAAAAATGGAAACTTTTACTCTTGATGAGCATGAAGGATCTTCTCAAGTTTTCACTTAGAGATCTTGGTCATGAAAGAACTAAGCTCCAAGCTTCCTCAAGCAAACAAAATGAAAAAAATGAAGATCACTATCTCCTTATCAAAATGGCACTACAATAAGGAAGGAGAAGAAGAAGATGATGGCTCCTCTTGGTAATGATGGTGGTGGTCTTGCAAGGAGGAAGGAGAAGCTTTTGAGATCTTGTAAAAATGGAGGTTGTAGTGTTTTGATCTTATTTCCAAAGATCCAAAGATGACGTCCTTGAAGGGATAAGTGAGAGGTTTTGGGTGGTGGTGGTGAAGAAAAGAAGACGAAGATGAAGAAGAAGATGAGAGAGTTTAGAGAGAAGTTGGAGGATTTGGTTTGAAGAGAGAGAATAGGATGATTGAAAATGAAAATGTGAGTGTGTGTGTGTGTGTGTGTGTGTGTGTGTGTGAGTGTGGCATCCAACATAAAGGGAATGAGGGAGACATTTTTGTGTTATTTGATGTTAATTAAGGTTTAGGGAGACAAATTGGATGATGGGAGAATAAAGCATGTACTAGCTCTTACATAAAACACTCTTGTCATATGCTTTTATGCTTTAATCATGTGATTAAGTGCTCATACAACTTAATTAAGATGATTAAGCAAGGATTAGTGATTAACACACAAGAACATGATTAACAAAAATTAATCTTGTAATTAAGCTTAATTAATCTTAATTAAATTCGATTAAGCTAATTAAGGGCAATTAGTGCTTAATTAAGCTATTAAGCGTCTGGCTTGCTTAATTAGAGATTTTCTAATCTCGATTAAGCATTCTTTTGACTTTTCTTACCTGAATTAACTCATAAACTCTTCGTTAACCCCTTAATTAAGCCTTAATCTCACAATTTCTCATTAAGTGCCTAATTACTTAAGGTTACTGAGGTAATTTAGTACGACATGAAATTGAGGATGTTACAGGCACCATTGTATGGGATAAAGTGGCCGAGTTCTTAGCCATTAAATTTAGGGTTTTCAATGTATGATTTTATTGATTCAGTTCCGGCAGTTTAAAAATACCGAATCTTTACCGATTTCCTTCAAATCAACAAAATGTTACTAACTAATTTTGTAAGATTTTCTTTATGTCTATTGTAATTTTAACTAACATCTAATTAACTCCAAATAAACCTTTAATTATTCTCTAATTAACCCTGCTTATGTAATAAAATCGAAAAAATCGATTAATAACGCAGATTGGGTGTTATAAAAATTTTTGGATGTTATAAACCCTGTTTTGAGACCATAATATCTCGGTCTCTCGAGTTTGAAATTGAGAGAAACCAAGTTCATTTGAAAGTTTAATCGAAGTAGAACCAAACTAGACAGTTTCCAAGTTCATTTGAAAGTTTAATCGAAGTAGAACCAAACTAGACAGTTTTAGACTTTATTGATCTAAAATGGAATTATAGTGAATTTTCCAATGTTGTTGCCAATATTTGAAGGTAAAACGGGACAACTTTAGTTAAATGGTCATAACTTAAGTTATCCTTAAGTAAATCACATGGAAATAAGAGGGTTAAGTAAAGGATATGATAAGAATGTCTCTATAAAATGTAAGGGTCAAATGAGGAGAAGTGGATTTATGGTGAATTTCTAAAGTGAGGGCAGATTTCTAGTGACTTAACCCAAGTGTTAAGCAAGACATAGAACTATGAGTTCGGTTATGACAATCCTTGTGGTTAATGTGCCACTAATGACATGTTCATGATAATGTTATATATTTTTAAATATGTTATACTATGTGCCTTAATCTCTGAGAACGTCATGCATGCAAGAATATTTTGAAAGTAAGGTATGAAGCATGTGCATAAGTACATATAGCCTCCTCATGCACGGCCAAGTATAAGAACTTTTAAGGTAGCATGAACTTGTAAGTTAATAAAGAGACGTATCAAGCCTTCACCTCGTAGTGGGTTAGGGCGATATTGTCATAAATGATTACTTGGGTCAACCCCTTAACAGATTTAAGGGAAATAAGTCAATGTGAGAGCCAGAGAAAGTAAATCCAGCAATCACGTATAGGAATGAGCTCGGTTCTGAAAAGAAGACTATTATCCAGGAGCAGGAGAGGTCACCACTTCTAAGGGACCAAGTATTGATGTTCAAGCTGTAAATTAAAGAAAGAGACAAGAAAAATAAGTGCACTTGCATGATTCAACTATGTGCATCTATATTTGCATATTCCATTATCTCATTGTGCTGAATGGTTTCTATTATTGTGGTCGGAAATTTTACTATCACTGCTCTTATATTTGTTCTGGCAGATGCTAAGTGATTGCTAAAAGTAACCTGCTTTGAAAAATACGATTTCAAACTTAAAATTGAACATATGCTTATATGTAATTGTCCCCATTTTTCACAATAAACTAAAGCAGCTGGAATATTGATGACGATACCCTATGTGTTTAGTGAATTGAATATACTTACTAAGAAATTTAAATTCTCACTACGGGTCTGTATGTCTCCATAAATATTCCAATACAAAGAATAGGCCTACAAGTACTTGGCAGAATTTTGGGACTTCTACAAACCACAGATGTGAACTTGAGTCCATCACCTAGAACTCTAGCTCAAGTGTCAAGGTGAGCTACTGGTGTAATGAAGTATGTAGAATAAGAAATATTCTATGTCTAGAAGCAGTTGGTTTGAACAAATTGTATTTTAAGTTATATTTCCTTCGCATAATTATGATGTAAACCCTTATTTATTTAGGAAATATTATACTGTAAGGGCCATGTACTATGTTTTTTCTCGATTGAAAGTTCCCTCAACTTGCAATATCTAAATTTAATCTCATGACTCGAGCATGGTATATATATTTGGATAGTGTTATATATTACTATTAAATCCATAAGATTAGATATTATAATTGTACCGGGATCTATATGTTGTAATATTATTTACTTTTGATTAATATAAATGCTATAAATTTAATGATTTGAAATAGTAAGAGATGAGTTTTTTATAAGGTCTTTACAACTTATACTACAAGTTTATGATGCTTGCATTAAAAAAAAATGCTATGAAATATTTCTTTTACAAATAATGATATCTCAAACAGATGAAACAAAATAAATATATTGTATATTTGATACCAAGTACATTCGTTACTCGAAATTATATAATTATTATCAATTTTTGTTAGATTTAAATTAAGAGATTATACTAATATGCTGATAATCTCATAATAAGAAATTTTTAAAATTTGGCAATACAATATAAATAATAAGAATTTATTATTAATTATTTTTTTTAATCTTACAATACTTTAATTATATATTTATATTTTACAACTATATCTATTACATTTGGTACTTTGAGTTTTAATAAATAATGTTATTTAATTTTGCTTAATAAAAACGCCATGAATTTAGTTTTTAGTTTTTTAATTAGCAATTTGAATTACTATATATATATATATATATATTTACATTTTTATTAATAAAAATATCATAGATTTAATGACTTAAAAAGTAGGGAATAAATATTTTTTTAAGCTTTTTAAAACTTATCGATAGATTGATTTTATGACCAACATTGATATATCAAATAGATGATACAACATGCATTGCACAGGTGATATAAAAAAAAAATATTTTGAGATAATACTAAATGTATATTACTTGAGTGATTCATACATATAAATTGCACAGATAATAATTAATATAAATTGTAATTATTCATAATTAAACACAAACTATAAATTAAATATTTAAACTATGAAGCTAATAGTGCATTTTAAATTATATCAATTCAGTTTTTTAATTAGCAATTTAAATTACTATTAATTAATTTTTCAAATATAACAATACTTAAATTGTATATTATATCATATATTAACATCTATAAGAATTTTATAAGTTTTTTAACACTTAGCCATCGAGTGAAATTTTAAAAGTTCCTTAAACAATTTAAGGAATTTTAATGACACAAAAAAATAAATATAGATTGGTTTTCTAACTAATATTGATATGCCAAATAGGTAATATTAAACATATATATCGCAGGTGATGTAAAGATGAAAATTACATGTTGAAATGATATTAAACATATATTACATAGGTAATCTAATATATAAATTGTATGGATAATGATTAATATATATTATAATTATTAGAAATTAAAATCAAATTTAAAATTAAATATTTGAACTTTAAAGTTTATAATATACTCGAAAGTTATATGAATTATGTTTTTTCAATTAACAACTTAGATTATTGTTAATTAATTTTTCTAATTTTATAACATTCAAATCATGCATTTATATTTATAATCTACAAGATTAGATATTTAAAATTTTAATATGCAATATTATTTATTTTTTATTAAAAAAAAGGCCATAGATTTAATAATAGTTCGGAAAGCATATGCTGAAAAATTTTATAAGTTCTTTAAAACTTATTCATAGATTGATTGACATGGTAAGATCCTTAAATAACCCAAAAAATTTTGATGACAAAAAAAAAGGTCCATAAATTGGTTTTCGAACTAATAATGATACTTCAAATAGATGATACTAAACATATGTTACAAGGGTGATGTAAACATAAAATTTCCACTATAAGTTGATACAAAACATATATTAGATAGGTGATATAAATATATAAATTGTATGGATAATGATTAATATATATTATAATTATTAATAATTAAAATCAAATTTAAAATTAAATATTTGAACTCTAAAATTTATAGCACATGCTACTGTTATATCAATTCAGTTTTTTAATTAGAGATCCAAATTACTGTTAATTAATTTTTTTAATCTATTCATGATATGAACTAAATTTTTTTAATAAAGCTGTAATGAAACTACTTTTATAATATGATAGTTTCTTCGTTAAAGTTTCTATTAAACATAATATCTTTCATCAGCTAATGCTAGAAAGCTTGATTTTAAGATTCATATAACTTTAATAATTTATACAAAAAATACTATTGATCAAATTTATCTATTCTATATAATTATAATTACAATAATCTTATTATTTTAAATATATATAATTTTATTCAAAACTTAAATTATATAAAATAAATATAAATAATGATTATATATTTAAATTGATTCAATATTTTAATTATATAAACTCTTTTACATTTAAATCATGTAATTTTTTCAAACGTTAAACGGGTAACTGCGCTAGTATAAAATGAAATAATAGTAACCAGCTAGTAGCTACTGTCAACGGTTCGGAATTTTGGAGTAGCAATCCAATCCTCCGTTTAGCTGACTCAGTTGTGAGTTGGTTACAACTTGAACGGTGATGGCGCGATCATAAACTCAATCGCCATTTTTTGAATTTTGACTGCATTGCTCCAACGAGATAGCGTGGCAACGACAGCTTGTGTATGTTTGGATTGTGTTCTTAACCGCAGAACACGAATTCCAAAATAATTGCGTGAAAATTTTCTCTCATATAGATTTGAAGCAATGTCCCTCAAAAATCGTATTTCTTTGTTGAGAAAGTAAAACAGACAACTCAGAATTGGCAATTTTAAAAAGTCAAATATATAAGTATAATGAATTTTTTTTTATGTGATGTATAACGAGTTTTAATTTTTAATGAATATTATTTGATAAATAAAATTCTTTAAAATTAATTTATATTTGAATCAATTTTAACTTAAATTAATTCTTAAAAAGATTAATCTTAATGAACTTTTTTATATTTTTTTCTTTATTTATTACTTTGTTTCCTTAATAATTTAAAAAATTGATTAAAATATTATTAAATTACAAATTAGTTCATTTTTATACAATTTCATATAACTATTTTTTTTTGTAACATACTTAATTAATATTTTCAAATTTTCTAGCATAACAATGGATATTTTCTTATTTTATTGGTATTTCATGATAATCAACAATTAATTCTTAAACACATATTTGATTATTTTAAATTATAAATTGAAAATTTTATTTTTATATTTAGATTAAAATATATAAGATATCTAATTAAATATTATTTATTATATTTAGTTTTTTAAAGAAATTAATTTTAATGTATTATTGATGTAAAAAATTTACTCTATCATCTATCCATGTGCTTTTATTTATATGAGTTTAGGCATTAATTGCATAGGTCAAATATTTTTTATTTTGGTTTTTCTTTAGTAAATGGACAATAATAAGGTTTGAATATCTAATCTTATATATACTATTCAAACTCTTTAGCACTAGATCATTTCTAATATCTTATATTTTTTATATTATATCTATAAATAATTGAATAATTGTGTAAAATTTTTTTATACTGACTGTATATTAAAACTAATTAAAACAAAAATATTAAAAGCATCACTTTCTTTTTGTATCTTTTCAAAGAATTTTTAATTTGTATGTATTGTCACTATAAAAAAAAATTACACAAATATTAAATTATGTATTGCTATATCATTAAAAAAATATTTAATTCAATCACTTATTATCTTAAAATTTTTATAAATAGAAGCATCTAATTGGATGACAGTATAAAGCTCTTTTACACTATTAGTACATCAAAATTAATCTTCTTTTCAAATGCATTTAAATTTTTAAAAGATATTAACATTAATGACTAATATTTAAATATTTATTATATTATTTTATATATTAATATTGATGAGTTTTATTATTTATACAATATAATTAAATATGAAATTTTAATAATCAAACTCAGAGTTTAAGTTAAAGTGATAAATAGTTTAAATCTCTACAGATAAAAATGTAAATTAAATTTTCTAAAGCCATTCTTAAAAAAGATTATATAATTTACATTTCTACTGTCTATAGAAAATTAACTTTATAGATTTAAGCAATAGAAAAATAATTTAGAGAAGTTAATTATTATATATTAATAATATAAAAAAATTTTATATTATTATTTAATCAAATATTTATATTTATTGAATTTTTAAAAAAATTAATAATTAAATTAAATATTTTTATTAATATATATTATTTATATTAATTTTTTTGTGCTGGCAACATATTTAAATAAAATCCTAATTTAAATAAATCAAACACCTCATGATTCAAAAGGAAAATTTAAATTCAAAGATACCGAGAGAAAAGAGGATCTCAAAAGAAGTTTGTGTGTTGGGGAACGGGTCAACACTAGAACCCCGACAAACACTGTCCACGTTGACGTATAACAAGTTGCCGGGGCTGTGTGCCCATTTACATAGCAGAGGTTGGCACGCAACACAAACGATCTCACTCTCTCCTCATCCCTATCCACTTTTAACGTCATCATCAATTTATCAACATCGTCATAGTATATTTGTCCATGTTAGTATCATTATTATGTACGTATTCTCCGGACGATAAGTGGCAATAAAATAACCATTTTGCACAAATTTTAAATTACAATAAATAATAATTTAGTTATCTTCCATCTATTCTAAAGAGATAATTCTCATCCAAATTGATCCGAATCAATCTCATATATCATTCTGTTACAGAGTGATTCGGCCACCTTATCAGAGGTTCTCAGAAAACAGAAGAGAGAAAGAAGTCATCGAAGTTGAACTCATCAAGAGCAAAATGAGGATCGAACCAGAGAGTGATGCAGTTTCCGCTTCCAGGAAGCACCTCGTATTCGCTTACTACGTCACTGGTCATGGTTTTGGCCATGCCACGAGAGTCACCGAGGTCCCTTTTCTTCTTTTTTCTCTTTTCTCGAAATTCCTCTCGTTTTCTGGTTTCACCTCAACTTTTGGCCCAATGGGGTGCTTGATCACTCCTTTTTTTTTTTTTTTTTTTCATTTGAAAGATTCGATTTTGGATTCTGGGTTTCCAATTTTGGATTTGGTCGATAAAAAAAAAAAGGAAAAAAGGTGTTCAATTTTTTTCCCGGTGTTTTTCCACTGTTGGTGCCGCCTTTTCCTTTTAAAAAGGTTCAAAATTTTCCAGGTGTTTTTGCATTGTTGGTGTCAGTTTTTCTTTTATATAAAAAAAATTTGTTTTTTGATTCGTTTCTTTATTCTATGAGATGAGAATTTTGGTTTGGAATGAATGTGTAGGTGGTGCGGCATTTGATCCTTGCGGGGCACGATGTGCATGTGGTCACTGGTGCTCCTGATTTTGTTTTCACCTCTGAAGTACAGTCTCCTCGCCTATTCATTCGCAGGGTGAGTTTTTTTTTTTTTTTTCTTTTTTTTTTCTTGTTTATTATAAAGGTGATATTTATCGTGGAAAAGATGGTAGAATCTTTGTGCAGATGGGACAGACAGTAGTCCAATATTTAAAGGTAGTGGGACACCTAGAATAAATATACGTGAAACTATAAAAAGATATTTAAATTTTAATTGTTCAAATGTAGACATTTTATCTATGTAGCCAACCCCAAACGTGGAAACGTTCATAATCTAATGAATAATGGACATGTTAGTTAAGGAAGAGATACTAGCTAAATGCATATGTAACCTGTGGATTGTAGCCTGTTCCTTTCACTTGTGGATGGCCACATGATTTGGGTAAAAAGGGTGGTTTAGTTTTGTACAGCCAAAAAGAAAAAATGTTGAAGTTGGTCTAGATGATTAGGGTTTGTTATGTATTCAGTGCATTTACTATTAATTGTTTGTGAGAATCTGTATCGTCAGAGCTGCACTTTGGTGTTGTGATTGTCTGGGACTCTGAGTGGTGAGTGCAATGCCTTACAAATTAAAGACACTGCTTTCAAAAAATGCTCATATTCATCTGTTTGCACAAAATAGGTGCTTTTGGACTGTGGAGCAGTTCAGGCAGATGCTTTGACGGTTGATCGTCTCGCCTCTTTGGAGAAGGTATAGGAATGCCATTTCACATTTGATTATTTATAGTTCTGATGCTTTGCCATTATTTTTGTTTCTGTTGTTGATTGCTTGATCTGTGTTTGGCTCTGTTAGTATTCTGAGACAGCGGTGAAGCCCCGTGCCCGTATCTTGGCACAAGAAACAGAATGGCTGAATTCTATCAAAGCTGACTTAGTGGTACGTGAAATATTCTTCCCTTTTGGATTGGAACAAAAAAATGAAAGGAGAAATTCATAAGTAAATCATAATGTTTGGAGATGAAAATATAAATGTAGGCGAACTGAATTACTTATGACTAGCTGACTATGAGCCATCAACTGAAACCAAAAAAAAAAAAAATATTATAAATTTTGTTTCTACTTAGAGTAACTATGAAGAGAATACATTATTCTTGGTGGTTCCTTGTAAAGCTGATATGAGATAGCAGGTCTCTGACGTTGTCCCAGTTGCATGTCGTGCGGCAGCAGATGCTGGCATTCGGTCTGTTTGTGTAACCAATTTCAGGTAACTCATGTAGACTGCAATCCTTCCTAATGATATTTGCTTTTGTTATTCACATTTTTGCTTAAGGTGGAAGGATCATGGGTTGGAAGCATATATGCTGTTTCCCAACGATGCCTTGTAATAGAAAATTTAGCAAACAAAAATATTGTCATAATCTTTATATATCCTTTGATATTGGCTTTAGGTCTCTTCATCATTTTATTCTTTCAAACACATGCTAGGTATCAACTCATTTTAGTTCCATCATATCCTCAAATTGATTTTGGGGATTGGAATTTACTTCCTAGTTCAATGCCTTAAATAGTCTGTACCAGAAGTAATCAAAATTTCAAATGTAAACAGATGCCTAAGAGTAATTGTTTTTGTTCATGACTTTTTCTTGTCCATAACTACCCTCATTCCATATCTTTGTGATTTCAGTTGGGACTTCATCTATGCAGAATATGTCATGGCTGCTGGACTTCATCATCGCTCAATTGTTTGGCAGGTGATAACAATCTTGTATAGGAAATTATCTATTCCCTTGTGCTTGTTTTTTGAGAGAAATTTTAGAAGTTTCTGATTGTCTTCCTTATATCCAGTGCTATTTTTGATGCCTTTGTTAGATGAATGACATATGAATTGGATGCCATAAATGCTAGTAATTTATGCTATCCTGATTCTGGGTCTTTTGGGTGTTGGTGTCCTGCGGTTGAAATCTGTCTTTCCCTCCCGTGAGAATACCATTTGTGATTGCTTATGTCAATATTTGTTCTGAAGTAATTCATAATGTTTTCCTACTGTATGTCCAGATTCAAAGTCTAGATTTTGGAAACTTTTATGTTTCACGATTTAACCCATTGTATGAAATTTGCAACAAATATCTATATTTTACTTAGTACTTTTTAACTTTCTAACTTGTTGTGAAGAGTGACAAAACTCAAGTAAATTTATGCTTCTTGCTTTACTTTCTTCTCCTTTCTTGTATGTATTGGTAATTAGTAAATGTTGCTGACAATTAGATGTTTAAACTGGTTTTCCACTTTGCCTTGATCAATTCTTGAATTTTTTTCAAACAAATCTTAAATTAAATAAGAATATTTGAATTTCATCTATGCTCTTAGCCTTAGTTTGTAAGCAAATCTGATAATAATGAAGCATATCAAATGGCTAATAGGCTGAATGGAGGTAGAACTTTTGAATTGCAAATTAGTTTTGTCTTTCTCCTTTTGCTTTTTGTTTTGTACTTGAAACATGATAAATAAGTGTAGCTGCACATGCATTGATGCAGATAGCTGAGGACTATTCCCATTGCGAGTTCCTTATCCGACTCCCAGGATATTCCCCAAGTATGTCAATTCTTATATAATTTGGTGACAATAGCCTAACATTATTTGAATACCCTCCTAAATTTGGTCTTGGAAATAATTAAGAATAATTTTGTCATCTATTTTTGTAGTGCCTGCTTTTCGTGATGTTATTGATGTACCTCTGGTTGTGAGGAGGTTGCACAAATCTGCAAAAGAGGTACTAACTGACAATCTTTGTGGAGCTGTTAAATAAGATGATTTAGCTCCTAATCTAAGAGCTTGTAATTTTCCGTGTTGAAGGTGAGGAAGGAACTTGGGGTAGCTGATAATGTGAAGCTAGTTATTCTCAACTTTGGTGGACAGGTGATTACTTAAATCTATTTTTTAGGGACCAGAACCTGGCAGTATTTTTTTTTTTTTTTTTTTTTGAGGAGGGGGGCGGTTGGGTAATAGAAATACATCTACTCTGTGTCTCTCTACCTTTCTTGTTATTGTATTGCTTATGGTTGTGTGAACTCTACTGGACCTCTGGATTTCTTCAAAGTTTCAATCAAAATGCCATGATTATAATTTGATAGAAATTTCTATAGTGATATTACTGAATATGAAAATGGAAGGAGCAAGCTCCTAGCACAGAATAGCAAGAATTACAGTATTAGTGTATGAGAACCAGGAAGATAAAGAAAGATAACAATCATAGACAGAAGATTGTTCCTGTCCTCCCAATGGCCTAAGCCACTACCACTCCCCAAAATGATGCTTGATATCCCTCTCCCTCTCAACCAACTGCCTTATGCATTTTCTGGGTAACTTTCCTCCCCATTTACCTAATGCCAGCTGTCCAAACCTGATACCCTCTTCTCTCTTTTCTAACTGACTCCGTTAGCCTTTCCCCCTCTCTCTTCTCTCAAACTATTATTGGTTTGTCACATGCTGGCCCTTGAGGCCCACAAGGCTGTGGTCCAACTCTCTCCTTCCCAGCCCTTCTCGTATACACAGCCTGGGGTCTATGATAAATACACTGCAATTTTTATGTTGAATTCTGGAAATAGTCGACTTTGAGGAAATTTTTTTCTGTGCTTAAGCCTCCATCTGTTTGATCTTTTTGCACCCTCCTTCAGTTAAGCATCTTCATATACAACAAATTACATCCATGCTCACTTATTCCCTCGCACACTTTTTCTCACACATTAAGAATTTTTCAAATAGACTAACTCTCCTAAAAGCTTAAACTGTTAGGTGAAAGCATATGAATGGTTTTGTATTTCTAACGCACATTCCCTTTGGGCTTGAAGGTAGGACACAAGCCCATTTTATGTTGTGCTGAAATTTAACTTTATTGAAAGGGGGTGGGGAAGGATCGAAATTTTGACCATTTGGTAATAGAGATTTTATACTAATGCAAGAATCAACTCTACGAAAAGCTTTTTTATATACATTAACGGAATTGATAAATCAAACTCTTTTCTGGACTCTGAATTAAGGTCAAATGGCATTCTTGATACCTCTTGCAATTGTCCATGGTGCATAGATGCGCTGGTTATAATATATCAATAAGATCAAGATCATGTTTGGGATTTTGCTTTAAGGCTCCAAAAACTACAATTGGACTTTGGCAAACTTAATTCTAGTTTGGTGGGAATGGAAACAGAAACCCAAACACACAATGGCTACATCGTTTTGTTATATTCTTGAACACATCATTTTAATTGGGATTAATATGCTTCCAAAACTGCACCTTTCAACATTTACCATAGTCATTTGTGCATAATCAACTCATATGAGTCATATAAGTTTGCATGGGTTTGTCCCGTCAAATTTATGATATCTTCCATGAGTTGATCTTGAATATTGTAGTCCTTCACATTCTGTAAAATCAGCAATGCATATATTCCTGTACTGTTATAACTATCTGAGGCAACATCTCTGGTAGTCACATGGATTTGGAACAGGGTCTACGGTTCTTATAAATATATTTTACTGGATTTGGTTTTGTGAGACTAGTTAGTTATTACTTTTTTGTTTTTTTTACCGGTATCATATATGATGCTATAATTGTAAATTTTAAAATATTCTGATGTTTATGCGTTGGGCCCCTTTGGGTCTAAGTCCCTAATCACCGTCATGCCCACCATCTAACTTCTGCCTCTGATATCTTGTTTTTATATCCAGCCATCAGGGTGGAAGCTAAAGGAGGATTTCTTACCTTCTGGCTGGTTGTGCCTGGTACTTATTCCACCATTCTGTTTTGAGTCGTTGTCACATTTAAAATGTTGTTTGTTTATGGTCTTTATGCATTACTTGGTGATGTTCTGCTTTTATGGTCCAGGTTTGTGGTGCTTCTGATAGCGCTAATCTTCCTCCAAACTTTAAAAAACTTGCTAAAGATGCATATACTCCTGACATTATTGCAGCATGTGACTGTATGCTTGGTCAGTATCAGACTTTAATATCAGAAAATCTTGATTGTATGAAAGAGTTATAATTATTCATTTTATCATTTCAGGAAAAATTGGATATGGCACCTTTAGTGAAGCCTTGGCATACAAGTGTCCTTTTGTCTTTGTACGTAGAGATTATTTTAATGAAGAACCATTTTTGAGAAATATGCTTGAGGTACTCTCTCTTGATTTTCTCTGAATTAGTTTCATGTCCTTTTCCATGTCTTTTGTTGAGGGCCTTACAAGTAAGTAATTAACCCCCTTTTTTATGTAGTATTACCAATGTGGTGTTGAAATGATTAGGAGGGATTTACTCACCGGTCACTGGAGACCTTATCTTGAGCGTGCAATAAGTTTGAAGCCCTGCTATGAAGGAGGCATTAATGGTGGCGAGGTACCCTCTTTTCTTGAATTAATTGACTCTTTCAACAGTATAATTTTGCACAGGTACTTCCATAATGCTTTATTCGTTGATTATTCTGTAATTTTTAAGAATTTCCCCCCAGTCTAGTGTGGGGAATAAAGGAATAGCTAGTTAATGAATATTGATGGAACTAAGGGATGGACTCGTAATGAAACACAGGGATTAAGAATGGAGATGGTATGCGTAAATAATTACCTTAGGAATGATATAATTTTCTGACCTTCCATACTAGTTATGTGAACTTGGCGCACCTGACTCAGAGGACCTAGTAGCTGGTATCCATATAGGTAACTTATATAAGCCAAATCAAATTAGCATATGCCAATTCATTGCTCTTTTGTGTTCCTCTTCTGAGATTATCACAAGAAATGGCTTAAGTTTAACAAGAGAAGATGATAAATATAGATTGTTCGTGTATAAATATCTGCTATGTTTGGCCTCGGATATTATACTGCCACTGAATAGAAGCCTTCAACATTCTTTTGTTGGTATTGCTTGATTTATTAACTGAATCCTGCTAATAGTTTTCTATATTAGATGAATCAATGAATCATTGAATCTGCATAAATGATGTAAAAAGTGATCTCAAATTGTTTATCCTGAAAAGAGCTTGATATTTGATGGGCAGAGCTTCTGCCCTCATACATTTCATCTCAGGAACTTTGTAGCTTTTAAACTGTTCTAACTCATAGGATCCCTTTATAATGCAGAATTTATGACAGGGAGTACACATGTGATTCCTTTTATTTTGGATCCTGTATTTGGATTTATCTGTGCAACACTGGGTAATGTCACTTAGGTTTGTAACCCACACTAGAATTGTGAATGGGAGTCCACTCCCTATATTCAGTTAATAGTACAATATTTTAGACTATACTACAGTTGCTAGCTATACTATTGAGCATTTTGACTATTCTTCTATTACCAGCTGAAGAATTTCTTTTCCATGATAACTAGGCTACTAGCTAGTTAGACTGGGTAGCAGCTACTTAGACTAGGTAGTTTCATAACAGCTGTCGCTTTAGCTGTCCTTATCAGGTTGCCACATTAGCTGTCACAGCTGATGTGACAACCATTAGTAGTTACTTCTCTGATGTAGCAAGAGCACTATAAACATTTGAAACCTGATGTAACTCATTCATTCTGGTATTAATAAAATTGTCAGAACCATTTTCATGTATGAAATTCTCTCATCTCTCTTTTTTTCTTCTTTTCTTCACTTGTGACTCAACCTTCTTACCTTTCTCTGATTTTTTTGCTTTTTCTGACCAACCAAATAACATCAACACAACGGCTTTGGAAAAAGGAAATCTTGAAAGCTACAAGTACTTAAAATTTATCTGACCAGTCAGTACTAACACAAGCACCATTAGTTTTTAGCCTAGCACTGTGATTGCCATTAATTTTAATTTTTGGGATGAATTCATACTCATAACTATCTACTTATCGGTGTACTGTGTATTTAAATTCTTCTACTGTTGCTCCTTTCCCCTCCTTGTGTTTGCATGTAGTTCAGTGTCATCTTTGAAGTTTACGTAAAATTTTGAAACTGTAGGTGGCAGCCCACATCCTGCAGGAGACTGCTATTGGAAAAAATTATGCATCAGATAAGGTAAAAGACTATTGATACCTGTCAGTTGCAGTTTCAGTTTTTAATTTTGTGAAGTTCCTGCTTACTTTGGTTTCATGAAGATTTTGAGAAAGAATTAAACAAGGATTTTCATTTCAATTTTGGCTTAATAATATGTAGCTTAGTGGGGCAAGAAGATTACGCGATGCCATTGTTCTTGGGTATCAACTACAAAGGGCCACTGCCCGAGATATTGCAATCCCAGAATGGTATGCAACTGCTGAAAACCAACTTGGCCAGCCAGCATCAGATCAGCCAGTGGATGGTGGAAGCGTTATGTTCAGCTCGTGAGTGTCACTTCTTCAAGTGCTTATAATCATTTTTATGATTCTAGATGTTTGGTTTCAAAAAATATTTTCTGTTTTTATTTCTTGTTTTCACTTTAATTACAAAAATGCCACTTTGTTTTCATTTTATTTCCTATTTTTAAGATTTTGTGAAGGAAACAATTATTTTCACAGTTTCCTTTGCAAAATCTTGAAAACATGAAACAAAATTAAAGCAAAGTGGCATTTTTGTACATAAATGTGAAAACAAGAAATGGAAATAGAAAAACATTTTATAAAGCAAAACAGACCCTAATTTTCCTGGTTGTTTTATAACAGACAAGATAATTGCCACTTTTTGTTTCCTTATATTTTTTCTTCAGTGGCATAGAGGACTTTGACATTCTTCATGGAGATTATCATGGTCTTCCAGATACTGTGGCTTTCTTAAAGAGCTTATCTGAATTAGATGAGAAGGCCAACAGGCGGGAGCGTAAGGCTGCAGCTACTCTGTTCAACTGGGAGGTCTCGACCATATCATATGAAATTCATTTCTTCAGAAATTTTTATGCTCTGAACTGATATCTCTCAATGGCAATACACAACCCTCTAAAAGATAGAAGAATTGAAGAAACTACCGTTTTATGATACTACACTACAGAATCTATTAAATTCAAATACCTTTTCTTTTTGTTATTTAATCTTCCACTTTTGACCTTGTTCAATTATTGTTATAGGAAGAAATTTTTGTTGCAAGAGCTCCTGGAAGGTTAGATGTGATGGGTGGTATTGCAGACTATTCTGGAAGCCTTGTTCTGCAGGTTTAATACTTTCTATCTTCCTGATGGTTTTAATTTTTGTTGTAATATATTTAGCTTCATCCGTCTCTGTCAACTTCACGTACTTTGGCATTTATGATAATCTGTAATTGTAGACTTGATGCTGTAAAATTTAGTTCTATTGAATCTAACTAATCAATCTAGTACAATGATAAGACAGGTTTGTAATCCGTTGACATAAAGTTAATTTCATCTGTTATTGTTTGATAAAGTACTTCAGACCCCTTCTTGTAGCATTGGACCTACCCACTACTTGAATTTACTCTAGACATTAAACCAGCAACTATTTTCATCTTATATTGTAGATGTTAAATTTAATGATTAGCCTGAACATATTAAATAGAATAATAAACTTAATGAGTACTGATAGTAGTAGTGGCATTTTCAGAGAATTTGTATTGATTGACAAGAGACAAACACTAGTCCTAATAAATTTATTGCACCCTGAAGTGAGTAACTTTCTTACACCTTACTAAAATGGATTCATTGTAGTAGTTTACATTTGTAAGAGAATTTGTTTGATGATATTATCTTTAAAACAAACAATGACGTGTACAGACATAACGTTGATGATATGCTAAACAAGGCATTAGTACATAACATATCCAGCATCTAAAGTCAATATTTATCCATGTTTGATAAACACTTGCATTAAAGAATACCAAAGGTGCTTATTGTTGAGATAGTGGTGTTACTTAACAGTATTTATTATTCATTATTCATATATAACTATGCTGCAGCTCAACTGTTGCTTAACAAACACTTCGACTACTCTTTTCCTATAATAAATGTCAAGGACCACACTATCCTGAAAGTTTAGGCTGTTAGGTGGAGGCTAGTAATGGTTTTATATCTCTAACAATAAATAACATTGAGATGTATAGTGCAAAACATTGACATATGTTACTTCTGAAAATGTTACTGAAACAACAAGTCATTTTTGAAAATTTTGACAACTACTCACTCTCTGCTTACTTCACTTTTTTTGTTTCATTCTCTTGTAGATGCCAATTAGAGAAGCCTGCCATGTTGCTTTGCAAAGGGTCCATCCAAGTAAACATAGGCTGTGGAAACATGCTGAGGCTCGACAGAATGACAAAGGAGGAAAGCCAACTGCTGTTTTGCAAATCGTATGTTGGAAAATGTGCAAAATTACTAAATACTGCTTTTAATTAACAATAATAACTTTGGTTGGATATATGTTAGAATCGTATGATTGACGATTCAGTTCACATGATTCAATACGATTCAGCAAGCCACTGATATGCAAATTGCTTTGAGTCATATAATACATGCAAAAATTAATGTTATTCCATATTGATACAAATTGCACAATTCAGCGATTCAGGTTTTTTTTTTTTAATCACCAATTCTAACCTGAGAAGTTGAAGAATCAGTGAAGCTTAAATTGTTAAATAAGAAAGAATTTTAGGAGTGTTACTGAACTCACCCTATTTGACTGTTGTATTGCACTATTTTCATTATTATGAAAGAGGAACTTCATGCAGTCACTTTTTATGACTCCTAAGGGTAAGATGATGGGGGAGAAGTAAATTAACTGAGAACAATATTACATGTTAGAATGTAATTATTGTCCCAAAACAATGTATGGTGTGAATATAGGATGGGAGCACCCTTTATCAGGAATTATGGCTTGTGATTTTGCTTATGGCTTATGATGGTATTGTTAGAGTTTACTAGTTCCTTAGTGATATGTGGAATTGGAATTTAAGTATTTCTTTGAGGCATGAGTCCCCCCCCCCCCTTTTTTTCATATTTTAGGTGTTGAATCATGTATATTGAGGGTCCTTTTTTTTTTTCTTTTTTGTGTTTCTGATTCAAACAAGATTTGACAACTTTAGGTTGGAATTTGTACAAAGTTGAAACATGATAAGTAAATAATCTTGATTGATAAATTGGAAAGATATCTATATTGATCTGGATATCTTCATCACTATAGCAATATACTTGCAGTTTTGGAGATGATAATGACTTTTTTTTATGTGCATTTTAACTGAATATGGATCATGTCAGGTATCATATGGCTCGGAATTGGGCAATCGTGGTCCAACATTTGACATGGATTTGTCAGACTTTATGGAAGGTGGCAAGCCAATATCATACGAGAAAGCAAAGAAATTCTTTGCTCAAGATCCATCCCAAAAGTGGGTGGTGCATATATGTGATTTTATATGAATAATGCATTAATGGAATTCTATTATTCTAATATGATTGACTTCACAGGTGGGCCGCATATGCTGCTGGGGCAATTATTGTCTTGATGACTGAGTTGGGTGTGCGTTTTGAAGATAGTATCAGCATGCTGGTACCTCCTGTTCTTTGCCTAAGTTATTAATGCTTCGTTTCAGCAAACAAATATCCTGCTCAATGCTTCCATCAGTGTTGATAATACAATTACCAATGGGTTTGGCTCTCATCCTTTATCTGATGGTGTAAAAATATACCCAGCTTTTTAGCAGGTTCACAATGGGTTCAGAAGAAAGTTTACTGCAGTACAGTTTTCTTTTTTCCTTTTTTTTCAAATCAAAATGAAATCTGTTTCCACAGAATTTGGTATAGAAGTGTTAGGAGTATGATCGGTTGTGATATGTTGATGACATAAAGTTCAGTTAACCTATATTCTCCCACCCCCTCCCCTCTTAAAAATTATTGTTGTTGTCATTAGATATAAAATCCATTCGTATGATTCTATCTAATTGCTTAAGTTTTTGGAAGAGATTGTTCATAATAATTATTTTGGGAGAGATGGTTCATAATAATTGTTATTACTATTTGTCATTGCTAAGTAAATTATTCCCTGCAATAAATGTTTCATTCCACACATGGATGCCTTTTATGACCCTTTCCTCATTTATAGCTTTGAATTACCTCATATTTCCTGTGTTGACGGGCATATGGCTTGTAGGTTTCCACTACACTACTTTTGTTGCTATATTTTTCTTTCAGTGGAAAAAAGTATGGAATTATTTTTGTATTAGAATATCAAGAATGGAAGATAATATTTTTCTACTGTAGAAACAAGAGAACTATTTCTTTAAGCTGTTGATGGAGGGATCATGCTTCTTTTAGTGCTATGTTGAAACATATATTCAGTCCTAAAATTGTGCTACTTAGTCTATCTCCACCCCTTTTGCTAAAATCTAGATATTATAAACAAATATGTATAGGTTTCATCTGCTGTCCCTGAAGGGAAAGGTGTTTCATCTTCTGCATCTGTGGAGGTCGCTTGTATGTCTGCTATTGCAGCTGCTCATGGTAATAAGTTTTGTTGTAATGTTCAGTTTATAGTGACTAAACTTTAAGCTCTTCTTTTTATTTTGGAAACTTCATTGTTTCTTTTCATGGAGTAAAATCAACGTTCAGCTACACCAAGTTGTTCCACAAAATAGATCACTTTGAACATTTTTTTCCTTTGTCTATTGAGAGAAAAAAAAATGTTCTGTTTTTATGATGTTGATTCTATTGTGATGTTTAGTTAAAGCTTAAAAAGGTCCAGTTTTTGTCCAAGAGAATATTGATCACGTTAATTTTTATCTTTGCAACTCAGGATTAAATATCAGCCCAAGAGACCTGGCCTTGCTTTGCCAGAAGGTTGGACTTCATGCCTTATTCTGATCAAAATTCCTATGATGTTTATTTTATCTTATAGTTTGGGTTGTCCATTTAATCTAACTTCACTCATTCTCTTACAATTTTCACTAGGTGGAAAATCACATTGTAGGAGCTCCATGTGGTGTCATGGACCAGATGGCTTCGGCGTGTGGTGAAGCCAATAAGCTTCTTGCTATGATTTGCCAGGTATGCATCATTACAAGCTACAGAAAACAATGCTTTCTTATTCTTTAGACTCAATATCATGGGTACTGCTTGTATTGATGCAGCCTGCAGAGATTGTTGGCCTTGTAGAAATTCCTAACCATATCCGGGTCTGGGGAATTGATTCTGGAATAAGACACAGGTATGTGGCCTATCATTGTCTGCAAATTTTCCTGAGTATCAGTTTGGGTTTTCCTGTAATGAGTAGAATCCACATTTTAAGAAATTGTGAGGTTGTGATCAAATTTAGGCTTCAACACACTTTGGTCTGACCATATGAGTTTTATGAAGGTAAAGAGCTTGGTGGTTTCAGTGGAATTACCATAACTGGGTGGTGAAATAAGGCCAGAATTGTCAGTTGCGGTGGTTATTCAGTATAATCTGAGTAACAATGATGGGATGGGATTTTAAGCCAATAGTGTCGGGTTAGTTGTGAGGGGTTTGGGTTGTTTGCATATAGTCATAAGTCCAAACCTCTGCTGCCAGTATACCTCAAAGGAAAAATGATGTGATGGGATTTTGAAGAAAAATGTTGCATAAGTTACTGGTATCCATCCTGTATAATTTTAATAAGGGTTAGAACTGACAGAAATGTAAGAGGAAAGAAACATGGATTTTGTTGGCTTTGTAGCTTAGAAACAATGCAAATAAACTATTAAAAGGGTAGCTGCTGAATCTTCCAAACATGTTCTCTATTGATTTAATAAATTAATATAATCTAGAATTTCTTCAAATTTAGACCTTGAAGATCTTGATTTGAGAGATACTATACTTAAAAGTAAAGCCTGTTAAGAGACACAATGAAACCATTCATGGGTTCACCTAGCTTAAGCTTTTAAGAGAATTGGTTCTTGAGATCGTATCAAAGCTTTTTTGAGCAAGTGGTAAGGAGTTCAATCTTTACAACCTCCATTCTTTTCAATGAAAGTTGAATTTCATCACAAGGAAAAGATGGCCTTGTGCATTGCTCATGCTTGAAGCCCGAAGTGCTCTTGCATGTTGGACCATGTGAAGAGTTATAATAAAGTCATTCATGAACAAACCTTAACAGCTTACTTTTTTAAGAGATTTGGTTCTTGGCAAAACATTAACAAAATCCAGGTGGACCCATTGGCTGTATACTGCACATTCAGCAAATTTAGGAATTAACAGAATGTCACTAAATTTATTAAATAAAACTACTAACCTTTTGTAGTCTGCATCAGTGGAAGATGTTGAGTTATAGTAGATGGGTTTATATGTTTAGCTCAAGAATGTTCAACGTGAGGATGACGAAGATGTTATCCAACTCTGGCTCTATCCCTATTTTTTTCTCTCTTATTCCCTAACGTTTTCATGGATTTTCTAAATCCTTCGTTTATATTTGTTTGTGGCTCTGCCATGAATCGGCAATGTCATTTCAAAGTAGACTTTCTGCCATGTTATATCCTTTATAGTGTTTATATTTTTTTTTTAGATTTAATATAGAGGTCTTTATTCACTGTCATTCAACTCGTCGTATGCATGTTCATGAAAATATGTACTCGAATTGTAAATAATGTTAGGGTTATTCCATTCTATCTTTGACCTTTTCCATGATCTTCATAACTTTCATGAAGGTATATTTACTCTTTTCAAAATGCTGATTTTTACTGCCCTTCAACAATAACTACCTATTCCTTCGTCCTCATTCTGTCTTCATGATGTGCGTGGACTATCCTAACTGTCATATATTTCAGTGTCGGAGGTGCAGACTATGGATCTGTCAGAATTGGCACCTTTATGGGTCTGAAGATGATTAAGTCCAGGGCTTCGGATGAATTGTCTGAGTTGCGTGCTATGGGATTGAACTGTGATGAAGTGGAACAAGATGATATAGAACTACTTAAAAAAGAAGCCTCCTTAGATTACTTATGTAATTTGCCACCTCACAGGTAAATTGCTTCTTTATTTTTTCCCCTTAAGTTAAAGGTTATCATGAGTAGCAATGGCTTTGTAGGAGTAAGAAGATAAGTGGATCTTATAATCTGTTAACTGGATTATGATGTTCTACATTTTGTTGACATGCTCAATTTCTTTCCCCACATTGCCTGTCTAGGTAACAGTAGCACACTATATCTTGAAGTAAATATAGAATTCCTTCTTTACGATTTTTTCATTTTTTGGCAGATTCGAGGCTCTTTATGCTAAGAAAATTCCTGAATCTGTTATGGGTCAGACATTTTTGGATAAATACAAAAATCACAATGATCCTGTCACTATTATTGATCAGAAGCTTACTTATGGAGTGAGAGCTCCGACAATACATCCCATCTATGAAAATTTCCGAGTCAAGGTAAGATTTCATTCAAGAATTAAATTAGCTACAAGTAACGGGTTCTTTGTTTTCATTTTTGCATCCTTTTGCTCAATTATTATGTGTTGTGTTGACTATGGGCAATACACACAAATCCAAGCGTTTTAGTAAACTCTGCTGTGCTGATCTGCTACTTGAGAAAATTTATCTTCATGTTATCTAAGTTCATTACGTAATCAAGCCAGTAATTTTTCTCAACCCAATCATGCTTATGGCATATCATTATTGTAGTTTGTAGGTAAAGGATATAATGCATTGAATATGTTTGTCTAAATCCTTTACCAGGCAAGATCGAAATTATTTAAGACAACAACCTGCTTTACACTTTTGTTACTTTTACCTGCTAATATGCATCAGTTACTTTTCACGTTCCCTCTTGTGCATAATATTTCAAGCAATTCCCCAATGAAATATGTTGTGCAGACCTTCAAAGCACTACTAACATCAGCAAGTTCGACTGATCAACTTACAGCCTTAGGAGAATTGCTATATCAGGTACAAGTACAATTTCAGCTGATCAACTTATTGCCCTAATTTTTTATAATGTTCTTTTAAAAGTTATAATGGAACTGAAATAACAATTTGGGATGATTTTTTTTTTTTTTAAATATTGCTTCTAAATTCAAGTATTTGCAACTATGAGTTAGCATGATATGAACAACTGCCTTGTCATGACGGCATTCACTGGCTTTTAAATATTGTGCATAACACAAATGATTAGAAAAAGTATTTCGTCTATCATATACACTGTTAACTAGGTTAAAATGCAATTAATAGCTTGATTTTATTAGTTAGCTCGAATCCAGTTTTAACAGGCATATTACTGGTCTGTTAGGTAGTTGTGTTTTTGTTCCTCTTGCTTCAATATAAACTTCGTTATTTGAATTGAAGAAAACCAAAATATAAAAGGAGAAAATAGTTTTGACTTTTAACTATCATTTGCAGTGTCACTATAGCTACAGTGCTTGTGGACTAGGCTCTGATGGAACAGATAGGCTTGTACACTTGGTACAAGAGTTGCAACATAGTGCAGCTTCTAAAGCTGAAGGTGGGACACTATGCGGAGCCAAGATCACTGGTGGCGGTTCTGGTGGAACAGTTTGTGTAATTGGTAGAAATTGTCTCAAGAGCAGTGAACAAATTTTTGAGGTATTTTTATTTTGGTTTATTATGAATTTAACATCATACAATTAAGAAATCATACATATTTCGGATGGCTGGGGATAACCTGCCTGCTCTGGGATAAAATTGTTCTGTAGTTCTTAATCTTGATTTTATGTGACCATAACAAAGTAATTTGGTTCTGTATTTTGTCTTTATTGGCAGTAATTAGGGGATTAGAAGGGGAATGGATGGTGGGGAAATTTGTAAAATTTTATTATCACATGGTATTTTACTCTTTAAATTTTTTTTTTTTGTCTTGATTGAACTACCGGTATCTGGATCTTATTATCAGAAATCCGACTAATCCGGTCCGACCCGACGGTTGGCCCATTGAAGGGGTAAGGATCTGCCAACGGGAATTTTTTCCATTCCTAAGACTCGAACTCGAGATCACTGGTTAAGGGACCAAGTGCCAAATCACTTGACCAACCCCACGTTGGAACTGTTTAAATTTAATTACTACAAGTTTGTTATATAAAAAATTTTACATTGCATTGTTGATTAATCATCCAAACACGGGAAGGACATTTCTTTTCCCTTTCGTTCTTTCCCTTTCCATTCCATCTTTTTATCTAGAATTTTCAAACAAGGCCTTAGTAGACGAGGCTTCATGAAATACTTATAGTCTGATGATCCCTGCAATACATTTTGATTTCAGATTCAGCAGAGGTACAAGAAAGCAACTGGTTATCTGCCCTTCCTTTTTGAGGGTTCGTCGCCTGGTGCCGGAAAGTTTGGGTACCTGAAAATACGTCGTCGAACTGTTCCCAGAAAAAGTTGTGGCAGTGACGATGGTAGTCCAGTAATGGGGGATAGTAAAACGGCTGATCGTGGCTTGAAGTGAAGTACGTTAGGAGTCCTTGCCTTCCCGCGATCATACACTGGAACTGGAATTGTATTTTGAGATTTTGAACTGCTTTCATCAATTAATGATATTTTCATTGTTATTTATGGTCAGAATCAAAATTGCTGGCCGGTTAGAATAAACTATGAAGTTAGATTGGAGTCCAAGGCTATTAGGAAATTAAGCTGTTGATGGGCTTCTATCATTTGTTACATGTGATATTTTAAGTTGGAAGTTTTATTTTTATTGTTATTAATATATTTTTTTTTATGGATTCTTTCATTTGCACACTTCTTTTTTGACACAGCGAATTACACTTTCTTATCCTTGCAGACCATTATTATTATTTTAAAAGTTTAATTTATATACATTGATAATATAAAATTTTTTTACACAATCAACTAATTATATATTTTTGTATGATTATTCAAATAATAAGTGTAAGATTTAAACTATTATTATTATTTTAAAAGTTTAATTTATATGCATTGATAATATAAAATTTTTTTACACAATCAACTAATTATATCTTTTTGTATGATTATTCAAATAATAAGTGTAAGATTTAAACTATTATTATTATTTTAAAAGTTTAATTTATATGCATTGATAATATAAAATTTTTTTACACAATCAACTAATTATATCTTTTTGTATGATTATTCAAATAATAAGTGTAAGATTTAATTATATTTATTGATATGATAAGATATAATTGGATTTTACACTATCAATATTTCTAAATTAAATTCTTTTCAATCATCTGGAGCTTATTACTAACTTTTCTTTCAGAGTGATATAAAATGTGCAAAGAATGTGGTAATGGTTACGTACACCCTTATTCGATCACTAAATTTGGTGCTAGTTACTCAGCATTGTCTACATAACAGTGTTTCGGTTCTTAACCAATGTGAGATGAGTAGCTGACAATGACCAGCAGTAAACCAGCCCTTACCTTGTAAAAAACTAAATGAGCAAACCTGATTCCAGTTTGATAGAACTCGTCACTGGATTTTGATCTTTTACACACAAATCCGCTAGTTTCTTCTGTTTTTCTTAGTGAGTCAACATAAAACAACTGCATAGATATGTCATATGTGTTAGTGGTGGATCCTACCACAAACAAATGTTGAATTGGTGTATAATGAGTGGAGTCAGCACCATTCTACACAGCATTGCAGGAGCATCCAATAGTTTCTTGCGTGGAAAATGTGTTCGTCCCAAACAGCACAACTTGGACCATATCAGGGATCAGAAACTTATGAGATATTTAGAAAAGGGCCAAGGCTGTAGTGGACCATGTTAAGTTTTGGTCCAAGTTGATTTTTTATAATATTATAATTAAAAAAATATAGTGTTATAGTTTTGTCCTTCTCCCTTAATTTTCTTCTGACCATGCCTTCCTCTGCTTCTTTCTGCCGTTCTTGCTCTCTCCTTTCACGGCCTTGTTCCTCGTGCTTTTGTTCTCTTCCTCCTCTTCTCTCTCGTGCTTGCTTTCCTCTTCTCGTTCTGGCTCGTGCTCTTGTTCCTCCTTTTCCCTTTAGTCACGTACTCTCTCTCACTCCCTTTCCTCATCAAGAGGGTCCCTCGCATTGCGATGTCTGAGTTGGAAGCTTCTCTCACCACCAACCTCGACCTCAACCTCTGCATCGCTGCCTTCCTGCTTCCATCTCCGTCGGCCAACCTGAGGTATGTTGTTGCAGCAGTTTTGTCCTCAGTGGTGGTGTGGAAGCATGTAACAGTGGCAGCGGAGACAATAGTGGTGCAACATTGATAGTGTTGCTGGGAATCACGGCCTGGGGCGGGGCACGGCGACGGAATTGGGCTTGGTGGGCAGATGGTTTCCAATTTGCGTGAGTGGAGGAGAGGCGGATCCTCTAAAGGCAGATTAGAGAAGGAATGATGAAAGGGTAAAATGAATAATTTGATTGGTTGTAAATATTAAAATATAAATATAAATTATTATAAAATTATTTTTTTACAATAAAAGATTTTTATCAGAATCATTGATTATAATTTGAATGGTTAAGATTCAGGGACCATTTTTATCCTAAACCCAGCCCTCCCCACCACAGACACCGCCTTAGAAAAGGTGAAAAGACAAAGAGAATCGTTTGAAACTGAAGCCCATAGCTGAGGATCAAAACTCAAGGACAAATTTGTTGGCAAAGTTTGCAACCGAGCAAGGAAATAACAAAACAGTAATCCATAATACACCTGAAGAGCCAAGCATGTTTAGTCTATAAGCGTTGATAGTGTTGAAAGAAAAAGACCATTGGATAACCCAATATAATAGCCCTGAGTAGCAAATAGTTCCCGAGCAACCCGGGAGTAAAGAAGTTAAAGGGTGCGTCTGGATATGCCGCTTTAAGGGAAAGAAATACGTTTTTTTTCAAAATTTTTTGAAAAAAAATGTTTTTAGTATTGTTTATTTGTGCCTCTTCCAAAAATAAAATAAAATAGAAAATAATCAATTTTTTTATTTTTTCAAAAAATGGATAGAAAGCTGTTTCTTTCCATAGAAGTAATAGAAGAAAGAAAAATTGGTCTCAAATTTTGAACCCATTATTTTTTTATATTATTTTATCATTTTATCATTAACTTTTTTTTAAAAACATCACCTCCTATCTATTAAATTGTAATTTTACATCAAAATATATTTTTATATTTATCACATTCAAATAATTTAATAACTTCTTATTCTAATAAAAAGTACTTCTACAATTACATCGAAATGCAAAATAATTTTTAACTTCTACTTCAGTTTCTACTTTTGATTTTGCTTTTAAAGAAATACTTCTCTCAAAATCTTAACTAAACATACCCTAAAAGAAGAATTAGTTTTAATCGGAAATGACATCAATGCTAAAATGTTTGGGAAAGAATGTAGCTCAGTATGTGATTGTAAAAAGATGTGACTAATAGCGTATTTGGTTCTATGTTTGTAAAATTAATTATGGATGAAATTAATTTTATTAAAATTGATTATAAAGTAAAATAATTTATATTTAATAATTTGATCTAAGAAATAATTTTTAAAGAAAAAAATGAATAGAATAAAAACTCAAAAGTAATAATTTTTCACTTCAATTTAGAATTGATTTTGAACTTAGGGTTGAGTTTGGAGAATAGATCGACGGACACTAAACAAGATAGGAAAAATGCAAAAGTAATTTTGGTGTCCCAAAATTAATTTCTGGAGCCGTTAACGAAAAACCAAACATGCGCTGACATCTAAGCAAACAATAAGAGCATGATATAATAGTTTGCAACAATAAATAAGGATTGGATGAATTATGTAAAGAATTTTGACAAATCTCAACGATTATTTATTTCTCCTTTTCTTTCATTTTCAAACCTCATGACAAATAACAAGACAAATAGTCTTAGCCAACTTCAAAAATTTATTTACATTTGTATCACATAAATAATAGGACAACTGACCCACTTTCTTTTTTTTTTTTGCTTTATTGGCACAACCAAATACTAATATTGAGAAATAAAGTTCCTGTTGTACCCAAATCCAAAAAAGTTTTAACTTGTTCATTATGCGATACGTGTTGATCAGTAATGTGAGCTTAGCATGACATTACGAAGAATGTTATTTACAATGCTTTTTTTATTACATCATTATTGCTCTACTTAATTTTTAGGTGATAAAACAACATAAAGGCCCTCATGCTAGCACATTTTATCGACTTAGTTTTCTCAAAGTTAAAGCATATTGGTGCATAAACAAGGTCCATGGTGTCACAACAATTGCCAGTAAAATCCACTGGACTTTTTCTCAACATCTTGAAAACCAAAACTGTGGCACTGAACCCTATCAAATCGAAAGATAGGCACTTGGAAAAAAGAGATAGGTACTTGGAAAAAAGAGAAGTATTACCATTTCAAAGCAGCTATAAAATAAAATAAAATAAAAATAATATAGATCTCCTGAATGTGTTAGATTTCCGGAAACTAAGTACTAACTACTAACATTAAACTTCTGAATTCTAGCACTGTATATATGTAAAATATCTGCTGCAAATCATTCCTTCCTTTTCAAGACAATGTACTTGTCTCACTGAACCTAAGCAGCAAGGCTGAAAAAGGGGCCAATTCTAAGGGTGCTCTTTTATTAAATGAAGAATGGGATCAGCAGTGTATGGGTTAGAAGGTCATCAATGTGTTAGTTTATAGTCAAATTCAGCATCAATTTCACTTGTAAGACTGGTCAACTATCCAAAGCAATGGGTTCTAGCATTTGGTGCAGTTGAAGCACTGGGATAGGTTCATGATGGTGTGTAAGTTGTCCTAGTCCAACCAACTTCTTGTCCTTTGGCAGTACATTCCCCACAATTCCAAGCACCTTTCTCACTTCATTGGCTAGCTCTATCACTAAGTCGTCCTCGTGGCCTGCGCATGAAACCTCTCAACTCATCAGAATGCATACAAGAAGAAAGTACCTATATATTTAAAGGCAGAAGCTAGATTTATATAAACAATTATAATTTTCTCTTAGCTGAGCAAAATGCTACACAAACAGAATTTTATTCTCATAATGATGTGGTATTGTCATTGACTTTCGGATGAATAAATAGATCTCACCACTTCATATTATGATTTCTATAAAAAAAAAAAAGAAATTCCGATTATATTATTCTAGCCATGTAGCATTCCATGTAGAGAATATATGATGCCTATGATGTAAGTGCTAATATAAACAACTTACCAATATTATACATGGCCTTCTCTAGATGAAAAAGATAGTCCCTGTTGTTGCCACAAGGGCCATAAGCAGTTGCTATCTGCCTGAAAGGATAAACATAAATTAGAGGAACCATAAATTAGAGGAACCAGAGGAAAGAACATCAAATCGATAGAAAGATTGGGAAAAGTACAACAGTATACCGGGCCATGTGCTCTAGCGGAGCAGGTCCTAGGTAGTACTTGTTTGCTTTGTCTAGAGTAGATGTGAATCTGTACAGATTGACATAAGTTAATTTAGCAAATTTGTCATTACCACAGGCTAGTTATTTGATCTTATAACTGGATTAATAAGTTGTTAAAATGCAACACAATGTCTGATAACTCACACAAATACTCCAGTCAAAGTAGGGTGCAGTGAATCTTCTTCCTAAAGAAAAGATTAGAAGGATCACAAATTAGCACCTATGATAACTGAAAAATATACAAATAATAAGGAAATCAAACTTGATGATTGCGGAACAATTATTTTAATCTCACCATGTAGAACTTTACAAGAATTTTTCGATCATATTCACATTCTCGTCTCTCCAAATACTGCACCAAAAAAGAGAAGGGGCGAAATGTAAGAAAATACTTGGAATAATAAGTGGAACCAAGTCAACAACTATTAGTGTGTTTAATTTTGTGTTTGTAGAATTGATTCTAAATAGAATTAATTTTGCTAGAATTGATTTTGACATACACACCCTTATATTTGGTTGTTTAATTTGAGAAGTAATTTTGACAAAAATATAAAAACCTAAAAGTGATAATTTATCACTTTTACCAGAATTTATTTTAGAAGGCTAGAATTGATTTTGATATTAGTATTGAAACCAAACAAGATGTAAAAACACCAAAATCAATTATAAGGTCATAGAATTGATCTTGAGGGTTACGCACGTAAAACATGCACCATGTCTACTGCCACATTTAATGTAAACAATTATATTGGGGAAAACTAGTTCAAGAAATTGTCTTAATGCAAAAGTTACCTGCATGGCCAATTTTTCCCTTTCAGGGCCTCCATGAACGCAATATGCAGCACCCCACTGGAAAAAGATTATGATATTATAACAAAGGAAAACTAACATATGATGATGATAAGTATTACAAGAAATGGACATGAGCTGCCCAGTCACAAAATTAACAATTGATGGTCCAAGTTCTGTCAATTAATAATTACATTGTTGGCAAGTAACGTATAACTAAACTCCCTTATAAAACCATAGTCAATAAAAATAAAATATGAACTCACACAAATTGCCCCTTCTTTTTGCTCCAATGTGCAAGTTCTTGCAGGATTTTCACGCGTTCCTCGGTGATCAATGCATGCTGAAAAGGGAAATGGCGTGGCTAAGCAATGGTGAAAGTTGTTCAAATTAAATACGGCATGAAAATAAATAACTGCTTGCAAAGAAAGACCTTACCTAAATCAAAAACACGTCGATAGTCTTTGATAAAGCCAATAGCCTTCTCATCATATTCAAATCCTGGGTTCCACACCAATGAACCATAGCCAAAGACCCAAAACACCATGATTGTATCTCTATGACTTCAAAGTTAAAAAAATAATAATCACTATCACTGAAAATTTTCACTAAATTGAATGAAGATGAACTTTCAAATAATAATAATAATAATAATAATAATAACATTTCTTATTTTCACATAATTGAATTTAAAATTTCTAAACTTAAAATCAGATAATAAAAAAGGAAATCAAATTGGCATTGGTAGCAGCACATTGGGATTCAGCAACAATCAACTGCATTCAGGCATTATTGCGTTACTCTTTGGCTTAGGAATCTAAATCACAAACTATAATAATTGTATTCGGATATATTAATTTAAAAATATGTTAAATTATTTAAATAAACAGATAAATTAAAATGAAGAAAATAACAAATAGAAAACAAGAAAGTGACCAAAAAATAAATAACACTTGTTCTTACAAATTGATCCGTGAACTTTCTCGAGAAAATGAAAAAGAGAATCTTGGAGAAAACCCCCTTTTTGATCACCAGATGAAAACAACGAATCAGGGTTTAGCTTGCGAATTTAGGGTTTTAAGTTGTCACCTTCTCCTTCTCTCTCTACGCTATGTCGTCCTCTTTCTCTCTTCTTCTACTACGTTGTTACAAAGGAGGTGAGGAACGGCAAAGATTCAAACTTTCGTATTTATAGTGCAAGTCGTAAGTGGTAGAATTCAACATGTGAAGTGCCTTTTCATGAACATTCATGTGTGGCTATTCTAAAGCAAGAACAAAATCAGATAAAAAAAAAAGGAAAGAGAAATAATTGTCAATGTATTCAGACGAAAACTTATCTAAATACATTCACAAATTAGCAGAACTTGTAGTGGGATGATCTTCCGATTTCCTATAAAAACGAAAAGCTATTTTAGTAGAACTAAAATTTGATAATGTATTGAACTATCATTTATGTCTACATGCATAATTTAGTTTTCATTTAAAACATCCTAAATATGGAACTACAATTCTTTCCAAAATTGAATTAGTTTTAGACTTAGTTACATATTTTTTCGAGAATATCCATCAAATTTAGGAATTGGGGTAATTAAAAGATAATTGAACTTAGTCGGTTAACAAGGAAATGGGACATTTACCCGTGAGCCTTCTCAGTTTGAGCTGAAGTCAAGTGAAACCGGAAATGTGCAATTGACTATCAAGCTAAAAAATTTCGACCACAGTGGATTTGGTTCATTGAACTTGGACATATTTATTAATGTTAAAATTGCAAAAAAAAAAAAAAAAAAAATCATCCATGAATTTCTATTAAGGAATAATATGTTCAATAAAAAATTTTCAAAGATTAATATGTTCGGAAAAAGGACTAATGTGACCCATATTTTTAATTCTTAAGAACTATATGAGGAGTTTTCATTTTTCAAAGATAAATTTGTCCGGTAATATTTTTATTAAGGGCTAACTTGAAGGTTTATTCTTTTTTTCTTTTTGGATAACTCTCTTCCACTTTGTTTAGATCATCAAGAATATTGATAACATTAAAAGGAAATGAGGAATGAATATGTGGTTGGTCAAAGTGATAGATGTCTTGACCCTCTTAATCAGAGATCTCAGATTCAAGTCCTGGAAATGAAAAAAATTCTCACTGAGAGACCTTTACTCTGTTCAAGGATCTCCATTGGATTGGATCAGATTAATCAGGTTTTTGGTAGTAGGGTACGAATATCATTGATTTCATTGAGACAAAAAAAAATGGTAAATGAGGAAAAGAGAAGTAATTATTTTAAAGCTTTGAAATTTGATATAAAGAAAAAGAAACTTATGTGAAATCTTTTTTTTTTTCAAATAATCAAATTTTATTTCTTTCAAATTGAAGTAAAAGGGAGAAAATAAACTTTCCATTATGTATCATTATAAATTAACTTTTAAATAAAATAATAAAACTTGATTTATTTCTTTAATAATTTTCTAAAAAACCACCGTTTAATTTTTTCAATCTATCTCAACTTATTCAATGTCAATCCATTACTAAATACACATCTGAATATATAGTATCAAAACTAAAAAAAAAAAAAGGAAGATAATTTTTGTAGGAAAATTGCATAACTCTTGTAATTCAACGAATATTAATCTTATAAGCAGTTTAAATAAAGCAAACATATAAAAATACTTCATAGTCTTAAAAGAATATATAAAAATGTGAAAAAAAGGGTAAACAAATAAGTGTAATGCTATCGTTTCTTCTCTAGGTAACGAAATGTAATCTTACAATTCAATAAATTGAACACATTTCACAAAATTGAATTTATATTATCACTGAATGAAATTCTCTTTAAAATAATAATTTTCTATTTAACACATTATTATTATTATTATTATTATTAAAGAAAATATTTAAATAATAAATCTATCTTATTGATTATTTAAAGAAATAAGAAAAGTTTAAATAATAATTTCTTGTTAATCAATAACTAAATATTTCAAGGTAAGCATGGTTATTTAAATATTATTATTATTATTATTATTATTATTATTATTATTATTAAAGAAAATATTTAAATAATAAATCTATCTTATTGATTATTTAAAGAAAACAAAAAAAAGTTTAAATAATAATTTCTTGTTAATCAATAGCTAAATATTTCAAGGTAAGCATGGTTATTTAAATATTTTTATTCTTTAATTATAATTATCTTTAACTATTTTTTAACTTGTATTTTATAATTATAAGGATATATCTAACTAATGTCCTAAGGATACTAGTTAAGGAATCAAAGAATGAAACTTTGTATTGAAAAAGTAAGAATTATACATTGAATACTTTGAAAGTCCAAAAACTTTCCTTTTATTGATTCCTTAGGGCACTGATTAACAAACCATAGTTGTAATTTATGTTACATATACTCTTTACTTTATTTATCTTTTATCGTAATAAAATATAAAATAGAAAAAATAATTAATAGCCATATAGTGGTTGTTCTTCTTATTAGACGTTTAATTAAATATTTGTTTTATTACATAATAATTTGCCACTCCCACTTAACAAATCTATCTACTAAATTTTCTAAAATATCCTTTATTATTTTTCATATTTAAATTAATAAAAATATTCAACTTCATAATTTTTTACAAAATATATTACATTAATTTTTTGAGTAACAAAAAATTAAATAAAATAATTTAGTTATAGCCTATATTTATTATCATGATAGTAAAAAAAGTCTGGAGACAAATTTCAATATTTACTTTAATTTTTTTTAAGATATAAATTTTTTTATACTTTGTTGATATAATATTATTTAAAAATATCTTAAAAATTTTGAAATTTTTATTAACACATCAAATTTGGAATTAAAAAAATAGCTTTAAATAACCTTAAAACATAAATTTATCATAAAATAAATAAAATAATTTAGCTGTGACCTATATTTATTACTATAATAATAAAAATAATTTGGAAGTTGAATTCAATCCTTAATTCACATACTTTTTAAGATATAATATTTTTATACTTCAAAAATTTGATTATTTTTTATTAACATGAAGAATAGTTTTGAATAACCTTAATACATGAATTTATTATATTTTTTAAGAATTTTCAAAAAGACTTGGAATAAAGACTTGAAATCACGTTAACTTGATTACTGAAGAATGTTTATATTAATATTAAATATTAAATAAGTGAATTTAAAAATTTAGAAAATACTTAGTTGTCATAAAAAAATCTAAAAATTAAAAATACTTTTTGATGAATTTAAATAAAATTAGGAGTTATAGTAAAAATAATTTTAAATAATTAATTTAATTAAAGAATGAAGAAGAGTATTTTAGAGAAATAAAAAAATTAATTAGATAGGAGTGATAATAAATACATAAGAGTAACAATAGACTCTCATTAAAATTATAAAAATTGTTATATCTTCAAAATATATGAAGTAAAGATTGAATTTTCAACCTCCAAACTATGTTTTAAATCTTGATAATAAATATAGGATGTATCTCAAATATCTTTTTTGATGGAAAAAATAGAAAGCTATGGGAATAAATTGAGTTATGGATAGAGTAGCGCATAGTAGAATATATGGTGTGTTTGGTTTAACTTATTTTGACAAAAAAATAATTTTTTTAAATTAAAAAAAAAATTTAATCACTTTTATAAAAGTCCTTCGTTTTACCTTCTATTCAAAAGTTGAAAAAAAATACTTTTTATTTTTGACTAAAAATTGAAATAAGTAACTTTTATAAAAATTAATTTTTTTAGTAGTTAAAAAATTACTTTTTATGAAGAAAAAAAAACTGAACCAAACTCGCCCTGATATCATACATCAATATGTTGTCAAGCCTAACTAGTAAACAATCTTCGTACTTTCTGAATGAGTCTTTGGCACATAGGACACACTTTGCTCTCTCCATCCACAATCCTTTTTGAACAGTCTTAAAATTTTAATCTAGTATATTCTATAAGAAAATCTGAATTTGAACATTTTTGTTAATTCAATTATAAAAGATAATATAGGATATATTAGAGAAATTAATTAATAGATTTGTTAAATGTATGTGACATTAGACAAAAAGGAATGATTAGTAATTTAAATTGAGGAAAAGAATCATCTCTACATAGGGTAAGGGCACTCTGGGCTTATTTATATCACATGAAAAGTTAAATTTTGAAAAAGAATGTGTGTTGAAACTCGGAAGGATGAAGTAAATGTTTATGTTAGTTCCCGAAGTTGCACGCATAAATCACTTTGTTCCCTGAAATTTAAAAATTAGTTTTTTAATCCCTAAAATTGTAAAACGTGAATCACATTAATCCTCGACTCCTATTTCTATTACTTTGCCATTATGTTTTCGTCGATATGTCACGTTAAATGACATGGTAACATTTCACGTAGTCTCTCATGTGCATAGATGAAGAATATGTTTTAAATAGTTCTTGAAATTTCTGAAAAAGTTAAAAAAAAGAAAAAGAAAAAAAATGTTACGTAAATCAAGTGTAATAGTTACATAAATATCACCTCAAAATTTCAATATATTCTTCATCAATGCCATTTCAAAACCCATGTAAGATGCCAACATGTCACCTTTTGTTTTCGATAAGTAAAGAACGCTTGGGGATGACAAAAATACCCATTAAAGTGGGTACCCATGGGGATTACCCATAACGAGGATGAGAACGAAGACAGGGACAGATTTGGTCTCCATGGGGACGGGGGGATGTCCCCGTTTAACTAATAGAGGCAGAGGCGGGGGATGAGGTCCCCGCCTCATGGAGACCCGCAAAGTCCCTACTTAAATATAAAATTACACAAATATATATATATATATATATATATATATATATATATATATATATATATATATATATATATATATATATTGTAATAATTAAATATATGATTTTACTATCTATGTTTCTCTTTGACTTGTACAGTTATTAGGAAATTTACTAATTGAGTTTGAAATTTGGATATTTGAGTTTATAATTTAAATATTTGTAATTTGTGATTTGGATATTTCTATTGTCTTGTAATGGATTTGCAATTATGTATTTAATTTTTAATTTAAATTGCATTATGCTATATTGGATAATAATATGAATTATAAATATTTATGAATATTTTATTAAGCTTAAAAGTATTTTTTTATTTTATTATCTTTTTTTAATTTTTTTTATAATAACCCGTGGATATCCGCGGGGATCCGAATCCCTGCAGAGAACGAGGAACAGGGATCCACAATAAGGACGGAGACTGGGATGGGGGATAAAATTCCAAATGGGAACTGGGGGTAGGGGCATGTCCCTGCCCCCATGAATTTCCATTACCATCCCTAAGAACGTTTGCACCTTCACAAGGAAGGGAGCAAGAAGAGCTACAAAGGAGCCCACAAAAATGAAAATACGGCAACACACAAACACAGTCCCAAAACACAAAACAACATCACCCCAAAAACACAAACGAAAAACAAGACACTTGATAACACAATCAGACTCAAAGACACAAGGAAACATCTAAAAAAAGAAACCAGACAACAGTTAGTGACCCTGTTTTCCTCTTGATCTTTTCCTTCCCCTTCCTTTCTTTGTCTTGTTATGCTCAACATCAACATGGTTAGTACTATTATAACCTTATCCTCATTCTCAACATGAAGACCAATTTGTTTGCCAAGCTCCCATGACCTTTTTGCTTTGATAAGATCATCACAATCCGAACCAAAGGAAACTATATCAAACTCTTCATGGGTAGGGATACTCTTATGTTTAGGCACACTACATTTAAACACACAACTCTTCTTTTTTCTCAAGCAACTATCCTTCTTATCCTTTTTTGCTTTATTCTTAGTGGATAGAGTCTTGAGCACATGATCCTCATTAGACAGGACATCTTGACGTCCTTGTCTAGCATAAGATCATTCATCACGATGCCACCATGTCATTTAATGTAACACATTAGCAAAAATGTGACAACACAATAATGGAAATAGAATCAGAAACTAACATGACTCACATTTTGCAACTTTAAGGATTAAAAAGTTAATTTCTAAATTTAAGGAACCAAAATAACTCATGCATGAAATTTCAAGAACTAAAATGAGTATTTACTTCAAAAGGATGGATATAAAATAAGCATCCATTATTTCTACTGAAAAAAAAAGGGAAATCCATTATATATGTCAATTAATTCTAGCATTCTTATCAAGATGACGAGGTTTATAAATTATAACCTAACAAAAATGCTAGACAACTAGATCGAGTTTTTGCCAAAAATTATGTGCCAGAATAATGTGACATCATTAATAACCTTTAGGTGAACAAGTGGGTTATGCCATTATATTTAATTCAACCACCACAATGTATTCTATAAAAAATCTTAGTTAAATCATTTTGGGTGAGTAGTAGTGCTCATAACCTAATTGGTGGCAAACAATCCAACAAACAATATACTTTTCGGGAAATATTCGAATTAGATAGGAGTGTTGTCAGCTTGGGTTTCGTTAGAATAAAAAATTAAACGAATTTAATTGAGATAATAATATAATTTAATTTTTGAAAAATTTTCAGCTAATCTAAATTAAATCAACTAAATAAAAATTAATTAATTCAATCTGTATATTTTTTAATTTTAAAAATAAACTAGTAATAGTTAAATTTAAGCTAACTCAATCATGTAAACTAATTCAAAGTAGTCTAATTAGTTCACTTTAAATTTTTTAATTCATCAAATTAATAAACTGAAGAACATCGATAAGATTGGATTCAACCAATTAAACTTGCAACATAAAAGGTTTCAATTGAATTTTTTTTGGGGTTATCAATAAAAAAGTGTTTCACTAAATTGGATATTGCTAGTTAAGAATGTAAATTATCTTTTTCAAAAAAAAAAATTTAAGAAAACTAGTTTTTTTTTACGTGTATTAAGAATACTAGTTAATGTTCCCAAAAACAAATTATTACATGCGCTTTTACATTATTTCTATGTTTATTTTTTTCATTCTTTTCCGAGTGCTTTAAAACTATTTTTTAATGATAGAATGAAGGGACAATTTTTTTGACGTGATGATGTGACATTTTTAGATTGAGGAATGTTAATTGACTATGTTCTTTTTTGTTTTTTTGTTTTTTGTTTTAGATACTATAGAAGGGTCTTTTTCTTTAATATGGCTTTTACATGTATAATATACGCAAATATGGGATTCTAGGGTGATTTTCGGGAATATGGGAAACACAGAAAAATCGCCACTGACAGTTTTTGAAATTCGAAAATTATTGCATGCTAAACACCGCCAGTGGCGAGTTTTGGGACACCTAAATTTTTTATTTTGTTAACTAAAAAATGCCGTTGGCGGTTTTTGAAGGCAAAAAATCCCATTAACGATTTTTGACCACTGAAAAAATGCCAATGGCGGTTTTTGACTTTCAAAAAATGCCAATGGCGGTTTTTGACTTTGAAAAAACGCCACTGGCGGTTTTTAGTAACCTCTAGTATATATAACTTGGCTCATGCTCGTTAGTTGTCCACAGAGATTTTGCTACAAATTGAAGGCAAAAGTGGAGAGTGTAGAGTAGAGATTAGTATAAAATGAGTGCAAATATAGTAGTATATTTTAATGGTGACATTCTTACAAATACGAGTGAAGGTGTGGCATTTATATGTGAGAAGCCAGTATATTTTTGTATTCCATATACTATATCATTTGCAGATCTAGAGAATGGGCTTTATCAATGTATAGAAGCTGAGACTCTGAAAACAGTGGAGAAAATAACATATAGGTGTCCAATCTCGATTTTTGGCGGCTTTGTGCAATACCAAGCATTTCCAATAAGCAATGACGGTGACCTTCAACAAATGTTTCAGATATATCAGCAACATCAAGCACAAATTTCTATTGCTAAGTTGTATGTTAATTTTAAAGAAGCTGCTGTTGCCCTGAATCATCAAGCTGACGATGAGGAGGAAGAAGGTGAGCCAAACACAGTTGCAGAAAGAGAGATAGAATGGGAACAAAACATTAGTGAAAGTGATGACGAAGACTATGAAGACCAATATGGAACTGGAGATGATAGTGCAGATGATGATGTAAATGACGAGCAGTTGCACATATCAAATACAGTGGTGGCTAGTCAGCATCCGTTTGGAGAGCCATCATTCATGCGTGATTTAAATCTTGAAGCTATGCAAGCACCTGAGTTTCCAGAGTATGCAAACTTGGGTATGTAGTCACTGACATTTCATCATAATCATTATTTTTCATCTTAATCGTTATTTTCCTATTAACATATTTTCTTGATTAATTGTTATATATTTAATTTTGTTGCCATTTTAATTTTGTAATATTTATTATTCTATCTTCATGTTTCATGTCATAGGTAACCCTGTTGCAGATGGAGAATTATGTATTGAAATGCAATTCAGTGACAGAGAAGCTGTTATACGGGCAATTAGGCGCTATAGTATATCAAAAGGAGTGGATTACAAAGTGTATGAGTCAGATCCAATAATGTTTTACTGTAAATGCATACGTTATGGCATAGACTGTAGATGGATTGTTAGAGCCAGTTTCAGGAAAAATAAATATTATTGGGAAATTAGAAAATACAATGGCCCACACACTTGCATTGGGGCAAGGATTTCGCAGGATCACAGAAAATTAGATTCAGATACAATTGTAGAATGTATCGAGCCCATGGTAGAATCTGACCCTTCTTTTAAGATAAAATCTGTGATTGCAGAGATTCAGTCTCAGTATGGATACACAACAACATACCGAAAAGCATGGATGGCAAAGCAAAAAGCAATTGAAAAAATATTCGGTCAATGGGAAGCCTCGTTTGAAGCTTTGCCGCAATGGTGTGTAGCAATGTGTGATGCTGTTCAAGGATCTGTTGTTCAGGTGGATGCTGTAGAGGCCTATCGTGAAGATGAGCTAGTTCCGGACGTGCGAATATTACATCGGGTGTTTTGGAGCTTTGGTCCCTACATTAGAGCATTCAGACACTGCAAACCACTTGTGCAAGTTGATGGGACACATTTGTATGGGAAATACAAAGGAGCTCTTTTAGTGGTAGTTGCACAAGATGGCAATCAGAATATATTACCAATTGCTTTCGCTATTGTTGAGGGCGAGACTGCAGATGCATGGCATTTTTTTCTGGATAATTTGCGCAAGCATGTAGTGACCTGAGATGGAGTTGGCATTATTTCTGATCGCCACGAGTCAATTAATGTAGCAATAAGGCGAAGCAATGGTCAATGGGAACCTTCGAGAGCATTCCACATGTATTGTGTTAGGCATATCGCTGCCAATTTCTTGCGGAGATTCAAGGCACCTTACTTGCACAAACTCGTCGTCCGCATGGGTAATTTATATTTTTGGACTTATGAATTTGTGAATGCAATTTTCAAATATAATATATCAACCATGCTATATTTTTTAGGGTATTTGAGGATGGAGCGTGAATTTAATATTCATTATGAACGGATGCGAGAACGTGGAGAGGTATATACAGACTGGCTTAACGAAATTCCACGCGAAAAGTGTAACACCTTACCAGACAAAGTACTATGCTTAAGTCATAATAATCTATCTAAAAAGGGATTACGTGTAATGCTGATTAAATTTCTCTTTCTGTATAAGTATTAAGGTTTCGCATAAGAATACTTGATCTCATAACAAATTTTTCTGCGTGATGGCGAAATAGATACTAATCAATCGGTAAACTGAAAATAACTTAACATAAATAAAAATACAATAAGAACAGAATAACTGCAAACGGCGTCATAGATATGTACATAAGTATCTGATTTTAAAGTTTGTCAAAATGAGGCCGCTAATGCAAAATAAAACGGCCAGTATCTATGAACTGCACCCTAACTGGTCCCCATGGGACATTTCATATACATTCCTAATATCTACCTATCCAACCATGACCCAAACTGTTAAAAGAGGGTCACTCTGTACATCTAACTCCACTACAGCATGCACACTATCTAAACAGAGTCCGATGAAAGGAACCCGTTCGCCATGGCGGCGTCAGCTGGAGGATGCCCGGCACCGGGAGCAGAGGACGACGAAGAACTAGCTGCCTCGGACGGATCCTCCTCTGGGCTCGAGGCCGACGACATTGGCTGCGGTGGTGAAGCAGGAGGAGCCATGGGAACTGGAGCTGCTGATGCGGCTGGTGCTGTTGGTGCTGCTGCTGGTGGCGGTGGAAATGGATAGGCCATATAAAGAGATATAGTAATGTAGGGGACAGCCGGATCAAAAAGAGGGTGCATAACTGGTACAGTAAAGTCCCTCTGGAAGAAGAAATACAAACGAAATTGACACCTGCCAGATATATATATAGAGTCCAGAAAAGGGTCGATGTGGATGTGAAGCTCAGAAAACTCGATGAATAGAACCCCGGTCGCCGCGTGCTCCATGGTCTGAGAATGACGCGGAACATACAATAGGGTGAGAAATGAATATTTCTCAGTAGAAAATCCTAACTTCTATACATCTGTGTGAACACCATATTTTGTCCGAATCATTTTTCAAAAATAAAAAAATATAATAATAAAGGCAAATCTTTTGGTCCAAATCCGAGATGCAACTTAGTCCAAAAATTAATAAACATAAAAATCAAAAAAATCAAAAAAATCAAAATGGCATCCATTTAGTATCAATTAGTATAAATCAGCATCTTTTAATTGGTTTTAATTTATATCAATCAAATCAAATTTCACAATTAGTATCAATTAGCATTTTCAATTAAATCAAATTTTGCAATTAATCAAATCAATTTATTTCCAATCATAATCAATCAAATTTAATGACAAATGATCCCTTCAACACTTATAAATAGATCAAATATTGAGAGGGGAAAAGTGGGGCCGCTTTTTTTGGGGGGGAGTTCTTTGGGAGCAATCTTGAGAAATTAACAAGGAAACCATTTTCCACCGCAAATTACTACTACTCAAGTGTATTGGTTGGTATATCTCTTCCTCACTTTATGCTAGTTTGTGTCGCTTCTTTCAACTCAACCCATTGTTATTCGCTCATTTGGTCACATTACACATTTTCGCTTCAACACACATACACACAGATACTCATCGCTATTCTCTTGCATATGTTACCATAACATCATCCCACACTTTCTTCATCAATTTTGCATCAATTTATCTTGTTATTTCAACGCTACTAAGTCGTGAGTTTACCTGTGAAATCTCTAATTCCTTTCCTCTTTCCTCTTTTCCCTAACCGCTCTATCCTTTTCTCGCCCTTTCATCCTCTTTTATTTTTGCTTTTCCTTTCCTTGTTTGTTGTTTTATCAATTTTTATCTTTTTTTTCTTTCTCGGCCACCAACGCTGCCTGCAAGTCGCTTTTGTTAATAAAGTGGACTATGGTGCACCACCATACTTTTGGTGCACATATGTGCCTCCCTCTCCTTTCTTTTTTTTTTTTTTTGATTTTATTTTTTATGTTTGTCGTTTCTTTTTTTTAAAAAATATTGGTTTTTTTATTTTTAATTTTTAATTCTATTTTTTTTGGGCATTACTTTTTGTTATTATTATTCTTTTTTTTTTTTTTTGTAAATATACACAAGATAATTTTCTTTCTTTTAAGCTCAAATAATGAAAACAATATTTCTAAAATTTTTTAATCCATGCAACAATCTCTAGCCTTGATGTATGGCTTGATCATCCTCAAGGGTTATGAGAATTGTAAGGATTTATCAGATACCTTACGCTATCCTAAACCCTGGGCAAGAGTGGATTTGTTTTCTTTCCTTTTTCAAATAAAATCTTTTCATAAATAAAATTAATCCAACCCACAATCATTTTCTACAAGAACTACGTGATTTTGAATTCCTCATTGTACCAGAGGATACGTAGGAGCATAATCTCACAAATCAAAATTTAAATTTTCTTAAATTTGGTTCAATTTAATTCCTTAAATATTTGTAACATTAATTTCTACTTCCTTTTTAGTTTGTAAATAATTGTTATATAAATTTCTTTTTTTGTAAATAATCATGACATTAATTTATTTTCCTTTACTTTTTGAATAATTGTATATTAATCTTACATTTTTTGGGAATAATTATCATATCAATCTTGCTTTTCTTTCCTTTATAAATGATTATCATATTAATTTTATTTTTCTTGTCTTTTTGTAAATAATTATTGTACTAATCTAACTTTATTTTATTTTATTTGTAAATAATTACTATATCAATCTTGCTTTTTCTTTCCTTTTTATAAATGATTATCATATTAATTTTATTTTTCTTTTCTTTTTGTAAATAATTGTTGCACTAATCCAACTTTATTTTATTTTATTTGTAACAATTACTATATCAATTTAGCTTTTCTTTCCTTTTTATAAATAATTATCATATTAATTTTATTTTATCTTCCTTTTTGTAAATAGTTATGGTACTAATTTTGCTTCATTTTATTTGTGAATAATTATTATGTTCTTAAGGGGAAAAATCAATATTATTAGAGTTATTAATTTGCATGATCAGCTCTAGGGTAACCGTTGCAAAACGGATGTATTAGGGGTGCAGTGGGATTAAGTTTCCACCCTTCCCTATGCATAATTGGACTCCCGAATTCAATCTCTTTAAAAGACCAGTTTTGCAAAACTAAAAGGTTTTTCCGATTTTTTCCATAAATAAAAATTGGTGGCGACTCCATTGAAATTAATTTTTTTAATATTTTTGTTGCCTCCTGTCACGCTTCTCCGCACGCTAGACAGTTTGGCGACTCCACTGGGGATAGTTAGAGAGTCAAGCCCATTAGAGTAAATTATGCAAATTATATAACTAAAATAATATGCATTTTTCCCCTTCCTGTTTCTTTTCAATTTTCCATGATTGTAAATAATTATTTTTGTACACAACTTTTATTCGTGTGTGTTCTATTTGTAATTATTTCTCACTTAGACCTTAGGGTAGCAGATTTCTTTTCATCTTTTTTTCCATATTTTGTATACATCTCAAACCTTAGGATAATCGATATACTGTATATATGCGTGTTTTTGGTCTTTTTATAGGGTTTTATATTTAGTTTTAGAGTTAAAAAGTTTGTAGCTCCCTTCACACACTTCACTATCACTTACCTCACACACTAATTGGGCTATATACCCGAGCCTTGGAAATCCATAGGAGTAAGGGGTCTTGACGAGGTTATAAGGTTTTACGCTCTCGACATTGCTGATTTTCCCGCCAGATTTACATCGAATTGTAAACCTCCACATTGTGACTTTTTATGTCCCTCAACGGGCGTGCCAAAACTCCAGGCCCTTATTTTTCAAATAAGGGCAACTGAGAACCATGACTTATAAGGGCTCAGATCTCGGCCCAAAAAATTGTGCACAATAGAACAAACTAAATGGACTACCCAATTAGGGTTCAAGCCTCAGAAGTACCCAACCACTAGGTCCCACCTTTTTAGGACACAAAGGAGCATACTTTTCTCGTCATAAATAGGCAAAAAAAAAAAAAAAACTCATTGAACATGCATTTCTCATTTGCCCTTTCCATGCATTCATTAGATTGTAACATGGCATTCATACATAAGCACAAAAAAAAAAAATCATTGAACTTACATTTTTCATTTTTTCTTTTTCCATCTCTTTCATATGATCATGACATGCAAAAAAAAAAAAAAGCAAAAAAAAGGTACGGTCATAACATTGCATCTTTCTTTTTTTTCCTCTATTATTTCCATAGATTCATAATGCATAAATTAATAAAGAAAACTCATTGAACATGCATTTTTCTTCTCTTCCCTTTCTATCCTTTCCATAGATTGCAACATGGCATACATACATAAGCAAAAAAACAAAAAAAAAAGGAATCGTTGAACTTGCATTTTTCATTGTCTCTCCCCTATTCCGTCCATACATTCACCACATGCATAGAAAAGCAAAAAAGCATATTTCTTTTTTCCATCTATCCTTTTTTTTCCATCTATCCTTCCCATAAATTCATAGCATGCATAACTTGAAAAAAAAAAAAAAAAACTCTTCGAACTTGTATACATTCACCATATACATAAAGAAAAAAAAGCCAAAAAATCTCATTCATAATATTGCATATTTCCTTTTTCTTTCTATCCTTTCATAAATTCATAGCATGCATAAATTAAAAAAAAAAAAAAAAACCTCTTCAAACATGCATTTTTCCTTTCTTCCCTTCCATAGATTCACCACATGCATAGAAAAGCAAAAAAAAAAAAAAAAAATCTCATTCATAACATTGCATCTTTCCTTTTTTCTTTTATCCTTTCCATAAATTCATAACATGCACAAATTTAAAAGAAAAATTTTTGAACTTACATTTTTCCTTTCTTCCTCTTCCATACCTTCATGACATGCATAGATAAGAAAAGCCAAAAAATTCATTCACAACATGCATCTTTCTTTCATGATACGCATTAAAAAAAAAAAATGTCCATATAGCATGCATTTTTCTTATGCCCACAAATTTTCATGACATGCATTATAAAAGCAAAAAAAAAAAAAAAAAAAATCAACATGCATTCATCTTTAAACATTCATAGCATGTATTTTTCCTCATCTTTCTCGTGCATAATAGCACAAATCAATAAGCATTTAGGAAGAGTTCGTCTAACCTGCATTTTTTCCTTTATCTCTTCGATATTACTCATGCATATTGTACACATTCTCTCATTTCTAACATACCTTTTTTCATGAAAAATAATTTTTGGAAGGATGATGCACCATTTTGTCTCTAAACATCGCTCGCTCAAGGAAAACTTTGTTAAATCCAAGTAGCTGTGTTTAAGAGTCATGGGCGGAACAAAAAAGAGAAAAAAAAAAAAAAGAAAAGAGGAAAAGGAAAAAAGAGATAAGGCGGAAGAAAGAAAGTTAGAAGAAGGGGATATGACCCAAGGAATCATTGAAGAGGAGATCCTACATATTTGAAAGTTGTTCCTAGCCTTGGCAAAAGCTGCAACCCTTGACCTTGATGAGTCTATCAAAGCTTTGGAAGATATGAAGAGATGTGTTTATTGCTATGAAGAGGCATTAAACAATTAGTGATGTGAATCTTGATCGACTTGATGTATCTTGAATATTGAATAATAGACTTTTATTGTCTTTATTTTGTATTTGAGATCCATTAGATAATGAAATGATTATGCATGGTTTCTTCTTTCAGATCAATACATTATCTTTCATATCTTGTCCATACACTCTCTCTTTCTTTTGCACCCTTTATAAGGTCATTTCTTCCTTTCAAAATCTTTGTCCCATGCGGATAATCATGAAAAATCCATCAATTGATTCTTCTGTTATAATGGGCATGAACTATCATGAACATGATAATGGTCCTTAGCTAATACAAACAATTTCTGAGATATTGAACTTAGTGGCAAAATGGCAAGGTAGTTATGGCCCGGAGAAGCGAAATGTTACCCATAGTCAATTTAATTTATCAACTGGGGCAAAGCTGTATGTTTGTTGTATGAAGGTGAGAACTCCCAAAGAGTTGAATCGATTAAGAAGAAACATTGAGTTGCCAGTCAGATAAATGTACCAAAGATGATGGGAAGAACATTCTAACTCAAGCAGGTTTAGCTAGATGACTTCTCAACTCAAGAAGACAACTAAGATAGGAGGGCACCAAGAACTTCACAAGCTAGTGGAGTGCAATGAAAAAAAAAGGAAGAAGAAAGAGAAAAAGGCTCACTAGATTGAAAACTCAAAAATCAATCTAGGCAAAAGTTAGTAAAAAAAAAGTGAAAGCTAAGCTAGATTGAAAACTCGAAAGGCGATCTAGGCAAAGTTAGAGCAACAAAATAAAAGTGAAAGCTACATTTGGATCGAAGGCTTCGAAAAGGCGATCTAGGCAAAAGTTAGAAAGCAACAAAATATTAAGACGGTTGAAAACCCAAAAGGGTGACCTAAACAAATGTGCATCACTTAGGAAGTCAAGCAAAAAATCTTCACCAACAAAGACCGGAAGAATCTTTGGGCCCAGGGCAATTTGATTAATAGCAGGGGATTAATCATTTCGAGTCAACAATCAAGGGTTGATTGACTTGTTGCATAGCAAAGGGATCATAGTCTTGGTCATGGTCAGTCGATGTAACTAAAGAATCAATGAAATGGGTCAATCATGTGAAATCTGCATTGCAAGTCTCTCTATACTCCATCTATCTTTCCTTACTTGTCTATGTCTTGTAAACACTTCCAGTTTTGAACTTAATAAATTTGTCTTGTTCCTTTACTTTCCCTCTTACTTTCATTCTCTACTCTCTCTCTCTCATTATCATCATCAAGGGTGCATTGGTTAGTTCATATGTTCTCTTTTAATCATGCATAATCAAAATATTAGATTTAGAATTCACATTGCGGTGATAAAAAATCAAAAAGAGAGCTCATTTGGATTGAAAACGAAAGGGCAATTTAAGCCCAGAGTTAGGCGAAAAAAAAAAAAAAAGCTCGCTAGATTGAAAACCCAGAAGAGTGATAGGCAAAAATTAGAGCATAAAGAAGAAGAAAAAAAAAGAGGAATAAAGAAAATGCTCGCTAGATCAAAAAGCAGAAGATGGCGGTGTAGGAAAAAATTAGAAACCTGAGAAAAAAAAGGGCTAAGCTAGATGGAAAACAAGAAGTGGCGATCTAGGCAAAAGTTAGAGCAAAATCAAAAATGAAGGAAAAATTCAAAGCATGACAAGACGATGAATCAATTGAAAATGGAGGTGAAGACATAAACTCATGGGACAACCAGTTCACAAGAGAGGTTCTTCAGCATACAAGACCAAAGAATCGATTGAAAATAAAGGTCAAGATAGAAATTCAATAAGCAAGCAATTCACTTAGGAGTTCTTGGCATATAAAGCCCGCGAATTGAAGCGAAAGTGAGGTTACAACAAGCAGTTCAAAAAGAGTGGTCAAATGTAATGATTTCTTAAATAGAACAAGTTACTTGAATCTAACAAGAATTTTCCCAAAGAAATGCGATGTTTAGAAACTGTAAACTGGGGCAATTTTCTTCACTTTCTCATCATTCATCTTTTTGCATCATCATATTATCTAGGACAATGCACATATTGCTAACACTAACTCATTCTTTATACCACCTTCACCATATCATTCACTTTTCATATCATTTCACAAATTGGGGCAACCTCTTCTTTTCTTTCTTTCTCCTAATGTAAAGCCATTCATTTTTTAAGTCATCTAGGTCTTGTAGTCAATACACACGTCATTCTTCATATCATCATTCGTTTTTTTATATCATTTCATACACTGGGGCAATTTTCTTAGAAAGATCTTCTCATCATCATTGATCATTCAATTTTTTTTATACATTATCAAAATCATGACATCATTCATCATATCATCGTCACATCATCATCCTTAGGCATTTTTCATAGCACAAATCATATTCTTTTACGTAAATATCGTATGTCATAGACCGTTTCATTTCAATAGTTATTACAAGTCATTTCCTCTTTTGTAAATATCATATCATGGATCATTCATTTTCAAGTCGTCACAAATCATCTCCTTTTGTTAATATCCCATATCATAAATCATCTATTTTTCTGCAATTATCACCATCACTTTACTTTTCTACAATTATCACCATCATTTTACTTTCCAGCAAATTATCACAAGGCATTTCAATTCTGCAAAGCTGCATTTTCAATCTTTCAAATCTGCATCATCAAATTCAATTTCAAATCTATTTCAATTCTGCAAAGCTGCATTTTCAATTTCAATTTCCAATCTATTTTCAATTTCTCAAAGTTGCATTTCCAATTTCAACTTCAAATCTATTTCAATTTTGCAAAGCTGCAATTTCAATTTCAATCTTTCAAAGCTGCAATTTCAATTTCAATCTTTCAAAGCTGCATTTGCAAGTTCAATTTCAAATCTATTTCAATTCTACAAGTTGCATTTTTCAAATCTATTTCAATTCTGCAAAGTTTCAATTTCAATTTCAATGTCAATTTCAAATCTATTTCAATTCTACAAAGCTGCAATTTCAATTTCAATCTTTCAAAGCTGCAATTTCAATTTTAATCTTTCAAAGCTGCATTTTCAATTTCAATCTTTCAAAGCTACATTTTCAATTTCAATTTCAAATCTACTTCAATTCTGCAAAGCTGCAAGTTCAATTTCAAATCTATTTCAATTCTACAAGTTGCATTTTTCAAATCTATTTCAATTCTGCAAAGTTTCAATTTCAATTTCAATGTCAATTTCAAATCTATTTCAATTCTACAAAGCTGCAATTTCAATTTCAATCTTTCAAAGCTGCAATTTCAATTTTAATCTTTCAAAGCTGCATTTTCAATTTCAATCTTTCAAAGCTACATTTTCAATTTCAATTTCAAATCTATTTCAATTCTGCAAAGCTGCAAGTTCAATTTCAAATCTATTTCAATTCTACAAGTTGCATTTTTCAAATCTATTTCAATTCTGCAAAGTTTCAATTTCAATTTCAATGTCAATTTCAAATCTATTTCAATTCTGCAAAACTGCATTTTCAAATTCAATTTCAAGTCTATTTCAACTCTGCAAAACTGCATTTTCAAATTCAATTTCAAGTCTATTTCAATTCTGCAAAGCTGCAATTTCAATTTCAATCTTTCAAAGCTGCAGTTTCAATTTTAATTTCAAATCTATTTCAATTTTGCAAAGCTGCAAGTTCAATTCCAAATCTATTTCAATTCTACAAGTTGCATTTTTCAAATCTATTTCAATTCTGCAAAGTTTCAATTTCAATTTCAATGTCAATTTCAAATCTATTTCAATTCTACAAAGCTGCAATTTCAATTTCAATCTTTCAAAGCTGCAATTTCAATTTTAATCTTTCAAAGCTGCATTTTCAATTTCAATCTTTCAAAGCTACATTTTCAATTTCAATTTCAAATCTATTTCAATTCTACAAAGCTGCAAGTTCAATTTCAAATCTATTTCAATTCTGCAAAGTTTCAATTTCAATTTCAATGTCAATTTTAAATCTATTTTAATTCTGCAAAGCTGCATTTTCAAATTCAATTTCAAATCTATTTCAATTTTTCAAAGTTGCATTTTCAATTTTAATTTCAAATCAATTTCAATTTTGCAAGTTGCATTCTCCAAATCTATTTCAATTCTGCAAAACTGCATTTTCAAATTCAATTTCAAGTCTATTTGGTAAAGCTACATTTTCAATTTTTGAAAGTTGCATCTTCAAATTCAATTTCAAATCTATTTCAATTTTCCAATGCTGCATCTTCAAATTCAATTTCAAATCTATTTCAATTAAACTGCATTCTCAATTCTTGATTTTCCAAAGCCGCATCTTCAAATTCAATTTCAAATATGTTTCAATTCTACAAAGCTGTATTCTCAATTTCAATTTCTCATACCTGCATCTCCAAATTCAATTCAATTTCAAATCTATTTCAATTCTGTAAAGCTGCATTTTCAATTTCAATCTATTTCAATTCTGCAAAGTTGCATTTTCAATTTCAATTTCAAATCTATTTCAATTATGCTTGCATCTTTAAATTCCATTTCAAATCTATGCTGCAAAACTGCATCTTCAGTTTCAAATCCACTTGCATTTTCAAATTCAATTTCAAATCCATTTCAATTTTGTCTGCATCTTCAAAATCCAATTTCAAATCCATTTCAATTTTGCCTGCATTTTCAATTTCAATTTCAAATCTATTTCAATTCTGCTTGCATCTTCAAGTTAGGCAAGGCTGCATTTCATTTCACAGAGCTGCATTGCATTTGCATGATTGCATTTCATTTTCATAAGCATATGCTCTCATCATCTTCCCTGCTCGGACAAAACACATGTTCATGTCTTTACTAGTTCCTTACTACGGAAATATCAAAACCTACAGTTTTATATTTTCTAGTAAGTAACAAGTAAAGAGGGGCAACTGTGAACACCATATTTTGTCCGAATCATTTTTCAAAAATAAAAAAATATAATAATAAAGGCAAATCTTTTGGTCCAAATCCGAGTTGCATCTTAGTCCAAAAATTAATAAACATAAAAATCAAAAAAATCAAAAAAATCAAAATGGCATCCATTTAGTATCAATTAGTATAAATCAGCATCTTTTAATTGGTTTTAATTTATATCAATCAAATCAAATTTCACAATTAGTATCAATTAGCATTTTCAATTAAATCAAATTTTGCAATTAATCAAATCAATTTATTTCCAATCATAATCAATCAAATTTAATGACAAATGATCCCTTCAACACTTATAAATAGATCAAATATTGAGAGGGGAAAAGGGGGGGCTGCTTTTTTTTGGGGGGTTCTTTTGGGAGCAACGGTAGAAATTAACAGTGAAACCATTTTCCACTGCAAATTACTCAGTCACTCAAGTGTATTGGTTGGTATATCTCTTCCTCACTTTGCGTTAGTTTGTGTCGCTTCTTTCAACTCAACCCATTGTTATTCGTTCATTTGGTCACATTACACATTTTCGTTCAACACATACACACACAGATACCATCGCTTATTCTCTTGCATATGTTACCATAACATCATCCCACACTTTCTTCATCATTTTTGCATCAATTTATCCTGTTATTTCAACGCAGACCAAGTCGTGAAGCCATCGGTGTGAAATCTCTAATTCCCTTTCCTCTTTCCTCTTTCCCCCTAACCGTTCTATCCTTTTCTGCTCCTTTCATCCTCTTTTATTTTTGCTTCTTTCCTTTTTGTTTGTTGTTTTATCAATTTTTATCTTTTTTTCTTTCTCGCCGTCACCAACGCGTCTGCAAGCTGCTTTTGTTAATAGAGTGGACTATGGTGCACCACCATACTTTTGGTGCACATATGTGCCTCCCTCTCCTTTCTTTTTTTTTTTTTATTTTATTTTTTATGTTTGTCGTTTCTTTTTTTAAAAAATATTGGTTTTTTATTTTTAATTTTTAATTCTATTTTTTTTGGGCATTACTTTTTGTTATTATTATTCTTTTTTTGTAAATATACACAAGATAATTTTCTTTCTTTTTTTAAGCTCAAATAATGAAAACAATATTTCTAAAATTTTTTAATCCATGCAACAATCTCTAGCCTTGATGTATGGCTTGATCATCCTCAAGGGTTATGAGAATTGTAAGGATTTATTGTATAGCTTACGCTATCCTAAACCCTGGGCAAGAGTAGATTTGTTTTCTTTCCTTTTTCAAATAAAATCTTTTCATAAATAAAATTAATCCAACCCACAATCATTTTCTATAAGAACTACGTGATTTTGAATTCCTCATTGCACCGGAGGATACGTAGGAGCAGACAATCTCTGTCAAATCAAAATTTAAATTTTCTTAAATTTGGTTCAATTTTAATTCCTTAAATATTTGTAACATTAATTTCACTTCCTTTTTAGTTTGTAAATAATTGTTATATAAATTTCTCTTTTTTGTAAATAATCATGACATTAATTTATTTTCCTTTTACTTTTTTGAATAATTGTATATTAATCTTACATTTTTTTGGGAATAATTATCATATCAATCTTGCTTTTCTTTCCTTTTATAAATGATTATCATATTAATTTTATTTTTCTTTTCTTTTTGTAAATAATTATTGTACTAATCTAACTTTATTTTATTTTATTTGTAAATAATTACTATATCAATCTTGCTTTTCTTTCCTTTTATAAATGATTATCATATTAATTTTATTTTTCTTTTCTTTTTGTAAATAATTGTTGCACTAATCCAACTTTATTTTATTTTATTTGTAAATAATTACTATATCAATTTAGCTTTTCTTTCCTTTTATAAATAATTATCATATTAATTTTATTTTATCTTCCTTTTTGTAAATAGTTATGGTACTAATTTTGCTTCATTTTATTTGTGAATAATTATTATGTTCTTAAGGGGAAAAATCAATATTATTAGAGTTATTAATTTGCATGATCAGCTCTAGGGTAACCGTTGCAAAACGGATGTATTAGGGGTGCAGTGGGATTAAGTTTCCACCCTTCCCTATGCATAATTGGACTCCCGAATTCAATCTCTTTAAAAGACCAGTTTTGCAAAACTAAAAGGTTTTTCCGATTTTTTCCATAAATAAAAATTGGTGGCGACTCCATTGAAATTAATTTTTTTCAATATTTTTTGTTGCCTCTCGTCGCGACGCCCTCCGGGCACGTTGTGACAATCTGTCATCGCTGTCATTCCCAGTTGTTTCGGCTGTACAACATTTTTTTCAAATAGTATCATAAAACGATAATATCCAATTTAAATATCTGCTTGTACAACATACACTGAAACAAATTCAATTTTAATTAACAGATATACTAATGTACTCAACAGTAATTACAGCGGAACAATAGCATGTTATGAATAATAAACAGAGATCTAGAACAATCAATAGAAAAGTATTACACCGTACATATGCATGTGCAATGAGAAGATGCATCTTATTCTTGGAGGCTTTCGCCTGTTATAACTTACTTCCATCCTTGGTCTCCTGGGAGTCATTGGCCATATACTCCTGGGTAATAGTCCGCTTTTCAGGACCGAGCTCGTTCCTATATAGGATGGCCGGGTTTACTTTCCCCAATCTTCCCACTGATCTATTTCCCTTAATTTATTCCGGGGCTGGCCTAAGTGATATGGAATTTCTTGTAATATCATGAAAAGAATGCACATCTAGTTTGTCTCTTGAATATGATGCATTCAAAATATCATAAAGTTTCACAACATATGAACTTCTTACCGAAATTTTGGCAGCATAACGGATCAAGTCCGCTTTCCCATGAATAGTGCCAGACAATCAGTACAGTCACACAACTAATAATTTCAGTATAGGCCAGCAGATATGTATAAACATTTATAACATCATTCAACAATTGCAAATCAAGCATTAAGAAGGTTTCAACTTGTCCTTCCCTACTCTGCCCGAGTTTGGCATGCTCCAATTTTTATTCAATTTAACTCATTAAATTCTCATTTTTGGATATGTTATAGCCTTATATGTCTACTTTCTACTCTCTTTGGTCCCATCTCGTTTTGAGTTGTATAACTCTAGATATAAACATTTTATCTCAGCCTGTCCTGTTCCTAGCCAGAATGGGGTTCCTATGGAATAAAATTCACTAAAAATCGAAAACTAGATGAAATCATACGAATTTTATATCAAAATGAAGCTAACACAACAATATTTAAAATGAGTTAGGTTTCATGTCATTTGCTTAAGTGGATTTTTAGTTATGAGTCTCGAAACATTACCCTACTGGGCTATCCTGTTCTAGGCCAGTTTTAATCTAAGCCAACTTCATTGAGGTGCTGGGAACAAATGACATCGAATTAAATTCTGAAATTTTTATGGGATGTTCTCTCATGTGTTAGCTTTCAAAAATCTTTAGTTGCACTCAATTTGAGATTGTATAGGGTGAGTTACACCCTTCTCAACCCATGCTGCCCGGGTGAGAACCCAGATTTCTAGGTCTAACTTCAAAAATTCATAACTAATTCTATACTAATCCAATGACCTATTATGATATATGTGTGGAAAGCCCTGAATGTCTAGTTTCACCTAAAAATGGTCTCGTTAATTTTTAATGGCTGGAGGCGAAGCCGTACACTCCGCCGTACGGACTACCGAGGGTTTTTTTTTTAAGTTTTCCAGCCTCCCAACTTTTTCATATCTTCATTCCTTCTCACTTTCAATTCAGGTGTTAACCTCATAAACAGCCCATAACTTAGCTATAATTCATCATAATTATTCAATCAACATATCAAAATTAAGAAATCGGACCACTATCAATCCTTCAAGAATCAAAAAGTCAAGTAAGAATTTAGAACCTCTACCTCTTACTATGAATGATTTTGGTTGAGTTTGTAGCTGGAACTTGAGTGAATCTCAAAGTTGGGTGGAGTTGGTTGAGTGAAAAAAAAAAAGAAAAGAGAGAGCTGAAGTGAGTTCTAAGTTACGTAGAAGGGGGTCTGAATAAGAGGAGGAGAGAGTGTTATATAGACATGAGTGGGAGTTAACTTGGAAGGTTTTGATTGGCCTCAAAACATAAGGCTGAGTTTCAGCCAGCCTTGCTCTCCACGTCGCCCTCTTTGTGTGGTAGAATTGCTCTCCACGTCGCCTAAAGTGGGACTAGTTTCCAGTATATTCTGAAAATGAAGTCGGAACTCGTATTCTTTATAAAATCGGAACTCGTGAACATCTCCATATGAAGTTAGAACTCAGGGAAGCGTATTCAGTTTATTTGAAACTTGAAAGCAAAGCCTAATGTGAAGCCAAGTACTTAAAGTCGGAAGTCGTGAATTGTAGGACCTCGATCTCGGAACTCGGAAGGATAGAGAAATGAGAGCTCTTGGTATTAAACCCGAGATCGGAATTCGTGAAAATTTGACTCGGACCGGGAGACAAGTTCAAAAATCTGATCTCGTGTCCATTTCTGGTCGAGATAAAATCGGACGTCAGACTTAGTGTTTGGTCGGAAATCTTAAGATCGGAAATTGGAAACATCAGCCACTTGAAATTAAATCGGAAATCGAAATCCATACTGATGAGGTCGACATTCTTACACGCTTACACAAGGTCGGAAATCGGAAAATGCAGTCGGTCCTTAAGCCTTGGAAACGAAGTCGGAATTTGAAACTATGACTAAGGTCGGAAGTCGGAATTTACAAGACAAACTCGGAAATCGGAAATTTCAAATGAGATCGGAAGTCGAAAATCGGACGTTACATTACCACCCTCCTTAAAAGAAATTTTGTCCCCAAAATTTAATGTTGGAGAATAGTCCAGGATACTCTTTCCTCATGTCCGATTCCAGTTCCCAAGTATAGTCCTCAGCATCTTCCTTTCCCCACGCTACTTTTACTAGCTGCACAGTCTTGTTCCGAAGTTGTCTGGTACTTTTATCTACGATTCGTGCTGGTTGTAAGTGGAAAGTCAGGTCTTCTTTTAACTGTATTGATTCGGGTTCTAGGAAGTGTGTGGGGTCAGGTTGGTATTTTCTGAGTTGAGAGACATGAAAAACATCATGAAGGTTTGACAATTGTGGAGGCAAAGCAATCCGATAGGCGACTGGCCCAATTCGCTTTAAAATTTGAAAGGGACCTATAAAGCGGGGGCTTAGCTTTTTGACTTTAATGGCTTTACCTACTCCGGTTGTGGGTGTGATTTTCAGAAACACGTGGTCTCCTTCTTGAAATTCCAAGGGTTTTCTTCGGACATCCGCGTAGCTCTTCTGACGGCTCTGAGCTGCAAGTATTTTGCTACGGATCCTTTTGATCTGCTCTGTTGTCTGTCTGACTAGTTCCGGACCTAGGAGGCTCTGTTCTCCTGCTTCATACCAACATAGGGGAGATTGACACTTCCGGCCATATAAAGCCTCATATGGAGCCATGCCAATGCTAGCATGATAATTGTTGTTATAAGCAAATTCAGCTAACGGTAAGTATCGATCCCAACTTCCCTGTGATGGTGAGCATTCATAAGGTTTCGTTCTTAGGTTTTCAAAAACATGAATATCCAAAGCGGGTTCAATTTTAACATACCCTCTAATCATTTATATCATAACAAGCAAATGAATAACTATAATTACATAAAACATGCATAGCTATGCTATAAGCTTCTCTTAACTTCTTCCCTTCAAGGGTTTAGACCGAAGTCCCTTTTCTTTTTTTAACTTGACTTTATCTTAAGTCTTTTCTTTTCACCCACTAAACATAAGTGGTAATGAGCTCATACCGTGGCCGTTGCCACCATAAATTTCAGTACTTACACTAGCTGGGTCATGCCATGCCTCATGTAAGCCCTATCCCCTATACTCACACTAACTGGGTCATGCCATGCCTCATGTGAGTTGTGGGTGAGGAGAGCTTAAATTAGGTCACCTTCCCTTTTGAAGGATCACATACTTGAATTAAATTTCTTCTTGTTAAAGCTTATGACGCAAAATATTTCTAAGTCCATAATTTTCGCGGAATTTCGGCAGCATAACGGCTAGACCGAAGCTTCCCAAAATTTTGCCAAACAGAGAAATCTAATATCACATATCATTAAGCATCATATCATCAACATATCATATTTATATCATCATCATCATAGCATCATGCTTGCACATAAACATAGGCATATTCTTAAGCAAAATTTTATGAGCTTAGCTTAATAAATTTGGTGCAAGCTTTTAATTGAGATTGCCTCTTGTATCAATTCTTTTATTAGGCATAGGGCCAATTTCATCCATTATCCTTTTTGGAACTTTTTAAGTTGGATTATGAACGCTTTCCAATATCTTATTGTAAGGGTCTTAATGCCTTAAAGCTTATTTCTCATTATTCTTTAACTTTTACGATAACCAGTTTTACTCTTACAGTGGGGTAGTAATTTTAAAATTTCACCATAATTTCATATTTTACTCTTTTGTTTCGAATTTTTGTGTAACATACTTCTCTGAGTCTATTTTTAAACAAAATAAGTTCCACTCAAAAATTCATTTTGTAGCTTGAGTTATGCACATTTTATTCTGACTGTTCGGACTTCAAAGTTCAACTCGGGTCAGTGGTTTGTCAACTCCACTGGGCGTTCCTCACATGGAATCTGTCAAAACTGTTTTATGGAGGTGTTCCTCTATGTCTTAGCTTTCTAAAAAACTTGGTTCCACTCAAAAATGATTTTTGCAGCTCCAGTTATAAGGTTTTTAGTGCAGACTGCCAAACAGAAATCCATCCGAGAACAGCCAACTTTGAAAAATCATATCTCTCTCATTTTAAATCCAAATTTCACGTATTTTATATGCTTGGAAAGTTCTTTGAGTCTACTTTCACAGAAAATTAGTTTCATTTCGTTTTGAGTTTTGTAGAAAGAGTTATACAGTATGCATTACAGACTGCCAGAATTCCAGCTTAACTAGTTTTCATATTTTACATATCAAACTTGTGGAGATGTTGCTATACCACTTCAAATCACCATTTTTATGTGTTATATCATCATCATATTCAAATTTTTTACCACCAAATCAGTATTTTAAAACAAAATAAAGCAAGATACATAAAACCATCATACAACATAATCTCATTTTAAGACAACATTTTCAACAAGGCAAGAAAAACTCGTAGAGCAAGATATGGTCATGAGACCTTGAAGCAAGTCCTAAAACCACCTAGCTATGAAGAGCTTAGGAGTTCTAGATCTTGAAAAATACATGAAAAAGAAAGGTTAGAGTCACTACCAAAGAGAGCTTTCTTGAACGATTTTAGAGGTGGAGAAGGTTGGAGAGAGCCTTCCTACTTGAAAGCTTGAAAATGGGGATTGTGTATGAGTGATCTTGTTTCTCCAAAGATCAAAAATGGTGGTCCTTGAAGGGATGGTGAGGGTGATGATGGAAATGAGGTGAGAAGTAGTAGAGAGATTGGAAGAAGAACAAGAAAGATTGCAAGAACAAGAGAGTAGGAAAGGGACTTGGAGAGAGGAGAGAGCTTTGTGTCTTAGTGAGAGGAATGAAAAAATGAAATGAGGGGGGGAGAGAGTAGGCTGAATGGCACACAAGAGAGGGGAGGGAGTGACGTGATTTTGCTTCTTACAACAAGCAAGAGAGTAGGAAAAACCTTGGGGCAAAAGAGGGAATTGTGTTTCCTTTGAGTCTTGGCACTTGGGTAAAGACCATATAGTGTTTTTCAAGTGATTAAAAGCATGACCTATCTTAGGATTGGCATTGGATGAATATGATTAATCCAAGTGTCACAATCTTGATGGAGGAGAGTAGATCTTTTGTCTTAACTCAAGGAACCTACTAACATGGACTCTTGATCTAATGGTGTATGATGAGAAGGCAAATGGATGGTTGGATATGGCTCTTGCCTTGACCAAATTTTTAAACAATAATTAAAGGGAAGTTTCTAAATTTTGCAATGACAATTATCTAAATGCTAATTAATTTCAATTGGTTTAATTACACTTTAACACATTTTCAATGAAAAGGATTTTCCTCATTAATTATGTAAAGAAGATGTGAGGATTAATGCGATTAAGATGTGATACTTAAATGCTCTTAGTTAATTAGGTTAGACCACCTTGATTTTATGTTCGAAATCATGAATTAATAAGGATTGGGCAATTAGGCTTTTAATTATAACTTTTAATGCATTATGTTTCAATTGTTGACTTTCACTTTTCTTGTTGACTTGCCTTTAATTTACTAAGCCCTTGCTTTCAGGATTAGCCGATTAGTTCTCAATTAATCGCTAATCCCTGTAATTAGCCGAAGACACCGAGCTAATTAGCTTAGATGAAAATGGAGATGTTACATTTCTCCCCTCCTTGAAAAGAATTTTGCCCTCAAAATTCGTTACCTGAAAACAGGTGGGGATAATCTCTTTGCATTTTTGCCTCAAGCTCCCATGTGTGCTCCTCCAAGCTTCCTCTTCCCCATGCCACTTTTACCACGGGCATAGACTTGTTCCTCAGCTGCTTGACCTTCTTATCTATGATTCTCATAGGTGGTAGGTCGAAGGTTAGGTCTTCCCTTAACTGTACACTTTCTGGCTCAAGAAGATGATTGGGGTCGGAGTTGTACTTTCTCAATTGGGAAACATGGAAAACATTGTGAAGGTTTGACAAATGGGGTGGTAATGCTATTTGGTAGGCAACTGCTCCTATTCGTTTCAAGATTTCAAAAGGGCCAAGAAAATGAGGACTCAACTTTTTGACTCTAAGGGCTCTACCAATACCTGTTGTAGGAGTGATTTTCAAGAATACGTGTTCTCCCCCTTGGAACTCGATTGGCTTTCTCTTCTTATCTGCATAGCTCTTTTGATGGCTCTGAGCAGTGAGAATCCTTTCCCCTATCTTCTTAATTTGTTTAGTGGTTTGTCTAACCAAATCAGGTCCTAAGAGGCTTTACTCACCTGGTTCATACCAACAAAGCGGAGATTTACACTTTCTGCCATACAGGGCTTCATAAGGCCCCATCCCAATGCTAGCATGGAAACTATTATTGTAGGCAAACTCGATGAGGGGTAGGTGTTTGTCCCAACTTCCGGGTCGGTCCATGACACATGCTCTCAACATATCCTCTAGGGTTTGTATGGTTCTTTCTGATTGTCCATCAGTCTGGGGGTGGTAGGTTGCACTTAAACAAAGACTCGTCCCGAATGCCTTTTGCAAGGCTCCCCAAAACCTAGAGGTAAACCTTGGGTCTCTATCAGACACAATGGTTACAGGTACACCATGCAGTCGCACAATCTCTTGGATGTATAGCTGGGCTAGCTTATCCAAAGGATAATTTGCTCTTATAGGTAAGAAGTGGGCAGACTTTGTCAATCTATCCACAACAACCCATATGGCATCAAATCCAGCCTGTGTTCGGGGTAAACCCATTAGGAAATCTATAGAGATTCCATCCCATTTCCATTTAGGGATCTCCAATGGCTGCAGTATGCTCGAGGGCTTTTGGTGCTCAATCTTCACCTTTTGACAAACTAAGCACTTATTCACCACATCTGCTACGTCCCGTTTCATGCCCGGCCACCAAAACATCCTCTTAAGGTCTTGGTACATCTTCATCATGCCAGGATGCATGGTGAAATGACCTTTGTGAGCTTCTTCTACAATCATCCTCCTTAAGTCATCCTTAGTAGGTGCACATATCCTCCCTTAGTACCTCCACATGCCATCAACACCTTGAGTATATCCTTTAAACTTTCCCTCTTTAACTTGGGCCACTATCCTCAAGAACTCTTTATTCTCTTCTTGAGCCTGCATAATTTGTCCTTTGAACTCACTCGTTTTTCTTGATCAGATTCAACCTTATGCTATGAGGGGTTAGGGCAACTCCGAGGTTCAGGTCTCTAAAGCTCTCAATCAACTCCGCTTCCTTGACCATCATCCATGACACATGTAATGACTTGCAGCTCAGCGCATCCGCCACCACATTGGCCTTAACAGGGTGGTAGTTCAAACCGAAATCATAATCCTTCAAGAATTCCATCCACTTCCTCTGCCTCATATTAAGCTCCTTCTGATCAAATAAGTACTTCAGACTCTTGTGATCCAAGAATATCTCAAACCTAACTTCATATAAATGGTGTCTCCATATCTTCAAGGCAAACACCACGGTCGCTAACTCCAGATCATGGGTTGGGTAATTAACTTCATGAGGTTTCAGTTGCCTAGAAGCATAAGCTACCATATTACGATCTTGCATCAGAACACAACCTAAACCTCTTCCAGAGGCATCACAGTAAACCTCAAAGGCTCCCTTAGGGTCAGGCAGAACTAATACAGGTGTGGAAGTCAACTTTGCCTTCAACTCTTGAAAACTTTTCTCACACTCTGTAGTCCAAGCAAAAAAAAACATTCTTCCTAGTGAGTTTAGTCAAGGGTAGGGATATATGGGAAAATCCCTTTATAAACCTCCGGTAGTATCCGACTAGGCCAAGAAAACTCCGAATCTCCATCACCGTTGTAGGTCTCTCGCAGTTCATCATAGCTTCCACTTTGCTTGGGTCCACGGATATCCCTCCCTTAGACACAACGTGACCCAAGAACTTCACTTCTTCTAACCAAAACTCACACTTTGACAACTTCGCATAAAGCTTGTTATCCTTTAAGATTTCCAACACAATCCTAAGATGCTCTTTATGTTCCTCCTTTGTCTTTGAATAGATGAGGATGTCATCTATAAAGACCACCACAAACTTATCCAGATATGGCCTAAAGATCCTATTCATATAATCCATAAACACGGCTGGGGCATTGGTCAATCCAAACGACATTACTCTAAACTCATAATGCCCATACCTAGTCCTAAAGGCCGTCTTGGGAGTATTTTCCTCCTTCACTCTAATCTGATGGTATCCCGACCTTAGATCTATCTTTGAAAACACCTTTGCTCTTCTGAGTTGATCCATCAGGTCATCTATCCTTGGCAAGGGGTACTTGTTCTTCACTGTGACTTTGTTCAACTGCCGATAATCTACGCACAGCCTCATGCTTCCATCCTTCTTCTTGACAAAATAGCACCGGGGCTCTCTAAGGTGAGGCACTTGGTCTCACAAACTTCTTTTCTAGCAACTCCTCTAGTTAGGTTTTTAGCTCCTCCAACTCCAAAGGGGACATTCGATAGGGTGCAATAGATATTGGTCCAGTTCCCGGCACCAATTCTATGGAAAATTCTATTTCTCTCTCAGGGGGAAACTCAGGGATATCCTCAAGAAAGACTTCAGGATACTTATTCGCCACAGGAATCTCGTCAAGAGCTTGTTGTAGTTCAACCTCACTACCCGATAAGAGAACATATTCTTGATTCTCAATCTTACAACAGTATAACACAATGGGTTTCAAACTTAAACTAATAGGTTTAGAAGGTATAGAAGGGAATACGACCAACTTGGTAGCACAATCTAACATAACATGGTTGGCTGAGAGCCAATCCATGCCTAAGATTAAATTTAGACCAGATAAAGGAAGGCAGATTAAATCAGACTCGTAAGTTCTACCATCAATGTGAATTTGACATTTCAAACAACACAGACAAGTTCTAATTAGTTTCCCAGTGGGAGTAGAAACAAGCAACATATAAGGCATTTCAGAAACAGGCAGTCCCAATCTACTTACGCAATCATGGGAAATAAAAGAATGCGTAGCGCCAGAGTCATACAGTACAGTTAAGATGTTACCGTTTACTTCGCACATACCTCAAATAAGATCATCAGACTCCGTGGTCTCCTCAGCGTTCATGGTGAAAACCCTTCCTTGGCGTTGCGGTTTAGGGGCAGGCGTGTCCTTGGTGCAATTCTTGGCAAAATGCCCGGGCTGTCCACATTTGAAGCAAACATTTTGTCCAGCATAGCAAACCCCTTTGTGTTGCTTCCCACACTTAGGGCAGACAGAATTTGTTGTAGGCTTCGGGGGCTGGTTGGCAGGTCTTGGAGGATTGGCGGAGGGCCTCTGTTGTTGCTTGCCCTTAAGACCTTTACCATAGTAGGGCTTCTTTTGCGAGGGCTGCTTCGAGTGTTGCCCTTGAGATGTCTAGCTTCTCTTATGGGCCTCCGATCTCTGGATTGCCAACTTACGGTTGCATTCTTCCACTACGCGACTCTTGTTGACAAGGGCTGCATAGTTCCGAATACCCTCAAACCTCCTTCATATTTCATGCACTTCCAGTTCTCGTCGGGGTTCCGTTGATATAGTGTAGAGAACTTACACAGCTCCTCAAACTTCACCGTGTACTCAGCAATGCTCATACCTCCCTGGTAGAGCCTCAGGAATTCCATTTCCTTCGCATTCCTTACAGACATCGAGAAGTACTTCTCATAGAAAGCTGCCTTGAAGATGTCCCAGGTAATTTCTCTTTGGTCGCTCTCCATCAAGCTCTTTGCTCCCTTCCACCAGAATTCGGCATCCGCCTTCAGCATATAAGTAGCAAAGGCTACCTTCTGGGTCTCAGAGCAAGCTAGCACGGAGTAGATCTTCTCAATCTCTTTGATCCACTCGTCGGCTTCGTCAGGGTTGAAAGCCCCCTTGAAACTGGGCGGGTTCGTCATATGAAACTCCGAGAACTTTTGATACTCAGCATCAGCTCCATTTCCACTAACAGACTCTTTGGATCTTCGGTTTAGCTGATCCATCATGTGTTTGGCTACTGTAGCTTGAGCTTGCATGGCGTTCGCCATTTGTTGAAAAGTCCTCATGAAATCGGCAATATTCGTGCTGTCGCTAGGCTCGTTGGCAGTACGTCTGCGAGTTGCCATTAGTTCTTGAACACACCAAAACAAAAATATTGAGTTGATCAGGCCCAATATCAAGCAAAAGCATGGCGGCAACTAAAGGCAATCTCACACGATGGTCATGCATTCTAAGTCCTACATCCCATCATACAGACAGGATCCACAACATGACTTAACATAGTGCACGTAGAGTTATGCTTGGAAGCATAGTCAGTCCAACCTTAGGCTTTAACAGGATGAACTGCTCTGATACCATAACGTAACACCCTAATAAACCCATACTACGCTTAAGTCGTATTATGGCGTTTTATTTGTTATTACTTATGCTAGTAGAAAACTAAACTTCATTTATAAGTTAAGTTATGCGGAAAATACGGTAAATTTTTTTTTTTGAAATACGTCATCGCTTTGCAGCGTTTTGGAAAATAAAGCCTGGAACGAGAAGATGGCTAGAGGAAGAGCGTGTCGCATACATACAAGTCGTAAAATAAAGGAGCAATGGATAAGTAAAAATTGAATACATTCATATGGGTTCATAATATATATACATATATGTCAGCATTACATCTAAGGAGGCTCATAGTCATGCGATGATCCAAATTGTAGATACTAAGTACAAATTTAAATGACAAAGCCCATCTCAAAAAGGAATATGCGAAGGTGCAGAGTGATGGTCGCTACAAGTCCCCAAACAACTTCGTCTTGCATCCTACGTCACACGTCCGCTCACAGTGTTGGGGATCCACACTCCACTCCATCGGATGTGCCATTGAGATCTGGTGATGATACGGAAGAATAACTAGGGTGAGAAATGGAATTTCTCAGTAGAACTCGAACCCGACACGAAAGTGTCATCGTCATCATCCCAGCCACTTCGATTTTATTAATGAAAATGGTGAGCATTCATAAAGTTCCGTTCTTAGGTTTTCGAAAACATGAATATTTGAAGCAGGTTCAATTTTAACATATCTTCTAATCATTTATATCATAACAAGCATAGGAATAACTATAATTACATAAAACATGCATGGCTATACTATAAGCTTCTCTTAACTTCTTTCCTTTAAGGGTTTGGACCGAAGTCCCTTTTTTTTTTTTAACTTGACTTTATCTTAAGTCTTTTCTTTTCACCCACTAAACATAAGTGGTAATGAGCTCATACCGTGGCTGTCGCCACCATAAATTTTGGTACTTACACTAGCTGGGTCATGCCATGCCTCATGTAAGCCCTATCCCCTATACTCACACTAGCTGGGTCATGCCATACCTCATGTGAATCATGGGTGGAGGAGCTTAAATTAGGTCACCTTCCCTTTTGAAGGATCACATACTTGAATTAAATTTCTTTTTATTAAAGCTTATGATGCAAAATATTTCTAAGTCCATAATTTTTATGAATTTCTAAAGATAGTTAGACCGAAGCTTCCCAAAATTTTGCCAAACAGAGAAATCCAATATCACATATCATTAAGCATCATATCATCAACATATCATATTTATATCATCATCACCATAGCATCATGCTTGCACATAAACATAGGCATATTCTTAAGCAAAATTTTATGAGCTTAGCTTAATAAATTTGGTGCAAGCTTTTAATTGAGATTGCCTCTTGTATCAATTCTTTTATTAGGCATAGGGCCAATTTCATCTATTATCCTTTTTGGAACTTTTTAAGTTGGATTATGAATGCTTTCCAATATCTTATTGTAAGGGTCTTAATGCCTTAAAACTTATTTCTCATTATTCTTTAACTTTTACGATAACCAGTTTTACTCTTACAGTGGGGTAGTAACTTTAAAAATTCACCATAATTTCATATTTTACTCTTTTGTTTCGAATTTTTGTGTGAATATACTTCTCTGAGTCTATTTTTAAACAAAACAAGTTCCACTCAAAAATTCATTTTGTAGCTTGATTTATACACATTTTATTCTGACTATTTGGACTTGAAAGTTCATCTTGGGTTAGTGGCTTGTCAACTCCACTGGGCGTTCCTCACATGGAATCTATCAAAACTGTTTTATGGAGGTGTTCCTCTTTGTCTTAGCTTTCTAAAAAACTTGGTTCCACTCAAAAATGATTTTTGTAGCTCCAGTTATAAGGTTTTTAGTGCAGACTGCCAAACAGAAATCCATCCGAGAAAAGCCAACTTTGAAAAATCATATCTCTCTCATTTTAAATCCAAATTTCACCTATTTTATATGCTTGGAAAGCTCTTTGAGTCTACTTTCACAGAAAATTAGTTTCATTTCGTTTTGAGTTTTGTAGAACGAGTGATACAGTATGCATTACAGACTGCCAGAATTCCAGCTTAAATAGTTTTCATATTTTACATATCAAACTTGTGGAGATGTTGCTATACCACTTCAAATCACCATTTTTATGTGTTATCTCATCATCATATTCAAATTTTTTACCACCAAATCAGTATTTTAAAATAAAATAAAGCAAGATATATAAAACCATCATACAACATAATCTCATTTTAAGACAACATTTTGAACAAGGCAAGAAAAACTCATAGAGCAAGATATGGTCATGAGACCTTGAAGCAAGTCCTAAAACCACCTAGCTATGAAGAGCTTAGGAGTTCTAGATCTTAAAAAATACATGAAAAAGAAAGGTTAGAGTCACTACCAAAGAGAGCTTTCTTGAAGAATTTTGGAGGTGGAGAAGGTTGGAGATAGCCTTCCTACTTGAAAGCTTGAAAATGGGGCTTGTGTATGAGTGATCTTGTTTCTCCAAAGACCAAAAATGGTGGTCCTTGAAGGGATGGTGAGGGTGATGATGGAAATGAGGTGAGAAGTAGTAGAGAGATTGGAAGAAGAACAAGAAAGATTGCAAGAACAAGAGAGTAGGAAAGGGACTTGGAGAGAGGAGAGAGGAGAGAGCTTTGTGTCTTAGTGAGAGGAATGAAAAAATGAAATGAGGGGGGGAGAGAGTAGGCTGAATGGCACACAAGAGAGGGGAGGGAGTGATGTGATTTTGCTTCTTACAATAAGCAAGAGAGTGGGAAAAACCTTGGGGCAAAAGAGGGAATTGTGTTTCCTTTGAGTCTTGGCACTTGGGTAAAGACCATGTAGTATTTTTCAAGTGATTAAAAGTATGACCTATCTTAGGATTGGCATTGGATGAATATGATTAATCCAAGTGTCACAATCTTGATGGAGGAGAGTAGATCTTTTGTCTTGACTCAAGGAACCTACTAACATGGACTCTTGATCTAATGGTGTATGATGAGAAGGCAAATGGATGGCTGGATATGGCTCTTGCCTTGACCAAATTTTTAAACAATAATTAAAGGAAATTTTCTAAATTTTGCAATTGTTACAATTATCTAAATGCTAATTAATTTCAATTGGTTTAATTACACTTTAACACATTTTCAATGAAAAGGATTTTCCTGATTAATTATGTAAAGAAGATGTGAGGGTTAATGCGATTAAGATGTGATACTTAAATGCTCTTAGTTAATTAGGTTAGACCACCTTGATTTTATGTTCGAAATCATGAATTAATAAGGATTGGGCAATTAGGCTTTTAATTATAACTTTTAATGCATTATGTTTCAATTGTTGACTTTCACTTATCTGGTTGACTTGCCTTTAATTTACTAAGCCCTTGCTCTCGGGATTAGCCGATTAGTTCTCAATTAATCGCTAATCCCTCTAATTAGCTGGAGACACCAAGCTAATTAGCTTAGATGAAAATGGGGATGTTACATTTGAGAATGAGGCGGAAATGCAAAATGAGGTGAGAATTTAGGGAAATTCTCAGTAGGGTTCGAGTATGACATTTAATTGGCGTCGCGTTCATTCTCAGCTGCCTTGGGTTTTATTTAATTATAAAAGCATGAGATTAAACTTAACTATTCTTATTTAAAAAGGTTGGGAAAAATGTCTGGTCCGAGGTAGGGTCCAGTTTTACTTAAGACATCATAAGGAACAGAATAAATTAATATCAACAGTACACAGAATAATGAGCATACGGCAGTAAATGAATGTAACAAGTAAACTGTAAATGACTTATAATGACTATTCAATACAATTATGCATTTAATGCAATCATGCAACTTGCTCTTGAACCTTTCTTCACAAACTTTTCTATTACTTTTCATCATTTTCTATCACTTGGTCCCCTGGGAGTTATTGGCCATTTTAGACTCCTGGGTAATAGTTTGCTTTTCAAGATCGAGCTCGTTCCTATACAGGGATTGCCGGGTTTACTTTCCCCGACGTCTCCACTGATCTATTCCCCTTAACTTTTTATCCGGGGCTGTCTCAAGTATCATGGAACTTTCATCATAGCATAATCTTTATATTCCTCATAACATGACTTTCATAACTTTCTTGAAAATGCTCATGTATCAACATGTATGTCATAACTCGTGCATATACTTTACCGCAATTTTGACGGCATAACGGAATGTGTCTGCTTCCCCATGAGTAGTGCTAGTACATCAGAATACCAATTTCTCATAGAAATTACAATATTGCATGCACAATCCATCATGGAACTCATAAGGCAGAATTACAGCCTCAACATAAATCATTCAACCTGATTTTTGTAAATCATGCCATAATTTCTACTTGACTCATTTGGACCTCAATTTTGGATATGTTAAAGTGTTATGTGTCTATTTTCTAACCTCTTTGGTCCCATTTAATTTTGGTGAGTATAACTCGAATTATTTAGGTTTTATCTCGGCCTGCCCAACAGCTAGCTAGAATTGCACACTTAAAAGTAAAAATCTACTAAAAATTGAAAACTGGCTCAAAATATACAAAATTGGTCTCATATTAAAGCTAACAGAACCATATTTCATTTGCAAAAAGCTCCATTCCATTTGACTAAGTAGGGCTCGAGTTATAAGCCTTGAAACTTGACCTTCCTGAACTACCCTGCTTTGTCTCGGTTTGGACATAGGGTAACTTATTCTAATTACTGGGAACAAATAGGATGGTAACAAACTCGGAATTTGCAGGATGTTCTCCTATGTATAAGATTTCTAACAAAATTGGTTTCACTCAGTTTGGAGTTGTGTAGGGTGAGTTACACCCTTTTAACCCATACTACTTGGGTGAATGTCTTGATTCCTAGGTTAACTTCAAAAATTCATATCTCTCTCAATATTAATCCAATAGCCTTATATGATATATGTATGGAAAGCCCTAGATGTCTAGTTTCACATAAAAATGGTTTCATTAATTTTAAATGGCGGGAGGTAGAGCCGTACACTCCGCCGTACGGACTGCCGAGATTTTTGAGTTTTCCAGCCTCTCAGCTTCTTCATATCTTCATCCTTTCTTACTTCCAATTCAAATTTTAATCTCATAAACAGCCAATAAACTAGCTATAATTCATCATAATCATTCAATCAACATATCAAAATTAAGAAATTAGACCACCACTAATCGTCCAAGAATCAGAGAATGAAGCAAGAATTAAAACCTCTACCTCTTACTATCTGGTTAGGCTTGAGTTTGTAACTGAAACTTGGCTGAATTTGAAAGTTGGATGGAGTGGGTGAGTGGAGAAGAGAAAAGAAAGCTGAAGTGAGGAAGAGAAGGCAACGTAAGAAATGGGGCTGAAGAGGCAGGAGGAGAATATATAAACAAGGCTTTAAAGTGGTAGTTAGAATGGGTGGCTTTGATTGCGTGAAATTTTTGCGGGCAAAGTTCAGCCATGTCTCCCTCTTTTGTGACAAAATTGCTCTCCACGTCGCCTAAGAAGTGAAACTCGCTTCCAGCGCATCTGAACATGACATCGGAACTCATAGACTTCTTAAAGTCAGAACTTAGAATTATCATCTGGTTTATCCAAAACTTGAGAGTAAAGTTAGACGTCGGAAATCGTAAGGCACAATCACATTAAAATCGAAGGTCAAGGGCCAAAATGTGAAGCCAAAACACTCAAACCTGGAAATCGGGAGAATTGTGTAAACTTGAATCGATTTTAAGCATAACATCGGATATCGGGATTCAAAACACTAATCTTGTGTACTAGGAAATCGGAACTTATAGGACCTGGCACTCAAAACTCGATCTCGGAACTCGGGAAAATAAGAGAAATGAAAAGCTCTTGGTAATAAGCTTGAGATCGGAACTCGTGCAAATTTTGCTCAAACTTGGAGACCAATTCAAAGATCTGATCTTGCGTCCATTTCTGGTTGAGATCAACTCGGATGTCGAATTTCGTGTTAAGTCGGAAATCGTGTTGCATAAGGTCGAAAATCGGAAAAATCCAGCCAATCCATTTAATTAAATCGGAAATCGGGAATTTTTTTAACCTTTATTGGTGAGGTCGGAAATCGGAAATGGGGACGTTACAAACTCTTTGGTGTAGCATCCCCCTCAGTACAATATTATACTTAAGTCATAACATCACATTTAGGGGTTGCTACCATTATATACATAGCTAAGGGAATAGGGAAAATAGAAATTCCCTTACATACAGAAATTCTACGTCACAATAGCCTTATTCTAATGCTAATTTAGGTACATAACTGGCAGCAAATCTTCAGCAGTCAATCTAATCTCAGTCAAATGCTTCAAGGGTGGTCATCTTTGAGATCTTTTGAGCTATCTAGAGATGACACAAGAATACACATAGGAGTGAGAATTTTACATTCTCAATAGGCATCCTAAACTGCTAGACAATCAAATGTCATTGTCGTCATCCCAGTTGCTTCAGTTTATTAAGAAAAGTGTGATCCCATATATAGGGGAGAGCTCATTTATTAAGTTTAGAAAATATATCTTTTTAATGTATGTTAATTTTAATTGATACACTTATTAGTTCAAGCATGACAATAATCACACAATTAATAGAGATGCATTGTTATGATAGATTGAACAATCAAATAAAGGCAAATACACTACATGCACCTGAATGCATGACTTGATACACTTTTTCATTTACTTTCTTATTAATATATGCCTTTAATCTTTACTGCCCTTGGATAACTTGATCTAGAAAATGAGTTCATCTCGTGACCATCGTCACATAGTACTAATTGATAAGAGGACTCATGTGCCTCTAAATTGGAGGGACTTATTTTGGCCAACTACCTCCAAAGTGAAGGGATCTCATAATTTTCATATAACTACCTTTAAATGGAGGGACCGCATAACTGCCTCCAAATAAAGGGACTTCATCTTCTTACATTCCTAGTATGCATTATCTTTTCGTATACTTTCTTAATACATAAGCTCATATGCATTTCTTCATGAGGAGAACATAATCATATCAACATGTAATTCTCATATGCATTCCTTTATTGAGAGAACATAGTCATTTCAACATGTAAATTGGGCTATCATACATCAAGTTTAGTAAGTAATGAGAAAATATAAATCTGTCTCAAAATAACAATAAAAAACATAAGTCATATAATACCTAGATCTGGTCCTAGATTTAGAAAACCCACAAAAATTCGACTTTAGGATTGAATTCATACCTTGAAACTCGAAACTCGGAGACGTGATAAGTTAATTTTGGTCCGAGCTAGGAATTCGAAACTTGAAACTAGAGCAAGGAAGTCTAACTAGGAATTCTAGATTCGAAGATTAGGGTATGTCGATTTGGTCTGAGTTGAGAACTCAGAAACATAGGTATGTTGATTAGGGTTTGAGCTTGGATCCCCAAACTTGGAAACATGGGTAAGTCAACTAGGGACCTAGAACATGCTTTAATGCTTCTATCTCAGAACGTGGACCACGTAACCCGGACCCTAGATGTCGCTTCAATCCTCCGATATCCCACCTATACTATCGCACCTTTAGAACGTAACCTTGACCCCGGACCCTGATCCTTTGACTTCAAACCTTCGATCTTGAACCCCGAAACCCGATCATGATGGGTAAACATGGGTGGTCATTAACATTCACAAAAACCCCCCTCGTTCTATGAACTAGGAACCTGGTACTCAGGTTCAGCTCGCAGTTGCCCTATTTCAGGACAAACTTGCACACCTAAAATTAGAAAATCCCTAAAATTCCATCCTTTATTCTTTTGTTTTGAAATTCTATTGGGGTATACCTACACAAATCCTCTTTCAAACAAACAAAGTCCCACTCTATTTAGTTAAGCAGAGCTTAAGATATAAGCTCTACTTTGGGGCTATCTTATTTCAAAACTTATAGAGCCTGGGGTAACTTTGTTGAACTATTGGGAGCAATCCACTAAGGATTTAAATTTTATATGATCTCTTTTATGTTAGCTTTTTAACAAGGTTGGTTTCACTCCAATTGAAATTGTATAGGGCAAGATATGCCCATTATATCATGTGCTAGTCGAAATTGGGGATGTTAACTAATAGTTCACTTTGAAAAATCATAACTCTCTCATCGTAAGTTCAATAAACCTTAAATTTTGTGGGTAAACTCCGTTATAGTGTATTTTCATTCAAAATTGGTTCCACATCAATTGGGATTTCCTAGACTAAGATATTACCCACGTACTAAATACTATTCACATAATCCTCATCAATAGAATTTTTGTTTTATGATTCTTTATTTCTTTAACTCAATCTTTCACACTAATCCAATTTCATAAGCTTTAAATCATTAAATCAAGGCCATATAACATCTTATTTCAAACACTAATCAAGCATAAAAATAAGGAGGAAACCTTATCTTTGTGGTACAAACTCAATATACTACAAGTTCTAGGACACCTACCTCACTTCCAAGCTTACAAACTCTTCAAGACTTGCTCCTTTGGACTCCAATCTCTCTTAAACCAAGCAAAACACTAATAAAAACCTTTCTTTCCTTTATATGGTAGCAGCTATTATCACAAAGGGAGGAAGGTTTTTAGCTTTTTTTTAGTATCAGTGAGGGTGGTGAAGCTTAGACTTTGAGTAGTTTACTAAAAAAACATGATTGAGAAGAAATGAAGTAAAAATAGAGGTAGAGAGGAAGGAAAAGGCCAATGGTTTTATAAAAAGGGAGAGGGAGAAGAAGAAGTTGATATTTTGGGTTATGTAGAGATATTTGTAGAAAAAGTGAAGGTGACTCACCTACTAAGTGTGTGGCCCATGTTGCACAGTGTTTTTCAGCCATGTGGCCCACTCTAGGCCACATGTAATAGGAATGATCTCCTGATGACTAAACTTTCTAGTATGTTATGCTCTTACTGGATCAATTTTATTTCCGTAGAAATCCTAACTGTGCACTGCTGCTACTTATATTATCCTACATTCTCACCTCTATTTTATAAACTTATTATTAATTAATCTCTAATAATGTCAATTAACTAAATCTAGATGTTACATCTGGAAGACAACTATTGCCCAAGAGGATAGATAGTTGATAGGCTAGGGATTGTAGAGAAGTTGAATATCCAATCAAAGAAGTTATATTGGCCGTTTTGCTATGGACACGGTGAACTTGGCCACAAAGAGGAAGTATTGTGCTATCCAGCGTTATCAAGAAAACTGGAAATTCATATCGTCAAAGGCGAGATCTCCGCATGGGCTAGCAGGGTGGAACTTCTCTGACCTTGATAAGGAATTGTCTCAAACTCTAATAGTGTTTGCTTGATCATAGGGATTAGTTTGAGCTTGTTTACCTGGTTCTAGCTTTTTCCCTAGATCAAATCTAAAGGATTCTTTTGCTTGTCTCTATAGATTGAACTAATAACCGATAGGAGTAAGGTAATTATATGGTAATAGAGTTATGTCAGGTTGCATGGATAGCACCTTTATCTCCTTTTAAAGGGGAGGGTATCTCTAGAGTAACCCACTAGCAAACTCAATTGAGGTCTTGTTATAATAGGTTGTGGTAATGCCACATTGAAAAGGTTAGATTCTTTACTTAGAAAACTTAGTTAGGTGAAGTAGAGATCAATAGGATAGTTAAGAATGGAACCCTAGCCATACACGGGGAAGACCTTTCTATGTCTCCGCTTAGAGAGTAGAACAACCTTATCCCTTAAGGATATTGAGGGCTGGCATCCTAGTGATTGTGAGTCTGTAGAACCCTGGGCGAGGCTTTAGAGTAAAAGCGAAAGGTTGGAAAAGCTTTAGCAAAATTCATCTATTCATATATTCTACCCAGGGTAAAGACCCTATTTTACTTGGGAATTAGAAGAAGATGGATGTATAAGAATAGATTCTTTAAATCCTTTAGGAGAAAATTTGGTTCATCTTCCACTAAATTGAAGTAAGGATACTCTCAGACCATGATAAGATAAAAAAATGGATTCAAGGCAATATTCTTACCTATTAAGAATAATAGAAGTGTCAGGGGTGTGAGTTAAGTTTTACTGGACCTTAACAAACCTTGGCCACCACAAGAGCTATACCATAAGATCATTTCAACATATTACTAACGAGAAGATTGAACTGTTCAGAGATGGGAAGAAGATATGGCGATTACTTTCAGATACCACTGTGACCTCTATGGGTAGAGTAATTCGATTATGAACACTCCTAAATCTAAGATGGGCTGGTCTAGATTGGAAACTTACAAATCATTATGTTGCAACCAAGGGAAGTGTAATCGATCTCAGTGGGTTGAAATAACAGTAAAGTGGAAGGTCCTATGACACATTTTTCTACAAGAATGGCAGGATATTGCAAGAAGGAAAGAAAGAAGTTTTACCACTAGAAGAGCCCAATAGAGAAAGGAATGTCATCCAGTTGGATTCAGGGTACAAGTGAAAGTTTATAGGAACTAACATGTTGGCTTGTCTTGACATTAATAATGATGTTATTGAATCTGAAAGACACTATGGGATTGCTCGATGCACCTTAAGAAGGACTAGGTGATGCACCAATATAAGATTAAAGAGTTTGGAACTACACCCTATAGTAGTTAAGGTTACGTACAAGATTTAGTAGACTCTCAACCTCAACCTCATTGAGGGAAGTTAGATACATGGCAGAGAAGGTAAATAAAATTCCCTCAGGAACCTAGTGATGGATTAAGGCATTGTCGGGACAAGGTAAACTTTGGCACTAATGTAATTAATGAGGAATCTCTACACGTACCTGAATAAACACCTTGTAAGATAGATAGAATGATGAAACTCTATAATCTAGATAGGAAAGTGAGACTGTCAATTCTCTTCTTCATGCTGAGCTATATATCCCTTGGCAACAAGAAATCGAAATAAAAACTTGAGAAGCTCAATGATGAAGCATAGAACTTTTATTAGATCACGGTAAAGCTATGGACTGCTAAGTGATGAGAAGTAAGGTAAACCTTTCAAGAGATTAAGATACGTTTGAATAAGGACTTGTGGGCAGAATTTCAAGAAAGTAGACTTCGAAAAAGCTTGCTCAAAAGGAAAGGAGACCCACTCTTGGGCTTATGAGTGGTAAAATGAGTAAAGGTCAAGAAGAGGCAAATGAAGTGACTTCCAATGGAACCTCAACAATGTTATCATGATCACCACACCTCTGAAAGTAGTAAAAGAATTCAAGTAAGGGCACCAAAGATAGCAAAATTCCTTGTGTTGACCCCAAGTAGCTTGGAAGGAAAAATGGAAGAGAGAGTCCCTCAACAGACTAAAGGACAAGAATGTTAGCAATGTAGGCCGAATATGACTTTGTTGCAACTATAGTGAGAAAACCTCCTAACGCAACATAGTCATTGTTAATAGGCACAAGACTCTTACTAAAGATAGTTAGCAAAGAATCATTAGATAGGCTAATGTTTTGATTGGGATCTTTTATACCTAATGATTGGGATTGGTCCGTGAACTTAGAGAACTTCATGAGACATTGTCTAGAATAATCCCACATTCCCTAACCATATGTCAACCACGGAGTGATGGGTACACCACAAGAACCATTCAAGTGTTAATAGACAGGAGAGGGTGCACTGAATTAACCATGCTAGGTGAAGCGAATAAGGATTTGTTGCCAAGGGATAATCGTAAGTCAATAATGGAATAGCCTCGCAAGAAACTTGGTACGAAATAACATACCAATCCTAGAACATCGCAGTGGATTGAGAAGGACCCAAAAATATTAGGACTTAACTAGTACAATGAGAGCTAGAGGAGTGAACAACTGCACATGCTCATGAAGACCTTGTAAGAATCGAGACAGCAGACAACTTTTGGAAACATTGGTAAGGACAATGGGTCCCCTCATAACTTATTCCAACACTTAGGATCAGAGATGATATCCAAGGATAAGTATACTGCCTTAAGAGTAAAAGCTCTTAACGTGACTCTAATAGCAAAAAAGGAATAGAGGAGTAGTCCTTGCGGAATGAGTGGTCGACACTCTCGATTGATCCTATTATATGCCTCACAACTTCCTTGATAGCAATAAGGGCTGCAGTTGAGACCTATGGTAATTCAAAAGATCAAGCGGTCAGAAGCAGAAAGAGTTGGACACCCCCAATGGTATAAACTTATGCTTATGATACGAATATTCTAAGACATCAGAGCTATTAGCACATAAACTTGAAACAGGACTCAAACCTGAAAAGCGAGTTCCCCTATAGGTTAGAGAATACGAAATTTTTAGGGCAAAAATTCTTAAAAGGAGGGGAGAATTGTAATGTCCCCAACTTTGAAGGTAGACCATTATAGAAGCAAGCCCAAGTCTAAGGTAAAGGCAAAATTGTAAATAGATGAATTGTAGTAGAAGAAGGGGTGAAATTGTAATTATTAGATCACAATGGCACAACTATAAATAAAGTTTACGGGTGTCACAAGGGGCATTAGCAAAAAAATCCCGATTCTAGGAATATGTCGATCCCACGACACTAGTTGATAAATAATATACATGTAATAACTTTATAAATGGTGTTTTATGCACCGAGTTTTAAATAAAGTGTGGGATTACTCCCACATGTGAATATTATCTCAAGTGACTTAGAGTACCCAAATTAATAGTTGGATACTCCCATATTGTCGTTGGGCATGACAAATCCAAGGAAATAATCCTACAAAGGTTGGATAGACATATCATGAGAGTAGCCATAGTAATGTAGGAAGAAATGGCATAAGAAGGTGGGTTGAATCATGCTTCTAAAACCTTTCTAGTTCCTGAAAAATTTTAAACACACTTTTATCAAGTCTTTGGACTTAGAATGTGGAAGTGTTGAGTTAGATAATAAAATGTATTATTTTCACAATTGTTTAGAGAAGTAGCAGATAGATGATCAACCATAGAAAAATAAACTAGCTAAGGAAAGCTGTAAAGTATATAAGGATAAAAAAATCATACAAGGAAATTTATACTAGTTCGACCAAACTGCGTGCCTACGTCCAGTCCCCAACAATATAGTTGAGATTTTTACAGATTGACAAGCTTCTCCAAGCTTTTACAACTGAGTAGTTCTTCCTAGCCTCTCCAAGCTAACTAGATGAGTAGTGTTTACCAAGCCTCTCCAAGCTACGGGTTAGGTTACAATATGAGGATTGAATGGTTTGTATTCGAATGACACTTACACTAAATCACTCTACAGTGTATGGTCACTTAAGTATAGCGTGCAATGACTTCTTAATACTCTCAGCAGAGGATATTGACTAATATAAAGCAGATGAGAAGATATTTCTATTTAGAAGTTACAACAAGTAACTTTCTCGATTTTTAGAAGGTTGAGAAAAATAAAAGTCTTTGTAGATATTTGAACATGTAGATTGCTTCTTTGACCAACCAACTCTTCATTGTCTTCCAACTTTATATAGGTTTCAAAAATCTAACCGTTGAGACTTTCAAACCTTGGGCCTAGAGCCTTTTAATCCATTGGTGTAAGATAGGACAGAGAAAAGGTTGCTTTCTTTCTCAGCAAGTAGATATGTCACAAAAGAAGAAAAATAGTTGTTTGATAGCTCATAGCTTTTCAAACTTGTCAGCGCTTCTTTTGGATCTTGTCTTGTCAAGTTTTACTTTCGGGAATGATCCATGAATCATGTCAAAGAAGCTTTGAAGGTGAGGTACTTCATGTGAATCATCTTTTTAGAAGTTACCCTTCCGGATGTAGCTTTCTGGATTGTTTAACCTTATGAAGTGCTTGACACTTTTCTGATGGCTCAATTTCCTTCTGAAGACATAAATTTATCCTTTTGGACTTCTTGATATGCTTCTTGAGAGTGAAAAAGATCATAGATATTTGCATAAATAGTTCTTTCCATTGAAATATGTGTGACATTCATAAGAACTTTTAATCTTGTATGATCTAATTCTCATGCTTGTGCATATTTTCGTGATCTAGTATACTTGTAGACAACCACTTGAACAAACCATTGGTATATATAAAAGATTTTGTTAATAGTTGATTTATTATTCATCAAAACTTTAAACTCAATAAAGCTAAACCACGAAGTGGCTTTTGAAGGGCATTAAAGCTTATAATCTCGCCTTTTTTGATGATGGTAAACCAATGCTTAAGAAAAGCTTCTATTCAAAAGTGCATAAACATTTGGTTTGTTTTAATTCAAACTTTCTGATACAAAATTATACTTTCTGAAGTTGTTTAACACTAAACAATTTGTTATCCATAAACTTCAAGAAAATATAGGTAATCAGAGCAAATGTTTTGATGCGAAATTATACTTTCTAAAGTTGTTTAACAATAAACAATTTGTTGTTGAAAAACTTCAACAAAATATAGGTAATCAGAGAAAACGTTTTAATGCAAGTTGATCAAAGTCAACATTTCTCAGTAAGGTTCAAAAGTGTTTTAGACAAATTTGAGCAAAAGGGCAATGTACTAAGAGATTTTATGATTGTATTATGACAATTAAAAACATCAAAGTTAGAGTGTTCTAATTAACTGATTATTCTAAGTAACAGAGTATGAAAAAAATTATAAGATTGCATATGATATCAAGGCATAAAATAAGTATTAGAAAGCATAAATATGAACATTGAGAAATAGTATCAAAGCAAATAATTATACAAAACTAATTGAAATAATTGAAATACCATATTCAGTAAACTATAAATGTAAACCAAAGAAATATAAAACTATTCTTAGAGAATAGCCTTGAAAAAAAAAGGGAATGTATGAATGAGATGTACGTGGTATGTAGCAACAGCAGCTTCAGTTAAACTCCCCCTTAACTAAGCTTTTCTCATTCTTTTCCCCATTTTGACATCATCAAAAGATGAATAGGGTTCACGTAAAACCATCACTGATTGCTTTTGGACTGGCCTTTTTGGAGAGCCTTGAGCATTAGAACTAGCAAATTTTCCATCTTGTCCATTCTTCTCTTAAGTGCATGCTGATTGGCCTGTAGTTCATGATGATTTGCCATGGTTTGGTGTTGATTGACGAAGATTAGATCTAGTTGAACTTCAACAGCATCTGGAATGGCATTTGCAGTAGTTGGTTCTCTAGAAGGCACCTTATCAGTGTGTCCAACTGATGACTTTGTAGATTTAGATCCAGCTTGTGTTGCTATTCTATCAAATTTGGGAACAAAAGTCAACAATAGTAGAGTTTTTACAATGGTTTGGGTGGCTAGAATTTCTTGGGAGGTAGTGGTAGATGCTGGAATGGGCATTAAAGTAGTTGGAGGTGCAACCTCAAGATCAGGAACAACACTTTCTATTACTAGAGCTAAATCTTTGTCAGGTTCAATTCTTTTTGGTGCAACAGCTACTGTTGCATTCGCAATCCTCTCAACCATTGATCTTTCTTAAGCGTAGAAACCAATGGTAGATTCAGAGGTTAATCAGCAGCTTGTTTTGCTTGTACAAAGTATTGCAATGATGGCACAACTACCCTTCTTATCTCGGATGGTGGATTTGCTTCTTCAATTACCATAAATTGTTGTTCCACTTCCTGAGATATAGACGAGCTCCTAAGTTCTGAAGCTCCAACACCAATAGCCAAGTTCCTTTGTCTATGCAACCATGCTTCCTCTCTTAACTTATTTTCGGTAGCTTCTCTTCTAGCTCTTCTTAAAGGAGAGAGAGTGGAATCTCTGGAAGGTTCAATGAGGGCTTTCTTCAATTTCTTCTTGCCCTTGCCATCTGGATCCTCTTCTTTGCTAATTGTTCTTTGCTAATTGTTCTTTAGGCTCCAATGCCCTTCTGAAACCGTCTCACAACTTAAGACGTTTTAAGCTTTAAAGGTTTTGATAAACACCAAATCAAGCTTTAAGTATATCTTTAGTCTATGAATGTTTTGTTAAGGTTAAACATATTCTTTCATGAGGAAAATCATTTATCTCATGCTTAAACAGTTTTTGAACCAAACAAAGTATCTTAATACATGGTATTTCTCTTGAATATATTTATATTGGAGCAAACACTTTGTGGTTTATATGATTTCTCAGTTAAGAAGTAGACAGAAAGCTCAAAAAGATGAAATTATAGCATTAGAAAGGAAAATATGTCACAATAAGGATCATTATTGTTCATTTAGGAGGATGACTTCGTCTAGAAGAGTAATCATTAGAAACATATTTTTCATGAAGTACCTCACCTTTGAAGTTTTCTTTTACATGATTCATTAAGAAATTCAAAAAGTCAAATATGATTTGATAAGATGCAAAAGGAGTGTTGACGAGTCTGAAAAGTTGGTGAACACTTTAATGGCTATTTTTCCTCTTCTGTGTCATTTCTACTTGTTGAAGTAGAAAACTGCATTTTTCTCTTTTCAGTCATACACTAGTGGATCAATGAAGCACAAGGCTTAAGATCTACAAGCTTCAATGGTCATATCTTGAAGTTTATATAAAGTTGGAAATCGAAGAAGAGAAGTGTTAAATTGTTTGAATATTTCCTACATTGTAAAAGTTTTCATACTTCAACCTTCTCAATTTTCTAAGTCACTAGCAAGTTACATATTGTAACTTTTGTTTAAAAATCTTCTCTATTGATTTGTAATAGATAATGTTCTCATATTGAAAATTTAGAGAAGTCACACACATTGTACATCATTGATCATACTCTAAAAAGAGATTTAGTGTGAGTGCTCAAACACAAACTAATATATCAACTTCTTGTAACCAAACCCAATAGTGTTCAGTGTGAGCTTAGAGAGATTAGGACAAATACTACTTGTTTGTATAAGCTTGGAGAGGCTTGAGAAAAACTACTTGATTGTAAAAGCTTGGAGAGGCTTGGACAAAGAACACTCATTATATAAAAACTCTCAACAAAGTGTTGGGGATTGAACGTAGGCAATTGGTTGGCCGAACCAGTATGCCTCTATTGTGTGATCTCTTTATCCCTTCTATTTCATTACTGTCTTCACTTGATATATAAATCTGTGTGCATAAGATAATCTTGCTTAAATAAATTGTGTAAGTAAAACAAATCGCTTTCACATTCTAAGTCCTGGACTTAAGAAAGTTGTTTTATTAAAGTTTCAAGTATAGAAATTTTTATCTAAAGCACGATTCAACCTCCCCCATTCTCGTGCTACCATTTCCAACACCCTTATGACTATTCCCCTTTGAGCTGGTTTGTAGGCCCTATTTGCAGGTTGTTGGTCAGCATGTTTTGCCAGATTGATAGGTTCTACTCCAATGGTAGAAACTTCATCTTCAACCGTTGATGAGGAAGAGGACTTTTAAGCAAACTTTAACAGTTTTCTCTCCTCAAAGATTGGTGAGAGGCTTCTTTCTCTCCTCTTCTTTTTCTTCTTCTTCTCTTCATCAGAAGGTTTAGATTTCACCTTCTTGATGCTAGTTTCTTTGATAGAAGAATCTTTCTTCTTCTTTTCCTCTTTCTCCTTGTTTAGAGCTTGTGGCTTCAAACCCAGGGCTAAGAAAGTCTTCATTGTCATTGTTAGTCTTTTTTTGTTTACCCTATGCCCATATATTAGCAGTTGGGCTCTGATGAAGATTGACTCGAGTGTCGTACCTCGATCAAATTATAAACCGAACAACAAAGCTATAGTATAGTGTGTACAACTTGGATCATCTCACAAGGATGTTAAAGCTATGTGATTAGAAAATTCAGGGGTTTTGTTTTATAAATTAAGATAAAAAAAATGACAAAAGCAAAATAGAAATGCAAAGAAATTAAATTAAAATAAAATTAAACAGAAAGTGCAACTTGGATCATCTCACAAGGATGTTAAAGCTATGTCATCAGAAAATTCAGGGGTTTTGTTTTATAAATTAAGACAAAAAAAATGACAAAAGCAAAATAGAAATGCAAAGAAATTAAAATAAAATTAAACAGAAAGTGAAGCATCCAATCCAAGAATAAAGGGAAATGACAACAGACACTCAATCATCGAATCCTGAATATACATCATGTTCCAATTTAGTTGTTAGACTTCGAATTTGAATAAAACCTCAATTCAAATCCGACACTCACACAAATACCTTCATGCATTTGATCAACACATAATCAATTAGCATTCAGAGACTTCTAGAATCTAATCAAATTGTGTTAATTTTAAGCATCAATGAACCTAACCTTAAACCTCAGAAAATTGAATACCGTCAATTGAGCTCTAAACTACACACTTCCAAAAATTGAATCACAAAATTCAACCGAATAATGTTGAAATAGACAAATTCTCAATTAGGATTTCGGAATGAATACCTTCAATTCAGAAAACAAAATTAAGAATAGAGAAGAATGGAGAAACCAAATTGAAGAGCATAAATCTATACAACCCGATTCTCAAGAGTGCTGGTGCTTCCTTAATCCCTGAATCAGATAGAAACTTACTCCTTCATGGATGGAGGAGAATGAAAATTCAAAGTTGAAGATGAGAGAAAGAGAGAATAACAAGGTGGAGATAAGAAAGAAAATTGAAAAAAAATTTCTATTCCAAAATCTGTTCAATTGTTAAAAGGTTCTGGCCCCCTTCAACTCAGCCATTTTAGAATTAAAACATAAGAACTAATTTAATAGTCATTAATTATATTAATCCTTTGTCTCTCAGCTAAAGCTAGACACTTCATTTGTAAAATTCTAAACTTTAGAAAGAAAGTTATGTTAAAAACACTTAATTAATGTATTGGTTCAATTAGTAATGTTCTTGCATGGTTTTGGCCAAGAAGATGCATCCATTTGGATTTGTGTTTTGAAGGTGAGTTATAGTCTTCGATGTCAGCTTTCAAATGCCACTAGAATGGGCTTAATTGGCTTTTTTGTGTACTGAGATATGGCCCAAACACTACACCCTGCTCAGAATCCACGACTACATCCTTGAGTTCACTTCTAGGCCTAATTGTAGCTCCTTAGCATTAGAATTGGCCTTTGACTTCTGCATAAGAATTGTTGGCCTATTTTTATCTTTTCTACAAACTAAAAATCACAATGAAATGAGGTCTGTAGCTCAAGTTATGGCCCATAAATGAATGTAGTGTTAGAATTAGCCTAGAGTTGGAAAAATTGAATCAAGTCCAACCAACATGAAATGGTCCAAATCAATCCAATTAAGCACAAAAGAGCATTACTGGACTAAATATGAATGAAAATAAGTATATAAAATCCAATTAATCAAAGACTCTTATAAGGAACATGCCACATGGGAGAATGGCATGTCTTCTTTTTTCAGCATTAATGACAGCAAGTATAAAGTCAAGAATCAACCTCACCAAGTTGATCCTTCTCTTGGTCATGAGGCAGAACACTACCATCTAGTCCACTTCAATCATAACATTTGTGTTACCACTTTCGGGCTAGCATAGTATGTTGGACCATAGAGTATACAACCCTGACAGAAGTGAGCAAGTGAGAAGTACGAATATCCCTTACATGCATGTTTCTTTTGCTAGTGAGGACTACAACAACTTCTTCCTTTGACACTCCTAGTTCATCCCACCATCTCTCTCCAACTCTGCATAACAAGCCCACATTTGGCATGTTGGTGATCTGAGCAATGTCAGAGGGTAGAACTTGTGTAACGTCCAAAAAATCTTATCGTTTTTAACCAAGTTGTTTGGTTTTTATCAAATAACTGGGATTAATTAGAATTCGATTAAATATTTATTTAAAGCCAATTAAGTGTGATTTAGAAGGATTAGATATGATGGAATTGGGTTAGAAACATAGGAAATCTCATAGGACTTTTCTAAAACTGATTTACTAATTTAAAAGAAATCGGTAAGATTTCGGTATTTTAAACTATCGAAACCGAATCAATAGAAATTATACTGCGAGAACCTTGGGATGAATGGTCAAGATTCAGCCAACATACCCTCACAAGTGGCGCCACAACAGCCCTAAAGAGGGTAGCCAAGCCAAAATTGAATGAGGAATGAAATCCACCAATCATGAGCTAGCTTTCTTCAAAAGTCTTGCAATATTTCCTTCCTTCTCCCTTAGAATTTCGGCCATATACTACTGACTTCTCCTCCATCTTTCTTCTTCCTCATCTCATTTCATCTTCACCTCCATCAAACCTTCAAGCTTCAACAAAAGTTCTTCAATCCAAGACACAAATCTAGCACAACAACACCTAGAAGAGGTAGGAATTTCAACTTCTCTTCTTGTTCTCTTGGATTGGGCCTGATTGGGGTTTCTTTTTCTTCCATGATTCTGATCTTATTTGGGTAGAAATGAGGATTTAGGGTTGATTTTGCATGTATTTGATGATTAGAATTGAAGTTGGAAGAGAATAGTTTGGAGATAGAGAGAATCAAGATGCTGTTGGGTTAAAACCCTATGGCGTCCATAAGTCTGTCTTGTACGGACCAAAATCTAGCCATCAAAACTTGATGGATCTATTTTTACATGAAACTATACATTTAGAGCTTTCCAACCATATAAAATATAAGGCTATTGGATTTGTATGGAGTGAGTTATGAATTTTTGAAGTTTAGCCTGAAAGTTTGGGCCCTTTTCTAGGCAGTATGAGTTGAGAAGGTTTAACTCACCCTACAAAACTCCAAATTGAGTACCATTAGCACTGTTTGAAAGCTAACATGTAGATGAACATTTCATTAAAGTTTCAGATTTAGATTCATTACCAATTGTTCCCAATAAATCGATGAAGTTGCCTTAAGTCAAAATCGGACTGGAATAGGGCAGTACAGAAGGGTCTACTTATGGGGCTTATATCTCGAGTTGTACTTATGCAAATGAGGTGCAACTTATTTCAAATAAAATTTTTTGTTAGCTTTAATTTGGTATAAGTTTCATATGATTTGACCTAGGTTTCTATTTTTAGTGAATTTTTACTTTTAAGGGTGCAAATCTAGCCAATAGTAGAATAGACTGGAGTAAATTTCAAATAACTTAAGTTACATAAGTCAAAATGAGATGGGACTAAAAGGGTTGGAAACTAGACACATAGAACTATGGCATATCTAAAATTTAGGCCTAAATGAGTTGAATAAGAATAATGGTGAATTTCACAAAAATTGGACAGAATTGAGTGTCATGGGCAAAAAACCTTATTAATGTTAGTACACTACATATTTGGTGTTATTGTTATAGATTTGCTACTCTATGTTGATCTTTTTGCTTGATTGGTTTTACTGGTATACTGGCACTATTCACGGGGAAGCGGACTTGATCCGTTATGTTGCCGAAATTTCGGCAGAAAATTTATTATACTAAGCAAGGCATTCAAATGTGTATGACACATTCTTGATAAATTAGATATGCATGTTAACTTATGAAAATTATCAAAGGATTCCATATTTCTTGGGCCAAACCCTGAATAAGTTTAAGGGGAATAGATTAGTGGGAAAGTTAGAGGAAGTAAACTTAACAATCATGTATAGGAACAAGCTCGGTCCTGCAAAGTAGACTCTTACCTAGGAGTATATGGCCAAAGACTCCCAGGAGACCAAGAGTGGAAAATATAAGTTGCATAAGTTGAAAATCTCCAAAGGCTACATGCATTTTTCCATTTCACATATATATGCTCTATTTATGAATTTCTAAGTTAAGGTCATAGTTAACTGTATATTCCTTGTGTTATATTATTGTTTGCCTGTGGTTACTGTTTCAGCTATATTAGTGTGCCTGTTAAATCTACTTGTATCGCTCTAATTTAAAATTTAGCTTTATTTCGGGTTCTATTTTCTACTTTAAATTAAGTTGAATATTACTGTTATATTGTATCATTTAAAATTATGAAAAATCGAAACAACTGGGAATGACGGTGATGATAGATGTGCATAGAATTAGGATTCCTACTGAGAAATTTTTATTTCTCACCCTACTGTATGTTTCCGTATCATTCCCAGATCATGGCGAACGCAGCAACAGGCATCCTTTGCATTGAGTTCCCTGACCTGCACATCCACCTCGACCCATTTCTAGACTCTATATACATATCTGGTAGCTGCCGATTCTGCTTTTATTTCTTTTTCTGTAGGGACTTTGCCGTTCCACTTATGCACCCACTATTCGACCCTGCCACACCTTACATAGCTATCCCTTTTTACATGGCACATCCATTCCCACCTCCACGCATAGCAGCAGCAGCTCTCATGGATCTACCTGCTTCACCACCTCAGTAGACCCCTTCCATCTCACTTTCTGAGGAGGAGGATCCGTCGGAGGTAGCGAGGTCATCCTCATCTTCTGCCCCCAGTGGAGGCTATGCTCTGGCAGACACTGGCATGGCGAATGGATTCCTTTCCTTGAAATCCATCTAGGGAGTTTATGTTGGGCAGTAGGAGGAGATGTATAGAGTGGCCCTTTTTTGGCAATTTAAGCCGTAGGTAGGAGTTTAGTGGAATGTGTTACATGGATGGATAACATATGAAATGTCCCGTAGGGACCACGTAGGGTTTTGTTTCATAGAGACAGGGTGGTTTATTTTGTTTTAGCGGCCTCATTTTTTTATACCCTGTACTATTTATGTATCTTTTTGCAAACTTGGAAATAGACATCTATGTGTGTGTGTCTATATATATATAGTTTAGTAGTTTTGTCTATTCTACAGTTTCTTTCTGTTACAACGTCAACCTATTATTTATTCTACAGCCAAAAGAAATTAAATAAGTGAACAGTTAACTCTTTGTAGGTAATTAACATTGAATCGAAAATGAAATTTAATTAGTCAGTCACACGTAATAACTTATCAGGTAATATATTATGACTTAAGTATAGTATTTTATGTGGTAAGGTGTAACAACTTGTAGCTCAAAGCTTCCTACAATTCTTTGGAGGGATGTCTTGTCTTCATCAGTGAGGACAAGGATACTGTAGAAAGCAGAAACCAGTCCCGTATAGATATCCTCTAATATCATCAAGAAATCGTTCCATCCCTGGAACTCGAAAATATCAAAAACTTCAGGGAGTTTAGTGAAATTCTCTAAATAAAAGCTACTCCCCTCTGGCTTTGGGTCTTCTAAAGAAATTTCTTTGAAAGTTTGTTTGCATTTCATCATTTTCAAAAATGTATGGAATGCTTTGGTCACCCTTTCCTAACATGGTGCAGTGCAAAGGTTGAAGCTTGAATAAAGAAAAGGAAATGTGTTTGAGTTGGAGGTGAAAATAGAGAGTGAAGAGTTGAAAGTTTGAAGTTTGGGAGCAAAGATGAGCAGTGTATGGGGTTTCTATAACTTGGGAGAGAAAAAAGTTTCAGAGTGAAAGTGAAAATGATTTGGTGGTCAAAGATGACAACTAATGGTTAAAGAAATATTAATGGTTTCGAGATAGAAACGATGGCATTTTTGTGTAAGAGAGGATTTTGGCTTTCCCGCTTTATTTAGTCATGGCAACATGGCATAGTGGGATTTTGCAAAATCGTCCCACATTTGAAAACTACCTTGACTCTTTGCATTTAAGTTTTTGATCAAAAGCATGAACCACCTTTCTAATTAAAGTATTCTTTATGAAATTTAGAGTTTGAAAACACTTTTCTAATTAACCGTTTATGAACCAATATACTAAACCCATCTTTCTAAACACAATCTGCATACCCTTTTGATTTGATTTTTCTAAAACATTTTTTATTACATCTTTCAGAACACATTATGCAAATCATTTTGATATGTTCTTTCTAAAGTACTCTGAGTTGATCTTTCTGAACAAGTTCTGAAAGCCATTCTTTGAGAATCCTTATTCAAAAAGTAAGTACACTTGGATAGAGTAATCTCAGCTTTAAGCTTTAGCTTAAGAGGGGGTAGGATCCATGTGATATGAAGAAACTGATCATACTCAGAAGGTTCTCTATATAACAAAAATATCTTCAGCTAGAAATTTTGTAAATATATCAGCTATTTGATCTTTTATATTTATAAAACATAGCTCAATATCTCCTTTCTGAACATAATCTCTTATGAAATGATGCTTAATGTTTATATGCTTAGATCTAGAATACTAAATGAGATTTTTGGCAAGATTAATTGCACTTGTATTATCACACAAGATAGGAATCTTGGTATATCTCAAGTTGAAGCCCTCTAATTGATGCTTAATCTATAGAATCTAAGCACAACAATTTGCTGCAAATACATATTCAGCTTTAACAGTTGAAAGAGCAATAGTGTTTTGCTTCTTACTTGATCAAGTTGTTAGGGATTTTCCAAGAAAATAGCAGCAGCCACTTATGCTTTTTCTTTCAACTTTATCTCTAGCAAAATCAATATTACAATAACTTGAAACATCACAAATAGTACCTTTCTCATACCAAATACCAAGATTAGTTGTAACATCCCCATTTTCTTAAAATGGCATCATAGAAACTTTGAATTATTTCCCCTAGGCAGCGCTATGCCAAAACGATCCTCGCCCTCAAAACTATAGGGTAGTAAAATATTGCCGTTGAAAATATAGCATTGTCATATGTTAAAAATTAAGAAATAACAAAAGTGCCCCTGTAAACTTTTGTTATTTACAATATTGCCCAGAATTTTTTGTAAGTACATATTGACCCCCAAAGATTCTTTCCATAATGCACCCCAACTTTTTAGAAAATGACATCTAGGTCCTTGCATCTATAGAATTAGCTAAATAGGATTTTAATTGAAGCAAAATCCCGTAATTGAGACATAGAAACCTAATTCTCAGTCGATTGAGCCACAAAGGAATTCAGGTGTGAAATGATATGGGATGCCCCTAGACTTGCTCAAAATTACAAAAATGCCATTGGTAACAAAAAGTAGACAGAAAATACTAAAGGATTCATGACAAAACTAAAATGTAAAAATTTCAAAGAAACAGTGCGACTGATTTGCATAGTTAATCAATTTATTAGAAAAATAAGAGTAATTAAGGGTGAATTATAAATATTAGAGCTAAGGAAAATTTAGGTTGTTATATAAAAGACTATGAGAAATTCTTTATTATAACATTCGGAATTACAATACGTTTAATTTAGGTTGTTATTCAATTTACTTAACTTTATTAGACGTGTATAAATAATTTTAGGTGAATTATAAAGAGAATGGGAACAGGAGAATTTGAATTAATCATGTAGAAATTATAGGAAGATTTCTAGTAATGTTTCACCGGTTTGAAGGAAACCGGTAGACTTTCGGTATTATATACCATAAGAATCGAATCAGTAGAACTTTATACTATCAAAACCTAATTTGGGTGGCTAGAATTAGTCACCACCACCCACAAAGTGGCGTCACCATCAGCCACCAAAAATGGGGAGATTTGGCTATATCTCCACCACCCAAGCCACTAACCATACTAATGCATCTATATTTCAATTATGACTTAAACACCTCAATAATTCCTTATTTCTGCTTCTTTTTGTCGTGTATGAGAAGACCGAGCTCTCTCTCCCTCATTTTGCTCTCCCTTTCATCCTTTTCTTCTTACTTCTTCTTCCCATGCAACCTTCTACACCCAAAGCTTCCATCTTTCAAGCTCAAACTTCAATTTTGAGGTAGTTCAAGAAATATTGAAGACGGCCAGAGGTTGTTGTCTGACAAGATCCGTTCAGGTAACAGTAACAACTCTTGAGTATAGTGCTATGACTTAAGCATGGTAGTGTGCTTGAGAGGGTGTTATATTAATAGTACTTACTAAATATCTCAAAATCCTTTTGATAGCTTTAAGTATGATTGCTTTGGATTAGATTGAAGTCTATCACAAATCCCCGCACTTAATTGTAAGTCAGGTCTACTAGCTGTAAGATAGAATGATAATCCAATCATACCTCTATAAAGCTTATCAAAACACCTTTTCTCCATCTTCTTCAGCTTCTAAAACTTGAGAAGGGTGCATGGGAGTATTGATGCTTTTGCTTTGTCCATGTCAAACCTTCTGAGCAGATCCTTAGCATATTTTTCCTAATAAATGAGGATCTTATCTTTCGGTTGTTTTATTTGTAACCCAAGAAAGTATTTGAGTTCTCTCATCATACTTATTTCAAATTCTCCCTGGATAAGCTCAAAGAAGCTCTTGCACATATTTTGATTAGTAGCACCAAAAATTGTATCATCTACATAAATTTGGGCAATAAGAAAATCTTCTTTCTCATGCATGATGAACAAAGTTGTATCAAGTTTTCCTCTTTTAAAGCCATTTTTAAGTAGAAAAGAACTAAGCCTTTCATACCAAGTTCTTGGAGCTTGTTTCAGACCATATAGAGCTTTTGTTAACTTAAAAACATGATGAGGAAATGTTTCATTTTCAAAACTAGGAGGTTGTTTAACATATACTTCTTCAGAAATGAAATCATTTAAAAATACAGATTTAGCATCCATTTGATACAAAATAAACCTTTATATGTTACAAAGGCAAGCAGCAATCTGATGGCTTCCAATCTTGCAATAAAAGCAAATGTCTCATCATAATTAATTCCCTCTTGTTGGTTATGTCCTTGATGCAACACCCTCCCAAGTACAGTACTATGCTTAAGTCATAGTACCATACCCTGGAGTTGTTACTATTACTTGAGCAGACCTTATCTGACAGCAACTTCAGCCGTCCTCGGAACTTTTCGAACTATCTAGAGATAACACGGAAATAGGAGTGAGAATTTTGAATTCTCAGTAGGATTCCTTAAGTATCACACATAATATCATCATTGTCATCTCCAGTTGCTTCGGTTTACTATGAAAAAGGTGATCATGTTATACAAGCTGTTTAATTTTATAGTTCGAAAATATATTATCCGAAGCAAAGTTCATTTTACTCATACACTTGGCATTTGGGAGAGCCTATACAAAGTTAATTCATGAATTATACTATGAATAATAACTGCAACATATTAAGATGTTGTAGCATCAATATATTGGAGACATAACATCTACACATGACTTTACTTGTACTTGAAGTTATGCAGATACATAAAATTTACTTTTCTTTCTTTATCTTTTGCTTATCATACCATATTCCAGAGTACGATCGCCATGTCATACCCCATCGGGATATGATCGCCATGTCAAATTCCTTAGGAATATATTCTTCCTGCCACATCCTAGAGTATGATCACCATGTCATACTCCATCAGAATGTGATCGCCATGTCACATTCCTGAGGGTGTGGGATCATTATACTATATTCCAGAGTATGATCGCCATGTCATACCCCATCAGAGCGTGATCGCCATGTCACGTTCCTTAGGAATACAGACTCATCATCATATCTTTCATCATAAAATCTTTTACATGCCATCATGAATTTTCGGTACTTACACTAGCTGGGTCATGCCATGCCTCACGTAAGCCCTATCCCCTATACTCACAATAGCTGGGTCGATGCCATGCCTCGTGTGAGTGGAGTGCTTGCATATGCTTTAATCTTTAGTCTTTAGTCTTTACTGCCCTTGGGTAGTCTAATCTAGGAGTGAGCTCATCAGCTCATCTCGTGACCATCGTCACACAGACTAACCCACAAGGGGATTCACATGCCTCTAGTCTTGGAGGGATCTCATTTTGGCTACATGCCTCTAATTGAAAAGATCTCTTCTAGTCACGTGCCTCAAAATTGAGGGATCTCATTTGACCACGTGCCTTCAATATAGAGGGATCTCATCTAACCATGTGCCTCCAAGGTAGAGGGATCTCATAGTTTTAGCTACCTTAACAGGGAGGGATTCAATGTGCAACTGCCTTCAAGTAAAGGGACCCACATCTTTATCTTTTAACTGCCTTCACAGGGAGGGATTCAATGTGCAACTGCCTCCAAGTGAAGGGATTCACATTTAATATATTTATGTCTTTTCATTCTCATGCATAATCAAGTATAGACATGCTGAATATACTCATACATATGCTTCATCATTTATTTTCATATACCTCATATCATACTTATATCATTTTTGCATATAGAATTTCCACATACATATTCATAATTGTATAGCTGTTCATATCATAAATTTCTTGTAATATAAACACTCATAGTTTCATAGACTTCTGCCGTAAATTTGGCAGCATAACGGATCAGATCCGTTTCCCTATGAATAGTGCCAGTTCTCACGAATATATCAGTCATAGCAGTATAATCAATCTAATATATCTATCAAGGTAAAACTTGCAACTGTCAACTCAAGTCTTATATGTTCACTAACACTTGTGAAATCATCAATTTGGTCATTTCTGCCAATTCTATTTAGTTCTATCCAGATTTTGTATAGTCCACCTTTAGTCCAATACAACTCATTTGAATCTGAATTTTTGATATGTCATAGCCTATGTGTCTAGTTTTCAACCCTTTTGGTCCCATCTCATTTTGATATTTGTAGCTCAAGATATTTAAATTTTGCCTTAGCCTATTTGGTCACTGGTCTGAATTATACTCTTGGAAGTAAAAATTCACTAAAAATCAAAAGCATATCCAAATCATACAAAATTGGTGTCATATGCTAACAGGACAACCTTTCATTTGCAATAAGTTTTATTTCATTTGCTTTAGTATAGCTCGAGTTATAAGTCCTGAAATTTGACCTTCCTAAACTACCCTATTTTGGCTTAGTTTGGACATAGGGCAACTTTCTCGAATCACTGGGAACAAATGGGATCATAACAAACTCGAGATTTCATTATGGGATGTTCCCCTATGTGTAAGCTTTCTAACAAAGTTGGTTTCACTCAATTTGGAGTTGTGTAGGGTGAGTTATACCCTTCTCAAGTCACACTGCCCGGATGAAAGTCCTGATTTCTAGGTTAACTTTCAAAAATTCATATCTCTCTCAATACTAATCCAATGGTCTTATATGATATATTTGTGGAAAGCTCTGAATGTCTAATTTCATATAAAAATAGTTTCATCAGATTTAACTAGCTGTAGGCGGAGCCATATACTCCACCATCCGGACTACCGTGGACTCTTCACCTAGACAGCATCCTAATCCTCCATTCCTTCTAGTTTTCTCCTTCTAACTTTAATTCCAACTCAAGATTTCATATTACTCCAACCATAATACATCATATACATCCAATATATCATCAAATACATGAAGAAGAGTAAAATTTTATACAGCCACAGTTCAAAGAATTTAAGAACAGAAATGAAATCCTACCTCCTCTAAGTGTAGTCTTGCTAGATGTGGGTTATAGATTGCACAAATCAAGATGATGGAAGTTCCAGCACAAGATGAGATGGAGCAGTTGGTCATCCTTTCCTTTCCTTCTCTTGGGCGTAACATGAATGAAGCCAAGGGGGAAAATCTAATGTTAGTAAATGAGGGTAGTTGGAATTGTAGGTGTTGATTGGTTGAAATTTTGTGATCGAAGTTCAGCCATGTCTCCCGCTGTTGTGGCTAAATTACTCTCCACATTACCCCAAAAGTGGAACTCACTTCCATTCTATCTGAAATCAGAACTTGTCTCAATTCTACCTAAAGTCAGAACTCGTGCCATTTATTTGACACTCGGAGATGAAATCAGATATCGGAAATCTTGTCTGGTTTATTCGACACTTGGAAGCAAAGTCAGATGTCGAAAATCACATAATCTTGGAACTCCCAATTCAAACTAGGGAACACCAATAGAAATGGAAAGCTCCTGGGAATAAACTCGGATATCAGAACTCATGTACAACTTGGAAATCAACTCAAAGATCTGAACTCGTGTCCATTCCAATTGAGTTCAACTCTAAGGTCGGAACTCGTTACATTAAACTCGGAGCTCAATACTTGTACCATTGTATTAAACTATCAATTCGGAGATCGGAAACTATGTACACTATTTTGAAACATGAAGTATGAGGTCGGAACTCGCGTACATCTTGCTTGAAACTTGGAAATAAATTATGAGATCAGAAATCGGGTCCATTTTCTTTGAGACATAAAGTCGGATATCGGGAATCACGTCCATGTTGTTTGGACTTGAAGGTTAAGTCAAAAGTAGGGAAATTAGCCTGATTAAGTCGGAAGTTAGAAATTATCCATTTTATGTGAAATTCGAAGATGAAGTCGGAACTCGGAACTCGGAACTCGTGGTGGATGTTACACTTGAGCCACTAGCCTTTACTTTATTTTTTATTGCTTTCTTATTCTCGTCAAGCTTGTTTCTGAATACCCATCTAGTCCCTATGACTAAATGTCCTTTAGGCAGAAGGACTATAGTCCAGACCTTGCTTTTTTCAAATTGATTTAATTCTTCTTGCATTGTATCTATCAAACTTTGATCTTGAAGAGCTTTATCAATACATTCTAGTTGAATTTCTAAGATTAAGGCTAAGTTGGATTCTATTTTGAAAGAAGATTTGGTTTTGACTCCTTGGGTTAGTTCACTAATGATTTCATTTTGAGAGATAGCTCTCAAGTCTCTAACACCAGTGTATCTTCTCTTAATGGGTGCCTTCTCTAAATCTTCTATAATATCATCAGAAACCTATTGAGGGTAAAGAGCTTTAGAATCATCATTGTTTTCTCTTGTGGCAATTTGAAAGGATTGCTGATTTTATGAATTGTTATTCAGAGGCAAATTCTCCATATCTTCCTTTAGGTCTTGAACATTCTGATCAAAATCTTTCTTCTTTTCTTTAAAGGTTATGTGTATAGTCTCTTCCACAACCTAAGTCTTCTTATTGTATACCTTCTAAGCTTTAGACATAGAAGAATATCCTAGGAATATACCAGGATCAGATTTAGGATCAAACTTTGACAGCTTGTCCTTAGTGTTAAGAATATAACATTTAAATCCAAATATATGAAAATAAGAAATATTCGATTTCCTTTCTTTACATAATTCATAAAGACTCTTCTTGAGTATTGACCTTTGAAAAATATGATTTTGAAGTTTAACTATTTTTTGAAGTTTAGAAACATCAGAAGATGCGTTCTAACTAGCTTTAGAAACTTTAGTTTTCAAGGTAGTTACATTCTTCTGAAGAAGGGTGTTTTCTTTTACCAACTTGGATTTTTTGTGCCCAACTTCTCCTTTTCATTCTTGAGGTTTTCAAACTCAAAGGATAGTTTTTAAAAATTTTTCTTTAAAGAAGCAAGTGTTTGAGAATCATCTAAGAGTTCATCATAAGCTTTCTAAAATCATCATATAAAGTTTAGGTTTAGAATATAATACCTCAGTCTCTTCTTCAAAGACTATGTCTATCATGAAGCATAGATTTGCGACTATCTCCTCTTCTTCTCGAGATTCTGTACCTTCTTGTTCCTCATCAAGGTCTTCCCATGTAGCCGTCATGGCCTTATTTTTGGGTGCCTTCTTCTTGGAATTCTTTTTCATCCTTGGACATTCTGATCTTATATGTCTAGGTTCTTTGTTTTCAAAGTGTAACACCCTAATAGTCTTACACTATGCTTAAGTCATATTATGGAATTACTAGTTGTTACTTTTGCTCACGGAACTAAAGCTAACAATTGAAAATACTTTATAAATTAAAATAGGGGTAAATTTTATTTGAACAATAACAAATAAACTGTTTCAAAAACCAAGAGCCATGAGCGCATTGTGAACATATAAAACATCACTATCCCATACAAACAATGCGAATAAAATAAATAGAAATGACAAAAATAACAAATATCTTAAGTAAACATAACATTCATTCCACAGCCATCATAGTTAAGATAATAATAGTAATACCAAGAGTCATACATAAAGAAATAATGAATCCGATATCTACTATCGGCCCTATAATAAAACCTAACTGAATATATCATAAAGGAAAGTACATCAGAAATCCCTACTACCCAAGCATGCCATACAATATAATGTTAACCTTATAACCATAAACAAAAAGGGCTATCATCGTGCTCGGCTTCGCATGCAATCACTACATCACTCATTAGGCAGGAGGAAACCATTCCCAAAACCACCAGAAGCAACATCACCATGTCCCCCTCCTCGAGCATGCCCACATCCACGGGGCACAACACGGGTACGGATGAACCCACAACTACGAACTGGAGGTGGTGTGTGATGAGGAGCTGCTGAAGAAGAAGACGAATCAGACATCACGCGAATCACAGATGAGTAGGAGGGCTCGAATGGGTCCGTTTCCACGTGATAGCTCGGATACGATGGCTCCGAAGGATCGGAATCCAATGAAACAGTTGGAGTCAAATGGGTATTCGAGTCAAATTCATCGTCAGTGGGGTGTAATGTCCCCTAATTTTCGATATCCGACCTAATCTCCAATTCCAGTGAAATATTCAAATTTCCGACCTCCGACTTCATCTCCAACATCTGACTTCAGCTTCAAGTTCAAATAAAATGGACGCGAGTTCCAACTTTACACCGAACAGAGACGAGTTTCAATTTCAGATAGAATGGAGGCAAGTTCCACTTTTAGGCGACGTGGAGAATAATTTAGCCATAAAAGAGGGAGACATAGTTGAACTTCACTCACAAAATTTCAACCAATCAAAACTCACAAAGCCAACTACCTCTTCAATGCTTAAATCAGATTTTTTCTCTCTTATTCCTATACTAATCATGCCACTCTCTCTTCTAATTTCAGCCTTCTTCTTCTCTTTTCCTCTCAACCAACTCCATCACTCCTAAGAGCTTAACAAGGTTCTATCAATTCAAACTTCAACACTTAGCTCAACACCTAGCAAAATCACACTCCAAAGAGGTCGAGGTTCAATTTTGTTCTTGATATTCTGATTGTGGGTGACTGATTTTGGTTCTATCTTCTCACTTCGTAATGTGATTAATGACTAGATATGATTATCTTTGGCTGTTTTTGTGTTTAAATTTAATTAAGGAGTAGGAAAGGGTGAGAATGGGAATATGTGAGGGGCTGGAAGACCAAACTATCTCGGCAATCTGTACGGCAGAGTGCATGACTCCACCTACAGCTGATTAAATCTAATGAGACTATTTTTATATGAAACTAGACATTCAGGGATTTCCATACATATATAATATAAGGCCAATGGATTAGTATTGAGAGAGATATGAATTTTTGAATTTTGACCTAGGAATCAGAACTTTCATCCGGGCAGTATGAGTTGAGAAAGGTGTAACTCACCCTACACAACTCCAAATTGAGTGAAACTAACTTTGTTAGAAAGCTTACACATAGAAGAACATCCATAAGAAAATTCCAAGTTTGGTACGATACCATTTGCTCTCAGTGTTTTGAAGAATTTGCCCTATATCCAAATGAGGCCAAAATAAGGTAGTTTAGGAAGGTCAAATTTCGGGGCTTATAACTTGAGCCCTACTAAGGCAAATGGAATGGAAATTTTTGCAAATGAAAGATTGTCCTGTTAGCTTTAATATGATACTAATGTCGTATGATCTGAGCTAGTTTTTGATTTTTAATGGATTTTTACTTTTAAGAGTATAATTCTGGCTAGCTACAGGGCAAGCCGGAATAAAACTTGAATAACTTGAGCTATATTTATTAAAATTAGATGGGACTAAAGAGGTTGGAAAATAGACACATAACACTTTAACATATCCAAAATTGAGATCCATATGAGTTAAATAGAAATTATGGTCTGATTTACAAAAATCGGGTTGAATGTAAGTATTGAGACAGCAACCATGTTTTAATTGCAATAATTGTGCCATTAATTTGATGTTTGAAATAGGAATGAAATGTGTTGATTTCTATGAGAAATTGGTGTTTTGAGTACTAACACTATTCATGAGGAAGCAGACATATTCCGTTATGCCACCAAAATTTTGGTAAAGTCTATGCATGAGTTATGATATACATGTAGATACATGTGCATTTTCAAGAAAATTATAAAGGTTATGTTATGATGAACATGAAGAATATGTTATGATGAAAGTTCCATGATACTTGGGCCAGCCCCAGATTAAAGTTAAAGGAAATAGATCAGTGGGGAGGTCGGGGAAAGTAAACCCGGTATTCCTGTATAGGAACGAGCTAGATCCTGAAAAGTAGACTATTACCCAGGAGTCTAAAATGGCCAAGAACTCCTAGGGGACCAAGTAATGGAGAAGTTTATGAAGATAAGCTTAAGAATGAGATTTTCATAGTTGCATTGAATAGTCATTATATGCCATTTGCATTAAATAGTCAGTATATGATGCTTACAGATTGGCTGTTATATTTATCTATTACTGTATGATTATTTATTCTGCTTATTATTCTGTATCACTCCTTAATAGTTTACTTTGTTTCCTATACTGTCTTAATGTAAAACTGAACTTTGTCTCGGCCCAGATATTTTCTTAAACTTATTAAATATGGATAGTTTAGTGTAAACCCATGTTTTTACAATTACATGAAAATCGAGGCAACTGAGAATGAATGCGACGTCAATTAAACACCATACACGAACCCTACTGAGAATTTCTGTAAATTCTCACCTCGTGTTGCATTTCTGCATCATTCTCAGATGCTGGTGATGGATTCGACGGCCACACTTTTCATTGAGATTCCGGACCTGCAGCTTCACCATGATCCCGTAGTGGATTCACTGTACATCGCCGGCTCCTGCAATTTCCGTCTTTATCTTTTTAGTAATAGGAATTTTGCTGTCCCTCTATTTCATCCTGCCGCTGCATACTTTGTGGTCCCGTTGCATATGGCACACCCTCCTCCTGCACCTGCAGCACCTGCCAGTCCTCCGCTCGAGTCTCCTCCACAGATGGTTCCAAACATCCCACTCAGCTCCGAGAGCGATCCTTCGGAGGCCATTGGCTCATCATCCTCCTCCTCGGGACCTAGTATGGACTACTCCCCAGCCGAGCCTAGTGTGGCCAACGGCTACCTGACTGAGTAGGTCCCAGTCATGGGTGACATTGTACAGCATGGCCCTCTTTTGGTAGTATTAGGCCATAGACGTGGATCAGCTAGTTCGAGATGTCCTTGGAGGACCTAGTAGGATTGTTTTAATTGACACGAGCCCTATATTCTTTTTGCTACACCGGCCCCACTTTTGTATCCTATTTTACATCTGTACATAAACTAAAGCTTCAGCTTCTAACCTATATATACAGTTAATAATGTATTACCTATCTGTATTCTTTCTGTTGTGCCTTTTTGTCAACTCCGTTATGTTCTACGATGTTGATCACATCTGTTGTATACCGTGCGCCGCTTAGTCTGTTTAAAAAAAAAAAAAAAGAGAAAGAAAAAGACATGACATGATAAGTAATTAGTAAGCAAAGTATCAACATGATAACACAATCTACCTAATTTCATGCTATGACTTAAGCATAACATTCAATTAGTAGGGTGTTACATGGGGTACCTCAGCGGCTGAAAGTAGGGGCAGATGTCATCCAAGGTAACCTCGCCATACGACTGATGTGGACGAAAAAATGGGCTCATGACTAGGACCTGAAACGGACGGTCGTGGAAGATATAGACCCTCATAACTATGCTCACAGACATCATTGAGGCATTCAGCACTAGGTTAAAGCGCCAATGCCAAATCGGGAACTCAATGAAGATCACCACTATGCCCAACGCCGGCATCCTCTGAAGACGACACAGAAATGTAGGAGTGAGAAATACTAGATTTCTTGTAGGATCACGACTAGACAAACATTGTGTTATCATCGTCCCAGCCACTTCGGGTTTAATTATGAAAATAGTGGACATGTATAGGTTCAATTTTAATGATTTGAAAACTTAAGTCCCAAAGTGAGTTGCTTTTAAACTTACCATCATAACCATATCATCATAAGTAAACATATATGCGAAAGCATAGAATAAACATTCATAATGCATATGAACAATATAAATACATGCACTAACATACAACCTCATAAACTTAACCATGGTTTTACTTTACTTTACTTTCATTCTTAACACGTGCTTAACTTTTTTTACTTTTCCTTTGAACTAGACTACTTTTGGACATGAGCTCATTCTGTGATCGTCGTCATGCAGTATTAAACCAAATCAGACTAAGCTAATATTGGTTACTTCTAAGTTGGAGGGTCCTCCATGTCACCCTTGTCTCCCTTATAGAGGTTCCTTAAGTCTTTGTAGATTACCGTCTCTCACCGTCTCATATCACGTTCTTTCTTTTCTTATCATTATACTTTATATACATAATACTTCTTTGACAAGACACATTCAATGAAATGATTAAGACCATAATTTTGACAGAAATTTGACAGCATGATGGCTAGACCAAAGCTTCCTCAAAATGCTAATCATAAAACTTTCAATTAATCGTCCATTATATCAATCTCATATCATCACACCAATCATTCAATCATGAGACAATGCTCAATCAAACTTGTCATACCTCATGCCTAATGGCATCATATATACTCTAAAGCAGTTTATTGTTATGTTGTTTGTAACGTCCGATTTCCGATTTCCGATCTCATTTAATGTTGAAATTTCTGATTTCCGATTTTGTCTTATAAATTACGACTTCCAACCTTAGTCACAGTTTCAAATTCCGACTTCGTTTCCAAGGCTTAAGGGCCGGCTGCATTTTCCGATTTCCGACCTTGTGTAAGCGTGTAAGAATTTCGACCTCATCAGTATGAATTCCGATTTTCGATTTCATTTCAAGTGGCTGATGTTTCCAATTTCCGATCTTAAGATTTCCGACTTAACACTAAGTCCGACGTCCGATTTTATCTCGACCAGAAATGGACACGAGATCAGATTTTTGAACTTGTCTCCCGGTCCGAGTCAAATTTTCACAAGTTCCGATCTCGAGTTTAATACCAAGAGCTCTCATTTCTCTATCCTCCCGAGTTCCGAGATCGAGGTCCTACAATTCATGACTTCCGACTTTAAGTGCTTGGCTTCACATCAGGCTTTGCTTTCAAGTTTCGAAATAAACTGGATAAATTTCCCGGGTTCAGACTTCATATGCAGGATGTTCACGAGTTCTGACTTTATAGAGAGTACGAGTTCCGATTTCATCTTCAGAATATACTGAAAACTAGTCCCACTTTAGGCGATGTGGAGAGCAATTCTACCACAAAAATAAGACGACGTGGAGAGCAAGGTTGGCTGAAACTCAGCCTTATGTTTTGAGGCCAATCAAAACTTTCCAAGTTAACTACTACTCATGCTTATATAACACACTCTCCTCCTCTTCTTCAGACTCTTCTCTCACGTTGCATACTTCACTCCAGCTCTCTCTTTTCTTTTCATCACTCACCCAACTCCATCACACTTTGAAATCCTACCAAGTTGCAGCTACAAACTTAAACCAAAATCATTCATAGTAAGAAGTAGAGGTTCTAAATTCTTACTTGACCTTTTGATTCTTGAAGGATTGATGGTGGTCCAATTTCTTCATTTTGATATGTTGATTGAATAATTATGATGAATTATAGCTGAGTTATGGGCTGTTTATTAAAACCTGAATTGAAAGTGAGAAAGGATGAAGATATGAAAAAGTTGAGAGGCTAGAAAACTCAAAAACCCTCGGCAGTCTGTACGACGGAGTGTACGGCTTCGCCTACTGCCGTTAAAAATTAACAAGACCATTTTTAGGTGAAACTAGACATTCAGGGCTTTCGACACATATATCATAATAGGTCATTGGATTAGTATAGAATTAGTTATGAATTTTTGAAGTTAGACCTAGAAATCTGGGTTCTCACCCGGGCAGCATGGGTTGAGAAGGGTGTATCTCACCCTATACAACCTCAAATTGAGTGCAACTAAAGATGTTTGAAAGCTAACACATGAAATAACATCCCATACAAATTTCAGAATTTAATTCGTTGTCATTTGTTCCCAGCACATCAATGAAGTTGGCTTAGGTTAAAACTGGCCTAGAATAGGACAGCTCAATAGGGTAATGTTTCGAGACTCATAACTCAAAATCCACTTAGGAAAATGACATGAAACTTAATTCATTTTAAAGTTTGTTGTGTGAGCTTCATTTTGATATAAAATTCGCATGATTTCATCTAGTTTTCGAATTTTAGTGAATTTTCTCCTATAGAAACCCAATTCTGGCTAGGAACAAGATAGGCTGAGATAAAATGTTTATATATAGAGTTATATAATTCAAAACGAGATGGGACTAAAGAGAGTAGAAAGTAGACATATAAGGCTATAACATATCCAAAAATGAGAATTTAATGAGTTGGATTGAATAAAAATTGGAGCATGCCAAACTCGGGCAGAACAGGGAAGGACAAGCTGGAACCTTCTTAATGCTGGATTTGCAATTGTTGAATGATGTTATACGTGTTTATACATGTTTGCTGGTTTATACTGAAATTATTAGTTGTGCAACTGTACTGATTTGTTTGGCACTATTCACGGGGAAGCGGACTCAATCCGTTATGTCGCCAAAATTTCGGTAAGAAATCCATAAGTTATGAAATTTATGATAACTTGAGTACATCATATGAAAAGAGACAAGTTAGATGTGCATTCATTTCAAGACATTATAAAGAATTCCACATCACTTGGGCCAGCCCCGGAATAAATTAAGGGGAATAGATCAGTGGGAAGGTCGGGGAAAGTAAACCCGGTCATCCTGTATAGGAACGAGCTCGGTCCTGAAAAGCGGACTATTACCCAGGAGTATATGGCCAATGACTCCCAGGGGACCAAGTATGGAAATAAGTTATAAAAGGCTAAAGCCTCCACAAATAAGATGCATCTTCTCATTGCACATGCATATGTACAGTGGAATACTTTATTATTGATGGTTCTAGATCCCTGTTTATTAATCATAATATGCTATTTTCCTGCCGTAATTACTATTTGAATACTTTAGCATATATGTTAACAAAAATTGAATTTATTTCGGTGTATGTTTTACAAGCAAGTATTTAAATTGAATATTATCGTTTCATGATACTATTTGAAAAAAATGTTGCACGGCCGAAACAACTAGGAATGACAGCGATGACAGATGTATAGAAGTTAGGATTTTCTACTGAGAAATATTCATTTCTCACCCTATTGTATGTTCCGCGTCATTCTCAGACCATGGAGCACGCGGCGACCAGGGTTCTATTCATTGAGTTTCCTGAGCTTCACATCCACATCGACCCTTTTCTAGATTCTATATATATATCGGCTAGATGCCAGTTTCGTTTATATTTCTTCTTCCAGAGGGACTTTGCTGTACCACTTATGCATCCCCTCTTTGATCCTGCTGTCCCCTACATAGCCATACCTCTTCACATGGCCCATCCATTTCCACCACCACCAACAGCAGCACCAACCGCACCAACAGCTCCAGTTCCCATGGCCCCTCCTACTTCACCGCCGCAGTCGATGTCGTCGGCCTTGACCTCAGAGGAGGACCCATCCGAGGCGGCTAGTTCTTCGTCGTCATCCGCTCCCAGCGCCGGGCACCCTCCAGCTGATGCCGCCATGGCGAACGGTTTCCTTTCATCAGACTCTGTTTAGATAGCGTGCATGCTGTAGTGGGGTTAGATGTACAGAATGACCCTCTTTTGACAGTTTGGGTCATGATTGGATGGATAAATATTAGGAATGTACATGAAATGTCCCATGGGGACCAGTTAGGGTGTTGTTCATAGATACTGGCTGTTTTATTTTGTATTAGCGGCTCGTTTTGACACCTTGTACTTTTTAACAAACCTTGAAATCAGATATCTATATACATATCTATGACGCCGTTTGCAATTATTTTGTTCTTATTGTATTTTTATTTATATTAAGTTACTTATAGTTTACTAATTGATTTGTATTTATTCCGCCATCCCACAGAAAGATTTTGTTATGAGATCAGGTAGTCTTATTTGAGAAATTAATACTAATACTGAGGGAGAGATTTATTCAGTATTACACGTAATCTCTTATCAGATATATGATTATGACTTAAGCATAGTACTTTGTCTGGTAAAGTTTTACTTTGTTCTTTGTGAGATGTGGTAGCTGTAATGTCCCGATTTCCGAGATCCGACTTCGCCCTCAGGACTGATCAATTTCAATTCCCGACTTCATCTTCGAATTCTACACAAAGTGGGATAAATTCCGAGTTCCGAGTTCCGAGTTCGTCTTACGTAAGTACATGATTTCCGACTTCATCTTATGATATTCTCCGATTTCCGAGTTCGTCTCACATATGTCCACGACTTCCGACTTAATCTGGACTATTTCTACAACTTCCGAGTTTAACATTCAAGTCCGAACAACGTGAGGTGATTTCCGATGTCCGATTTCACATCAAAGGAAAACGGACCCATTTCCGATCTCATAACTTATCTCCAAGTTTCAAGTAAAATACATGCGAGCTCCGACTTCATGTTTCAAGGACAAATATACCCGGTTTCCAATCTCATCATAAATCCCGACTTTCGGGTTTAAGTACTTGGGTTTGGCCATGTGATTCGAATTCCCGAGTTTCGATCTCCTATTTTACATCCAGCATTGACATTCCCGAGTTCAAATAGGGAGTTCCGAGATTTTATGATTGTCAGCTGCATGACTTCCGACTTCCGACTTTGATTCCAAGACTCAAAGTAAACAAGATTTCCTCAAGTCACAAACAACGTGGTACGAGTTCCACTTTTAGGCGACGTGGAGAGCAATTTGGCCACAAAAGTGAGAGACATGGCCGAACTTCAACCACAAAACTTCAGCCAATCAACACCACAACTTTCATCTATTTAAGTCAGACTTCTCTCTTCATTCCCAGCTGATTTACGTCTCCCTCTCCTCTTTGCTCCAGCCTTCATCTTCCCTTTCTCTCTCAAATCCAACTCCATCAAAATGTCCAAGCTTTGGCAAAGTTCCATCAATCCAAACTCAAATTCAGCAAAGTCATACTCCAAAGAGGTAGGATTCAATCTCTAGTCTTAATTTCTCTAGACTGAGGATGCATGAAAGATTCCTTTTTATGATTATTTGATGATATATTGGATGTGTATGATTGGATTAATATGGGATTAATATGAAATCTTGAGTGGGAATTAGAATTAGAAGAAGAAAACTAAGAGAAATGGATGGATGAGGGTGTTGTCTTGGTGGAGATTCCACGGCAGTCCGTACGGCGGAGTGTACGGCTCCTCTTACAATCGGTCAAATCCGATGAAACCATTTTTAGATGAAAGTAGACATTCAGGGATTTTCATAGATATATCATATAAGGTTATGGATTAGTATTGAAGGAGATACGAATTTTTGAAGTTTGACCTAGGGTTCAGGATTTTCATCCGGGCAGGGTGACATGAGGAGGGTATGACTCACCCTATACAACTCCAAATTAAGTGAAAGCAAATTTGTTAGAAAGCTTACACATAGGGGAACATCCCAATATGAGATTTCGAGTTTGTTATGGTCCCAATTGTTCCCAGTAATCCAAGGAAGTTACTCTATGTCCAAACCGAGCCAAAACAGGGTAGCTCAGGAAGGTCGATTTCAGGACTTATAACTCGAGGTATATTTAAGCAAATGGAGTGAAACTTGTGGCAAATGAAAGGTGGTCCTATTAGCTTCAATATGAGACCAATTTCGTATAGTTTGAGCCTAGTTTCGATTTTTAGTGAATTTATAATTCCAGGAGTGTAATTCGGGCTAGAGACTGAACAGGCTGAGGTAAAAGTTAAATATCAGGAGTTATATAAATCAAAATGGAATGGGACTAAAGAGGTTAGAAAGTAGACATATAGAGCTATGATATATCCAAATTTCAGATCTAAATGAGTTGAATAGAAATAAAAGTGGATCATATGAAATTCGGGCAGAACCGAATAGAAGGTAGCAGAATGGCCAAAGTGATGGTATCACAAAGTGACCCAATTGAAGATTTCACAAGTATTATGGAAACATAAAAAGTTTGAGTTGAGGATTGCCAGTTTGACATTGATATATATGTGTGTTAAGTTGATTTATGTTGCTATGACTGGTTTGTCCGTGGGAACTGGCACTATTCATGGAGAAACGAATATGATCCGTTATGCTGCCGATTTTACGGCAGAAGTTTATGAACCTAGGGATATTTATATGCAAGAATGATATAAGGATGATATGAGATATATGAGACTAAATCAAAAAGCAGTATGACATGAGGTATATGAGAAATACTGATGAAGCATATGTACGAGTACATTTAGCATGACTATGCTTGACAACGCATGAGAATGAAAAGATATAAGTATATTAAATGTGAATATAAAGATGTGAATCCCCTTGTGGGTGAGTCAGTACGACAATGGTCACGAGTTGAGCTGACAAGCTCACTCCAAGGCCAGGCTACCCAAGGGCAGTAAAGGTTAAAGAGTAAAGACTTAAAGACCAAAGAATTAAGTATATGCCCCACTCACATCAGGCATGACATCAACCCAGCTAGTGTGAGTATGTGGGGGGTAGGACTTACATGAGGCATGGCATGACCCAGCTAGTGTAAGTACCGAATGAAGGTCCTATATTCCTAAGGAATGTGACATGGCGATCACGCTCTGACGGGGTATGACATGGCGATCATACTCTGGAATATAGCATGAAGATCCCATATTCCTAAGGAACGTGACATGCCGATCACGCTCCGACGGGGTATGACATGGCGATCATACTCTGGAATGTGGCATGCAAAGATATGATGATGAGTCTATATTCCTAAGGAACGTGACATGGCGATCACGCTCTGACGGGGTATGACATGGCGATCATACTCTGGGATATAGCATGAGGATACCATATTCCTAAGGAACGTGACATGGCGATCACGCTCTGATGGGGTATGACATGGCGATCATACTCTGGGATGTGGTATGATGCTGCACTTGAGGACGGCGATACGTAACGCTCAAGTGTAGACAGATGCAAGCACCCTAGGGACGGCGATACGTAATGCCTAGGTGTGTCGAATGAAAGAAAAGTAAAATTTTATGTATATGTATGAATTCAAGTGCAAGTTAAGTTATGTCCAGAGGTTATGTTCCCAGTAGATTAATGCTATGTGCGTTTTATATGTTAAAGTTATTATCCATGGTATTATTCATGAATTAATCTTGTGTAGACTTCCCCAAATGACCAGTATATGAGTAAAAATGAACTTTGCTTCGGATAAGACATTTTTTTTCAAAATGTAAAATTAAACAGTTTGTGCAGCATGTTCACCTTTTTTATAATAAACCGAAGCAAACTGGAGATGACAACGATGACATTACATGTGTATCATAGAGAATCCTACTGAGAATTTATAAATTCTCACTCCTATTTTTCCGTGTTGTTTCCAGAAAGTTCAAGAGGTATCAGAGTAGCGCAGCGGAAGTTGCTGTCAGATAAGGTCCGTTCAGGTAACTGTAACAACTCCAGGGTGTGGTACTATGACTTAAGTATAGTACTGTACTTGGGAGGGTGTTACAGTAGCAAATGTCGCAGCATGTTCCAAATTACATTTTTAAAATACTTAATTATGCTAAATTTGAAGTATAGTGCAACCAAGGTCATCTCACAAGGATGTTGTTGCTATCTAGTTAAATAACAAGAGGGTTTATGTAAACATGCAGTAAATAAGCTATAAAAGAAAATTAGGTAAAATAAATAAAAAAAAAAAACACTAGTTCAAAGAGTTCCTTAGGCATAAGATAAATCAATCATTAATGCACAATATATCAAACACATTGAGTGCAGCTAATTTGAGCTATTAGAGAGACCTCTACTAACAACCCCACAATTCTACTTAGAGAACTCTAGGAATTCAACCAACATATAATTGATTAGATAATTGAGACCTTAACTTTAATTAACCTATGTTGATTACTAGCCCCAATTGCATTAGCCTAGGTTTGAACCCAAACCTAATTCCTAATTCTTTAATTAATCAAGTTCATACCAATTAACCAATCAGTAATCACCCAACTAATTCCACATTCATGAACCCACATATCAATATCATTCAATATAAGTATGCAAATTAAAGAGGGCAAAGAATCAAGAAAATAAACATGATTGAGATTCAAGCATAGGGTTTCAAGATTACAACCATAATGCCCTTGGAGTCCCTTGAACTAGCTTGAAGTCCTACTCCTCCATAGCAATGAAGGTAATAGAACTCAAAACAAGTATTGTACAAAATGAAAAGAAAAGAAAAGAAAAGAAGAGGAGAAGAGAAGAGAAGAGAGAAAAATGAAAAAAATTGGAGATGAGAGTCTTCGTGTCTCTGTTCTCTCCCTTCTTATCGGGCCTAAGATGTGAATATCCAATATTACCATTGAGTCTAAGTTAATCTTCTGCCTCTTAGCTTTAAGTGGAACCCAATTTGCTTAATTTGGACTTAAAATGAGAGAGTTATGGCCCAATCTTTATAGCATGTCTAGGTTGTACATCTATTCGCATCAATCAAATTCAACAGCCAATAAGTCCATGAAGATGTCATTATTTTGGAGAGTTTCTTCATATGAATTGAAGCTTTGTATCTTAGCTTTCAAATAGCACCAATTTCACCTTAATCCAATGTCTACAACTCAAGTTATAGCCCAATTAGTGCACACTGCTCAAGTTCTAGCACAATAGCCTTATTCTGACTTCGTGGCCCAATTCGTCCTAATAGACATCTGAATTAGTTTTTGGCTTCTTTGTCAAAGTTGTAGATCTTTCCCTCAAATTTCCTACAATATAAAATTTGGAATTTTTAGAGGTTGACACCTCAACATATGCTCAAAATACAAAAATAGTATAAATTTTTAATAATATTGAAAAATATAATTAAGCCTAATTAGAGCCTAAACTCATAGAATGTGTCTAATACTGATCAACTAAGCACAAAGAAGTCCAATAAACTAAATATGAGGGTTAGTCAATGTATCAAAATGTTACTTATTAAGATGCCTTATGAGCCATCATATGATATCCCGTGGTTACCCATGAGAGAATCATATAGTTAAAATAAATGTGTATGAAATCTTTTAGTTACTTATTCCTTATGTGAAATTACTCTTTACTTATGTACATGTCTTATGGAACATTCGTTCAATTAACTGAGTTAGGTGATTGTTTCCTTTCCTTGAGATAACGTACTCAGTGATTCTTAAGTTCATGGTATGCTCAAAAGCCCTAACATACTTCTGTTCCCAAAGAGTTCGAGATCCCTCTAATCCTTGGGTCATGACAATGCATAACCACACTCATAAACTTAACAACACCATATTCACTAAACACCAAGGGTGATTTTTAACTTATCTAAGTTGCATAGTTTCAAGCTTTTATTATTAACATAACAAGATCTTATCTTAAATATTATAAAATTATCATTCTTTATAATGTAATTATAAAGTTTCATTCTTTAAGAAAGTAAGTGACTCTAAAATTATGCTCTTGTCTTAAAGATTAAATCTTTATGAAATAATGATACAAGATACTAGCTTTTGAACTAAAAAGTCTTATTCTTTATGAAAGTTGATACTCTTTGTTATTCTAAAACCATCAAGGTCTCAACTTTATGATTTAAAGTTGTTTTACAGTCTAAAAGATTCCTACTTTATAAACTAATGATATAAAACATTAGCTTTAAAGTTAGAAAGTCTTGATCTTTATAAAAGTTAACACTTTATGCATTATTTTGACTCAAGATATAAACTTTATAAATTAAAGGTTGCAAGTCAACGCTTTTATAACTTAAAGATTTCATTCTCGACTAAAGTTTGAAACTTTATGAAAGGTCTTATCTTCAAGGTTTGCTTTTTAAGACACAAAGTGACAAGTTCTTATTTTTATGACTTAAAAAGCTTCATATTCTAAAAAGCTTAGACTTTTACATATATTCTTGTCTTCAAGACAAAACAAAATAAAACTTTAAAGAAGCCCTAAACTTGCGCCACTTTTAAGGTTGCATGTAACAAACTTTTTGAAACTTCATGCATCCAGAATGTGTTTAATCTTGTCAAATCAAGAGAAAATGATAAATGTGACAACTTTTCCAATCATAAGCATCATCATAAGAAGATAAACAACTTCCAGCCTAATCACCACCAAGAACATTAAGATCTTATGCACCAAGAAAGGAAAAATAGAAAGTTTAAAGCACTTAAAGAAAGGAACTTTAACAAAAATCAAGAACAACTCATGAAGAAGAACATGAACATATTTTACTAAAAATAGAAACTTTTGCTCATGAAGAGCATGAAAGATTTTCTCAAGCTTTCACTTGAAGATCTTGGTCATGAGAAGAACCAAGCTTCAAGCTTCTTGAGTAAACAAAAGAGAAAAGTGAAGATCACTACCTAGTGATGAAAGTGGCAAGTTCTTGAAGGAGAAAATGAAGAAGATGATGCTCCCCAAGGCGGATGAAGGTGGCAGTTTTGGAAGAACAAGAAGAAAGCTCTTGAGTTCTCTTGGAAATGAGGCTTGTAGTGTATTTGAATCTTTTCTTCAAAGACCAAAAGATGTGATTTTTGAAGGGCTAAGTGAAGATGGTATGGTTATGGAGGTGGAGAACGGAGAAGAAGATGAAGAAGAAAGTTTAGAGAGAAGTTAGAGAGTTTGAAGGTTTAGAGAGAGAATAGAAGTTGAAAAATGAAGTGAAGGTGTGTGCATGTTGGTGTGTTGCCCGTAACTTCTATAAGGGTAGGGGGAGATATTTTTACTTTATTTTGTATTAACTAAGGTTTAGGGAGACAAATTGGATGATGGGGGAACAAATCATATACTTACTCTTACATAAAGCACTCTTGTGTAATGTTTTATGCTTTAGTGACATCACCTTGGCTTTATTATCTAGTTGACTAAATTTAAATTTAATCATGTGATTAAGTGCTCTTGCAACTTAATTAACATGATTAAGCAAGATTAGTGATTAACACACAAGAACATAATTAACAAAAATTAATCTTGCGATTAAGCTTAATTACCCTTAATTAAACTCGATTAAGCGAATTAAGGGTGATTAGTGCTTAATTAAGCTATTAAGGGTTTGACTTGCTTAATTAGAGATTATTTAATCTTGATTAAGTATTCTCTTGACTTTTCTTATCAAAGTTAACTTATAAACACTTTGTTAATCCCTTAATTAAGCCTTAATCTTATAATTTCTCATTAAATGCCTAGTTACTCAGGGTTACTGAGGTAATTTAGCACAATAAGAAATTGAGGATGTTACACAAAGTAGATGGCTTTACATTGCTTAGCCTTTCCCTTTTTATCCTTTTTAGGGACAAAGCATTTCTTCTTTTTTCTTCTGATCCGGGCTTTGGATATCTTCTTGGCTAGATGAGCAATTTCATCATTCTCATCATCAGAGGAATCTCCTTCTAATTCTTCTCCAACTTTCATGGCCTTAGAGGAACTAGACTTTCTTTGATCGATTTTCAAGGCTAAGGATTTGCCTCTTTTGTTGGATTATTTTAGAGGCTTCATTTAGTTCAATCTCATGAGTTTTTAAGGACCTAATGAGAGCATCAAGATTGAGCACATTCAAGTCTTTGGCTTCTTGAATAGTTGCCACTTTGGGGCGCCAAGTCTAAGCACATTCAATGAGAGCATCAACATTGAGCACATTCAAGTCTTTCAACTGATTTATGATGTGCATAAATCTAGTTTTCATCTCATCAATATATTCATGTTCTAATATCTTGAACATTTCATATTGATAGACTAATAAAATAATCTTAGTTTCATTCACTTGATCAGTTCCTTCATGAAGAGTCTAGAGTCTGCCCCAGATTTCTTTAGCAAAGTCACATGAAATGATCTTGTCATATTCACTCTTGCTTAAGGCACCTGTGAAGAGGTATTTTCCTTTGGCATTCAACTACACTTTGGCTTTATGTTGATTAGTCCATTGACTTCTGGGAAGAGTTCTGACAACTATAAGTGGAGCCTGATCAAGATCAGCAACCATATAAGGCATAAGTTGCCCAATAGTTGGAATATAGTACTATAAGTGGAGCCTGATCAAGATCAGCAACCATATAAGGCATAAGTTGCCCAATAGTTGGAATATAGTCACCATTTCAATGATCTCCCATATGTTAACACTGGTCAACTCAATAAGGAGTCTTATTCTATCATTTCAATAGGGATAATCTTCACCATTGAAGTATGGTGGGTGGTTGATGGAGTGTCCCTCAGCAATATGATTTATCTGTTGTGCCATTCTCAGGATCCTTTTAACTTAGCAACCATTTGGAATCTCAACCTTAGAGGCTGAGCATTGATACCAATTGAAGGAAAAAATAACACGAGAAGGGGGGTTGAATCGTGCTTCTAAAACCTTTCTAGTTCCTTAAAACTTTAATCACACTTTTCTCAAGTCTTTGTACTTAGGATGCGGAAGCGTTGAGTTAGATAATAAAAAGTATTATTTTCACAATTCTTTAGAGAGGCAATAGGTAGATGATCAGTCACAAAAAAATAAACTAGCTAACGAAAGTTGTAAAGTAGATAAGTATAGAAAAATCACACAAAGAAATTTATACTACTTTGGCCAAACCACATGCCTATGTCCAGTCCTCAACAAGATAGTTGAGATTTTTATAGATTGAGTATTCTTTGCCCAAGGTTCTCCAAGCTTTTACAACTGAGTAATTTTTCCTAGCCTCTCCAAGCTAACCAAATGAGTAGTGTTTACCAAGCCTCTCCAGGCTACAAAGACCACTACTAGGTCAAGTTACAATATAAGGATTGAATGGTTTGTGTTTGAATGACATTCACACTAAATCACTCCAAAGTGTATGATTACTTAAGTACAGTGTGTAATGACTTCTCAACACTCTCAGTAGAGGATATTGACTAATACCTAGCAGATGAGAAAATTTTTCTATTTAGAAGTGACAACAAGTAACTTTCTCGATATTCAAAAGGTTGAGAAAGATGAAGTCTTTGTAGATATTTTAATGTGTAGATTGCTCTTTTGACCAACCAACTCTTTATTATTTTCTAGGTTTCTATAGGCTTCAAAAATCTAGCCATTGAGACTTTCAAACCTTGAGCTTAGAGCCTTTTAATCCATTAGTCTAAGATTGAACAAAGAAAAGGTCATTTTCTTTCTCAACAGGTAGAAATGTCACAAAAGAAGAAAAATAGTCGTTTGATGCTTCACAGATTTTCAGACTTGTTGGCGCTTCTTTTGGATTTTTCCTTGTCAAGTTTGACTTTTGAGAATGATTCATGAATCATGTAGAAAAAGCTTTGAGGGTGAGATACTTCATATGAATCATCTTTCTAGAAGTTACCTTTCTTGATGTAGCTTTCTGGACTGTTCACCCTTCTAAAGTGATTGTGACCTTTCTAATGGCTTGATTTCCTTCTTAAGACATAAATCTATCCTTCTGGACTTTTTAATATGCTTTTTGAGAGTGAGAAAGATCATAGATATTTGGTTAAACAATTCTTTCCATGGAAATATCTGCAAGATTCATAAGAACTTTTAATCTTGTATGATCTAATTCTCATCCTCGTGCATATTTTCGTGATCTAGTGTACTTGTAGACAACCACTTGAACAAAGCATTAGTATATACAAAAGATTTTGTTAAGAATTGATTTGTTGTTTATTAAAACTTTAAGCTAGATAAAGGTAAACCACTAAGTGGCTTTTGAAAGGCATTGGAGCTTACAAGTAAGTAGCCAGAAATGAGTCATACCCTACATTGGAAAAATGAGTGGATGTGAGAATGCTACACCAACCCAATTGGTGGATTAATCACCACCATTCCTTCTACAAATATCACAATACTCTCATCCTCTCCTTTTTTCCCTCATTTTTGGCCACACACAACATACACACACACACACATACTCCATCATCATCTTCTTCATCTTCTTCCTCACTACCACTATAGCCATGAGTTTGAAGCTCATGGTTGATGGCCTTTTTGTCCTCAAAAGATCTTGCTCCTTTTATGAAAATTAATCCTCACATTCCCTTCTATCAAACCCCTCTATCAATTTGATGATTAAGCATCAAGTGGAGCTTCCTTACCTCCATATATGATGCAGCCATGAGAGAAGAGGAAGGTTAGGAGTTGTTCTTAGCTTTTTTGTTTCCATGGCTCCAAGAACCTTGAGGTAGGTAGGTCAAATTCGAAGCTTATTTTCTTTAATTCCTTACACTTATGTCCTGCCCAAACCTTAGGTTTTTCACTTAAATTTGATGTTGATTGGTTGGAAATCATACACTTACTGCTATTATATCTACTCTGAAAAGTGCCAAGTGATTGTTAAAAGTAACCCACTTTGAAAAATATGTTTTCAGACTTAAAATTGTACCTATGCCTATGTAAATGTCCACATTTTCATAATAAACTGATGCAACTACAATACTTACGATGACAATTTATGTGCTTAACGGATTGAGTGTACTTAATGGGAATTTTAAATTCTTATTACTTATTTGTATGTCTCTGTAAATATTCTTGTACAAAGAATAGGCCTTCAAGTCTATGGCAGAAACTTTTAAACTTTTACAAATCTCATGATGCGGGCCTAGGTCTAATACCTAAAGCTCTAACTCGAGTGTCAAGGTGTACTGCCAATGTAATGACGTAGAGAATGTAGAATGAGAAGTATTTTTTGTAAACCCTCATTTATTCAGGAAATATTATACTGTAAGGGTCATATATTATATTTTTCTCAATTTAAAAGTTTTTACAGCACTCGTAACAACCTCTAGTTGTAACTCATGACTCGAGCGTGGCATATATGTTTGGAGGGTGTTACAATATACACTTCATTCACAAGGGAGTTTATACTTTGTGTATTAAACCTCTATTTTAGTAATTAATATGCCCATGATATTAATCATTTTCTTATTTGTATTTTTTTTCAAAACCAATCACCTTTCATTTGATAATGTTGATACCAAGTTGAGGTCTAGAATGAAAATAATTATAAGAAGTGGAAGGATGATGTTCAATTAACACTTAGTCCATTGGATCTTGATATAGACCATAAGGAGGATGAACCTACCTTGATTGCCACTAGCACTGATGAGCAGAAAATTTTTTCACAAAGACTAGGCAAAGGCTAATAGCAAGGATTTGATGGTTATCCAAAGGTTAATTGATGAGACATTTGTCAAGACAACCCCACGTTCTGATAATGTAGAGACTTTTTTTGCTTCTATACACATCTTGAAGAGTGTATAGATTGTATAAGAGATTTGACCAAGAAAAATAGAAAGAACTTTTAGAAATCATTCGTATGGACATTTGTGGACCTATGAGGCCAACCTCATGTGGGAATAGATATTTTGATACCTTTACTAATGACTCTTCTCATTTTGCTTTTATTTACTTGATAAATAATAAATTATGTTTAGAAGATTTTGAAATTTTTTAGAATGAAGTTTAAAATTAATATAGTAAAAAAATCAAAATAATAAAGACAAACCAGGACGATGAATATTATGTCAACCATGGTGAAAGTGGACAATTTATGGTGCATTTTGCTAAATATCTTGCAAATTGTAGGATTGTCTCTCAATTTGCCATACCTAAGACATGAACAAACTGGGGTAGTTAAAAGATAAATTGTACTTTGATAGATATAGTAAGGTCTATGATGAGTCAATCTGAATTACCTCATTTCCTTTCAGGTGAAACCCTTAAAACAATCATGTATATACAAAATAGAGTACTTTCCAGATATGTTTCCAAAACTCCATTTGAAAATTTTAAAGTTTGTAAAGATAGCCTTAAGCATCTTGATGTGTGGGGTTATCCCCCGAAGGTGAAAATTTGTAACCCTACTACTTCAAAATTAAGTCCAAATAGTATTAGGTGTTACTTTGTTGGTTATCCCATCAAATGCTAAAGGCTACAAATCTTATGGACCTACTTGTGGAACAAAAATAGTTGACAAAATCACAACCAATTTATTGGAAATGATATGATGAATAAGTAAATGAACTCAACTAGAGAGACACTTATTATGCCTAATCCTATTGTACAAGAAAGAGTTAGAAGTCAACCAATCAAGTAAGTGCTCAAGTACCATAGTAAGAAATTTTATAAGAGCCGCCACCACCAACTCCCAAGCATTCTATTGAGATTCTTCCTCTCAAGCACTCACAAAGAAAAAAACATCACTAGTAAACTTTGATGATTATTATACCTTGTACATAAGTTGGATTTTAACAATGGGTGCATGCCAAATCCAAAAAGTTTACAATGAAGTAGCCTTTAGTAGTCTATATGATAAATGTATTAAAGCTATGAACAATGGAATGCCTTTTATTATTAACAATGGTGTGTAGAAGCTTATAGAAACTGTTGATGGTTTTAAACCAATTGGGTGTAAATAGGTGTTCAAACTCAAGAATAAGGGAATTATAAAGCTCTTTAAATCAAGATTGGTATCAAGATGATTTGCTCAAAGGGAGGACATCAACTATAAAGAGACTTTTTCTCTAGTTTTTTTACTAAAGATTCAAATTATTATGGATTTACTAGCCCATTATGACTTGGAGTTATATTAGATGGATGTGAAGAGAATCTTTTTTAAATAGATATCTCTATCAAGAAGTTTATGTACAATATCCAAAGGATTTCATTAAGAGCAGAAACGAACATTTGGTATGAAAATTGAAAAATTCTATTCATTGTTTGAAGCAAGTTTCAAGGCAATGGTATGTTAAATTTGATGAAGTTGTCTATTCCATTGGTTTTATGGATAATAAAGTGGATCAATGCATATATCTCAAGATCTAAGGGAGTAAATTTATACATCTTGTTCTCTATGCATGTGACACTACTACATGCTGGAAAAGTTATGATCTACTTGTTAAGACTAAGATTAGGTTATTAGCTTCATTTGATACGAAGAATCTTGGAGAGGCTTCTTTTGTTTTTGGGATTAAGATATATAAAGATAGAATTAAAGATTTTTGGATTTATCTCAAAGGGCTTATATAGATTGTAACCAGGAGATTTAGTATAGAGGGCTACAAACTTAATAATATTCAAGTTGTTAAATGAGACAAGTTATACAAGAATTAGTTCCTTAATAATGATATTAAGAGGAGTTCCATGACAAATACACCTTATACGAGTGCAATGGGGTAACCAAATATATGCTTAGCTATGAATTAGACCTTACACATTATTTGTTGTTAGTATATTGGATAGATCTCTATCTAATTTAGGAGTTGCACATTGAGTAGTTGCTAATAAGGTTATGAAATATTTTTAAAAGTTAAAAGATTACATGTTGGTTTGTAGGAGTGCTAACAACTTAGATATCATTAATTACTTTTATTTTGACTTTGTCAATTGTTCGGATAAGAATAAGTCCACTTCTGGATACATTTTATGATGGCTAAAAAGGCTATATCTCGGAAAAGTGTAAAGCAAACTCTGATAGTTTTTTTCAATATGCAAAGTTAGTTTGTTGCATTTTACGGTGCTACATCATGGGCTATATGTAACATCCTTATTCTTTTGTGCAAAATTACCGTAATAACCCTGAATAATTAGGTGCTTAATGAGAAATTAAAGGATTAAAGCCTAATTAAAGAGTTTATGAGGTAATTTTGAAGAGAAGGTTAAGAGAACGCTTAATTAAGATTAGAGAATGTCTAGTTAAGCAAGTCAAACTCTTAATGGCTTAATCAAACACTAATTACCCATGATTAGCTTAATTGAGTTTAATTAAGGGTAATTAAGATTAATTAAAAGTTTAATTTTTGTTAATCATATTCTTATGAGTTAATCACTAATCTTTGCTCAATCAAGCTAATTAAGTTGCAAGAGCACTTGATCACATCATTAAAATTCAAATTTAGTCAACAAGACATAAAGCATTTGATGATGTCATTAAAGCATAAAGCATAAGACAAAGTTGCTTTTTTGTAAGAGTTGACATCATTCAATTTATCCCCTTAATCCTTAATGAACCCAAATGACACAAAAATACTCCCCCAAACCCACCTATATGTTATGGCCATGCACACAAACACACACACATATACACTCATTTTCATTTTCACACTTTCATTCTCTCACTAAGCCTCTCAAACTTTCTAACCCCTCTCTATATTTCTTCCTCTTCTTCATCATTCTCCATCACCATAATCAAACCTTCTTCGCTAAGCCCTTCAAAGATCACCTCTTTTGATCTTTGGAGACAAGATCTACACATTACAGGCTTTATTCTCACAAGAACTCAAGAGCTCTCTCTTTTTCCATTCAAAATTGCCACTTTCACTACTTGGAGGAGCCATCATCTTTTTCATTTTTTCCTTCAAGAAGGTGCCATTTTCAACTTTAGGTAGTGATATTTCATTTCTTCTTTTTGTTACTCAAGAAAGATTGAAGGTTGGCTCTCACCATGGCTAAGAACTTAAGTGCCAACTTGAGAAAAACTCTATGCTCTTCATGAGCAAAGTTTCCATTTTTAGCAAAGTTTGAATCTTTGGGTTCATGAGATCTTGTGTGTTTCTCTTCTTGAATGCTTATGAAGTTTTCATTTTTCTCTCATGATGCATATGTTTTGATGTTTTTGTGAGTTGTTGAAAATAATGCTAAAAAATACAATTAAGCTCAATTAAAGCCCAAACTCATAAAATGTGTCCAATATTGATCAATTAAGCACAAAAGAGATCCAATAAACTAAATATGAGAGTTAATCAATGTATTAAAATGTTACTTATCAGGCATGCCCAAGGAGGAGGACATGGAGCACTTGGTGGGTTTGGGAATTGATACCTTCCATTCGATGGTTGACTTGGATGGCGCATGCGGAGCTGATCACGAAGATAGCCCTTTTCGTTGGTGGTTATAGGGTTGTCATTTTCTTTATGGCATGTATGGGTAGTCGAGGTTTATATTATATTTTCTTTTGATGTATTGGTTAGGTTTATTTTGTAGGGCCGATAGTAGATATTGAATCCATGACTTATTATGTAAGACTTGTTGCGCTACTATTAATTATATCTAACTATGATAGCTGTGGAATGATATTATGTTTATCTAAGATGGTTGCTCTTTATAATGCCCTTATTTATTTTATTACACCACATGTACGAAATAATGATGTTTGGTATTATGCGTTCATGATGCGTTCTTGGCTCTCATTTTTCAAAACAGGTTTATTTCATTATTGATTAAAAAAAAATTTACCCTTATTTTTAGTACAAAGTAATTTCAAGTAGTAAATTTAGTTCTGCAAGCAAAAGTAAAAACTAGTCTTAAGCATAGTATGAGACTATTATGGTGTTACATTTTGGTATCTGAGCAGTTTGTCCTTGATGAGCCTGGGGATGGACTGACTATGCTTATATGCATATGTATTAGTTAAGTCATGCTTTAAGTCTCGTCTGTATGATGAGGCGTAGGGATTAGACATGCATGATTGCCTGTTCTGAATGTAGTTAGTTGCTGGTTCACTCAGCAAAAATATTAAGCCTGATCATCTCAATGTCTTCTATTTTGTGCACAAAGAACTAATGGTATTAGTGAGGCGTGATGGGCCTCGTAACAAGCCTAAAGGTCCCGAGGAAGTTATGGGGAGGCTCTGCGAAATGGCTACTGCCCACCGTATGATAGAGCGAATGGAACAAAGAGATGAGGAAAATCCAGAAAGGCATAATGGAGGGGCTGAGGTATACCTAGAATACCTCAAGTTTGCTGAGTTCAAGAAGGCGAGTCCACCGAATTTTAGAAAAGCATACAAGCCTGATCGAGCAGATGAATGGATTAAAGCCATAGAGAAGATTTTTATAGTGCTAGCTTCACCAAGGAGCAAAAGGTAGCCTTTGCTACTTATATGCTTGAAGCAGATCCTGAGTTCTGGTGGGTGGGCACCAAAAGGCTGTTAATGGGTGCTTAGACTCAAATTACTTGGGAGGTTTTCAAGATGCACTTTTATGAAAAGTACTTTCCCACTTCCCTGAGGAACACGAAGAAGTTGGATTCATGAGTTTGTGTTAAAGGGCCATAATTATTGCTAAGTATATTGCCAAGTTTGAGAAGCTATGCAAGTTCTCGACAATATATCAAAGGAACTCGAATGAGCAATGAAAGTGTGTCAAGTTTGAAGAAGGACTGCGGGAGTAGATCTTGGCATCAATAAGACCCATGCAGATCCATGATTATGCTACACTAGTCAATAAGTGCCGCCTGGTAGAAGATTTCAATCATAAGCTGGCTGTGGCAAGGTCTGAAGCTTATAAGAAGAAGTTAGCGTCACAAGGGTAGAAGTTTAAGCAATAACCCCCGAGGAAGTCGTTTCAAGGTAGAGGCTTCAAAAGCAAGCAACCCTAGAAACCTATTGGGAATCCTCCAAAGCCTGTGAATAGTCAAGCTCACTCTAAATGTGGTAAGAACCATGTAGGACGCCTTTGCTTGGCTGGGCAAAATGCGTGTTTTCAATGCGGAAAGCCTGGGCATATGGCTAAGGATTGTATCCTCAAGCTGCCATCCCCTACTAACAAGCCCCAAAATCAAGGGGGAGTCTTCACCCTCAATGCTGCAGAGGCTACTCAGTCCGATGATCTAATCCAAGGTAAGTGCGAGGTTAATAGTAGATCCTTAATTGTGCTTTATGACTTTGGAGCTATATACTCCTTTATTTCTCATGATTGGGTAGGTAGATTAGGATTGTCCGTATCTGAATTACTTTATATGTTAATAGTTTCCATTCTTGCTGGGAAACTAGTCAAAACTTATCAGTGTTGTTTGAATTGTCATTTCCAAATTGATAGTAGGTCTTTCCTAGCAGATTTGATTTGTTTGCCTTTATTTGGTCTGGATTTGATTTTGGGCATGGATTCGCTTTTGGCCAATCATGCTATGACAAATTGCTCAGAGAAATCTATTAAGCTTTGCCCTATACCTGTTTAGCTTGTTGAACATGTCTGTTTGTTCCTGAAGTCCATTCGAGTAGGAAGTAGTGAGTCTAATAATCAAGGATATGTTCTCTTTATGGCAAGTGAAGTAGAATATGAACAAGTTTTGGATGAGATCCCCGTTGTTCGGGAATACCCAGATGTATTTCCTGATAATATACCCGAGTTTCCCTCGGAAAGGGAAATCTAGTTTTCTATAAAGTTAGTGCTAGGAACAGGGCCAATCTCTATAACACCCTATAGGATGTCCCCAATGGAGTTGATGGAGTTGAAGGGGTCACTTGGAAGAATTGTTAGAGAAGAAGTTTGTGAGACTTAGTGTCTCACCTTGGGGAGCCCCGGTGCTATTTGGAAAGAAAAAGGATGGAAGCATTAGGTTATGTGTGGATTACAGACAGTTGAACAAGGTGACAATTAAGAACAAGTATCACCTGGTTAGGATAGATGACTGGATGGACCAATTGCAAGGTGTAGTTGTATTCTCAAAGATCGATCTTAGATCTCGATATCATCAGATCAGGGTGAAAGAAGAGGATATACTTAAGATGACCTTTAGGACAAGGTATGGGCATTACGAGTTCACGGTAATCTCGTTTGGTTAGACTAATGCCCCTGTAGTATTCATGGATTACATGAATAGGATTTTTTGGCCTTATCTTGATAAAGTTGTAGTTGTCTTCATAGATGATATTCTCATTTATTCGAGGACGAAGGAGGCACACGAAGAGCACTTAAAGGTTGTGTTAGGAATTTTAAAGTAGAAGAAGCTTTATGGTAAGTTGTCGAAGTGTGAATTTGGATGGAGAAAGTGAAGTTCCTAGGATATGTGGTGTCATAAGGAGGAATTGTAGTGGATCCTAGTAAGATTGAGGCTGTGATGAATTGGGAGAGACCAACCTCGGTGACGGAAATAAGGAGTTTCTTGGGTTTAGCTAGTTGTAGGTTTATAAAGGGACTTTCCCAGATATCTATACCCTTAACCAAGTTGATGAAAAGAATGCCATTTTTGTATAGACGATAAATTATGAGAAAAGTTTTCAAGAGTTAAAGAAAAAGTTAACCTCAACCCTAGTATTAGTATTGCCTGACCTAGGTGGACCATTCGAGATTTACTGTGATGCCTATGGGAGAGGTTTAGGTTGTGTCTTGATGCAAAACAAGAACATGGTAGCTTATGCCTCTAGGTAGTTGAAGCCTCTCAAAGTGAACTACCTAACCGATGACTTGGAGTTAGTAGCTGTAGTGTTTGCCTAAAACTATGGAAGCATTATCTGTATGGTGTAAGGTCTGAGATGTTTTCTAATCATAAGAGTTTGAAGTATCTCTTTGATCATAAGGAGTTGAACAAAAGGCAGAGGATGTTAGCTCCAATGCCATTTAGAAAGCGTTCTATGGTTGTGGACCATAATGAGCATTAAGGTTTTGATGAACACCAAATCAGAGTTTAAGCTAATCTTGTTATATATGAATGATTTGTTTCTAGAAATTATTTCTTTCATGAAAAAAGATCTTAATCGTGTGCATTAACTGGTTGAGAATCAACAAAGCCTTATTATCGATCGTTCTTTTATTTAAAATACTTGAAATGGAATATATGCTTTGTATATGTCTTGATTTATCACGAAGGAAACATAAAGAAAGGTTCAAAAGGATGAAACTGCAACATCAGAAGGAAAAATCGTGCCTCAAGATCAAACACTGATCATCCAGAAAGATGGCTCCTTCCAGAAGGGATATATTATAACACCCTACCAATTTAATGTTATGCTTAAGTCATAGCATGAAATTAAGTAGATTATCTTACCGTGTTGATTTTTTTTTTTTTTGTAAACAGACGAAACGGCGCGCTATATATAATGAACGTGTTCAATATCGCAGAACGTGACAAAGTTTAATAAAACACAACAGAAAAGTTAAGAATAAGTAATATACCATCAACTGTATACGTGCATATATATAGGTTGGAAGCCGACACTTCAGTTTATGTACAAATTAAAAACAGGATACATAAGTGTACCAAAAAGACAAAAGGCCCGTGTCAGTCAAAATGATCCTATGGGGTCCTCAGAGGACATTTCAAACTAGTTGATATGCCTACTGCTAAGTCCATGACCCAAAGTTGTATACTGCAAAAGAAGGCCATACTGTACAATACCATCTGCAACTAGGACCTACTCGGTCAAATAGCCGTTGGCCATACCAGGCCCGGCTGGAGAGTAGTCTACACTAGGTCCCGAGGAGGACGACAAGCTAGTGGCCTCAGAAGGGTCGCTCTCGGAGCTGAGCGGTACATCTGGAACACCTACGGGGGTGACTCTGGTGCAGGCTCAGTAGGAGCTGCAGGTGCTGTAGGTGTTGGAGGTGCTGGAGGAGGGTGTGTCATGTGCAACAAGACCGCAACGTACGGAGCAGCAGGGTCAAAGGCAGGGTGAAACAAAGGAACAGCAAAATTCCTATTACTAAAAAGGTAAAGACGGAAAATGGCAAGAACCGGCTATGTATAGTGAGTCCACTATGGGATCGTGATGAAGCTGCAGGTCTGGAATTTCAATGAAGAGAGTGGTCGTTGAGTCCATCCCCAACGTCGAGAATGATGTGGAAATGCAAAACAAGGTGAGAATTTAAAGAAATTCTCAATAGGGTTCGCGTATGGTGTTTAAATGACGTCACATTCATTCTCAGTTACCTTGATTTTTATTTAATTATGAAAACATGGGTTCAAACTGAACTATCCATATTTAATAAGGTTGAGAAAATGTTTGGTCCGAGCAAGGTTTAATTTTACTAAGGATAGTATAAGAAACAAAATAAACTATTAACAGTAATACATAGAATAATGAGCAGAATAAATGAACATACAGCAGACGTAAACACGACAGACAAACTGTAAACAACATAAAATGACTATTCAATGCAACCATGCAAAATCTCCTTCTTGAACTTATCGTCATAAACTTTTCCATTACTTGGTCCCCTGGGAGTTCTTGGCTATTTAGACTCCTAGGTAATAGTCTACTTTTCAAGATCGAGCTCGTTCCTATACAGGAATGCTGGGTTTACTTTCCCTGACCTCCCCACCGATCTATTCCCTTTAACCTTAATCCGGGGTTGACCCAAGTATCATGGAACTTTTCTCATAACATAATCTTTATGACTTTCATAAAAATGCTTATGTATCTGAATGTATATTATAGCTCATGCATAGACTTTACCGAAATTTTGGCGGTACAACGGAACGTGTCTGCTTCCCTATGAATAGTGCCAGTACTCAAAATACCAATTTCTCATAGAAGTCATAACATTTCATTCATAATTCAACATTAAATTCATAGGAACAATAGTTGCATTTAAGACAGGGTTACTGCCTCAACACAAGCACTCAACTCAGTTTTTGTAGATTAAGCCAAAATTTCTATTTAACTTATCTGGACCTAAATTTTGGATATGTTAAAGTGTTATGTGTCTATTTTCTAACCTCTTTGGTCCCATCTAATTTTGATAAATATAGCTCAAGTTATTTAGGTTTTATCCTAGCCTGCCCTGTAGCTAGCCAGAATTACACACTTAAAAGTAAAAATCCAATAAAAATCGAAAACTAGTTCAAATCATACGAAATTGGTCTCATATTAAAGCTAACAGGACAATATTTCATTTAGCCATAATTACACACTTAAAAGTAAAAATCCAATAAAAATCGAAAACTAGTTCAAATCATACGAAATTGGTCTCATATTAAAGCTAACAGGACAATATTTCATTTTCAAGAAGTTCCATTCCATTTGCTTTAGTAGGGCTCGAGTTATAAGCCCCGAAATTTGACCTTCCTGAACTACCCTATTTTGGCCCAGTTTGGACATAGGGCAACTTTCTCGAACCACTGGGAGCAAACGGGACCTTATCTAACTCTGAAATTTTTATAAGATATTTTACTATGTGTAAGCTTTCTAAAAAACTTAGTTTCATTCAATTCCAAGTAGTATAGGGCAAGTTTTTCCCTAAACAACCTAGTCTATCCAGAATCAAACTCAAAAACTTGGGTCGAACTTCCAAAATTCATATCTCTCTCAATACTAATCCAATGGCCTTATATTATATATAGAAAGCTCTGCATGTCTAGTTTTATATAAAAATGGTTTCATCAAATTTAAATGGCAGTAGGCGGAGCCGTACACTCCGCCGTACGGACTGCTAAGGGATTTTGGGTTTCCAACTTCTCACATCTTCCAACTTTCGCCTTTTCTTACTTCCTAACCTATTTTAACATCAACAACAGCCAACAAACCAGCCAAATATCATCATATTCATCCAATTATCACATAAAGAATTGAGAAAATAAAGCTACCATCAGCCACCCACAAGCAGAATAGCAAGAACAAAATCAAACCTCGACCTTTATCTTGAACCAACAACTAGCTAGTCTTGAGTTTTAGTGAAGGATACGGATGCAAGAGGTTTGATGGAGGCTGAAAAAGGAGGAAGGAGATGAAGAGGATGAAGAAAAGAAGAGAGGAAGGTTGCTGGAAGAGGTCGAAGTCAGCAACAAATGAGGGAGGAAAATCTTATTCAAATAAAAGAGGGTAGTTGAAATTGTGAGTTGTGATTGGCTGGAATTTTTGTGGTTATATTTCAGCCATGCCTCCTTCTTATTGTGGCCTTTCTTGTGCCACTTTCATAGGTTAAGTGGCTGAGTTTTCAGCCACTTGATGTAGGGTTAATGAGTTAAAAATCCTATTCATTCAGTTCCGACAGTTTAAAATACCGTAATCTTACCGATTTCCTTTAAATCGGTAAATTGGTTTCAAGAAAATTTTTTATGAAATCTTCTATACTTCTAACCTAATTCCCTCATATCTAAAATCAATTAATTGCTAATCAATTGATCCTAAATCAATATTTAGTTGAATTTTAATTAATCTTAATCATTCGATAAAAACCGAACAATTTGATGAAAAACGATAAGAAAATTCCGGTGGATATTACATTTCCACCCTCCTAAAAAAAATTTTGTCCTCAAAATTTAGTACCTGAGAATAGTTCAAGATACTCTTTCCTCATGTCTGATTCCAGTTCCTAGGTGTAGTCCTCAGCATCTCCCTTTCCCCATGCTACCTTCACTAGCTGCATGGTTTTCAAGTTGCTCGCTACTTACGTCTCACGATCCATCTTTGTTGTCGCGGAAAGTCAGGTCCTCTTTTAACTGTATTGATTCGGGTTCTAGGAAGTGTGTAGAGTCAGGTTGATATCTTCTAAGTTGGGAGATATGAAAAATATCGTGAAGGTTTGACAAATGTGGAGGCAAAGTGACTCGATATGCAACTAATCCGATTCGCTTCAAGATTTGGAAGGGACTGATAAAGCGAGGACTTAGCTTCTTGACCTTAATGGCTCTACCTATCCTTGTTGTAGGCATCTTCAAAAATACGTGGTCTTCTTCTTGAAATTCTAAGGGCTTTCTCCTGGTATCCGTGTAACTCTTCTGACGGCTTTGAGCGGCAAGCATCTTTTTTCGAATTCTCTTGATCTATTCAGTGGTCTGCTCAACTAGATCAGGCCCCAATAGAATTGATTCTCTTATTTCGTACTAACACAAGGGAGATTGGCACTTCCGTCCATACAATGCTTCGTAAGGAGCCATGCCGATGCTAGCGTGATAACTATTGTTGTATGCAAATTCGACTAGTGGTAAGTATTGATCCCAGTTCCCACGTTGCTCCAATATATAGGTTCGTAGCATATCTTCTAAGGTTTGAATTGTCCTTTCTGTTTGGCCACCCGTTTGCAGGTGATATGCAGTGCTTTAGCACCAAACGCTCTTTGTAAGGCCCACCAAAACCGTGAAGTGAACCTTGGGTCTCGATCAGATCAGAGATGATGGTTGAAGGGGTTCCATGCGCCTTATAATTTCTTGGATATACAATTGCGCTAATTTTTCCAACGGATAATTTGCTCGGATGGGTAGAAAGTGAGCAGATTTTGTTAATCTATCCACAATGACCCATGTGGCATCATATCCCATTGGCGTTCTTGGTAATCCCATTACAAAATCCATGAAGATACTCTCCCACTTCCACTCAGGGATTTCCAAGGGTTGTAACATCCTAGAGGGTTTCTGATGTTCCGCTTTCACCTTCTGACAGACCAAACACTTGCCCATGAAGCTTGCCACATCTGACTTCATGCCCAGCCACCAAAACATTTTCTTGAGGTCTTGATACATTTTAGTAATGTCGGGATGTACGACGAATTCACCCTTATGTTCTTCTTCCAAGATTCTTCTTCGGAGATCATTCCTCTCGGGCACACACACCCTATCACAACACCGCCATATGCCCTCTTTATCCTGAGCAAAACCTGTTCATTTCCCTGATTGTACGAGATTGATCGTATGTTGAAAATTAGCATCCTGCTGCTATGCTTGCCGAATCTGTTCCTTAAAGCTACTGGCCATCTTAATTTGGTGTAACTGAAGGGTCTTGGGAGTTATAAGGATTCCCAAATTAAGATCTCGAAAACTCTCAATAAGCTCCATCTCTTTAATCTTCATCCAGGCTACAGTTAGAGATTTCCTACTCAAGGCATCTGCCACAATATTTGCTTTACCTGGGTGGTATTTCAATTCACATTCCTAGTCCTTAAGAAGTTCCATCCAACTCCGCTGTCTCATATTTAATTCTTTCTGATCAAAGAGGTACTTCAAACTCTTATGATCAGAAAAGACCTCGAGCCTTACACCATACAGGTGATGTCTCCATATCTTTAAGGCAAATACTACTGCAGCTAATTTGAGGTCGTGAGTAGGATAATTCCTTTCATGTGGCTTTAATTGTCGGGAGGCATAAGCGACTATATTTCCGGTTTGCATCAACACACATCCTAATCCTTGTTTGGAAGCATCACAATAGACCTCAAATGGTCCACAAAGGTCTAGCAAGGCTAACACTGGTGTCGTAGTCAACCTTCTCTTCAAGTCTTGAAAACTCTGTTCGCACTCCGGCGTCCATTCAAATGGAACATTCTTCCTGGTTAGCTTGGTCAAGGGCAAGGCTATTCGAGAAAAATCCTTAGTGAATCGCCAGTAATATCCAGCTAAGCCCAGAAAAATCCTTACTTCAGTGACTGTGGTCGGCCTTTCCCAATTTAGAATTGCTTCTACTTTGCTGGAGTCTGCAGAGATTCCTCCATAGGATACTATATGGCCGAGAAATTTTGCTTCTTTCATCCAAAATTCACATTTGGATAACTTAGCATAAAGTTTCTTTTCTCTTAAAATTTGCAAAACCAGTCGCAAAGTGCTTCGCATGCTCTCACTCCGTCTTTGAATAGACAAGTATGTCGTCAATGAACACCACCACAAACTTGTCTAAATATGGGTGGAATATTCGATTCATATAATATAACACCCTAATAATATCATACTATGCTTAAGTCATTTTATGGCATTACTAGTTGTTACTCTTAACTAGCGGAAGTTCTTGTCTAATGAAATTAACGTAATATACAAAAATAGCATGTAAAGTTTTTTTTGTAAAACCTTTATGCTTGAAAACTGAGCCTTTACGCACTTACATACTTGCATACGTGTGAACGTTGTTCTTCATATCGCTGAGTTATTAATAAGACATATGACAAAATGGAAACAACATAACACAACACTTTAAGCCAAGAATGCAATCAGAGATAATCAAGGTCATCATTACACTTAATAAGTATTACATACATAATATGTCAAATTAAGCAGCATGACTTCCTACATGCTCTTAATTACACATGAGCTGCCCAACTAGGGCTCATAAGAAAATGAAGATACTATGCTACTCTCTCGATCCTCCTTAGCTAGGTGAAGAAACATGGCAGCTCCTTGTCTTATCCAGTTAGGTATCATCAGTAGTGCTACCATTGATATTATCAACTCCATCTAAAGACGACACGGAAATGTAGGAGTGAGAAATGCAAGATTTCTCAGTAGGATCGCGACTAGACAAACACTGTGTCATCGTCATCGTCCCAGCCACTTCGGGTTTAATTATAAAGGCAGTGGACAGATATAAGTTCAATTTTAATGATTTTGAAAATTTAAACTCCAAAGCAGGTTGCTTTTAAACTTAACATCATAACTACATCATCATAATCTAACATACATGCTGAAACATAGAATAAACATTCATAATGCGAATGGACAACGTCAGTACATGCAAGGAGATGCATCATCATAAACTTAACCATGGTTATACTATTGACTTTACTTTCATTTTTAGCATGTGCTTAACATTCTTTACTTTCCTTTGAAATAGACTGCTTTTGGACATGAGCTCATTCCATGACCATCGTCATGCAGTACTAACCAAATCAGACTAAGCCGATATTGGTTACCTCTAAGTTGGAGGGTCTTCCATGTCACCCTTACCTCCCTCATAGAGGTTCCTTGAGTCTTTGTGGATCGCCGTCTCTCACTTCCCTTACCGAAGTGATTGAAGGGTCATGTCCCATTAATTCTTTGCTTATCATTTTACTTTACATGCATAATACTTCTTTGACTAGACAGATGCAATGATATGACTAAGTCTATAATTTTGACGAAAATCCAACAGCATAACGGTTAGACCGGAGCTTCCCCAAAATGCCAATCATAAACTTTCAACTAACGGTTCATCATATCTATAACATATTATCACACTCATCATTCAATTCATGAGACAAAGCTCAATCAAACTCATCATTCATCATGTCGAATGGCATCACCTATTCATATCCTAAAGGGGTTTATAGTTGTGTTTTTCTTTGTGAAGAATATTATGAATCATTATATGATTTCTCGTGGTTACCCATGAGAGAATCACATAGTTAGGATATGTGTTTGTGGTCTTTTAGTTACTTAGTCCTCGTACGAAAGTATTCTTTGCTTAAGTACATGTCTTATGGAACACTTGTTCAAATTAATTAAATCATGTGATTATTTCCTTTCCTTGGGATAGTGCACTTAGCGATTCCTAGGTTCATGGTATGCTCAGAGGCCCTAATCATACTTCTGTTCCCAAGGAGTTCAAGATCCCTCTAATCCTTGGGTCATGACAACGCATAACCACATCATGAACCCAACAACACCAATGCTCACTAATCACCAAGGGTGACTTTTAACTTATTCAAGTTACAAATTTTTAAACTTTTACTAATAACATACTAAGGTTTTACCTTAAACATTATTAAAGTTATCATTCCTAATAGAGTAGTCATAAAGCTTTATTCTTTATGAGAGTGAGTGCCTTTGACATTAAGTTCTTATCTTAAGATTGGATATTTATGAAATAATGATACAAGTCACTAGCTTTTTAAATAAGAAGTCTTGTTCTTTATAAAAGTTAACACCTTTTGGCATTATTTTGGTTCAAGATCAAAACTTTATGAATTAAATGTTACAAAACAACACTTTTATGACTTAAAGGTTTCATTCTTGATTAAAGTTTGAAACTTTATGAAAGGTCTTTTCTTAAAGGTTGGATTTCTAAGACATAAAGTAACAAGATATCATTTTATAACTCAAAAAGGCTTGTTATTCTAAAAAGCTTAGACTTTTTCATGTATCTTTGTCTTCAAATTAAAACAAAAGGAGACTTTATGATGGCACTAAAACTTGCGCCACTTTTTGTGCATCAAGAAGCAAACTTTTTAAATTTTAAAGCTTTTAGAATGTTCATAGTCTTATCAAATCATGAAAACATAAAAAGGTGAAGCTTTTCTAATCATTCACTCATCATAAAAAGAAAGGAACAACTTTAAGCAAGAGAACAATAAGAACATATTTTTCCAAAAGAGAAAACTTAAGAACACATGAAGAACATCAAGAACATATTTTTCTAAAAGAGGAAACTTAAGAACACATGAAGAACATCAAGAACATATTTTACTAAAAATGAAAACTTTGGCTCTTGGAGAGCATGAAGGATCTTCTCAAGCTTTTACTTAGAAATCTTGGTCATGAAAGACCCAAGCTCCAAGCTTTCTTGAGTAAACAAAATGAAAAAGATGAAGATCACTACCTTCCTTGAAAATGGTGCAAAACAAGAGAGGAGGAAGAAGAAGATGATAGCTCCTCTTGATGATGATGGTGGCAGTTTTGCAAGAAGGAAGGAGAAGCTCTTGAAATATGGTGGAAATGGAGGTTGTAGTGTTTTGATCTTGTCTCCAAAGACCCAAAGATGAGGTCTTTGAAGGGCTAAGTGAGGAAGGTTTGGTTATGGAGGTGGAGAATGATGAAGAAGAAGAAGAAATGTAGAGAGAGGTTGGAGAATTTGAGAACTTTAGAGAGAGAATGAGAAGTTGAAAAATGAAGTGAATGTGTGTGTGTGTGAAAGTGGCCGAAACTTTCTAAGGGTGGAGGAGAGATATTTTTGCTTCATTTTGTGCTAATTAATTATTAAGGAGACAAAATGGATGATAGGGAGACAAAGCATGGTCAAACTCTTACATAAAGTAGTCTTGCCTAATGCTTTTTGCTTTTATGACACCACTCTCTACTTTATTGTCTAGTTGACTAAATTTGAATTTAATCATGTGATTAAGTGCTCATACAACTTAATTAAGGTGATTAAGCAAGGATTAGTGATTAACACACAAGAATATGATTAACAAAATTTAATCTTATGATTAAGCTTAATTAACATTAATTAAACTCGAGTAAACGAATTAAGGGCGATTAGTGCTTAATTAAGCTATAAGGCTCTGACTTGCTTAATTAGAGATTATCTAATCTCGATTAAGCATTCTCTTGACTCTCCTCATTTGAGTTAACCCCTTAATTAAGCCTTAATCTCATAATTTCTCATTAAGTGCCTAATTACTCAGGGTTACTAAGATAATTTAGCACGACATGAAATTGAGGTTGTTACATATAATCCATGAATATTGCTGGTGCGTTGGTCAGTCTGAACGACATCATGGTGTACTCATAGTGCCCGTAATGAGTTCAAAAAGCTGTCTTAGGGATATCTTGTTCTCGAACTCGAATTTGATGATTTCCGGAGCACAGATTGATCGTAGAAAATACCGTTGCACCTTGTAGTTGGTCCATGAGATCATCGATCCTTGGCAGTAGATATTTATTCTTAATCGGCACTTTATTCAACTGCCTATAATCCACGCATAAGCGCATGCTCCCATCTTTCTTTTTGACCAACAAAACTGGAGCTCCCCATGGCGACGTGCTTGGCCGTATGAATCCTTTTTCCAAAAGCTCTTCGATCTGTCCCTTTAATTCTATCAACTCCAAAGGTGACATTGGATACGGAGCTATAGATATTGGCCCCGCACCTGGAACCAACTCGATGGTGAACTCAATCTCTCTCTCAGGAGGGAATTCAGGAATATCCTCTAGAAAAACATCAGGATATTCTTTAACAACTAGGATCTCCTCTAGTTTCTGTTCAACTTCTGTCACATTGGCTGATAGGAGGTGTATCCTCGACTCTTCAACCCATTACAGTTTACTAATAAAGAGTTCAGATAAAAGTGCATTGAGGCTTGGGTTTCAGAAGATGAGACAAAGGGGAATACCACCGTCTTATTGGAGCAATTGAGCATGACTCGATTGGTGGAAAGCCAATCCATGCCCAGAATTACGTCAAGTCCAGACAAAGGGAGACAAATCAAATTGGCTGCAAAGGTTCTTCCCTCAATTCAAAGAGGAACATTGGTGCAAATTTGACTAGTTTTAACAGGTTCATTAGTAGGAGTAGAAACCAGTAGATCATAAGACAATTCAAAAATTGGTAATCGCAAAACAGCCACATAGTCATGAGAAATAAATAAGTGGGAGGCACCCGAATCATAAAGTACAGCTAGAGTCTCACCATCCACTTCGTAGGTACCTTAGATTAGTCCCTCGGACTTGTCAGCTTCTTCTGCAATCATCGTAAAGACCCATCCTTGACGTTGAGGTCTAGATGGTTGTGGTGGATTCTTGGTTGGGCACTCATAAATTTTGTGACCTGGCTTACCACACCCATAGCAGACATTTTGGCCTACCAAACACGGTCGATCACCATGATTCTTATCGCATTTTGTGCAAGTTGGATTCGGAAGAGGCTTTTGGGGTTACTTGCCTTTGTTGCCCATCGATTGAAACCTTCTCTGTTGTTGAAAGTTTGGCTTGAATCTTGGGCCCTACGGGACCAACCCCTTCTTGAAACTACCACCAGATGCCTTAGCTGCAGCCAGTTTCAAATTGCAATCTTCCACAAGTTGGCATTTATTTACCAATGTGGGGAAATCTCTAATCTGCATTGGCCCTATTGCAGTAAGAATATCTTCTCGTAACTCCTTTGAATTTGACGCACTTCCACCTTTCATCTTGGTTCCTCTAGTAAATTGTAGAAAATTTACTTAGCTCTTCAAACCTGACAATATATTCAGATATCGTCCGATTTCCTTGACAAAGCTGCATAAATTCGAGTTTCTTGACATTTCAAACCGAGGCAAGAAAGTACTTTTGGTAGAATACATCTCTAAACACCGTCCAGGTGACTACTGTCTGAGATTCTTCGAATAACCTTCGTACGCCGTTCCACCAAAACTCGGCATCTACTTCGAGCATGTAGGTGGCAAAGGTCACCTTCTGATGATTTGAGCAATCCAGGGCAGAAAAAATTTTCTCCATGGCTCTGATCCATTCGTCGGCTTTATCAAGGTCATACGCCCCTCGGAAGCTGGGCGGATTTGCCTTCCTGAACTCAACAAATTTAAAATAGTCCAGGTCAGCTCCTAGGCCATGTGGGTTTTCTCCACAACTTGCCTCAGATCGCCTGCCTAATTAATCCATCATCTGGTGAGCTGCTACAGCCTGTTCCCGCATCGCATGAGCCATTTCTCGTACCATGTCCATAAGGTCAGCGGGATCCCCTTGAGCAGGTTCTGTGCGTGGCCTACCTCGCCTTCTGGAAGCCATTAAGTTTTGAGCACACAAAATAAAAGTTATTGAGTTGATCAGGCTCAACACTAAGTCTAATGTACTAATAAATAACAGCTCACATGGTCAGGCACTTCTTACACATGCACATCTATATCTCAACCGTACAGGCAAGATCTAGTGCATGTTATCAGCTAAAAATACAGAATATGCATGAAGCATAGTCAATCCAATCCTCAGGCCTTAGCTAGGATAAACTGCTCTAATACCAAAAATGTAACACCCTACTAATTTAATATTATGCTTAAGTCATAGCATAAAATTAAGTAGAGTGTGTTACTGTGTTGATTTTTTTTTTTTTTTTTGTAAATAGATGAAACGGCACGTTGTATATAATGAACATGTTCAATATTGCAGAACGTGATAGAGTTTAATAAAACACAACAGAAAAGATAAGAATAAGTAATATACCATCAACTGTATATGTGCATATATATAGGTCAAAAGCCGACACTTCAGTTTATGTACAAATTCAAAACAGGATACATAAGTGGGGCCGGTGTACCAAAAAGACATAAGGCCCGTGTCAGTCAAAACGATCCTATGGGGTCCTCAGAAGACATTTCAAACTAGCTGATATGCCTATTGCTAAGTCTATGACCCAAAGCTGTAAACTGCTAAAAGAGGGTCATGCTATACAATACCATCTGCAACTGGGACCTACTCGGTCAGATAGCCATTGGCCATACCAAGCCCGGCTGGAGAGTAGTCTACACTAGGTCCCGAGGACGACGACGAGCTGGTGGCCTCAGAAGGGTCGCTCTCGGAGCTGAGCAGTATATCTAGAACCACCTGCGGAGGTGACTCTGGTATAGGGTCAGTAGGAGATGTAGGTGCTGCGGGTTCTAGAGGTGCTAGAGGAGGGTGTGCCACATGCAATAGGACCGCAATGTATGGAGTAGCAGGGTCAAAAGTGGGGTGAAACAAAGGAACAACAAAATTCCTATTACTAAAAAGGTAAAGACAGAAATAGCAGGAACCGGCTATGTATAGTGAGTCCACTATAGGATCATGATGAAGTTACAGGTCTAGAATTTCAATGAAGAGAGTGGTCATCGAGTCCATCCCCAACATTTGAGAATGATGTGGAAATGCAAAACGAGGTGAGAATTTAAAGAAATTCTTAGTAGGGTTTGCGTATGGCGCTTAAATGACGTCACATTCATTCTCAGATACCCTGGTTATTATTTAATTATGAAAACATGGGTTCAAACTGAACTATCCATATTTAATAAGGTTGAGAAAATATCTGATCCGAGGCAAGGTTTAGTTTTACTTAGGACAGTATAAGAAACAAAATAAACTACTAACAGTAATACACAGAATAATGAGCAAAATAAATGAACATACAACAGTATGTAAACAGGACAGACAAATTGTAAACAACATAAAATGACTATTCAATGCAACCATGCAAAATCTCAATCTTGAACTTATCTTCATAAACTTTTTCATTGCTTGGTCTCCTAGGATTTCTTCGCCATTTAGACTCCTATGTAATAATCTACTTTTCAGGATCGAGCTCGTTCCTATACAAGAATGCCGGGTTTACTTTCCCTGACCTCCCCACTGATCTATTCCCCTTAACCTTAACCCGAGTTTAGCTCAAGTATCATGGAACTTTCATCATAACATAATCTTTATGACTTTCATGAAAATGCATATGTATTTAAATGTATATTATAGCTCATGCATAGATTTTACCGAAATTGCGGCAGTATAACGGAACGTGTCCGCTTCCCCATGAATAGTGCCAATACTCAGAACACAAATTTCTCATAGAAGTCATAACATTTCATTCACAATTCAACATTAAATTCATAGGAACATTAGTTGCATTTAAGACAGGGTTACTACCTCAACACAAGCACTCAACCTGGTTTTTGTAAATCAAGCCAAAATTTCTATTTAACTCATCTGGACCTGAATTTTGGGTATGTTAAAGTGTTATGTGTCTATTTTCTAACCTCTTTGGTCCCATCTAATTTTGATAAATATAGCTCAAGTTATTTAGGTTTTATCCCGGCTTGCCCTGCAGCTAGCCAGAATTACACACTTAAAAGTAAAAATCCACTAAAAATCGAAAAATAGTTCAAATCATACAAAATTAGTCTCATATTAAAGTTAACAGGACAGAATTTCATTTGCAAGAATTTCCATTCCATTTTCTTCTGTAGGACTCGAGTTATAAGCCCCGAAATTTGACCTTCCTAAACTGCCCTGTTTTGGCCTGGTTTGGACATAGGGCAACTTTCTCAAACCACTGGGAGCAAACCGGACCTTATGTAACTCTGAAATTTTTATGGGATATTCTCCTATGTGTAAGCTTTCTAAAAAGTTAGTTTCATTCAATTCCAAGTAGTATAAGGCAAGTTTTTCCCTGACCAATGTAGTCTGCCCAGAATCAAAATCAAAAACCTAGGTCAAACTTCCAAAATTTATATCTCTCTCAATACTAATCTAATGACCTTATATGATATATGTTTGGAAAGCCCTGAATGTTTAGTTTCATATAAAAATGGTTTCATCAAATTTAAATGACGGTAGGCGGAGCCATACACTCCGCCGTATGGACTGGATTTTGGGTTTCCAACTTCTCAAATCTTCCTACTTTTACTTTTTCTTACTTCCTAACCTATTTTAACATCAACAACAGCCAACAAACTAACCAAATATCATCATATTCATCTAATTATCACATAAAAAATTGAGAAAATAAAGCTACCATCAGCCACCTACAAGCAGAATAGCAAGAACAAAATCAAACCTCTACCTTTATCTTGAACCAACAATTAGCTAGTCTTAAGTTTTAGTGAAGGATATGGATGCAAGAGGTTTGATGGAGGCTAAAAAGGGAGGAAGGAGATGAAGAGGATGAAGAAAAGAAGAAAGGAAGGTTGCTGGAAGGGGTCGAAGTCAACAAGAAATGAGGGAGGAAAATCTGATTCAAATAAAAATGGGTAGTTGAAATTGTGAGTTGTAATTAGCTGGAATTTTTGTGGTTGTATTTCAGCCATGCCTCCTTCTTATTGTGGCCTTAAGTGGCTGAGTTTTCAGCCACTTGATGTAGGGTTAATGAGTTGAAAATCCTATTGGTTCGATTCCAACAATTTAAAATACCGTAATCTTACCGATTTCCTTTAAATCGGTAAATCAATTTCAAGAAAATTTTTATGAAATCTTCTATACTTCTAACCAAATTCTATCATATCTAAACTCAATTAATTGCTAATCAATTGACCCTAAATAAATATTTAGTCAAATTTTAATTAATCTTAATCATTCGATAGAAACCGAACAATTTGACCAAAAACGATAAGAAAATTCTGGTGGATGTTACATATTCTAAAGACATGCTTCTCATGAAGTATTATACCTTCAAAGCTTCCTTTGCACGCTTCAGAAACAAATTCAAAAATTCAAAAAGGTGATTTGACAAGATATAGAAAAGGCACTGATAAGTCTGAATAGTTAGCAAACCAACAAATAACTACTTTTTCACTTCTGCGTAAGTTTTGAAGAATGGGAAAAAAGAAGGCTATTTCTTCTCTATCTAGTCGTAGAGCAGCAGACTAAAAGAATCACAAGGATCAAGGCCTGTGAGCTTCAACAGTCATATTTTAAAGTCTATATAAGGTTGGAAGTCGAAGAAAGAATAGTTAGACTTTTTGAATATTTCTTATGTAAAAAGAGCTTCCTTGTTTCATCCTTCTCAACTGTCTATAGTACCAGAAAGTTACTCATTGTAACTTTTGTTCAAAATAAAATCTTCTCTTCTGTTCTGTATTAGATGATATTCTCTCTTTGAGAATTTAGATAAGTCACACACACAAAGCTTTATTGTTTATTCTCTGTCAAGAGAGTTAGTGTGAGTGTTCAAACAAAAACACATTGTTTATATAAATTGTTTCTGGACCCAGTAGTGGTCAGTGTGAGCTTTGAGAGGCTAGGAAAACATTACTCATTTGTAAAGCTTGGAGTGGCTTAGGAAAAGACTACTCGCTTGTAAGAAGCTTGGAGAAGCTTGGACAAAGAATACACGCAGTTTATAAAATCTCAACAAAGAGTTAGGGACTAAAAGTAGGCAAGTGATTTGGCCAAACTAGTATAAAAATCTCTTGTGTGATTTTTCTATCTCTTTTCTTATTATTTGATTTTATCACTTAAGTTCTTTTCTATTTAAACTTTATCTGAAATAAAACTTATTTCTGTTCTATATAGAACTAAACAGATTTACAAACTAATAAATCGCTTCCGCAATCCAAGTCTTAAACTTGAGATAAATTGTTTTGTTAAAGCTTTTTAGATTATAAAGTTTCTTGAAAGCACGATTCAACCCCCATTCTCATGTTATCTCATCCAATAGAGGAGATAGATGGAATTTTTGAAGGATTATGAGTTTGGGCTGAACTATCATCCCAGTAAGGCTAATGTGGTGGCTGATGTCCTTAGTCGAAAGTCATTACATGCATCCTGGATGATGGTTAAGGAAGATGAGCTGGTGAAGAGTTTTAGAGACGTTAACCTTGGAGTTGTCTTGACCCTTATAGTTTAAGATCGAATTAGCTTAAGGTGACGAGCGATTTCAAAGGTCAAATTGCTCAAGCCCAAGTGGAGGAAGAGGATTTTCTGAAAACCATAGCATTGGTAGAAGAAGGAAAGTTGAAGGGTTTCGCTAGAGGTACAGATGGACTGTGGAGGTTTGAAGGAAGAGTTTGTGTACCCTCGAGTGGTGACCTTCAAAAAAGGATTTTGAGGAGGCTTATAAGAGTCATTTCACCATACATCCCAGTGCGACAAAGATGTATTAGGATGTTAAGAAAATGTTTTGGTGGCTGAGATTGAAAAGGGACATTGCTAAGTTGGTGAGTAAGTGTTTAGTCTGCCAAAAAGTAAAGATTGAGCACAAAAAGCCCTCTTGCATGTTGCAACCATTGGAGATCCCGGAATGGAAATGGGAGAGTATCTTCGTGGACTTTGTGATGGGTTTACCCAAAACGCAAGCTGGCTTTGATGCGATATGGGTGATTATTGACAGGTTGACCAAGTCTACTCACTTTTTGCCTGTTCGAGCCACTTATCCTTTGGAAAAGTTAGCCCAGCTGTATATCCAAGAAATAGTGAGACAGCATGGTGTATTTTCAACCATAATCTCGAATAGGGACCCGAGGTTTACCTCTAGATTCTAGGAAGCTTTGCAAAAGGCATTTGGGACAAGACTTTGGCTAAGTACAGCTTATCACCTCCAAACTAATAGACAGTCGGAGAGGATTATCCAAACTCAAGAGGACATGTTGAGAGCATGTGTATTGGATAATCGTGGAAGTTGGCATAGGGACTTACCTCCGATTGAGTTTGCTTACAATAACAGTCGCCATGTGAGTATTAGTATAGTACCCTATGAAGCTTTGTATGTAAGTAAGTGTGCATCTCCCTTATGTTGGTTTGAACACGGTGAGCAAAGTTTGTTAGGGCCCGATCTTATGAGGCAGGCCACTTAGCAAATAAAGAGGATTAGGGATAGAATCCTTACAGCTTAGAGCCACCAAAAGAGTTATTCAGATAAAAGGAGAAAACCTTTAGAGTTTCAAGAAGGAGAACATGTGTTCCTGAAAATCACTCCTACAATAGGCATAGGTGGAGCCTTGAAAGTCAAAAAGTTGAGCCTTCATGTTCTTGGTTCTTTTCAAATCTTGAAATGTGTCGGGTCAATTACTTATCAAATGGCTTTACCCCCAACTTTGTCAAATCTCCATGATGTCTTTTACGTGGCTCAATTGACAAAATACCATTATGATCCTAGTCATCTGCTCGAGCCTAAAAGTATACAGTAAAGGGAGGACTTAACCTTCAATCTACCACCATCTTGGATCATGAATCGTGGGGTAAAATAGCTGAGGAACAAGACTGTACCCTTAGTCAAGATGGCTTAGAGTAGAGGAAATATGGAAGAATATACATGAGAACGGGAGTCCGAGATGAAGAATGAGTTTCCCGAACTATTTATAGGTAACGAATTTTGAGGGCAAAATTCTTTTTAAAGGTGAGGAGAAATGTAATATTCTTTATTTTCTTTCATGCTAAATTACCTCAGGAACCCTGAGTAATTAGGTGTTTAGTAAGAAATTAAAGGATTAAGGCCTAATTAAAGAGTTTATAAGGTAAATTTGAAGAGAAGGTTAAGAGAACGCTTAATTAAGATTTTAGAATCTCTAGTTAAAGCAGGTCAAACTCTTAATGGCTTAATCAGACACTAATAACCCATAATTAGCTTAATCAAGTTTAATTAAGGATAATTAAGCTTAATTAAAAGTTTAACTTTTGCTAATCATGTTCTTGTCAATTAATCACTAATCCTTGCTCAATCAAGTTAATAAAGTTACAAAAGCACTTAATCATATCATTAAAATTCAAATTTAGCCAACTAAACAATAAAGTATTTGACCGTTAAAGCATAAAGTATAAAACATGAGACAAAGTTGCTTTTTTAAGAGTTAACCATGCTTTGTCTCCCCCATCATCCAATTTGTCCCCCTATCCTTAATTAACACAAATGACACAAAAATAAACCCCCAAACCGACCTACATGTTATGGCCATGAACACAAACACACATACACTCATTTTCATTTTCACACTTTCATTCTCTCTCTAAGCCTCTCAAACTTTCTAATCTTTCTTTGCATTTCTTTTCTTCATCATTCTCCATCACCATAACCAAACCTTCCTCACTAAGCCCTACAAAGATCACCTCTTTTGATCTTTGGAGACAAGATCTATACATTACAAGCTTCATTCTCACAAGAACTCAAGAGCTCTCTCCTTCTCCATTCAAAACCTCCACCTTCACTACTTGGAGGAGCCATCATCTTCTTCATTTTCTCCTTCAAGAAGGTGCCATTTTCAATACTAGATAATGATCTTTCATTTCTTGTTTTTGTTACTCAAGAAAGCTTAAAGCTTGGCTCTCACCATGGCCAAGAACTTCAAGTGACAACTTGAGAAAAACTCTATGCTCTTCATAAGCAAAATTTCCATTTTTAGAAAAGTTTGATTCTTTGAGTTTGTTTCATGAGATCTGGTGTGCTTCTTGAATGCTTCTAAAGCTTTCATTTTTCTCTCATGATGCATATGTTTCGATGTTATTGTGAGTTGTTAAAAAAGAAATATGCTTTCTTGGTGATATTTGGTTTAAAGATTATTTCTTTCTTTATGAAGAGCGCATGATTTGAAAGATTCTCCTTTTTATATCTTCCTCATGATTTTGATAAAACTAAGAACATTCTATAAGCATAAAACTTTAAAAAGTTTACTTCTTGAAGCATAAAAGTGGTGCAAAGTATACGCTTCTCCAAAATTTTCATTTTGTTCTTCTTGAAGACAAGAATATGTGTAAAGGTTCAAACTTTCATAAGATATGAAGCTTTTCCACCATAAAAAGTAAGAACTTGTCACTTTGTGTCACAAATGTTGAAGCTTAAAGACAAAACAATTCATAAAGTTTCAAACTTCCTTCAAGAATGTAACTTTTTGTAAATGTAAGCTTGCAACTTTATTTAATAAAGGTTGAATCTTGAGTTAAAAAATATTGACTAAAGTGTCTAAGTTTCTTCAAGAATGAATCTTTTAAATCTTAGAGTAACTTTAAGCCATAAAGTTGTAATCTTGAAGGTATAATAATGATTAAAATTTTCAACTTTCTTAAAGAATAAGACATTTTATCCATAAAGTTAGCATCTTGTATTATTATTTCATAAAGGTTGAATCTTGAAGACATGAATATAATGCAAAGGTTTATACTTTATTAAAGAATGAAACTTTATAATCATAAAGGTGAAATCTTGTTATTTTATTTAAATAAAATTGAATCTTGTAATTTGTTGGAATAAAGATTTCTTCTTGATGGCTAGCAAACACATGGTGTTGTTAGGTTCATAAGTGTGGTTATACGTAGTCATGACCCAAAGGACTAGAGGGATCTCGAAATCCTTTGGGAATAGAAGTATAATTAGGGCCTCTGAGTATGCCATGAACCTGGGAATCATTAATGTGCTATCTCAAGAAAACTAAAAGATTAGAATGCAAAATGTGGGCTAAAGCACCATAGTAGGCTTTGGCCACATTAAGGAGGAAAAGAAAAAATACGTGTCAACTTTTTTAACTTTAACACATTATTCCATAAGATTTGTACATAAGAATGTTATGAAATTATTAGGGGGAAATAAATCCCTAAGGCAAAAGGTGATTTCACTCAAGAGTCAAGTAACTAAAAGTTTACAACACACATTCATACTAAACTATGTGGTTCTCTCATGAGTAAGCATACAGAATCACGTGATGATTCACAAGACTCCTCGCAAAGGGAAAATGCAACCATAGACACCCATTAGGTCATGAATATATGATGCTATTAAGCATGATGTATGGAAAGTTTGATTGATGAGTTGACTCATGATTTGATAATTGTTGATGATTTATATGATGATATGAGATGAAAACAAATGATTATTGGTTTAAATTTCTGTGTTTGGAATGTTAAGCACGTGCTAAGAATAAAAGTAAAGTTAATGAAAAACTCTAGTCAAGTCCATATGGTCACATGAAAGTGCATGCATCTTTATTTTCTTATATGCATGGTCATGACTATTGATGTTGTGCTTAGTTCATATGGTTCTATCCTATGTCTTTATGTTGCTTATGCCATATTTATGAGATTAAACCTAAAAGAAACCCACTTTGAGAACTTGTGTTTTCAAAATCATTAAAATTGAAACTAAACATGTTCACCGTTTTTATAAATAAACCTGAAGTGGCTGGGACGATGACGATGACATAGTAATTATCTAGTCGCGATTCTATTGAGAAATCTTATATTTCTCACTTGAGGATGCCAACGTCGTGTAGCGTGGTCATCTTCATTAAGTTTCTAATGCACTGGCATTTTGACCCGGTGCTGAATGCATCCGCACTAACTACCCAAGCAGCAATGAGGGTCTGCATGCTCCACGGCTGGCAGTTTTGTGCACCAATTATGAACCCATTTTTCTGGCCCCATGAGCCGTATACGGATGTCACCCTGGATGATATATGTCCACGTTTTCACCTTCCGAGGTACCCTATTGATGGAGAGTCTGACTCTGACACCCGCTTGACATCGACATATTATGTGGAGTCGGATCCTTCAGAGTTGACTTACTTGACGTATGCTGTGGAGTCCAATCTGTCTGAACCTTCCTAACATTCGATGATTCACCTGACTTCTTATTCGTCTTCATCTTCTATGGCTCTTGGCCATAATCTATCCTCAGTTCATGGTTGTGGATTCATTCGGACCCATGCCATACCCTGCGGATGTAGTCATGCCCAAGAAGGAGGATGTGGAGATGATGCACCTAGTGGATTCGAGAATAGACATCTTCCATTCGATAGTTGACTTGGATAGCGCATGCGGAGCTGATCGCAAGAATAGCCTTTTTTGTTGGTGGTTATAGGGTTATCGTTTTCTTTATGGCTTGTATGGGTGGTCGAGGTTCATATTGTATTTCCTTTTGATGTATTTGGTTAAGTTTATCACGTAGGGCTGATAGTAGATATCGGACCCGTAACTTATTATGTAAGACTTGTTGCACTACTATTAATTTTATCTAATTATGATGGTTATGGAATGATATTATGTTTATATAACATGGTTGCTCTTTATAATGCCCTTATTTGTTTTATTGCACCACATTTACGAAATAATGACATTTGGTATTATGCGTTCATGGCTCTCATTTTTCAAAACGGTTTATTTCATTATTGTTCAAAAAAAAAATTTTACCCTTATTTTTAGTATAAAGTAATTTCAAGCAGTAAAATAGTTCTACGAGCAAAAATAACAACTAGTAATTCCATAATATAACTTAAGTATAGTATGAGACTATTAGCATGTTACACTATGTAGTTGAGGAATTTTGTTTCTGCCCTTGATATTGATGACTCAATTTCTAAACCATTAAAGATTTAATATGATATTAGTTATGTTATTGTTTTCACCAAGAGCAATATAACTGCTTCTACCTCAAGACATATAATGATTAAATTTCTATAATGAGAAAAATGGTTGAAAATAGTGAAACCGTTGTTTAGCATATTATATTAAAGAAATGCTTGCTGATCTCCTAACTAAAGGACTTAGATCCATTGTTCTTATGAGGCATGTTGAGAACATGAGCATTGTATGGCCCTTGAATGTAATTAGTTAGTGAAAATTATTATTTACGAAATGTTTGTTACATTAAATTTTTGTGATGCTAATTTAATAAACTTATGTGCGTGTTGATTTATAGATACTATTATTGTTATAACAGATTTTGTACAACTTTTGTCTGTATTTATCTCAAAAAGTTTTATTTTCTTTTGAGGAAATAGTGTTTCAAGATCAAAAACATGTTTAAGATCTTCTTGGAGATATTGATTGTGCTTTCTTTGGAAAGTACAATTAGGACTTGAACATAGTAGTATGAAAATTTTTACAAACTTTCCTATAATATTTGTCAACACCAGCACACTTGCATTATAACCATGCCAATTAGATTATCAGTTATGTGGTTATTGGTGAGTTAAAATCTAAATTGTTTAATCACAATTATGGCTCTTAACTTATACTATTATTAGATTTGTTAATTACATTTATTTTGAGTATTTTTTTTATACTTCCGATAACAGTTTCTCAACCTCAGGGTTATATTTCTTTGAAATCTATCTATTTAACTGTTCATTTCTTGATTTATTTAGTTACAAAAAATGATTTTCTTTGCTTTTCAAATTTGAATTAAACTACAACGATATTGCCTAAGTAAGAGAATATTGGAAATATTCTACAAGTTTGATTCCCTTTGATTTTTTTTTTTTTTTCTCTTTTTGAGAAAAATGGTTCAAATGGTAGCTCGATTTTTCTTGGGATCTACTTCAATATATTGTAATATCCAATGGGTCGTTGTAAATCACATCTTGAGCTTTTGGCTCATATGTGATGGTGTGTTTGAAAATGTGTTGGCGTTATAACTTGGAGTGTGTTAGGTTGAACAATGGATAGCCTTTTGCGAAAAAGGCAAGTCCCCTCCCTAGTCCCTCTCTATATATTTAAGTATGTATTTTGGTTAGACATGGTGTATCAAGTTTGAATATCATGCTATATTTCCCTAACGGATTCCAAAGGAAAAAGGAGGAAGAATCTATTTCTTGTAGCACACGTGTATCGTATCTTCTTGCAATTTAAGACGCGAAACCTATAAAACTACGATGTTTGGAATAAGAGTTATGCGTGGATTATTGAATTGATATTCTAAATTAATCCACCTATGGTTTGGGGCATACTTAGTATGTGTTTCATTTTTTTCTAAAATCATCCTTATCAATTTTATTTCACTCATTATCAAAATTTATGAACCTTATTAATTAGGTAAAATGCACTATATCTCTTGAACTATTGATCATATGCACTTTAATCTTTGCACTAAAAAAGTTGTAAAATGATCCCTGTATTTTTCTAAATATGTGATTTAGTCCTTCTATTATGATTTCTTCTAATTTAAACAAAACCAATCACATACTAAACACATGCTTAATTTGGTCATAAATTATCCCTAACTTGATTACATGCATAACATGTGACCTTGTCTTAATATCCCTCAACATTTCTATCCAAAATAAATCCCAACCCATTCTTCTCCATTTGAAATAAAAGAATCAAGTAAGAAGACAACTTAATCTTTGATCGCTCTCCAATTGGTTGCAAGGTAGCAGGGATTATTCTAGTGCAGATGGAGGTCCCTACTTTGGTGGTGGCATGAGATTTTGGATTTCATGAAACATGGTCTTTTGGATTTCTTCAATAGTGGCCAGGACACCTTTAGGGCTGTACTTGGTCTGATGAGTGATTGAAATGTGCGGGTTGTACCTGGCTAAGGGTCTGAAAGTCTGGTTTAGTAGGTAGTATATGTAGTTCATAGTGGCTAATGGCAGGTGATGGTGCAGGTCTAGTACTGACAAGATGATATATTGTAGAAAGTGGCCTTTGTTTTCTCTTCTTTTGGGTCGATATGGCATGATGTCTTCTAGATTTATGGTGGGTCGGAGGGAACATAAAGTAGTACCAATGATGATTGGTGATGAATGGCATTATCTTTGTGGTTTCATGGCAAAGGTAGTTTTAGGGTTCAATTTGTGGAAATGGATTTTCTAATGTGCTAGGTACAACGTTTAAGTCTAGGTTCTCTACTTTTTTCTATGGATTAATGGTTTGAAGTTCAATGTTTGGGATGGAAGAAGAGGATTACAATGGGGGTCAAGCTTGGGTTTATTCTCCTCTCTTTATTTTGCTCCTTGCAATTAGTTGAGCCTTCTTCTTTCTCTGATCTTAGCTTTACTATAAGAAAATTGATGATTTGTGGCCAAGCAAATCCACCGTAAAATTGACAAAATCCGCAACAAATGTGTTTGCAGTAGATTTACGGCGGATTCAATTTCGCCAAAAAAATCGCTAGAAGATAATTAGTTTGCAGTGGATCTTAGTCAACTAGAAATTTGTGATGGACTTCTAACGGTTTTTCCTCCATATGTAATATTTTTTACAGACAAAAGCTACCACAAGTTTGCTGTAGACTTTTCCTCCAGAAATCTGCTGAAAATTTGTGATGAATTTGTCCACTAGAAATGATCAACTTGAAAAAAAAAAAATTTCCAATGCATTTTATGACAATTGCAAACAATTTTAATATTCATATATCTTTAAACTAAATATAATAATCTATTAATATTATAAGAACAAAGTTTAAACAAATTGGAAGATAAATTTTCGGTATAATTCTCACTACTTCATGTATTTCATCATTTTCATAAATTCCTATTGCCTTGTAGTCAATTTTCTCCATTGCGTCTTCAACAGTTTCTATTAAGTCCTCAAATTTCTCCGTCAAGTCTTCAACAAATTCCATCGAGTCTCCCATTACATTCATTGTCTTCAAATCTATCCACTGAGTCGTCCACCAACATGAGCACAATATCTGACCAACGATATATCACATTTATGTTTAAAAAATAAAGAAAAAAAAATGAAATAAGAGCCTTTTACCAATGGTGGCTTCAGAAAGTAGTTGGTGACAATTTTTAGCAGCGATTGACGATTCAATGGTGGCTTGGGCGAAGGTGAGTGTGAGAATGCATGTGTGTGAGAAAGAGAGAGAGAGAGAGAGAGGGGAGGTTGGGTAAATGTTTGAGTAAGAAAGAGAAGAGGATGGCTGGAGGTTAGATTGAGAAAGAGAGGAGATTGGGTAGAGGTAAGGTGAGAGTGAGAGTGAAATTTTGGGGCGTGCAGGACATGATACTCTTATAGATTTTTTATTTTTAATTTAAGTAGTTTGCGGCGGCTTAGCTTACCATATTTTATGTATGATCTCATTTGCGTCAGACAAATGTCTAGTGGAAATTTTTTAATATTTCTTTTTTATTTTACAACCATAGTTTGTTAGAAAATTTTTTTTATTGTTCGCTCTTTGCAGCTGATATTTGTCTACTGCTATTATTTTTAGTCTTTTTCTAAATTTTTTTAATTGATTTCTAGTAGATATTTTCTATCACAAATTATTCTATCTACTTTTCTACCGCAAACTTTTTCGTTGATCTTTTCACTGCAAATTTTCGGTGTAAGCCTGTCTGCCAAAATGATTAGGGCTAGTAGTATAGGGTTACATATAATTTATGTAGATTATACAAATAGTTGACTAAATCACACATTTGGCAAAGTATAGGAATCATTTTACACTTTTTTTAAGTTTAGAGACCAAGATATACATGATCAATAATTTACGAGGCAAAGTACATTTTCATTATTAATAAAATTATCATTACTAATTACATATTTAATTTTTTATCGATAGATGTAAAAAGGATATTATTCATTAGAAAACCCTTTTTCTTTCCTAAAAATCAAGTTTTAATTTAAACCCAAAAGTTTTCCTTCATTTATGTCCTAAATGTTACTAAGTTGTTTTCATGTCACACTACAAGAAACATGTAGAAAATCGACAGAATTACCAATGGAAAATAAATTATTGACGAGCTTACCGATAGATGGAGGACAACGACAAAAAACGTGTTGGTAAAAAAAATGCCAATGAAATCAATCACCGTTATTAATTAAATCCCATCATTAAATATTTGAAAAATTCATTTCAATTGTCATCAATTTGGTAATGTATGCCGGTAGAATTTTTTTAATTTTATTGACGGCTCTTTTGTTGAAAAGTTTAACGTTTAAAATCAAAAATGTATATTTTATTAAATTTTCAACGGATTGCCCATTGATAGTTAATGAATATTAATTTTTAATTAATTTTATTAATTATTTATAATTTATTCATTCAAAATTATAAATAAAAGACTAAATACAATTACAATACAATAATAATAATAATAATAATAATAAGTCTTCAAATTAATATAAATAGTATCAAAATATTCAAATATACAATTCAACAAAAAAGGTCCACGTGGTCAAGTTTGGCATTGGCATTGATATTAGCAACGACGCCATCATTCGTGTCAGAGTCAGATTGTCAGTGGTGTCTTCTGTCATGGGCAGAAGAGGAACATTAGATAAGGTGCCTGCCTGTACCTGCTGCATGCATGTTTGGATGCTCTCCCACATCTTCCCATTCTTCTTCTTTGACTTCTTCTTCATTTTCTTCATCTCCTTCTTATGACGTGCCTCAGCCTTCTAGAATTGTTGTGCGTAGGCCTGGAGTTCAGAATTCAATCCATGCACATGGTCCTGGATCTTGTGATCCTCTATAGCATATGATATAGTCACAGATGTAGGGGACATACTATCACCTAAATAGTAAGTCCATATCCCATATATGCGACCCTTGTAAGGGCCGCCTCTATATATATACACAAAATTATAATGGAGAAGTAAAGGAAGTTAAGGTGTTTTTACATATATGGCCTTTGAACGATGGTCGACCCACTGTGACTTGTCTTCTTTCCAAGTGTAGGTCTCGTTGAATAGCTCACCAAGGTTGGGTTCACTATTTAAGTCCCTCCTCTACATTTCAAATTAACATCACATAATCATACATAATTTAATACATAAAGCGAATGTCTAAACTACTTACCATCCATACCTTGGTGCCCTTAATTGTGTTGGAGCTACTAATGTGGAATGACATGCCCTTTGGTGGAGGCCCGACTCATCTTAGCCTTTTAGGCCTTCACCTCGAACTCATCTGTCTCCCTATACTACTGCAAGAGCTGCATGTTCTCTTCCATCAACCAACACAAGTAGTTAATCATCATCCTCTAGCCGATGTCGCAGTACATGTCTCACAGACACATGGCTACTTGTATGTTCCACGTCCTCCTAGTAGAAAGCTCCTCAACAAGGTGAATCATAAATTTTGCTGCCCAAACAAAAGAAACATATTAGTTATTTAATTTATATATAGGAGTAACACAATAAAATTAAATTTAAAGCACGTGTGTTTTTACCACCCACTCTTATACTACATGTCCTTCACTACTGAAGGAACCTTTGAGAATTTAGGATATAGACCCATGTACTTTGATTGTATCACCTCCATGATCTTCTTTAAGTCTGCCTTTAGAAGGAGCCAACTGTGTCAATAAAAAAAAAAAAAGAGATTACATTAACATTGAGGTGAAATGAACACAATTATATTAACATTTAATAAAAAAAAAATTAATCACCATCCTTTGGGTCCAATGTAAGATGAACTTGTATCCTAGTAGGACCCTGTGACTATCTAGAGAAGCTGCCTACTCCACTCAGGTCCAACCTATGTGAAGGTAGGGGTGGGGTCACCAAAAGGTGTAGAAGGGTGCTAAGGAAGCTAAGACTTAGGGTGAGGAAGCTACTATGGTTGAGGTTAGGGCTGGGGTTGAGTCTGTAGTTGAGGTTGGGGCCTTTGCCTTTGCCTGTCACATCTAAAACACAAACATATGTAATTGTTGGCACCATAATTAATTTCCAGGTGGATATTAATCAGAGAGATAAGGGAAAGTAACTATGGCCTCGCAATTGACCTAAGTTGGGCCCGGTTTAGAAACTAAAATAAGCCAGGAAGAGTATTTTTTGTTTAAGGAAGTATGTATCAGCTGAGGAAATAATATTGGATCGAGGATTAAAGTTAAGCCCAATTGTTGAAGAAGAAGAGTTGGTTGGAAATTGGCGCCTAGTTAGGTGATAGTTATCACTAAGTGAGAACATGGGTGCATGGAAGTTAGTCAAGAGCCACTAATTATGATTTGTAAGATATTGGAGAAAATTTTGGATGATATAAGAGCATATACGTGCAAAATTCAACACAGGAAGACACATCATGCTAATTTGATTATCCGTTTTCATCTTCTCATTGTTCATTTTACTTTTCTTAGCATTATGTTTAGGCTTTGTACCACTTTTTTGTTTTAATATTAAGACTTTAGCTTATATGGATTCTTAATATTTTATTCCAAATCCAATTTATATTCAATCTTTTGTTAATTGATCTTACTGAATACTTGCTTACATGAGTTGATTGAGAAATCTATTTGCTAATGGACAAAATACTCCTTGGCATAAATCATTTGTGTATTGGTAATCTTTAGGATTTTGTTTTCGGATAAGTTTCTTAGAGAAGTTTAGCTGATCACCTTTTTGTCCAACATTATTCGAGCTATTCTTCGACTAATGGGTGAATTAGTGTGCTAGGCATACCATACTTTGAAATCGACTAGTCAAAGCATTTCGATTCCAAAAGTCAATTGATTACTTCAAGGAGGGAAATCTACATAGGTTCCCAAGTTACTCAAAGAAAGCATTTGGCTAAGATCAAATAGAAGTGTAACCAAAACTGCAAGTAAGCAATGGACATGATGTAATCAGTACAACTTGTATTGAATTTCTAACCAATGACAATGAGTGTCTTTCTTAAGCTTACATGGCCAATCTACTCGGAAAGCTTAATGAAAGGAAGCGAAACATGTAACGTCCTCCCTGTTATAATACTATGCTTAAGTCATAGTATCACACTCATGAGTTATTACTATTACCTGAGCGGACCTTATCTAGCAACAACTTCAACTGTCTTCAAAACTTTTCAAACTATCTGGAGATAATACAGAAACAAGAGTGAGAATTGAAAATTCTCAGTAGGATTATCTAACTATCATACATAATGTCATTATTGTCATCTCCAGCTACTTCAGTTTATTATGAAAGGGTGAACATGTTATATAAACTGTTTAATTTTACAATTCGAAAATATATTATCCGAGACAGAGTTTATTTTATTCATACACTTGTCATTTGCGAGAGAGCCAATACAAAATAAAGTCATAAATCATACTATGACTAATAATAGCAACGTATTAAAATATAATAACACCAATATATTGGAAACATAAAATCTGCATATGCCTTTACTTGTACTTGAATTTATACGATACACATAATTTTCTTTTCTTTCTTTATCTTCCTTTAATATTTATCTTTACTTCCTTCACTTGATATAACGTCCAAAAAATTTTATCGTTAACAACTGAGTTGTTCGGTTTTTATCAAATAAGTGGCTTTAATCAGAATTTGATTAAACATTTACTTAAAGCCAATTAAGTGTGATTTAAAAAGATTAAGCTTAATGGAATTAGATTAGGAACATAGGAAATTTCATGGAAATTTTCAAACCGATTTACCGATTTAAGAGAAATCGATAAGATTTCGGTATTTTAAATTGTCGGAACAGGACCAATAGAAATTTTTCTATGAGTGCCCTAGGATTAGTGGCTAAGATTTAGCCAAACTATCCCCTCATGTGGCGCCTTGATCAGCCATTGAGGATGGGGAAGCTAAGCTAAATTGGAAGATAAGGCTAGGTCCACCAATCAAAGAGAAGTGCTTCAAAAAAATCTTCACCTTTTCTTTCCTTTTCTCCTTGTCATTTTCGGCCACCCCATTAGCTGTTGAAGCTCATCTCATTTCTCTTCTCCTTACTCTCATTTTCACTCCATTCTCATCCATTCTTCAAGTTTCATCAAAAGTTGCACCATCAAAGACACTAAATCAACTCAAATTCAACTAGACAAGGTAGGAAATCCTACTTCTCTTCTTACTTTCTCTGATTTGGGGTTGCATGGTAGTCATGTATAACCTGAGATATTGATGTTATGTAGAGTGATAATAATGGTTTATGACTAATTTTGCATGTATGTTGTGATTAAAATTGGAAATGATAGCAAATAGCTTGAAGAATGGTGAACAATTCAAGAACCTGTTAGGGTTTTCCTCGGCGGTCTGTACGGCGGAGTGTACGGCTCTGCCTACAATCAATTAAATTTGATGAATCTATTTTTATATAAAACTAGACATTCAGGGCTTTCCATATATATAAAATATAAGACCATTGGATGAGTATAGAATTAGTTATACATTTTTGAAATTTGACCTAGAAATCTGAATTCTTCTCCGGACAGTATAAGTTGAAAAAGGTGTAACTCACCCTACATAATGCTAAATTGAGTGAACCCAAAGTAGTTTGAAAGCTAACATATAAGAGAACATCTCATAAAAATTTCAGAATCAGATTCGTTGTCACTTATTCCCAACACATCAATGAAATTGGCTTAAGTTTAAACCGGTCTGGAACAGAGTAGTTCAGTAGGGTTAAGTTTCGGGACTCATAACTCAAAATATACTCATGCAAATGAGTATAACAAAGACTGTAATTATAAATAATACTAGTTATTTTGTTTAATTATGTGTCTTTTTAATATGACTATAATTTATTCACAAATCAAATATATTCAAAATATATTTTGTTATTACAAGTAATTTTTGCAATTGAAGTTTCCTTTGTAGTATTTAATTATATAATAATTATATTATTACTTAAAAGTGAGCAATTTATTTTATTCTTAATCTTAAAATTTTATAGATTTATTTTATTTTAATAAATATTTGTAAGTTTATCTCAAATTTGCAAATATTAAAGTTCATCTAAATGTGCAAAAAAATATATAACATTTTTATTATTGAATAATAAATATAATTTTATTATCTCAAATTTGATTTTGAAAATATATTTTGAAAATAGATAAACCAAACATATTTTTATTGTCTTCTCTTTTTGAAAACAAGCAAATCAAATACATTTTCTAAATTCAGAAAATCTGAAAATAAAAATAGAAAATAAAAATAGGAAATATTTTCACAAAGCAAACGCACCCTTAGTTTTCATTATTTTCTTTTGTTATTTTGTACTTTCCCTTAGTTACTCAGCTGACTTATGGCTCTTTAATCATCTTTGATGTTAATGGATTCTCCTATCATGGGGTAGTATTTCTTTAAATACTTTCTATTTATACTTCTTGCCAATTCTCCTCCCTCAACATTAGACAACTTATACGCACCACTGTAAATGACTAGAGTAATAATAAAAGGTCCTTTCCAATTAGGTGACAACTTGCCAAATTTAGTAGTTCTAGTTCTAATAGGTAATATAACCTTCTACACTAAATCACATTCGATAAAGCGTTTCAACTTGATCTTTTTATTAGGCTTTTTTGTAATTTATGTATATAAAGTTAATGAATATTTGCATTTAAATATTATTACAAATAAGAAAGCAAATCCGAAAACAATTAAATTTTAAAATATAAGTTTTTTATTATAAGAATATATATATAAATTAAAATTTTTATCCTAAATTAAAAATTCAATTAAATATTTTTATTAAAATATTTTAATTATAAGCTTATTTATATTAAAATAAAGAAACTTAAATATCTCGTGAATATGATTTAATATAAAATTATATCTATAAATACTTAGCTTATTTATTACACGTGTAATGCAAAGAATAAAGTGACTAGTTTCTTTTAAAGGCACAACATATATATATATATATATACACTAAAAATTATGTGAATTAGTCTCTTTTGGTATAACGGTTTTTATTAATTGTTCATTTAAAATTTTAAAAATACAAAAGGATAAAAGAGTAAAAAATATTTTATTAATTATTTGAAGATATAAAAGTGATAAAATAGTACTTTTTATTATTTTAATTTAAAATTTATTCTCCATTTACACATATTTTCAAACACTTGTTAAAATTTTATTGAATAATCATAATTTATCTAAAACATTTTTTATTGTTATTAACTTTATTAAAAAAAAATAAAAATACCTGTTCATATCGAAATTTATGTATACTCAAAATGTGATCGAAAGCGGTAGCAGTTATAGTACTAGCAAGTCCTAAAACGTACCATTTATCGAGCAGAAAACTGCTTGGAATTACAGGCAAAAGGCAGCTATGACTTAAAAAAATTACAAAAACCATTGAAAATAAGTCTCTCTCTTCCACAACAATCATTGCCTTACCAGTCACCACTAGATTCTGTATGATCTGTAACTCCCTTGATTCCAATTGTCTTCATCGAAAGGTTGAGCAGGTCGGTCCCATCATCATAATTTCAAAAACTAGCACTTCATTATATTTAAACTTTAATGTAAAAATTTTGCCTTTAGGCCCATCATTTGCAGCGATTCTGCTGCATTATGCAGTTCAATTATTCGTGCCAGCTAATTGGATCATATTCATATTAATTATTTTCGCTAACTGATAAGTTAGTACATGAACTTTCAGTTGAAGAGAGGGGAAAAACGTCGTAATCTAAAAGTGTCATTTCTAGTTGTGATTCGCACTCTTTATCATAACAAGCTCTATTGCATATTTGTATCATTAGCTTCAATTCCTTTGACAAGCGCACCCAAATCAACAATGCAAATTCATTTTAACATAGAAAATTAATGCAACTAAATTTGATAACAATCATTACCAAAAGAATTTGATATTAATACTTAATTGATTTAAATAGTTCGATACTTTGTTTTCCTTGAGTATAGTTCTTTATTGAAGTTTTATGAATAAAAAAAATAATATTTTGAGAACTTTTATCTTTATAATGAACTGACATAACTCAAATTAAGTTAATTAAAACTCAGTAAACTTTTGGATATTATAGTAATTTTTCAGCCAGTAATTTAATAAAAATAATAATTGTATATTTATTGAAATGAGCTATAGATAATTGAAGTCAAAGCTTCAAGATGTGTCAAAATAAATAAATAAATAAACCAGTACTTCATACGGGAATTCAAATTCTCAAGCCAATAAATTTCGGCTTAATAATAACAAATAACTAGTTCTAAATACTTGACTAACTAGCAATCTATTTTCCCCTCGAAAAGGAAAAAAAAAAAAAGAAACTATCACTCTATTTTGGCTAAATTCCGCCTTTGAAGTTAAAAAAGATGTCTACAATTTCATAATTTGGAAAAGCACAGGTGTAATCAAATTAAATTTTTCATCGCATACTTTTGTGATTGCACTGCAATGAACTCGTATTCAAGTATGAAAGGAACAAAAATGCAGAACAAGAAAATACCAAAATAACATAACTTTGCAGCACAATACACACGAATCGTACTATCCTCAAAACCAAGAAGAACTAGAATTCCACAAATCAAGCACGTCATTATTTGCAATTGTATTTTAAATCAAAACCAAGCTTTCTACATAATCATAAGCATTGAGAAAACTAAAGGTCAACTGAGCTTCATGAGCAGCAAGGATCTTGTTTTCTATACCATCAGAAGTGCATATAAGAACTTTCTCGTTTGATTCCCGCATTGCGATGACTACTTCATCTCTCCAAACATTTAGTGGACGGTGTGGCTTGTCGGGTGAAAAGGGTGTCACCGAATATAGCTTCGTCCAATAATCCCAACTCTTATCATGAACCCACAAATCGACAATAATATCATCTGTGAATGTAGACTCAACAAGTAGAGCAATCGAATCCCCATATGGTGAAAGTATTTTCCAGTCATGAGACTGTAAACTTGGCATGTTAATCTTTGTAAATATTTCCGTACCTAGATTAAAGCAAATGATCCATTCAGGATGAATGGCATTAAGCTTATTCGTGATTTGTGTTCCCAATTCTAGATGTTCATCAGGTTCAGATTCTGTTTTGTATTCTGTGACCACCCCAAAGGTAGATCCATTTGTGGTAACTAACTCTTCGATTAGATAGGAGCAAATAGCCACATCATGCAATTGCAAACCAGAAGCAATAATATCAAATTCTGTCCACTCCCCCGTTTTTAAAGAGTACACCTCAACTCCTCTAGTTATTTCGCCCTGAATCAATACGACCTTATAATCATTCACAACTGAAGTGAAACCAAAGCTCAGGCTAGATGATTCCATAGGAGAACTTGGTTTTGGGAGGCGTTTGATTTGTCTGGTTGCAGGGTTCCATATAAGAATGGATGGCATAACAAACCTTGCATTCCCAGCTATTAAACATAACAGCCCATTTGAAGAACCCTCAATTTGGATTTGATAGTCAGTAACGGGAAAGGGTTTATCAACAAGGTGCGTGATTTCGGTGGGACTGGCACTTCGACTTTGGCTTATACTAGGGAGCAAATGCAAAGTGCTCCAATATCTCATTCCTACAGGGTAATGTTCATTCTCCTTGCCATGCAACAAGAGAGAGGGAGATTGGTTTGAGAAATACAAATGTTCAGCAATGAAGTTTGGTGATTGAAAAACGTTATTAAAGCCTTTGGACAGGGCACTGAATCGAATGAGAGATTTAACAGGTAGCCTAATTAAAATGTCCACGATCATTTCTTGCGTTAGCGTACCATAAATCTCAATTTCGACGTCCTCCTTTTGTTTGGCCTTTGTTGGTTGTGCTTCATGAAGTTCGACCTCATCCTTCTCTTGTTTGCCTTTGGCCTTTGTTGGGTGGTTGGGTTCACTCTTCCTCTTCACCTTCTGTCTCCATAACCAACATAGATAACAAAAAAGATACACTTTACAGAAGATGAGAAAGAAATTTACCATTTTCTGCTTGTGTTTGTAATGAGCCAATAAAGCCTTCTTCACCGTCACTGCCACACAACGTACCACTTCTTATCTCTGTCCATCTCAACTTAATAATCACATTGCAGATTATAAAGCCTGCGAAATTTGATGGGGTTGTTTGAATACCGAGTGAGATATATCATTGTTTCTACTTTCCCTTAGATGTTTGTTTTTTTTTTTTTTCGTGATTCTACCTCTTTTTCTCCCCCATTTTCTCTGCAGTTTAGAGATACAAATAACCGAATGATGACGTATAAGCTTTTCTATATCTATGGTTGCCCTAGTTTAATGGGATTATTAAAACTGCCTTCCATATTAACCCATTATCTATTTTGCTCTGTCGCTATTCTAGCCTTTATTCATTAGGAAAACTTTGATGCTCTTTATTTGCTGCCCAATTTTAAGTGGGCATTTGAGTGATATAAATACAATTCATACAAATTGAAAATTAATTTTTTATGGTACAAAATAGAATTAGTTATATTCAACTGTATAAAAAATGAATTAGTTATTAATTGAATAACACTTGGTTTGAAACTAACTTAAGAATCAGTTTAGTCAATTTTTCAAACAGTTAGAAAAAATAAAATAAAAGATAAAGAGAGAAAATTTAGGATAAGATAAAGAATTTAATTTAAATGCACAGACAATGTAAAATAGTTTTATACTGTCAGCCAATAGAAATAGTAAAAAATGTTAACTCATACATATAACTACCTATTACAATGAGAGACCCATCATGATTTCTCACTTTCCCCTATTTCTATTGGTTGACAGTGTAAAACTGTTTTACATTGTCAATGCATACCAATTAAACTCTAAGATAAAATTAATTTTAAATTAATTGTTTCGGAACCAATTCTAGGTTAAAATTAATTTAGATAAGACTTAGTTTTAAAAGATTTTGTTAATTACCAAACAATATTTATACAAAACCTTATCTCATTATACTTATTTACCCGATTTTTCAAATTTCCCAAATGCCCCCTAGGTTCTATCCATATGGTCCAAAAGTGAGCTTCACGAGCATGTGGTTCGCGGAATGTGTAATGTCCCCAACTCTCTGAACAGTGCAGTATAGAGGGAAATTGGTCCTAAGGTAGGGGCAAAATAATAAATAGTTGAATTATAATAAAGAGTAGCCAAACTGTAAATAATGACTCACGGTCATCAGGAAGGGCATTAAAGGAAAAATTTTGATTTCGGAAATATGTGGGCTCAAGATACTAAAAGCTAAACAACATATATGTAAAACCTTATAAATGATGTTTTATGGACATGATTTTAAACAAAATTGTGAGGTTACTCAAATCCGCAAATAATATCTCAAGTAACTTTGAGTACTCAAATTAATCATTGCACACTTTGAATTAATCCTCAAGAGTCTCATATTGCTCAGAATGAGTTCTAAGAACAACATTTTTACCTTTGAGAGTAGTTAATTATGTGACACATCCTAAGTTAGGTAAATTGAGTGGCTTAGAAGAAGTCACACCACCCAAGTATTAAAAATAATTTACTGTAACACAAAAAAGTAAACTAGTAGGGATCTATAATATAAGAGAACCTAAATATCTTCATCCAAACCCTAGAATGTGTGGCTAAGAATTAGCCACACTAATCATCTTTTGAATAAAAAAGGATGACCACACAGTTCCAATTAAGGAAAATTAATTTTTCTTTCAAATCCAATTTTTATAAAAACCCCAAAATTAGAAAAGATGAGCACAAGAGTGCTCATCACTTTTCTCTCTTCTCCCTTGAATATTCAGCCATCACCCCTAATATCTCACCTTCAATTTCTTCTTCCTCATCCCCAAAAGCTTTGCCTTTTATTGAACCTCTTGGCTTCTACTTACAACCTAAGCTTTAATTTATTCCCTTAATTCAAGCAAAACAAGAAGCAAAATTCCTACCCATTGGACTATCTATTCAGCCATACAAGGAAGAAAAAGGAGTTGATTGGTGGTTGTTGGATTTGGAGAGTTTAAAGCATAAAAAAATTGAGTTGAAATGTTTGCTAACTTGGAGACAAAGTAGGCTCCTAGAACTTGATTGTATTATAGGGTTTCTTATGAGCTAGGTTTTTCCTAATTCACTTTGTTTTATTTCTTTTGAGGCTGCATGATGTTAATATGACTTGTTCTAGTAATTTATGGCTAGGGAAACTTTATTGGTGTTAAGATATAAGTAAGAGAATCAAGATAGTTCCAAAATAGAAAAATTGTTGCTAAGGAGCTAGTGAATAGTGTGTATCTTGAAGGGAATATCTCAAGCTAAAAAATTCAATTTGAGATAAAACTAATTTAAGATGAAAGCTAACTCAAATAGGAATCGAACATATAAAATATAGACCCATTGGACTTAGGATGAGGAAGTTATCGATTTTTCAATTTGACTAAAAACTAGAAATCACATACTTGAGCAGTACATTTTGTAAGAAGCATAACTTGTTCTATATAACTTTAATTTGAGTATAACCACTTTTGTTAGAAAGCTAACATAGAGCGGATCATGATTATAAAATTTCAAACTTAGATCCTTTTTGGATTGCTCTTAGTAAATTGGTAAAATTGTTCTTTGCTTTGTAAGGGTCAAAACAGGGCAGTCCTAATGTGGCACTCATAAGTCGAGCTCTACTTACTCAAATTGGGTGGAACTTCTTGGGTTTGAAAGACGGTTCATGAAGCTATCTTTTAGTAAAATTTCGGGGCAAGGGAGTGAAAGATGGATTTTTAGTGATTTTTCAGTTTTAGATATGCAAGTTTATCCTAAAAAAAGGCTGCAGTGAGTAAAACTTTAATAAAGTAAGTTATAAACATCGAAATTGGGTGAAACTAAGGGATTTGAGAGTAGATTAATAATGCTACATTCTAGTAAAATTTGAGATTAAAATGAATTAAAATGGAATTTTGGTACAATTTGTTGGTTTTCAACAGATTTTAAGGAAATTGAATCAACTTGTGAGTTAAGTAGCTTAGGGGTCCCAAAACTATGTGGGGCTAGATTAAATGAGAATTTATGCAATTATATACTAGAATGACACCATATTGATGTATTAGCTATGATGTAGCTATGTATTGAAATTTCTAAGCTTGACTTTTCTATGCCTTTATGATGACGATTTTGCTTGAATTCCTATTGGCGTCATGTTAAGATTGTTATTTTTGTGGTTGGCTGGCTAGTATTTCTATTATAAATTTTGGAAATCTTCATATTACAGCTATCATGCTATCGAATTATCAGCAGAAGTATGTTAAGAATGAGCTATATAGTGTAACACCCTATTAGATATAATACCATACTTAAGTCATAATATTTTACCCGGCAGTCTGTTACGTGTGATTATATCTTATATCAATTAATTTTAATTTATTGATGTTTCACCATTTCGATGTCAAAATATCTATTGTTACTATTACATATATATATAGTTAATTTATTTATTAATTAATTAATTTATTAGTTATTTATTTTCTTGCTGCTATCCGTGAATGTCATTAACACCTTCAGTAAGGTGCAACGTACTAATAGAAAACAGATAAGTCAGATAGAAAGTAATATCATACATTCACGGAACCTTTATTAGCATATATACATAAGTGTTGAATTTAAAGTCATAGCTACATAAACACTGTAGGTACAAAAATGTTAGGCCATTACACAAAATGAATCGACTCGTACTCATGAAGTGTAAACCTACATACTCCAAAAGAAACCTAGATCTGTGGCCCACATCTCATCGCCGTTAAAAAAATGTCACACTGTACATGTGTATTTGCTGGTGGATGGACCCCGTCTAATTGGACTCTGAAGAAAGGAATCTGTTGGCCATGCCAGAGTTGGCCGGGGCATAGCTATCTCCGTCTGAACCTGAAGAAGAAGGTGAGGATGACACCTCCTCAGACGGATCGCTATCGGATGAGATACTTGAATTACACTTTGTGGTGGCGGTGAAATAGGTCTTTGGTGAGTCTTTGGTGCTGGAGTTGGCTGAGCCATGTGTAAGGGGATGGCTATGTAGAGTGTGGATGGATCAAACATCAGGTGGTGGAGAGGAATAGTGAAGTCCCTATGAGAAAACATACACAAGCAGAAAAGACAGGTACCAGCTATGTACATAGAATCAAGCAGGGGGTCATAGTGAGTCTGCAGATCAAGTAGCTCGACGAAGGGGGTGAAAGTCGCCTCCGAGTTCATGGTCTGAGAATGAGGCGGAAATATACAATAGCGTGGGAATTTGATCAAATTCTCAGTAGGATTCTAAACTATACTCCGCTGACATCACCATCATCCTTAGTTGCTTCGACTTTTATTTAAATTAAAAACAAGTGTAACATAGTTATGATATTCTATTCAATTAATGTTAAGAGAAGGTATAACCAGAAGTAAGACTTAATTTTACTTTAAATAACAAGAAGTAGAAATAGATAATTATTTCTAACAAGATTTGTGTACTACCAAAATATAAACAAGAATATAAGTACAAGAGATATACAGATAACGATGCATTTAGCCCAAGATTAATAAACAGAACCATGTGAAAACATGAATGGAATTGAAATGCACTTAGCTTTAGTGATTCTTTGACTCATATGATCTACATTTTTCCATATTTGGTCCCTTGGGAGTTTTTAGCCATATAACTCCTGGATAATAGTCTGCTTCTCAAGATCGAGCTTATTTCTATATAGGAATATTGGGTTTACTTTCCCCAATTTTTCCTCCGATCTATTTCCCTTAACTTTAATTTGGGATTGGCCCAAGTATTATGGAACTTTCCTCATAACATGACTCTTATAAGTTTCATGCAAGTATACACATGTATCAATGTGTATGTTATAATTTATATATAATCTTTGCCAAAATTTCGGCAGTATAACGGATCATGTTCGCTTCCCCATGAATAGTGCCAATACTCGAACAACCGATTATTCAGAGAAACCACAATAATACATTCACTTCTCAACATCATTAAATAACATTGCCAAGACTCAAAATCTACACCTAAGTATAAGTTTCTGCTTATGTTACTCATTTCTGCCTAATTTATTTGAAAATAAGTCATAATTTCTATTTAATTCCTTTGGATCTAAATTTTGGATATGTTGGAGTGTTATGTGTCTATTTTCCAACCTCTTTAGTTCCATTTAATTTTGATAAGTGTAGCTCAAGTTATTGGGGTTTTAATTCGGCCTGTCATGTAGCAAGCTAGGATTGCACAACAAAAAGTAAAAGTCCACCAAAAATAGAAATCTATTTGGATTCCTATCAAACTTATGTCAATTTAAAGTTTATTGATCAAATTTTCATATCCAAAAATTTCACTTCATTTGACTAAGGAAAGCTCAAGTTATGAGCTCACAAAGTTGATAGACTCGGATTGCCTTATCTCTATTCCAACAGAACAAAGGACAACTTCAATAATTTACTAGGAATTATAAAAAATGAATTTGAGCATAAAATTTTTATAGCATGTTTTTTATGTCTTACCTTTCTATGAAATTTTTTTGCACTCCATTCCAAGTTATATAGGGCAAGTTTTACCCTGAACAACCTCCCCTGCCCAGAATCAAACTCAAAAACCTAGGCAAACTTCTAAAATTCATATCTCCCTTAATACTAATCCAATAGCTTTATAATTTATATGTATGGAAAGCCCTATAAATCTCGTATCATCTAAAAATAATTTCATCTCAATTTGAAGTCTATAGGTTAGTCCGTACAGTAAGCAAGTACAGACACCGTAGGGATTTTAAGGAAAACCTGGTTCTGTTTTGTTGATTCTTGTGTTCATCATTCAATATCCAATCTAACCCAAGGAAACATATGCTAAATCAATCATAAATCATCACATCATCACCATAGATCATCATTTATATGAGTAGAAGAAAACTTTCTAATCATCATCAATCCAAGAAAACCAGCCAAGCAAGTGAATCCTACCTTCAACTTGATACCAACACTAGCTAGTTTGAGATTATTGTGGCCAAGATCTAATAGGAATTGAAGATGGAGGGGAGTAGGGATAAGCTGAAAGGAGAATTGAAGGAGAGAAAAGGCAGCAGATGGCATTCCAAAAAGGGAAGGGAATAGAGAGAATTGTGATATTTTTAAAAGGTAAGAAGTGGTTGGAATGAAGGCTTGTGATTAGAGGAAAGGTTGAGTGGTTATAATGAAGCCAAATTCTTCCTCCTTTTGGGCAGCAGCTGGACGACCAAATTTGAATGAGAGTGGCTAAGTTTTACCCACTCATTTTAGGGTTTTAGGTGCATAATTTTGTTGATTCGATTTCAGCAGTTTAAAATACCGAAATTCTACCGGTTTTCTTCAAATCGGTAAAATGATTTGTAAAATTTTTGTGAGGATTTCTATATGTCTAATCCAATTCCCTCAAGTCTAATCCATCTAATTAACATCTAATTAATTTCTAGTTAGCCTTTAATTGGCATCCAATTAAATGTCTGATTGATTTCTAATTAATTTCACTGATTCGTTAAAACTGAACAAATTGGCTAAAATGATAAAATCTTTCGAAAGTTACATATAGCATAATCATAAGCACATCCAGCAATTTCATATATGAATACAAATGAAAAGTGCCTATGAGTACATGACATGAGCTTACAAGATGACAATAATTTTCATGTTACTTAGACCAGCCATAAAATAAATTAAGGGGAATAAATCAGTGCAAGATTCGAAGAAAGTAAATCCGGCAATCACGTATAGGAACAGGCTCGGTCCTAAAAAGCATAATATTACCCAGGAGCTAGAAATGGCCAAATACTCCCATGGGACTTAGTATAGATGCTCATGATACAAGTTAAAGAAAGAACAAGAAAGTCAAGTGCACTTAAATAGCCTATTTCATTTGCATTACAAAAGCATACTCCATTATTTTACTATATTATTATCAATGTCATGAACTATTCTTTAATTTCAAGTGTGTGAATAAAATGAATCTGCTTCAGGTAAAGAGATTTAGAAATTCAGCAAACAAACCTTTACTCTCTTATCTGTCGAGAACATATTTTTTTAAAATAAACTAAAGTAGTTAGGGATGACAATGACAACACTGTATATGATAGTTTAGGATGTCCTACTAAGAATTTATAATTTTCACCCCTATGTACGTTCCCGTGTCATCTCCAAATAGTACAGGTTGCATCAGTATGGGAGGATGGGCTCCATGCCCCTAGAAGATTTCAATTGTTTGTACTAAGACTACTTGGATATATCCATGGATTCGCATGCACCTGACAGTTACATGGATAAAATTTGGATTTATTCTCTAGTGCCTATGTATTTTCAATTTCTCGAGAAGTATAGAGAGTGAGCCAAGTTCCTACAACTTTTGTAATAAATTTAAAGATAGTGAATGAGAATTCTATAATTCTAACACAAGCCTAGTTTTCTTTGGAAAATTTCTACTTTCATATTTATAACCCCTACATTTTTTAGAAGTATTTTAAAGTGCAAACAAAAGAAAGGCTGTAGCAACCTTTAATTGGGCTTCATGACTTAAGCATGGTACTATTATTAGAAGGGTGTTACAGAACATTTATACATTCTTGGGAATCTAAGTTTGGGAATGTAACATTTCCATGTTTGGTTCGTGTAACGTCCGCGACTTCCGACTTCCGAGCCCATCAGTATTCCCGACATCCGAATTCATCTTCAAGGCTGAACAGACATGATTTCTGATTTCCGATCTCAGTGAATTTTTTAAGTCGATTTAGACCTTAGGAAGGCTTAAACGGATTGCCTTGCATTTTTCGATTTCCGACCTTGTGTAAGCGTGTATGAATTTCAACCTCATTAGTATAAATTCCGATTTCCGATTTCATTTCAAGTGGCTGATGTTTCCAATTTCCGATCTTAAGATTTCCGACTTAACACTAAATCCGACGTCTGATTTTATCTCAACCAGGAATGGATGCAAGATCAGATTTTTGAACTTGTCTCCAAGTCCGAGTCAAATTTTCACGAGTTCCTATCTCGAGTTTAATACCAAGAGCCCTCATTTCTCTATCCTCCCGAGTTCCGAGATCGAGGTCCTACAATTCATGACTTCCGACTTTAAGTGCTTGGCTTCACATCAGGCTTTGCTTTCAAGTTTCGAATAAGCTGAATCGTTTCCCAGGGTTCAGAGCTTCATATGCGAGGATGTTCCACGAGTTGACTTTATAAAGTACGAGTTCAGATTCATTTTCAGAATATCTGGAAACTACTCCCACTTTAAGCGGCGTGGAAACAATTCTACCACACAAAGAGGGCGGCGTGGAAGCGGTTTAGTCACAAAAGAAGCAAGGTTATGCGAAACTATTGCATATGTTTGAGGCCAATCAAAACCTTCAAGTTAAGCTACTACTGCAAATGCTTATATAACACATTCTCCTCTTCTTGAGACTCTTCTCTCCACGTTGCATCTTGCTCCAGCTCTCTCTTTTCTTTTCTTCACTCACTTGCTCCACCTTGCTGAAATTCCACCCAGGTTAAATACAAACTTAAGCCAAATCATTCATAGTAAGAGGTAGAGGTTTTAATTCTTGTCTTGATTTTCCTATTTCTTGGATGATTATTGGTGGTTTAATTCTTCAATTCTGATATATTGATTGAGTAATCATGATGAATTATGGCTTGTCTATTGGCTATTTGTGAGATTAAAATTGAATTGGAAACAAGAAAGGATAAAGATATGAAGAAGTTGAGAGGCTGGAAAACTCAAAACCCTCGGCAGTCCGTACAGCGGAGTGTACGGCTCCGCCTCCCGCCATTCAAAATTAATGAAACCATTTTTATGTGAAACTAGACATCTAGGGATTTCCATACATATATCATATAAGACCATTGGATTAATATTGAGAGAGATATGAATTTTTGAAGTTTGACCTAGGAATCCAGACATCCACCCGGGCAGTATGGGTTGAAAAGGGTGTAACTCACCCTATATAACTCCAAATTGAGTGAAACTAATTTTGTTGGAAAGCTTACACATAGGATAACATCCTACCTAGAAATTTCGAGTTTGTTACCATCCTATTTGTTCCCAGTGATTTGAAAAAGTTAATCTATGTCCAAACCGAGCCAAATCAGAGCAGTTCAAGAAGGTTAAGTTTCGGGGCTTATAACTCGAGTCCTACCAAGCCAAATGGGATGGGACTTTTTGTAAATGAAACTTTACCCTGTTAACTTTAATATGAGTCCAATTTCATATCATTTGAGTTAGTTTTCGATTTTTAGTGGATTTTTACTTTTCATTGCCTGATTCTGGCTAGCCACTGGGCATGCCGGGATAAAATCTGAATATCTTGAGCTATAGATATCAAAATTAGATGGGACTAAAAAGGTTGGAAACTAGACACATAAGGCTACAACATATCCAAAAATTAGATTTAAAGGAGTTAAATTGAAATAAAGGTGGGATATACTATGGTGAAATGAGAATGGCGGGGCCGATGTCTAAAGTCCTATTGATGCTTGATTGAAACTAATGAATGTATATGTCTAATTGTTGTTCTATACTGAATTTGATTGTGTAAATGTACTGGTTGGCTGGCACTATTCATGGGGAAGAGGGCGCGTTAAGTTATCTTCTTGAAATTTCGGTAGAACCCATGCACAAGTTATGAATTCCATGTTAATGCATGTGCATTCTTAAGAAAGTTATGAAAGTTATGAAAAGGGTTATGCCACTATGAAAGTTCCATGCTACTTGGGCCAGCCAGGATAAAAGTTAAGGGAATAGATCGGTAGGAAAGTCGGAAAGTAAACCGGCAATTCTGTATAAGAGAGCTTCGATCACGAGAAGCGGAGACTATTACCCAGGAGTCTAAATGGCCAAGAACTCCCAGGGGACCAAGAGATGGAAAAAAAAATGATGAAAGGAAATGAAAAGTTTAAGAAGGAAAGTTCAAGTATGAGTTTGCATGATTACACGAATGCATAAATGCATGAAATAGTTATGTCAAGATGTTACAGTTGTCTACTATATTTATTTACTGCTGTTTATTTATTTATTCTGTTTATCCTTCTACATACCCTTATTAGTAATTTATTTTATTTCTTGTGCCGTCTAAAGTAAAATTGAACCTTGCCTCGTACCGGATATTTTCTTGAACTCATTAAAGTGGATATCTCAGTTTGAACACATGTTTTTATAATTAAGTAAAAACCGAGGCAACTGAGAATGTATGTGATGTCGATTAAGCGGTATACGAACCTCTTGAGAATTTTCTTGAAATTCTCACCCGTTGTATCTTAGCACCATTCTCGAGACACTAACGATGGACTCCACATGACCTCTTCATTGAGATTCAGCTTTATAGCTCCACCATGATCGAGTTGGATTCCTTGTACATAGGCCAGTTCGTGTAACTTCCGTTTATACCTCTTGACGGGAACTTTGGCGTTCCTTTACATCATCCCATTTCGAGCCTGCTACTCCTGCATTGCGTCACGTTGCACATGGCGCACCCACCTCCTGCTCCTCCTGCACCCGCAGCCCAGGCAGCACCCTGCGGACTGCCACGAGTCACCACCGTGGCGGTCCCGATATCCCATTGAGTTGAAGTGACCCTCGGAGGCCACCGCCATTATCGTCACCTCTTCCTCCTCGGGACCAGTGCGCGGACTACACACCCGGTAGAGCCTGGCATGGCTAGCAATTTATCGTGATAAGCTTAGTAGCGAAAATGTTATGCAGATATGACCTCTTTTGGATGACGAGGTAGCTCTAGGTCATAGACTTGGTTAGGAGTAGCGATGGGTTCTGAAAATGTCCTCACGAGGACCATAGGATGTTTTGGTAATCTGAGCATTATTATCTTTTTGATATAACAGCCCGCTTATGTATTTTACTTTGACACTTTGTACCTAAACTGAAGCAGTGGCTTCTGATATATATATATATATATATACATATACATTTGCACGTATACAGTAATGTTATTGTACTATTTCTTATCTATTATGATATTATGTTGAGTTAAAGTAGCGCTCATAGTATAGTGGCATTGGCTAACGATTGTTTTGTAATACAAATCACGAAATTTAAGCAGAATATTAACACCATAACACAGTCTACTTAATTGAATGCTATGACTTAATCATAACATTAAATTAGTAGGGTGTTACAGTTCGCAGTTTGAAAAAACATTCCCCAGCAAGTTACATTCCCAGAAATGAAAAATGTTTAAATTTTATTTTCACCTTCCCTTATGGGATAGTTGGATTCCCATGCGAAAGGAATGTTTCCAAATGTAAAAAAATTAAATTGTCCCTAGATCCTAAACCTCGAAAAACCATCACAACCACAAGATCACTACAGCTGCAGCTGGACCACCACCAGTGGCATTTTGTCATGGGTATTTTCGGATAAAAATATACCATATTCTTGGGAGTGTGTTTCCATATGAAACATCTTTGAAATGCATTCCTAGGAAAGCTATTCTTGGAAATAGCTTTCTAGGGAATAGTATTCTCAGGAATAAAAAATCATTTAGCGAACGACTTGCCCCGTATGAGTCTTATAGAGAATAGGGTGAATTACACTTATCTCCTTTGAGGTTTAGTGTAATTATACTTGACACCCTTCTATTTGTACATAATACACTGATCAGCCTTATCACTGACAGAAATAAACTCCATTTGAGTTGTATAATTCACCCTACAGCATAACTCTTCAAAATATCCTCTTTGTTTTAGCTTTAGTAGGATAAATTAACAATATGACTTGGGAACAAAATCTTAAAGCAAGGCATTTTTAGATTGAAACTATCTACTCGAAAAAACTATAATAGTAGTATTAATGTTTTGAAAATAATAGAAAGGAAAATGCATATGAGCAGCGAGATTGAGAAGTAAGAACAGAGATTTAGAAATAGCATATGGGATGCATATAAGCAAGTCAACAAACTGAAAATGGTAAAACTCGACTCATATGAAAAGGGAAGGCAACTCAGTTCAACATACTTATGTCAACTAATGAAGAAATGTGATCTTTGGCAGTAAACAATTGACTTAAGAAAGACAAAAAAAAAGGAGTTTGTAACCCAGAAAATGTGATCTTGGACCGCCATATGAGGAAACTTGTAATTTTAGCTCATGATAATAAGAGTTGTTAGCACCAAATTTTTAATTGAGTTAAAAAATCCAAAAAATAAAAAAATTTGTTTAATTTTAGTTCTTTCTCTCCTCTTCTATCCCCTATCTTTCTATCCATAACCATTTTTTAGTTTTTCTGTATCTCTTTTGCTCTTCTAGAATCTCATTCTCCAACTGCTTTTTAAATTTTCAAGTTCTTCTAGGTAACAATTTCATCTTAACAAACTCTATCTTCTTCCAATCTGTTACAAACTGCTTCCCCAAATCTTTCTGATTTTTCTCTATAAATAAGACCCACTATCACACCACAAGGAAGACCACTTTCACTATTTTTCATTCTTGCTCTCACATCAAGTGCTGAATCCTAACACCATCATAGCTCCTCTATCATGAATGATCCACTACTTATTTGTGCCATTGCCTGAGCTCCAATCTTAACTTAATCACACCCCCATGTATTCTACATGGTTGCTACCCCCACAATATGCAAACTCTTTATTAGATATTAGAGTGGAGGTACCTTCGTTGGTTTCATAGACTTTTTTGTTCTTAACTTTATTTTAATATTTTTGGCATGTCAAACTTGTAACATCCACCGGAATTTTTATCGTTTTTTCTCCCAATTGTTCGATTTTTATCGAATAATTGAGATTAATTAAAATTCGACTAAATATTTATTTAGGATCAATTGATTAGCAATTAATTGAGTTTAGATATGAGGGAATTAGGTTAGAAGTATAGAAGATTTCATAAAAATTTTCTTAAACCAATTTACCGATTTAAAGGAAATCGGTAAGATTTCGGTACTTTAAATTGTCGGAATCGAACCAATAGGATTTTCAACTTAATAACCCTACAACAAGTCGCTGAAAACTCAGCCACTTAGCCCATAAAAAGTGGCGCAAGACAGCCACAAAGAATGAAGGGAGTTGGCTGAAATTCAGCCTTATGTTTTTCAACCAATCAAATTGCAAGATTTCACCTACCTCCTCAAAGCTTCACTAACATATTCCTTTCTTTTCCTTCAGCCAAATTTGCACCCCCTTCTCCCCTTGCTTCAACCTTCTTCTTCTCTTCTCCACTCACCCAACTCCCTCAAACCTTCAAGCTCAACAAGGTTTTCTCAATCCAAACTCCAAAATCTAGCCAAATCACATACAAAGAGGTAGAGGTTTAATTTTTGTTCTTGCTATTCTAGTTGTGGGTGGCTGATGGTGGCTTTAATTTCTCAATCCTTGATGTGTTGATTGAATGGATATGATGATATTTGGCTAGTTTGTTGGCTGTTGTTGATGTTAAAATCGGTTAGGAAGTAAGAAAAGGTGAAAGTAGGAAGATGTGAGAAGCTGGAAACCCAAAATCCCTCGGTAGTCCGTATGGCGGAGTGTACGGCTCCTCCTACCGCCATTTAAATTCGATGAAACCATTTTTATATGAAACTAGACATTCAGGCATTTCCATACATATATCATATAAGGCCATTGGATTAGTATTGAGAGAGATATGAATTTTGGAATTTCAACTTAGGTTTTTGAGTTTGATTCTGAGCAGACTAGGTTTTTCAGGGAAAAACTTGCCCTATACTACTTGGAATTGAATAAAACCTACTTTGTTAGAAAGCTTACACATAGAAGAATATTCCATAAAAATTTCAAAGTTAGATAAGGTCTCGTTTGCTCCCAGTGGTTTGAGAAATTTGCCCTATGTCCAAACCGGGCCAAAATAGGGTAGTTCAGGAAGGTTAAATTTTACGGCTTATAACTCGAGCCCTACTGAGGAAAATGGTATCGAACTTTTTGAAAATGAAATATTGTCTTGTTTGCTTTAATATGAGACCAATTTCATATGATTTGAATTAGTTTTCAATTTTTAGTGGATTTTTACTTTTAAGTGTGTAATTCTGGCCAGCTACAGGGCAAGCCAGGATAAAACTTAAATAACTTGAGCTATATTTATCAAAATTAGATGGGATCAAAGAGGTTATAAAATAGACACATAAAACTTTAACATATCCAAAATTCAGGTTCAGATGAGTTAAATAGAAATTTTGGCTTTTTTTACAAAAATTGGGTTGAATGAATGTGCTGAGGCAGTAACCCTGTCTTAAATGTAATTAATGCTCCTATGAATTTGATGTTTGAAATATGAATGAAATGTTGTGACTTCTATGAGAAATTGGTGTTCTGAGTACTGGCACTATTCATGGGGAAGAGGACACGTTACGTTATGCCGCCGAAATTTCAGTAAAATCTATGCATGTGTTATAATATACATTTAGATACATGCGCATTTTCAAGAAAGTCATAAAGGTTATGTTATGATAGACCTAAAGATTATGTTACGTTGAAAGTTTCATGATACTTGGGCCAGCCCCAGATTAAGGTTAAGGGGAATAGATCGGTGGGGAGGTTGGGGAAAGTAAACCCAGCATTCCTGTATAGGAACGAGCTTGATCCTGAAAAGCAGACTATTACCCAGGAGTCTAAATGGCCAAGAACTCCCAAGGGATCAAGTAATGGAAAAGTTTATGAAGATAAGTTCAAGAATGAGTTTTACATGATCACATTGAATAGTCATTACAAGTTGCTTACAGTTTTCCTATTATGTTTACTTACTGCTATATATTCATTTATTCTGCTCATTATTCTGTGTATCATTGTTAGTACCTTATTCTGTTTCTTATGCTGTCTTAAGTAAAACTGAACTTTGCCTCAGACTAGACGTTTTCCTAAACTTATTAAATATGGATAGTTCAGTTTGATCCCATGTTTTTATAACTAAATAAAAATCGAGGTAACTGAGAATGAATGTGACGCCAGTTTAATACCATACTCGAACCCTACTGAGAATTTCCTTAAATTCTCACCTCGCTTTGTATTTCCGCATCATTCTCAGACTCTGGTGATGGACTCGATAGCCACTCTGCTTATTGAGATTTCGGACTTGCAGCTCCACAATGATCCAATAGTGGATTCGTTGCGCATAGCTGGCTCCTGCCATTTTCATCTCTACCTTTTCAGCAATAAGAGTTTTGCTGTCCCTTTATTTTACCCGCTTTTGAACCTATAAATATAAACTGAAGCGTTAGCTTTCAACTTACATATGTACATATACAACTGATGATATACTACCTGTCTTTATTCCTTTCTGTAGTGATTTTTATCAAATTTTGTTACGTTCTACAATACTGACCACGTTTATTATATACAGCGCGCCGTTTCATAGGTATATTCGTCAAATATATATATACGTCAGAGAAAAAGAAAATATAATATAATGAATACAGCTATCGACGAAGTACTAACACGGTAATACTATCTACTTAATTTCATGCTATAGCTTAAGCATAACATTAAATTGGTAGGGTGTTACAAAAGTTGTCTTGTTATTTTGTCTTGTGGTCAAAGTTTGAAACTTCTTTTGGGACTTTTTGTTTTCGTGGGTTGCTATCCTTTTGTTTTGAAACTAGTGTCTTGGAGTTATTTATTTTTTTTATTCCTCTTTTTTGTAGTCTTATTCTTTTAGTGCATTACTATTGCGTTTTTTTAATTCATAGTGAAAATCAATCAATTGTCTTAGAAAGTCTGCAGTTTTTTTTTTTCTCTTTTTGTCGAGTTTGTTCTTTTCTTAAAGATAAAATAAAAATAGAAAAAATTATAAAATTATAAAATCTTCTTTAATCCATGCAACATCTTGTGATATCGATGTATGATTCACCATCCTCAAGATTTATTTTCTTTCAAAATTTTAAATTTTAAGTTTTTCTTTTGAATTTTTTTAATATAAAATTAACCAACACACATTCATTTTCTACAAGAACTATGTGGTTTTGATTATCTCATTGCACCAAAGGTTACGTAGGAATGCAAGTCAAGCCAAAATTAATTTTTCTTAAATTTTGTTTCATTTTTAAAAATAATTTTTTTCTAGGCTATAATCTTCTTTTTAGGGGAAAAAAAATAAAAACTATCTGTTCATTTAATTTGTACAACAAACTGTAGATAATCGTCATAAGTCAGATATCACGAGGGTGTGGTGGGATTTAGTTTCCATCTTTCCCTATGCATAATTAGACTCGAGAACCGAATTTCATTTTTAAAGACCAGTTTTGCCAAATCAAATTAAAAGGTTTTTCCATAAATAAAAATTGGTGACTCTACAAATAAAATTTTTTCAAATAAAAATTTTTTAGTTGTCATCTCATCCTAGTGCCCTCCAGGTACGTTGTGATAAGGGTATTTTAGTTAAATCATACATCAAATATTCCCAAAATATTACAATTTTGCCATTAATACTTATGAGAATGGCACATGTTATTTTTTTTTCGTCACCTTACCTAATAAACCATTAACTTTAGGGGAAGTTGGTGTAGATTTCACTAAACCTTAGGGACTTCTAGTTACAGTTTTGTAAATCAAGGGGTATCAGGTATAATTACACTTATCCTTAGGAAAAGTCAATATAATTCACCCTAGAGAATATACATACTTCAAATACGGAAGCATTTCTTTCGAATTTTAGAACCCAAGCCCAATAAATAAAACTCTAAACTAAATATTATGGAATTATAACATAGACTCTTATCTAATTGTGTTTTATTTTATTTCTCTAAAATATTCTCATTTTTCTTTGTCATTAATCAAAATGATAATTTAAAATTATTACAGGCTGGAAATCAGGTCCATTCCAAATAGACCTCCCAAGGGCCCAACTCAAAAAACCCCATGAACAGAAGGGAACCATACGCATGGGGCGAGGTCAGGTATCTCGAACCTCCTAGATGTAATACCCTTCCAAGTACAGTACTATGCTTAAGTCATAGTACCACATCCTGGAGTTGTTACTATTACCTGAGCGGACCTTATCTGACAGCAACTTTAGCCGTCTTTAGAACTTCTTGGACTATCTGGAGATAACACAGAAATAGGAGTGAGAATTTTGAATTCTCAGTAGGATTCCTTAAGTATAGTACATAATGTTATCGTTGTCATTTCCAGTTATTTCGGTTTATTATGAAAAAGGTGATCATGTTATATAAGCTGTTTAATTTTATAGTTCGAAAAATATATTATCCGAAGCAAAGTTCATTTTATTCATACACTTGTCATTTGGGAAAGCACATACAAGGTCAACTAATAATAACTGAAACATAAATAAAACACAATAGCATCAATACACTAGAGACATAACATCTACACATGCCTTTACTTGTACTTGAATTTATGCAAATGCATAAAATTTGGTTTTCTTTCTTTACCTTCCTTTTCATCATAAAATCTTTACACTAGCTGTCATACCCAATTCCAGTGTATGATCGCCATGTCATACCCTATCAGAGCGTGATCGCCATGTCACGATCCTTAGGAATATGGGACCTTCATTCGGTACTTATACTAGCTGGGTCATGCCATGCCTCATGTAAGCCCTATCCCCTATACTTACACTAGCTAGGTCAATGTCATGCTTCATGTGAGTGGGGTACTTATATATGTTTTAATCTTTAGTCTTTAGTCTTTAGCCTTTACTGCCCTTAGGTAGCCTGATCTGGGAGTGAGCTCGTCAACTCAACTCGTGACCATCGTCACACAAACTAACTGTAACGTCCGATTTCCGACTTCCGATCTCATTTAATGTTGAAATTTCCGATTTCCAAGTTTGTCTTATAAATTCCGACTTCCGACCTTAGTCACAGTTTCAAATCCCGACTTCGTTTCCAAGGCTTAAGGGCCGGCTGCATTTTCCGATTTCCGACCTTGTGTAAGCGTGTAAGAATTTCGACCTCATCAGTATGAATTCCGATTTCCGATTTCATTTCAAGTGGCTGATGTTTCCAATTTCCGATCTTAAGATTTCCGACTTAACACTAAGTCCGACGTCTGATTTTATCTCGATCAGAAATGGACACGAGATCAGATTTTTGAACTTGTCTCCCGGTCCGAGTCAAATTTTCCACGAGTTCGACCTCGAGTTTAATACCAAGAGCTCTCATTTCTCTATCCTCCCGAGTTCCGAGATCGAGGTCCTACAATTCACGACTTCCGACTTTAAGTGCTTGGCTTCACATCAGGCTTTGCTTTCAAGTTTCGAAATAAACTAGATAAATTTCCCAGGTTCCGACTTCATATGCAGGATGTTCACGAGTTCCGACTTTATAGAAATCTGAGTTCGATTTCATCTTCAGAATATACTGGAAACTAGTCCCACTTTAGGCGACGTGGAGAGCAATTCTACCACACAAATAAGGCAACGTGGAGAGCAAGGCTGGCTGAAACTCAGCCTTATGTTTTGAGGCCAATTAAAGCTTTCCAAGTTAACTACTACTCATGCTTATATAACACACTCTCCTCCTCTTCTTCAGACTCTTCTCTCACGTTGCATACTTCACTCCAGCTCTCTCTTTTCTTTTCATCACTCACCCAACTCCATCACACTTTGAAATTTCTACCAAGTTGCAGCTACAAACTTAAACCAAAATCATTCATAGTAAGAGGTAGAGGTTCTAAATTCTTACTTGACTTTTTGATTCTTGAAGGATTGATGGTGGTCCAATTTCTTAATTTTGATATGTTGATTGAATAATTATGATGAATTATAGCTAAGTTATGGGCTGTTTATAAGGTTAAAACCTGAATTGAAAGTGAGAAAGGATGAAGATATGAAAAAGTTGAGAGGCTGGAAAACTCAAAAACCCTCGGCAGTCCGTACGGCGGAGTGTACGGCTTCGCCTCCCGCCGTTAAAAATTAACAAGACCATTTTTAGGTGAAACTAGACATTCAGGGCTTTCCACAAATATATCATAATAGGTCATTGGATTAGTATAGAATTAGTTATGAATTTTTGAAGTTAGACCTAGAAATCTGGGTTCTCACCCAGGCAGCATGGGTTGAGAAGGGTGTATCTCACCCTATACAACCTCAAATTGAGTGCAACTAAAGATGTTTGAAAGCTAACAAATGAGAGAACATCCCATAAAAATTTCAGAATTTAATTCGTTGTCATTTGTTCCCAGTACATCAATGAATTTGGCTTAGGTTAAAACTGGCCTAGAATAGGATAGCTCAATAAGGTAATGATTCGAGACTCATAACTCAAAATCCACTTAGGCAAATGGCATGAAACTTCATTCATTTTAAAGCTTGTTGTGTGAGCTTCATTTTGATATAAAATTCGCATGATTTGATCTAGTTTTCGAATTTTAGTGAATTTTCTCCTATAGGAACCCAATTCTAGCTAGGAACAGGACAGGCTGAGATAAAATGTTTATATCTAGAGTTATATAATTCAAAACGAGATGGGACCAAAGAGAGTAGAAAGTAGACATATAAGGCTATAACATATCCAAAAATGAGAATTTAATGAGTTGGATTGAATAAAAATTGGAGCATGCCAAAATCGGGCAGAACAGGGAAGGACAAGCTGGAACCTTCTTAATGCTGGATTTGCAATTGTTGAATGATGTTATACGTGTTTATACATGTTTGCTGGTCTATACTGAAATTATTAGTTGTGCAACTGTACTGATTTGTCTGGCACTATTCACGGGGAAGCGGACTCGATCCGTTATGCAGCTGAAATTTCGGTAAGAAATCCATAAGTTATGAAATTTATGATAACTTGAGTACATCATATGAAAAGAGACAAGTTAGAAGTGCATTCATTTCAAGACATTATAAAGAATTCCACATTACTTGGGCCAGCCCCGGAATAAATTAAGGGGAATAGATCAGTAGGAAGGTCGGGGAAAGTAAACCCGGTCATCCTGTATAGGAGCAGGCTTCGGTCTGAAAAAGCGGACTATTACCCAGGAGTATATGGCCAATGACTCCCAGGGGACCAAGTATGGAAATAAGTTATAAAAGGCGAAAGCCTCCAAGAATAAGATGCATCTTCTCATTGCACATGCATATGTACAGTGGAATACCTTACTATTGATGGTTCTAGATCCGTGTTTATTAATCATAATATGCTATTGTCCTGCTGTAATTACTATTTGCATACTTTAGTATATCTGTTGACTGAAATTGAATTTGTTTTGGTGTATGTTTTACAAGCAATTATTTAAATTGAATATTATCGTTTCATGATACTATTTGAAAAAAATGTTGCAGTAAACAAGCTGGGAATGACAGCGATGACAGATGTATAGAAGTTAGGATTTTCTACTGAGAAATATTCATTTCTCACCCTTTGTATGTTCCGCGTCATTCTCAGACCATGGAGCACGCGGGCGGAGTTCTATTCATTGAGTTTCTGAGCTTCACATCCACATCGACCACTTTCCTAGATTACGTATATATATCGGGTAGATGCAGTTTCGTTTATATTTCTTCTTCGAGAGGACTTTCTTTGTACCACTTATGCATCCCCTCTTTGATCCTGCTGTCCCCTACATAGCCATACCTCTTCACATAGCCCATCCATTTCCTCCACCACCACCACCAGCAGCACCAGCCGCACCAGACTCAGTTCCCATGGCCCCTCACCTTCACCGTCGCGGCCGATGTAAATCGGCCTTGACCTCGGAAGGAGGACCCACGAGGTGGCTAGTTCTTCGTCGTCATCTGCTCCCAGTGCCGGGCACCCTCCAGCTGACGCCGCCATGGCGAACGGTTTCCTTTCATCAGACTCTGTTTAGATAGCGTGCATGCTGTAGTGGGGTTAGATGTCTGAATGACCTCTTTTTGACGGTTTGGGTCATGGTTGGATGGGTATATATTAGGAATGTTACATGAAATGTCCCATGGGGACCCGGTTAAGTCTTTGTTCATAGATCTTGGCCGCTTCATTTTGTATTAGCTGCCTCGTTTTGATACCTTGTACTTTTTAACAAACCTTGAAATCAGATATCTATATACATATCTATGACGCCGTTTGCTGATTATTACATTCTTATTGTATTTTTATTTATGTTAAGTTACTTATAGTTTACCAATTGAATTGAATTTATTCCGCCATCCCGCAGATAAATTTTGTTATGAGATCAGGTAGTCTTATTTGAGAAATTAATACTAATACTGAGAGAGAGATTTATTCAGTATTACACGTAATCTCTTATCAGATATATGATTATGACTTAAGCATAGTACTTTCTCTGGTAAGGTGTTACACTAACCCACAGGGGACCCACTGCCTCTAGATTGGAGGGATTCAATGTGCAACTGCCTCCAACATAGAGGGACCCAAGTTTTAGCTGCCTTCACAATGAGGGACCCAATGTGCAACTGCCTCCAGGTGAAGGGACCCACATCTTTATCATTTAACTACCTTCACAGGAAGGGATTCAATGTGCAACTGCTAGGGATTCACATTTTATATTATTCACATTCTTTCATTCTCATGTATAATCAAGCATAGACATGCGGGATGTACTCATACATATGCTTCATGATTTATTTTCATATACCTCATATCATACTTATATCATTCTTGCATATAGAATTTCCACATATATATTCATAATTGTATAGCTGTTCATATTATAAATTTCTTGTAATATAAACACTCATAGTTTCATAGACTTCTACCGTAAATTCGGCAGCATAACGGATCAGATTCGTTTTCCCATGAATAGTGCCAGTTCTCATAGATAAATCAGTCATAGCAGTATAATCAATCTAGCATATCTATCAATGTAAAACTTGTAGCCGTCAACTCAAGCCTTATATGTTCACTAACACTTGTGAAACCATCCATGTGGTCATTTCTGCCAATTCTATTCAGTTTTGCCTGAATTTTGTCTAATCCATCTTTACTTCTATTCAACTCATTTAAACCTGAATTTTGAATATATCATAGCTCTATTTGTCTATTTTCTAACCTCTTTGGTCCCATCTCATTTTGATATGTGTAGCTCAAGATATTTAACTTTTGTCTCAGCCTATTCGGTCACCGGTCCGAATTACACTCTTGGAAGTAAAAATTCACTAAAAAGCGAAAACAAATCCAAATCATACAAAATTAGTGTCATATCAAAGCTAACAGGACAACCTTTCATTTGCAATAGTTTCATTTCATTTTCTTTAGTATAGCTCCAGTTATAAGTCCTGAAATTCAACCTTCCTGAACTACCCTATTTTGGCTTGGTTTGGATATAGGGCAATTTTCTTGAACCACTGGGAACAAATGGGATCATAACAAACTTGAAATTTCATTATGGAAGGTTCCCCTATGTGTAAGCTTTCTAACAAAGTTGGTTTCACTCAATTTGGAGATGTGTAGGGTGAGTTACACCTTTTTTACGTCACACTACCTGAATGAAAGTCCTGATTCCTAAGTCTAAATTCAAAAATTCATATCTCTCTCAATACTAATCCAATGATCTTATATTATATATGTATGAAAATTCCTGAATGTCTAATTTCACATAAAAATAGTTTCATCGAATTTAATCAGCTGTAGGCGAAGCCATACACTCCACCATCCGAACTGTCGAGGACTTTTCACCAAGATAGCATCCTAATTCTCCACTTCTTTTAGTTTTCTCCTACTAACCATGATTCCAACTCAAGATTTCATATCAATTTAATCATAATCCATCATATACATCCAATATATCATCAAATACATGAAGATGAGTAAAATTTCATGCAGCCATAGTGCAAAGAATTCAAGAATAGAAATGGAATCCTACCTCTTTGGAGTGTGATTTTGCTAGGTGTTGAGCTAAGTGTTGAAGCTTGAATTGCTAGAACCTTGCTAAGCTTGAAGGAGTGATGGAATTGGTTGAGAGAAGAGAAGAAAAATGCTGGAACAAGAGGGAGAGGGAGGCGTAAATCAGCCAGAAATGAGAAGGAGAGTCTGACTTAAATACATGAGGGTAGTTGGAATTATGAGTGTTGATTGGTTGAAATTTTGTGATTGAAGTTCGGCTATATCTCCCACTTTTGTGCCTAAATTGCTCTCCACGTCATCCCAAAAGTGGAACTCGCTTCCATTCTATCTGAAATCGAAACTCGTCTAGATTCTGATTAAAGTCGGAACTCGTGCCATTTATTTGACACTCGGAGATGAAATCAGATATCGAAAATCTTGTCTGGTTTATTCGAAACTTTGAAGCAAAGTTGGATGTCGGAAATCATACAGCACACAATCACATAATCTCGGAACTCCCAATTCAAACTCGGGAACATCAATAGAAATGGAAAGCCCTAGGAATAAACTCGGATATCGGAACTCGTGTATGACTTGGAAATCAACTCAAAGATCCGAACTCGTGTCCATTCTAGTTGAGTTCAACTCTAAGGCCGGAACTCAATACATTCAACTCGGAGGTCGGTACTTGTAACCATTGTGTTAAACTATCAATTCGAAGGTCAAAAACCATGTACACTATTTTGAAACATGAGGTCTGAGGTTGGACCTTGCATACATCTTGCTTGAAACTTGGAAATAAATTATAAGATTGGAAATCGGGTCCGTTTTCTTTGAGACATAAAGTCGGATATCGGTAATCACATCCATGTCGTTTGGACTTGAAGGTTAAGTCGGGAAGTAGGAAATTATGCCAGATGAAGTTGGAAGTCGGAAATTACACCGAAATTCGAAGATGAACTCGGAAGTCGGAAATTATCCCATTTTATGTGAAATTCGAAGATGAAGTCGGAAATCATGGAAACTTGAAGGTGAAGTCGGAACTCGGAACTCGTAGTGGATGTTACATTAGACATGCAACCTACATTCTAAGTCATTGGAAGGATTCACAGTGGTGGTATTCCCTAAATTGCAGAACCCCATTCTCATCCATTTAAGCCTCTAAATAAGTGATAAACCTCAGAAATCAGGTACATGATCACCCCATTTTCACCTTTGTATCTCTTGCACTCCCTGACTTGACGTCGGAGTCCTTCTAGGTACAATCCACTAGCTTGGAACTGAGGAGCTGGATAGGTATTTCCTTTCTCCTTCAATTGGCTTAACTTCTTCTCCCATCTACAAGCATTTGGAGGCTATGCGCGAGCACCTTAGTGGGACATTCCCCATGAATCTTACGGTGTCTACTCAGCTGCAAAAGTCCCTTCTAAGGATTGCCAAGTTAGCTGATCCCTCAATGGCTCTTGAGGTCAAAGAAGCTTGCCAACACCTGGTAATGAAGTTGGAAATGCTATCCTTCAACTACAAGGTGTATGAGGAACACAATCTTCTAGTTTGAAGAGTCATAATCAGCTATCAAAATTGTGGGCACAGAATAAAAACTTTAGGGACCAGTTCCAGACTATAGACCTCGGCTAGAAGGTAAGATAGTAAATGCAACAAGTAGTGTAGCGCTGTATCAACGAAATCCACATAGTGATTGCTTGACTCTAAGCAGAGCTCAACTAACAATAGCCTGAACTATCTACTATCACAGCCAATCTTAAGGTGAACTCCAGAAGCAAACTGCGATTATACAACCAGGCCAAGGCACTGGAGAGGGAGATTCACACTTTTGAGGAAAGAGAACCCATCCTACAACATGAAATGGAGAGCAGTGTGCAAGGGTTGACCAAAGTGGAGCTGTCTTGGGCAAAGTGTACGAGCTTGATAGTCATAGTCGAAAAGAAGGCTGTCGATACTACTATGGCCTTGGTGGTGGTTAACATGATCATTGCCTTGGTCTCCCTAGAACAGGCACAAGTCGAGACTTCAGTTATTGAGCCTATTGATTTGCCCATGCCTACCCCTGTATTGCAAGAAACCCAAGGACCTGAGGAAGAAGATTAACCCAGGGAGGTCCCACCTAAAGATACCAACCATCTTATAGAAAATATTGCAGTTGAGGGCTAATTTAACGACCCTCCTGAACTACAGCCTTAGTAGCTTAGGTTTTCATTCTTTTCTTTTATTATTTTGTACTTTCCCTTAGCTACTCGGCCGGCTTACAACTAATACCTTAATCATTCTTGATGTTAATGGATTCCCTCATCATGGGGTAGTATTTCTTTAAATACTTTCCATTTATGCTTCTTGTGAGTTCCTCTCCCTTACGAGTAGACAACTTATATGCAACACCATAAACGACTTGAGCAATAATAAAAGGTCCTTCTGAATTAGGTGAGCACTTGCTAAATTTAGTAATTCTAGTTTCAATAGGTAATATAACCTTCCACACTAAATCACATTCGACAAAGCATTTTAACTTGACCTCTTTATTATATAACTTCGACACCTTAGCTTTGTTAGCCTAGATGTTTCCAAGGCCATCAACCTATCTTCATCGATTGACTCCAACTCTTGGAACATAGCCTGAGAATATTCTTCTAGGTGTAGCTCATGTTGTTTTGCTACCTAAATGAATTCATGGCTAATTACAATGGTAACATGGCATCTTACCCATATGTCAGTCGATAAAGAGTTAAACCAGTGGCATTGCTCTTAGAATTCCTATAGGCCCATAGGACCTCGGACAAAACTTCATGCCTTTTTCTTGATTTATCTTCTATTGTCTTCTTGATCATGTCGATCATAATTTTGTTAACAATCTTCGATTGCCCATTTGCTTAAGAGTAGTAGGGAGAAGAATAAACTAATCGAAAGCCAAATTGTTGGGAAAAAGCTTTCATCTTTTCCCCCATGAACATAGTACCTAGATCCATAGTTATGGTTTCAAGGACTCCAAACCGATATATGATTTGAGTTTTAATGAATCTAATCACTTCAACTTAGGTCATATTGACAAATGACTAAGCCTTTACCCACTTGGTAAAATAGTCAGTTGCCACTATAATGAATACATGACATTTGGATGATGGAGGATGAATCTTGCCAATCAAATCCATGGCTGAAGCCCTAAATGGCCAAGGTTCCACAATTGCATGTAATTCCTTAGCTGGTACTCTTTGGAGCGGTCCATGAACTTAGAAAGCCTCATATCCTCTTGCGTAAGTAGCATAATCGATTGCGATGGTATACCAATAATATCGATATATATGGATTAGCCATCTCATCTTCAGGCCGACTTATGTGCTCCACAAATACCCTCATGCAGTTCATGTATGATTTTCTTGGCTTTGATGTCATTTGTACACTTTATCAATAATCCTTCTTGACTCCTTTCGAATAACTCATCATCAACCAATACATACTTCAACTTTTATTTGGTCTTAGATGAAGGATTACTCAAATAATGCTTGAGCTTTAATCTCTAATCCTTATTTTCCTTTGGCTGTGCCTCGGATTCTCTATGTTATTTATCTTATTCAATCTTAGCCGAAACCCTAGCTCATTAGCCACTTCGTTGTCACTCCAAGGGACATGATAAATTGTTACCTCGACAAACTACCATAATAAAGAACAAGCTAGACCCAACAACTCCATTAGAGCTAGACTATTGCATTTATACTCCCCGATTAACTATTTAATCACAAGTTAGGAGTCACCTAGAATCTTGATCGCTTTAGCCTCCATGGACAATAGTACTCTCAAGCCAAGAATTAGAGCTTGGTGTTCGGCTTGATTATTGGAGCACTGCAAGTCTAATGTATGAACACATGTACTTGCTTTTCACCTCGTTGGGGCTAGTGATCACAATTCCACCCCCTGCTTCCTTTTGGTGTTTAGATCGATCGAATGCTAACACCCAGGGTTCTAGTTGAACATACCCTTGGCAATTATGCAATGGATCTTGGATATTTACACAAGAGTGCTCTGCCAGAAAATTGGCTAAAGTCTAGTTTTTGACAATACATAGAGGGACATACTTAAAGGCAAAAGCATTGAGCTTTATAGCTTATTTCATAAGTCTTCCCTATAAGACTAGCAATTTAGCAAATACTTGACAATGTCTATCTTGCACATAACAAAGACTTCCTTTGGTAATAGATAGTATTGCTTAGTACAAGCATGAAACAAAGACAGACACAATTTTTCAATTCTTATGTACCTTGTCTCAGCATCATTAAGTAATCGGCTCAAATAATACATTGCTCTCTCAGTGTCATCTTTGGCATCTTGAGCTAACAAGTTGCCAATGGAATTATCAGTGGTTGATATATGTAGTTTTAAAGGCCTTCCAAAGCTGGAGGTGTAAGTATTGGAGAATTTGCGAGGCATTCTTTGATTTGGTCAAAGGCCTTTTGTTGCTCTTCACCCTAGATGAACTCTTCAACTTCTACCTCAATAGAAGCAAAAAAGCTTTCATCTTACCAGCCGAGTTTGCTACAAACCTCCTAAGAAAGTTAACTTTGCCGATCAGGCTTTGTAATTCTTTCTTGTTCCTAGGAGGTCTTGCTTCCAACACAGCATTCGTTTTATTTTTATCTACTTCAATCCTTGATTGTGAACTAGGAAGCCAAGGAAGTTGCCAACTGAAACTCCAAAAATACACTTAGCCAGATTCATCTTCAAGGAATGTTACCATATCCTTATCAAAAACTGATCCAAATCAGCCAAGTGTTATAAGAAGTTGGCTTACTTAACTACCACATCATCGATGTATACTTCCATATTTTTGCTTGTTAGATTTTGGAATATTAGATTCATTGCCCTTTCATAGGTTGCACATGCATTCTTTAGTTTGAATGGCATGACAACCCATTCAAAGATCCTAATGGATCCTGGGCAATAGAATGTTGTTTTATAAATATCTTCTTCAGCTAAATAAACCTAATTATGGCCTGAATATCCATCCATAAAAGTTAATATTCCATTACTAGTTGCTACATCAACTAGCTTATCGGCTATAAGCATTACATATTCATCTTTGGGCATAGCCAAGTTTAAGTTCCTAAAATCTATACAAATCCTAACTTGCCCATTTTTCTTCATTATAGGGACTATATTTGACACCTAATTTACATATATAATTGTCATAATAAACCCTACTTTAAGTAGCCATTCAATCTTTCCCTTGATTGTCGGCAAAAGTTCTAGGTTGAACTTCCTCGTTGGCTGCTTGTATGGCTTGTACCCTTCTTTGATAGGTAGCCGATTGGCACGAGTGTCGAGCTCGCCCAAATTAGAAATAAAATCGAGTGCGTAAAAATAGTAGTATAGAGTGCAACTTGAGTCATTCTAGCATGGACACAAGTGCTAACCGATTAAGTATGAAGAGGGGTTTGTCGTTGAATGCAATGAAATTAAATTGAATGAAATCAAATAACTGGAAGCACTAACCCTAGAAGTTCTTCAAGCACAGGCATAAGCAATCATAAACATACACGAGACAAGCAATCGATGTGCGGTTAATTGAGATTAATTTGAAAGACCTTCCAAACAACCCCTGCGATTCTCCTAGAGACTTGTAGTGAAGACCCTAACCCCCAATAAATTTATGTTAGTTAAAAATCCATCACTTAACCATGAGCAAGAACTCTCACCCAATTTCCAATTCTTTTACCAAATTGAATATTACAAAGATCAAGGACACCCAAATGGTTTTCTTAATTGAGATCAATGCATCAATACCATTCAACATCAATATCAACAACAATCAAGATAAAGAAACCAAGAAATGAAAAACACATTAAAGCTTAAATAATAAAAAAAATAGAGTTTCATGCTTACAATCCGGCACTCCTGGGAACTCCTTAAGCTAGCTAAAAATTACTCCTCCATAGCCATCAGACGATAAACATAACTCCAATTCATGAACTTGAAATAGCCTTACAATCTTATGGGTTATGAAGAGAAAAAGGTAAAAGAGAGTCTAGGAACTAGAAGGAGAGTAATCCTATTATTAGCGAGAGAAAATGTAGAAATCCTAAAAATAAAACCTAGCCTCTTGCCCATCAGTTAAAGTCTGAATAAATAGGTGTAAATTTAGGTTCCAAGACTTGCAAAAATGGGTCCCAAGGGTAAAAAATGCGTTACTTGAATTTGCTGTCAGGCGCCACCGCCTAGGGGTGGGATGCTGATATCCAGTTCGCACGAGGCGCTTAGGCTCTAGATCCCAGCTCCTAGGTCCTGGTTGCATTGCCAAAATTGCAATTTTTTTTCCTTTTTTTTTTCTCTTTTCATGCCTTCTAACCTCCCAAGCTTGGTACTTACAAGTTATAAACAATATTTTTAGAGGTTCATAGTTTGGAATAAAGTTCAAAACACTAAAATTCAATAAAAGACATGTTTATGTGTAGTTTTGCAATTAACTTGAGAATTGAAGCACAAGTACAAAACACACAAAGTAGCACACAATTAAGCATTAAGGACAAACAAAAGTACTTAACATAAGGGGCAAAATTAGTGGCAAAGATATACTTATCACTGATGCTCTACTAGTTCTTGAGATAATCCTAGCTAGCATCTCATGGTAATCTCAGGCAAAACAATCTCAATAAATTAAGTAACTAATTAAAATAAATTTTAGGTAACATATTTTAATTCTAAATAACTTAATCAATAAAAAATTAAGTAACCAATTTAAATAAAAAATTATTTAAAAAAAATTGAGAAGATTCTCCCCTTCAATTAGGAGTCTCCTCCAAAATTGATTAAATATTCAAACATCAACTAGTACCATGGCACACAATTTAGATAATCAAGAAGGAACCTTAAGCCTTTCGCCAATCATGCAATTCCATTCTCCTATAACCCTGTCTTGTAAATTATAAGTCTCTAACTTTCCTACAAAACAAAAATTGAAGAATAAAATTAACATTGTACTTAGTTGTAAGTCGAATGCAGTAAACTGAATGAAACAATTGCCCCTAATGCTCCGAATATGCTCCCTAATACACAAAATGAGAAACATGTTTAGTTAACAATGGTTCTCAAGTAACAACATTGAGTGAAGATATGGAATGTTAAAAAAAAAAAAAGGCCAAATCAAAGAAATAAACCAATTTGAATGCTCTAGAGAGTAATTGGAACATAATGGTGGTGTCCAACGATGGCAACGAACCTCCTGCATTGGTGAATCGAACAGTGACCAAAACAGTGGTAGAAAAGAGACAGATGGAAAAGAGAGAGTGTGATGTTGATATGGGGAAGAAGAAGATCGTTCACGAAACTCATATTCGCCCCTTGTCGAAAAGCAATCCATCGATAAATTGAAAATGAAATGCATCATTTCACTTAAACAATTACTGATAGAAAATTCTTCAGTAACTTTGTAAGTAAAATGATGCATATCACATCCATCAATAATGTTGTCAATATTTGAATGCTTTTAGTAAACCAAAGGGTGCTTAATGTCACGAAGTTGTCTGTTGGTAATTTTCATTAAAAGTTTTAAAAAATTTCATATATACCGATGGAAGCTCCATTGGTAATAATTACTCAAAGGAAAAAAATTAAATAAGAAATTTACCAATGGCTTTACCGTCAGTGATAATTACTCAAGAAAAGTTAAATCAATACATGTTGTCGGTAATCTTACGAAATAATTTAATAAGATTTTTGACCTTTCTCCATCGATAACTTGATCAGCATTTATTTTCACCATGTGACATGTTTTCGCGCCACATATTGACAACAACATTACCAGATGATATACTAACTTCAATCCAAGATTGATTTTACTTCATTTTCCATTAGAAGATATGTCAGTAATGTTCGTCGAATTTCCGCATATTTCTTGTAGTGTCATTCTTTAATCAAATGCCCTCCAAATTACTAATGGAGAATGCTACTATAAGAGTATATAACTAACATGTGGATTTTATGTGTATGAATTGTATCAAATTAAAACTTTGGTCAAACTTTAGGGCTGAATAGAATTTTGGCCTTGACTTTATTTAAGATTACACACTTTTCAACTAATTAGATATTTTAGTTTTTTTCTTTTCGTAGATTAGCAGATAAAGGTTCAAGCTCTCAAAGAAGAAAGGAGTAGAGCAAAGTGCATAATTGAGGTGAACACAACAAAACAACCTGGACAAAGAACACGCGACCCACCAAAAGAATTGCCCCCATAATTGTCCCTCCCTATAATTCTATAACTAGGGATTTTAGTTATAGAAGCCTAAGTAAACTTTAAAATCATTTTCACAAAATTAGAATACTCATCTTTGTATCACCTCAATAATCTGCTTAATCCACTTCTATTACTTGGTAGAGTTTTGGTTGCTAGGTTTAGAGATAATGGATATGGACACATAGGGGAAGGGAAGCATGATAGTACCTTGTTAAAGTTTAGTGATTTATAGCTAGTTGAGAGGTTTCTATTTTAGGTTTTGGGCTACGGGTGAAATGTGTGTTCTTGGTTGAGTGAGGAGAAATATGAAGTGTTTTGAATTCTCTGGTAAAGGAATTTTTTAGGCTTCTACAATTGAGAATCCTAAATTTGGAAAGACGAGAGATGCATCTAAACAAATTTTAGACTAAAATCCTTTTCTTGAACCCAAAATTTGACCATAGTACTAAAGTAGTCATGTTGCTTTAGTCATTAATGTGGTCATATCCATTAGGCATTTGATTGAGGGATATGAGGAAGATTTAAGATGAAGATTCCAAGATCATCATAATAAGAGAGGTATAGATTAGGGAGAGAAGGGCAATCCCCTTAGTGTTAAGTAGTCATTGAGGTGGGAGGTGGAAGGTCAAGAAAAGGGAAACTTATGTAAGCGATCGAGCATCCAACCTTTTGGCTGGCCTCCCCCTCCTTGTATCCAAGCTAAAAGGTGTTAACAGGTATGGGTAGACCCACAAACTCGACCAATCCCACCCAACCCACACACATAAATTCGGATTAGGTCGTGTAATTGGGTCTGCTTAGGTAACCCATTAAACCCCCTCACTATTTAGGTCTGGTATTGGGTATAAAAATCAAACTTGTTACCCAACCCGTAGACACGAACCCCTTATTATTTTCAATTTTATATAATTTTATCTTATCCTAAAATAATCTCAGATCTAAGACCTTATAAGCATCGCTCTCTTTTCTTCTCTCATGCCTCCACCTTCGTTTGGATCGCTGTCATTTGGGGCTCCACTATCACCGCTCACCCATCATCCCAATGTCCCATATCTCTGTGTTGCTCAGTCTCTCCATTTCCCTGCTACCCTTGGTGTGGTGCTCCCTTTTGGTTCAACGTGAGAAGGACACAAAAAGATAGATGGGGGAAGGGAAAGGGGAGATAAGAAAGAAAGAAAGAGAAAGAGAGAAAGGGAAAGGGTCGCACCCTATCTTCCTTTTTCAGCTACACCGCCATGAGAAACAGAAGTCACTGCTAGCCATCAAGGTGAGATCTGGATTGCAGTGTTACGATTTGTAACATCCTCAAATTTCATGTCGTGCTAAATTACCTCAATAACCCTAAGAATTAGCACTTAATGATAGATTATGAGATTCAGAATTAATTAAGGGATTAATGAGGTGTTTATGAGTTAATTATGAAAAGAAAAGTTAAGAGAATGCTTAATAAAGATTAGAGAATCTTTAATTAATCAAGTCAGACTCTTAATTGCTTAATTAAACACTAATCACCCTTAATTAGTTTAATCGAATTTAATTAAGGATAATTAAATTTAATTACAAGTTTAATTTTTCTTAATCATGTTCTTGTGTATGAATCACTAATCCTTGCTTAATCATGTTAATTAAGTTGCAAGAGCACTTAGTCACATAATTAAATTCAAATTTAGTCAACTAGACAATAAAGCAAAAGTGATATCACTAAAGCACAAAAGCATAAGATAAGGTTGCTTTTTGTAAGAGATTGTACATGCTTTGTTCCCTCATCATTCAATTTGTCTCCCTAAACCTTAATTAACATAAAATGAAGCAAAAATATCTCCCCCCTTGCCCATATGAGTTACGGCCACTCCCCCCCCACATGCACATCCATTTTTCATTTTGTGTCTTCCTATTCTCTCTCTAACTCAGAAATCCTCTCACTTCTCTCTAAAATTCTCTTCTTCTTCTTCATCTTCTTCTTCCTTTCTCCACCACCGCCATAACCAAAACTCCCACTTAGCCCTTCAAAGACCATGTCTTTTGGTCTTTAGAGACAAGATCTAAACACTACAAGCTTCATTTTCGAGAGAACTCAAGAGCTCTCTTCTTGTTCTTCCCAAAACCGCAACCATCATCATCAAGGAGGAGCCTTCATCTTCTTCTTCTCCTCTTGCAAAAGACACCATCTTCACCCCTAGGTAGTGATCTTCATTCTTCTATTTTGTTTATTCAAGAAAGCTTGAAGCTTGGTTCCTCTCATGACCAAGATCTTCAAGTGAAAGCTTGAGAAAATCTTTGATGCTCTTCATGAGCAAAAGTTTCTATTTTTGGTAAAATATATTCATGTTCTTGTTCATGAGTGTTCTTGATTTCTTGAAAAGTTCCTTTCTTTAAGTGCTTTAAAGCTTTTATTTTCCTTCCTTGATGCATGAGATCTTGATGTTTCTTGTGAGTTGCTTGAAAAAGAATGATGTTGTTGGTGGTATTTTGTTTAAAGTTTGTTCCTTCCCTTATGATGAGTTTATGGCACTACAACAAATAAGTCCTAAGGCCACAGTTAAAAAGTGTGGCCTTTGATCAAAGACCACACTTCTCCCATCATGGCTTACAAAACTGTGCCCTAATCTCTATGGCCATGCTTGTCCTTAGCAAAGGCCATGTTTCCAGCAAAAGCATGGCATTTGGTCGAAGCAATGGCCACGCTTTCAATAGCATCTAAGGCCACACTTATCAATGTTGTCCATACCTTCAATTTAAGACCACGCTTTTAAAGTGTTGCCTTTTATATAAACTTAAGGCCATGTTTTTCCTGCATTGTGTATTGTCTAAATCGAAGGCCACGCTTTGAAAACGTGGTCTTTGCTTTTCACTTACAGCCACGCTACTAAACCGTGAGCCTTTTCTTTTCACTTCAAGCCACGCTTACAACCGTGGTCTACTTTATAAACTTACAACAATGGCTATAAAGCATGCCTGTTAAGTTAAACAAAGGCCACACTTACCATTATTCAAAGCCAACATTTTTCAACCGTGGCGCATAATCAATTCATTTTGAATTCCCAAAATGGCTACAATTTTGAAATGATTTAACTTGCATTAAGAAAAAATGATTTTTAAAATTTTCATTTAAATTTAATTTTAATACATCAATAATTTTAACTAAGCCTAAATAATTTTTAATTATATACATATTCATATACTCTAGCAAGAAGTGTTCTCAAAATAAATTGTTCACAGATAATAATCATTAAACAAAAAGACACATTAATAATTCATAACATAGTCTAAAGTAATGAATACACTACCATATTAGTCTATATAAGTACTAGAAACAAATATAACATACTTAAGTAGTAGCTAGAAACTAATTTAACATATTAATCTAATCATAAGCCTAAAAACAAGATAAAAAAGAACATATATTATAGGTCACAAAATGTATCAAACATAATGAACTTCATAATCCATCTCTCCTCAATGCCAAAGATCAAGATGCTCCATTGCCATCCAATGCACTATTCATATTATCCTACACAAATTAAAATACAAATTAAAAATATAAGAATAAGAAAGAGAAATATTGTTCTAACATGTTGTTAGCACATGCAAATACAAACAACAGCACAACAACAAAATAGCACAATAGCACATATATACTACTTGTTTCATGATCAGTTTTGAAAATTCAAAGCCATAGAAGAAGATGAATGCAATTTATGATTGATATAGAATTGGTGATTGCCATTGTCAATTAAGTTGACTATGCTTCAAACAAAGCAAAATTAATTCAAAGGCTTAGTAATTTCCAAAAATCCATCTACCCAATGACAAGAATCCAAAGTCTTAAGATACAATTAATCAACAATTAAAACTGTGTTGGTTTAAGACAATTATCAACAATTAATTAATAGGAATTCAATTGCCCCATTTCTACCTAATCAATAAGAAAAGTAATCCATTTCATTTTTTGGCTTGTCTGAAGTTAGCCTTTTATTTACTAATTGTATTTGGTTTTGGATAAGAGAGTTGTCATCTGTTCTTCAACTTTTGACAACCAAATATACCATACCCCACTCTCTTAAAACACAAAATTTGAATGGGCAGGAAGTCGTGCTTTATGGAAGAACTATTTCATTTTCACTTACAAATGTTATGTATCTTGATGAATTTTAGTTGTGATTACTTTACTTGACTACTGACTCTCCAAATGAAAGCATAGTAGTTAGTATTAGCTTACTGATTATTGGAATCATCCAGTTTCATTTCTATTATAGCTTTAGGATTAATCCTGATTCATTTTAAATTTTGTTTTAGGAACTGCATTTTTTACCTTTGCAAAGTTGCATGAACCATTCCTATATGCCAAAGCTTTCAAAAGAGATTATGTAAGGGCAAAACTATTTAGCTTTTACCTTCTATTTCTATATTGGTTTTGTTTTAGTTGATCACATGCTTAATTTATGCCACAAAGATATCTTTGCTAGTGTAACATTGAATCTAAATATTTATTGAAGTCTTAATCTTTTGTATGCAGGATAGAGATAGCCAAGCTACAATAATTGCATTGAGGTCCATTCGTAAAGGAGAGAGAGGTTGGTTTATGACTTTTATGCCAATATTGAATGGTCCAATATTTTTTCCCCCAAAAAACAAAATGATTTTACTAAAAATTTGGTTTTACAGTCCAAGGTTAAAAAAGAGATAGCATGTATGGAATTTTTCCATATTAAATTCTTAATGTTTTCAAATATATAGATATTATCCTTTTTCAACTAATTTAACATTCAGAAGAATTTTCAAATAACCATTTAGAAGACTTACATTTTCAAAAGTAAGTACAATGAACGATAAGAAACAAATCCAACCTAACGAGTAAGAAGGATAAGAAATAAATGCCATAGACTTGTTGCTATTTGTGGTCCAAGCATAATGGACCGAAATTATTCAAATAAGAAAGCAGAGCAAAGGAGAAATAGTAAAGTTCTCCAAGAAATTATCAGATCGCACAGATTTCACATAAATCATGTATGATGATAATATCTTATAAGGAGGAGGGAAGAGACTAATAACGAAAAATTGCATAATGTGATTCTGTTGAAACTTGGAAGTTAAAAGAATTTTAAGTGAGAGTGAGAACTATAAGTAGAGTTATTGGACAGGTTTGGCAGCTAAGGAATGGGGAGTGTCTTGTGTGCTTGAGTGAGAAACAAGCATTTATGGGACAATTTTAGTACTTTTCACATGGTTATGTGAATCATGAAAGAGCTTTGTTAAAATACAAAGGAAAGTTCACTAAAAAAAATAAGTACAAGGGAAAGTGACAGAAAATTGGATTAAAGTGGCAAGAAATTTCAAAAAGACGCATATTTAAGGAAGATGCAGTATCTAAGTTGAGTTGAAAACAGAAGTTTGCGGCTACATTTATGAAAACGACAGTAATATTTTGGTTTGTTAATCATTTATACTAGCCTTCTGTTGTGTTATTGTTTTTCGAGCTATATATTTAATTTTTTATATGTTGGTCACTAATCAATATCTCAACATAGAAGTCATAAGTCAATTAGAAATAAATCTCTCAATCTTAATTAGAGTCATAAGTCTTATGAACACCTGAAATCAAATGTTGAGTATCACTAGAATAGTAAGCACTAGCTACCAAAATTTTCTGGAAATAGAATGTGTATTTAGCATGGACTCATGACTGTTTTGGGGTGTGGAGAAATTTATATAAGCATGAAGCAGTCCACATGACAGCTTCCATACATAAAATATTATTTAAAAGTAAAAGCATTTTTAACATACTCACACAACCTTAAACATTGTAATTTTTTTTCCCTACAATTTCTAGCAATTGGTCTGTGCCCATTTATTGTCTATGGGGTTCAATTATCAAAGTAACCTATTATTGGGCTACGACTTAAGTGGCCATAGAACACAAAGTCAATGTCTCTCTTTGGCTGTCTTGTCATGCCATCAGCAATAACTCAAGCACCCCCATAGGATTACGACCAACCAAAAAAAAAAAACTACATTGCAAAAAAAAAAAACTACTAAAGGAGTAATTATTCTTTTGCCGTTAAACAAAAAGGAAGTAATTAGACTACAACAGTGTGATTGAGTCCCTTGACATTTACCAAGCACTATATAGCTACAACAAGAGTTTCCAATCAAACATGCTCTCAACAGTATATAATCACTCCATTATACCAATCAGCATTAGCTTACAAGGTGCTACTAACATACCATGTTACTGCAGGACCACACTTAAAATCAACCTATTAAACATTTCAGACATATGAACACATTGAATACGGGTAGCCAGCTTTAATTGAAAAGAAAAAGAAAAAGAAAATGTTGTTCTTAATATTTCAGTCAAGAAATAAAATCAAATTACAAGCATAATGAAGATTATTTAAAACTTCGACAAAAGAAGGGGGGAAAATCAGATATATACCTGGCAAACAAAAGTGCTAATGTACAGAAACAGGGCAGATCTGCAAGAAAGAAATAAAAGCATAACTATGGTGCAGAATTTACCATGACGTTTACCATTCTATAGGTTACTGCAATTGATGCCAAATTGAAGAAGCATTCATTGCTTCAATAAATATGTATTGTTGAATATTGATCATTCAAAACTGAGTATATTCAAAGGTCAAATATGTATATCAATTGTTTTCTCCATCAACAAAAGTTTCACATCTACCGCATACTAAATGTGATAATTTTTTTAAATTTAAATGACTGAGTACTTAGCTTGATATGCCAAATGCTTGTGGTTTTGATAATTGTCGAACCTATCTTGTAATCATAATTATTTTAATAAGATACGACAAAATAGCTGCAATTTATTATTTAGCTGTTTTTTAAACTGAACTGGTTTAAGACACAAACCGATTATGAACCGGTTCAAAAAGTCCATAAAATCGGTTCAGAACCGCCGAACCTGTTTTCAATTTTTGAACTGGTTTAGTAGTATGAAAACCCGTTCAAAATCGGTTTTAAAAGGATAAACTGGTTCAAAACCAGTTTGAAACTGGTGATCTGGTTCTGAAGTGGTTTAGAACCACTTTTTATGTTCAAAACTGGTTTTTAAGATTCCAAACTAGTTTTTATGTTTCAAAACTGGTTTTTTTTTAAGGTTCAAAACTGGTTTTTATGGTTCAAAACTAGTGTTGTAAGGTTCAAAACTGATTTTTTAAGGTCTCAAACTGTTTCATTGTCTTCAGTTCTCTAGTTATCAAGGAAACAATTTCTATCTAAACACCAGCAAAACTCAAGCCACAGGCTAGAAAGTTCTGATCACAACATACAAGAAGCTATAACCATAAGACTTTTCACTTCTAGTAAACCAAAAGACTTTGAATAAATAACACCACAGTACTATAAAAAGTTGTCCCCAAATACTCTCCCACTATGTCAGTATCCACAGTAAATAAAATAACCATACTTTTTCATCTTAACACAACTTGTCCTTATGCTTCTTAGTCCCCAAATTAGTAACGGAGCCATCCCACATACTGCAACCACAACTACACATTAAAACAAATTTCATAAATTGCATAAATTTTGATTAGTAATGTTACCTATACATCACAAATCAACACCAAATACATTATCACTCAGATAAAGATACAATAAATCACTGAGAAGCAAGTAGAATAACAGAAACCTATAGTTAAACTACAAATAATAGACAAAATCCATCATGTGCTCTTTGAAAAAGCTACTAATTTCAGCTGCTTCCATCAGGCATAAGTTGAGTAAGAATAACATATAACAACTTACAGCACTGCATTAAATTAGCACTCCTTAGTCCTTACTTTGAGGCCTCTTGAATATCATATATCATACATGTTATCCGTTCTCTTTTTCTTTTTCTTTTGGCCTTTCTGTATTAAACTTGAAAGAAACACAAACCATATAACAACATTGTGCTTTAATCATAAATTGGAGCAAGAGCTCACACATTGTCAAGCATAGGCATTATTAAAAATGCTCAAAGGTTTCTCTGCTTTCTAATGAACTTTGCTAAGTGACCTTGTTATTTGCTCTATACTTTTCTTCCATTAGCATCCCTTATATCATGACCTTAAGAAAGGCATATTTTGTTTATACTCTGCTCTAAATTGTAGACCAGGAAACAAAAAATACCACAATTAAATTACCTTTTCTGAAGCAATTCTCGCATACCCACCAAACCCAAGGATTGAGGGACGAGAGTGTGATGATTGCAGACGAAATCGATGTGAACGATTTACAATATTCCCAAAGCACAATTTGTCCAATGACAAAGCAAACAAACCTTGTTAATCAGCCCATCATCAATCACAGCACTGCTGATCTTTTTAAAAAGTTCATAAAGTGATTCAATTTCACTTACACTGACTGCATACAGTAGCAATCGAACGGTCATCATCAGTCCAAACAATGTGTATTCATTTCAAATAGTAGCATGACAGGTAATAGAATCCAGAAACACAAACAAAATATTAATGTCATCCATATGGTATCTTTTCTTCCTTGTTCACCACTACTAGTCAAATACTTTCAAAATCTAAAGGGAATAACACAAGGCACAGGATTTTGGAAGCATGTATTCAAATCAGAATTCATTTATATAAAAACATAAGTAACAGTAAATGCATCATAATCATAAATTAAGTTTGATGCATACACACTGTGTCCCTGGCAAGAAGTTCAGGATCTTCAAGGCCTCTTGACTACTTATATAAATCAAGGTCACAACAGTGCAATAAGGGGGCAAATAGATGCTTCAATCCCTCTATGCATGGCAAGATGATATCTCGTCAAATTATAAATCAAAATACTCCATAACTGTTCCAAAAACAAATCAATTAGATATTCAATTTAGTCCATTGCCAAGAAAATCATCATAAGTGGGCACAGGGCAAGTGAACCTTTTAACCATTTCCAACTTCAGCTGACCAATCCAAATGCCAAGATCTGCGTAATTTGGAGGCACCATTGAAAATAAAATCTGCTTTTTGAAATTGAAAGAAAATATCTATGTGGAAAATAATCAAGATGAAAACACAAAAAGAACAAGATCCATGCTTCAACTTGGATCAAAACTTGTTTTTAAATTACTAATTACATCATACTACAAGCACTCAACACTTAGGGGGTGTTTGGCATGCCGTATTAGGCATGATAGGATAAGGTTATACAATACGTTATGATCTTATCCGTTGTTTGGTGCAATCAACGTATTGTATAACTTTATCCATCAAATCTCCCTTATACGTTATAATGATGGATAACTTATCTGGCTAGGGAAGTAGTATTAAACGATTAGCTTTTAATGTATAAGGATTCTTTCATTTTTTTTATTTTTTAATATATTTTATTAAAAAATTAATTATTAACTAAATAATAAAAAATAAAAATATATAAATAAAAATAATATTATTTAATAATAAATAAATATTTTTAAAAAAATTGTAAAATAATTATTCAAACTAAAATAAAAATATAAGAATAAAAATTTATTATTAAAATATATAAATAATAATATTTAATATAAATTTAATTATATATAATAAAAAATACAACCAAATATAGGAATGTGATAGTAAGCCTATTTAGATTTTGATATATAAAAACTCCATCTTTATTTCACTCTCTCTCTCTCTCTCTCTCTCATATTTTTTATATTTATAAAAAAATATTAAAAATAAATAAATAAATAATTTTTAATATAAAATTATTTTTATATATAATAAAATAGAGATAAAATAATTATGATAACTATTTAAAAACTATATTTATTATAATCTCTTCTTTTGGTTATATTTTATATATCTGATATCTTATCTGATGACATACCAAACACTGCATCGTATTAAATTTTTATCAGGCCTTATCCTATCAACCCTTATACTATCAGCCCTTATCCTATCAGGCCTTATACTATCAAGTATACCAAACAGGCCCTTAGAGACTGTAAATCATGTATTGCTTTCTTCCTTTCCTTTCAAAGCACATGCAATCAATTATATAGATACTTTTTGTAATGCAATGGAAGTTTTATCAAATGTATACATGCATATACATACGTATTACTGATGTGGTATGAAAGTCAAGAATTACAACACAAAACAAGCGATATCTGATTAGAACTAAATACTAAATGAAGAGAAAAGAAGGAAGACTAGAGACACATGTAGAAAAATAACTCTCAAACCCTGCAATGGCACTCATGCACTCACAATTAAATAAAGCCTGAGGTTAGATTGTTAGAACAACACCATCAGTGCAGTTTCATTAGCAATCTAAAGCCTAAAACATAAGCTAGTTGATAGTGGAAACACTTAGGTACAATTGTTAATTTCTATACCAGCTACTGCTCGAAACTCCTTAAAATTGTTTCCAAATGTTTGTGCAAGGCCTCCAGACTCCAGACCTCACTTTAGTTTCAGTTAATGAATCCTGATTGCAACCAAACTCATAACCAATACTTACTCCAACAAACAAAGAACCTAACACTTGATGCTTGAAACATACTTACTCCTTGTACTAAAGTAGACTAACCAATTAATAAGGACTTTCATATCTAATAATTTCATATAACCACAAACTAAAACAGTTCCATTTCTCTCATGCACCCAAGCCACTAATCTATGAAGCTGATTGGCCATGACTTAAAACATGGATCCATGGTCCCCTATCTAGTTTTACGCAGAAAACTTGTTAGAGAATCCCATTATAGCAATTCCAAAATCTAAACTCAATATAGTCCGTGACAAAAAAAAAAAAAAATTCAAAATTTGCAAACTTTGGGGGCGGTTAGATTCTGAATTCAAGGTAATTCACATACCCATATGGACGGTAAACTTATCGATCTATGTAAAGCATATAGATACCAACATGAATGAACAAAAAGACATGCAATTTAAGGAAATCTCGAGAACCCCATGTCATAATTCATGATAGTCAAGCTCTGTTTTAAGATTTCTGAGGAGAGAGAACGAAAAAGGTGAAGTGGGTGTGGATAAAGGTCTCACATTGGAGGTAGACGATTGGGGGAAAGAGAGTGTAAAAGCTATGTAGAATAGAATTTTTGGGTGTGCTGAAAGGGATCTCTTCTCGTCTCTTTCTCTGCAACGCAAGGGTTGGTTGCAGCGACTCCCTTTTGTGAAGGTGACGAAAGTGAAATGGACATTGATGACAGATCGGGTGCGTTCAAGAGCTTAAAGGGCTGTGTCGCAGCTTCTAGCTGAAAGACTCACGAATGCCCTATGAGAGAGAAATCAAGAAACAGGCCAGGGCTCTTGAATGAAAGAGATGACAGCAAACTTAGATAAATATAGAGGCAGTGATGGGTTTTCTCAATAGAGATGGAAGGGGTTGATGGAAGGGAGACGAGAGACGACAGACGAGATCGATTTCTGCTCTTATGGAAGGGCTAATACACGTTAGGTTCAGCTAATTTAGGGGCGGGGAAATTGTTTCATTTTGTTTCAGAGAAAGAAATGTTTTTGTAGGTTTAGTATTTGATTCCTTCTAAAATTTGGTACGTTAGATATAACTGATGGAAACATTAAAATTGTAGCGGGAATTCTATAACCACGCTTATAAAGTGTAGCTCAAATGAAAACTAATAGGCACAGTCAACAAGCGTGGTCTATTAATTATGCAAGTGTAACCAATTTACTGTACATAAGCCACGCTTGAAAAGCATGGTCTTTTCGGTCTGTAGCCACATTTTACAAGCATGGTGTTAGGGGCATAGGCAAAAGATATGATCTAAGCCCACCCTATTACAAGCATGGCCTTTGATACTTATAGGTCACACTTTTTAAATGTGGCCCAAAATAATATGGTTGAAGGCCATACATTGTTGTAGTGTGATTAGCAAAGTTTCTTCTCCATATATTTTTTATGATTTAATAAGATTATAAACATTCTAAAAGTATAAAACTCTAAAAGTTTGCTTCTTCATGCATGAAAAGTGGCGCAAGTTTTGGTGTCTTCATAAAGTCTTATTTTGTTTTATCTTGAAGATAAGAATATATGTAAAAGTTTAAACTTTTTAAAATATGAAACATTTTTATGTTATAAAAATGATATCTTATCACTTTATGTCTTAGAAATCAAACCTTGAAGACAAGACCTTTCATAAAGTTTCAAACTTTAGTCAAGAATGAAATCTTTAAGTCATAAAAGTGTTTACTTCAACCTTTAATTCATAAAATTTAGATCTTGAGTCAAAATAATGCATAAAGTGTTAACTTTTATAAAAATCAAGACTTTTTAACTTTAAAGCTAATATTTTATATCATTAATTCATATAATAGGAATATTTTAGACTTTCAGATAACTTTAAATCATAAAGTTGAAACCTTGATGGTCTTAGAATAATTAAAAGTGTTAACTTTCATAAAGAACAAGACTTTTTAGTTCTAAAGCTAGTATCTTGTATTATTATTTCCTGAAGATTTAATCTTTAAGACAAGAGCTTAATTTTAGAGACACTAACTTTCTTAAAGAATGAAACTTATTAATTACTTTATAAAGAATGATAACGTTTATAATGTTAAAGGTAAAACCTTGTTATGTTAATAATAAAAGCTTGAAACTTTGTAACTTAGATAAGTTAAAAATCACCCTTGGTGATTAGTGAACATGGTGTTGTTGGGTTTATGAGAGTGGTTATGTGTTGTCATGACCCAAGGATTAAAGGGCTCTCGAACTCCATGGGAACATAAGTATGATTAGGGCCTTTGAGCATACCATGAACCTAGAAATCACTAAGTGCACTATCTCAAGGAAATGAAACAATCACTTAACTCAATTACTTTGAACAAGTGTTCCATAAGACATATACTCAAGAAAAGGGTAATTTCACATAAGAACTAAATAACCAAAAGACCATATACATATATTCTAACTATGTGATTCTCTAATGGGTAACCATGGGGAAATCATATGATTACTAATAAGACGTCTCACAAAGAATAACACAATGAACCCCTTTAGAGTATGAATATATGATGCCATTCGGCATGATAAATGACAAGTTTAATTGAGTTCTGTCTCATGATTGAATGACTAGTGTGATGATATGATTGGATATAATGGACTATTGATTGAAAGTGTTATGATTGGTATTTTGGGGAAGCTCCGGTCTAACCATCATGCTGCCAGATTTCCATCAAAATTATGGACTTAGTCATATAATTACATGTGAGTCAAAGAAGTATTATGCATGTGAAGTATAATGATAAGAAAAGAAAAAATGGGACATGACCCTTCAATCACTTCAATAAAGGAAGTGAGAGATAGTGATCCATAAAGACTCAAGGAACTTCTATGGGGGAGGTAGGGTGACATGAAGGATCCTCCAACTTAGAGGTAACCAATATTGGCTTAGTCTAATTTGGTTAATACTGCATAACGATGGTCATGAAATGAGCTCGTATCCAAAAGCAGTTTATTTCAAAGGAAAAATAAAGGAAGTTAAATACGTGCTAAATATGAAAGTAAAGTCAAAGTAGCACCATAGTTAAGTCTATGAAGTTGCATGTCATCGCATGTATTTATGCTGTCCATACGCATTATGAATGTTTATTCTATGCTTATGCATATATGTTTACTTATGATGTTATGGTTATAATGCTAAGTTTAAAAGCAACCCGCTTTGGGACTTAAGTTTTCAAAATCATTAAAATTGAACCTATACATGTCCATTTTTTTATAATTAAACCCAAAGTGGCTGAGACAATGACGATGACACAGTACTTGTCTAGTCGCGATCCTACTACGAAATCTAGTATTTCTCACTCTTATATTTCCATGTCATCTTCACAGGATGTCGGCATCGGGCACGGTGGTGATTGTAACACCTTACTAGACAAAGTACTATACTTAAGTCATAATAAATCATCTGATAAGTGATTACCTGTAGTGAGCTGATTAAATTCTATCTTCTATCTCATTATTAATTACCCGCATAGAAATGACTATTCGCATAATAAATTTTTTTGTTTAACGACGGAATAAATACTAGTTAATTGTTGTACCATGAATAACGTAACATAAATAAGAATGCAATATAGACAGAACTACTGCAAAATATATCATAAATATATATACATAGACATCTGTTTTTAAAGTTTGACAAACGGTACATAAAACGGCATAGGGTAACAAAAATAAGGCCGCTAACACAAAATAAATCGATCGGTCCCTCTGAACAGTACCCTAGTTAGTCCCCATGGGATATTTCATGTACAACTCCTAATTTCTACCCATCTGTCCATGACCCATACTGCCAAAAGAGGGCTATTCTGTACATCTACTACTGCTACAACATATACACTATCTAAACGGAGTCCAAAGAGAGAAAACCATTCGCCATGATGGCGTCTGCAGGAGGGTGGTCCACACTCGGGGTAGAGGACGAGGAAGAGGAACTCGCCGCCTCAGACGGATCCTCTTCTGACATCGAGGCTAAGAGCATCTGCTGCGGTGGTGAGGTAGGAGGGGCCATAGGAGCTGTCGCTGCTGGTGCTACTGCTGGTGGAGGTGGAAATAGATGGGCCATGTGAAGAGGAATGGCAATATAAAGGACAACGGGGTTAAAAAGTGGGTGCATAAGTGGTACAACAAAATCTCTCTGGAAAAAGAAATAAAGACAGAACTGACACCTACCGGATATATATACAGAATCCAGGAACGGGTCGATGTGGATATGGAGCTCGGGGAACTCAATGAATAGAACTCCGGTTGATACGTTCTCCATAGTCTGAGAATGACGCGGAAATATACAATAGGGTGAAAAATAAAGATTTCTCAGTATGAATTCCTAGTTTCTACATATCTATCATCGCTGTCATTCCCAATTGTTTCGATCTTTCCGTAGTTCAAAATAGTATGGCACAATAGTAATATTTAACTCAAATACTTATTTATAAAATATACACCAAAATAAACTCAATTTTAGTTAACAGATATACTAATGCAATTAAAATAGTAACTATAAGAGAACAATAGCATATCAAGAATAATAAACAGGTATCTAGAACAATCAATCAAGGAGTATCATACTGTACATATTAATGTGCAATTGAAAAATGCATCTTATCCTTGAAGGCTTTCGCCTCTTTAAACTTATTTCCATCCTTGGTCCTCTGGGAGTTGTTGGCCATATACTCCTGAGTAATAGTTCGCTTTTCAGGACCGAGTTCGTTCCTATACAGGATTGCCGAATTTACTTTCTCTGACCTTCCCACTGATCTATTCCCCTTAAATTCGTTCAGGGGCTAGCCCAAGTGATATGAAATCCTTTGCAAAACTCATGAACTGCATGCATAACTAACTCTATTCTTTCAAACATCATGCGTTCATGCCATTGTAATTTACACACATATGAATTTCTTACCGAAATTTCGGCAGCATAACAGATCGAGTTCGCTTCTCCATGAATAGTGCCAGACAACCAGTATAATTGTACAAACTTGCAATTCAATATAGATCAGCAAATATATATATATATATTCATAGCATCATTCATCAATTTCAATCCAAGCATCAATAGGGTTTTCGATTTATTCTCCCCTATTATGCCCGGGTTTTGTATACTCCACCTTTATTTCAATTTAACTCATTTAAATCTAATTTTTGGATATGTCATAACCTTATGTATCTAGTTTCCAACCATTTTTGTCCCACCTCATTTTGATTTGTATAACTCAAGATATAAGTATTTTTCCTTAGGCTGCCCTGTTCTTAGCTAGAATTATGCTCTTATAAGTGAAAATTTACTAAAAATAGAAACATAGTTGAAATCATACAAAATTTATATTAATTTAAAGCTAATAGAACAAGCTTTCAAATGAATTAAGTTTTATATCATTTGCATAAGTATATTTTGAGTAATGAGTCCCGAAACTTGACCTTACTGAACTACCTTGTTTCAGCCTGGTTTAGACTTAAGTCAATTTCCTTGGTGTACTGGGAACAAATGGCAATGAATTTGGTTCTGAAATTTTTATGAGATATTCCCTTACATGTTAGCTTTCAAAAAAACTTTAGGTTCAATTTGGAGTTGTGTAGGGTGAGTTATACCCTTCTTAACTCATACTGTCCAAATAAGGATCTAGATTTCTAGGTTAAACTTCAAAAATTCATAACTAATTCTATACTAATCCAATGGCCTTATATTTTATATGTATGAAAAGCCCTGAATGTCTAATTTCATATAAAAATAGATTCATCAAATTTAATCGCCTGTAGGCAGAGCCGTATACTCCACCGTACTGACCACCGAGGGAAACCCTATTAGCTTCTTAAATTGTTCTCTATTCTTCAAACTATTTGCTATCAAATTCAATTTTAATCACAACATACATGCAAAATTAGTAATAAAATATCATCATCACTCTACATAACATCAATATCTCAGGTTATATATGACCACCATGCAGCCCCAAATCAGAGAAAGTAAGAAGAGAAGTAGGATTTCCTACCTTGTCTAGTTGAATTTGTGTTGATTTAGTGTCTTTGATGGAAGCAACTTGTGATGAGACTTGAAGAATGGATGAGAATGGAGTGAAAATGAGAGTAAAGAGAAGAGAAAGAGATGAGCTTCAGCAGCTAATGGGGTGGCCGAAAATGACAAGGAGAGAAGCAAAGAAAAGGTGGAGATTTTTGGAAGTAAGATGCATGATGATTGATGGATTTCACTTTATCATTCAATTTTGCTTAGTTTCCCTTCCTCAATGGCTGATCAAGGTGCCACAATCATTGCCTTACCAATCACCACTGGATTTTGTGTGATCTGTAACTGCCCTGATTCCAATTGTCGTCATCAAAAGGTTGAGCAGGTTGGCCCCATCATCATAATTTTAGAAATTAGCACTTCCCTATATTTAAACTTTAATGTAAAAATTTTGCCTTTAGGCCCATCATTTGCAGCAATTCTACTGCATTATGCAGTGAATTATTCGTGCCAGCTAATTGGATCACATTCATATTTAATTATTTTTGCTAACTGATGATAAGTTAGTACATGAACTTTCAGTTGAAGAGAAGGGAGAAACGTCGTAATCTAAAGGTATCATTTCTAGTTGTGATTCGCACTCTTTATAATAACAAGCTCTATTGCATATTTGTATATCAGTAGCTTCAATTCCTTTGACAAGCGCACCCAAATCAACAATGCAAATTCATTTTTACATAAAAAAATTAATGTAACTAAATTTGATAACAATCATTACCAAAAGAATTTGATATCAACGCTTAATTAATTCAAATGATTCGATACTTGTTCTTCTTGAATATAGTTTCTGATTCAAGTCTTGTAAACCAAAAAAATAGTATTGTAACTTTTATCTTTATAATGGGCTGACCCAACACAAATTAAGTTAATTAGAGTCTAGGAAGCGTTGACAAGGCAGTTTCCTCTAACTGCCCGTTTCCATACGGACACGATACCTTAAGATCTATTTTGTTTCATTTTTTCCTCCTGGGAAGCAACTTAAATGAGTGAAAAAGAATGCTTTTGGGACTGACAATGCTCTTGGGTTTTGTTCTACCACAGTAGTTTAGTGTCTATCTTCTTGTCGATAGAAGGAAAGGTGTTGAAATTTAAAAAAGGAAAATGTTTGTTGGTACGAAAGTTATCATCGCATATGTGATACGAAAATTTTGATTGGCCAGTTACCCTTGATTTTCGCCCCATGCCTTTTTTTTCTCTCTTTTTTTCATTTTAGCTATTTTCTAATTGATTGAACGTGCTCTTCGTACTATTTACATGAAAAATGTTTCGTACCAAATAGCATTGCAGTTTAAAAAACAAACAGGAATTTGTAAAGAGGGGAAGAATTGCCTTTGAATTGTATTATTGCAGGCAGTACAGTGCAAATGGGTGCTTCATAGATTAGAACTCAGTGAACATTTGAATATTATAGTGATTTTTTTACCAGTAATTTAATAGAAATAATAATTGTATATTTATTGAAATGAGCTATAGATAATTGAAGTCAAGGCTTCAAGGTGTGCCAAAATAAATAAATAAACCAGGACTTCATACGGGAATTCAAATTCTCTAGCCAATAAATTTCTGCTTAATAATAACAAATAACTAGTTCTAAATACTTGACTAACTAGCATTCTATTTTTCCCCTCAAAAAAAAATATATATATATATAAAAAAAAAGAAACTATCATTCTATTTTGGCTAAATTCCGCCTTCGAAGTTAAAAAAGATGTCTACAATTTCATAATTTGGAAAAGCATAGGTGTAATCAAATTAAGTTTTTCATCACATAATTTTGTGATTGCAGTGCAATGAACTCGTATTCAAGTATGAAAGGAAAAAAAATGCCGAACAAGAAAATACCAAAATAGCATAACTTTGCAGCACAATATATGCCACTCATACTATCCTCCAAAACAAGAAGAACTAGGATTCCACAAATCAAACATGTCATTATTTGCAATTGTATTTTAAATCAAAACCAAGCTTTCTACATAATCATAAGCATTGAGAAAACTTAAGGTCAACTGAGCTTCATGAGCAGCAAGGATCTTGTTTTCTATACCATCAGAAGTGCATATAAGAACTTTCTCGTTTGATTCCCGCATTGCGATGACTACTTCTTCTCTCCAAACATTTAGTGGACGGTGTGGCTTGTCGGGTGAAAAGGGTGTCACCGAATATAGCTTCGTCCAATAATCCCAACTCTTATCATGAACCCACAAATCGACAATAATATCACCTATGAATGTAGACTCAACAAGTAGAGCAATCGAATCCCCATATGGTGAAAGTATTTTCCAGTCTTGAGAACGTAAATTTGGCATGTTAATCTTTGTAAATATTTCCGTACCTAGATTAAAGCAAATGATCCATTCAGGATAAATGACATTAAGCTTATTCCTCATTCGTGTTTCAAAATCTAGATGTTCATCAGGTTCAGATTCTGTTTTGTATTCTGTGACCACCCCAAAGGCAGATCCATTTGTGGTAATTAACTCTTTGATTATATAAGAGCAGACAGCCACATCATGCAATTGCAAACCAGAAGCAATAATATCAAATTGTGTCCATTCCCCCGTTTTTAAAGAGTACACCTCAACTCCTCTAGTTATTTCGCGCTGAATCAGCACGACCTTATAATCATTCACAACTGAAGTGAAACCAAAGCTAAGGCGAGTAAATGATTCCACAACAGAACTTGGTTTTGGGAGGCGTTTGATTTGTCTGGTTGCAGGGTTCCATATAAGAATGGATGGCATAACAAACCTTGCATTCCCAGCTATTAAACATAACAGGCCATTTGAAGAACCCTCAATTTGGATATGATAGTCAGTAACGGGAAAAGGTTTATCAACAAGGTGCGTGATTTTGGTGGGACTGGGACTTCGACTTTGGCTTATACTTTGGAGCAAATGCAAAGTGCTCCAATATCTCATTCCTACAGGGTAATGCTCATTCTCCCTGCCAAGCAACAAGAGAGAGGGAGATTGGTTTGAGAAATACAAATGTTCAGCAATGAAGTTTGGTGATTGCAAAAGGTTATTAAAGCCTTTGGACAGAGCACTGAATCGAATGAGAGATTTAACAGGTAGCCTAATTAAAATGTCCACGATCATTTCTTGTGTTAGCGTACCATAAATCTCAATTTTGATGTCCTCCTTTTGTTTGGCCTTTGTTGGTTGTGCTTCATGAAGTTCGACCTCATCCTTCTTTAGTTTGCCTTTGGCCTTTGTTGGGCGGTGGGGTTCACTCTTCCTCTTCACCTTCTGTTTCCATAACCAACATAGATAACAAAAAAGATACACTTTACAGAAGATCAGAAAAAAAATTTAACATTTTCTGCTTGTGTTTGGAATGAGCCAATAAATCCCTCTTCACCGTCACTGCCACACAACAAACCACTTCTTATCTCTATCCATCTCAACTTAATAATCCCATTGCAGATTATAAAGCCTGCAAAAGTTGATGGGTTTGTTTGAATACCAGCTAAGATATATCGTTGCTTCTACCTTCCCTTAGATGTTGTTTTTTTTTTTTTTTCCGTGATTCTACTTCTTTTTCTCCCCCATTTTCTCTGCAGTTTAGAGATACAAATAACCAAATGATGACGTATAAGCTTTTCTATGTCTATGGTTGCCCTAGTCTAATGGGATTATTAAAACTGCCTTCTAGATTAAGAAACCCATTATCTATTTTGCTCTGTCGCTATTCTAGCCTTTATTCATTAGGAATACTTTGATGCTCTGTGCTGCACAATTTTAAGTGGGCATTTGAGTGATATAAATACAATTCATACAAATTGAAAAATTAATTTGTTATGGTATAAAATAGAATTAGTTATATTGAATTGTATAAAAAATGAATTAGTTTGTAATTGAATAATATTTGGTTTGAAACTAATTTAAGAATTAGTTTAGTCAATTTTTTAAACAATTAAAAAAAATAAAAGATAAAGAGAGAAAATTTGGAATAAGATAAAATCAATTTTAAATTAATTGTTTCGGAACCAATTTTACGTTAAAATTGGTTTACATAAAGCTTAGTTTTAAAAGATTTGGTTAATTACCAAACAATATTATACAAAACCTTATCGCATTATACTTATTTATCCGATTTTTCAAGTTTCCCAAATATGCCCTAGGTTCTATCCATATGGTCCAAAAGTGAGCTTCACAGGTGTGTGGCTCGCGAAATGTGTATCATCCCCAACTTTGGGAACAACCCAGTATAAAGAGAAATTAGTCTCGAAGTAGGGGCAAAATAGTAAATAGTTGAATTATTATAGTAAAGAGTGGTAATAACAATAAATAATGGCTCACGGTTATCAAGAGGAGCATTTGAGAAAAAGTCCGAATTTCAAAAATATGTGGGCCCAGGATATTAAAAGCTAAACAACATAAATGTAATAACCTTATAAATAATATTTTATACAAATTTTCTTAAATAAAAATGTGAGTTTACTTACACCCGCAAATAATATCTTAAGTAATTTTGAGTTTCTAAATTAATCACTGGACACCTTGAATTAATCCTCAAGGGTCCCACATTGCTTGGGATGAGTTCTGGGAATAATATTTTTCCCTTTGAAAGTGGTTAATTATGTGACACATCCTAAGTTAGGTAAATTGAGTGGTTTAGAAGAAGTCACACCATCCAAATATTAAAAACAATTTATTATAACACAAAAAACTGACCCAATAGAGACCTATAATATCAAAGAACCTAAATATCCTCATCCAAACCCTAGAATGTATAGCTCAGAATTAGCTACACTAGTCATCTTTTGAAGAAAAAAGCATGACCACACAACACCAATTAAGGAAAGTTAATTTTCCTTTCAAATCCAAATCTTATAAAAACCCCAAAATTAGAAAAGATAAGCATAATAGTGCTCATCACTTTTCTCTCTTCTGCCTTGAATATTCAGCCATCACCCCCCATATCTCACCTTCAATTTCTTCTTCTTTTTCATCTCCACAAGCTTTGCTTTTTATTCAACCTTTTGGCTTCCACTTGCAACCTAAGCTTTATTCCCTTAATTCAACCAAAACAAGAAGCAAAACTCCTTCCCTTTGGACTATCTATTTCAACCATAAAAGGAAGAAAAGGGAGGTAATTGGTGGTTGTTGGATTTGGAGAGTTTAAAGCATAAAAAAAGTGAGTTGAAAGTCTTTGCTAGCTTGGAGACAAGGTAGGCTCTTAAAACTTGATTGTAATAGAGGGTTTCTGGTGAGCTAATGTTTTCTTTAATTCACTTTGATCTACTTATTTTGAGGATAGTATGATATTAATAGGACTTGTTCTAGTGATTTAAGGCTAGGAAAACTTGATTGGTGTTGAGATATAAGCTAGAGAATCAAGATAGTTCCAAAACAGGAAAACTATTGCTAAGGAGCCCATAAATAGTGTGTATCATGAAGGGAATATATCAAGCTAGAAAATTTAATTTGAGATGAAACTAACTTTAGATGAACAAAGAGGAATCCAATCCTATAAAATATAGACCCATTGGACTTAGAATGAGGAGGAAGTTATGGATTTTTCAATTCGGCTGAAAACTAGAAACCACAAACTTGAGTAGTATATGTTGTGAGAGACATAACTCGCCCTACCTAACTTCAATTTGAGTAAAATCATTTTTTTAGAAAGGTAACATAGAGAGAATCGTTCATATAAAATTTCAAACTCAAATCCTTAATGAATTGCTCTTAGTAAATCGGTAAAGTTGCTCTTTTTTCTGTAAGGGTTGAAATAGGGCATCTTAATGTGGAGTTCATAACTTGAGTTCTACTTACTCAGATTGGGTGGAACATGTTGAGTTTGAAAGAAGGTTCATGTAGCTTTCTTTTAATAAAATTTTGGGGCAAGAGAGTATAAGATGATTTTTTAGTGATTTTCTAGTTTTAGATGTGCAAGTCTATTTTGAAATATGGTAGTAGTGAGTATAACTTTAATAACTTAAGTTATACATATTAAAATCGAGTGAAACTAAAGAGGTTGGAGAGTAGATTAATCAAGCTAATTTCCAATAAAATTTGATATTAAAATGGAATTTTTGTGCAATTTGTAAGTTCTAGACAGATCTTAAGGAAATTGAATCAACTTGTGAATTAAGTGACTTAGGGGTCCCAAAACTATGTAGGGATAGATTGAATCAGAATTTATGTAATTATATAGTAGAATGACACCATATTGATGTAGTAGGTATGATGTAGCCATGTATTGAAATTTCTAAGCTTGTGTCTTCTATGCCTTTATGATAATGATTATGCTTGAATTCCGATTGTCGTTATGTTAAGATTGTTATTTCTGTGGCTAGCTGACTAGTATTTATATTGTAAATTTTCAAAATCTTCTTATTACAGCTATTATACTGTCGAATTACTAGCAGAAGTATGTTAAGAATGAACTATATATATATATAGCATAATCATAAGCGCATCCAGCATTTTCATGTATGAATGCAAATGAAAAGTGCCTATGAGTACATGACATGAGCTTACAAGATAACAATAATTTTCATATTGCTTGGGCCAGCATCGAAATAAATTAAGGGGAATAGATCAATGTGAAAGTTGGAGAAAGTAAATCTGGCAATCACATATAGGAACAAGCTCAGTCTTGAAAAGTAAACTATTACTTAGGATTTAGAAATGGTCGAATACTCCTAAGGGACCAAGTATAGATGCTCATGATACAAATTAAAGAAAGAACAAGAAAGTCAAGTGCACTTGCATAGCCCATTTCATTTGCATTACATAAGCATACTCCATTATTTTACTATACTATTATCAACATCATGAACTATTCTTTAATTTAAAGTATGTGAATAAAATGAACCTGCTTCGAGTAAAGATTTTTAGAAATGCAGCAAACAAACCTTTACTCTCTTATCTGTCGAGAACATGTTTTTTTAAAATAAACCGAAATAGCTAGGGATGAGGGCAATGACACTGCATGTGGTGGTTTAAGATGTCCCACTAAGAATTTATAATTCTCACCCCTATGTATATTCTCATATCATCTCTGGACAGTATAGGTAGCATCAACATGGGAGCACAAGCTCCATGCTGCTTGAAGATTTTTGTTGTTTGTACCAAGACTAACTGGATACATACATAGATTCGCGCACATCTGACAGTTACATGGTTAAAATTTGGATTTATTCTCTAGCGCGTATGTATTTTCAATTTCTCGAGGAGTATAGAGAGCGAGCCAAATTCCTACAACTTTTGTAATAAACTTAAAGATAGTGAATAACAATTCTATAATTCTAATACAAGCTCAATTTTCTTTAGAAAATTTCTACTTTCATATTTATAGCCCCTACATTCTTTAGAAGTATTTTAAAGTGCAAACAAAAGAAAGGCTATAGCAGCCTTTAATTGGGTATCATAACTTAAGCATAGTACTATAATTAGAATGGTGTTATAGAATGTTTATACATTCCCATGTTTGGTTCGCAGTTTGAAAAGACATTCTTGAGCAAGTTATATTCCCAGAAATGAAAAAATGTTTAAATTTTATTTCCACCCTCCCCCATGGAAAAGTTGGATTCCTAAGGGAAGGGAATTTTTCCTAATATAAAAAGACTAAATTGTCCGTAGACCTTAAATCTCGAAAAACTATCACAACCACAGGACCACTATCAACTGCTGTTGGACCATCAACAACACCATTTTGTCATGGGTATTTTTGGAAAAGAAATATATTGTATTCCCGTAAGTGCCTTTGCATACCAAACATCTTTGAAATGCATTCCTAGGAAAGCTATTCTAGTATTCCCAGGAATGAAAAATCATTCCACAAACGACATGCCCCCTATGAGTCTTATAGAGAATAAGGTGAATTGCACTTATCTCCATTGAGGTTTAGTGTAATTGCACTCGATGACGTTCTATTTGTACATAATACACTAATTACCCTTATCACTTATAGAAATAAACTCTGCTTGAGTTGCATAATTCATCCTACAACAAAACTCTGCAAAATGTCCTCGTTGTTTCAGCTTTAGTAGGATAAATTAACAATATGACTTGGGAACGAAATCTTAAAGCAAGGCATTTTTAGATTGAAACTATCTAACTGAAACAACTATAATAGTAGTATTAATGTTTTGAAAATAATAGAAAGGAAAATGTGCAACACCCTACCGAATATAATACTATGCTTAAGTCATAATATTATACTCGATTGTTTATTACGCGTCTAAAATTTCGATTTAGCTTACTTTCGGATAAATTGATTTAGCAAAAATAGTTTATAATCAGGTGTAATTTATCAGCCCAATTTCTTTTACGTATATATATATATATATATATATATATATATATATATATATATATATATATATATATATATATATTACGAAGTGTGTAATCTAAAAGTAAATGATATAGATGGAAACAAAATTTAGTACAATATATCTGATACGTATAAACATCATCATCTTATATATTCATATGGTTATAAAGTTAAGTACATCAAGTTGGACGATAAACAAAAAGACATTGGTCCATATCTTAGCAAGCATCTCTATAAAGATCCTCAAAGGAGATTTCACTATCATGGATACATGAGAAAAGGACAAGAAAGCAGTGTCCAAGGCCCAAAATCATAAAAGATGCTAAAAGAAGGTTATTCTTTACAACTGAAGCTAGCAAATATGGTTAGCTCCACTAGACAGACTCCGAGGTGAGGAATCCGTTCGCCATGCCTGAGTTGGCAGATGCATAGTCATCGTCAGGGGCTGAGGAGGAGGAAGAAAAGGAGTCTCCCAGTGGTGCTACAGCTAGTGGTATAGGATAGGCCATATACAAGGGTATGGCTAAAAGAGGAGATATGGGATCAAATAAAGGGCTGAAAAGAGGAATAGTAAAGTCACAGCGGAAGAAGATGTACAGACAAAGTCGACAGGTGGCAATCATATACAAGGAGTTGATCACTTGGTCATAATGCCACCATAGCTCCAGTAGCTCAGCGAAGAGGATGAAGGTCGTCGCCATGCCCATGGTCTGAGAATGATGTGAACATATACAATGGGATGATAATTTGGAAAAATTCTCAGTAGGATTCTCATAACTATTCTACACTGACATCATAGTCATTCCTAGTTGCTTCAATTTTTGTTTAATTATGTAAAATGGTGAACAACATACTAAGTAACTCCATTTATCAGTGTCCAAGAAAAATAGTCCGAAGCAAGGTTTCATTTTACTTAAATATTTAAGAAACAGAGAGCATCTATATAGAGAATATTGTATAGTGCAAATAAAACTGTAAGCAAATATATACTATATATGAATAAGTAAGCAGTAGGAACCCTCAAGATAAGAATGCATTTAACTCTAAATCTTTCTTAGCTGATGTTTATTGAACTTTTTCCATACTTGGTCTCTTGGGAGTCTTAGGCCATATAACTCCTAAGTAATAGTTTGCTTTAAGGGATCAAACTCGTTCCTATACAGGATAGTTGGGTTTACTTTCCTCGGCTTTCCAACCGATCTATTCCCCTTAAATTTATTCCAGGGCTAACCCAAGTAATATGGAATTCATATAGTCCTCATGAATTACATAATCATGGTTAAATCAACTTGGATAACATATGTATTTACATGCATAATACATTATGTATATAAGTTTTGTCAAAATTTCGGCAGCATAACGGATCAGATCCGCTTCCCCATGAATAGTGTAACATCCCGAAGAAATGGTACTTCTAATTAGTACTGTTGATTGAATTATTTTGTTTCACAAAAGAGATACATCTAATTAAGAAATGAGAAAAAACACCCCTGTGTAAACTTTTGGTAACCGCAGCCTTGCCCAGAACTTTTTGTAATTACATGTTGACCCCTAAAGATTTTTTTTCATAATTACCCCTATACTTTTTAAAAAATGACATTTAGATCCCTAAATAAATAGAATCAGCAGAATAAGATTTTAAACGAAGCGGAATCACATAACGAAAACGTAGAAACTAAATTCTTAGCCAATTGGGCCGTGAAGGTGTCCACAGGTGAAATGACGTGTGATGCCCCTAGACTTCCTCAAAATTACGAAAATGTCATTAGCCATAAGAAACAGAAAATAGAAAGGGCTTGAAACGCAAAGTGTTTAATTTATGCCATTAGTCGATCTATTCAATTTTATTAAATATGTAAAGATAATTAGAAATTAACTAAATGTTAACTAGAAATTAATTAGATGTTAATTAGAGGGATTAGGATTGAGAAGTATTAGAGTAGACAATTAGAAAACCTTAGCAAAAATAGATAAAAAAACGATTTTGCCGATTTGATAGAAATCGGTAAAGATTCGGTATTCTAAATTGCCGAAACCAAATCAATAGAATTACGCATTGGAAACCCTAGATCCAAGGGCTCACAACCCATCCATCCACACCTCCTAAGTGGCGCCATCCAAGGGCCAAGATTGATCCTCGTGGCTCACTTGTGAGCCACAAAAGCAATAACTAATTAGAGTTAAAAGAATTCAACCACCATTAATTACCCAAGATTTTTTTTTCTCTCTTCCTTTCTCCTTAAGTTACTACAGCTCTCTCTTTCTCTTGCATCTTCTCCTTCATTTCTTCTTCTTCTCTTGCTTCATTTCACTTCCTCTCAAACTCTCATCCACTTCCTTACCCACAAACACCAATCTTGATCAAGAATCTCACTTGCTAGAGGTAGGATTTAGCTTCTTTGCTTGAGTTTATTGAGTTGATGGTTGTTGGGAAGTTCTTCACTATTCATGTAATTGATGATATATGATTGTTATGTGATGAATTATGGCTGGTTTATCAAATATTTGATGGGACTGAGATTGAATCTTGCATGAAAAACAAGATAGATAGCAAACTAGAATCTGAAACCTAGAAAATCTTACCGTATCCGTATTAGCAGAGTGTACGGCTCTACCTATAGCCACCAAAAATTTATTAACATATTTTTATGTGAAACTAGACATCTAAAGCTTTCCAACCATATATAATATAAGGCCATTAGACTAGTATTGAGTGAAATAATAATTTTTGAAGTTTACCTAGGATTTTGACCCTGATTCTAAGTAGATTGGATTTCGAGGGGCAAAACTTGTGCTATACTCCTTCAAATTGAGTGAAACCAATTTTTTTAGAAATTTAAGACATATATTAACATGTCATTAAAATTTTAGGACTTAACTCAATCCCTGTTGTTCCCAGTAATTCATGAAACGTGCCCTAAGTCCCAGCCAGATTAGAACAGGGCAATGAAAGTTACCCAAATTCATGGGCTCATAACTCGAGTTTCACTTGCTCAAATGAGATGAAACTTCTTGGAAATAAAATTTAGTCAGTTAGCTTTACAACAATGTAGATTTCATATAGTTTCAACCAATTTTCTATTTTTAGTAAATTTTTAGTTTTTGATATGCAAATATGCCTAGTAACATGACATACTCAGGTAAAATATTAATAACTTGAGATACATATATCAAAACTTGATGGGATTAAAAAGGTTAGAAACTAGACACATAATACTTTAACATATACAAAATTCAGGTCTAAATGAGTTAAAATGAATTTAAGGCTTAATTTCTAAAAACGGGCAGAGTTGAAGAATATGAGTAGGATTTCCAAAATTAAAGGATTTAGCACCTTAATGCATATATGAGTTCAAATTAAAGTCTAAGTTTTGCAATTCCATATTGGTGTTTGAAAGATTAATGCATGATATTTGATCTCTTACTATGACTAACTATTTGTTGAAACTGGCATTATTCATGGGGAAACGAATATGATCCGTTATATTGCCAAATTTTCGGTAGAAATTAAATATGTGAGAGTTAAGGATGTTCATATGATGAGTACATGGCTATCATGCAAGTCTGAGATGTTTAAAAATAAGGTATGAAGCATATACATCCATGAACCCTATGATTAAGGATATGATGATGATTGCACATCCTAAGGAGTGTGACATGGTGATCACACCCTGATGGGGTATGACATGGTGATCATACTCTGGCATATGACATGACAATGAGATCTCTTTACTTGGAGGCACGTAGCCAGATGAGATCCCTCCGAATTAGAGGCACGTGGTCAAAATGAGATCCCTCTAATTAGAGGGATCTCATTTTGACCACGTGCCTCTAATTCGGAGGGATCTCATCGGCACGTCTAAGCTCACACCCTAGGGACGGCGATACGTAAAGCTTAGGTGTGCCAAGAAAAAGAAAGTAAAGAAAATTAAAGATATATGAATGCACTCACATCAAGAAGTTATTTGCATCCATCTCTGCATGTTATTCAATTGTGCTGTATCTTATTATGAATCATTACATTATGATTACTTGTCCTTCATGTTGATAAGTTAATTGTTTGAAGTTCATCTCTGTTTATCAAGTGGACGACTAAAATGAACTCTGTTTCAGATAATACATTTTCGAAATATAAAACTGAAAAGTCTATTAATATGTTTACCTTTTTTATAATAAACCGAAGCAGCTGGAGATAATAATGATGACATGGTATGTGATAGTAATTGAATCCTACTGAGAATTTATAATTCTCACTATATTTCTGTATTATCTCCACATAGTTCAAGGAATATTGGCGACGACCAGAGGTTGTTATCGGACAAGGTCCGTTCAGGTAATAATAACAACTCTTGAGTATGGTGCTATGATTTAAGTATAGTACTATACTTGGGAGGGTGTTACATGATGGCATCAGAGCAATTCGTCCTACCCGGACCTGGGATGGGCTGATTATGCTTCCGAGGAGGCATACTCTGAAAGTTTTGAAAGACCGTGCTTTAGGTCCTTACATAAAAAGGGCATAGATGTTTGTGCATGGCAGTCTTGTTTTGTGTTGTAGTTTCTCTATCGCACTTGACTGCATATTGAGCCTAATCACCTCAGAATGAAGTTTGGTGTAGGCGGAGATCTACGGCTTTCAGCTGGCTTAGTAGGGATAAAGGAATTTTGAGGACAAAATTCTTTTACGGGGGCAGTATGTAACATCCCGAAGAAATGGTACTTCTAATTAACACTGTTGATTGAATTATTTTATTTCATTAAAGAGATACATCTAATTAAGAAATGAGAAAAAATGCCCCTGTGTAAACTTTTGGTAATTACAGCCTTGCTTAGAACTTTTAGTAATAACGTGTTGGCCCCTAAAGATTTTTTTCCATAATTACTCCTAAACTTTTTAAAAAATAACATTTAGGTCCCTAAATAAATTGAATCAGCAGAATAAGGTTTTAAACGAAGCAGAATCACATAGCGGAAACGTAGAAACTAAATTCTTAGCCAATTGGGCTATGAAGGTGTCCACAGGTGAAATAACATGGGATGCACCTAGACTTGCCCAAAATTACGAAAATATCATTAGCCATGAGAAACAGAAAATAGAAAAGGCTTGAAACGCAAAATGTTTAATTTATGCCGTTAGTCGATCTATTCAATTTTATTAAATATGTAAAGATAATTAGAAATTAACTAAATATTAATTAAAAATTAATTAGATGTTAATTAGAGGGATTCGGATTGAGAAGTATTAGAGTCGACAATTAGAAAACCTTAGGCAAAATAGATAGAAAACGATTTTGCTGATTTGATAGAAATCGGCAAAGATTCGGTATTTTAAACTACGCGGAACCGAATCAATAGAATTATGCATTGGAAACCCTAGATCCAAGGGCTCACAACCCATCCACCCACACCTCCTAAGTGGCGCCGTCCAAGGGCCAAGATTGATCCTCGTGGCTCACTTGTGAGCCACAAAAGCAACAACCAATGAGAGTTAAAAGAATTCAACCACCATTAATTACCCAAGATTTTTTTTCTCTCTTCCTTTCTCCTTAAGTTACTATGGCTCTCTCTTTCTCTTGCATCTCCTCCTTCATTTCTTCTTCTTCTCTTGCTTTATTTCACTTCCTCTTAAACTCTCACCCACTTCCTTACCCACAAACACCAATCTTGATCAAGAATCTCACTTGCTAGAGGTAGGATTCAGCTTTTTTGCTTGAGATTATTGAGTTGATGGCTGTTAGAAAGTTCTTCACTATTCATGTAATTGATGATATATGATGGTTATGTGATGAATTATGGCTGGTTTATCAAGTATTTGATGGGATTGAGATTGAATCTTGCATGAAAAACAAGATAGATAGCAAACTAGAATCTGAAACCTAGAAAATCTTACGGCATCCGTACTGGCAGAGTGTATGGCTCTGCCTACAGCCACTGAAACTTTATTAACATATTTTTATGTGAAACTAGACATTTAGAGCTTTCCAACCATATATAATATAAGGTCATTAGACTAGTATTGAGTGAGATATGAATTTTTGAAGCTTATCCTAGGATTCTGACCCTGATTCTGAGTAGACTGGATTTCGAGGAGTATAACTTGCCCTATACTCATTCAAATTGAGTGAAACCAATTTTTTTAGAAATTAAAGACATATAGTAACATGCATAAAAATTTTAGAACTTAACTCAATCCCTGTTATTCCTAGTAATTCATGAAAATTGTCCTAAGTTCCAACCAGGCTAGAACAGGGCAGTGAAGGTTACCCAAATTCATGGGCTCATAACTTGAGTTCTACTTGTTCAAATGAGCTGAAACTTGTTGGAAATAAGATTTAGTCAGTTAGCTTTACAACAATGTAGATTTTGTATAGTTTCAACCAATTTTCTATTTTTAATAAATTTTTAGTTTTTGATAGGCAAATCTGCCTAGTAACAGGACATACCCAAGTAAAATGTTAATAACTTGAGATACATATATCAAAATTTGATGGGACCAAAAAGGTTAGAAACTGGACACATAATAATTCAACATATACAAAATTCAGGTCTAAATGAGTTACAATAAATTTAAGGCTTAATTTCTAAAAATGGGCAAAGTTGAAGAATATGAGCAAGATTTTCAAAATTAAAGGATTTGGCATCTTAATGCATATTGCAATTCCATGTTAGTGTTTAAAAGATTAATGCATTATATTTGATCTCTTATTGTGACTGACTATTTGTTAAAACTAGCACTATTCATGGGAAAATGGATCTGATCCGTTATACTGCCAAATTTTCTGTAGAAATTAAATATGTGAGAGTTAAGGATGTTCATATGATGAGTACGTGGCTATCATGCAAGTATGAGATGTTTAAAAATAAGGTATGAAGCATATGCATCCCTGAAGCCTATGATTAAGGATATGATGATGATTGCACATCCTAAGGAGTGTGATATGGTGATCACACCCCGATGAGGTATGATATGACAATCATACTCTGGCATGTGACATGATAATAAGATCCCTCTACTTGGAGGCACATGGCCATATGAGATCCCTTTACCTCGGAGGCACGTAGCCAGATAAGATCCCTCCGAATTAGAGGCACGTAGTCAAAATGAGATCTCTTCAATTAGAGGTACGTCTAAGCTCGCACCCTAGAGATGACGATATGTAACGCCTATGTGTGCCAAGAAAAAGAAAATAAAGAAAGTTAAAGATAGATAAATACACTCACATCAAGAAGTTATTTGCATCCATCTCTGCATGTTATTCAATTGTGCCGTATCTTATTATGAATCGTTACATTATGATTACTTGTCTTTCATGTTGATAAGTTAATTGTTTGAAGTTTATCTCTGTTTATCAAGTGGACGACTAAAATAAACTCTGCTTCGGATAATATATTTTCGAACTATAAAATTGAAAAGTCTATTAACATGTTTACTTTTTTCATAATAAACCGAAGCAGTTAAAAATAATAATGATGATACGGTATGTGATAGTTAATTGAATCCTATTAGGAATTTATAACTCTCACTATATTTCTGTATTATCTTCAGATAGTTCAAGGAATATTGGGAACGACCAGAGGTTGTTATCAGACAAGGTCCGTTCAGGTAATAGTAACAATTATTGAGGTATGGTACTATAACTTAAGCATAGTACTGTACTTGAAAGAGTGTTACACAAAAAGTGTTAGAATATATATTAATAATTTAACTTAAATCATAAATGTAACAATGATTAAAATAATAGCTATAGAATATGCACTAATACCTTTTTCCCTCCATTCTCCCAACCTGTGCAAATCCTCAAGAAAAATGACAAGCAAATAAAAAATAAAAAAAATAATAAAATTAAAAATAATATTCATAGAAAATTTGTAGGATTTTTTAATTATTAAAAAATAATTTTAATTATATATATATATTGATAATAACTATAAAAATAGCAAATTATTACTCGTATATTTACATGTTTGGTATCGCTCGTTTAATATATCATCAATATTTGTAAAAAGATATTCTATAACTAATTTCGATTGTTATATTTTCGTTGTTATTTTAAATAATATTTTAATAAAAAACTGATGTATAAGTTGTAAAGATCTTTCAAATTTTTTCATTCTATGATTCTTCAAGCATTAGATTCATTATATTTTTAATGACCTACAACATTGTAGTATTATAATGATTTAAATTGTTACATTATATATTTAAATTTAATTATATTCTATATGTTCTTGATATTTAACTCAAAAATTAAAATTTCAATTCATTCTAAAAATGTACTTCATAATATGAACCAAAGTTCTCACACGTTGTCTTTTTTTCGATAATTGCATAAATAACAATAAAGAGGGGAGCAATACAAGTTTGAGAATAAACATGTAGTACATAAAAAAATACTAAACATTGCATATTATGAGCACATCCTATCAATCACAGATGGTAATTATTTTATAGAAATAAACCATTTAGTGCAATCATGAAATAAGAAAGTGCAATTATGAAAGTTGTATTAAATAAATTTTTTAAATAATATTTATAAAAATTTATTTCATATAACAACTCATTACTAAAAGTATTATTTTTTATAAAGATATTACTTCTAATTTTTAAATAAGGACCGAACAACTAAAATAATTTTTTCTCTCCCTCCCGTTTCTTTAGTTACTTGTTATTAAAAACATAATTTATTTTATAAGAATATTTGCATTTGATTTTTAAGTGAGTATTGAACAGCTGAAAAAATTAATTATTTCTTCTTCATTATTCTCATTCTTCAACTTTATAGTAAGACTTTAAAGAAAAAAATTTCAAGCAAGCATTCTACTTCTCAGTTTGCTATTGAAAGTGTAATTCACTTGATAAATATATATACTTATAATTGTTTAAGAAAGGATAAAACAACTCATAAAAAAATCAATTGATTTTCATCTACCTTTTATCCAACCTCTAATAAAGTAATTTAAAAAAAATTGTAAAAAAATATTTCATACAGCAACTCATTATGAAACATGTAATTCGATTATAAGGATATGTACTTTAAACTTTTAAGTAAGAATTAAATAACTAAAACAAAACCTATTTTTCCTCGCCTTCCCATAAAGTAATTTTAAAAAAAATTATATAAAACTATTCCATAAATAAGAATATATACTTTCAACTTTTAAGTGAGAAATAGATAATCAAAAAATTAATTTTTTTCTCCCTCTATCCCCTTTTTTAAATCAAACATGTAGTAAAAATATTTTAACAAAGAAATTTTATAAAAACATTTCATATAATGCATTATTGAAGAAATCAATTTTTAATAAGAATACTACAAAACAATTTTTTAGTGAGGATTGAACTTTGGAAAAATTTATTTCATTTCCTTCTCTCTCCATATTGTTTGGCCTCATATTAATATAATTTTAAATAAAAATGTAAAATTTAGTTTTACATGATAACTCAGCAGCTTTTTGTATTGTAACAGCCTTTTATATTACACAAATAATTAGGCACAATTGTTTACAATTAATTAAGAATATTTTTATGTTATATTTTGAAAATTGAAAAAAAATTAACATATCTATATATATACAAACTTTTTTGAAAAATTAAACTTATTTATCCAAAAAAATTAAGTTATGTGTTTAAAAAAATTAAAGTACAATTATATTTAAACTCTTAAATTAAAATAAACCCAATGTGTTAGTCAAAGTACTTATATTTCAATTTTATTGAAAAAGGTGTTAGTGGAAGTAATGGAGGTAATACATGTAGTAAAATTTTCAAGAAAGTGGGATGAAAAATAAATAGTACGGGCACTTGGAGTACTGATCTAGGCAATTGCTCCATTACATCAATTGAACTATGAGGAGTTTTATTAGGATTGCAAATTGCTAAGAACTTGCAATTTAGAAATCTTTGGGTAAAGGTAGATTCTAGATGTGTTTTTTATTTTATCTCCCTAGGTCTATTAAATTTCCATGCTCATGCCACACTAATTAAGACTGTTAAAAGACTGATGTCTAAGGGAAACAGGAATATAGAGATTAGCCATATATATATATATATCATGAAGTTACACTTGTGTTGATAAGTTGGCCAAGTATGGGTACATCCTATAGTTAGGTACTATTGTTTTCAATAGTGTCCTAGAGTTCATCTTGCTGGATTTCTTTGTTGATTCCTTGGGAAGTTGTACATTTCGAATAGTAAATTTGTAATCTCTTTTTGGACTTCGGCTTCGTTGATCATAAAAAAAAATTGATATATACATTAAACTTAATTTAAAAAAATAAAGGCAAATCAAATTGCACCCACCCAACCAAGGCTCCATTTCTAGGCTCATTTTACAATAACACTATTTTTTTACAAAATTAAATTTAAAATAAAATCATAAAAAAATGAAAGAGTGAATAGTCATTTTGCTCTCTAAAAATATTTTTGAGGGATAAATTAATCTTTTAAGATTTAAAATTTTTGGATGGTCTCTCATTATTCAAAAGGGGGCATATTAGTCCTTTTATATAGAATTTTTAATGATATGGATTTGTACGTAAAAACTAATGTGACCCCTTTTTGAATGATAAGGAAGGAGACTATTAAATCTAAGGTTGTAATTTGATTAGGGACTAAAATGGATATTTATTAAAAATGAAAAAATAGACACTCAAAATACCCACTCACTGGCTTCTCATCCTACCTCTCTCCCTTTTGTTTCGTTCTCACACCTCCAATACAATCTTGTTCCCCTCACTCATTGGTCTCTCGCCATCCGTTGTGGTAGCTATAACACCTCTCTAGTCCTCTCTCTTGCTGTCGCCATAGACCGTTGGATGTGTGTCCCTATCATTCTTTGCCAGTCGCCTTATCTTCACTCCAACCTTCTATTTCATTCCCATCATCGTGGTTACTCTCCCAAGGCCTACAGATCCTAGTAAGTAAGCTCCTCCTTTCCCTTTTTCATCTTATCAGCGGTGTTAGCGATTACATACATGTATCTATGTGAGAAACAATATGTTAAAAGTTTATAATTGAGATTAGAAATTCGAAATTAGTTAGATTCAGTTGAGTTAGTTAGATATTAGCTAATGAGTGCAACTAACTATTAGCTATTATCTAACTAACTCGATTCACTCTAAGGTTTTGTTTGGATGGAGGAATGAAAATGGAAGGAAGGAAGTTGTGAGGAAAAAAGTTGAGTGGAAAGAAATAGTGTGAATTTATATTTTTCCCTAAATATGTTTGGATGAAAGGAAAATGAGAGAAAAAGGAAATAGAAAAAGAATTATTTTTCACTATTTGTTTATGTGGAAAAGTGAAAGGAAAGAAAGAGATAATATTGCCAAATAATAATTTTACCCTTATATTGTTATAAAAGGTATTTCAACTATATTAATTAATATCAAATAAAAAATTTCACTATTTTTAATTGAATAGTTTAAAATAATATCAAACTATTAAATCAAACTAATATTAATAAAAATAAATTATTCAAAATTATTTAAAATAAAACTAAATTTTTAGTTAATCTAATATTTCAAAAATATTACTTAAAAATATATTTTACTAACTAAATAATATAAAAAATGTTATTCAGCTATTATTTAAACACTTAACATAGCACAAAAGAAAATCAAAACTTATTTAATACCCTGTTTAAAACAAAATGTTTGTTTAGAATAAAATGTTAGTAACTGAGAAATTTTAAAATTTTACATAGTGATGCTTTGGGTATTTTTTTTTTGTATTTATTTTTAATAATATAATGATAAAAGAATTAAAATTGTTTAGATAAAATTTTAAAAAATGTTGATTTGCAAAAATAAAAAAAAAGAAATACAAAAAGGGAGGGACCATGTAACACCTTCAGTGGTGTTGCGCATCGTAAACTCTCTCTCTCTCTCTCTCTCTCTCAAGTCAAGAGAGCAAGAATGGAAAAAGCAAAAACCCACCCCTCTTCCCCCAGTTTTCCATGTAGTGGCACAGGGATAAAAACTAGATACTATTCATCTAGATCCCACAAAATTTTGTGTACTATTCAACCTTTCCATCCCAATTTTTGCCCACAATCAAATAAGGGAAATATGTCCCTTTCTTTCCTATTTCCTTCCCCTTCCTTTCATATCTTCCTAAATCATCCCAACCAAACACAGTGTAACTAATTTCTAATCTCAATTATATACTCTAATATAGTCTTCTATTTGAGTGATTAAGAAATTTCAAGGAAGGAGAGTTACAACTTCATGATTGGATTTGGGTTACAATTTTCTTATGTCTTTGCAACCAAAATGAAATTAAGTTTTAAGATGAGTTGCTAATTTGTTTTTGATCATTTTTGAGATGTGACTGAGTTGCTGTGGTTCCCATATATTGTTGAAGCACTTGGTAATTGATATCTGTGGCAAGTGCTAAATATGCATATCTAAAATGCACTTTTCTCTCTATAGTTATTACTTCGTATATAATACTAGATAAGTCACAGAAGAACTAATTATGTTCACCGAGATCATGCCTAATGGGTACAATCCTCATTACCAGTTTGTTAAAATGTTTCAACTGAATCTTTAAGTATAGAACACTGTGATCAGAGAAGAAGTTAAGCAAGAAACCGTTAACATTTGAGTTTGGAATGTTTAAAAGTATCCTAACTTGTGAGTCTAAAGCAAGAAAATATTTTTATTATCTTCTTGTTCTTTTTCTTAAGTTGATATGTGCATTGACATTTTGATTTCTATTAAATGCAATAATCCTGAATTTTTAGTGATAAAAGAAACTACTAAAATATAGAAATCAGTATGGGGATAAGGCAGATCTAGCCTTGCAGATTCGAGCATGGGGAAAAACAATTAAAAATCCGTTCGGGAACAAGGCGGAGAATGGGACAACATGCAAGTAAATGTGGCAGGGACAGGTAATGAAAAATCCGCTTGATCTGGCCGATTGTCATTCCTATCCCCACGTGGTGGAAGCTTTTGAGCTTCAAAGGAATGGTAGATTAGAATTATGAGGTAAGTTTTAGTTAGAATTTAGATCCTAGTATAATTAAAAGTACGAGAATAGTGACATAAATAATTTGAGGCATTCCTCTGTTTAGCTTGGCTGTTTCTTGTTCTAGTATTAATGCATAGAACTCATAAATATGCACCAAGTATGCCTCAGACTTTGGGGTAACTAAAAAGGTTCTGCGGTTCTTTATTTTTTCTTTTCACATCCTGATACAAGTTTGCGGTGCACTTTTAAATTTTCTGGGGTCTGGCCTATATCCAGACTATCCCTATGGTTTGACTCAGAGGTTTGAAGAAGATCTAATTATCATGTTCTGGAATGCATTGCTGTTCATTTGATGCCTTTTTAGTTAACACAGACAAATACTGTGCTTACCTTGTTAACAGACATGAACTGTAAATTTATGTCTGCATGATCTCTGATATGATGAATGAAGTTCTCTTTTTTGGACTACAGTTTTCTAGTGCTCTATGTTGTGTCTTTTGGATGATATAGAATATTGTTTGACAATTCATATTTTGCCATTAATATTATTTAAGATTCTAAGCTATAGGTCGTTATTGGATGTAATCTCTGATTCAGGATTCAGGTGGGCTGGCCGAACCCATATGGCCGTATGGGATTTTTAGTATTGTGAGCTTTTGGTGTCAATGGGCTGGGCTGGCCCCATATTGACAGCCATTCTGCTCAGTTTTGCTTTGATATTGTGGCTAATAAGTTGGTTTTTTGGCTTCCTGATTTCTTTTGTTGTTACGAACCCAATTTTGTTTGAGCTTCAGATTGCATGAGCTATGGATGCTGATTTTTTTTTTTTTTTCTCTTTTGTCAAGGTATTTGAGATGGCTTCTTTTTTTTTTTTCATTTTGGTATTGTGGAATCTCCTAGTATATATTTTCCTTCTCGTTGGCGTCAATACAAAGTCAGATGTCTCCATCTAGCATGTAGTTGTACCTGTATTTATTAGAAGTTTAATACTGGATTAACATAGAAAATGCAGCTACTTGATGAAGTTCAGAATCACGATTGATGACTGGCTATAATTAGTTCTTTACCTTCTTATTCTTCTTTTCTGTTTGATACTATGTCGGATTTCACAAGGTCAAATGTTAGCAGAAGATATCTGAAAACTTCCCTTATATCAATGCTGATATTACAGTGTATATGTGGAACAACATGTGTCTATGCATAAAAAAATTTGTGGCTTAAAGGCCTAAGAGTTGTTGAATATAGAAGTTGCAGGTACTTTGTAAATAGTTAAGAATCATGGTTAATAATTGTATAGATGGAATACAGATTTATATATGGGCATTTGGCTTCTAATTTTGATCAAGTTTACTTTACAAAAGGTTATTTTTATTTGGAGCTAAAGATGGCAAAACAACAGTTTCATTCATATTGGCTTAAAGCTACAGACTGCTTTGCGAAATTGTATCTTGGTTCAGTTTGTTTGGTTATTTTGACGTCAATATGTTGGTTACAATTAAATGCTTATGTATTGTTATTCTTTGACTTCGAGCTAGTTTTGTTTGTGTGCCTGAATTTAACTTCAGTTGTTGTCCGTATTCAATTCTCTATATCTTTTAGGCTGTATAATTAGCTTAATGGTCCCATTGATATGATGGTAGAAGCAAATATACAAAACAGGTTATGTTTGTAACTCATAAGTATTTTAAGGAAATTGCTTGAACCTTTTCATGTACAGTCTTTTTTTATCTTTTTTGGTGGGAAGTTGAAAATCCCTTTTCTTGCAAAAAACTTCATTTGTTCTATCATTTACCTATTTAATTAAGAAAATTAGCATGGGTTGTTAATTGAAATGCGTTTGGTCAATTTAAAAGTCAAATGGCGCCAAGATGGAAAGGAAAAGATGCAAAAGCCAAAAAGGATGCAGAAGCTGAAGCGCTTAAAGAACCCATGTCAAAGATAAATATCTCAACTTCAGTCCTCGCTAGTTCAATCAGATACTTATGGAATGCTCTCTGACAATACAGTACACTTCGCAGCGGGAGCAGAACAAATTGATTTGCTTGATAAAGCATGCTTTGATCAACCTGTGAGAATGGTTGAAAAGGACAAACTGTGGTTTCAATTAAGCTTGGAGGAAGCATTGAGCATTCTACCTATGCTATTCTTTGAAATACCACAAGATTAATGGTGCCAATGCTAGACCCTAAAGCAATGAACAGCTATGGCATTACATGAAGTCCAAGAAAGAAACATTCCCTTATTTCTTCAAGGCTTACTCTCACCTTCGAATGAAAAATTGGGTGGTGAGGTCAGGCTCTCAATATGGTGTAGACTTCATTGTCTATCGACATCATCCACCTCAGGTTCAGTCTAAGTATGGTGTACTTGTTTTATCAAATGGGGAGGATAAGAAAGATCTAAGTGGAAGATTGAGGGTATGGCATGATGTTCATTGCACAACTTGACTACTTGGAAGTGTTGCAAAAATCTTGTTGGTTCTGTACATCAATAAAAATGGCTACAATGATGATTCTCCATCATGTTTGGCAAATTACACTGTTGAAGAGCGCACGATCACCAGATGGAGTCTGGAACAATGTCGTGAAAGTAGTAGTTAGTGCTAACACTGATAGCAGAACCAAGCAATGAATTCTGTGTGGTGTATGTATAATGTAACTTGATTGGATATCATATGGACATCGTAAATTATATAAATATACAAAAAAAAATTATTATTTTTGTAGTCTTTGACCAGATGATGTTTTTGTTATTGAACCACGTCATAAATATGACCTATTTGCCAAAGTCATAAGATTTTTCTCATTACTATTTCTGCATAGTGTCATTAGATCTTTGTTAAGGCCGAACTTTAGGACCCATCGTTGGGGTTGGCCATTACTCTAAGCTATGACGAAAGTTTTGACAGGGCTTTCTTGTTGTGAGTTATACAAAAAGTATTAGATTCTGGATTAGAAGTAGCTTCAAGCACTCCATTTTACCATCATGATTTTCTTTGGAATTTTTTTAAAAAAATTACCAAATATTATATCATTTATTTTAAAAGAAACCCTATCATGGCAATGCCAAGGTAACACAAGGAAAATAAGAGGGTAGTTCATATCCGTTTGTCTTAACCAAAACCTACAAGTTCATGTGCCAAGGAACTCTATGGACCTTTAAGGTATGTCTGTGAGTTGAGATTTTGGAGGGAAAGAGAAAAAATAAAAAGATATGAATAGTAATTATGAATCTATTTTACTCTTCAAAATTTAAACTCTTTCCTTTTCTTCCCTCCCTTTCCCTCCAAAATATCAACTTACAAACACACTTTTAGTAATTAAATTTATTGTTCCAATGGGATTACGGAATTACAATATTTTTCTGATTCTGTTGATTTTACTAATAATATCCTTAGTGACTTACTTTTAGTAAATGGCCTGGAATCATGGTGACGGTGAAGCAATTTAGCAATTATACATAGGAAATTATTGATGGAGGAGAGTGATGTATTTGTGAGAGTAACAAGTATCTCTGGATCACAAGATATTGATAAATCAAACAACTACATTTCCCCTTATATAGTAAACCTTATTTATAGTTACATTATTTTTAATAGTTTTATCTATAATTTCTTTTGATCTTTCTCTACCTTTAACACTCTGCTTATTAGAGTTTTTTATAGCTTTTTTTTTCGGTTATATGGCAAGAGTTTACTAATTATTTTGTGATAGATGCTACCCAAACATTTTTTAGTGAATTTATTCTTAATTTTATTTTATGTAGTGTGTTTACGCAGCTATTTTTTATTTATGTAATATTGATCTTGTTCTTTTGTTAAACTTTTTAGAGCCTAACATTCCGTTTTGCACACTATTGCAGGTTCTATAACTATTGCACTAAAATTTTTCTTTGAATTTGAACGACAATTTTTTCTTAACTCTAAATTTTTATTATTTAGGTAAAAATTTAATATTGAAGAATTATTCGTTCCACCTTTCTTAATAAACTATTACTGTAATTTGGAAATTTACAGCTTTGAACGCATTATTCTTGACATATTTTGACTTGGATGTATAATCCAAACTCTTTACTGGAGTCATCCCCAACTTGTCAAAAATATGGAGCACAAGACCTCTTAATTTAGAAGGGAAACACATTAGATTTCCACCTGATAGTGATAAGGTAGACGGAAAAGGAAATGGATGCATGCACATATTGTGATTCTTTTGAAGGAATAAAAAAAAATGGGAAAATGAAACTTAATTGAAGAAAAGTAAAATAAGCACTAATAACATATTTCATATTTAATTGTTAAAATCTTTTTGAATGTAGTTTTAGAACTTAGAGTCACATCTCTTTTCATTTGGTAGAGATTTGAGGCAAAGAAGCATGAATTTCACATATATTTTAAATGTTAAAATTTTTTTAATTTAGTTTTAGAACTTAGGGTCACATCTCTTTAATTTTCATTTGGTAGAGATATGAGGCTACATTTTACAAGGAAATAATTTTGTAAGCAAATACTGAACTATATATGTTTAATAAGTATCACAAGTAAACATCAAAATTCTGATATGAAGCATTAAAGTTTCATAACTATATGATAGACAGTATTTGCTTACTAGTAAAAACTTGTAACTTGGACCTGTAGGTTAGTGTGCACAAACTAATTGACTAGGGATCTTTAGGGGCATGTTCTCATTGATGGGTTTTATCCAGTTGTCAATTTGCTGAAGCGGCCTCCTTTAGAAGAATTAGATGCTGGGTGTTAGGTATGTTGGAGAAGCTAGGTTCAATTAGAGCAACAATTATTAAAATGGGGTGTGTACCTCAGATGTTGCAAGGTGATGAAAGTTGCGGATTTGAAACCATTAACCTGGAAAATTTTGTGCTTGGTCTCTCCTGGTCTTGTGGCACTAAGCACACAGTGGAGGTAGGTGGACATCATGTATCCACTTATCACAAAGGTATGGTTGGCCACCTACTTCTTATGTCACCCATACCTTTGGTTGATTGGACAACACCCTTTAAATTTTCAACGAATAATACATTTGACTACTTTTCTTGTGTTTTCTCCTTTTTTGACAGAAAATTGTTATCTAAAAGTTATGTCGATGGAGAGGCAAAGATAAATAGCCTTCCTTTTAGTCTCTAGCATGGCTTTGGCAATTTTATAATGCAGACATTTCTCTTCAACAATCATTCGCATCCCACTATCCTCTTTGTCCAAAGCTTGCTTTAGCAAAAAATGAGAGACTCAAATCACATTACTCATAAGTAAAACATTTGGAAATATAATTTCATTTCATGAATGTATATTCAGGTTTATCATATATAAAAAATAACTATGCACTTTCTTTATTAGTGTCTTCTTTCTTTGACTTTCTTTCTATTTTTCCTTTGACCAACCTTTTCAAAAGCAGGAGCTGATTTACAAATAATCATGGAGCTTTTGCTTTTTCTTTTCTGAAAAAAAAATGAATAAATAACTTGCCTGACATTATTTAAAATTTTACAATGACAAAAAAATCATCAAGGAACAATTTAAAAAAAAATTAAAAAAAATATCTAAGATGCTCACATCAATTTCTAATCACACTTCTTTTCCATTTTTCAATCGAATTGATAATGTCATGCAGATATAGTAACTTTTGCATTATTGGTAGTAGAGAATATTGAAACTCAAGATCCTGTAACATAGCATGAGACTATCTTGAATAGTGAGGCTATACAGTGGATTGTTACTTTGAGCGAAAACATGGAGTCTCTTTACAAGAATCAAACTTAGAGTTGGCGAAACCGCCTAAAGGACATAAGATCAATAGTTGCAATGAGATCTTTAAGGAAAAAAAAGGATCATTTGGATTGATTTAATATAAAGCACCCTTAGTTGCAAAATGTTATAGCCAAAGAGAAGGAATGGACTTTAATGAAGTATTCTCTCCTATTTCAAAACACAACTCTATTTGTCTGTTGCTTCCCATGGTTTCATGGTTTAACTTAGAGCTTGAGCAACTAGATGTTAAGACAATTTTTCTTCATTGTGAGCTTTTGAAATATATCTATATGCAACAACCAAACATATTTATCTCTTAAAAACATCATTATATAACTTAAAGTTATCTCCTTGCTGATGATATAAGGGGTTTGACACTTTCATATTAAGCCATGATTATTTTGAAGTGACTATGGTTGTTGTGTAAGCCACAAGAAGCTTTTCAGATGGATCGTGTGACGTCCAAAAAATTTTATCATTGATAACCGAGTTGTTCAATTTTATCGAATAAGTCGGTTTAATCGGAATTCGATTAAGCATTCACTTAAAGCCAATTAAGTGTGATTCAGAAGTGATTAGGCTTGATGGAATTAGATTAGGAACATAGAAAATCTCACAGAATTTTTCTAAAATCGGTTTACTAATTTAAGAGAAATAGGTAAGATTTCGGTAATTTAAACTATCGGAACCGGACCAATAGAAATTATACTGTGAGAACCCTAGGATGAATGGCCAAGATTTAGCCAACTTACCCATGCAAGTGGCGCCATCTCAGCCCTCCATATGGGTTGCCAAACCAAGTTGAATAACCAACACAAATCCACCAATCACATACAACTTGTTTTAGAAGTTTTTAAATTTTTCCTTTTCTGCCCTTGCAAATTTCGGCCCCTATATGCTGACCCCTCTTCATTCTTTTCTCCTTCATCTCATCTCATCTCATCTCAACTCATATCATCTTCATCTCCTACAAATCTTCAAGCCACAACAAGATTTCTTCAACTCAAGCCACAAATCTAACAAGAATCACACCTAGAAAAGGTAGGAATCCAACTTCTCATCATGTTTTCCTTGATTTGGGGCTGTGTGGGGATCTTGTTTTCCTCTTGATTCTGATGTGATTTAGTGTGATGATGTTGGATCATGATTGATTTTGCATGTATGTTGTGATTGGAATTGGAATTGGTATGAAAGAGCTTGAAGAATAGAGAAAATTCAAGAAGCTGTTAGGGTTTTCCTTGGCGGTCCGTACGACGAAGTGTACAGCTCTGCCTACAGCCGTTTAAATTTGATGAACCTATTTTTATATGAAACTAGATATTTAGGGCTTTCCATACATGTAAAATATACGACCATTGGATTAGTATAGATTAGTTATGAATTTTTGAAGTTTGACCTAGAAATCTGGACTTTTATCTGGGCAATATGAGTTGAGAAGGGTGTAACTCACCCTACACAACTCCAAATTGAGTGAACCCAAAGTTGTTTGAAAGCTAACATGTAAAGGAACATCTCATAAAAATTTCAGAGTTAGATTCGCTGCCATTTGTTCCCAGCACATTAATGAATTTGACTTAAGTTTAAACCAGGCTAAAATAGGGTAGTTCGATAGGGTCAAGTTTCAGGGCTTATATCTCAAAATATACTTTGAAAATGACATGAAACTTCTTTCATTTGAAAGCTTGTTCTGTTAGCTTTAATTTGATAAAAATTTCACATGATTTCACCTAGATTTCTATCTTTAGTGAATTTTCACGTATAAGGGTGCAATTCTGGCTAAGAACAGCGTAGTCTGAGGTAAAATACTTATAACTTGAGTTATACAAATCAAAATGAGATGGGACTAAAAGAATTGTAAACTAGACACATAAGCCTATGACATATCCAAAATTTAGATTTAAATGAGTTGAATTGAACTAAGGGTGGATTATACCAAAATCGGGCAGAATAGGAGAGAATAAATCGAAAACCCTATTGATGCTTGAATTGAACTTGATGAATGATGCTATGAAGATATATATAATTGCTGATCCATGTGGAATTGCAAGTTTGAATAATTGTACTGGTTGTCTGGCACTATTCATGGGAAAGCGGACTCGATCCGTTATGCTACCGAAATTACGGCAAGAAATTCATATGTTGTGTAAATTACAATGGCATGAACACATGATGTTTAAAAGAATAAAGTTAGTTGTGCATGCAATTCATGGATATTACAAAGGATTCCATATTACATGGGCCAGCCCCTAAACAAGTTTAAGGAGCATAGATCAGTGGGAAGGTCGGGGAAAGTAAACCCGGCAATCTTGTATAGGAACGAGCTCGGTCATGAAAAGCGGACTATTACCCAGGAGTATATGGCCAATAACTCCCAGGGGACCAAGGATAGAAAATAAGTTTTAAAAGGCAAAAGCCTTCAAGAATAAGATGCATTTTCCAGTTGCACATTAATATGTACAGTATGATAATCCTTAATTGATTGTTCTAGTTACCTGTTTATTTCTCTTGATATATTATTATTTACTTATAGTTACTGTTTTAATTGCATTAGCATATCTGTTAACTAAAATTGAGTTTATTTCGGTGTATGTTTTATAATAAGAATTGAAGTTAAATATTACTATTATGTCGTACTATTTTAAATTACGGAAAAATCGAAACAACTGGGAATGACAGCGATGACAGATATGTATAAACTAGGAATTCCTACTGAGAAATCTTTATTTCTCACCCTACTATATATTTCTGCATCATTCTCAGATCATGGAGAATGTGGCAACCGGAGTCCTGTTCATCGAGTTCCCTGAGCTCCACATCCACCTGGACCCATTTCTAGACTATATATATGTATCTGGTAGATGTCAGTTCCATTTTTATTTCTTCTTTCGTAGAGATTTTGCTGCTCCCTTTACTCATCTCCTCTTCGACCCTGCCGCAGCTTACATTGCCATCACGCTATACATGGCCCATCCTTTTCCACCTCAACACGCAGCGGCAACAGTACCGGCAGCAGCAACAGCTCCCATGGCTCCGCCAGCCTCACCACCGCAGCAAATACCCTCAGTCTCGATGTCTGAGGAGGATCCGTCTAAGGCAGTGAGTTCATCTTCCTCATCCTCTGCTCCGACCTGCGAACGCCGGCATGGGGAACGGATTCCTTTCCTTGGAATCCATCTAGTTAGAGTACACGCTGTAATAGCAGTAGATGTATAGGGTGGCCTTCTTTTGGCAGTCTGGGTCATGAGCAGATGGATAGGAGTTAGGAGGTGTATATGAAATGTCCCGTGGGGGCCAGTAGGGTACTATTCATATAGACAGGCCGATTTATTTTGTGTTAGCGAACTCATTTTACTACCCTGTATCGTTTTATGTATCGTTTGTCAAACTTGAAAATAGATGTCTATGTATATATTTATGATACAGTTTGCGGTAGTTCTGTCTATTTTGCATTTTTATTTATGTTACGTTACTTCCGGTACAACAATTATCTAGTATTTATTCTGCCGTCCAGCAGAAAATTTGTTACGTGAACAATCATCTCTTTATGGGTAATTAATAATGAGACAGAAAACGGAATTTAATCAGCTTGTTATGCGTAATCACTTATCAGATAATATATTATGACTTAAGCATAGTACCTTGTCTGGTAAGATGTTATAGTTCGTTCATTTATTTATTATTCTATGTTGATAACTACTATTTGTTGCTAAGATTACATATGTTTATGATCAAGAAATTGAATGAGCAACTTTGCGGTAAACTTGGAATGAAAAATTTGTGTGCAACTCATAAAATATTAGGCATGGAAATTCATAAAGGATTAACATGCTGACAAATTATATTTGCCATAAAAGAAGCATACTGGGAAAGTACTTCAAGTATTTTGGAATGCAAAATGAAAAATCTATAAGTACCTTGTTAGCAACCCACTTTAGATTATCAGTTGCACTAAGCTAGTGCAGTTAGAAGCATAATCTATACTATAGTCTGCACTTGACTAGATATTTCTCAGGTTCTTACCATTGTCAGTAGGGGCACCCTAGCTAGATGCATTGTCAGATAATTGTGAACACCATATTTTGTCTGAGACCCAAAAAAATAAAACAAAAAAATAAAAGAAAAAAAGAGAAGAACGAAGAAAAAGAAAGCTAGCCTTTTTAAAATAAGAGGATAGCCCAATCATAAAATATTTTAACAAAAAAAAGAGAGAAGAAGAAAGAGAAAATAACCAAAAGAAAAATCAAAATCAAATCAGAATAAATAGGAACAAAATCTGGCTAGCATCTCTTAATTTTGGGCACAATCAATTTTGGTATTTGTATCTAAATCAGATCAAATTTGTCAATCATCATTAAGATAAAATTTCAATTAGAATCAATCAGGTTTACTGGTAATTAATCCCTCCAACATGTATAAATAGAGCAAGCAATTCAGAAAGGGGGTCTTTTGGGAACGACAGTAGAGAATAAGAGCAAAAATTTGCGATTTGTGTGCAAAGGGGGAGAAGAGAGGGAACACAGAAATTGCTAAAGAGGCTTAAGCACTAGAGTAGCAGGCTAGGACACAATCAAGTTTTGGGGGTCAGGCAAAGGTAATGTTTTATTCACGTTCTCATTCATGGTTATATTTTAACATTCAGTGCACACACCACACACCAATTGTTTCCAATATCTCCCACTCAAAGCACATGATGAAATGTCAAACCACCATCATCACCTCAAGCTTGCCACAAAAAACACCACCCTCTCTTATTGCTCAAGCACCGCCTAGCCATCACCCATATATTACTGCCAAAACAAATCAGCATCATCTTCACTCATCGTAGCCGTCGTATAGATTCTGGAGTTCACAACTTGTTTTGGATTGGTAAGGGCTTTGCCTATGGTAGATCGCCATCATGTTGGAGCATTGGTGTGTCTTATTTTGTTTTTCATTTTCCAACATTTTACTTTTTTTTTTCAAATAATGTTGGCTTTTTCTTTTTTCTCTTTTTTTTTGGGTCATTACCTTTTTCCTTTTTTTACCTTTTAACCTGTGATTTTATTTCTTGTAAATATATACAAAATAAGTTCTTTTTTTTACTTAAATAATATAGACACTTTTTTTCAAATCTTCAAAATTCACGCGACAATCCCTAATATTGATGTATGGCATGGTCATTCTCAAATGTTATGTGAATTGTAAGGACTTATTGTATGACTCATGCTATCCTGAATCCTGTGCAAGAGTGGATTAAGTTTTTTTTCCTTTTTCTTTTTTTTTTCAAATAAAATCTTTTCGTAAATAAAATCAATCCAGCCCATAATTACTTTCTACAAGAACTACGTGATTTTGAATTCCTTATTGCACCAGAAGATACGTAGAAGCGGTTAATCTCCGTCAAATCAAAATTAAATTTTCTTACAATTTGTTCTTTCAATTTTAACTCTTTAAATGACTGTGATATTAATTTACTTTTTTTGTGAATAATTGTATATTAATCTTTTTTTTTCTTTTTAGAAATAATTATCACATCAACTTTGCTTTTCTTTCTTATTGTAAATAATTATCATATTTTTTCCTTCTTTTTTTATAAATAATTGTTACATTAATTTTTCCTTTATTGTGTTATTTTTGCTTAGTAAATAATTATCAGTTTAATTTTATTTTTTCTTCTCTTTTGTAAATAATTGGTGTATTAATTTTGCTTTTATGTTCTTTTGTAAATAATTGCTACATTAGTTTTGTTTTGTTTTTCTTTTGTAAATAAATTATTTTATTTTAAAGGGGAAAAATAAATATTATTAAGGTTATTAATTAATTTACATAACAAACTCTAGGGTAACCGTTATAAAATGGATGTATTAGGGGTGCAATGGAATTAAATTTTCATCCTTCTCTATGCATAAGTAGACTTCCGAATCCAATATCTTTAAAAAGACCAGTTTTGCAAATTCAAAAGGCTTTCCCGATTTTTCCCATAATAAAAATTGGTGGCGACTCCATTGAAATTATTTTTCAATATTTTTTGTTGCCTCTCGTCATGGCGCCCCCCGGGCATGTTGTGACAATTTGGCAACTCCACTGGGAATGGTTAGAGAGTCAAGCCTATTAGAGTAAATTGTGCAAATTATATAACTAAAATAATATTTATTTTTCCCCTTTCTTGTTGCTTTATATTTTTTTTTGGTTGTAAATAATTATTTTTGTACATAATTTTTATTTGTAGCTATTTATTTTATTTGTAATTATTTGTCACTCAAATCTTAGGGTAGCATATTTCTTTTTATCTTTTTTCTATGTTTTGTATATATCTCAAATCTTAGGATAATCGATATACTGTGTATATGCGTGTTTTTTGCTCTTTTGCAGGTTTTATATTTAGTTTTAGGGTTAAAAGGTTTGTATGCTCCCTTCACACACTTCATTGTCACTTACCTCACTCACTAATTGGGCTCTATACCCGAGCCTTGGAAATCCATAGGAGTAGAAGGGGTTTTGACGAGGTTATTGTGAAGCTTACGCTTCCCTGACAGTCGCTAATTTTCCCGCTCAGATTTGCTACCAGAATTGTGAACCTCCACATTGTGACATTTATGTCCCTGTGGCCATGCTTACAAAACTGGGTCCTTATTTTTCAGATAAGGGCAATCTGGGGACATTGACTTTTAGGGTGTCTAGATCCGTCCCAAGAACCATGCACTAATAGATTGAGCTTAGCAACTATCCAAATTAAGGTCTTAATCTTAGAAGTACCTAACCAATAGGTCTCACCTTTTTAAGATACAAAGGAGCATATTTTTCTCATCATAATCTAAATCATGCAACATAGCATACATAAAAAACAAAAAAAAAAAAAAAAAAATTCATTGAACATGCATTTTTCATTTGCCCTTTCCATGCATTCATTAGATCGCAACATGGCATACATACATGCAACAAAAAAAAAAAAAAATCATTGAACTTGCATTTTTCATTTTTTTTCCTATCTCTTTCACATAATCATGACATGCATAGAAAAGCAAAAAAAAAGGGCTTGGTCATAACATTGCATCTTTCTTTTTTTCCTCTATTATTTCCATATATTCATAATATGCATAAATAAATAACAAAAAAAAAAAAGAACTCATTGGACATGTATTTTTCTTCCTTTCACTATCTATCCTTTCCATGCATTCATTAGATTGCAACATAACATACATACATTAGAAAAAAAATCATTGAACTTGCATTTTTCATTCTTTCTCTTTTCTATTCCTTCTATACATTCACCATATGCATAGGAAAGCCAAAAAAATCTCATTCATAACATTGCGTATTTCCTTTTTCCTTCTATCATTTCCGTAAATTCATAACATGCATGCATTAAAAAAAAAAAAAGGTCCATATAACATGCCATTGTCTTATGCCCACAAACACTCATGACATGCATTAAAAAGCAAAAAAAAAAAAAAAATCACTTAACATGCATTTTTAAAACTTTAAACATTCATAGTGTAACACCCTCCTCAATACAGTACTATGCTTAAGTCATAGTACCATACCTTGGAGTTGTTACTGTTACCTGAGCGGACCTTGTCTGACAGCAACTTCAGCCGTCTTCGGAAACTTCTGAAACTATCTAGAGACAACACGGAAATAGGTGTGAGAATTATAAATTCTCAATAGGATTCTCTAAGTATCATAAATAATGTCATCATTGTTATCTCCAGTTTGCTTCGGTTTATACAAAAAAAGTGAACACGCTGTGTAAATTGTTTAATTTTACAGTTCGAAAAATATGTTATCCGAAGCAAAGTTCATTTTTATCATACACTTGTCGTTTAGGGAGAGCCCATACCAAATCAATTAATTCATGAATATTAATGAGTAATAACTGAAACATACTAAAATACATTAAAATCAATATATTGAACACATAAAATCTGCCCATGGCTTTTCTTGCCCTTGAATTTAAGCATATACATAAAATGTACTTCTCTTTCTTTATCTTCCTTTACTTGTTACACATATTCCAGAGTATGATCGCCATGTCACATTCCTTAGGAATATGTTCCTTCGGCCACGTCCTAGAGTATGATCGCCATGTCATACTCCATCAGAATGTGATCGCCATGTCACATTCCTTAGGGTGTGGGATCATCATGCTATATTCTAGAATATGATCGCCATGTCACGTTCCTTAGGAATATAGACTCATCATCATATCTTTACATGTCACATTCCAGAGTATGATCGCCATGTCATACCCCATCAGAGCGTGATCGCTATATCGCGTTCCTTAGGAATATGGAATCTTCGTTTGGTACTTACACTAACTGGGTCATGCCATGCCTCATGTAAGTTCTGGCCCCTATGCTCACACTAGCTGGGTCGATGCCATGCCTCATGTGTGTGGGGTACTTGCATGTACTTTAACTTTGGTCTTTAGTTTTTAACTTTTACCGCCCTTGGGTAGCCTGGCCTTGGAGTGAGCTTGCCAACTCCACCGGTGACCGTTGTCACACCGACTCACCCACAAGGGGATTTACATTTAATATACTCATGTCTTTTCATTCTTATACATGATCATGCATAGACATGCTAAATGTATTTAGATATATATATATATATATATATATATATATATATATATATACACTTCATTATTTATTCTCATGTACCTCATATCATACTGCTTCTTGATTTGTTCTCATATATCTCATATCACACTTATATCATTCTCGCATATAACTATCCCTAGTTGCATAGACTTCTGCCGTGAATCCGACAGCATAACGGATCAGATTCGTTTCCCCATAAATAGTGCCAGTTCTCACAGACAAACCAGTCATAGCAACATAATCAATTTAACACATATATATCAATGTCGAATTGGCAATCCTCAACTCAAACCTTATATGTTTCACTAACACCTGTGAAACCATCAATTGGGTCACCTTTGCCAATCTATTTAGTTCTGCCCGAATTTTATATGGTCCACCTTTATTTCTATTCAACTCATTTAAACCTGAATTTTGGATATGTCATAGCTCTTTATGTCTATTTTCTAACCTCATTGGTCTCATTTCATTTTGATTTGTATAACTCAAGATATTCAAGTTTTGCCTCAGCCTATTCAGTCACTAACTTGAATTACACTCCTGGAAGTATAAATTCACTAAAAATCGAAACTAAGCTCAAATCATACAAAATTGGTGCCATATCAAAGCTAACAGGAAACCTTTCATTTGCAACAAGTTTCACTTGATTTGCTTAAGTATACCTCGAGTTATAAGTCCTGAAAGTCAACCTTCCTGAACTACTCTATTTTGGTTTGGATTGGACATAGGGCAAATTTCTCGAATCACTGGGAACAATTGGGACCATACAAACTCTGAATTTTATATTGGGATGCTCCTCTATGTGTAAGCTTTCTAACAAAGTTAGTTTCACTCAATTTGGAGTTGTATAGGGTGAGTTATACCCTCCTCAAGTCACCCTGCCCGGATGAAAGTCTTGATTCCTAGGTTAACATTCAAAAATTCATATTTTTCTCAATACTAATCCAATGACCTTATATGATATATGTATGGAAAGCCCTGGATGTCTACTTTCATCTAAAAATGGTTCCATCAGATTTAACTGGTCGTAGGCGGCGCCGTACACTCTGCCGTACGGACTGCCGTGGAATTCCTCACTAAGATAGCATCCCAATCCTCCATTTCTCCTAGTTTTCTTCTTCTAACTCTAATTTCAACTCAAGATTTCATATTAATCCTATCATAATCCATCATAATACAACCAATAATTTATCAAATACATAAAGAAGAATACAATTTCATGCAATCAGATTGCAAGTAATTCAAGAACCGAAATAGAATCCTACCTCCTTTAAGTGTGATTTTGCTGAATTTGAGTTTGGATTGATGGAACCTGGTGAAGCTTGAAGGTTTGATGGAGATTGTTGAGAGAAGGAGAGAATAAGAAGGCTGAAATGAGGGGAGAATGAGGCGTAAGTCAGCAGGGAGAAGAGAAAAATCTGATTTAAATAGTGAAGTGGTAATTGGGATTATGGTGTTGATTGATTGGAGTTTTGTGGTTGAAGTTCGGCCATGTCTCCCACTTTTGTGGCCAAATTGCTCTCCACGTCGCCCCAAAAGTGGAATACGTTTCCGTTCTACTTGAAATCGGAAATCGTACCTATTATTCTTGAAGTCGGAACTCGTGACGTCTTACATGAGCTTGGAGCTGAAGCCGAATGTCGGAACTCGTCCCATCTTGTTTGTGACTTGAGGAAATCTTCTATTTATTCGAAACTTGGAAGTAAAGTCGGATGACGGAAGTCATACAGCTCGCAATCATGTAATCCCGGAACTCCCTATTTGAACTCGGGAATATGAATGCTGGATATAAACTCGGAGATCGGAACTCGTGTACGATTTGAACTCATGTCCATTGAGTTCAACTTTAAGGCCGGAACTCGTTACATTTAACTCGGAGGCCGGTACTTGCATCATTGTGTTAACCTGTAACTTTTGAGATCGGAAACCGCGTAAACTATTTCGAAACATTAGGTATGAGGTCGGAACTCGGGAACCTCTATCTGAAACTTGAAGCTACAGTATGAGACCGGAAATTGGATACACTTTCTTTGAAACATGAAGTCGGATATCGGTAATCACGTCCGTGTCGTTTATACTTGAAAGTTAAGTCGGAAGTCGGGAGATGAGTTGGTTAAGATCGGAAGTCGAAAATTATGCTGAAAGGTGAAGACGAACGCGGAAATCATGTCCCAGTATACTTTAACTCGAAGTCGGTTATTTGAACTCGGAAGCCACCCATTTAACTCAAAACTAGAACATGCGGAATAATAAAAGTTAGGTGAAATCGGAAATCGGACAAGACATGAAGTCGGAAATTCTGCAAGACGAACTCGGAACTCGGAAATAATCCCTTCTATCTGAAATTCAAAGATGAAGTCAGAAATTGGAATTCATCAATCCTGGGGGCGAAGTCGAAACTCGGAAATCGGATGTTACACATAGCATGCATTTTTCCTCATCTTTCTCGTACATAATAACATACATCAATAAGTATTTAGGAAGAATTCATCTAACCTGCACTTTTTCCTTTATTTCTTCCATATTACTCATGCATATCATACACATTCTTTCATTTCTAACATGCATTTTTTCATGAAAAATAACTTTGGAAAGAGGATGCATCATTTTGTCTCTAAAAATCGCTCATTCAACAAAAACTTTGCTCAATCCAAGTAGCTATGTTTGAGAGTCATGAGCAAAAAAAAGGGGGTGAGAAAAGAAAGAAAAAGAGGAAAAAAAGGAAAAAGGGATGAGGTGGAAGTAAGAAAATTAGAAGAAAGGGATATGACCCAAGAAAGGGATACGACCCAAGAAGCATATTTGAAAGTTGATCATGCATACTTGGAAGTTGTTCCCAGCCTTGGTAGAAGCTGCGGCATAGAAGCTGCGACACTCGATCTTGATGAGTCCATTAAAGCTTTGGAAGAGATGAAGAGACGTGTTTATTGCAAGGAAGAGGTATTAGACAATTAGTGATGTGAATCTTGATCTGACTTGATGTATCTTGAATATTGAATAATAGGCTTTTATTGCCTTTGTTTTGTATTTGAGATCCATTGAAGTAACGAAATAATTATGCATGATTTCTTCTTTTAAATCAACACATTATCTTTAATGTCTTGTCCATACACTCTTTTTCTTTTACACCCTTTACAACGTCATTTCTTCCTTTCAGAATCTCTCTCCCATGCAGATAATCATGAAAAATCCATCAGTTGATTCTTCTGTTACAGTGGCCATGAACTATCATGAACATAATAAAGGTCCTTAGCTATGCAAATAATTTGCTGAGATATGGAACTTAGTGGCAAAATGGCAAGGTAGTTGTAACTGGAGAGCGAAATGTTGCCCCACTCATCCAATTTAATTATCAACTAGGGCAATTTTATGTTTGTTGTATGAAGGTGAGAACTCTCAAAGAGTTGAATCTGATTAAGGAGAAACATTGAGCTACCATGGGTAAATGTATCGAAGATGATGAGAAAAGCATTCTAGCTCAAACAGTTTAGCTAGATGACTTCTCAACTCAAGAAGACAACTGCGATAGGAGGGCATCAAGAACTTCACAAGCTAGTCAAGTGCAAGTGTCTCCACACAAAAAAAAAAAAAAAAAAAGAAGAAAAGAAAAATGAAAAGGCTTGCTAGATCACAAAACTTAAAAGGTTGATCTAAGCAAACGTTAGAGCCCAAAAAAAATAAATAAATAAAAAGGCTCGCTAGATAAAAAATGCAAAAATGGTCTAGGCAAAAATTAGAGCCAAAAAAAAAAAAAGAAGAAGAACGTGTGCTACTATGGCGACCTAGGCAAAGGTGTATCACTTGAGAAGCTAAACAAAAGAGTACGTGAACAAGAAGTATTAAAAGAATACTTAACTGGGGCAATTTAATCGTGAGGAGTCAACCGTCAAGGGCAAATTTGTTTGTCGCATAACAAGGGATACCAGTTCCGATCATGAGTTCTGGTCTAAGTAACTAAAGAATTAATGAAATGGGTTAACCATGAGAAATCTGCATTGCAAGTCCTTTCAACCTCACTGTACTCCATCTATCTCTCCATACTTGTCCATATCTTGTAAACACTTCCAATTTTGAGCTTAATAAATCTGTCTTGTTCTTTACTTTCCCTCTTACTTTCATTCTTTACTCTCTCTCTTTCTCATTATCATCATCAAAGGGTGCATTTTGGTTGGTTCATATGTTCTCTTTTAATCATGTATAATCAAAACATTAGATTTAGACTTCACATTGCTGTGATAAAAAAACAAAAAGAGAGAGCTCGCTAGATTGAAAACCTAGAAGGGCAACTAGGTAAAAGTTAGAGCAAAAAAAAAAAAAAAGCCTCGCTAGATTGGAAACCCAAAAGGGCGGTCTAGGCAAAAATTAGAGCATAAAAGAAGAAAAAAGAAATTAAAAAAAATGTCTGCTAGATTGAAAACCAGAAATGGCGGTCTAGGCAAAATTAGAGTGAAAAAAAATAGGCTGGCTAGATCGAAAATCAATAATGGCAATCTAGGCAAAAATTAGAGCAAAAGCAAAAAAGAATAAAGATCGAAAGCATGCTGATAACTCCCTTTGGTGAGTTATATTTTTTGTTAGTTTTTATTTAATTTAGGACGCAGTTGTTTAATTTTGTTGCTATTTTGTTTTATTTTAATTAAGTAGTTTAGATTTGGTGCTATTTTCATTTTCTGTTATTTTCTTATATTTTGGATACTTATTTTGGGCTTATATTGATTGTCATTAGGTAGAAGCACTCAGTTAGAATTTGGAGCCATGATAGAGCTTATCTTGCATAAAATCAAGATCTTTCAGTATTGGAAATTTGATATCTAGCTCTCCAGAAATTAGGTTATGATGATTCAAGATTCTTTGGAAAGAAGAGAAGAAGATCTTCAACTTTGTTGTTGGATACTTTTTCCAGTTCTCGAGTCTTCTAGGAGAAAAAGGCGAAACAAGATTGAAGCTTCATCTTGTTTTTGATGCTATCAAGTCTGACATTTCATCACTCTTTCACTTATATCGTGAGCTGCAGAACTCTGATTGAGGTGATTCTTCTTGCGTTGGAAATTTTACTCAAAGATCTACAATCGCTATTTCTACCATCAAGGCCAAATTCCAACTATTCTGACTGCTACAGAGCTTGGAAGTGTGTAAAAATAGTTGACGCTATCAGGCAGGCGCGCTATAGCTCGCTGCCTTGCGCTATAGTGCGACGTCGTTTGCAGCAAGTTGCTGGTTCGGGCCAAAATTCGAGAAAAGGATTCGTAGACTATAAAAGGCAACACATAAGGTCAGAAAAAGGATCCCTAGAGACATACACACCCTTCCCAAGACAGAAGACTTCTTCCAGAGAGATTGAAGGTGAAGATTCAAGGATTCCAGAGCTCAAGTTCAACATCGAAAGATCCACATTCTTCCGAATCTTTGTCTCTAGCCAGAATTCTCCATGGCTTTTGTTTCTTCTATCTTCTTATCTTCATACTTTTTCATTGTTTTTTTTTCTTCAGTTATGAACTAGTTTTCTTTTGCTAGGGCGTTAATGGACCCTTTTTGCATGGCAAGTTTACTCATGGATTAATGTTAATATTGGTTTCTATCTCTATTGCTTAGTGTTTTGTTTGATCTTAATGCTTTTAATTGCTTGATCACCAATTAATTGATTTGGGGATTTACAATAACTCGAGAGAGGGTTTGTGAATAGAGCCTCTTAACATAAACACCGTGAGCTGAGCGAAAACTAGAAATAGACAAATGTGGTTCATGCGGTCAACATAGGAACCCATAGAGCTTCAACTTTTTCCTAGATTAGTTTGTGCTAAGAGATTAGGCAATCAGTTTAGGATAAAGAGTATTGCTTGACCTCGAGAGAGGCTAGGAATAAATTAAGGGGAACCGACCGTGAGTCAATTAGGATAGAAACTGATTAACAGAAATTCATAGTAAATGTGTCTGCAATAGGTGAAATTAATTAGCCCTAGCATCCATCCCATTGCATTTGTTTACCCAGTTAGCATCCGTCTACATTATTAATTTTCTTATTTATTTTATTTTGTTTGAATTTTAATTTCTTTATCCGTGAACTCATTCCATCCAAATAGTTATTACTTAAACTATCCGGTATTTGATCTATCCTCGTGGGAACGATACTTTTCTCATCACTTTATTACTTGTACGACCCGGTGTACTTGCCAGAGCCGCATCACATGCCAAAATAAAGAATAAGTTGAAAGTCAAGGTTAAGAAAGAAATTCAAGAAGAAAGGCTATTCAGCATGGCCACACATCAGAAGTCAAAATGGAGTCAGAGAAAGGCGCATGAGATAAATAGTTCACAAAAGTAGTTAGATGCAATGGCTATTCAAATGGAGCAACTTATTTGTATCTGACAAGGATTTTCCCAAGAGAGCAATGTTTGGAAACCACAAACTGGGGCAATTTTTTCTTTTCATTCTTTCTCCTCATGTAAAGCCATTCATCTTTTGCATCATTAAGTCAGCTAGGTCTTGTAGTCAATACACACATCATTTTTCATATCATTATTACCATATCATTCATTTTTCATATCATTTCATAAACTGGGGCAATTTTCTTGGTAAAATCTTCTCATCATCATTCATCATTCAATTATATATATATATACATTATCAAAATCATGACATCATTCATCATATCATCGTCACTTCATCATCCTTAGGCATTTTCCACATCACAAATCATTTTCTTTTCTGTAAATATCGCATGTCATAAACCATTCATTTTCAATAGTTATTACAAGTCATTTCCTCTTCTGTAAATATCACATGCCACGGACCATTCATTTTCAAATAGTCACTACAAATCATTTCCTCTTCTATAAATATCGCATATCATGAATCATTCATTTTTAACAGTTATCACAAATCATCTCTTTTTTGTAAATATCGCCTATCATGAATCATTTACTTTTCAGTCATTATCACTATCAATTTACTTTTTTCCAACTATCACTATCATTTTAATTTTTAGCAATTATCATTATCATTTTACATTCAAACAATTATCACAAGGCATTTACCCTTTTGCATACTTTCCTGCACTACAAAACATTTCATCTCATTTGCAATGCCGTAAGGCTGCATTTCATTTCATTCGCATGGCCGTAAGGCTGCATTTCATTTCATTCGCAAGGCCACAAGGCTACATTTCATCTCATTTGCAAGGCCGTAAGGCTACATTTCATTTCATTTGCAAGGCCCGGCTACATTTCATTTCATTCGCAAGGCCGTAAAGCTGCATTTCATTTCATTCGCAAGGTCACAAGGCTGTATTTCATTTCATTTGCAAGGCCATAAGGCTACATTTCATCTCATTTGCAAGGCCGTAAGGCTGCATTTCATTTGCAAGGCTATAAAGCTGCATTTCATTAAGGCCGTAAGGCTGCATTTCATTCGCAAGGCTATAAAGCTGCATTTCATTTCATCTGTAAGGCCATAAGGCTACATTCATTCGCAAGGTTGCATTTCATCCGCAAGGCTACATCTCATTCGCAAGGCCGCAAGGCTGCATTTCATCTCATTTGCAAGGCCGTAAGGCTACATTTCATCTGATTCGCAAGGCTGCAAGGCTGCATTTTCATTCGCAAGGCCGTAAGGCTGCATTCCATCTCATTCGCAAGGCCGCAAGGCTACATTTCATCTCATTTGCAAGGCCGTAAGGCTGCATTTCATCTCATTCACAGGACCACAAGGCTGCATTTTCATTCGCAAGGTCGCAAGGTTGCATTTCATTTCATTTGCAAGGCCATAAGGCTGCATTTCATCTCATTTGCAAGGCCGTAAGATTGCATTTCATCTCATTCGCAAGGCTGCATTTTCATTCGCAAGGCTGTAAGGCTGCATTTCATTTCATTCGCAAGGCCGTAAGGCTGCATTTCATCTCATTTGCAAGGTCGTAAGGCTGCATTTCATGTCATTCGCAAGGTCGTAAGGCTGCATTTCATTCGCAAGGCTGTAAGGCTGCATTTTATCTCATTTGCAAGGCCACAAGGCTGCATTTCATCTCATTTGCAAGGCGATAAGGCCGCATTTCCTTTCATTTGCAAGGTCCCATTTCATCATTTTCCTTGCTCGAACAAAGATATGTGTTCATATTTTTACTAGTTCCTCACAACAAAAATATTAAAACTACGGTTTTATATTTTCTAGTAAGAAACAAGTAAAGAGAGGCAATTGTGAACACCATATTTTGTCCGAGACCCAAAAAAATAAAACAAAAAAATAAAAGAAGAAAAGAGAAAAAGGAAGAAAAAGAAAGCTAGCCCATTTAAAATAAGAGGATAGCACAATCATAAAATATTTTAACCAAAAAAAGAGAGAAGAAGAAAAAGAAAATAACCAAAAGAAAAGAGAGAAAAAGAAAAAAAAAAAGAGAAAATAAGAAAAGAAAAATCAAAATCAAATCAGAATAAATAGGAACAAAATCTGGTTAGCATCTCTTAATTTTGGGCACAATCAATTTTGGTATTTGTATCTAAATCAGATCAAATTTGTCAATCATCATTAAGATAAAATTTCAATTAGAATCAATCAGGTTTAATGGCAATTAATCCCTCCAACATGTATAAATAGAGCAAGCAATTCAGAAAGCGGGTCTTTTGGGAACAGCAGGAGAGAATAAGAGCAAAAATTTGTGATTTGTGCGCAAAGGGGGAGGAGAGAAGGAACGCAGAAATTGCTAGAAAGGCTTGAGCACTAGAGTAGCAGGTTAGGACACAATCAAGTTTTTGAGGTCAGGCAAAGGTATTGTTTTATTCACGTTCTCATTCATGGTTATATTTTAACATTCAATGCACACACCACACACCAATTGTTTCAAATATCTCCCACCCAAAACACATGATGAAACGTCAAACCACCATTATCACCTCAAGCTTGCCATAAAAAACACCACCCTATCTTTTTGCTCAAGCATCGCCTAGCCATCACCCATATATTACTGCCAAAACAAATCAGCATCATCTTCACCCATCGTAGTCGCCGTATGGATTCTGGAGTTCGCGGCTTGTTTTGAATTGGCAAGCGCTTTGCCTATGGTAGATCGCCATCATGTTGGAGCATCGGTGTGCCTTATTTTGTTTTTCATTTTCCAACATTTTACCTTTTTTTTTTCAAATAATGTTGGCTTTTTCTTTTTTCTTTTTTTTTTTTGGGTCGTTACCTTTTTCCTTTTTTTACCTTTTAACTTGTGATTTTATTTCTTATAAATATATACAAAATAAGTCCTTTTTTTTACTCAAATAATATAGACACTTTTTTTCAAATCTTCAAAATCCACGCGATAATCCCTAATATTGATGTATGGCGTGGCCATCCTCAAATGTTATGTGAATTGTAAGGACTTATTGTATAGCTTATGCTATCCTAAATCCTGTGCAAGAGTGGATTAAGTTTTTTTTCCTTTTTCTTTTTTTTCAAATAAAATCTTTTCGTAAATAAAATCAATCCAACCCACAATTACTTTCTACAATAACTACGTGATTTTGAATTCCTCATTGCACTAGAGAATACGTAGGAGAGGTTAATCTCCGTCAAATCAAAATTAAATTTTCTTACAATTTGTTCTTTCAATTTTAACTCTTTAAATGACTATGATATTAATTTACTTTTTTTGTGAATAATTGTATATTAATCTTTTTTTTTCTTTTTAGAAATAATTATCACATCAACTTTGTTTTTCTTTCTTGTTGTAAATAATTATCATATTTTTTCCTTCCTTTTTTATAAATAATTGTCACATTAATTTTTCCTTTATTGTGTTATTTTTGCTTAGTAAATAATTATCATTTTAATTTTATTTTTTCTTCTCTTTTGTAAATAATTGGTGTATTAATTTTGCTTTTATGTTCTTTTGTAAATAATTGCTACATTAGTTTTGTTTTGCTTTTCTTTTTTAAATAAATTATTTTATTTTAAAGTGGAAAACTAAATATTATTAAGGTTATTAATTAATTTACATAACAAACTCTAGGGTAACCGTTATAAAATGGATGTATTAGGGGTGCAATGGAATTAAGTTTTCATTCTTCTCTATGCATAAGTAGACTCCCAAATCCATTATCTTTAAAAAGACTAGTTTTGCAAATTCAAAAGGTTTTTCCGATTTTTCCCATAATAAAAATTGGTGGCGACTCCATTGAAATTATTTTTCAATATTTTTTGTTGCCTCTCGTCATGGCGCCCTCCGGGCACGTTGTGACAATAGTTAATTGGATACTTCGATATCTTGACCATACTATAAATGTTGGCTCGATATATGATAGGAGTTTTAATATTGGTATTAGTGTTACTAGTTATGTTGACTATGATTATGTTGGACATATTGATAAAAGAAAATATGTGAGAGAGTATGTCTTCAAATTATTGGGTAATGCAATTAGTTAAAAAGCTATTTTACAGCCTATTATTGCATTATCTAGTACAGAAGTTGAACATATGGCAACAGCACAAGCTAGCCCTAAAGTTTGGTAGACATTTTGAGTTTGAAATAGAATGTTACGGTAATTTATTGTAATAGCTAAAGTGTCATACATTTTTACTAAAATTCAAATGTATCATGAGAGAACCAAACATATCGATATTAGATATCATTTCATTCAGGAGATTATTTCGCAAAGTATCATTGTGGTGAAAAAGATTGGTATCTTTGATAATCCAACATATATGATGATGAAGAATTAAAGTATCTAAGTTTGAGCATTGCTTGAACTTAATTGACATTCATAATATGTGAGTTTGCCTTTATAGGCATATTGGAGAAGCCAACTTAAATTTTGATGAATCTATATGAAATTGGAGGATATATGTTGGGATAATGGCTTGACTTTTTGCACCACACATGCAAAAAAAATATTATATTTTAGAAGTTCAAGAGCTTTAAATGCTTTGGTGCTTGCAAGGATAATTATTATTATTATTTTTCAGATAAGGAAAAGTTTAGGTTAAGAGGAAAGCTTTCCCTAGTCCATGGTTAGAGTATGCCTTCGGGCTCATTAAGTGCTTATAGACGTATCTATATAGATCACTCAGCAACGGGCCAGGGAAACCTAAGAATCCAATCCAAGTCATGACAATTCATGGGCAAAAAGCTAACCAAATGAGCCAACTCCCATTGGCTACTTGCAAGGAATGTGAAACCTACTTAGAATATCTTTGCTAAAGAATGTTGCACCAAATGCATTAATAACATCTACTCTTCTTGAGCAATACACACATATAAATAGGGAGGTAGATCCTTTCAAGTGAAAACTTCACATACTTGTTGCATGCATTTACACATTAACTCATTCCTCTTCTCATGGAAATTGATTCTCTTGTGTGAAAAATTTCATGTGGCCTTATCATTTATTAATTTTCACCATTGATCATCAAGATGGACGCTAGCCAAGGTCATTTAATTTAATCAATGATAAAAATCTATAATAATTAAGTTATGTGAAATTTTTACATGAGACTAATTAACCATTCCTGTTCTCAACTATTTTTTTGGTATATCAGTGGTAGTGATATTTGAACCTAAGATATCATGAAAACTACTCAAATCTCTCACCACTAGACTATTCCTAGTAGCTTCTATTCTTAATTATTTTGATAATAAAGAAGATTTATTATCTTATCTATGATAAAGCAAAGATAACACTATATCTTAGATAAGATTTAGATACTTAATTTGTTAGTATTTTTTATTAAGTTATTTTATCTCATCCTTAGTTGTAGGTTTATCTTTATATTTTTGTTATCTGTTAATTTATCTCCTATTTTATTGTTATCCTTATAACTATTTTATCTATATAATAAATATTTTGGTGTCACTCATATTTAAATTCAACCAATTTTTCATTCAGAACGTCTCCAATTTATTAATAAGTGTATACAATGATCAGAAATTGATATGAGATATTTTGCATGTATAAAAGACTTGGGTTTTGAGTAAAATGTGCCTATCTCTTTTATAGTTTTTTTTAGTAAAATATTTAATTGTTATTTTTGCATGTGAATAAAAGTTGTTTTTTTTTTCGATAATTAATAAGAAGAGCTCGACTTACCGAAAATAGATAAAGAGCACAACACCCAGGCCCTACAACAAACAAGAACAACCAGAAAAAAGACCAAATGCAGAATAGCAAAACAACACCTAGAGCCTAAGCAAAACATACAAAAACAACGATACACCGACGTTGCACCTGACTAGAAACACTACACCAAAATCACACTCCACACCAACCGCAAGAAAGGAAAACACCACCCCAAAAATAGACTTAGATGCAACCACCCAGCTCCTCACCCAAAGACACCAGCAACAAACAATGATACGACCCTAGCCCCCACCAAAAATTAGTACAACCCCCAGCTAAGGCCACAACCTACATAAGAGCACCCAGACATCCCACACCAAAAAATGCAACTCAGAACTCATTACCCGTTCTTCTTTCCATACTTTCTATTTTTACAATTCTGGCTCTTTTTTCCTTTCTTGGTTATTCTGTTCTTAGCAATTGCCCAAATAATGTCAACCTCATTGGTTGAAGAAAGACCCAAGCTCTTCCCCAACTCCCAAGCTCTTCTTGCTTCTTCCCACTCTAACTCCTCTGAAATAGTTCCCAAGCTTTCATCTTGAATATTTCTATTCGCTTCAAAATCTACCTCTATGATTTTCTGACCATCACCTTTACTTGAAATCTCTACCACTGATTCACACCCTGTGGGGGCAGACTTAGTCCCTAAGACTTTTCTCATTTTCCATGGTTTTTGTGCTTCCTCTAGATCCTCATCAAATGGAAGCACCACTTCAATAGCTTCACATAGAACAAACGAACATGTCTCCACCACTGGGTTCAGAGGGTCTTTCTCTACTGAAATTGTACAAGCCTCATTAGCTACCTCACAAATATGGGTCTCTACTTCTCCTTCCTCCAGGGAAGTAACACCCTGATAAGTCTCCAATGGTCTATGTTGTATTTGAGGCCTGTTTGGTGACCCATTCTCACATTGAATGTCCTCAAAACTTGGCAAAACACTCGGCCCACTGCACCCCAAAGCATGTTGGCCCACATCTGAAGCGTCCGAAGAGCTAGCTTGCTGCATGTTGTCCACCTATCTTTCACCTAAAGGAAGTGCATCTTCCTTCGCACTCTTCTTGTGTGGCCCCACCTCTGACCTTGCAAGCACAGAAGTTGCAAAAGCACCAATTGGATCGCATGATTCATCTCGACTCTTATGCAGCATCGAGATCAACATTTCTTCTTCCAGGAATGCCCCTCGTCATTCACCTCCTCCTTTTGTCAGCATCTCATCGTTCCCCTTCCTGCATCCAGGATACTCGGCTACAACATCATGGATTGCCATTTCCAGCAAGCTCCCTAGCCTCTGCTTGATCATCTCCATCTTATCTAACCTAAAGATCTCATCAGCCAATTTTCACACCAACCCTTTGAGTTTTGCTTTCTCACACAGCATATTCTGTTCTTCATTAGATGACATTGCCACCTCTGTGCTATTTTCATTTCTCAGCCTATCACCCTTTGAGCTTTTTGGCAGGCCTTCCATCACTTCCTTGAAGCTCCTTCCATCATTTGTATGCCTCATGTGTCTGTCACAACTCCCTATCGATTTCACCTCATCACCAACCTCAACCATCGCTGAGTTGTAACATGGTTTACCATCTCTGCCATATTTTGCAAAGGAGACCTTTATCCTACTACCTCTTATCCTTACTCCATCCTTACTCCATCCAAGTTTCTTACAGCATTCAATGCCTCTTCTAACAACTTAAAATGAACAAAACCAAACTTACCTTCTCTGTATCTCCTTCTCTTCTGTGATATAAAGACATCGGTGACTCTCCCTTCGCCTCTAAAGATTTGTATTAGCCATTCCCAAGACATCTTCCATGGCAGGCCATCGACGAAAAGAGTAAGAGTCATGAGCAGCTTTCACTCCAAAGAATAGAATAGATGAAAGTAGCAATGTCAGACCATGGAGATAAAGGGGGAAGATAGTGCTTGTTAATTACAACAAAATTGTGAATAAAAGTTGTAAACCTCGAACTACATTAATTTTTTTTTTGTACTTTTAATTTTAGGCTATCATGTATTTATTTTGTACTACTTTATTTATTCCTTTGGAAACTACTATATTACAATATCTCTAAATATTTTACAGCTGATATAAACATTATAATACATCGAAAAGTCAACTAAATACCCCATAAATCCTCCTATATTTTATACAAAGCTGCTCAACCATCGTAAAATATTTAATTGAGTGTTTTTGTCTTAGTGTTATTAATTTGTTGAGATGTGATGAGTGAAGAGTTTTGTCGTTAGTTAACAAAGTTGAAAGCGAAACGGCACTGCTTGGTTTTAGTTATATGTAACTGCAATGTGTAGGTGTTTTTATATTATACGAATTAAGTGAGTGAAACGCACTTGCGTTGCCTCCAAAGTCATGAGGGAAGCGTGTGCTCATGGAGTGTTGTTGGTGTTGGGGTCATCCAATCTATTCTTATCTCCGTTGACACTTACGTGCAATGCGCCTTGTCAGAATTTCACTCTACCTCGCATATTCCAAACCATCCTTTTCACTACCTTCTCAACCTCACTTCCTCGCTTATATAACTTAATTGCCATTCAGCTTAAGTCTTTTCCATAATAATCAGTTTTTTAATTGGGCTATTCATAAAATTTCAAATTAAGTTTATGGTCGCAAATCTAGCTACTTGCATTGTAAATATATATAAAAAGTGGCTAATGCAACTACAATTACAGTCACGATGTGATACACATACTTTTGAAATTGCAACATTGTGCTCGCAGCTGCATTTGTGTATTGCAATTTAAAACTATGATTTAGAGGCTTTTTGAGGAAAAAAAAATTAAGAAAAAGTAAAGAGAAAGAAAAGAAAAAGGATAGCAGAAATTAAGTTGATTCACTAGTATTTGAATACCGAAAATACAATTTTGGAAACACTAATCTTACACTTTGAGCCACGATAATCCCGACTGGAAGGTAAGCCAATGAATAATTGAGCTAGTTGTCATAATCTTGTCCTATATATTAATTCCTCAATTCCATGTTTCTTATCATTGCAGTACTTGGAGTCATAACTGTAGATACGTCAAAAATATTTTAATCCTAATAAATTTCATATGGGAGTGTTTAGAATGATTAAAAATGATATTTAATTTAATTTAATTTGATTTGAATTTGATTTATAAATTAAATATTATACTTGGAACCATTTATATAAAATAGGATAGGAAATGAATTTAGATATCAATTATTATGTTTGACATCCATCAAAATAAGAATTGGTTTGATTTTACTGAATAATTTTAATTTTTAAATTAATTATTATGTTTGGAGTGCGTTAAAATGTGATTTGAATTAATTTAGAAATTATTTCCTACTAAATTCTATTAAATTTGATAGAATTTAAAAACTAAAACAGTCAAATTCATGGGATTTGTCAAATAAAAAAATTATTAGTTTTAAAAGTTTTAAATACAAAATTTGATTTATAAATCAAATTAATTTCCATTTTAATCGATTCCAAATACTAGCTATAAGTAAGTCCTTTTTTCTTTTTCTTTTTTTTTCTTTTTCTTTTTTGACGTGCTAACTATAAGCAAGTCTATTGTAGAGTTATGGAATACATTTTAGAGCATATGCGGGTAAATGGCAACTTATGCTATATAATGGACCTATGCATAAATGCTTCCTAACCACAAGTTAATATTATTTCTTAGAATGTTGAAACCATGATGACCCTTAAAGTGGAACTAATTGGAGGAAAAAGCATGAACAGAGGTGGAAAAAAGCCATCCCACTCCCACATACATAGTCTAAGGTTTGTAATTTAGTGAAAAAGCAAGGTCTTTTTAATATATATTCTTTACCTTGATAGCAGCATGAACCACGCATTTGACAAAGAAGTCCACATGCATTCTCTCGTGATGTGCATATATATATCGCTGTTGGTATTACACATAGACAAGGGAAGTGAGACATCAAATTTTGAACTGAAATTGCTTTTGCAAAAAAGAGAACAAGAGGAAGAGTTACTACGTAGCTAGCTAGCAGCTCTGCTCTCAAACGCAGGGATGGAGTGGAGGAAGTGCTATTTGGATGTGATATTGGTGCCATTGGGATTTCTACTAAGCATTGGTTACCATTTCTGGCTATGGCATAAGGTTCGAACTCAGCCACACACAACCATCATTGGCATCAATGCCAGTGGCCGTCGGAATTGGGTTAATGCCATGATGAAGGTACCTATATTATTTTCATTTTTGGATTTGATCTTGATTTACTATTAGGGTGTTTTCCTAACACTATTGTCAATTATGTTTTCCTAAATAATTAAGGGTTTGACGGTTTTATATTTAAAGTCTTCATTTAAATTTAATATTGAACATTAGTCTTTACGATTGAAATTCTAATTTTTGAATTCAAAAACTATACTAGGAAAGGTTAAATGGGATTTATATTACAGATCGACGAAGGTTGGAGAACAATTTAAAATACAATACTAGCAAATTATATATGCTAGGTCCTGTCATTTTAGCCCTCAAAAGACATTATTATTTCTATGTCAGTTGGGCTGACCACTGATCTGTACCTGGTGTTGGAACCTTTTTTTTATCATTTTCCTGGTGAAATAAGGAGGGAAATGGATTAATTAAAAGTGAAAGAGTTAGAGATATCTTCAACAGGATATCGCATGTTCTACATTCCTTCCATTTTAGCTTATCTTAATTTATTCGTTTCCTACCAGATAAAATGCCATTTTAATTACTAGACACAAACAAAGCAAGATGGAATGTTCTTTATAGATGGTATAATTAGGTGAATATTCAATCCTTGTGCCTCTAGTACATGCATGTGCAAATCCACATATTAATGACAAGACATTTGAAGAGAAAATCTAAGATTGTGCGCCTAGTGCTTGTTTCCACTTCCTTAATTTAGATTTCTTTTTAAAGTGAAACAGATCCTCCAAATTTTACCTACGTAAATCCGTACCAATGCCATATCTATGTATCTTCGTGCGCACATTCCCTCATTATTCTAGTTTAATTTAGTGCGTTATGACTAACATTTGTTGTCTCCCAGAATTTTCCTGATTCGTTGATATATTGATATTCCGTTCTAAAAAGTGTCCCAGGATAGGATGAAAAAAAGTTAGATATCTCTTGTGGCATTCTCGACACTCCAAAAAATCTTATGTCTTATCCCATTTACCAAAACAAAATCTTGCATATCCCCAAAAGAAATTAAACGTGTCCTTCCATCTTTCGTATCTGTAAAGTTATACGCCCTTGTAGTGGTTACCACTTTCCATTATGCATGTTACATGCTTCCTTCCAATATTTTTGTGGTTCATGAATTTGTGAGCAAATTAAAATTACCTTTTCCAATAACTTACTCAAAAATAACACAGTAATAATTTCTCATTAGTCGAAGTGTACGATATTTTTACGGTATATCAAAATTAATCATATCTTTATATTAAAGGTATTTTTTTTGAAAACAAAATATCAAATAAAAGCCTAAAGATGTGTTGATTATGGCAGGACAATGACAAGAAAAACATCCTGGCTGTTCAATCACTCAGGAACACAATCATGGGTTCGACACTAATGGCTACAACCTCCATCCTCCTCTGCTCAGGCCTAGCAGCAGTGATAAGCAGCACCTACAGTGTGAAGAAACCACTCAATGACACAGTCTATGGTGCTCATGGAGAGTTCATGGTGGCACTCAAATATGTCACTCTCCTAACTATCTTCCTCTTCTCGTTCTTCTGCCACTCTCTCTCCATAAGGTTCATAAACCAAGTGAACATCCTAATCAACACTCCCCAGGACCCAATGTCCCTTGTGACCCCTGAATATATTAGTGAAATCTTGGAGAAAGGCTTGATTTTGAACACTGTGGGGAACAGGCTATTCTATGCAGCACTTCCCTTGTTGCTTTGGATCTTTGGTCCAGTGTTGGTGTTTCTGTGCTCTCTCACAATGGTTCCAGTGCTTTACAACCTTGACATTGTGCTCACTAGTGGGAAGGGAAAGATGAACGTGAATCAAAACGGGGATTTTGTATGAAATGTAATAATTAATCATATCAGTTACGTGAGAACTGAAAGTTGGTGGTTTTTTTATAAGGATTGTAATTATTATGTATGCTCTGCCCACTTAATAAGCTTTCACTTGAGACTTCGATGGTTCTATAATGCGGGTTGGGAATAAAAATAAACAAGCATATATCACACGTGGTGCTTAATTTTGATTTGCTATCTTCTTTAGCAGATATATAAAAGCTGCACTATTTTTTTTTTTAAACTAATTAGATGGCTTAAATTCAATATCTTTACTGAGACACTGACAAATTTCTTAATCCAATAATTTTAATTAGGCTCAAGTGACAAGGTAATCCCAACTTAATGTGAAAGTGTATATTCTCAAAATAAAATAAAGCTAAAAAGTAACTACAAGGCTATTTAAAATTGAACCAATCCAAATAACACTAATAAACCTGACCTAAAATACTAAAAAAAAAAAGAGCTTAAACAAAATATTATTTATTTATTTATTTATTTTGAAAATCAAGTGATTCAATCAATTTTTTATTTTTAAAATCAAACTAAACCAACTATTTATACTAGTAAATTGATAGGCACACATGGGTGTTAATCAATTCACAATTTTTTATTTTTAGTGTGACTTTAAAAAATTATTTTTGTTTTCTTAAAAAAACTTAAATTAAATATTTATTTCAAATATACAAATACTAATTTTTTTATTACTTTTTTATTGCACAATTGTCTCTTTACTTCTTTTAGTTAACATTTAATTAAAAAAACTAAAAATTTGTGTTCAAATTTAAATAATAACTTCTTGGAAATTACTATAAGATGGATAAGTAGCTAAAAAAGAATATAATGCTGTAGTATAAAATTTCAACTTGATGGAATTTTAAGAATAAAAAATCCAGGCACCGAAAACAATTATAAAAGGAATCCACTTTATTAGTTAAAAATTCATTGTAGACAAGGTGATGGGTTTATTACTTTCTCTTTTTCAACGCCGCACATATTGAATTTTTTTTTATTGTGTGTCTATAATAAATCAAAAAAAGCAGTACAAATAACGGTTTTCTTAATATATATATAAGCATATATTTTTATAATATAAATTATATTACTCTTATATCGTTAATCTATAGTAAAAGACAATACGTCCCAGCCAAACCCTTACTCTCACTTTTTTCACTATTCACTCTTTAGGCCTCACAATCTGTCCTAGTATTCACTCTCCCATTTTCATGGTTATTCAGTCTTGCATGACGCCATCGCTCATATGCAGAGGCAAAGATTGTGGGAAAAATATTTATGTGGGTTTAATTAATAACTTTATTTTATATTATGTTTATAAAACAGATTGATGGAATAAATAATAATCTATAGATTATTAACCCTAACAAGTGTTGAGCTGGACATCTTATATTATAAATCTAGTTAGGCAGCTATGTGTACGCTCAGTAGGCTTGAAGCTCAATGTTATTGAAACTCGTGATTGGCTCTCTAACTCCATGGAAACATATTCAAAAATTATAGAATGGGATGGTAAACTTTCTTGATTTATATTTTTTTAAAAAAATTTCAAACTTCATCCTGAATTATTATTATTATTATTATTATTGTTGTTGTTGTTGTTATTATACACCCAAATACTCATGAGTATCTATTTTCTTGTGCAAGTAAAAACTGGATGCCATTGACATCTTACTTAAGAACATTCAAACTACTGCTGCATCAAAAATTGTATGATAAATCCATATATATTAAAGGAAAATGATAGAACAGAGAGCAAAATATTTGCACAGAAGCGCATGCGCATGTATATACATCACGTAGAAAAACAAACATCTAGGTAGGGTCCTGCTTTTAATGGAAAACACTTCTTAGTTAGGTTGTGAGGCCTCTGTACTTGACTTTTTCTGTGCATCCTAATTTTTTTTTCTTGCACTCAGATTATGCTTAAATTAAACTTCAACATCTAATTTTTAAGTTAAACTGCTTTTATGCATCTTGCATCGATTTTGCACTCATTCTATTTTTTAAATTAAGAGTGGCCACGTATCAATTATTGTCCACATACTTGAATGAAGTTTCCTAAGACTTTAGCACGAATTTAAAATGAAATAATGTTGGCTTAGCTTAAGTTCTGGAATGGAAAGAAAATAAGAATTTAGATCTCAAGGACGAGTCCTGGCACTTTCACATGCACTATAAAGAAATAAACAAAAAAGGGTATGGGGCCTATCCTCAAGCCATACGCAATATAGCAAATTTGGCAGTGAGTTATCCATCTAATTGACACATTGCTTTGCGTGTTGGTATGCTTCCATAATGCGTCTACCTAAATCTGATGGAAATGTAATCGTTACCTTACCTTTTGTGACACAGGCCTATCTTCAAACTCATAATTTCTCACATGACAGTTATATGTTGGTTTAGGGTAACTTGTGAACCAAAATTTTGGATGGCTAAAAAACTAGTTTCTGTAGCATTCAAAGAGATGGACAAGTAACGGCGATAAGAAGTTTGGTTCACAGAATTACAGTGTTAACATCAAAAATAGAATGATAGTTGAATGAGAGGCTTAGTCGAGGAAGGATTAGCTGAGGTGAAGAATTACTCAGGAAGGAGATAGGCCGATCAACTAATAATTGAGTTTTTGGCTTTGGAGATGATCTAGTGAGCTGAATAATGGACCAATTGGGTGAGTAATAAGTTCTAGTTCTAGATCGAAAGTATTGAGTAGCTGGTGAAGGAGATAGAGTGGCTGGGTGAAGAGATATTGTTTCCTAAAATATAGGAGAAAGAACTATCTAAAGTGGAGATTTTGATTCGACAGACCGGTGAAATAGTTAAAAGTCATAAGGAAGAACATGCTGAAGCAGTTTGAAGATGGTTCCTACTAACTCAAGGCAATTTTAACAAGTATTAACTATGATATATCATTATCAAGGGCAGGAATTTAGTTGACAGGCAGTTGTTTAAACATAATGTTGCTAACCATTGAACTCAACATAGAACATGGATAGGAAAACATAGTTAGTGGTGTTGCGTTGAATAACTGTAATTTGTAGACTATAAATACCCTTGTAAGGAACTTAGAAACACACACAACTCCATCAATACAGTAGTTGATCCACAAGTTTCTAAGTTTCTTATGCCTTTATTTTCCAGCTTTTATTTCCAACATTCATTTATAACTTTTCTTTAATTTTCATGCTCTTTAACCTTTGTTCTATTTTATATTTTGCAATTAGTTTATTATCAGCTTGGTTCTTATAGTAAATTTAGTTTAGTTGATTTGCTTTCCAAACTCTATTTGTAGTTTGGGAACCTACAATGACGGAGAAAATTCCCCTCTTTAGTGAAACTGCCTAATATCATTGGATTGTTTGTGTTTTGCAACAATCGCACTCATCAACTCAGTCCTAGAATGGTTTCCTGGGATGAATGCATTCAGCTAATTAGCCAATAACTTAAAACATAATTTTGGCATGCCTAGTGAGACCTATAGCGGATCAATCGATGAGATTCACTTCACCTAGTCTCGATTCGACTGGTGCATGCATTTGCACCATGGAAAGGAGGGGAATCGAAGGATTGAGATTGAGCTTGCCACAACAATTGCCACTCTTATAGCAGCTTAACTGATGGCTATTGCGGCTAGCTAGCAGAATTTGACTACTACCCTCTATTAAGATGGAAACAGTGTGAAACATGAAAAATGAGACTTGATTTTATTATTGTGATGAGGTTACATATTTATAGATGTAAGAGGGTGCACCTTATGATAGACTAAACCATGGTACACGTGATTGTAGCTCTTACTAAATCTGTTACATTAGTTGTCTCTTAGCTGTCATCCTAACTAACTCCCACTAACTCTAACGGTCATATGCTAACTGTCTTAGACATCCTAATACTTCCCCTCAAGTTGGGAAGTATATGTCCTTAGTTCCCAACTTGGACATTAGAGACTTGAAAGATGCAGCAGGGAGGGCTTTGGTCATCAAGTCAGCTAATTGATGTTTACTATTGACATGGATCAGCTTCAACAACCCTGATTGGACTCTTTCCCAAATGAAATGGCAATCTATATCGATGTGCTTGGTTCGTTTGGGGAATGTTGGATTGGATGCTATGTGAAGAGCAACTTGATTGTCACAGAGTAATTTCACAGATCCTGATGACATTCCAAAGTCTTGTAGTAATTTGACCAACCGATCTACTTCACTAGCAACATTAGCCATTGCTCTGTATTCTGCCTCAACTGATGATCTGCCTACCATTGGCTGCTTCTTTGATTTCCAGGATACCAAGCTGTCTCCAAGAAATACACAATATCCAGATGTTGATTTTCTGGTATCAAGGCAGTTGCCCTAGTCCGCATCAGCATATGCTGTGAGGGTTAATGTTGAGTTAGATGGAAAAAATAGCCCTTGTCCTGGTGAGTTCTTCAAGTACCTAAGAAGGTGATGTACAGCAGCAAGGTGAGAAGTGTGAGGTTTAGAAACATATTGACTGAGTTTTTTAACTGTGAATGCTATATCAGGTCTAGTTAGTGTGAGATAAGAAAGTCTCCCTATTAGCCGTCGACATTGAGTGAATGTCTTGCAAAGGTTGTCCATCTGATTGGCTGATCTTGAAATTAGGGTCCATGGGAAGTCCTGCAGGCTTGCTAGCTAGAAAACCTATTTCATCTAACAAAGAGAGAGTATATTTTCTTTGGGAAAGGAAAATTCCAGTGAAGGACTTGGCAATTTTAAGTCCAAGGAAATATTTTAGGGAACCAAGGTCTTTGAGTTTAAACAAAGACTGTAAGGTATTTTTAACAGTATTCAAAATAGATAAATTTGATCCTGCTAGAATGATGTCATCTACATACACAAGGAGCATGACTAGGGAGTTACCCAAACCTTTATAAAAAAGAGAGTAGTCATTTTTTTATTACATGAATCCATGTGTGATGGGAGCAGAAGAAAACTTAGTAAACCATTGTCTAGAGGCTTGTTTAAGCCCATAAATTGATTTGTTTAGTCGACATGCCAACTGCTCCCCCTTATTAGAAGAATATCCTAATGGTAGTTGCATGTATACTTCTTCAAATAGATCTCCATTGAGGAAAGCATTGTTAATGTCTACTTGTAATAAATGCCACTTCTTAGTAGCTGCCACAGATAATAAAACCTGAACTGTGGTTAATTTGGCAACAGGGGAGAATGTTTCTAGGTAATCAATGCCAGCTTGTTGGGTGAATCCTTGTGCAACCAACCTAGCTTTATATCTAGATACACTCCCATCATGATTATACTTAACTTTGTAAATCCATCGGCAACTAATGGGTTGTTTGCCAGATGGTAAAGTCACATCTGACCAAGTGTTGTTGCTTTCCATTGCATCTAATTCCTCCTTCATGGCTTGTTGCCACTCAAGGTGTTTGATAGCTTGGTGAAAGAAATGGGGTTCATAAACAGTGTTGATATTGGAAATAAAATTGTGATATTTGGGTTGCAATCTGTGATATGACAGATGTTGTGAAATAGGATGTGTGGTTGTGCTTACTGTATTGCAGTGATAATCATTAAGGTAAGCTGGGGTTCTGGTAGGTTGATTTGATCTTCGAGGAGGAGGGACAGGTTGGGGTGAAGATGCAGGAGAATGTTGTTCCTGTGGTGGGGGATTTGGCTGTTGTAAGTTTGATGTGTCTGTAAAAGGGGATATAATTGGTATGACAGTATAAGGAAAAGGGTCTTGTTGAGGTGTGCTGTGTGGCTCAGAGTGAAATGGAAAAATAGTCTCTTGAAAAACTACATCTCTAGAGATCTGGAAGGATTTTGTAATAAGGTTATATACTTTATAACCTTTGTATCCTTTGGGATATCCTATGAAAACACGGGGGTGTGCTCGAGGAGTGAATTTATGCCTAGTTGAGCAAAGAGTGGATGTGTAACGTAGGCTGCCAAAAACTTTCATCATGCTGTAGTCTGGTTCAGCTTGATGCAACATGTAAAAAGGTGTCTTATTTTTTAGAATAGGGGAGGGTATTCGATTAATGATGTATGTTGCTGTGGCAACACACTCCCCCGAAAAGGCAATAGGCATCTTAGACTGAAAATATAAGGCCCTTGCTACATTTAGCAAATGTTGAAATTTTCTTTCCACCACTGCATTTTGTTGTGGTCTCTCCACACAGGAGAATTGGAGTTTAATGCCTTTTTTGGCCAAAAAATCTGTTATCCTAAGTTCTTTAGCATTATCAGATCTTAGGCATTTAACGGTGATATGAAATTTAGTTTTAACCCAAGAAATAAACAGTTTTAGTAACTGAGATGCTTCAGATTTGGTTTTTAATAAATGGATCTATGTGCACCTAGAGTGATCATCTACAATGCTAATGAAAAACTTCTGACCTGCATGTGCAGGTGTGCGAAAAGGTCCCCATATATCACAGTGAATGAGATTAAATATGTGAGAAGTAAGATGATTATTGGATTGAAAAGATAAACATTTCTGCTTAGCTAGTGGGCATATGGTGCAAGCAGGAACATAAGGAAACTTATTTTTGCATATATTGAGATGCTACCTGAGTGCATGCATTCTTTGATCAGAAATGTGTCCTAATCTGGATGCCAAATATCTACAGAAGTTTTACTTTCTGATTATATATTACAAAAAACAGAATTTTGAACTTTTCCTAACAAACTAGTAGCAGATGATGGTGAAAGTGATTGATCCACTTTGAAGACATAAAGGCCTTCAATGAGGTCACGCCTGCCAATCATCTTCTGCAACTGTGTGTCCTGTATGACAAAATGATTAGGATAAAATGTAATTATTTTATGTTGTTGTTTGAGTAATGCACTTACAGAGAGCAAATTAACATTAAAGTTAGGAATATAAAACACATTGTGCAGTATAAGGTCTGAATTGAGACTAATAGTTCCTGTACGGTGTACTTGTATGCGAGTTCTGTTAGGTAATTGAACATACATGTTATGTACTGGCGTTAGGGTAGTAAAATATGCAATATTATGTGATATGTGACATGTGGCTCCTGAATCTACAATCCAATGATTGGAAGAGTTATGACAGGATTCATAAGCAGAGAAAGCAATACCTGCCTCGGCAGAACTGAAATGTTCAGGAGCATGCACATTGTTGTCAATGTTTTGTGGTGGTTGTGGAAGGTTAGAAGCCAATATCGCTAAGAGTTGTCGATACTCACCAACAGGTACAGTGACAGAAGCTTCAGGTGCATAAGGCGCTTCAGTTGTTGCAACTTGATTTGCAGTATGAGAGGAATTCTTTCCTTTGGCTTTATATCCAGGGGGATAGCCATGAATCTTGAAACACTTATCTATAGTATGACCAGTGATCCCACAGTGAGCACATATTGGACGATCCTTCTTTTGTCCTTTGGACTTTTGAGGAGCAGCTTTTGTCGCAAAAGCCATTTGTTCATCAGCAGAGTTAGTTGAAGTGGATCCTATGGATCTCTGTCTCTCTTCTTGAATAATCATAGAGAAGACTTTATTTATTGGAGGAATTTGTTCCATGAGGAGAATCTGACCTCTGGCTTGAGCAAATTGCTCATTCAGTCCCGTGAGAAACAGCATCACCTGTTTAGATTGAAGGTGTTCCTTGAGAGGTCGAAGTCCTCCACAAACACATTCAGCAGTTGGACGATATTCAGCCATTTCATCCCATAAGGCCTTCATTCGAGTGTAACACTGGCTTACAAATTGATTTCCTTGTTGCAGATTGATTAGATCTTTCTTGATCTGAAATAATCTTGCACCATTCTATTGCTTGAATCGATCTTTCAGATCATTCCAAATTTCAAGAGCAGTAGAGTATCCAATAATAGTTGGTGTAATTTCCTTAGAAACAGAATTTAAGATCCAGGAAATCACCATATTGTTGCTGCGAAGCCATTGTCGATATTGCTGTGGACTTGTTTCAGTATCTGGTGCAGGAAATGTTCCATCAATGAAGCAGAGTTTATTCTTCACTGAAAGTGCGATCTGAAGTGCATGACTCCAGGAACTATAGTTCTCACCATTGAGCACTTGTGAGACAAGAACCATGCCTGGATGATCAGAATTATGGAGATACAGAGGATTTGCAGGATCCTCCATGGTTGAAACAAGAAATTGTTCTTGAAGAAACGTGAAGAACAAGAAAGAAAATGAAAGAACCAGAGAAAGAGAATGCGGAAGTTTTAGTCAACTGATACATATTAAGATGGAAAGAGTGTGAAACATGAAAAATGAGACTTGACTTTATTACTGAGGCGAGGTTACATATTTATAGATGTATGAGGGTGCACCTTATGATAGGCTAAACCATGGTACACGTGATTGTAGCTCTTACTAAATCTGTTGCATTAGTTGTCTCTTAGCTGTCATCCTAACTAACTCCCACTAACTCTAACGGTCATATGCTAACTGTCTTAGACATCCTAATACCCTCCATCTGCTCAACAAATTGCCACGGCTACCCTATCTTTGTTGGTCTCAATTTTTGAACAAGAGCAGGGGCAGTGGGCTGTGATGACCGCATGCTTTATCTGAACAACAGATTAACTTAGGTCTGAGCGATCTGATATATATAATGTCCAAGTAGCTAGTTGAGATAATGAAACCCATGGTGCATAACAAAGTACGGGCTGCCCGTGATCGAGTCCGAAGAATTCCATATCATCTTTCCATGGAGAAATGTCAGGGCCACTTAGACCAATCACGCCTATTTAACTGGGGGAAACCTGTGCAGCAACCAAATTTGCAATCTGGACAAGTTACAATGGCCAGGAGACCATCCAACACTCCACGGTAACAATGCTTTACAAGTTGTTGTTTGCAACCCTGTTGTGACTGGCGCACAATGGTAGGTAAGAAATAACGTCTAGATTGGCATTCAGCTGAGGAATAGAGTCGAATAAGTGGTAGAGCAGTCATAGGCAGGTAGTCCACATTTGCATTTAAATCCCTAGGTCCTTACAACCATGCCAATTCAAGGAAGCCTTGTGACAACGGGTGTAGCTCAGCCTTCCACCCTCTATCAGTCCACGTACATGGTATCCACAGGTCATACTGTGGTTCAGCCATTCGTTTATCAACTTGTTGTACCATCATAGCCAGTATATCATCCACCTCCACTAGTTGTTCAGCGGTTGAATCCTCTACAACCCAATGTGCTTAAATGCATCGTAATCTTAACCTATTATGTTCTTGAAAAGTAAAAATATTATATTTGTCTGGTTTAAAAATAAGTCTAATTTTATATATTTTTTTTATCAATTTTAATCAATTAATTGCCAAAAATTAAATCACCAAAAGTATATTGTTATGAGCTGACAGATTAATGTAGTTATTTTAAGTTTAACCCTGTGAATTCAAAGATAAAAGATTAATATTGTTATATGCAACTAAATAAAATGTCATATGAAACTATATTTTTTTAGGATGCTAAGGTATAGCTTATTCCTTTAAAATCAACTATTAAATAATTTTAAAGTAAAAATATTTTATTTCTTTAATTACTTTTAAAACAAACTTAATTTTACATTTTTTGAAAAAAAAATTAAGCATATTAATTCTCAAAATTAAAATCACAAAAATTATATTATCATGAGTTGACCGATTAACATAATTATTTTAATTTTAATTTAATTAAATTGAACAGTGAAGGATTAAAATTGTTATGTGTAACGATATTAAATAATATGCAATATTAAGTAATATTGTTACATAATTATTACAAAACACTACTTTTGATTCACTATCTGTCTAAAATTTTTTGTAGCGTCAATGAATTATATAATATTATATGTATAACTTTTGAGGTAATTTTTGCAAGACTAAATGTTAAACTATGAAAAATTTTGACATACTCTAGGATGAAGAGCTTTTTTTCCACCACAAGTGAATTGTCACCTTTGGATACTTGCATGGGATCCACTAGTAGGTACAAAATTCAAAAATCTTATGGTGTAGACAGCTATGATAAAAAAAATCCTTCCTTTCTAGAGTATGGAAGAATGACTTCTTCAAATGATATGACAATATATGATTAGTTATTTGTAATGAAAAATATTTACACTAACAACCTATCAAAATTAAATTCTATTGTAAACTATAGTGAATTTGTAATTACAAATTACATTACCACTTGGATCATGTAATAATTATTAAGGGTGTTTATGGGCACGAGTAGACCTGCAAACCTGACCAACTCGACCTAATCCAAATGTGACATCCCCAATTTTCCTCCCGCTAAATTATTCCATTGTTTTACCTCCACCACGATTTCCGAGTTTCTACTTCACTAGTTTTCATGATTTCCGACTTCATCTTCGAATTTCACACAAAACGGATGATTTCCGATTTCCGAGTTCGTCTTCGAAATTCAGCTTAATTTTCGACTTCCGATCTTAACCATACCCAGCATTTCTCATTTCCTGACTTCCGACTTAGCCTTCAAGTCCGAACAACATGAACGTGATTCCCGATATCCGACTTCATGTCTCAAAGAAAATGTACCCGATTTCTGATCTCAAAAGTTATAGTTTAACACAATAGTGCAATTACCAACTTCCGAGTCGAATATAACGAGTTCCCGCCTTAGAGTTGAACTCAATTAGAATGGACAGGAGTTCGGATCTTTAAGTTGATTTCCAAGTTATACACGATTTCCGATCTCCGAGTTTATTCCCAGGAGCCTTCCATTTCCTTTGGTGTTCCCGAGTTTGAATGGGAGTTCCGAGATTATGTGATTGTAAGCCTATGACTTCCTATATTCGACTTTGCTCCCAAATATCGAATAAACCAGACAAAATTTCCAATATCCAATTTCATCTCTAAGTCTCAAATAAGATGGACGAGCTCCGACATCCGGCTTAAGCTCCAAGCTCAAGTAAAGTGGACGCGGGTTTCGACGTTTTACAGAATAGAGGCGAGTCCCGACTTGAAATAGAATGGAAGCGAGTTCTACTTTTGGAACGACGTGGAAAGCAACTTGGCCACAAAAGTGAGAGACATGGCCGAACTTCAATCACAAAATTTCAACCAATCAACACTCATAATCCTAACTACCCCCATGTATTTAAGTCAGACTCTCCCCCTCATTTTTGACTGATCTATGCCATTCTCCTTCTCCCTCTTGTTCTAGCCTCCTTCTTCCTTTCTCTCAATCAACTCCATCACTCCTTCAGGCTTAACAAGGTTCTATCAATTCAAGCTTCAACACTTAGCTCAAATCACACTCCAAAGAAGTAGGATTTCATTTCTGTTCTTGAATTACTTGCACTATGATTGCATAAACTTGTACTCCTCTTCATGTATTTCATGAATTATTAGATGTATTATGATGGATTATGGAAGGATTAACATGAAATCTTGAGTTGAAATTAGAGTTAGAAGAAGAAAATTAGAAGGAATGGAGAATTAGGATGCTGTCTTGGTGAGGAATTCCACGGCAGAGTGTACGGCTCCGCCTACAACCAGTTAAATCTAATGAAACTATTTCTAGATGAAAGTAGACATTCAGAGCTTTCCATAGATATGTAATGTAAGGCCATTGGATTAGTATTGAGAGAGATATGAATTTTTGAACGTTAACCTAGGAACCAGGACTTTCATCCGGGCAGGGTGACTTAAGGAGGGTGTAACTCACCCTACACATCTCCAAATTGAGTGAGACCAACTTTGTTAGAAAGCTGACACATAGGGGAACATCCTAATATGGAATTCCAAGTTTGTTATGGTCCCAATTGTTTCCAGTGATTCGAGGAAGTTACCTTATGTCCAAACCGAGCCAAAATAGAGTAGTTCAGAAAGGTGGAATTTCAGGACATATAACTCGAGCTATACTAAAGCAAGTGAAGTGAAACTGGTTACAAATGAAAGGTTGTTCTGTTAGCTTTGAAAGGCACCAATTTCGTATGATTTAAGCTTAGTTTCAATTTTTAGTGAATGTATACTTCCAGGAGTGTAATTCGGGCCAGTGACTGAATTGGCTGAGGCAAAATTTAAATATCTTGAGTTATATAAATCAAAATGATATGGGACCAAGAGGTTGAAAACTAGATACATAGAGCTATGACATATCCAAAATTTAGATTCAAATGAGTTGAATAGAAGTAAAGGTGGATTATACAAAATTCGGGCAGAGCTGAGTAGAATTGGTAGAAATGACCAAATTGATGGTTTCACAAAGATTAGTGAACATATGAGGTTTGAGTTGATGGTTGCAAGTTTTACATTAAGAAATATGTTAGATTGATTATATTGCTATGGCTGATTTGTCTGTGAGAACTGGCACTATTCATGGGGAAACGGATCTGATCCGTTATGCTGCCGGATTTACGGCAGAAGTCTAAAAAGCTATGAGTGTTTATATTATAAGAATGATATGAGTTATGAGAGCTTATGCTATGAGAGATTATACTTTGAATATATTATATTCACATGTTATGTTCATGTATACCATGCATGCAAGCATAATTAGAATATGATATAAGAAATAAGATATGAGGCATATTCATGTATGCACAAAGTATTTGCACGCATGATAAGATATGGAAAGGAAAGATGATAAGAACTTTCAAGAGGGACGTACTAAGCTACCACGCCAGGCATGGCATAGACCTAGCTAGCGTGGGCCAGAGCGGTACTGTCTAAGACTTGGGCCAGCCTTCGACCAGATTAGTAGGAATAGACCGGTGTGAGGGTCGGGAAAAGTAAACCCGTCACTCATGTATAGGTACGAGCTCGGACCTGAAAAGCTGGCTATTGCCCAGGGGTGAGAAAGGCCATTCACCTCCAGGGGACCAATAACAGAAAAGTAAGATCAAGTTGCAAGTTAAAGAAAGACATGAATTAAGTCAAGTGCACTTGCATACAGTCAAGTATAAGCATCTATAAGTACATCTTCAGTTATCTCATTAAGTCATACTATTATTATGATTCTGGTTGAAGCATATCATACTATTCATATTTTTATGTCTGTCATATAATATGGTAAGTGATTGTTAAAATATAACCCGCTTCGAGAAAGGTATTTTCAACTTAAAATTGAACCACTATTTGTTTATATGTACTCATATTTTCATAATAAATTGAAGCGGCTGAAATGTTTATGATGACACTATAAGATTGGTTTAAGTTTACCTACTGAGAACCCTAGATTCTCATGCTTGCTTGTATGTTTTTCTTTTCCGTAAACATTCCAGTACTCAAGTGGAAGTCAAGCGTGAGGTGTAACATCCCGATTTTTGTCTAAGCTAATTAGCTCAGTGATCCTGGCTAATTAGAGAGGTTAACGATTAATTGAGAATTAATCAATTAATCTCGAGAGCAAGAGCTTAGTAAATTAAAGGCAAGTAAACAAGATAAGTAAAAGTCAACAATTGAAACATAATGCATTAAAAGTTACAATTAAAAGCCTAATTGCCCAATCCTTATTAATCCATGATTTAGAACATAAAATCAAGGTGATCTAACTTAATTAACTAAGAGCATATAAGTATCACATCTTAATTTCATGAAGATTAACCCTCACCTCTTCTTTACATAATTAATGAAGAAAATCCTTCTCAATTAAAATATGCTAATGTGTAATTTAAACCAATTGAATTAATTAGCATTTAGATGATTATAACAATTATAAAGATGTAGAAACTTTCCTTTAATTATTATTTGAAAGTTTGGTCAAAGCAAGAGCCATATCCAACCATCCATTTGCCTTCTCATCATACACCACTAGATCAAGAGTCCATGTTAGTAGATTTCTTGAGTCATGACAAAAGATCCACCCTTCTCTATCAAGATTGTGACACTTGGAGTGATCACAACCATCCAATGTCAATCCTAGGATAGAACATGCTTTTAACCACTCGAAAAGAAACACCTACAAGTCTTTACGCAAGTGCCAAGACTCAAAGGAAACACAACACTCTATTTTACCCCAAGATTTTTCCCACTCCCTAGCTTGTGTAAGAAGCAAAAATCACATCACCTTTCTCCCCATTTGTGCGCCACTTTCAGCCCTCCCTCTCTCCTCAATTCATTTTCATTTCCTCTCTCAAGAATACACACAAAAGCTCTCACCTCTCTCTAAACCTCTCTTTGTTCTTCCTACTCTTCTTCTTGTTCTTCTTGTTTTCCTACCCTAAGTCCTCACTTTTCTACCACCATCACCCTCATCTCCTATCACCACCATCACTATCCCTTCAAGGACTACCATTTTTGGTCCTTGGAGAAACAAAGCCACTCATACACAAGCCTTACTATCAAGCTCAAGGAGAAGGAGGCCATCTCCAACATCTTTCTTTCTCTTCAAGCTTTCAAGAAATCCAATTGGTAGTGACTCTAACCCTCTCCTTTTCATGTATTTTTCAAGCTCTAGAACTCCTAAGCTCTTCATAGCTAGGTGGTTTAGGACTTGCTCCAAGGTCTCATGACCATTTCTTGCTCTATGAGCTTTCTTTGTCTTGTTGAAAAATGTTGCCTCGAAGTGAGAATATGTGGCATGATGGTTTTATGTATCTTGCTTTATCTTGGTTTAAAATACTGATTTGATAACTAAAATATTGAAGATGATGATGAGATAAAACATGAAAATGGTGATTTGAAGTGATATAACAATTTCTCCATAAGCTTGAAGTGAAAAACTTAAAAACTAGTAAATCTGGAATTCTGGCAGCCTGTAAAGTGTGTAGTATATTTATTGCTACAAAACTCAAAATGTAACGAAAATAATTTTCTGTGAAAGCAGACTCAAAGAGCTTTTCATACATATAAAATATGTGAGATTTGGCCTTAAAACGAGAGAGATATGATTTTTCAAAGTTTGCTGTTCCTGGATGGGTTTCTGTCCGGGCAGTAGGTAATAAAACACGCATAACTCAAGTTATACATAACATTTTTGGGTGGGACCAAGTTTGTTAGAAAGTTAAGACATAGAGGAACACTCCCATAAAAAGTTTTGTCAGATTCCATGTGAGGAACTCCCAGTGAAGTGGACAAGCCACTGACCCGAGTTGAACTTTCAAGTCTGAATAGTCAGAATAAAATGTGCATAACTCAAGCTACAAAATGAATTTTTAAGTGGGGCTTGTTTTGTTTAAAAATAGACTCAGAGAAGTATAAGCATACCAAAATTCGAAATAAAAGAGTAAAAGATGAAATTATGGTGAATTTTTGAAGTTACTACCTCACCGTAAAAGTAAAACTGGTTAGGATAAAAGTTAAAGAATAAGGAGAAATAAGCTTTAAGACATTAATACCCTTATATTAAGCATTGGAAAAACCTTCATAATTCAACTTAAAAGTGTCAAAAAGGATAATAGATAAAATTGGCACTAAGCCTAATAAAAGAAGTTTACACAAGAGGCAATCTCAATTAAAAGCTTGCACCAAATTTACTAAGCCAAGCTCATAAAACTTTGCTTGAGAATATGCCTATATTTATGTGAAAGCATGATGCTATGATGATGATGAGTAATGATGATGATATGATATGATGATGATGATTATGATATGATATGATGATGATCATGAGGATGATGATGTGATATGATGATGATCATGATGATGATGATGTGATATGATGATGATCATGATAGTGTTATGATGATGATAAGGATGATAATGATATGATGACGATATTATGATGAATCATGATGATATGAATATGATACGTTGATAATATGATGCTTAATGCTAAACACGAAAAGACTAATAAATATGAACACCACAGGGGCGGCGTCATGCCCAGAGGTGATTAATAAAGGAACCACATTTGGGGACGGCGATATGTAACGCCTAAATGTGGAAGAGAATTAGAATAACTTTGCATCATAAGCTTTAATAAGAAAAAGATAAACTAAGGGTATGATCCTTCAAAAGGGAAGGTGACCTAATTTAAGTTTCCCCTCACCCACAACTCACATGAGGCATGGCATGACCCAGCTAGTGTGAGTATAGGGGATAGGTCTTACATGAGGCATGGCATGACCCAGCTCGTGTAAGTACCGAAATTCTATGGTGGCGACAGCCACGGTATGAGCTCATTACCGCTTATGTTTAGTGGGTGCAAAGATAAAGTTAAGTTAAGAAAAGAAAAGGGACCTCGGTCTAAACCCTAGCAAGGGAAGAAGTTAAGAAAAACTTATAGCACAGTCATGCATTTTTATATGATTATACTTGTGCCCATATATGTTATGATGTAAATGATTAGAGATTATGTTAAAATTGAATCCACTTCGGATATTCATGTTTTCGAAAACCTAAGAACGAAACCTTATGAATGTTCACTATTTTCATTAATAAAACCGAAGTGGCTGGGACGATGACGATGACACTTTCGTGTCGGGTTCGAGTCCTACTGAGAAATTTCATTTCTCACCCTAGTTGTTCTTCCGTATCGTCACCAGATCTCGACGGCGCATCCGGTGGAGTGGAGCGTGGATCCCCAACACAGTGAGCGGACGTGTGACGTGGGGTGCAAGACGAAGCTGTTTTGGGACTTGTAGCGACCATCGCTCTGCATCTTCGCATATTTCTTTTGAGTTAGGCTTTGTCATTTAAATTTGTACTTCGTATCTAGTATTTGGATCATGGCTCAACCATGAGTCTCCCTTGTTGTAATGCTGAAATATATGTATATATATATATTATGAACCCATATGAATGTAATGGTTAGTTATTTAATGCAATATATTTGTGAATTATTATTTGTTTACCTTATCCTTGTTTTATGATATTGGAGTATATATTTTATGCGACACGCTCTTTCTCTGTCTAGCTTCTCGTTCAAGGCTTTACTTTTCAAAACGCTGCAAAGCGACGACGTATTTCAAAGAAAAATCTTATCGTATTTTCCACGTAACTTAATTTCAAGCAAAGATTAGTTTCCCACGAGCATAAGTAACAACTAATAAAATGCCGTAATACGACTTAAGCGTAGTATGGGTTTATTAGGGTGTTACATGAGGCAGAGTGCAGGGCCACTCATTGAGCAAGAATTGGGCGCTAGCCATATCAAGAGACTATCGAAGCTAGTTAATGATTAGTCGGTAGTAGACGCTGTGTATTATCTCAATCACAATTTTTTTTTAGTGTAATTATTTTATTATCTATGTATCAAAGACTATTAGTCAGTAATGAAGTGAGCAGTTAAAGGGCCATGTATTATATTTTCCATATTTTAAAGTTTTCTTAGCACCGTGACAACCTTTTTATGTAACTCCATGACTCGAGTATGGCTTATATGATAGAGGTTGTTACACCAAAAGCAAAAATTTGGGTTGGGTCAGGTCATCGAGTTTGTTCAAGTAGGAATCGATTAATTGTCCCTTTATTGGGTTGGACAACGGGTATAAATATCAAAACCATTACCCAACCCGATAACCCAACCCCTATTTATTATTATTTTTATTGTTATTATTATTATTCATAATCCAATTATACATCTCTCAATGTTAGATTTCACATCATCTGACCAAAAAGGAACCCTAGCCCCTCTTTGAACTTCATACGACTGCTACTCCTCTCAATACAATCCTTCTTCAACATCTCTCGCTGTTGCACCACCGTGCTGCTATCGCCGATGCTTCTTCGCCACACCTCCTTCCTAGTTTGTTGCTTCACTTGTTGTGTGCGTGAGCCAAGTTCCACATCGATGGGCTTGATGAAATAGGGGAAGGACTTCCCCTATAAATAGAGGCTTAACATTTGGTTGTTACACACCACCAAGAGAGAAAATCTATACACTAGAGAGGGTGTAATTGGGCTATTGGGTGGTGAGTTCAGTAGGAAGGTTAACAATTTTAATCGTGCAAAAATTGTAAGATGAAATTTTTATTAATGGAGTTATTTTTATCCATTTTTAGGGATTGTGGGTGTAAGTTGAAGTAACTAAACTATGTTAAATTTTATGTTCTTTTATTGTGCTTTATTTATTTTCTTCTTGTATGTTTTCTGTGGGTTCTTCCACTACCCAACAACTAGCATAGATCCAGGTTTGAGAAGGAAGAAAGTGATCATCACAAGAAGGAAAAAAGGTGATGACATTGGTGATATCATTGCCTTGTCATCAAGAGTGCCACACCAGCAATATAATTTGGAGGTAATTTTTTAATTGCTTTTGTGAATTTTGTCATATTCTAAGTAGGAAGAAGTGCTTCACTATACTATGGCTAGTGTGATGAAATCGGAAGTACCACTTTTTGACCGAAAAGGCTATTTCACTATGTGGCACTGCATAATAAAAGATCATTTGGTGCAATAAGGTTTAGATGTGGCTTTGGAAGAAGAAATCCCTATAAAGATAAAGGATATCAAGTGGAAGTCTATTCAAAGGAAAGTACTATTAGTTGGTTGGCTTTTTTCTTTTGCAATCAAGTACACAGTGTTGAATGAGACAACACCAATGGAGATGCGGAAAAAGTTGAAGGAGATTTAAGATATTAACAAGTTTAACTGGTTAGTATGTCAATTGTTGAGCGGAGGAGAGAAGTCAAGCAATAAAGAGCAAGCAATTGTTTTATTAGCTTCTTTGCCTTAATCTTATAAATCATTGGTGAGATCTCTGTTGATTGGGAAGATTACAATCAAGCTAGTTGATGTTACGATTACTCTATGGGAGGATCAGAGAATGCATGGAGATGATCATATGAATGATAGTGGAAAAATACTAGCTGTGGAGAGTTCTTGAAGAGGAAGGAACAGTTCTCAATAGAGAGGTGGACAGCAAGGAAAGTTTATATAAAGAGACTTCAGTGAAGATGATGTGCCACTATTGTGAAGAGAAGGCACATCTAGTCTCAATATGCAACATTGAGAGAAGACTTGAAAAGTCTAAAGTAAGTTAACATAGCTGAATCCTTGGCTAATGGAGATCTATATCATGTAGAGAGTGTTGATAATGATTCTATTGAGAGTCATTCTAGATGGGTGCTAGATTCTACTGTTGATATGAATGTGTGCAAGGATCAAGATATATTTACTACTTTGTAGAAAGATGGAGATTTTGATTATACTAATATAGGAAAGGAACTGAAGATGAAAGTTGAAGGCAAGGGAAAAGTTTGCCTAAAGCTCCATAATGGTAAAGTCTAAAATATTCATAATGTGAGGTATGTGCCTACTACCAATGTCAACATTATTTCATCAGGAGAGATGACACTACATGGGTACAAGCACGTGGGTATTAGAAAGACATGCAAAGTGTATAAGGGAAGCTGCTTGATTCTACAAGGCAGAAAAGATAAAAAAAAAAACATTTACTTTTTAGAAGGTCAAGGAAATGCCTGAAGATAGTAATAAAGATGAAGTCAGAAAATGTTGAGGTATTTGGGAACTTGGCTCAATGAAGGATCATTGTGGGTGGGTGTAAGTGAAGTTATTTTGTATCCATTTTTAGGGGTTGGGACACAGGTTGAAGTAATCGAACCGTGTTAAATTTTATGTTCTTTTATTGCCCTGTTTTTATTTTCTTTTTGCATGCTCTCTATAGGTTCTCTTTGCTATTGAACATTGCTTCGATGCCTCCCTTTCGGCCCTTCCTATTCTTGGCTTTTTCTGCTACAAAGATAGACAACTCAACACCACCTTCATCTTCTCTCCTACATCTTCCTTCTTTCACCATCACATCAAGAAAAAGAAAGAGAAAGAGAGAGAAGTCGTCGCTACATCGTGAAAGCTAAAGGTCGCTGTTTCACTGCGAAGAGACTTACACAATGAGAAACAAAGGATGCTACCTTTAGGCTACTTCAGTGCTGGCCGATGCCAATGCCATATTTTTCTTATTATTGTTGGCCATTGCAGTGTTCATGTTGCTGATGATGATGGGTTTTGTATTTTTTTTTTTTCAATAGTTGGCAACATTTGAATTTTGTTTTGATGTTTGGTAGCAAATTGTTGAAGGGACTTTTAGATCTAAGATTTGTTTATTTTTGTTCGTCACAACGTGTGTAACACCCTACCAACTTAATGTTATGCTTAAGTCGTAGCATGAAATTGGATAGGTTGCGTTACCGTGTTAGTATTCCATCTATAGCAGTATTCATTATATTATATCCTCTTTTTCTCTGATAAATATGTATATATTTGACGAATATACTTACGAAATGGGGCGCTTTATTTAATAAACATGGTCAGCATTATAAAACGTGACAAAATTTAATGAAAAGCACCATAGAAAAGAATGAAGACAGGTAATATATCATCAGCTATATATATACATATGTAGGTTGGAAGCCAACACTTTGGTTTATATATATATGTTCCAAAAGCATAACAACAAAATTCCTATTGCTAAAAGTAGAGACAGAAAGGGCAGGAGTCAGCTATGTACGACGAGTCCACTAGGGGGTCATGGTGGAGCTGTAGGTTTTTGGTTCTCCAGCTCTTCAGCTCTTCCTATTTTTATCCTTTCTTGCTTCCTAATCGATTTTAACATCACAAATAGCCAACAAACTAGCCAAATATCATCATATTCATTCAATCATCACATCAATAATTGAGAAAATAAAGCCCCACCAGCCACTTACAACCAGAATAGCAAGGCAAAAATTAAACATCTACCTTTATCTTGATGCAACAACTAGCTAGTCTTGAGTTTTAGTGAAGGTTATGGATGCAAGAGGTTTGATGGAGGCTGCAAGTGGACGAAGGAGATGAAGAGGATGAAGAAAAGAGGAGAGGGAGGCTGCTGAAGGGGGGTCAAAGTCAGCAAAAAGTGAGGGAGGAAAATCTGATTCAAATATAAGAAGGTAGTTGAAATTGTGAATTGTGATTGGCTGGAATTTTTGTAGTTATGTTTCAGCCATGCCTCCTCCTAATTGTGGCCTTTCTTGCGCCACTTTCATAGGTTAAGTGGCTAAGTCCTTAGCCACTTAATGTAGGGTTATTGGGTGTAAAATCCTATTGGTTCGGTTTCGACAGTTTAAATATCGTAATCTTACCGATTTCCTTTAAATCAGTTTAAAGAAAATTTTTATGAAATCTTCTATACTTCTAACCTAATTCCCTCATATCTAAACTCAATTAATTGCTAATCAATTGATCATAAATAATTATTTAGTCGAATTTTAATTAATCTCAATTATTCGATAAAAACTGAACAATTGGACGAAAAACGATAAGAAAATTCTGGTGGATGTTATAACGTGCCCCAAAGGCACTGTGACATGAGGCAACAAAAAAATATTGAAAAAATATTCAATTGAGTCGCCACCAATTTTTATTTTGGAAAAAATCGAAAAAACCTTATAAATTTGCAAAAAAATGATCTTTCAAAGAGATTAGGTTCGAAAGCCTAATTATGCCTAACGAATGGTGAAAACTTAATCCCACTGCACCCCTAATACATCCGTTTTACGATGGTTACCTTAGAGATTGTTATGCAAATTAATAATAACTTTAATAATATTTATTGTTACCCTTTTAAAAAGTTTATAACAACTATTTACAAAAAAAATTAAAACAATAATGATTTACAAAAATAAATAAAATAGAAGAAGAAACAAAATTTAAGAAAATTTAATTTTTGGCTTGACGGGAGTTATCCACTCCTACTTATCCTCGGGTGCAATCAGGAATTCCAAGCCATCGTCATTCTTGTAGAAAATAATTGTGTGTTGAACTGATTTTATTTATAAAAAGAATTTATGTAAAAAAAGAAAGAAAATAAATCCACTTTTGTACGGGATTCAAGATAGCATAAACTATACAATAAACTTTTACAATTCTCACAACTGTTAAGGATGGTCAACCCATATATCAATGTCATAAGTTTGTTGCATGGATTTGAAAAATCAAATATTTTGACCATTTTAAAAAAGAAAATTTTTTAGCCAAAGATAATGTGATATTTCAAAATTTAAAAGAATTCAACTAATTAAGAAGAAAAAATATCAAACAAGAAAAAATCAAGCACAAAGAAAAACATAAACTTGAGTACAAAGTGCCAAAAAAAAAATTGAAACATCAAATAAAAAAAATATCACGATGGAGAAGAAAAGGTTTAATATGAAAAAAAATGAAAATTAGCATAAGTTTCTTTTTAAAAGAAAATCAAACCCAAAGGCAACAAAAACAAAAACACCTAACATATATACACAAATAAGATTAAACCAATATGTAAAGGAGGCTTGAGATATTAACGATAGTGATGATAGAGCGCTTTGGCAAAGGTTGAGCAGGAGTGGTGGCCATGTAGCTTCACAATAGTGCCGCAACGGTGATGGGTGAAAAGATGAAGATGGGCTATGGTTTAGCACAACTATGAGATTGGAATAAGAATGCGATCGATTTTGTGGTAGATGTTGGTGTTAGAAATGATGTGATGATGATGGGATTCAAGACTTCATGGAAGAATGGAAATGAAAAATAGTAAAAGTGGTCAGTGACTGACTGAATTCCTCCTTTTCTTTTGAAGTGAGAGACTTGGCTTTATATAAAAAAAAAATGAGAGAGATTTTTGCAAACAATTGACCAAAAATTTAAAAAATAGTTGTAAAACTTGAGATAAGATGATATAAAAATTTAAAAAGTAGTTGAAAGCTTGAGATAAGATGAGATAAAAAATTTGAAAAGTGATTAAAAGCTTAAGATTAGGATAAGATTCAAAAGACGAAGGAAAATTTGTTTTATTATTTTCTTACTTTTATTAAAAGAAAGGACAAAATATGATGTTCACATTATTAATCGTGTTTTGTTGAAATTTGTTGAAAATTGAAGAATAGGGGTTTGATATCAAAGGATAGGGGTTTTAAATTTGAGATAGGGGGTTTCAGATATGAATGGGGGTTTCATAGATTAGAAGATTTTTTTCAAAATGAAAAAAGGGTAACCTGACTACCCAACTCGATCTAGTCCAATTGAGATCGAGTTGGGTTGGATTGGTTCAGGTTGATATGAAAATTTCAATAATTTGAACCAACCTAGCTCGATCTCATCTGAGTAGGTTGGATTTTATTTATCCTTAAATTCAACCCAACCTGATCTATGAACCGCTAATAATTACAAATTAAAATAAATTTTTAATTGCAAATGTAATAATTACACATTAGAGCGAATATTAATTACAAAAGTAAAGTAAATTTTACTTAAAGGGAATTTTTAATTGGAATGTCTCATATGTTACTTTAGCCTACCTTAGATATAAAGTCATTACAGGTGATCTAGTGGTGAGGGGTTTAGGTAGTTTGCATAATATCCTAGGTTCAAACCATATTGCAATTAATTTACCAGAAAAAAAAAAAAGAAAACCAACCTTATATAAGAGGAAGAGGCTTTCTCATTTATTATTTTTATTTTTATCTAAATACTTTGAAAATAATTTCTAAAATTAAACTAGAAAAGAAAATGCATGTTATCATTATAAGTACATGTTAATATACTTGCACAATTAATAAAACATCATTGCTGTCAATTTTGCATATGTATATAGATAAGATACCCTAGGCAAGTTAACTTATAGCCTACATACTAATCATACCACCTCTATTAGAGGGACCATTTCTAGCCTTCCTCCATAGAGGCTTTCCCTTAGCCCCTACAATTCTATGCAACCAATGTTCTACCCTTTCCTTGAGTCAAGACCATAATATTGGGGTTGTCTATGAAAATAGGTAAAATTGCTTTCAAAAATCACTGTTGCATCAAGATTACTATCACCATGGCTAGAATGCATAGCATAACACGGTAAAACATCTGCTACTCGAATATTTTCCTATTCTAGCAAGTTAACTTGCCATACTTATCAGGTAAATCATCAACTTCAAATAGAATCTCATATCAAATTTTGCCAAAGAAGAAGACATGTGTTTATTAATTTTTTTCCTCTTTTTTATTAGATAAAAATGATAGAAATAATTTGAAAACACTTTATGCATTTTATGAAAAGAATTCCTTAAACAAATGAAGTCACATAAGGAAGGTCAATTTAATTATCGTCTTGAATTTTGGGATTAGGTATTTGAAGAATTATTATTTATTGTTTCAAAATTTATTACTTCCATATTGTTAAAAGGCTCTATTTACTTTTGAGCTCAACGTCAACGTGCACAGATTTATAGTCATTTAGCAACTTCCTAAGAGTATGTAATATTCTTTCACTGAAGGCCAAAATCATCAAAACACCTCACCGGTGAAGTATGTGCAAGTAGTTCCAATAATTCATTAAAAGTATTCTTGTAAAATTCATTGCACTCATCTTCTTGGACTTCCTTTGAGGTTTGCATCTAAATACAAAAAGGACAAAGTATGCAAATAAAAATACAATTGAACTTAAAAAATATATGCATATAAAATAATATTTACAATCGATATTCCTCTAACAACAAAATTCATATGGATGAGAACAAAGTCAAACATCTTAGTATACATGAAAATTCTTAAGCAACTCCTTGAAACAATCATATAAGTTTTTTGAACTACAATATAAGCATAAGTAGTACTATTTCATCATTGAAGATAATGAAAGCAAGGAAACACAAAAACATCCTTTAGGGTGTCTGTTAGTTTTATTTTAGAGGGAAAAAGGGAAAGGAAGAGGTTTGAAGAGTAGCTGTGATCGTGAGTCTATTTTACTCTTAAAATCTTTTCCTTCCCTTCCCCTCTAAAATTAAAACTCACAAACACACCCTAAATAGAATATCTATATATTTATTTTGATCATATATAATAATTTACAATTTTTCATATAGAAAAGAATACTATTGGAACAAAAAAAAATGCTTGGACAAACAGTCCTATGGAGGAAAGGCAACAATGCCATTTAGATTCATAGCACCTCCTTTATAAATTTTATTTTATTTATGGTTAGGGTAGAGAGCACATGAATGGTCCTAGTTAAACATGGGATGGGTAGGTCAGATGAGTCAAGGGGTCGATGGGAAGGTGAGCGGGAACAATGTGGGTCGAGGATTTCATTTTCTCATGGCATGCAAGTTAACCATATACAAGAAGGTTTCTTCTTAATTTTCATTGATTATCTTCTAACTAATGTGTCCAAGCATTGGATTCATCTTTTGTTCAGTTATTGCAGGAAGATCGTTGACGTGTTTATCTTGAGAAGAGTTAGATATCTAGGATCATGTCCTTTTGCTTTCATAAGATATTGGCTGAAGAATGAAGCCTCTAGGGCTATCCATTAGCTCAACAGAAAGAAGCTTGAAGGGACGCGGCTTAAAGTAGTAGAAGCTCATGAGAGGAGGTTTAACGTTCTTTACTCAAGAAATAAAAGGAGTGCTTGGAAAGGTAAGCCATAAGTTCAAAGATTTCAAGTGATGGATGTAGATGAACGTGGTTCATATCCTCACGATCTGAAGCATGGAGTTGTTAGGAGTATTGTTGATGCGATGAATATAGAAGAGCATGAGATGGTTTACTTAGTCCATGGGGAGTTAAACTCAGATATCATGGGGAGTATTGCAAGGAGCCTTAGCAAAGAGCTTTATTAACCCTTCAAGTTTGACCTTATTATGGAACAAGTTATGCAATTTTGGAGGGGTGTCGTGGTCGTGAAACCTCTCAGTTCATATAAGATACTGATAACCTTTGAAACTATGGATGCCATGGATGCTGCACTGTCCTTCGGGTCTTCCACGTCTCCTTCAGTTTTCTCGACCTTAAGATCTGGAATGCGTTATAGTGCTGGTCATTTATGAGAGTATGGGTTGAATACAATGGTCATCCCTATGCTTGGGCAAAGGAAAATTTATAGAAGATCGAAGAGAAGCAGGGGATGGTTGTGAACATTGTTTTGAATGAGGTCAATAGGCTATCATTCAGCTCTACCTTTATTCAAATTGAGATGTGTATAAGGTATCCCATTTTGGGGTGTGTTTTCTTGTCTATTGGTGGTACTAGGTATGATGTCCATGTGAAGGAAATAGGGAGTCTTCCCAATTTCTTGTTTTCACCAAACGATATTGCTGAGCATAGTCAGAAAGTGGAAGATGTAGATGACTATTTAGATTCTATTAATGAGAATATGAGAGGTCAGTTAAGTAAGGAAGAAAGGAAAAACATCATCAATGCCTACAATTTAGAAGATGAAGGTTTGAGGTAAAAAGCGTTGGGAAATGGGAATTTTTCTGTTTCTGAGGCATAGTCCTTGTTTAGTAGGTCCTGTTAGGGTGTTTTTTATGTGAGCACCCTCATTCTCCTAGATGATAGGTGTGCCTAGGATGTTGTGGTATCTATGAATCGAGTGGGGTGGTCTACTCGAGAGATGGAAAAGGCTGGGTCATGTGGACCTTGTGACAAACTCTGAGATTGCATATAATTACTTGGGCTCTTCCCAACAAATGTTGACTACACCCCCTAGGTTTAGATTATCCAAAGCCATGAAGAATAAAGGGCTTGTCAACTTTTCTAAGGACCATGAAAGAGTGCCTGAAACTTAGTCGAGATCTTTGTCTATTCCAGCTAGCATTGATAACTTTGTGAGGTTATCCTTAGCTGATTATGGATTGTGTAACACCCTCCCAAGTACAGTACTATGCTTAAGTTATAGTACCACACCCTGGAGTTGTTACGATTACCTGAACGGACCTTATCTGATAGCAACTTCTGCTACGCTACTCTGATACCTCTTGAACTTTCTGGAGACAACACGGAAAAATAGGAGTGAGAATTATAAATTCTCAATAGGATTCTCTATGGTACACATGTAATGTCATCGTTGTCATCTCCAGTTTGCTTCGGTTTATTATGAAAAAGGTGAACATGCTGCACAAACTGTTTAATTTTACATTTCAAAAAAAGAATGTCTTATCCGAAGCAAAGTTCATTTTTACTTATATACTGGTCACTTGGGGAAGTCTACACAAGATTAATTCATGAATAATACCATGGATAATAACTTCAACATATAAAACGCACATAGCATTAATCTACTGGGAACATAACCTCTGTACATAACTTAACTTGCACTTGAATTCATACATATACATAAAATTTTACTTTTCTTTCATTCGACACACCTAGGCGTTACGTATCGCCGTCACTAGGGTGTTTGCATGGATCTGCACTTGAGCGTTACGTATCGCCGTCCTCAAGTGCAGCATCATACCACATCCCAGAGTATGATCGCCATATCATACCCTATCAGAGCGTGATCGCCATGTCACGTTCCTTAGGAATATGGTATCCTCATGCTATATCCCAGAGTATGATCGCCATGTCATACCCGTCGAGGCGTGATCGCCATGTCACGTTCCTTAGGAATATAGACTCATCATCATATCTTTGCATGCCACATTCCAGAGTATGATCGCCATGTCATACCCCGTCGGAGCGTGATCGCCATGTCACGTTCCCTAGGAATATGGGATCTTCATGCTATATTCCAGAGTATGATCGCCATGTCATACCCCGTCAGAGCATGATCGCAATGTCACATTCTTTAGGAATATAGGACCTTCATTCGGTACTTACACCAGCTGGGTCATGCCATGCCTCATGTAAGTCCTACCCCCCATATACTCACACTAGCTGGGTCGATGCCATGCCTGATGTGAGTGGGGCATATACTTAATTCTTTGGTCTTTAAGTCTTTACTCTTTAACCTTTACTGCCCTTGGGTAGCCTGGCCTTGGAGTGAGCTTGTCAGCTCAACTCGTGACCATTGTCACACCGACTCACCCACAAGGGGATTCACATCTTTATATTCACATTTAATATACTTATATCTTTTCATTCTCATGCGTTGTCACGCATAGTCGTGCTAAATGTACTCGTACATATGCTTCATCAGTATTTCTCATATACCTCATATCATACTACTTTTGGATTTAGTCTCATATATCTCATATCACCCTTATATCATTCTTGCATATAAATATCCCTAGGTTCATAAACTTCTGCCGTAAAATCGGCAGCATAACGGATCATATTCGTTTCCCCATGAATAGTGCCAGTTCCCACGGACAAACCAGTTATAGCAACATAAATCAACTTAACACACATATATATCAATGTCAAACTGGCAATCCTCAACTCAAACTTGTTATGTTTCCATAATACTTGTGAAATCTTCAATTGGGTCACTTTGTGAAACTATCACTTTGGCCATTTTGCTACCTTCTATTCGGTTCTGCCCGAATTTCATATAATCCACTTTTATTTCTATTCAACTCATTTAGATCTAAAATTTGGATATATCATAGCTCTATATGTCTACTTTCTAACCTCTTTAGTCCCATACCATTTGATTTATATAACTCCTGATATTTAACTTTTACCTCAGCCTATTCAGTCTCTAGCCCGAATTACACTCCTGGAATTATAAATTCACTAAAATCGAAACTAGGCTCAAACCATACGACATTGGTCTCATATTGAAGCTAACAGGACCACCTTTCATTTGCCACAAGTTTCACTCTATTTGCTTAAGTATACCTCGAGTTATAAGTCCTGAAAGTCGACCTTCCTGAGCTACCCTGTTTTGGCTTGGTTTGGACATAGAGTAACTTCCTTGGATTACTGGGAACAATTGGGACCATAACAAACTCGGAATCTTATATTGGGATGTTCCCCTATGTGTAAGCTTTCAACAAATTTGGTTTCACTCAATTTGGAGTTGTATAGGGTGAGTTATACCCTTCTCATGTCACCCTGCCCGGACGAAAATCCTGAACCGTAGGTCAAACTTCAAAAATTCGTATCTCCTTCAATACTAATCCAATAACCTTATATGATATATCTATGAAAAGCCCTGAATGTCTACTTTCATCTAAAAATGATTTCCTCGGATTTGACCGATTGTAGGCGGAGCCGTATATTACGCCGTACGGACTGCCGTGGAATCTTCACCAAGACAGCATCCTAATCCATCCATTTCTCTTAGTTTTCTTCTTCTAATCCTAATTCCCACTCAAGATTTCATATTAATCCCATATTAATCCAATCATACACATCCAATATATCATCAAATAACCATAAAAGGAATCTTTCATGCATCTTCAGTCTAGAGAAATTAAGACTAGAGATTGAATCCTACCTCTTTGGAGTATGACTTTGCTGAATTTGAGTTTGGATTGATGGAACTTTGCCAAAGCTTGGAGATTTGATGGAGTTGGATTTGAGAGAGGAAGGGAAGACGAAGGCTGGAGCAAAGAGGAGAGGGAGACGTAAATCAGCTGGGAATGAAGAGAGAAGTCTGACTTAAATAGATGAAAGTTGTGGTGTTGATTGTCTGAAGTTTTGCGGTTGAAGTTCGGCCATGTCTCTCACTTTTGTGGCCAAATTGCTTTCCACGTCGCCTAAAAGTGGAACTCGTTTCCACTGCATTCTGAAATCGGAACTCGTCTCTTTTCTGCCTAGTCGGAGCTCGTGCTATTTTACACTGCTTGAAGCCGAAGCCGGATGTCGGATGTCGGAACTCGTACCACGTTGTTTGTGACTTGAGGAAATCTTGTTTACTTTGAGTCTTGGAATCAAAGTCGGAAGTCGGAAGTCATGCAGCTGACAATCATAAAATCTCGGAACTCCCTATTTGAACTCGGGAATGTCAATGCTGGATGTAAAATAGGAGATCGGAACTCGGGAATTCGAATCACATGGCCAAACCCAAGTACTTAAACCCGGAAGTCGTGATTTATATACAGTGTGGTTGATGAGATCGGAAACCGGGTATATTTGTCCTTGAAACATGAAGTCGGAGCTCGCATGTATTTTACTTGAAACTTGGAGATAAGTATGAGATCGGAAATGGGTCCGTTTTCCTCTGATGTGAAATCAGACATCGGAAATCACCTCACGTTGTTCGGACTCGAATGTTAAACTCGGAAGTTGTAGAAATAGTCCAGATTAAGTCGGAAGTCGTGGACATAGGTGAGACGAACTCGGAAATCGGAGAATATCATAAGATGAAGTCGGAAATCATGTACTTACGTAAGATGAACTCGGAACTCGGAATTTATCCCACTTTGTGTAGAATTCGAAGATGAAGTCGGGAATTGAAATTGATCAGTCCTGAGGGCGAAGTCGGATCTCAGAAATTGGGACGTTACAGATTGGGTCATAATGATTTTGATGATAGCCTTGGTTGCCAAAAGAAAATCTAAGAAAAGAAAAAAGAGCTTTCTTCTGAGGAAAAAGAAGGCTACAAAATTTAAAGCTACCTCAAAGAAATGGAAGGCAATCCCATTAAAGGATGAAAATGACGTGATGATAATCGCTCAGCATGTTTCTCGTGAGCAGGATATGTATAAAGATGCGAGGAATACTTGGGAGTTGGCAAAATCTCTTCGGTTACAATCAGAAAAGTGATGTTTTGGTGATTGAGTCCCTTTCCAAAAGTATGAAATCAAGGGATAATGTTCTGTATCCAAATAATAAAGGCAGAAGAAGGGGAAGAAGGAAATCATCTAAAAAAGAATCTCCTTAGTTGTTGAGGTCGTTTGAGGTTGCGTATTGTGATTAGTCATGGTTTGCATCTGTTGGTTTTTTTTTTTTTTTTGTGTTTTTGTGTTCTTCCTGTATGGGCTTGTAGCTTTTGTGTTTGCTTGGTTGGTTGCTCCTTTTTGCTCTTCTCTTCTAGAAGTTTTGAGCAATTCTTTTAATTATCGGAAAATAAAAGGAATATCCTCCTAAGAACGCAACAAAGTAAAACAAATCAAGGAACAAAACCATTTACGAAAGTACTATCTATTCCTTGAAGATGTGGAGCACAACAAAGTGAAGGCATGAAAATAACTCTATCCCATAGCATGCTAATGTAAAAGTACTAAAGATAACTTTATCCTTCATTCAGTATTGGTCTTGATTTTTTAGGATTGTTCATTGCCAATTAAACATGTCACACATTTTGTGAGAGTACAAGATATCCTAACACAAACATAGACAAATTCATTTTTTTGAAAAAAAAATAAACTAAGAAGCAAATTTGAGTGGCTACTAATGATAAACACTTGAATTGTGATTAAAAAAATAAAATTTCTATATCAACAAGGTTAGCAATAAACTAAAAGGAAGGAAAAAAAAACACAAAATGAAAGTAAATGCAAGGTTACCAAAGTGGGAAGGACTACATATAGATGAACATCGCTTATCGACAACATCGAGGGAGCAATGAACGATGAGGTGAAACTTGCATTGAGAGCATCATTGTCCTCATTGAAGCTTTGTATTTAAAAAAAAAAAAACAAGGAATGTTCCGTTTGTCACAAATACAACCAAAAAAAAAAAAACTAAAAAGAAAATTGAGCTATCATTTGGGTTTTTATCATAGCAAAGTCAACTCACCTAGTGACCTACGACGATGACGCATACAATCATTCTTCTTTGGAAGCATGACCAATTTGATCATAGTGTACATTCTCTATATGCCTTCTTCAAGTTACTACATGAGCTATAAGAACACAAAAGGTAATGAGAAAGTCAAGTAGACCATTAAAAATTGCTTTGAAGCATCTCGTTGAAGGAGAACACTGATGGTAGAAATGAAAAATGCTAAGAAAAATGGTGGGTTACTAGGTGGTCCACTCATCTTTTGGACCATCTCATAGTTCACCATAAAATTACTAAATAACCCTTTCTTAATTTTCAATTATTCACTCCTACCACTCCTCTTTCTCACTTCTTGCCTCTCACCTCCAGAGCCTTTTCTCCAACCACTTGTGCCATTGCATAAGGTTTGCATTTTTGCTAGATCTGGAACATTTTGCAATCTAGGTTTGTTTCATTTACTTGTTTTAGTACTCATGGAAATGGTTGCATCTTTATATTGTAATGCATCCAACATTCCACTTTAACAATTAGGAACTCAAAAAGGGAAAATACTTTTAGAAATGAATAAGAAACATTTGTCTAGACATTAAACGAACCATAAAAGTCATATTAGAAAAGACCACTACGGGGTCTGGTTACAACAATGATGTTGAATGGTTTGTGTCCGAATTAACACTCACACTAAATCACTTGAAGGTGTATAAAATGCTTAAGTATAGTGTGTAGTGACTTCTCAATACTCTCAATAAGAGGATATTGGCTAATTTAAAGCAAATGAGAAGATTTTCTTTTGAGAAGCTACAATGAGTAACTTTCTGGACTTTTAGAAGGTTGAGAAAGATGAAGTCAAGAGAGATGTTCAAATATGCAGAGTGCTTGACTAACTAACTTCTTCCTCATCATCTTCCAAGTTTATATAGACTTCAAAATCTAGCCATTGAGATTTCAAACCTTGGGCCTAGAGCTTTTTGAGCCACTAGTCTAAGACTAAAAAAAGAAGTAGGTTGCTTTCTTTCTCAGCAAGCAGATACATCACCAATGAAGAGAACTAGCTGTCGAGGTTCACTAACTTTTTTAGAGTTGTCAGCACTTCTTTTGGATCTTATCTTGTCAAATTTGACCTTTAGGAAGATCCATGAATCATGTAGAAGAAGCTTTGAAGAATGAGGTACTTTATGTGAATCAACTCTCTGGAGGTCAACCTTTTGGACATAGCTTTCTGGATAATTCATCCTTCCGAAATGCTCGTGATCCTTCTAATAGTTTGATTTCCTTCTGATGACACAAATGCATCCTTCTGGTCTTTTTGATATGCTTATTAAGAGATAGATCATAGGTTCCTTTGGCAAAAAGTTCTTTCTTTATGATATATATATGAGATATATATATAAAAACTTTTAACTTTGTGTGATCTAACTCTTATCTTTGGCGTATTGCATGATCTAGTGTAAATGGAAATAAACACTTGAACAAACCGTTAGTCAATACAAAAGATTTTATTAAGAATTGATTTGTTGTTCATCAAAACTCTTAACTCGATACAACTCATACTACTTAGTGGCTATTGAAAGGCATTAGAGCTAACAATTCATTGGTTATTGACTCATGATTGAATGATTGTTAGTACATGATATAATGACATGAAATGAATATTGTTGGCTATTGGTTGAATTTCTATGCTTGGCAATTTTGGAGAAACTTCGGTCTAGCTATTATGCTGCCGGATTTTCGTCAAAATTATGGACTTAGAAATATCTATTACATGTCTATATGCATCTCATCCTTGAACTTAATGCACTTAAGGTGTAAGATGTAATATCAAATATTATGTTAAGAAAAGAGATACCTAGACATGATCCTTTGATAAGGGAAGATGATCCACAAAGACTTTGAGATCCCTCTATTTTGGAGGCACATGGCCAAACTAGATCCTTCTAATTTAGAGGCAAATAGATCCCTTTGTCAACTAAGTTTGATTTAGATTAATATTATATGACGATGGTCACGAAATGAGCTCAAATCCTAGAACAATCTATCCAAGAGCATGTAAAAGAAAATAATGTTAAGCACGTGCTAATTATGAAAGTTAAGTAAGCCAAGTCAAAGTTAATGAAAGAAAATGAAAGTGCATGCATCTTTATTTCCTCATTTCATGGTTATGAATGTTTTATACTATGCTCTCGCATGTATGTATATGCCTTATGATGTTGTATTACCATATGATATGATTATAGAGTAAGACTAAAAGAAACCCACTTTGAGAACTTATGTGTTTCAAACCCCTTTAAAATTGAATTTATGTATGTTCACCTTTTTATAACTAAACTTGAAGTAGCTGGGATGACAATGATAGCACATTAATTGTCTAGTCGGAATCCTATTAAGAAATCTTGTATTTCTCACTCCTATATTTTCATGTCATCTTCAGATGATGGCATCGGATAGGGTGATGATCATTTATGATGAGTTCCCTGTTTTTCATTGGCATTTGACCCAATGCTAAATGCCTCTGTGATGACTGCATGCGCTGCAATAAGGCTCTACATGTTTCATGGTCATTAGTTCTGTACACTAATTATGAGTCTATTCTTCCGCCTACACAAGCCTTATGAGGATACTACCTTGGATGATGTGCAACCTCCCTTTCATCCCCTGATGGAGAGTTCGATTCTAATACCCATCTGACCTCGAAATTATTAGTCGAGTCTGACCCTTTGGAGTTGATGTTCCCCTCCGCGATCCTCCTAACTTCATATTCTTCCTCATCTGTAGCAAGCCGAATACCACCCCCAAGGCATGGATGAAGTTTCATCCACACCCGTGCGATACCCCAAGGACATAAGTGAGCCCTTGGTGGAGGGCGTGATGATGCACCAGGAGGATCAAGAATGGTTTCATTCCGTTCTAAGTTTAGATGATGATGCGAGATAGCACATGTGTAACATCCTGAGCTTTGAGCTCTAAGGGTAGACCAATATAGAAGGAAGCTCGGACTCAAGGCAAAGGCAAAATTGTAAATAGGAGGTTGTAGAAAAAGGAAAGACAAAATTGTAATATAAGATTATAATGGCAAAATTGTAAATAAAGGTTTATAGCTGTTAGGAGGGACAATAATAGAAAAATCCTGATTCCAGGGTTATGTGCTCCCCACAACCCTAGTAAACATCTAAAATACATATAATAACTCTATAATTGATATTTTCTACACTTGATTTTAAATAAAAGTGTAAGGTCACTCACACTGCATATATATTATCTTGGCTAATTCAGAATACCTGAACTTATTCCCAAACACCTTGAATTAATTCTCAAGGCTCTTACATTGTCTCTAGGTATGACAAACCCAGGGAAATAATCCTATATGGATTTGTTAGACCTGTCAGGAGAGTAGCTAAGGAAAGTGGCCAAAGCTAAGCCACATGTCAAGTGGGGTAAACGAATGGACATGGGAAACCACATTGACCCCAATTTAGGGATTTATCACCACCACTCACTTTATAAAATATCAAGATACCTTATCCCCCTTATCACCTCTTATTTTTTCGCCGTCTTCATCATCATCATTCTCTCTTCATTTTACTTTCTCTCCACCTCCATAGCCATGAGCTTCAAGCTCATGGTTGATGGCCTTCTTGCCCTCAAAATACTTTACTCCTTTAATAAAAATTAATCCTCATCTCCTTTTATACAAATCCCCTCAATCAATTTGAAGATCAAGAAGCATTTGGATCTTCTTCATCCGCACCACAGCCACTACCACCTTGGAGTTTGAAAGGAAGGAATTGCCTTCGGTTCACTTGCTTCTTTAACTTCAAAAATCTTGAGGTAGGTAGTTCAAATCTTTAGTTTGTTTGTCCTTTAGGTTTTTATGTGGCTAATGTGTTTTCTTTATATCATCCTTTATTTGATCTTGTATGATGTTAATATGACTTAAATCTAGTGATTTAAGATAGGAAATCTTGGTTGAGATTGAAGGATGTGTCAAAAGATCAAGCAAAACCCAAAATAGAGAAAGTTGTTAGAGAGAAACCCTCACAACCATCCATACAATGAATGCTACTTTTCAACCTGTAGAGCTCAAATTCAAGTAAAACTAATTTTAGATGAAATTAGACTTCAAGAGCAATCAAACTATATAAATTGTAGAACCATTGAACTTCAAATGAATTAGTTATAATTTTTAGAATTTGGCTGTTGAAATTCACTCTCTATCATGACTAAAGTGTGATGTGAGGGGCATAATTTGCCCTATATAACTTCAAATTTAGTGAAACCAATTTTCCTAGAAAAGAACACATGAGGAACATATCCATAGAATTTTAGAATCAGATCATGAGTAGATTTTCCCCAAAAAATCCTTGAAGCTTACTTATACTATGTTCAAGTGAAAACAAGGTAGCCTATTTTAGGAGCTCATAAATTGAGCTCTACTTACGCAATTGGAATGAAACTTGCTAGGATTGAAAAAAGGTCCAAATAGCTACATTTAGATATAAATTTCGAATAAAAATGATGAAAATGAATTTTTATTGATTTTCTATATTCAGGTGTGCGAGTCTATCCTGAAATAGGGCAACCTTGAGTAAAACTTTAATAACTTAAGTTATACACTTCAAAATTTTGTAAAACTAAAGAGATTTAAAAATAGACTAATAAAGCTACAATTTATCAAATTTATAGGTTAAAATGAATTAAAATGAAATTATAGTGTAATTTAGAATTTCAGGGTAGATTTGAAAAAATAAGACAACTTGGTAAGCTTCAAGGTTTAGAAACTCCATAGACCACAAAGGGCCAAAGGGCTGAATCATGCATGAAATTCTTATATAAAATGATATGACAATCCTAATTACTATGACTGACTGGCTATAGTTATACTACCAGTATATTGGGAAGTCTCATGTTTTAGCTGTTATGCTGCCAAATTTTTTGCAGAAGTATGTGATGTGATGCTATGAGTATGTATGCATTTTGTACATGAAAATCATGCATGGAAGAATGTTGAAAATAAGATATGAAGCATATGCATAAGTGCATCTATCATATTCATGCACGGTCTCCAGTGTGTTTTTCGTATGAAAAAAGAATGAAAAAAGATAACAAAGACTTACAAAGTGACATGCCCAGTCTCCACCTCATAGTGGGCCAAGGCGGTACTATCTAAGAGAATCACTTGGACCAAAACCTTAACAAATTTAAGGGGAATATGTTGGTGTGAAAGTCGAAAAAAGTAAACCCAACAATCATATATAGGAATGAGCTCAATCTTGAGAAGTAAGCTATTATCCAAAGATAAGAGAGGTCATTTACCTCCAGGGGACCAAGAACAGAAGTTCAAGATGCAAGTTAAAAAAAGAGATAAGAAAGTCAAGTGCACTTGCATAAATCAAGTATGAGTATCAGCATATGCATATTTAAGCATCGTATTATGCTATTATGCAGTTATAATTATGATTGAAGTGTTATGTTATTATTACTATTATATTTGCTATGAAATACGTCAAGTGATTGTTAAAATAAAGTAATCTGTTTTGAGAAATACATTTCCAATCTTTAATTGAACTAGTGCCTATGTGTATGTGTCTACATTTTCATAAGAAACTAAAGCGACTGTAATATTTATGATGACACCCTGTGTGCTTAGCAAATTAAGTATACCTACTGAGAACTTTAATTTCTCACTATATGCTTGTGTGTTTTTTGTAAACATTACAGTATATAAACTGGACTTTAAGTCTGCAGCAGATGTCGTGGGACATATACACAATGCAGGTCCCGAACTTAAGCCTAGTGTGGAAATGAAAGTCAGCATCTAATAGATACAAAATGAAGACTGTAGGCCGATGCAAGTTATATGTAATATTAGTTAGGTTTCTTTTGAATTTTAATTACCTTGCTTTATAGGTATCAAATATCTAGGTTTATAAATATTTATTCAGTAAAGAATTATACAGTTTATGGGCCATATAATTTTCTTATTTTAAAGTTTTTCACAGCATCTATAATAGCCTCTAGATATAGCCTCATGACTCGAGCACAGCGTATATATTTGGAGGGTTTTACAACATGTAAAGCTTAGATGCAAATATAGCTCTTTTTGTTTATAGTTTTAAGGCTATCATTTTATGGCATGTACGGGTTGTAGAGGCTATTTATGTATTTCCTTTTAGTTTGGTATTTGAACCTCTTTTTGGCATGGATGTTGCATTGGGCCGAATATAGTTATCGGTCACTTTGTTACCTTAGTGAGATATATATACATATATACATACATGCATACATATATATATAATGGCTATGAATAACATTATAGTTACTATTGAATTAAATGTTCCCTTATGTTGCTTTTATATATGTACTAGACGCTTGAATATATACATTTACGATGCGCTCATGGCCCTTGTTTTCAAAAAGTTTATTTCCTCTATTGATAAAAAATATATATGACCTTATTTTTGTTGTAAAGTAATTTAAGGAAAGAGTAAATTAAGTTTCTGCAAGCAAAAGTAACAACCAATAATTTCCATAATATAACTTAAGCGTAGTATGGGGTTATTAGGATATTACACAAAACACCATTTTGAATTTACAGTGAATGCATCCAAACTTTCTTATTCTATGGATGACATCCATTTGAATGGTTTCTCTCTGATTTGTGTTTCTAGTTTCAAAGTTTAGTGTAGTTTATGACTTATTTTAATCAATTTGTCTTTCGATTGCCCGAGCAGTGATGAGAAAGATGTACAAGAATAAGAAGGCAGGAGATAGTCATGGACTTCCAAGAGAACATGGCGATACGCAAGATCAAGAGATGGACAAACGGAAGATTATGAAAGAAGTTGAAAATTTTAGTAATTCCCATTTTCTTTTCTCATTTGGACTTTCATTTCCCTTTTCTTGACTGATGTCTCTATCTTTATCTTTCTGTGAAATCTGCTTTCTCTTGTTAATGTGCTTTTGACTTTTGCCAAGATTTTGAATACACATCCAAGTCAGGCTGTTTTAGTATAATATTTTGTTTAATTAGGCCAATTTTTGTGGCAGGATAGATGTGATAGGGCATACTGATCTCATAGTCTGGAAGCTTGGTGTGTCATATGAGCTGAAGTCATTTCATTTTTAGAGGAAGTTCTGAGTTAAGACTTTTGTTTCAGACTTCCAATTCATTTTCTCTTTGTGGATTTGGGGAGCTATGATCTTTTAGAATTGATAATTCCCTAGGTCTAGGAGTAAACCTTATAATGGGTCTCTTACCTCCCCCTTGTGTTTCTCCTTTCCTTATAAAAGTTCTTCTTTTTCCAACATTCTTAGTTTAAATTGCTTAGACATAAAGTTCTAGAAAGCTTACACAGTTGTGTTTTATGATAAGTGGCAATGACTGCCATTTACCACTGTTTTTCACGTTCTTGAGTAACATTTAATGTCACTTGTAATGTTTAAGTGAACTACGCAGTAACCTATCAATATTGCTTCCTAAACCAGGATGATGCAGCAAAATGAATCATATAATTGATTACTTGTTAATTTGTTTTCATTTGTTAGAGTTGATTTGTTGAAAATTTTAAGAATTCAACTTAGACTTCATGTAGGCTAAAATTGTGCTAATATGTGTGTGTGTGTGTGTGTACTCATTTTCAAAATGTATTGCATTATAATGTTGCATACGGGATGTTTGAATCATTATAAAATATATGTTCCTTTCTTTTTCTGTTTTTATTTTATTTATTTTTTTGGGTTTTTTTGTGTGGCGGTTGTTTTTTGGGGGGAGGGGGTATTGTTGGAGCTAAACAATTTATGGCTATCGTACTCAGTTCTCATGGTTTTATTTGCCTTCCCACTATCTATCTAATATTATAGTGCAGTTGTATTTTATAATGGCTGCTAATTACCATTTTTATCAGGCTACTCACATATGACATGGAAAGAACGTAAAAAGATTGAGAATAGAAAGGTCGTCTCTCTTGGTGGGAAGGTGAGGACTATTTGTTTATGCTATTTCTTTTACATCATGTGCCAATGCAAATAGTATTAGCAGCATGCTCAATAAACAAACTTAATGTGTTTTGCTTTCCCTTATATAGCCTCCTAAGAATCAGAGATTACCTAAGTGTGGCACGACCAATGATGAAGAAACAAAAGGAGAGAGAGCAGAAAATGCTCCAAGAGGTAATTAATTTCTATCACCCTTTGGCTTTTTTTTCGTTTTTTTGGGGTGTCTTTTCTGTTTGACTCTTACAGATATTTCTGACCTTGTTATTCCTATCTGTACACCGGTTTGTAGCGTTTGATTCTTGCACAATTTGGGGCAAAGCATGGTGGAAGCAGTAAAAATTCAGTGGGTAAGCACAAGCCTGAGGACAGGGTTCTGAGGTCAAGCGAAGGTCGTTTTACAAATGGCATATTGGAGGTGAGGCATCTGTTAAATTCAGCACCATCAAGAGATCATGAAACTAGAACCAACATGTCTACTGTCTAGTAAAGGGAAAAATAGAAAGCAGGTAAGGCGAAACAAGGGAAGAAAGGGCGCCAGTAAGAAGCATCATTGAGTGGTGAAGTTTTGTAGGAAAACTAAATGGAGTCATTCATCAATGTTTACACGATGGTTTAACATTAAATTTAGTATCATCCTTACAGCTTTCAACCGTAATCTGATGTAAACATGTATACAGGTGCCCCCCCCCCCTCTTTTCTCTCTTTTCTTTTTTTCTTTCTTTCTTTTTTTTTTCCCCATTTTTCCATGTGATGTTAGGTCCTTGTCGACGGGGCATAGCTCTAAATTATTGTCAATGCTGCAGCCCCTGAACAGTTAAATGGAGGTGAAACACAATTGACAAATGAGAAGAAAACATAAAAGGTTGTTGATACAATTAAGAAAGAATACAGGTGAAAGAAAACTCAGGTTTTGTGCTTGAAAGTACGACTTGGGTTCTTAATTTCAAGTGCTTGCCGTATAAAGGGGCTGTCGCTGCATTGTTCGAGTATCAGCTTGCAAACAGATCCAAAAAAAGAAAAAAAAAAGAAAGAAAAAGAAAAGTTTCACCTTGTGAAACCTATCACTTTTATGTTTTATGCGCAGGTTCTCCAAAGGAATAATGCACGGTATAAATCTGTGATGTAGCAGCCTTTGGACTTCACAATTACAGGCTACATGTCGCTTCACTTTATGTGAAATGTTAAATAACAAATTAAACTCTCATCTTTCTTTGCATTGCTATTAAGGGATTGTACCGAACTTCATATAAAAGAATATGATAGTCTAAGTAAGTATAATTTGAGTAACTAAATTTTTTATGATAAATCAATTACAGAATGGTACTTTATTGTTATTAATTAAAGATCTCAATATTCTTTATTAACAAAAGTATTTTTTACCCAAGTTTTCTAAACATCATTTGGATATTTAAGGAATCATTTATCAATAACTAAGGATTTGGTTGCCTTATTAGGGTATGTGATAGATGTCGTAAGATAAGAAATAATGAATATAATTTTTTTTTATTAGATTCAACAAAAAGATAACCAAAATTTTTATTTATTAACACATAATTTCACATATTTTGGTACTTGTAGATTCAATAATAATGCAATTGAAAATTTAAATTATTAATATAATACTCTCTAATATAAAGATGTCTAGAAAATTTAAATACAAATAACAATATTGTTTTATTGATAAAAGTGCGAAAAGATAACAATACCTAATTGATTTAAGTGGATTGATACTTGTTATTTATAAATTAAATCTAGAGTATGAGTATTATGAATGGAGAAATCTATTGTTGGAGAGCTTTATTGTAACAATAGGTTGACTCCGGTAGAAGTTGATTAATGAGACTCTAGTAAACTTTGGATATTAGTATTTTCAACCAAATATTATTGAAAAGATAAGAATATTTTATTTGCAAATGAACATAGTTTATAATATGAAAAAGCAAAACACTTGACATATGTTTTTTAAAGTTTATTTTATAATTGATAAATTTTATTAATTATATTTTGAACTTGAAGTCCATAATTACAAACTAAAACATAATATAGGTCCTTAATTAATAATTTTTAAGGTTTAAGTTTTAATTGGTTATTAGATCTTTTATAATAATTTTCTCTGATAAACTACTTAATCTAGCTTTACGTAACACACCAGAGGACAGACAGAAAAGTTTGTATTCATCTTAATTTTCTCTATATTCTCATTCTTTTATCATTTTCTTTCTATTTTTGAAAATTTTCACATGCCTTTTGTTTTTTAAATTTTTTTTTTTTTTTACATTTCAAATATGTGAAATTTGTTAAAAATGTAGGAGATTCAATGAACAATTGTTGAATACCTTAGAAAATGCTTTTCTAATATTCTAACTTTGTTTATTAAAAAACTAAAGACATTGTAGTTCATGATTTAAACATATAAAGGAGGTTAAATAAATTTTATAAAGTATAATACAAACAATCATTGGAGAGAAATTGTTATATTCATGATCTAATTGAAAGTCGAATAATTATGATACCTACATAGTAAATTGAAGGTTCAGTTTAATTTTAGAAAAGTTGACTTATTTGTAGACAAAATAAATAAACTATCTATATAAAAAGAGAGAGAGAGGGAACAAGGGAATTATCCTTTTTTTTTAGGCGTAAGAAAGTAAATTATCTGTCAACTAGCTAGAATTTCTTGTTAAATTTAATCAATATAGTTCCATATTTTAGTGCATTTTAAATAATGAGAATACAAAGAAAATTATAAAATGGAAGAGCTTTAGTTTTTTTCATGTGAGTTTCTATTAAAAGATATAATAACGGCTGGTAAGAATAAGCGATGATTGAAAAATGAGATTATATAAGTTATAGTTGGTTAAAATTTTCTTTTAAAAAAAATATTTAGGGTTAATCATAGTTAAATAAGTGAGAATGTCTCATCAAAATATTCTCATAATAGGGTGTAGCACAATTTTTAACTAAGAATGGGGTTAAGTGACATTTTGAGAAACCTCACGAAGGGTTTGTGCTATTTATCCTTTTTTTAAGATAAAACAATAAAAAGAAATAGTGTTCGAAAATGTGTTTAAAGTGAATTATAATTATAATCTAATAAAAATATTTAATTTTGATACATTGTTAACGTAAAAAAAAAATTACATAAACAAAAATTTGTTAAAAAAGGTAGAAGATTGAATGAACAATTGTTGAATGTCTTAGAAAATACTTTTATAATGTTTTAACTTTTTTTTTTTTAATGAAGACAGCGTATTTCATGATTTTAACATATAAAGAAAGCTAAAATAATTTTTATAAAGTATAATACAAATAATCTTTGGAGAGAAATTTTAATACTTATGATCTTATTGAAAGTTGAAGAATTATGATATCTATATGGTAAATTTAAAGGTTTAGTTCAATTTTTAAAAAAGTTGATTTATTTGTAGGTGAAATGAATCAACTATCTGTTTAAAAAAAAAAAAGAGAGAGAGAGAGAAGAGGGAACGAGAGAATTATCCTTTTTTTTGGGCAGTGAAAGAATAAATTATTTGTGCAATTAACTAAAATTCCATGCTAAACTTAATTAATATAGCTCCATATTTTAGCGCATCTTAAATAATGATAATATAGAGAAAATTATGATATAGAAGAATTTTGCCCAGCTTTTTGTGAACTTTTAATAAGAGATATAATAAAAGTTGGCGAGGATAAATTATAATTGAAAAATGAGATTATATGAGTTAATATTGATTAATTTTTTAAAGAAAATATTTTAGGTTAATTATGGTTAAATAAATAAGAATATTCCATTAGAATATTCTCATAATGGATGCAGCATAATTTTCAACCAAGAATATAATTAAGTGTCATTTTGACAAAATCTTAAGGGAATTTGTACTATTTACCCTTTTTTTTGGATAAAAAAATAAAAACAAATAGTCCTTAAAAATTTGTGTTTAAAGTGAGTTATAATTATAATATAATAAAAAGAATTTAATTTTGATATTCAATTAATATAAAAAAATTATTTAAATATTTAATTATATATTATTATATCAATAAAAATATTTGACTCAATAATTTATTATATTATTAATTTTATGAATAAAAGTATATAATTAAATAATAATATAAAATTATCCTTTCCTAAATATGTATCAAAATTAATCTTTAATAAAAGTTAAGGGTTTGAATATATAATTATAATTAGGGAATAAAAAATACTTAAATAATTATATTTATTTTTATTTTTAAATAATCAATAAGAATTTATTATTTTATCACGTTTATATTAAGTTTTAAAATAATTAATAAGAAGTCGGTTAGAGTGATTAGATGCTCCTTACCACTGGACTCCGGGTGCAGAGTAAAAATATTCCATTTACGAGTGTCCACCTAATATCAGCTTCTCAGTACCTAGACTAAAAGAGTATTGAGCAACAAGTAACCTCAAATCTCAATATCCTTTTCTCTACTTTCACCCTCTCTCTGCATCTGAACACCGAGTACCCTGCGGATCTTTCTCGGCAGAATCATCGGAAAGGACTGGTTATTCGTCGATCCAAGTATGTCTTCTAATCCCCCCCCCCCCCACCCTTTTTTTTTTATGTTCGCTTAAGGTTTTATTTCATTTCCGTTTTGTTTCCACACATAACGATGAAAATAATCATTGAAATTGTAAAAAGTCTGTTTAACCCATTAGACCGCACCACAGTGATTGCCAAACTTGCCATCCGAATCAGATGTGATTTATTTATTCCAATGGCACACCTAAAATTTGGTTTGGGAGTTGTGACATAATGAAAAAAATGTATAATTCTTTATTGTTTTCGATGGTGCATATACCTTCTATGTCATCTTTGGATAAATGTGTGACTGTTACTGAGAACATTTGTGCTCTAAGTGGAACTGGGATTGTGTCCGCGCCACTGACAGCAGTGATATACCTTATTGTCTAAAGACATTAGTTTTGCTTTGCACATGACTGTTGCTGTTTTAGTATCAATTCTTTCCTTCTAGTATTCAATATTACATTTATCAATTATTTCTTTGACTGGAAATGTTTTTACATTAAGATACTACTCTTCTGATGATAAGATGCTCATAGTTATTTCTAGGAAATCTGAATTCCTCCTACTTTGGTATTTATCGTTTTTGTTTCATAGATTTTGAGAAACGAATATTGATATGGAAGAGCGTAGTCTCATATGAAGTTTTTGAGACTCGTTGGCGTTTCAATATGAGTATCATAACATTCCTTAAGAGTTAAAATTGCTACAGATTGCAGTTTTATGTGGAGATGCATGGCATATGAAGAATCTTTAGTTTCTTAAGTTTGTGTCTATGTTTTTTGAATTCAATTTTATTTGGTTGCAGAGTGGAGAAATTATGAATCGATCTGTTTAGAACTATGTATAGATGATGCCTCTGGTGTGTATTCCTAATTTGGCAGTAAATAATTAGTAATTTTAAAACAGTAAGGGGCATGCAATAGCTTGTCGCCCATATATGGGGCTTGGTTTTGTCAGTCAATTGTCGTGTTGTATTTTTGGCATATGTTATGGTGTTTTCCAGATTTGATTTTACTGTCGCTGATAGATGTTTGAAGGGGAATGCTATGGAGTTGGTAGGGTTAATGGCTTAATGCTGATATGGCTTGTGTTTCTTTTCATGACCCAATGTCTACATAAGTAGGGGGAAAGTTAAAGGAGGAAAAGTATATCCTAACTAAGGTGGTGTTAAGTTGGTATGAATGTATATTGTATATGGTAGCTGTAGGAACTTGATCTATTTTGACATAATTTAAATGAACAATTTTCCCCCATTCTCTGATCCCTCTGGTTGAGAAATGTTATGTGTTGCATGTTATAGTTAAGTTCTGGTTGTGTTGCCTCACGTCTATGCTCTGTCTGTTCTCTATCAAATTGTCCCAATTAAATATTTGTTTTGTTTCAATCATCACACCCTTATGTGTGCTTATCTTTTGAACATTAATAGAGTATTATATATAGATATCTAAACATCAGTGCATTTATCTTTGCTTAGGGCACATAATTTTTTTTGTCAGTGTATAAGAATGAGGTCTTCTATATATGCATGCATCAAACAAATAAACACTATTCAATTATTTATCCAATCAGTGTAAATTAACAATCTAGTTTTCGAAATTCAGTATTGAAAATAATTTTGTGTTGGTCATGTATCTATTGCCTGTCATGTGATGTGCCACTGTCAATCTTTGTTTTTCTCTCCTTTCTCCAACTGTTGTGTGACTAAAAGGGGATTCGGATCCTCTTAAAATGTGCCTTTTTTTCTCATGTCAGGCGCATACAGAGAGAGATAGAATAAAATTCACTACTTGGTCAAATATGTGGGGCGCTGTATGGGAATCTTGGTTCCCTTGCTTGGGATCTTGTGTCTACTTCTCTCTTCACAGTCTGAATAAATATCCTAATATTTGAATTTGATGATTTAGTTCAACCTTTCATTTTATTGTTTCCATTGCAGACCTGAAACTTGTTTGCACTTTTATTGATTTGTGTGTGTCTTAAGTCTTAACTATGCCTGGTATAATGCTTTTAGAGAGTGATGGAAAAGGCTTCCTTTCTTGCAAGTTCTATTACAAATTATCAGTGTTCTTTATGTACTTTTCTTGTTGATAACCCTCCCTAGTCCCCAACCCTACAATGGTAAGAGCATTGTGCACTGTGCCACCTTTTTTTTTCTTTTTTTCTTCACAATGCAGCTGCCACAAATCTGCCTTGCTGTTATGGCTCTTTTGGAGCTTGCCACTAGTGGCTGCAATATGCCATTGATGGCACTGTTTCTGATTGGAAATATTTCTCTTGCATTGTTGCGACCTATTGGAATAACAGTAAGGTGGCAATTTTTTGTTTTTGATACAATAACCTGACATATCTTAACACAAAAGTGAAGCATATTATGTCCATGTTAACCTGTTTAAACCGTACAGCCATATACATACAAAATAATGTAAATATTATTTAAAACCATTCAGTCCACTGCCTGTATTTTTTTAATGCAATTTATTATTTTTTTCCTTCTTTTGGAAACTTTTTCTCCACCCACTGGAACTTCAGATTAACCCTCACACCACCATAACTGAGACTATGTGCCAGCATCTCTCCATTCCCTTTGCTCTCTCACTTTGTGATACAAGTGTTGAGTTTCATCGGTAGCATGTTATGTTTGGTGTGGGCTTGTAAGGTTTTGGGCTCTTGCCCCTCAGCACTTAGCTTTTGGGGGTGGGATCTCTAATACGGCTTGTAACAACACCATTTTTTTTTTATTTGGTCCATTGGGATGCACAAGCAATAGAGGATGGGGTAGGTGGTCTTGTGCAGGATTGGAGCTCAGAGATCAACAGTTTAAGTTGAGCTACAAGTTCATTGGTGCCTTGTATCAACACCTAGCTGAAAACATAGCACATTGGGAAATATTGGAACTAAGAAGTAAGAATCCTAGTGGCCAGTTTACTTTACAATTAACCTCAGAGTTTATAGTTCAGCATCTTCCTTGTCTAACAGTTAGGACACAGTTAGAACACAACTAGGAGACCAGATTATCTGCAGCACCTACCGAGGAGGAGCTAAATCATTTTAGAACCATTACCATCTGCTGATCTAGAGTTTTTGCACAACTGTACAAGCATCTATTTCTCTGGTTATATTCTTCAGTTCGAAGTTGTTAATTAAAAGTAAAGATTGAATACCAATATGCCACAACTGATGTAATACTTTGGTCTGTAAATTTTCTTCATTCTGGATTGGTAGTAGTTGCAATTTAATAATTGGGATTATCATTTACTGGAAGTCATGACTCTGACAAAATTAGAACTGGGACTACTTTCTATGTTCGATTGTGTGCAGTTCCATGGAATTAATTGGGTTTCGTATTGTCTTTCTAAAGTTTTTTCAATAATCTGAGCATCTTGTTGTTTCTGTCTCTGTTAATCCTATGGAAGTGAGCAAAGCTTTTTGTTTTGCTTGTGTCATGTTTGGGTTCAGTAATTTGTTGTTGTGGTATTGTCTCAACCTGACATGAACACAACATGTAGATATCAATTGCTACCCCTTAATAATTGGGTAGCCCTGGGATATTGCATTTTCACAAGGATAAATGAACAGGGTATAGCATGAACTAATGTTCTCATGGGAACGAAATGATTTCTTTTGTTGCTGTTGTATATGTTTCTCATTTTGATTCAGAAGACAGTGATGAAACTTGTAGCATATTTTAGCTGAAGTCTTGTATTAACCTTTTACTCCTTGGAATTTATATAAATTAAAACCATCTACAAGATGTAAATATTCTATGATCATGCATTCATCTTGTGAGGCAATTGTATTCACCAAGGAGGAATTTCCAGTTCCACAAGGCATCATATTGTTCTGGCCTCTCCCCCTTATATTGGTATTAAAACTAGTCATTTTACTATGAAACTTGAAATAATATTGCTTTAGGACACTGGCTAGTATGAGATGCCTGTCATCAAAGCTCATCAATGCTATATGACCTGCTTTCCCTCTCCTTAGGTTACATCAAGTATATGTTGCGCAGTCGATATAATCATTTATTACATTACATCATTATAATTTTTTGGGTGATTGGTGGAACAGCCAAATTAGTGAGATAATAATTTCAACTTTACGATTGATAGCAGTGCAAAAGTGATTAGTTTTACTGGTTTCTCTCTCCTTTGACAAAAATATGCTTTCTTGCAGAAGTTTGTCCAAGCAGCAGCCATGTCTTCATTTCTTCCTGCCACAACAGAGTCAATTGCTCAGGCATTGGAGGCCAAAGACCCATCTGAGGCCATCTCCATTCTTTATCGTGTACTTGATGACCCTTCTTCCTCTCCAGAAGCTCTGCGCATGAAAGAACAGGCCATCACAAACCTCACTGATCTTCTCAGGCAAGAATATAGGGCAGAGGATCTGCGCAGCCTTCTCACTCAGTTGAGGCCCTTCTTTTCCTTGATTCCTAAGGCAAAAACTGCAAAGATTGTGAGGGGAATAATTGATGCTGTTGCTAAAATACCAGGGACGTCTGATCTACAAATTGCACTCTGCAAAGAAATGGTGCAATGGACTCGCGCTGAAAAGCGAACATTTCTCAGGCAACGAGTTGAGGCAAGGCTTGCTGCACTTCTGATGGAAAATAAGGAGTATTCAGAAGCTTTGGCTCTTCTTAATGGCTTGGTCAAAGAGGTTAGAAGATTAGATGACAAGCTTTTACTTGTAGACATAGACTTGCTTGAAAGCAAGCTACACTTCTCGTTAAGAAACCTTCCAAAGGCAAAAGCAGCCCTGACGGCTGCAAGAACCGCTGCAAATGCTATTTATGTTCCTCCGGCTCAACAAGGAGCCATAGATCTGCAGAGTGGGATTCTTCATGCTGAGGAAAAGGATTACAAAACTGCATATAGTTATTTCTTTGAAGCTTTTGAGTCTTTCAATGCTCTTGAAGACCCCAAGGCTGTCTTCAGCCTGAAATACATGCTATTGTGTAAGATCATGGTCAGTCAAGCTGATGATGTGGCTGGAATTATATCTTCCAAAGCAGGCCTGCAATATGTTGGACCTGACTTGGATGCCATGAAAGCTGTTGCAGACGCTCATTCTAAGCGATCCCTGAAGTTATTTGAAATTGCTTTGCGCGACTACAAGGCACAGTTGGAGGAAGACCCGATTGTCCACAGACACCTGTCATCCCTGTATGATACCCTTCTGGAGCAGAACCTTTGCAGACTTATTGAGCCATTCTCAAGGGTTGAGATTGCACATATTGCTGAACTGATTGAGCTTCCCATTGATCATGTGGAGAGAAAGTTGTCTCAGATGATTTTGGACAAGAAGTTTGCAGGGACATTGGATCAAGGTGCTGGATGCCTCGTCATATTTGATGATCCCAAAACCGATGCAATATACCCTGCAACATTAGAAACCATTTCTAATATTGGGAAAGTCGTGGACAGTCTTTATGTTAGGTCTGCCAAGATAATGGCCTGAGATCCCTGTGTTACTTCATTTACCATTTGCTACAATATTTTCTTGCCGTTTCCTTCTTGAAGTTGAGTAGCATGTCATTTGTTTAATCTCTGAATTAGTCAAACTTAAGTCGAACTATTGAATCCATTGATTCCTAAACCAGGTCAAGTGGGCTTGAATGGTGATTAAAATTGTTATGATGGTAACGCTCAAAGAGTCTAATCATGGTCTTGTTTTTGTCTCGTTGGAAACATAGAAGTAGGAATAGCAGGCAAGAAATTCCATTGTCTGTATGAAAATTCAAAGCCATGACATTCTTGTCATGGAACCACATGAAAAGCCTTCTTGTTATTTAAAATATGCTGGTGCTTAAAATGAATCAAGCTTAAACATTCTTTTTTTGCTGCTGTTATTCAATATGTTAGGCTTATAAATTATAATCGTTAGACTCCTATGCATTACCCTCCGCCTAAGCTTGTTAGGGTCATAGTGGTTCCTGTTTCCGTTGGACCAACACAGTTAGAACCAAGCTATCTTGTGTAAATTTTCAGTTCGACCTTATTTCTTATTTTGTCGTGAACTGGATCGAGAGTATTACGGTTAAGGCAAGGTTGGTATGATGGTAAAAATAAGGATAAAATTTTTATAGAATAGATTTATGTGTAATTTTATTTGTAGATTTATTTCATAAAATTTTTTAGACCCGAACAGAGTGTGAAGAATAAATTATCTATTAATAAAGGGTGGTAATTCCAGATTCTAATTCACCTAATTTTTTTTCACCCCATTGATGTCTCTCCCGCCGATTGTGTAGCTGCGGTGGCTTTCCTTTTTTCATTTGCAGGTTTATTTGGCTCTAAATGATCTTTTGTTTTCTCTCAGCTCCCTGTGGCTTGCTGAATTTCAGTTTTCAAGTGTTTTTAACTCAACAGGTGTAGTTAAGAATTAAGATTCCCATTTTGGAGAAGAATGAAAATGATTTGTTTGGTGTATAGTCTATAATGAATTGCTGCAAGTCGTGGCAGCAATCACGACTTGGATAGCACATTATTTGTACGTTGATATATATGTGGAATTATTTGTACGTTGATGGTAGATGCTTTTTTTGATATATATGTGGAATTATATACAAATAAATAGGGATTTTAGTTGTATAATTAGTAAATTTATTTATAAGAAAATATGGAAACTATGCCAATAATTGTAAAATATAGTTATGTAAGTGATAAATATGATGCAAAGATATGATTGACCCCACAATTTAATGATTGTCTCCTATATATCTTATTTGAATTTAAGATATCTCATGTTCAACTCTCACCCCCTCTCAAAAAAATACTCCTGAAAATAATTTAAAGTCTTACTGACTTTATTACAAAAAAAAAATCTGATGAAAAGATATTTTATATATTATTATCTTACTATATATTTTCCACATTTACCAAAAACATAATTAAAATTTCCATTCATTAACACGTGGATCCCAAATATTCAAAAAAATATCTAAAACTTATATATAAATAACACTTCCCATTTTAAAAGAGGAACAGTGAGGCAGTGGAGGCTCAAGAGCGATTTGATGCGGAAAGAACAATAAAGAATGAGAAAAGAGATTTGTATCACTTCAAAGTGGTGAGCACTCAATATCCTAAAAGAAAATAGAGGGAGAGATGTGAAGAGAGAAAAGTAGAGAAAAAAATATATGTTTAGGTCTTATACTATTGTGATGTTGGATTGTTTGGTAAGTTTATGTGCAGATTTTTGAACAGCAAAGCATCTATGAGAGGAGACAACCAACCTTCATTCATATTTTCATATATATTTATACATACAAAAAGTATTGTTTACTCCTACAAGTCATCAACCACTCACTTAATTTAACCCCTTAAATAAGCATTGTCCACACATCTCAAAAGATTAAACATACCTAACATTTTCTGCTATTAGACTATACTATGACAGCAACTATAATTCTCTGCATCAAAATATTTTTGTTGCAGTAAGATATGTCAATTTTCAACACTCCTCCTTGACAAGCTTACTGCAATCTCCAAGTTTTGTTCTTGGTTTTGAAAATTTGATCTTAGGTGAAGCCTTTGCAAGAACATATGCAACTTGGTGCTTGTTAAACATCTTCTCCTTCATTGTAGCTTGCCATTCAATATCTTTTTCATCATTTTCTCTTTCAACCAATCCTGCATTGCATCTGCTATAAACATGATCAAATGACTTAGTGCTTTTAACAGCAAGATCATAATAAAAAATAGCTCCATGATCTTCAAATTTCCAAGCATCTTGTCTTACAACTCTGCTGTCATTGCTAACAGCTTTTGCCTTCATCTTGTTCCAATTCTTTTGAGGACTTTCATCAAACTTTACATTTCTTGAGACAACAACTTTTTCATTATTCAAATCATTGATCTTATCCCTCTTAGATTCATCCACAGAACATGAAAGAGCTTCTACATTGGTGGGCTTCCAATGAAAACTTCTATTTATCATCTCAACAATCATGAACTCAGAACCATAAGGATCCATAATAGTGCAGTATTTTTCTTTGAAAAATAGAACATAATTTCTATCAAGCATTTGACCTACGCTCAACAAGTTTTGATTAATTTCTGGTATAAACAAAACATCTGAAATAAGTTTTGTACCCTTTGAAGTGTTAATACAAATGGTTCCTTTGCCTTTGACATCAACATAGTCTCCATTCCCTAGCTTAACCCTTGAGTTGCTTGATTTTTCTATGTGCTGGAATATGCTCAAATCAGCTGTCATGTGATGTGTGCAACCACTATCAATCAACCAAGCATCATTGCTATTTGCTGAATAACAAGTGGCTGCAAACAACTCTTCCTCATGTTGAATTTCTTCAGCTACTTTAGCTTGTTGTTCCTCTTGATTTCTTCTAACTTTGCATACTTTCTCAATGTGACCAAGCTGTTTACAATGCCTGCATTGTATATTTGGCTTAAACCAACAATTTTTCTCCAAATGATTTGTCTTTTTACAATTTGGATATGGTGGAAATTTTTCATATTTATTTTCCCATTCTCTGCTTCTCTCTTCTCCATTTATGTTTTTCTCCCTTATGTCAACCTCATAACCTTTCTTGCCATTGCTGCTGTTAGCTTTGCCTTTGTTGGTTGCTACAAAGGCTCCTTCAAGTTGGGTTTGTTCTCTAAATTGTCTTCTTTGCTCAGTAGCTTGCAATGCATTCACAAGCTCTAACAAGGATATTTGTGACAGGTCTTTGGAGTCTTCAAGAGATGAAATTTTTGACTCAAACTTCTCTGGAAGACTCACCAGCACCTTCTCTACGACTTTTTGATCAGATAGCTCTTCTCCAAGCAAACGAATCTGGTTTACAACTTTCACCAACTTGTCTAAATATTCTCTAATAGTTTCAGCATCATTCATCTTCAAGCCCTCAAACTCTCTCCTTAGATTGAGAATTTGCATCTCTCTTGTTCTTGAACTTCCATGAAACTCCTCCTTAAGCTTGTCCCAAGCTTTCTTTGCTGTCATGCAAGCCATGATTCTTGTAAATACTTCATCATTCACAAAAAGTGAATAATAATCAAAGCTCTTCCCTCCTTAGCAACTTCTTCATTATAATGCCTTATTTGAGCCATAATTGGATTGTTTGGTAGAGGTGGTGGCGCAAAACCTGACTCCACCACTTCTACAAGCCCATATGCTTTGAAGTAAGCCAACATTTTTCTTGACCACATTGCATAATTTTCTCTTGAAAAAATAGGGGGTGGTGGTAGAGATATATTTGCTGAAGCCATCAAGTGTTTTTTGTGGGCTTTCTTGCTTTCTATCACACTCTTTTTTTTTTTTTTTTTGGTTTTCTCTCACAGATCCTTCAAGAACATTTAGGCTCTAGATACCAATTGTTGGATTGTTTGGTAAGTTTATGTGCAGATTTTTGAACAGCAAAGCATCTACGAGAGGAGACAACCAACCTTCATTCATATTTTCATACATATTTATACATACAAAAAGTATTATTTACTCCTACAAGTCATCAACCACTCACTTAATTTAACCCCTTAAACAAGCATTGTCCACACATCTCAAAAGACTAAACATACTTAACATTTTCTGCTATTAGACTATACTATGACAGCAACTATAATTCTCTGCATCAAAATATTTTTGTTGCAGTAAGATATGTCAGTTTTCAACATGTGATATGGTGTTTAGAAGCTTAGGAATTTTGAGTGGCTCAAATATTACTCCTCACAGACAATATCTTTGTTGGCTGGGCAATGATGATGTTACATGAGCTCCATTTGTTCCTAGGCTTCTAGTTAGTATGTAGAAGTACGTAGAAACTTATCATTGTCAATGAGATGGAGCAGGAGACACCGGCGGAACTTTCAAGGTTACAGGCTTTGGGAGGCTTCTATGAAGACTCGGATGTCTCTGTAATTTGAAAATGTATATATGGAGGTTTTTCAATGGAGGCAATCTTAGCACCAGCCAAAAATTTGTAGCGAGAAAATTAGCAGTAATAATAATAATAATAATAATAATAATATTTTCTCTTGATTTGCAATTTTTTTACTGGCAAACGCATTTTGTACACAAAAATTTTAGGTGAGTAGATGATTGTGTCAATTCAAGATTAGAATTAGTTATATACTTAGATTTGAATTTAAGCCATACATTTATTCATCGATAATCGAGGGAGCCGACGTTTATCTAAAACAGCATCAGATGTAATAATTTCTTCAGTATTTTTTTCACATTTGAATTTAGTTTCTTTAAATATGCTAGAGGTTGTTACTCATTCCGTTTGTTTTATAACTATTAAAATTTTTATATACATGCCTATTTTAATTTAGTTTATACTTGCTATTATTATTTTAAAGAAGGAAAATACTACTACAAAAATTAGGTGTAATAGTAATAAGCAAGCTAAACTAAAAAAAATTGTTGAAAGAGTTTTTGATCATAATGATATCTAAGAATTTAATCTCACAACAATGATAGCAGAGATACCTGATAGGGAAAAAAAAAATTTGGTTCTTTGCATTGCCCAAATCTAATGGTAGGTTTCAATCCATTGGAGAGAAGAGTACCTTCACAAGAGTTGAAATTATCTTAAAGGCATAATAGTTATTCTAAGTATAAACTAGATGTCCAAATAATTATATCTTTGTCATCAAAAATCATGTTCAAGACATATGACATTAATTCTTTATATTCCTTTGATGGTTATGTAACGTTAAGGAAAAGTAAGTGCTAACAACAGCGAAAGTATCAAGAGAAGTCAACATAATTTTTTAAACGTAAGGACTGTTACTAGTAATTACATTAAATTTAGAAGGGATTGGTATAATTTTTTAATAATTTTTATAGTTAGTGCCTCTAATATTTTTTTATTTGTCATTCTAAAGGAAAATTTTTTATTTATTTTATCTGTCATTTTGATGTATTAATAAATAATTTATTTTTAATTTTTTTAATTTTACCATTCGTACAATTCTAAACACAAATATTAATATAGAAATATAGGGTAAAATTAATCAAATGAATTAATTAGATATTGAAAATATCTAAAGGCATTTTATTAATCATTTTTCATAATTTATGCCTTGATTTTGGCTTCCTTAATTTTTAATGCACATATATGACTAAAATGATAAATAAAAAGATAGAATGGAATATTATTTACTCTCTCAATTCCAAAATAATTGTCTTTAAGGTAATTGCACTAGGATCAAAAAGACAATTCAATAGTCTTCTTTTTCAAAAAAGAGTGGCGCTAGGCAGCCCGAATGAGCTACCTGAATTATTCTCGCCCAACACAGGTAGTTAGTTTCTATTGGAGGGACACAAATAAAAAGAAAACTAAACATGGGAGAGAGAAAATATAAAAAATGGCAACAAATCCATGCATGACATATCAGCCGGTTACTACCCAATCTGGCAGTTTGTCGGGTTGTGAAGCAGTTTCATTCAGAAAAATAATTGTAAAAGATAAAATTATCCTTTGACTAGTTCAAAAAAGAAAGTTTATGATAGGACAACGGAGAAACTGATGATTAAAAAAAAAAAAATTGTAACTAATGAAGACATGGATATAATTAGTATAAAATAATTAATTTTACGTTGAGATTCTAAAACAACATATAATATGCCAAAAAAAAAAATTATTAAAATGACAATTATTTTGAAATAGATGATGTATTCAATATTTAATCATTACTTTTTACCCTAATAATGTTAGAGTCTATTTAGCTTCTATTTTTATTTCTTATTTTTCATTTTTTATTTTTTATTTTCAGTTTTAATTACAAAAATTTCACCTTATTTCTAATATATTTTCTATTTTTAGAATTTTATAAAAAATATTGAAAACAAGAAAATTTCATCTCTTATTTTTACTATTTCTTAGAAAAGAAAAAAGGAAAAAAAAAACTTGAAAACAATAAATGAAGACGGAAACTAAGTAGGCTCTTAATTTTTTGGGATCCGTCCCTTAGTATAACTGCACAGATGTTGAGCTATTTGACGTGCAAAATACTTGTTAGATTGACTATATTGCCAACAGGATACAACCATAAAAAATTAATAATTGTATACTCTATAAACATTAACTTAGTTGCTTATAACCTTGTTGTCTGTTGCTGTTATTTATTATTTTTAATAGTAATAATACACATCGTATGATTTTGCGGACTTTAGTCTAAAGGGCGAACACTTGCGCCTGTGAGTCAATCGTATTGATTAGTTTTTATTAATACTATACTACAATTCACTTATGTTATCGCAAGATTACTTAGTTGGTTTGTACATGTTTGTTCTCGCAATATGGTCTTAGTTATACGAGCTAATGAAGTAATTCGGTCATCATTTGCGTGAGTCATAATCAAAGTATAGGACAAATTAAAGTGATATATCGAAAATCAGTAGTCAAGAAATCTCGTTGCCCCAATGATAATCGATTTTGGTATGCCCTAAAATTAAAACAAGAAAACTCTAGAACAATATTTTATATTAAATCTGTGATTAATCTTCCATGTCAGGCTCGATCTTATATTATATTTATATATAACATGTTAGATCATATATGTAAATAATTAAACTTGAAGTAGCAGATCAACTCTGTGCAGCTAGCGAGCATGTCCGTATAATTATAAGATTATATAACTAGAGTTGAAGAGAATGTACTTGACGTTCTCTATGTGATGAGCAGACAACTAAGAATTAAAGCCATATTTTCAGATAAAGGTGACATGGATTTGACAATAATCGAAAATAAACAAGAGCAAAATTGAATTGTACTAGCCTCACATCGCCCTCTGATTTGCCCCACAAGATTATATCTCAAAGACACGCTCGCTTTAACTATTTCACGGTGGTTTTAACGTGGAAGCTAACTGGGTGGTTTATTTATTTTAAAAAGTTAGGTATTGCGCGGTGATAATAACAGGAAAAAGGTGAAGTTAGAGTAAACAAATAATTCAAAGCTCGCTAGTTACCTTTAAGCTCTGAGAGAGCAATAGGGTTAACCTGCTTTTTTAAACGTGACCCATAAAGCATGTACATAAGTTACCAACTTTTGTTAAGGGTCGATGCTTGTCCCAATCGAATTCCATTACTTTAACCAGAACTTATACATTAAGAAAACCACTTTTAATTGCTCAAATACTAGTTGCCTCCTCTTTTATTTGCCTTTCATGCATTTCACTGCCGCATAAGCCACATCAAGGCGCAGAAAATGCCTTTTATGCTTTTCCAAAGTAAAGTTTAATTTGCTCGGCTTTGTTGGGTTTGGTATTTGGACCACATCTCATTGGGTGGCTGCTATATTTTGGAGGCACAACGCTTTCAGAGATTTGTACCCTTTGTATGTTGCTTCGCCACGTACGCTTTCACTCTGTAGTCATCAAGCGAGCGAACTTTTGCATGATTGAGGTTTTGATTACCAGCTGTGGTAAAGAGGGTACCTACTGTTTTTGGCACCAAATGTTTCACTAAATAATATTTTCTAATTTATTGCCATATGTTGGTATAAGTAATTTTTTTTCCAGACAAAAGATTTGCTAACTTTCTACCTTTTTTCGCGGGAGCTTACTTTTGTATTTTGTATTCATTATATATGTGTTGTAGTTTGACAGAGTTTACTGTAGAGTACTTGGTCCAGAAGCAACCTAAAATTCATTTGAATTTGTAGTTCTATGGTATAGAAAATCTGGAATATGTTAGATGGATTGCCCATATCATTTTGCATATATAAATCACATGTCCACCATGTCCAATAATTAATTAAATTATTAGTCATGGTAAAGTAATAAATGAATATATATATGAGGTAGCTAGTAATAATTAAGAATCTAAGTAATTTGTAGATGGTCCTAGATTTGAAATTCTTCATAGTCATGTAAAAACATTAATAGTGGAACATAACAATAAATCAAATCTAATTTAAAATATCTAGGTGCAAAAGCAAATAAAAGTCATTAGTAAATATGGGTGCAAATATAGATCTCTCATCTAGATAATTCTATACAGTCTATTATAATTTAAATTTCTGCATATGCAGCCAATAGAGCAGGAATGACACACATGTAACAAAAAGAGTTATTATTTTTTTTTTTCAATTTTCCCTTTATTTTAGATAGGAGTTTTAGGTTGGCTTGAATGAGTTAGTTGTCTTCAGAGTTTTGGAAAGATTAAAGTTGCCACGAGCACTTTGCCGATGAAACTCAATGCGGCCACAACAATTAATAACTTTACACGTACCAATTCAATTTGAATGTTCTGGAGTATGCTTGGTTAGAAGTGAAAATAGGGGGAAACTTTTTATAGTTGATCTTTATGTATAAATTTATATATATCTAGAACTTAGTTATGAAAAAAAAATTTCTATTTTTATCCCTCAACTAATTAAACACATCTAATATTATTTGTACAAAAATTATTTAGAGTATTAATTAAATATATATTGCTTTTATATAAATTATGAATAGTTATTATAAAAATAATATATATTTTAATAATATAATAAAAATTTAATTTTAATATATTATCAATATAAAATTTTTTTAAATAAACATCTAATTATATATTCCCATATTAATAAAAGTGTTTGACTTAACTATCTACTATTTTATAAGTCTTACAAGTAGAATCATTTAATTAGATGACAATATAAAATATTTTTATACTGACATTATATTAAAATTAATATCATATAATAATATATATTTAAATAACAATGAGACTAATTTTGATACTGTTATGGACTAGCCTATAGGTCCAACAGCCATGAGTAGGGCAACAGCACCTAAGGCTCAAGTCAGAAGTCTTGGCCCACATATAACCCTATATTTATCAAAGGATTCTATCTTATTGTTTGAGGAGATATCTCAAGGTAATTAAAGAGAATCCCAACTGAAAGAAAATCCCACAAAATAGATGAGATAATTTCTCCCATTTAAACCTCCATATCTCTTTATAAATAAAATTTTAATTGGGATGTACCGACAGTATAAACATCCAATCAAAACCTTCTATTTGCATGACTATTCAAGCAATGGATAGTTATATCAAAGATTTTTACTGATGTAATAATATATAATTGGATGTCTGTGTAAAAGTTTTTTATACTGACAGTGTATTCAAATTAAATCCTATAAATAATCCTCTAAACCACTTATTCAGGTATGTTCTCTTTTCTATTTGTACACTATCTCTTAACCTATACTAACTTAAATACTGAAATCCTTGCACATATATCCCTACCAACTAGGAGCGAGAACCAATAGCAGATTCGTGTTTCCTATCATATATCAGAGACCAAATAATCTCTATCTAATTTCCTAATTTTGAATAGATATATTGTCAATATAAAATAATTTTATATTATCATCTAATTAGATACCACTATATGCAAGATTTTTGAGATAGTAAATATGAGAGTTAAATATTTTTTGATAATATAACAATGTAAAATAAATTTATATCAACAATATATAAAAATTAAAACTAATAATAATATAAAAAAACTTATAATATAAATATATGAAAAATCAAACGAGCAATTACACGTGACATGTAAGGACAATTTCGTGATTTCAACAATAAAAAAAATTGTGCTAGGTCTTAACATCATGTGCCGATCAATTCTATTTTTCTTTTTTCTTTTTCTTAAAAAAATCTCACCTCTTGCCACCATCCCACCATTGCCACGTTACTTTTCCTATTTATACCCGTGAAGCTGCTTCTCTCATTCCCTTTTCTTCCCCTCCTCTCCCTCCCTCTACTTCTTTCTCACTCTCCGGCGAAATGGAGTCCAAATCTGCCGGCGCTATGGCGGCGCCGTCGGTGTTCTCCGGCGACTTCGGCGACTTCAAGCGGATCACGTCTGAGTGGGATCTCGAAGAGTTGATGAAGAACTGGATGCCAAATGGATCATCATCGGTGAACGACGAATATGGCGCCGTCGACGACGTGAAACCGTGCATGACGACGGATCCATTCATCGGAGGCGGCGGTGGCGGCGTTCCCTCCGATCACCTCAACGGCCGAGGCGCCGCCTCCCCCTCCGCCTCTGCCGCCGCCGCTTTCGGAAATCCGGTTAGTGCTCTTTCACTCTCACACACTTCACATGTAGGAACCGCTCTTGACACTGCGCTCAGGAAAGTTCGTTGGAGCCTCTCTTCTGCCACGTCATATGCGGTTGCACTGTTGGATGACGTGGCTACCGTGTGTTTTCTTGTGATTTGGTTGAACACTAATTAACTACTCTCCAGAAATTATTGCATGTTATGTTACGAAAGTCACATTAGCATGTATTTAATTGAATCTCAGCTTAAGTTACTACTGTTTAGAATTAGACTCCTTATTAATTTATATATTTATTATAAAGATGTCACTCAATAAATAAAATGAACACAAGTTGTTGATGTGGTGCTCCATTTTTTCTTCTTGCCCGAAAGCTTCACGGCACGCTTCCTTAAAATTAAAATTAAAAATAGTAATCTTGCCTGTGATGTAACAGGTTACAGGTTCTGTTTATTAATTCTTTTTAATAAGAAATATTTTTTTGGGGGGGGGGGGGGGGGGAAGTTGCTGAAGAGATGATGAAATTATAACCTGGTTTATCGATGAAATTTTGTTCGTTAATGAGTGTTTATTCGAGTACAGATCTTGTACTCAAGGTATAATTGCACCAAAAAAAAGAGGAGCAGATACAGTTTGTGTGTTTTAGGTGGAGGAACATAGGAGGAATTTGGTTGCAACGAAAAGACAAATGAAAAGGTAAATAGAGGAAACGTGAAGGCCACGTCAGCGGAAGTTGTTTCAAAAATGCATATTTTTTTGGAGTAAAATATATTATTTTATGTATGCGAAATGTTAAAAAATCATATTTTTTTTTTGTTGGTCAAAACTTATATGTTAAAATCATGCAGTATAGTTGTTGATTTTTAGATAAATAAGTAAGTTATAATACCTTATTTCCTTTAATGATCACTTTCATTTTATGTTTAAAATTCTGATAAATTTTTTAATCACATAACAATGCTCTTTATCTATGTAAATTAATTTTCAATATATAAAATTATGTTAATAAAAATCAATATATTTTTAATATGATTTAGATAATTCAATACAGAAAAATTATTAAATATTATCGATAACTCAATATTAGTTTTGTGTACTTTTAATATTTTAAAAAAATGTCTCTAATATACATGTGAAAGGATGACTTGTAAGTCTAAATAGAAATCTCTGATCCAAGAAACTCTTGGAAGGAGGTGATGTGTTGTGTTTGGGAACGCACCACTTTGGGATGTATGTTTTTTACCCCTTCTTTGTAGTTGGCTCACAGCTAAGTGGATCCGTTATCTGAAAACCAAGGAACGATCCACAGGAATTATTTTCATTTCAACTCCAAATATCAAAAAATAAAATAAAATAAAATGATACGTAGTTTTATTTAAAAAAGTTATTTATGTAACGATTATTAAAAGCCAGTCAACTTTGTGTTTTAATGAGCAAATTTACATGAAAAATATAATGATGGTTACTTCCAAAACATCAAATTGTGATGGTAAAAAGCATTTTACACTACACTGGGTTGAAATTGTTTGAATTATTTTCATCACCCATATCATATAGATCGATGAGAAACGAAACACATGAAGAAATCCAACATAATTTTGTTGATCATGTAACCAATTTTATCTTATATTAATACTACACGCGTAATACAATTGATATAAAGATAATTCTTTTGCATGGTTGATGGCTTAACTTGGATTCTCCACTCTCTTGATATTTCATTCTTGTAAAATTTCTAGCTGCTCCTTTTTTGTCAGTTAAAAAAAAAAAGAAAAGAAATATGTTTTTCCTTTTACCGATTTTTAATAAATTCTCAAGTTTTCTTTTTAATCTTTTTTCTTTTGTATGCTTGTAAACAAATAAAATACATGGAATCTTCCATGTTAAGATTGCTCTTTTTTTTTTTTTTTTTACAAGATGTTTTTGATGAGATTCAAATCTGATAGCTCAAACTATCATTCTAAAAGTATATTATATTATGAAGTACTTTCTCCATTTTAATTAATCTATCAATTTAAATAATTTATTATATTCTTAAATCAATATATCTAGATATAATTTATATCTTGATATATTGATTTAAGAATATATTAAATTGTTAAAATTTACGTATAAATAAATACGGAGGGAATACTAATATTATTGCCCATAATCTAAGTGGCCCCCCTTCTAAAGGCTTTTTGGCTAGTGGAGTTGTTTTGCTGGTTCTCTGTACAGCTTTTCATCATTTTATATATTTGCATTAATTTGCACCTCTTTTGCATGTCAGAAAACAAAAAAATCTGCGAAGACTTAAAATGGAAAAGAAAAAGTCGATGTGTCGATGAAGGGAAAGACCCTTCGAGAAGCTCATTGAGCTACAGAACTAAAAAAATTCCAGCTCATTTCATCGTTCATATTTGCAGGATGCGGTGGTGACTGCATTTTCAACTTGTACTAGCGGAGTGACAGATAATACCCAGCTTGTCTGCTCCCAGAACCTCACTTCCAAGCATTCAACCGTCTCTCCAACTATTGATTCACAGTCATCCATTTGTGGTACTGGTACTGGTAATACTTAACGCTGATATGCATGTAATATTTGATCCCTTGCACGCACTTTGTGCAATGTCAAAAACCCGCATGTCAATTGTCTGCCCTGAATGTTTGCATATGAATTCTGGCTCTTTGTACCAATATTTTAAAATAGTCGATGTCATATTGGATACTTTTATATATTTCTAAAAATATTTTATAAAGTTTTACTTTAATTATTAGAGTTTATGCCTATATAAATGAGAATTTCACAATAATTAAACAGGGAGGTGTATTTTATTAAATTTACCTTGATTTATATTAATATTTATATTTTTATATTAGTTTCATACTAATTTTATATATTATACCATAATCACATCGTATCCTATAATTTTAAAAATTATCATAACTTGTATTCGTGTTCTGTATCATTTCCATGCTTCATGTTCATGGAAAATTTAATTAGTCTGTTTATGTATAGTTTAATATTTTGAATTGAATTCCATAATGGGCAGTTGGGAGCCCGGTGTCTGCTAATAAACCGAACGGCAGAGATATTCAAGCCAAAGGAGCCACTACTAGTGGCTCCTCACGTGAGCCGTCTGATGAGGATGATGAAGCAGGTCCATGTGAACAAAGCACAAACCCTATTGATATGAAGCGCCTTAGAAGGTATCTCAAGCAGGACTTGAAGTTAAATACAGAGTATAAACTCACACATGGACGCCAACTTTACATAGTTATGGTTTCAGGAAGGTTTCTAATCGCGAGTCTGCAAGGAGGTCCAGAAGAAGGAAACAAGCTCATTTGGCTGACCTTGAGTTGCAGGTAAAGTTATTTATCTAAATCTCGTTCAGGCCCTTTTGAAATTTGATCATGTTGATTTATTTCTTTCGCTTTTTGTTCAATATAATTCCATTTTCTTATGAGATTTTGAACTTTTCTTTCTCAGGTTGATCAACTAAGGTTGGAAAATGCAACCTTATACAAGCAGCTTACAGATGCCAGCCAACAATTTCGTGAGGCTGATACCAATAATCGAGTGCTAAAATCAGATGTCGAAGCTTTGAGAGCTAAGGTATGAGGTTCTTCTATGTATATTAGGATCATGTTGAAGAGATTTAATATAAAGTAGACCCTAAAAAGAAGAATATGTTTCTTAAAGTTTAAGAGACACCAGCCATTAATTAAATTTGGACATAGGATCCATATGATAATGTTATGTGAAGGAGAAATATTATTAATAAATATGAAACATTGGTTGTACAATTTCCACCAACAATGTTGATGAATGTCAGCTTTTTCTCAACTCTATCTTCCATCGTAATTTCAACCAAGGAATTCATTTCTAAGTTGCAATTCATTTGGTACACATTTGTGACAAAGCTATTTGTATTTGATTGCATGGCTCTATATGTGTCAAGATAAATAGCAATGAATTCTCTTATGTTTTTATTCATATGATCATGTCATGTGAAAATAGATAAATATAATTATTCGAAATAAATAAGACAAATTTTAAAATACTTGTGTTTATTTCTCTTCATGTAACATAGTTATCTGGGCAAAAAATGCATGAAATGATATACAACTCAAATGTATATAAACATGTAGTCCTGTTAAATTTGTAAAGTCCATTTAAAGTAATTATGTTCCTTTTTTTCTGTCCTCACATAACATAACATGGTCATATAGATAAAAGAAAATGACTTGATCTATTTCCATGTTAATAAAATGAAAAAGGAACTTCAGAAAAAACCAAAAAAAATTGAAGTAGTTAGGATCTAGGATTCCAAACAAAAGAAGTTTCCCATAGATATGTATAACATGCATACACAAAAGGAAGTATTTAATTACTAAAGAATTTTCTATACATTTTAGGTGAAGTTAGCCGAGGATATGGTTGCTCGAGGTTCTTTCAACACTTTGAACAACCAACTTCTTCAGAATCAAAGTCAACTGAACACAAATAATCTGCGCCGCACGGCACATGTCTCACCAAGCATCACTGTCCATGGAAATGATTCCTCATATGGCAGTTGTATTACTGTTGATGGACAAAACTCAGCTCTTGGACTTGGAAACTTAGATATAACTTACAACGACTTCAACAGTGCAGTCATGAGCGATGCTGTGAGCTCTGGGACTAATATATGGTCATAAGAGTTTTGCTCCACCACACCTTGTAGCATTCGATAGTTGATCCAAATTGATGCCTACCTATGTCTAATTAGATTTGGAGGTTATATTGTGAAAAAAAATGTGTTCCATTAAAGACTTTCTATAAGAAACCGTCTACTAATGCCTACTATGATGTACAGTTTTCTTCTTTGTTTATTCTTTTTAATTTAATTTTCTTGGTTGTGGCATTTAATAATAAAAAACAGTAAAGTGAGTAATCCAGCTTATTCGTGGTTGATATTGTGAAAAAGGTATGCTAAAAATATTTGCAAGACTTGTTAGAATTTAAGGGTGAATGTTAAATGATGTAAAGTGATATGAATCGCTTTGTTATTCAAGATAAAGTTAACGAGTATGGTAACTCATTGTGTGTATGTATATATAATTTTTGCAATCTAATACTTATGATGTTATTCTCTGTTTATTCTTCTTCAATTGTGTCCGTAGCAATTGTCTTTTTCTTTTATTATTTATAGCATTTCATTTCATATATACTTTAGGATTTATTTGGCATAATGTTAGGATAAGATTTGATACTATAAGACTTGATTGTGCAGTATATAAACTAAGTTTCTACACTATTCAACATTTGGTGCGTGATATATGATTGCATAACTTTATCTCATTCAATGTTTGTTGTGCAATAATTTTAATAGACAAAAATATGTTTATATGTTAAAAAATTATTTTGCAATCAATTTGTAATAAGCCAATTGAATTTTACTCAATTTGAAAATAATATATATTGTTATCAAGTCTCACTTGGATGATTCGTTAGAAAAACAAAAAAGAACCATAGGCCTAATACGCACTTTGGGAAGAAGAATTGAACAACCCCAAATCTTCAAGCGCAACTAGGCTGTTTCATATTTATGACCCAAGATCTTGTACAGGCTTGAGCCGAAGAAGCCATGTTTATATATCATGATTTTGCATTCATAGGTATAGTTAAGAATAAAAACTTTTAACATACACAAAATTTTTATGGCCTTCGCATTTCTAAATTTTTAGATTTAATAGCATGTGATACCTAATTGGGTGAGCCTTCGACTTCCCCTCTGTCTTCATGCTTTGGCATTATCCACGTTTGGTACTCCAACAGAATCTAATACACTTTTTCTTTTTCCGACATTCTGTTAATTCAATAGTCCACTCGTGTTTTCTTTTGTCTTGTTCCCCTAATATTGTCCTAGTTAAGGGGTCCTTATCATGCCCTTACCTTAACTAGGATTGCCGTACAAAGTCCTTTGCCATAATTTATGGTTAGCCTCAAGTAGCTAGTCTAATTTATTCAGCTTAGAATCTTTGTCGCTTAAGAGCTCGTCATATTAGACGTTCCTTTTTTCAACTTGCTAAACTTTGTTATGACATAGCCAAGAAAACTTCCTTTTTCCCTTGTGGAAGTACTAGTGTTCTTGTTTACAGCTTGGTTGCTTCCTTTAAATCTTCAAGGCTAGGTATTCGTCCTTTCTCTTGGTAATCTGGTTGTTAGTTGGACATTTGATTCTTTGATGAGCACCTTTTGTCCCATTTAGGATTAGTGATATTTATATCAAAAGGCATATATATCTCCCTTCCTTTGGTTCAAAGGTCCCTAAGCGGACAATCAAAGAATGGTTCTAGTTCCTTGTTTCATGGCTTTTGCTATGTCTTCTACTCGCTTGTTCAACTTTGAGAATGTTCTAAGTCCTCCTAGCGACAAGAATATTTGAAATTTTCAAATATGCGCTCAAACACTGAGTTTACCTTAAGGATCATCTCGCGGTATCATAAAATGCAATTGCTATGTCTATTAATGTAAGCTAATAGCCCTTCTATATATGCTTCTCTGTTGCACTTGTCCTAGGTCCACAATGTCCATCACACCTTCCTCTTCTATGAACTAGTTGCAGAACTTTGTGGCTACTTATGACAAGAATAGATGGATTTCGGGCATAGTCTCACATATTAAGTGAACGCTCTCCTCGTGAGTGAGTTGGAGAACTCTTTCAATCGTAAGTCCTTGTCTGCCTTACGCATCGCAAGTCCACCCCAAGTTCTTTAAGAAGGACATGATGTATTCTCAAGCGCTCCTAATTACATTGAATGTCCTAGACGTATATTGGCAGATAGTACTCAATCCAATATGACTTTAGCATAGTGACAATTAAAAAGGGAGATTTTGCTTCTAACACTACGTCAACCTTTCCTTTGGGGCTTGTTGTAGCCATTTCAGCTTCCCTTGGACTGCTTATGTAGCAGTTGATATGCGCACTAAATGTCCTTCCTCTCCAATTAAGCCCCTTTTCGCCTTTGGTTGATTCCACAAGATTTGTTTCCTGCTTTAGTTCAAGATTCCCATTTCGGCTCGCAATTAGATTGCTTTGTTTTTAATATGCTGATACTATGAATTTGAACGCAGTTGTTCCTTCATCGGCACCACTATGAGCTTGCCTCGCGCTTCTTTCCCCAACATTCTCTTTTACCTTTTCCATCTGAAGGGTCATTAGAGTCTCATGCTCTTGGGACAAGGAGAAGTCCTCCAAGATGAAAGTAATCTACAAATTGTACTTGTGGGAATCATAGATGCCATTTCAACACACGTCTCCATAATGATATGCCCAAATGTTTTGGAGCTGATTTGAGACACTTACAAAGCAATGACATGATTGAGTTTGTAAGCTTTCGAGATGTGCAATGAATAGGGGAACTTTGAGTGTACTAGCTTATAAAAGAACAAATGAAGCACTCATGATAAAGCCGTAGTAGTAAGGATATGGCATTTTTGTTTTGATTATCGAAAAAGTAGAGCTCCATGGCCAGCTTTGCTACATACTCGATGGATGTATGCTCGATCGAAGTCACTAATCTATCTTGCAGACTTTGCATTCTAGAATTAGGATCAAGTCTTGTTTTTTTAACCGGTTCAAGTAGAGCAAATGGGTCATTGAGTTAAAGTAGCTCCATTAGAAATATAAAGTTTATGTGGACTGGCTCAAAGACCACTTCACTAGCTTCTAAGGTAAACTAGCCTAATCGATTCGAGTTATACATGCAACTGTAATTCTAACACACACTATATTCATTCCCTTTTTTTTTTTTTTTTTTTTCTCAAATGAGAAGTTGTTCTATATATTGAAAATGATGGTAAGAAACATTTCATGTTTGAGTTTATGCAAGGCCTACGAATTGGGTCAGATTTTAATTTATGCCATTTTTGCACCATTCGGTATAGCCTCCGAGTTATGAGGTGCAAGTAATGCTATACACATAAAATATACTTATAATTTTGACACTATTTAGTTAGATATAAATGTAACAGTTGAAGAAAATAATGTATTAAAAATCATTTATTAATAAAAAAATTAACAAACATGTTAAATCAATCTATCAAAAAGATCGTCAAATTATTTCAAAATATCATATAGATTATTAGATTTGGGGTGTCAATTTGAGCTAAATCAATCCATTTGGACTAGGTTACAATGGGTTGGAGCAAACGTGAGTTAGATCGACTCAAATACAACAAGGAAAATGTTAATTAGTAGTAAAAAATTTCCAGCAGATCGTTATCTCATGTGACTCAAATCACTTCAAGAAAAACATTAATTAGCGACGAAAAATTTGCAGCAAATCATCTGGTGAATTTGCTTTGGAAGACGAATACTATGTTACCAAAAAAGGCATGAAGAAAAAAAAAGGATATTTGCAGCAGAAAATTTTGCCGCTAGCAATAAAATTCTTTAATTTTTTTCTCTAAAGAATAATTTGCGATAGCATAAACCCTGAAAGCAATTGTGGCAGCCAAAGCCACTACTAACTTGTTGAAGTTAATAATTGGGGGAAGACTTTGCGGCGGCAAATGCCATCGCTAAGGATAGCAAAATGGGTCGAACCCACCAAGTTGACCCACACAACCTACAAAATTTGGTAAAGTGGGTTGATATTTTCAATTCACAAAAAATTTTCAATCCTGTATAAGCCACCTCACTTAACCCGTAGGTTAAACTGGGGTGAGGCAGGTTTGGCTCCTAGTTTTTTTTGTTTATTGTCTCTATATTTTTTAATTATGTACACAGCACACTCAATATTTATGCCTCTTGTTGGCCTACACACAGATACTCAACACTAAAAATTGTGATTTTTAACCCTTTTAGAATTAAGTAAATAGCTTAATGCTTTATGAGTTGCCATGGAATTGGCAGTTTGGTACTCTAAAAAAAATAGAGAGACAATGGCATGCTTTTTTGTGTTTGAATGAGTATAGTAGGATATGTATTATAGGTAACTTGGTATTGAATTATTAACAACTAAGTTTATAGATACTTAGTGGCATATTGTAATGCCAACTAATATTTGATAGTGCAACTTTTTATCATTGTCTTGGATTTTTTTAAGTAGGATACTCATAAATTAGGTGATTGAGAATTTTTTGTAAATTTCTATGGATGTTATTTTGTTATGTTCAAGCAAAATTTCTTTCCTTTTGTTTTTTTAAAAAATAGATGAATTAATTCACTTAAAATAAGATTTTTTTTATATTTTTATTTTTTTGATGGGCAACCCACTGACCCGCCAACACGTGCATAAGCAAGGTGGGTTGACATGGAAGTGGATTCTCTCAATTAAAAATTTCACACGATAAAGTCATGTGTTGATTTTCACCATTGATTAAATATTCTTATGGTTCTCATACTTGACTCCACATTCTTAATTAATGATAAAAATCAACATATGACCTTGTCATGTGAAATTTTCAATTGAGACGATCTATTCCTGGGTTGACATATTCAACCCATATTACTAATTTGGGTTGGCCTGCCTTATCCTGCTTAAGGCTTGACCGGCAGCGAATAGGGGCGAGTTGGCTTGTTTGCCAATGTTAGTTGTCGCTAAATGCAATTTCTATTGCCAAAAAAAAAAAAGTGTGCTCCTGCGATTTATGGTGGCCATTATGGAGCATTTTACGACAGCAATTGCTATCGCTAAGTGATTAAATGTAATTGCTACCGCTAATTATTACATGTACTTCAAAAAAAAAAAGTAGATATGTTAATTGTAACATCCTCAATTTCATGTCGTGCTAAATTACCTCAGTAACTCTGAGTAATTAGGCACTTAATGAGAAATTATGAGATTAAGACTTAATTAAGGGATTAACTCGGATGAGAAGAATCAAGAGAATGCTTAATGGAGATTAGATAATCTCTAATTAAGTAAGTCAGAGCCTTTATAGCTTAATTAAGCACTAATTGCCTTTAATTAGTTTAATCGAGTTTAATTAAGGTTGTTTAAGCTTAATTGCAAGATTAATTTTTATTAATCGTATTCTTGTGTGTTAATCACTAATCCTTGTTTAACCATCTTAATTAAGTTGTATAAGCACTTAATCACATGATTAAATTCAAATTTAGTCAATTAGACAATAAAGTAGAGAGTGATATTATTAAAGCAAAAAGCATTAGACAAGACTACTTTATGTAAGAGTTTGACCATGTTTTATCTCCCTATCATCCCATTTGTCCCCTTAATCACAAATTAACATAAGATAACACAAAGTGAAGCAAAAATATCTCATTCTCCTTCCTTTATGTGGATGCCACTTTCACACACACACACTCATATTTTCATTTTCACTCATCCTATTCTCTTTTTTCAAAGCCAAATCCTCCAACTTCTCTCTAAAACTCTGTTTTTCTTCTTCATCTTCTTCTTCCTTTCTCCACCACCACCACCCAAAACCACTCACGTAGCCCTTCAAAGACCTCATCTTTGGGTCTTTGGAGACAAGATCTAAACACTACAACCTCCATTTTCACAAGATCTCAAGAGTTTCTCCTTCCACCAAGCCAAACCACCACCATCTACAAGGAAAGGAATGACCATCATCATCTTCTTCTTCTCTTGTTTTTGCGCCATTTCTAAGAAAGGTAGTGATCTTCATCTTTTTCATTTTGTTTGCTCAAGAAAGCTTGGAGCTTGGTTCTTTCATGACCAAGATCTCTAAGTGAAAACTTGAGAAGATCCTTCATGCTCTTCAAAAGCAAAAGTGTCCATTTTTGGCAAAATATGTTCTTATTGTTCTTCAAGTGTTCTTAAGTTTCTACTTTTAGAAAAATATATTCTTGTTGTTCTTCAAGTGTTCTTGAGTTTCTACTTTTAGAAAAACATGTTCTTATTGTTCTTCAAGTGTTCTAAAGTTTCTACTCTTGGCAAAATATGTTCTTGAATGTTCTTGATGATACCTTACTTAAAGTTGTTCCTTTTCTTATGATAAGTTGATGATTAGAAAAGCTTCATCTCATAATATTTTCATGATTTGATAAGACTATGAACCTTCTAAAAGCTTCAAACTTTAAAAAGTTTGCTTTTTGATACACAAAAGTGGTGCAAGTTTTAGTGCCATCATAAAGTCTTCTTTTGTTTTATTTTGAAAACAAAGATACATGTAAAAGTCTAAGCTTTTTAGAATAATGAGCCTTTTTGAGTTATAAAATAATATCTTGTTACTTTATGTCTTAGAAATCAAACCTTAAAGAAAAGGCCTTTCATAAAGTTTCAAACTTTAATCAAGAATGAAACCTTTAAGTCATAAAAGTATTGTTTTGTTATACTTAATCCATAAAGTTTAGATCTTGAACCAAAATAATGCCAAAAAGTGTTAACTTTTATAAAGATCAAGAATTTTAACCTTAAAGTTGATGTTTCATATCACTAGTTGATAAAGTGAGAATCTTTTTAATGTAGAGACAACTTTAAGTCATAAAGTTGAGACCTTGATGGTCCTAGAATAATTAAATGAGTCAACTTTCATAAAGAACAAGACTTTTTATTTAAAAAGCTAGTAACTTGTATCATTATTTCATAAAGATCCAATCTTAAGATAAGAGCTTAATGTCAAAGGCACTTACTTTCATAAAGAATAAAATTTTGTGACTACTTTATAAAGAATGATAACTTTAATAATGTTTAAGGTAAAACCTTGGTATGTTATTAGTAAAAGTTTAAAACTTTGTAACTTGGATAAGTTAAAAATCACCCTTGATGATTAATGAACATGGTGTTGTTGGGTTCATGATGTGGTTATGCGTTGTCATGACCCAAGGATTAGAGGGATCTCGAACTCCTTGGGAACAGAAGTATGATTAGGGCCTCTGAGCATACCATGAACCTAGGAATCACTAAGGGCACTATCTCAAGGAAAGGAAAAAATCATTTAACTTAACTAATTTGAATAACTGTCCCATAAGACATGAACTAAAGTAAAGAATAATTTCTTATGAGAGCTAAGTAACTAAAAGACCATAAACACATATCCTAACTATGTGATTCTCTCATGGGTAACCACGAGAAATCATATGATGATTCATAATATTCTTCGCAAAGAAAAATACAACTATAAACCCCTTTAGGGTATGAATGGGTGATGCTATTTGGCATGATGAATGATGAGTTTGATTGAGCTTTGTCTCACGATTGAATGATGAATGTGATGATATGATATAGATATAATGAACTGTCGGTTGAAAGTTTATGATTGGTATTTTGGGGAAGCTCCGGTCTAACCGTTATGTTGCCGAATTTTCATCAAAATTGTGGACTTAGTCATATCAATGCATATGTCTAGTCAAAGAAGTATTATGTATGTAAAGTATAATGATAAAAAATGAAAGAATGGGACATGAACCCTCGATCACTTCTGGGAAGTGGGAGACGGCGATCCACAAGGAACCTCTATGAGGGAAGCAAGGGTGACATAGAGGACCCTCCAATTTAGAGGTAACCAATATCGGCTTAGTCTGATTTGGTTTAGTACTGCGTGACGATGGTCACGGAATGAGCTCATGTCCAAAAGCAGTTTATTTCAAAGGAAAGTAAAGAATGTTAAGCATGTGCTAAAAATGAAAGTAAAGTCAAAGTAGAACTATGGTCAAATTGATGAGTTGCATAGTCATGCATGTTTCTATATTTCTCATGTGCATTATAAATGTTTATACCATGTTCTCACATGTATATGCTCTTATATGGTAGTTTTGAGTTTCTTTATGTTATGTTTATATGGGAAAGATTAAAAGAAACCCACTTCGGGAACCTATATTTTCAAACCCTTTAAAAATAGAACTTATGCATATTCACTATTTTCATAATTAAACTCGAAGTGGCTGGGACGATGACGATGACACAGTGTTTGTGTAGTCGCAATCCTACTGAGAAATCTTGCATTTCTCACTCCTACATTTCCGTGTCATCTTCAGATGGAGTTGATAGCATCAGTGGTAGCACTACTGATGATACCTGACTTGATAAGATGAGGAGCTACCACGTTTCGTCACCTAGCTAAGGAGGATTGAGAGAGTAGCATAGTATTTTCATTTTCTGATGAGCCCTAGTTGGGCAATTCATGTGTAATTAAGAGCATGTGGGAAGTCATGCTGCTTAATCTGACATATTATGTATGTGATACTTACTAAGTGTAATGATGACCTTGATTATCTCTGATTGCATTCTTGGCTTAAGGTATTATGTTATATTGTTTCTATTTTGTCATATGTCTTATTAGTAACTCAGCGATATGAAGAACAACGTTCACACGTATGTGAGTAAGTAAGTGCTTAAAGGCTCAGTTTTCAAGCATAAAGGTTTTAAAAAAAAAATTATTTACATGCTATTTTCGTATATTATACTAATTTCAAAGATAAGAACTTCCGTTAGTTAAAAGTAACAACTAGTAATGCCATAAAATGACTTAAGCATAGTATGGTATTATTATTAGGGTGTTACATTAATTGCCGCCACTAATTGTAACGTCTAGAAAGTTTAAAACGTTCAATTTACATAATAGACTTATTTGATTAATTTGCACGACTATGATTAATTAGAATACAACTAAATATTAAATATGAATTAGATACATGTTAATTAGATAGATTAGAGTTAAGGAAATGAAAGTAGCCAATTAGAAAATCTTAGTAAAAGTAAGTAGAAAAGAGTTGCCAATTTAAAGAAAAACTAGTATAATTTCGGTATTTTAAACTGTCATAACCAAATCAATAGAATTACTCACCCAAAACCCTATGTTTAATGGCTGAAAACTCAGCCACATAACCACTTGGAAGTGGCACAAGATAGCCACACAATTGCAACCTTTGTTGGCTCATTTGTGAGCCACTTGAAGGATCAACCAATAAGAAGCAAATAAGCCAACCACCCCATTAAATTGGCTTCAATCCCTTCCCCTGCACCCTTCCAATTTTCGTCCACACACACATCTCCATCTCCATCTTTCTTTTTCTCCTCGTCCTCCATTTCATACCCTTTCAAGCCCTCATCCACTTCCTTACACTTAAACCTAGATCAAGAAACTTGCTCATTAGAGGTAGGATTCAACTTTCTCATGTGATTTCTATTGGCTGGTGGTTGCATACGCTCTTGTTTCTCTTTATTAATTTGATGATATACTGTATGTATATGATGATTTGGGATTGGATTTACATGAAATTGTTGGGATAAGCTTGAAACTTGAATGAAAAACACAACGAGAAGCAACACAGGATCTATTTAAGTAGAAAACACATCAGCGTCTGTACTTGCGCACTGTATAGACTCTCCTATAGACACCAAACTGAGATGATACTAATTTTAATGAAACTAGACATTTAGGGCTTTCCATACATATAAAATATAAGACCATTGTATTAGTATTGAGTGAGATATGAATTTTTGAAGCTTACCCTAGGATTCTGACCCTGATTCTGAGCAAACTAGATTTCGAGGGGCATAACTCGCCCTATACTCCTTCAAATTGAGTGCAAGCAATTTTTTTAGGAAGTTAAGACATAGAGTAATATGCCATAAAGATTTCAGAACCAAATTCAACACCTGTTGCTCCCAGTAAATTCGTAAAGTTGCCCCCTATCCTGACTGGACTAGAGCATGGTAGTTTAGATTAGCCAATTTTACAAGGTTATAACTTGAGCTTTTTTTATGCAAATGACATAGGACTTATTGGATATGAAAATTGAATCAATAAACTTTAAAAAAACATAGGTTTGGTAGGAATTCAAGTAGATTTCGATTTTTGGTGGATTTTTACTTTTGAAGGTGTAAATCTGCCCAACTACAGGGTAGGTTGAGGTAAATCCTCAATAATTGGAGCTATACTTATCAAAATCAAATAGGACTAAAGAGGTTAAAAACTAGACACATAAAATTCCAACATATCCAAAATTCAGGTCCAAAGGAGTTAAGTAGAATTTATGGCATGATTTATAAATTCGATCAGATTTGGGTGCTATAGATAGAATTGTTTTGAGTGTTTGGCTACTCATTTGCATGAATGAGATTCAATTAGACCTTGATGGTTGTAAACCTATAATATTACTAAGGGACTAAAGTATGATGTTAACTCTGCTATTGTGACTGTATGTCTATGTGAGCTAGCACTATTCATGAGAAAGCGAACTTGATTCGTTATGCTGTCAAAATTTCAGCAAGAATATGTGAATGATAAACATGTTTATACGTTATGTCCATGGATGCATATCATGCAAGCATAAATGTTTGAAATCTAGATACGAAAAATGTGCATGAACCTCTCATACATGAAAATATGAGCATATGAACTATAAAAGTATATGCAAGACAAGATGAGATCCCTTTTACTTGGAGGCAGCCAATGGGTCCCTCCCGGTGAAGGCAGTTAAACATATTGGATCCCTCTACATTAGAGGCAATTAGCTAGCTGAGTCCTTTCAATATACAGGGACGTGGGTCCCCTTGCGGGCTAGTACTGTGTGACGACGGTCACAAATTGAGCTCACTCCTAGATCAGTCTATCCAAAGACAGAAAAGATTAGAGATTAAAGATTAAAGGACACAGCAAACACCCTAGGGATGACGATACATAATGCCTAGGTGTGTTAAGCAAAAAAAGTAAAGGAAGCATAAAAGCATATGCATGATTTTATGATGGACATGTTACAAGTTATGGTTCTGTTATCATTACTATGATATTACAGGTTATATTATTGTTATGACTATTATCCTGAAATTGCTCTTGAATAAGCTGTACATAGGCTTTCAATCCTTACTCTTTGTATCAAGTGCATGAATAAAATTAACTTTGTTTCGGACTATATGTTTTCAAGCTATAAAACTGAAACGTTTGTATAATATGTTCACTCTTTTCATAATAAACCGAAATAATTGGAGATAATAACGATGACATGGTATATGGTGAGTAAGGAATCCTACTGAGAATTTTTAATTCTCACTCCTATTTCCATGTTTTCTTCAGATAGTTCAAGGAATATTGAAGACGGTCAGTGGTAACTGTCAGACAAGGTCCGTTCAGGTAATAATAATAACTTCCATGTGTGGTACTATGACTTAAGCACAGTACCATACAAGGAAGGACGTTACACTAATCAAATAAATGATTTTTTTTTAAAAAGAGTTATAGAGTTTGTGGCGGCCTAGGCAGCTGCTAATCACATAAACAATTTTAAAAAAAATGTTATAACTTTTACGAGGCCTAGGCTGCCACTAATCGAGAAGAATGCCACCACTAATCACATAAATAATTCCCCTCCCCAAAAAAGTTGTCATGTTTGCGATGGCCAAGTAAACCGTATGCGGCGACAAAAATATCAGATAATTTTAAAAATGAAAATTAGAAAAACAATAAAGGGGATCTTAAAGCCACCGCAAAAATTTAAAAATCCACAGCAAACAGGTTTATATTAGATTTGACTCATAGGGTAATTGATATGTTATTTATTCTTTTCCTCTTCTTTCTCTTTCTTCTTTTTTCTTTCTCTTGTCCTTTCCTCCTCCTCCTTCCCCCTCTACCTCTCTTGTTCCTTCTCTTACTTTCTTTTTTGCACCTTCTCTCTTCCATCCGCAATTCCCTAGTGTAATACCCTAATAATACCATACTATGCTTAAGTCATTTTATAAAATTACTAGTTGTTACTCGTAAGTAGTGGAAGTTCTTTTACTTGAAATTAACGTAATATATGAAAATAGCGGTTAAATTTTTCCTTTTTTTTGGTAAAATCTTTATGTTTAAAAACTGAACCTTTAAGTGCTTACACGCTCGCATACATTTGGACATTATTCCTCATATTGTAGAGTTACTAGAAAAATATATGACAAAATTGAAATGACATAACACAATAACTTAAGACAATAATGCAATCATAGATAATCATGCTTAATAATTATCACATATGTAATAAATCAAATTAAGTAGCATGACTTCCCACATACTCTTAATTGTATAAACTGTCCAACTAGGGCTCTTAAGAAAGTGAAAACATTATGCTACTATCTTGATCCTCCTAGCTAGGTGTTGCAACACGACAACTCCTTGTTTTATCTAGTCAAGTACTAGCAGAAGTGCTGTCATGGATGCCATTAGCTCCCTTTGAAGATGACATAGAAGTTTAAGAGTGAGAAATACAAGATTTCTCAGTAGGATCCCGACTAGACCATTAATGTGTCATCATCATCATCCCAGCTACTTCAGGTTTAATTATGAAAATGATGAGTATGCATAGATTCCATTTTTAAAGGGTTTGAAAACATAGGATTCCGAAGCGGATTTCTTTTAATCTTCATCATGTAAACATAATTTAAAGGGACACAAAGCCATAAGGTAGGAACATATATTCATAACCATTTATATGACGGAATAAAGATGCATGCACATTCATGTAATTTCATGGATTTGGCCATGGTTTTACTTTGACTTTACTTTCATATTTAGCATGTGCTTAATATTCTTTACTTTTCCTTTGAAATAGACTGCTTTTGGATATGAGCTCATTCCGTGACTGTCATCACACAGTACTAAACCAAAACAGACTAAGCTGACAATGGTTACCTCTAAGTTGGAGGGTCCTCCATGTTACTCGTGCCTCCCCCATAAATGTTCTTTGAGTGTTTGTGGATCATCGTTTCTCACTTTCCTTACCAAAGTGATTGAATGGTCATATCCTATTCTTTCTTTTCTTTTGTTATGACCCTATCTTTCATGCATTGCAATCATTGACAAAATACATGTGGGTATGTAATGATATGGCTAAGTTTATAATTTTGGCGGAAATTCGACAGCATAATAGCTTGACAGGAGCTTCCCCAAAATGTCAAGTATGGAAACTTCAACCAATAACCAATTATATCCATCTTGCACCATCATAACAATCATCCACAGTCATTCAATCATTAGTCAATGCTCAATCAAATCATACATCATGCTCAAAGGCATCATACCTTCATCCCCTAAAGGGAGATGATAATTGGGCTATTCTTTGTGGAAAGTCTTATGAGCCATAATATAGTTCTTCATGTCTACTCATGAGATAACCACATAGTTAAAATAAATGTGTGTAATCTTTTAGTTACTTAGTTCTTATGTGAAATTACTTTTTACTTGTGTATATGTCTTATGGAACACTTGTTCAAGTTAACTAAGTTAGCTAATTATTTCCTTTCTATGAGATAGTGCACTTAATGATTCCTAGATTTATGGTATGCTCAGAGGCCCTAATCATACTTCTGTTTCCAAAGGATTTAGAGATCTCTATAGTCCCTTGGGTCATGACAACGCATAACCACACTCATGAACTAAACTACACCATGTTCACCAATCATCAAAGGATAGTTTTTATTTTCACAAGTTATAAGATTCAAACTTTAGTAATTAGAATAGTAAGATTTCACCTTTATGATTATAAGATTGCATACTTTATGAAAGTGATTATAAAGTTTTATCCTTTTTGAAAGTATGAGTCTCTAAAATTATATTCTTGTCTTAAAGATTCAACCTTTATAAGAAAATAATACAAGATGCTAGCTTTATGGCTTAAAAGTATTATTCTTTAAGAAAGTTGACACTTTTAATCATTATAAGACCATTAAGATTCCAACTTTATGATTTAAAGTTATCTTATAGTCTAGAAGATTCTTTCTTGAAGAAAAATTTGAACTTTACTCAACATTTCTATCTCAAGGCTTAACCTTTACAAGATTAAAGTGCACATCTACATCTTTATGACTTAAAAGTTATATTTTTTTATTAAAGTTTGAAACTTTATGAATGGTCTTGTCTTCATAATTCAATATTTAAAACACAAAGTGACAAGTTCTCATTTTTATCACTTAAAAAGCTTCATGTTCTAAAAGTTTTGAACTTTTATACATACCCTTCAAGAAAAACAAAATGAAATCTTGTGAAACCCATAAAAATAGCACCACTTTTTATGCATCAAGAAGCAAACTTTTAAAGTTTTGTATTATCAAAATGATAAGAAAGATGTAAAGATGAGAATTTTTCCAATCTTAAGCTCATAAAAGGACAGATATCAACTTTAAACCAAAACCACCAAGAACCATCAAGAACTCATGCATCAAGAAAGAAAAATGGAAAATTTAAAGCACTTAAGGAGAGAAACTTTCAATAAACAAGAAAAACTCATGTACAAGATCAAGAACATATTTTGCTAAAAATACAAACTATTAGGGCATTCATGAAGAAAACTCAAGACATCCACATGAACACTCATGAGCAAGGTTCAAGAAGCAAACCTTTTTCTAAAAGGGGAAACTTTCTCAAGTTCTCACTTGAAGATCTTGGCCTTGGTGAGAGCCAAGCTTCAAGCTTCTTGAGTAACAACAAAAAAAGAGTAGAGATCACTACCTAGTGATGAGTTTAGCACCTCCAAGAAGAAGAAAATGAAGAAGATGGTGTTCTTCTAAGTGGATGAAGGTGCCAGTTTTGAATGAGGAAGGAGAGAGGTCTTGAGTACTTGAAGAAATAGAGCTTATAGTGTTTGAATCTTGTCTTCAAAGACCAAAAGATGTGATCTTTGAAAGGCTTAGTGAAGAAGGTTTGGTTATGGTAGTGGAGAATAATGAAGAAGAAGAAAGAAAATGTAAATAGAAGTTGGAGGATTTGAGAGTTAGAGAGAAAATAAGAAATTGAAAAATGAAGTGAATGGGTGGGTGTGTGTGTGTTGTTGTTGGCCATAGGTATATGGGCATGAAGGAGGAGATATTTTCTTCATTTTGTTGTAATGAAAGAGACAAAATAGTTAATTGTGGGGTTTATTTTAGATAAACCCTAGTACTTGTCTTACATAAAGCAAACTTATCTTTTACTTTTCTACTTTAGTGATGTCATAAATACTTTATTGTTTAGTTAACTAATTTTGAATTTTAATGATGTGATTAAGTGCTTATACAACTCAATTAACTTGATTAAGCAAGGATTAGTAATTAACTCATATGATCATGACTAACAAATAAATTAAACTTTAATTAAGCTTAATTACCCTTAATTAAACTCAATTAAGCTAATTATGGATAATTAATGTTTAATTAAGCTATTAAAAGTTTGACCCGCTTAATTACAGATTCTTTAATCTTAATTAAGCATTCTCTTGACTTTTCTTCCCATAATTATCTCATTAATCTCTTAATTAAGCCTTAATCTGTTAATTTTTCATTAAGTGTCTAATTACTCTAAGTAATTTAGGACGAAGGGAAATTGAGAATGTTACATCTAGCCACCTCTAGCTACTGCCACCAACCACCCATTGTCACCGCCAACTAGTCACCATCGCCACCAGGTTTATTTTTTAAAAAAATTATTTTATTGATTTTTTTTTCATAACATATTTTACTGATTTTATTGTTAATGATTGTTATGTATTTCCTTGTTAAAGATTTAATGGACAGATTTGAAGAAATACAGGTATTGGAAAACTCACAGGAGGAGGTAGATAAATATATTGAAGACTCGGCAAAAATTGTTGAAGATTTAATAAAAGTTCTTGAAGAGTCAAGAGAAGTTGTTCAAGACTCATTAGAGAAAGTTGAGAACTCAATGGAAGTTGTTGAAGACTCAATGGAAGTTGTTAAAGACTCAATGGTAAGGGTGTGCAAAGGTCAGGTTGGGTCGAGTTCGAGGGAAAAAAAAAATAACCAAACCAATTAATTAGGCTTGGGTTGAGTTGGGTCAGATTTTGACTTCTTTACCCCTCAACCAAAACCAACCCAACCCAAACACTTTCAGGTTAGATTAGGTTGGGTTATCAGGTAGGCTATAATCTTTATTAAAAAAATTAGCCCTTTAATACACAAATTGAGATTCAATTTTCAGTATACAACAAAAAGAAACTGCTAGAACTTCTCCCCATCATAGATTGAGATCAATATTTCAGATCTAGGAAGAAGCCACAAAAACCACAACAAAACCACAATAGAAACCACAACAAAAGAGGAAAAAAAACCCAGAAATCACAAGTCAACAGTGTGACACTTATGGTGAAGTCACAATGGCAGGCTTCTTCATAGTGGTTGGAGATCGAAAAGACGTAGCAGAAAGAGAGGCTCTCATGGTTTTACGCGGCTAGTGCTTCTTGCGATGGCCTTCTTCACAGCGGTGGTGGTGGAGACCAAAAGGGGAAGAACCATAATAGGGCCAGAGAAGTGCAGATGGGACTCAATAGGTTGGATTGGGAACAAAACTACGAAGAGGGATGACGGCCAAAGGGGTCGTCGGCAGTGGTGCGATGGTGACAGTGAAAGGAAGGGTTTTAGAGGAATAAATGATAAAGGTTGGAGGAGATGAGGGGCTACTATAGTTGGGTTTTCATTGGGTTAAAACCTTTGATGTAGATGATCTGATGAATATTCTAGAGACTTGAGTTATGTGTAATGATATTATAAAAAATAAATAAACAAATATAGCGAGTCAGGTCTACGAGTTTAATTTTTATGCCTGATACCCGATCAATGAATAGGCTAGTCAGGTTCTACCTGAACAAACCTGACCACCCAACTCAATCCAGATTTATGTGTTTGAGTCGGGTCGGGTTGGTCTGGTTGGGTTCGCGGGTCTACCCGGCCCCATGAACACCCCTACTTAATGGAAGTTACTCAAGATTCAATGGACAAAAATGAAGCCTAATGGCTATGACATAAACCAGATGTAGTTAAAACTATATTAAAAATATTGCTTCGAAAGTTTTATTAAGACATCTATCTTGTTTATTTATATGAACTTAAAATTTTTGGATTTTATTTGCTTTGTTATATAATATTTATATGAATATAAAGATTTAATTTCTTTTTTTCTCAAATTGGTCATTTGTTGCGGCCCATTCCACCACTAATTAATCTGGTCATCGCTAATTAGTAGAGGAAAAAGCCGCTGCTAATTAGAGAGGGCAGAAGCTGCCATAACTTAGGGCGGAAAATGTCGCTGCAAAATAGAAGGGAAATGTCCGCTACAGCCTGTTAGTACCCCACGAATATGCAGTGGGCATCCACCACAAATAGGCATTTTTTAGGCCAATTTTAGCTTATTTATGGCAGATTTGTTCACTATAAATGGCCGGCAATTTTCTTATAGTGAGTGTAATTTTGACTAGTAAATAGTTAGCTTAGCTTGGTCCTATGTAGGAATATTTTCTTTACTTATTCGTACAATTAATTTTAAAAATGTTGATTTCAATTAATCTATTTTATTGATTAATTACCATTTAAAATGAATAGAAGTTTATTTTGAAATTACATTAAGTAAACCTAAAAAGAGATATCAAAACCAATCCCTATACATGCAAACATTCCCATATTATTCATTGTCAGTCTCTACGCATTACAGCACTATCATCTACTTGTGTGACATGAATAACATAATATAACAACGTTATGACTTATCTTTTACTTTCTATATTGGCACGTACAACTCACTCATTTCACCTCCCAAAATCTCTTTCCATTGAGATAGTATAGCACTGTACCAACAATTAAGACAAGAGTAAAACCTCAAATTGGCCCCCTAAAATTGTAAGTATCGATCAAGATAGTTCTTGACATTAAAAATTATCATTTTAGTCCTCGATATGATAATATGTTAATCAAATTTAGTCCTACATTAACATACACTAGTCAAAGTTAACATTGGATGCCTATGTAACAGTGCTAATCTAGATACTTATGAGGACTTGTTTACTAAAGTAAGTCAAATGAGTCTATAATATAAACAAAATTGAGTCAAATTAGTCCCTACATTTGCATCCATGTTCTTTGTAGTTCCTTAGGTCCTCATGCAGAAGGATAAATAACCACTTCCAATTTTCCTTACTCTTCACATCTAAATGGCATATCTATGACAAAAATATGGTTGTTGGCATCTTATCCCACTATGGATGATTTTTTACCACCATAATGCTATGACAAAGAAGGTGGATGGCATTCTCCCATTTGACCTTGGACATGAGGTGACTAGATATCAGGTGCCCAAGCTAGAACCTTAACTCTTGTTGATGATATACTCTTTCTGTTTGACTTTTTATTTTACTGCAACTTAGTTAAACTCTAAAATTTTCTTTTTATTTATTTTTGTAGGAGTTTTACTTTATTTACTTTATTTTTCTAGGATATTTATATAGCTTAGGAATGATGTTGCTAGTTTAGTTTCTTTCTTTTGTAAAGTAATTCCTATATGTATAATCTGGTATCATGTGATTGCATTTTCAATTTGGTAATGTATATGATGTTGTTATACAGTCATGTATTTACATTAGTGACCATATGGTTTTCATTCCAAGGCATCCTCACTAACTCATCTGACTAGCAGATAGGTAGAACTAGAAAATGAAGAGCAAGGTATCTTGATAATTTTTTGTTTGACATTTTCATTATTTACAGCCAAACATACTTGTTTTCATCAAACTAAAGTAGTTGAAATTGTTATATATGTTGACATCTTTGTGTATTCAAAGGCACAAAAAGAGATGCTCAAAGTGATGAAGCAAGGCACAGAAAGGAGTCAACAACTCATGGTGCATTAGGAGTGCCTTTCTGGTTCAAACAGGGCTCTTTTAGTGTCTTACTGATAATTGTAAAAAATCCTCTAGAAGCCTAGCCATCTAACTTGCTAACTTCGATTCAAAAGGTGTAAAATTCCAAGAACGTTAAAAGAATAACTAGTAATTTGTCTTTGAGACTCTTAGTAGCAAGGACCTTAAAGTTGTGTAATATGAACATGATAATATTTTATTTTGAGATGAATGTTATGCTTTAACAATTAATTTATGTGGAAAAGCTATGAAAAATAATTGGTACCCATCTTCTTTGTCATACCATTATGGTCAAATCTTGTTGATGTTATCAGAATACTTGAGAAGGGGGATTGAATCAAGCACTAGACTAAATTATAGTTTCTGCACAAGAAAGAGAAGGGGAAGAAGCTAGGTAGAGGAATCGTTAACTCATCGGGCTAATGACTTGAAGATTGCAGGTTCGAATCCTGCCCATACCTAAGAATGATAGGTGCTGTTTGTAACGTCCTCCTTTGTACAGTACTATACTTAAGTCATAGTACCCCACTCTGGAGTTGTTACTGTTACCTGAGCGGAGCTTATTTGACAGCAACTTTAGTTGCCTTTGAAGCTTCTCGAACTATTTGGAGATAACACAGAAACAAGAGTGAGAATTTTAAATTCTCAATAGGGTTCGCTAAGAAATTTTGTACGGTGTCATCATTATTATCTCTGGCTGCTTCGATTTATTATGAAAAAGGTGGACATGTTACATAGACTGTTAAATTTTATAGTTCGAAAACATATTGTTCGAAGCAGAGTTCATTTTATTCATGCACTTGTCATTTGGGAGAGCCAATACATGAAAAAGTCATGAATCATACTATAAATAATAATTGTAACATATTAAAATATAATAACACCAATATACTGGAAACTTGAAATTTGCATCTGCCTTTACTTGTACTTGAATTTATACAGATATACATAATTTTCTTTACCTTCTTTGTCTTCATTTACTTGTCATGCACATTCCTGAGTATGATCGCCATGTCATACTCCATCGGAGTGTGATCGCTGTGTCACATTCCTTAGGATATGGTCATCATGCCATATTCCAGAGTACGATCACCATGTTATACTCCATCGAGGTGTGATCACCATATCACACTCCTTAAAATATATTCATCCTGCTACATCCCAGAGTAGGATCGCCATGTCATACTCCCTCGGGGTGTGATCACCATGTCACATTCTTTAGGGGTAGGATCCTTATGTCACATTCCAGAGTATGATCGCTATGCCATACCCTATCAGAGCATGATCGCCATGTCACGTTCCTTCGGAATATGGACTCATCATCATATCTTTTATCATAAAATCATAAATACGAAAGCTTCGTACCTTATTCTCAAATAATAATACTTGCTTAGTATTCCTACATGTCACATAACAACATTGACACACCAACATTTAGAACTATCACTAATTTCTGCCGGAAATTTGGCAACATAACGGATCGAGTCCGTTTCCCCGTGAATAGTGCCAGGCTACCAGTAAAATCAACCAAGCCAAAGTTCAACATAGAGTAGCAAACATATCTCATTGATGTCAATCATGTAGGGGTTGAATCCTTATATGTCACAATAATGTCAATTATGTAGGGATTGGACCCTTATGTCAATTTTGCCCATTATACCTATTCTGCTCGATTTTTGTAAATCAAGCCAAATTTCCTATTTAACTCATCTGGACCTAAATTTTGGACATATTAAAGTATTATGTGTCTATTTTCTAACCTCTTTGATCCCATCTAATTTTGATAAATATAACTCAAGTTATTTAAGTTTTATCCCGGCCTGCTCTGTAGTTAGCCAGAATTACACACTTAAAAGTAAAAATCCACTAAAAATCGAAAACTAGTTCAAATCATACGAAATTGATCTCATATTAAAGCTAACAGGACAAAATTTCATATGCAAAAAGTTTCATTCCATTTGCCTTAGTAGGGCTCGAGTTATAGGTCTCGAAATTTGACCTTCCTGAACTGCCCTGTTTTGGCCCAGTTTGGACATAGGGCAACTTTCTCGGACCACTGGGAGCAAATGGGACCTTGTCTAACTCTGAAATTTTTATGAGACATTATCCTATGTGTAAGCTTTCTAAAAACGTTAGTTTCATTCAATTCCAAGTTATATAGAGCGAGTTTTACCCCGAAAAACCTAGTCTGCCCATAATCAAACTCAGAAACCTAGATCGAACTTCAAAAATTCATATCTCACTCAATACTAATCCAATGGCCTTATATGATATATTTATGGAAAGCCCTGAATGTCTAGTTCCATATAAAAATAGTTTCATTAAATTTGAATGGTAGTAGGCGGGGCCGTACATTTTGCTGTAGGGACTGCCGAGGGTTTTTGGTTCTCCAGCCTCTCAGCTCTTCCTATTTTCATCCTTTCTTGTTTCCTATTCGATTTCAACATCACAAACAGCCAACAAATCAGGCAAATATCATCACATTCACTCAATTATCACATCAAGAATTAAGAAAATAAACCACCATCAGCCACCCACAATCAGAAAATCAAGACAAGAATTAAACCTCTACCTTTATCTTGAACCAACAACTAGCTAGTCTTGAGTTTTAGTGAAGGATATGGATGCAAAAGGCTGATGGAGGTTGAAAGTGGAAGAAGGAGATGAAGAGGATGAAGAAAAAAGGGGAGGGAGGCTGGAGGTTGAAGTCAACAAGAAATGAGGAGGAAAATCTGATTCAAATAAAAAGAGGTAGTTGAAAGTGTGAGTTGTGATTGGCTAGAATTTTTGTGGTTATGTTTCAGCTATGCTTTTCTTCTTCCTTGTGGCCTTTCTTGCGCCACTTTCATGTGGTAAGTGGCTGAGTTCTCAGCCACTTAAGGTAGGGTTGTTGGGTGTAAAATCCTATTGGTTCAGTTTCGACAGTTTAAAATACTGTAATTTTACCAATTTTCTTTAAATCGGTAAATCAGTTTCGAGAAAATTTTTATGAAATCTTCTATATTTCTACCCTAATTCTCTCATATCTAAACTCAATTTGTTGCAAATCAATTGATCCTAAATAAATATTTAGTCAAATTTTAATTAATTTCGATTATTCGATAAAAATCGAACAATTAGGCGAAAAACGATAAGAAAATTTCAGTGGATGTTACACTGTTGAGGTAGGGATTTACTTTGTGTTCTATGAGTGTCGTCTTCGAAAGATAAAAACCTAAGATAGTAGCACTAAAACGTCCACACCAAAACTATTGATTGGCTAGGAGATTTTTATAGAAAATAACCTGATATCTCAGGAGAAAAATAGAATTGCTAGTGCTATAAGAAATGTATGCAGAATCAAGTTTTATATGTTATATTAGAAATTCAAATGCTCATAAATATAAACTAAATAAAGAGGATAGGGTTGAGAGAATTGCACCAAGAAGTTTATACTAGTTTAATCTCCAATATTGAGTCTACATCTAGTCCCCATCAACAAGGTGAGACTTCCACTATCAAAAAAGTTTCCTTTATAAAAGCTTCCAAGCTTACAAAGAACTCATAGACAAACTAGCTTAAGACCAGAGCCTAAAAACGAAAACACTCAAACGAATAAAGCTCTCAAGAGAGTCACTCACAAACAAATGTTTACTCACAAAAACAAAACAATCTCAAGGCTCTTTCAAAGAACAACAACTCTCAGAATGCAAGCCTTTGGCGAAAACAAATTCTAAACTAGAAAGGATCAAATTATAAAGCTCACAAAAACACTCAACAAATGTTTTCAGAACACTCAGAACGAATGAGAAAAGAGAAAATGTAGAACTTTTAAAGCAATATGGTAGTGGGCTCGAATATGCACCGATATTGGATTCTTTTTTCCTAAATTTCAACAATGGCATATTTCCTAATATGGAGAAGAATTCTAAATATTGGATAGTGTGCAGCTATCCTTTAGCCGTTAGGATAGTGTTGTCCTTGTAGGACACTTTTTAAAATACTATTGGTTCATTTTTTGTCCTTTTATACTTTTCTCTATCTTGCTTTTGCTTTTTTCTAATTTTCCTCATGCAATAGTGTTAACCTGCTTTTTTAAACGTGACCCATAAAGCATATATATAAGTTACCAACTTTTGTTTAGTGTCGGTGCTCGTCCCAATCAAACTCCATTACATTAACCAGAACTTATACATTAAGAAACCCACTTTTAATTGCTCAAATACTAGTTGCCTCCTCTGTTATTTGCCTTTCATGTTTCATGCATTTCATTGCTGCATAAGCCACATCAAGGCGCAGAAAATGCCTTTAGTCTTTTACAAAAGTAAAGTTTAATTTGCTCGGCTTTGTTGGGTTTGGAAGTTGGACCACATCTCATTGGGTGGCTGCTATATTTTAGAGGCACAACACTTTCGGAGATAAAAAATATTTACATGATTCAGGAGTACTATGTAATTGTACTTCCAACCAATTATATAAGTATATTTTATATAAAATTATATATTAATTATGATTTTTATGTAAGATATATTTATATGTTGATCCAGGAGCACAGCAACATATGCTTGTGCTCCTAAACTATACAAGTATTTCCCTTCCGAGATTTGTACCCTTTGTATGTTGCTTCACCACGTACGCTTTCACTTTGTAGTCAAGCGAGTGAACTTTTGCATGATCGAGGTTTTCATTACCAGCTGTCGTAAAGAGGCTATCTAATTTATTGCTATATGTTGGAATAAGTATTTTTTTTTTTTTCAAGACAAAAGATGTGCTAACTTTCTACTTCTTTTGTGGGAGCTCACTTTCTGTATTTTGTATTCATTTTGTGTTGTAATTTCACAGGGTTTAATACTGAAGTGTACTTGGTCCAGAAGCAACCTAAAAGTCATTTCAATTTGCAGTTCAAGCTATGGAAAATCTGGAATATGTTAGACGGATTGCCCCTATCATTTTGCATATATAAATCATATGTCCACCATTTCCAATAATTAATTATTAGTCATGATAATGTAATAAATGAATATATATGGGGTAGCTAGTAAAAATTAAGAATTTAAGTAATTTGTAGATGGTCCTAAATTTGAAATTCTTCATAGTCATGTAAAAACGTTAATAGTGGAACATAACAATAAATCAAATCTAATTTAAAATATCTAGGTGCGCAGCACAAAGCAAATAAAAGGCATTAGTAAATATGGATGCAAATATGGATTTCTCATCTAGATACTTCTATACACGGTATATTATAATCTTAAATTTCTTCATGTGCAGCCAATAGAGGAGGGATGACACGCACGTACACATGTAACCAAAAGAGTTATTAATTTTTTTTTATTTTCCCTTTATTTTGGATAGGAGCTTTAGGTTGGCTTGAATAAGTTATTTGTCATCAGAGTTCTGGAAAGATTAAAGTTGACAGGAGCACTTTGCCAATGAACCTCAATGCGGCTACAACAATTAATATCTTTACACGTACCAATTCAATTTGTATGTTCTGGTGTATGCTTCGTTAGAAGTAAAAATAGGCGGTAATTTTTTACAGATGATCTTTATCTATAAATTTATATAAAGACGTCAATTATAAATTTTTTTCTTATTTTTTTCTTTTTATTAAACACATAATATATATTTTAATAATATATTATTATATTAATAAAAATATTTAATTTAACTATCAATTATTTTATAAATTTTATAAATAAAAATATCTAATTAGATAATAATATAAAATATTTTTATATTGACATTATATTAAAATTAATTTTATTTAATAATATATATATAAATAATAATAAGATTAATTTTGATATATTATTAATATAAAATAATTTTATATTATCATTTAATTTGATACCATTATATGCAAGATTTTTGAGATAGTAAATATGAGAATTAAATATTTTTTTATTAATATAATAATATATTATAGATTTAATTGAGATGCACTGATAATGTTAAACAATTTTATACTGTTAGTTAATAGAAATATTAAAAAATGAGAAATCATGATGATCTCTAATTGTAATGGGTGATTATTTATATGAGTTGATATTTTTTAGCATTTCTATTGGTTGATAGTAAAAAATTATTTTATACTATCAATGTATTTAAATTAAATTCATATATTATTGAATAGATGTGTAAACCAACAATGTATAAAAAGTAAAACTATTAATAATAGAGTTTAATTGGTATGCAATGACAGTATAAAATAGTTTTATATTATCAACTAATAGAAATAGAGAAAAATGATAAATTATAATAAATCCTTCATTATAATAAATTATTATTTATGTGAATTGGTACTTTTTACTATTTTTATTGACTGATAATATATCGGTACATTTAAATTAAATTCTTAATAATATTAAAAACTTATGATAGAAATATATGAAAAATCAAACGAGCAATTACACGTGACATGAAAGGACAATTTCGTGATTTCAACAATTAAAAAACAAATTTGTGCTACGTCTTAAGTCTTAACATCATGTGGCGTTCAATTCTTTTTGGTTTTTTTTTTTTTAACTTAAAAAAATCTCACCTCTTGTCACCAGCCCACCATTGCCACGTTACTTTTCCTATTTATACCCGTGATGCTGCTTCTCTCATTCCCTTTTCTTCCCCTTCTCTCCCTCTCTCTGCTTCTTTCTCACTCTCCGGCGAAATGGAGTCCAAATCTTCCGGCGCTATGGCGGCGCCGTCGGTGATCCCCGGCGGCTTCGACGACTTCAAGCGGATCACGTCTGAGTGGGATCTCGAAGAGTTGATGAAGAACTGGATGCCAAATGGATCATCATCGATGAACGACGAATATGGCGACGTCGACGACGTGAAACCGTGCATGACGACGGATCCATTCTTCGGCGGCGGCGTTCCCTTCGATCACCTCAACGACGGAGGCGCCGCCTCCCCCTCCGCCTCTGCCGCCGCCGCTTTCGGAAATCCGGTTAGTGCTCTTTCACTCTCACACACTTCACATATAGGAACCGCTCTTGACACTTCGCTCAGGAAAGTTCGTTGGAGCCTCTCTTCGGCCACGTCATCAAACTGTTGCACTGTTAGATGACGTGGCTACCGTGTGTTTTCTTGTGATTTGGTTGAACTCTAATCAACTACTCTCCAGAAATTATTGCATGTTATGTGTTGAATCTCAGCTTCAGTTACTGGTTAGAATTTTAAACTTCTTAGTAATTTATATATTTATTATTAAGATATCACTTAATAAATAAAATGAACACAAGTTGTTGATGTGGTGCTCCATTTTTTTCTTCTTGCACGAAACCTTCACGACACGCTTCCCTAAAAGTAAAAATAGTAATCTTGCCTGTGATGTAACAGGTTACAGGTTCTGTTTATTAATTTTTCTGAATAAGAAATATAGGAAGTTACTGAAGAGATGATGAAATTATAACCTGGTTTATCGATGAAATTTCGTTCGTTAATGAATGTTTATTCGAGTATAGATCTTGTACTCAAGGTATAATTGCACGAAGAAAAAGAGTAGCAGATACGGTTTGTGTGTGTTTCAGGTGGAGGAACGTAGGAGGAATTTGGTTGCAACGAAAAGGCAAATGAAAAAGGTGAATGGTGAATGGTGAATGGTGAAATAGAGGAAACGTGAAGGCCACGTCAGCGGAAGCTGTTACAAAAATAATTTTTTTTAGTAAAATATATTATTTCATGTATGAAAAATGTTAAAAAATAAGTTTTTTTTGGGTCAAAACTTATATGTTAAATCATGTAGTATAATTATTGATTTTTAGATAATTAAGTTATAATACTTTATTTATTCATTTAATAATCATTATCATTTTATGTTATAATTTTTGATAAATTTTTTGATCACATAATGCTCTTTTATCTATGTAAATTAATTTTCAATATATAAAATTATTTTAATAAAAATCAATATATTTTTAATATGATTTAGATAATTCAATACAGAAAAATTATTAAATATTCTTTGAATAGGAAATGTATGTTATTAAATATTATCGATAACTCAATATTAGTTTTGTGTACTTTTAAAATTTTGAAAAAATTCTGTAGTTGAAAGGATGACTGGCATATCTAAAATAGAAATCTCTGATCTAAAAATTCCTGGGACGTGGTCATGTGGTTGTGTTTGGGAACGCACAACTTTAGGATGGCTGTTTTTTCCCCCTTCTTTGTAGTTAGCTCACAGCTATGTGCATCCGTTATCTGAAAACCGAAGACCGATCCTCAGGAATTATTTTCATTTCAAGTCCAAATATCAAAAAAATAATAATTAGTTTTTAAAATTTAATTGGTATGTACTGACAGTGTAAAATAGTCTTACACTATCAACTAATAGAAATAGAAAAAAATGAGAAATTATGGTAAGTTTCTTATTATAATGGACAATTATTTGTATGAGTTGATATTTTTCACTATTTTTATTAATTGACAGTATAAAATTATTTTAAATTGTCAAAATATTTAAATTAAATTCTTAATTTTTATTTAAAAAAGTTATTCATGTAAAGATTATTAAAAGCCTGTCAACTTTGTATTTTAATGAGCAAATTTACGTGAAAAATGTAATGATGGTTACTTCCAAAACATCAAATTGTGATGGCAAAAAGCATTTTACACTATACTGGGTTGAAACTGCTTGAATTATTTTCATCACCCATATCATATAGATCGATGAGAAACGAAACACATGAAGAAATCCAATATAATTTTGTGGATCATGTAACCAATTTTATCTTATATTAATACTACACGCGTAACACTACTGATTTAAAGATAATATTTCTTATGCATGGTTGATGGCTTAACTTGGATTCTCCACTCTCTTGATATTTCATGCTTTGTAAAAATTCTAGCTGCTCCTTTTCTGTCAGTTAAAAAAACAAAGAGAGAAATATGTTTTTCCTTTTACCGATTTTAAATAAATTCTCAAGCTTCTTTTTTTTTTAATCTTTTTTCTTTTGTATGCTTGGAAAAATACATGGAATCTTCCATGTTAAGATTACTCCTTTTTCTTTTTCTTTTTCACAATATGCTTTTGCTGAGATTCAAATCTGATAGCTCAAATTATCGTTCTAAAAGTATATTACATTATAAAGTACTAATATTATTGCCCAAAATCTAAGTGGCTCCCCTTCTAAAGGCTTTTTTGCTAGTGGAGTGTTTTGCTGGTTCTCTGTACCACTTTACATCTTTTATATATTTGCATTAATTTGCACCTTTTTTGCATGTCGGAAAACAAAAAAATCTGCGAAAACTTAAAATGGAAAAGAAAAAGTCGATGTGTCGACGAAGGGAAAGACCCTTCAAGAAGCTCATTGAGCTACAGAACTAAAAGAATTCCAGCTTATGTCATCGTTCATATTTGCAGGATGCGGTGGTGACTGCATTTTCAACTTGTACTAGCAGAGTAACAGATAATACCCAGCTTGTCTGCTCCAAGAACCTCGCTCCCAAGCATTCAACCGTCTATCCAACTATTGATTCACAGTCATCCATTTGTGTTACTGGTACTGGTAATACTCAACGCTGAGATGCATGTTATATTTGATCCCTTGCACGCACGTTTTGCAATGTCAGAAACCCACATGTTAATTGTCTGCCCTGAATGTTTGCATATGAATTCTGTCTCTTTGTACGAAGAACGAATACTGTACATATTGTATCGAATACTTTTAGATATTTCTAAATATATTTTATAAAGTTTTACTTTAATTATTAGAGTTTATGCCTATATAAATGAGAATTTCACAATAATTAAACAGGGAGGTGTATTTTATTATATTTACAATGATTTATATTAGTTTTTAGATTATTATTATTAATATTTATGTTTTTATATTAATTTTATATTAATTTTATATATTATACTATCATCATATCATATCCTATAACTTTAAAAATTATCGTAATTCGTATCCGTGTTCCATATCATTTCCATCTTTCATAGTCATAGAAAATTTAAATAGTCTCTTTATGTATAGTTTAATATTTTGGATTGAATTCCATAATGGGCAGTTGGGAGCCCGGTGTCTGCTAATAAACCAAATGGCAAAGGTAATCAAGCCAAAGGAGCCACTACTAGTGGTTCCTCACATGAGCCATCTGATGAGGATGATGAAGCAGGTCCATGTGAACAAAGCACAAACCCTATTGATATGAAGCGCCTTAGAAGGTATCTCAAGCAGAACTTGAAGTTAAATACAGAGTATAAACTCATATGGACTCCAACTTTACATGGTTATGGTTTCAGGAAGGTTTCTAATCGCGAGTCTGCAAGGAGGTCCAGAAGAAGGAAACAATCTCATTTGGCTGACCTTAAGTTGCAGGTAAAGTTATTTATCTAAATCTCGTTCAGTCCCTTTTGAAATTTGATCATGTTGATTTATTTCTTTCGTTTTTTGTACAATATAATTCTATTTTCTTATGAGATTTTGAACTTTTCTTTCTCAGGATGATCAACTAAGGATGGAAAATGCAACCTTATACAACCAGCTCACAGATGCCAGCCAACAATTTCGTGAGGCTGATACCAATAATCGAGTGCTAAAATCAGATGTCGAAGCTCTAAGAGCTAAGGTATGAGGTTCTTCTATGTATATTAGGATCATGTTGAAGAGAGTTAATATAAAGTAGACCCGAAAAAGAAAAATATGTTTCGTAAAGTTTTAGGGACACCATTAATTAAATCTTGACACCTATGAAGCATGTGTTTGCATATATATATATATATATGTGTGTGTGTGTGTGTGTGTGTGATTGGAGATTTTAGTTACTGTTACTAGTAAATCATGAAGAAATAATAAATGCAAAAATCTTTTATTGAATTTATTAATAAGATAACGAAAATAAAAAATGTTATCTCTATAACTAATGTGCAACTAACATTATTCACCCAAAGCTTATTGATGATTGGAAAATGAGTCTTCTCATCTTTTTTATCCATATGATAATGTTATGTTAAGGAGAAATATTATTAACAGATATGAAACATTGATTGTACAATTTCCACCAACAATGTTGATGAACGTTAGCTTTTTCTCAACTCTATCTTCCATCATGGTTTCCACCATGGAATTCCTTTCTTAGTTGCAACTAATTTGGTACACATTCGTGACAAAGCTATTTGTATTTTATTGCATTGCTCTATATGTGTCAAGAGATAAATAGCAATGAATTCTTTTATGTTTTAATTCACATGATCATGTCATGTGAAAATAGATAGACACAATCATTCTAAATAAATAGGACAAATTTTTAAATATTTATGTTTATCTCTCTTCATGTAACATAGTTATATGGACAAAAAAGCATGAAATGGATATGTAAGAACTTTCAAACTTCTTAAATTTGTAAAGTCCATTTAAAATAATTATGTTCCTTTTTTCCCTCTTCGCACAACATAACATGGCCATATAGATAAAAGAAAATGACTTGATCAATTTCCATGTTAATAAAATGAAAAAGGAACTTCAGAAAAAACAAAAAAATTGAAGTAGCTAGGAACTAGGATTCCAAACAAAAGAAGTTTTCCATAGATATGTATAACATGCATACACAAAAGGAAGTATTTAATTGCTAAAGAATTTTCTATACATTTTAGGTGAAGTTAGCCGAGGATATGGTCGCTCGAGGCTCTTTCAACACTTTGAACAACCAACTTCTTCAAAATCAAGGTCAACTGAACACAAATAATCTGCACCGCATGGCACATGTCTCACCAAGCATCACTGTCCATGGAAATGATTCCTCATATGGCAGTTGCATTACTATTGATGGACAGAACTCAGCTCTTGGACTTGGAAACTTGGATATAACTTACAACGACTTGAACAGTGCTGTCATGAGCGATGCTGTGAGCTCTGTGACTAATATATGGCCGTAAGAGTTTTGCTCCACCACATCTTGTAGCATTCAATAGTTGATCCAAATTGATGTTTGCCTATGTCTAATTAGATTCGGAGGTTATATTGTGAAACAATAATGTGTTCCATTAAAGACTTTCTATAATGGACCATCTACTAATACCTACCATGATGTACGGTTTTCTTCTTTGTTTATTCTTTTTAATTTAATTTTCTTAGTTGTGGCATTTAATAAGCAAAACGTTAAAGTGTGTAATCCAGCTTATTCGTGGTTGATATTGTGAAAAAGGTATGGTAAAAAAGTTTGCAAGACTTGTTAGAATTTAAGGGTGAATGTTAAATGATATCAAGTGATATGAATCGCTTTGTTATTCAAGATAAAGTTAATGAGTATGGTAACTCATTGTGTGTATGTATATATAATCCTTGCAATCTAGTACTTTTGATGTTATTCTCTATTTATTCCTCTTTAATTATGTCCGTAGCAATTGTCTTCTTTTATTATTTATAGCATTTCATTTCATATATACTTTAGGATTTATTTGGCATAATGTTAGGATAAGATTTGATACTACAAGACTTGATTGTGTAGTATATAAACTAAGTTTCTACACTATTCAACATTTGGTGTGTGATACATGATTGCATAACTTTATCTCATTCAATGTCTCTGGTGCAATAATTTTAAGAGTTTAATTGGTATCTTGTGATGTAAAATAGTTTTCAATCAATCAATAGAAATAGGAGAAAGTGAAAAATCATGATAGGTCTCTCATTATAATGGGTAGTTATTTGTATAAGTTGATATTTTCCATTATTTCTATTGGTTGACAGTATAAAATAGTTTTATACTGTCAGTTCATTTAAATTAAATTTTAATTTTAATAGACAAAATATGTTTATATGTTAAAAAATTATTTTGCAATCAATTTCGAATTAGACAACTGAATTTTACCCAATTTGAAAATAATATATATTGTTATCAAGTCTTACTTGGATGATTCGTTAAAAAAACAAAAAAGAACCATAGGCCTAATATGCACTTTGGGGAGAAGAATTGAACAATCCCGAATCTTAAGAGCGCGACTAGGTTGTTTCATATTTTGTGACCCGAGATCATGTATAGGCTCGAGCCAAAAAAACCATGTTTATATATCATGATTTTGCATTCATAGGTATAGTTAAGAATAAAAACTTTTAACATACATAAAATTTTTATGGCCTTCGCATTTCTAAGTTTTTAGATTTAATAGCATGTAATACCCGATTGGGTGAGCCTCCAACTTCCCCTCTATCTTCATGCTTAGTTCATCCATCCATTCATAAGTAAACATTATCCACGTTTGGTACTCCAACAGAACCTAATACACTTTATCTTTTTCCGACATTCTGTTTATTCAATAGCCCACTGGTGTTTTCTTTTGTCTTGTTCCCCAAATATTGTCCTAGTTAAGGGGTCATTATCATGCCCTTACCTTATCTAGGATTGCCTTACAAAGTCCATTGCCATCATTTATAGTTAGCCTCAAGTAGCTAGCCTGATTAATTCAGCTTAGAATCTTTGTCGCTCAAGAGCTCGTCATATTAGTCGTCCTTTTTTCCAACTTGCTAAACATTGTCATGACTTAGGCAAGAAAACTTCCTTTTTCCCTTGTGGAAGTACCAGTGTTCTTGTTTACAATTTGGTTGCTTCCTTTAAATCTTCAAAGCTGGAGATTCCTTCCTTCTCTTGGTAATCTGGTTGTTAGTTGGACATTTGATTCTTTGATGAGCACCTTTTGTCCCATTTAGGATTAGCGATATTTATATTGAAAGGCATATATTTCTCCCTTTCTTTGGTTCAAAGGTCCCCAAGCGGACAATCAAAGGCTTGTTTTAGTTCCTTGCTTCATGGCTTTTACTATGTCTACTACTCGCTTGAGCAACTTTGAGAATGTTCTAAGTCCTCCTAGTGACAAGAATAATTTCCATTTTCCATATTTTTTATGCACTCAAACACCGAGTCTACCTTAGGGATCATCTCGCGGTATCATAAAATGCAATTGCTATATCTTTTAATGTAAGCCAAGCCCTTCTATGCTTCTCTGATGAACTTGTCCTAGGTCCACAATGTCCATCACACCTTGTCCTCCATGAACTAGTTGCAGAACTTTGTGGCTACTTCTCAAAAGAATAGATGGATTTTGGGCATAGTTTCACATACTCAGTGAGCTCTCTCCTCGTGAGTGACTTGGAGAACTCTTTCAATTGCAAGTCCTTGTCTACCTTATGCACCGCAAGTCCACCCCAAGTCCTTCGACAAGGACATGATGTACTCTCAAGCACTCTCAATTACATTGAATGCCCTAAACACATATAGGCGAATAGTGCTCAATCCAATATAACTTTAGAATAATGACTACTAGAAAGGGAGATTTTGCTTGTGACACTACATCAACCTTTCCTTTTGGGCTTCTTGTAGCCATTTCAGCTCCGCTTGGATTGCTTATGTATCAGTTGATATGCACAATAAATGTCCTTCCTCTCCAATTAAGCCTTTTTTCACCTTATGTTGATTCCACGAGATTTGTTTCCTGCTTTAGCTCAAGATTCCCATTTCGGCTCACAATTAGATTGCTTTGTTTTTAATATGCTGATACTAGAAATTTGAACACAGTTGTTCCTTCATCGGCACCACTATGAGCTTGCCTTGCGCTTCTTTCCCCAACATTCTCTTTTACTTTTTCTATTTGGAGGGTCATTAGAGTCTTATGCTCTAGGTATAAGGGGAAGTCCTCCAAGATGAAATTATTCTACAAATTGTACTTGCGGGAATCATAGATGCCATTTCAACACACGTCTTGTAACGTCCTCCTTCGTACAGTACTATGCTTAAGTCATAGTACCACACTTAGGAGTTGTTACGGTTACCTGAGTGGATCTTAACTGACAGCAACTTCAGCCGTCTTTGCAACTTCTTGAACTATCTGGAGATAACACAGAAATAGGAGTGAGAATTTTGAATTTTCAGTAGGATTCCTTAGATATCATACATATTGTCATCGTTGTCATCTCCAGTTTGCTTCGGTTTTACTATGAAAAAGGTGAACATGTTATGTAAATTGTTTAACTTTATAGTTCGAAAACATACTATCCGAAGCAAAGTTCATTTTACTCATATACTTGGCATTTGGGAGAGTCTATACAAATTCAATTCATGAATTATTCTATGAATAATAATAACTGCAACATATTAAAATACGATAGCATTATTATACTGGAAACATAACCTCTACACATGCCTTTGAATTTATGCAATCATATAAAATTTACTTTCTTTCATTCAACACACCTAGGCGTTACGTATCACCGTCCCTAGGGTGTCTTCATCTGCCTACACTTGAGCGTTACGTATTGCCGTCCTTAAGTGCAGCATTACCTATTCCAGAGTACGATCGCCATGTCATACTCCATCGGGGTGTGATCACCATATCACACTCCTTGTAAATATGTTCTTTCTGCTACGTCCCAGAGTATGATCGCCGTGTCATGCTCTATCAGGTGTGATCGCCATGTCACATCCCTTACGGTGTGGGATCATTATACCATATTCCAGAGTACGATCGTCATGTCATACCCTATCAGAGCGTGATCGCCATGACACATTCCTTAGGAATATGGGATCTTCATTATATCTTTTAACTGCCTTCACAAGGAGGGATCTCATAACTGCCTCCAAGTGAAGGGATTCACATTCTATATGTTCATATCATGAGTATTCATAACAGAAACTGTCATAATATCATTATTATACTTCATATCATATTTAAATCATTCTTAACACATTAATATTGATAACCTCCTTACATTTCTACCAAATATTTTGGTAACATAACGGATCATGTCCGCTTCACTATGAATAGTGCCAGGCAACCAAGAAATTTTAATTAGACAGTAGACCCAAGATAGAACATTGTAATCATACTAGGAATATAGCAATTTCATTAGGTGCAAGTTTTTGGGTCTTAAGCCTTAATCCATCTCGCAAGCTTTTAACTTCTACTAGTGTTCCCGAGTTTGAGCTCAGGACCTATTTCCGAGTTCCGAGATAATGGGCAATGTCTTGATTCCCGACTTCCGACTTCAATCCACAATGGGTCCTCCAAGACTTACGAATGTTTTCCTAATTCCCGAATTCCAACATTAACCATACCCCGTCTTCCCTAATTTCCGATTTACGATTTTAACTATGTCGGATTAGTTTCCTATTTGCTCATTCCCGAGTTCCAGCATTAACTATACCTTGATCGGGTTTGCTATATACTAAGTCTCGAGTTCAACATTAAGTCACCCTTCCGAGTTCATCCTTAAGAGCTCAACCTTAAATATTCCCAACTTAGTCCTCTGTCTGCTAAGTTCCGAGGTCAACCTAAAGTAAACCGGACCTAGCTCTCTATCTGCCAGATTTTAGAGTTCAACATCTCCGAGTTCAACTTAAGTTCACCATTTCCCGAGTTCTGACACGGATTAAACTTAGTCTAGTTTTCACACACGTCTTTAGCCTGCATTACACTCTTATAAGAGAAAAATCACCAAAAATAGAAATCTAGGTGGAATCATACGAAATTTATATCTTTATAAAGCTAACAGAAGCTTTCAATTGAAGAAAACTGCATATTATTTGGATGAGTATATTTTGAGATATAAGCCCTGAAACTTAACCTTTCTGAGCTACCCTATTTTGGCCTAGTTTGGACATAAGGGCAACTTCCTCAAACCACTGGGAACAAATGGGATCGTAACAAACTTGGAATTTCTTTATAGGATGTTCTCCTATGTGTAAGCTTTCTAACAAAGTTGGTTTCACTCAATTGGGAGTTGTATAGGGTGAGTTACACCCTTTTGAATTCACACTACCCGAATGAAAGTCCAAATTTCTAGGTCAAACTTCAAAAATTCATATCTCTCTCAATATTAATCCAATGGCCTTATATGATATATGTTTGGAAACCCTAGATGTCTACTTTCATATAAAAATAGATTCATGAAGTTTAAACGGATGTAGGCGGAGCCGTACACTCTGCCATATGGACTGCCAAGGAAAAACCCTACCAGCTTCAAGAGTTTTCTCCTTCCTTCAAGTTCTTTCATGCCAATCCTAAGTCTAATCATAATATACATGCATAATCAAGTATAATTCATCATCATCACTTCACATAACATCAGTATTACTAGACATACAAGACTCATACACAACTCCAAACCAAGGAAAATAAGAATAGGATTAGGATTCCTACCTTGTCTAGTTGAATTTGAGTTGATTTAGTGTCTTTGATGGAAGCAACTTGTGATGAGACTTGAAGAAGGAATAAAGATGGACTGAAATGAGAGTAAGGAGAAGAGAAAGGCGATGAGCTTCAGCAGCTTTAGGTAACCGAGAATGACAAGAAGGGAAAGGGAAAAGGTGAAGATTTTTGTAGCAAGCTTCATGTTGATTGGAGGATCCCATCTTGCCTTCCAATTTGGCTTGGCTTCCCACTCTACATGGCTGAAAGTGACGCCACATGTGGGGTATCTTGGCTAAATCTTGGCCATCCATTCTAGGGTTCACACAGTATAACTTTTATTGATCCGGTTTCGACAATCTTAAATACCGAAATGTTACCGATTTCTCTAAAATCGGTAAACTTGTTTTGGAAGAATCCTATGAAGTTTCCTATGGTTGTAATCTAATTTCATTATAACTAATCATCTTAAATCACACGTAAGTAGTTTTAAGTGAATGCTAAATCGAATCCTATTTATTAACAATTATTTTCTAAAAACCGAACACTTTGATTAAAAACGATTAAAATTTTTCGGGCGTTAGATTACTACCCCCCTAAAAGAAAATTTTGTCCTCAAAATTTGTTTATAATACTAGTTATAATCATAGTAAGTTAAATAAAGTTCATACATAAGCACACGGTAAATATAAGACCACTTAGCATAATAGGATCGACTAAAACTAAATTAGCCAATCCTTTATACTGGTTTGTCCCTAATTTTTGCTCTGGTTCCTCTGGGGGTGTCGCCTTCTTCACGTTTATAGTTAAAACTCTTCCCGAATGTTGCGATTTAGGGGTCGATGATTGGTTTTTAGGGCATTCTCTGATCATATGTCCTGGCTTGCCATATCTGAAAAACATATACTGCTTAGCCAGGCAAGGCTTATTTCCATGATTCCTCCCACACTTCGAACATCATTGTTTGACCACCGATTCTTGCAGCTGTTTGCCCGCATATTCACTAAGGTGAAATTGCTTCTTTGGTGGTGAGGCATATTCGAGTTCCTGGTGTTCAGGTGCAGGCCTCTTTCTGTAGGTATCAAACTAGGAAACCTCAAATTTCTTGTTATAGTCTTTCACAAGTCTGCACTTGTTTACCAAGGTAGGAAAATCCCTAATCTCCATAGGGCCTATTGCTGCAAGGATATCTTCCCTCAATCTGCCTTCAAATTTGATGCACTTCTACGCCTCATCTAGATTCCGCTGATAGATTGTGGAAAACTTGCATAGTTCCTCAAACTTAGCGATGTACTCTGACATGCTACAGTTTCCTTGGCAGAGTTGCATAAATTCCAATTCCTTGCCGTTCCGAACTAATGGAAGGAAGTATTTATGGTAAAAAGCGTCCTTGAACACAGTCCAGGCGATTTCTGATAAGGACTCTTCTAATAATCGTTTCACACTATTCCACCAAAATTCTGTATCTGCTTCGAGCATATAAGTGGCGAAGGCCACTTTTTGGTAGTCAAGATGATCGAAACGGAAGACCTTCTCCATTGTCTTAATACACTCGTCAGCCTTATCAGGATGAAAAGCTCCTCTAAAATTGGGCGGGTTCGCCTTTCGGAATTCTGCGAACTTGAGGTATTCCAGGTCCAGTCCTGAGTTATTCGGGTTCCCACCGTGACCTGCTCTAGGTTGTCCTCCCAGCTGGTCCATCATTTGGTGTGCTGCAGCAGCTTGTTCATGCATGGCATATGCCATTTCTCGTAGAGTGTCCATGAATTTAGTAGGGTTTTCTGAAGTGGGTGCAGCTTGTGGCCTACCACGCCCCCTGGAAGCCATTAGTTCCTAATCACACACAACAAAAGATTGAGTTGATCAGGCTCAATAATAAGTTAAGTATGACAGCAATTAATAACAATCACAGTTAGGCAGCCATGCATATCTAATTTTCTATATCTTATCTGGGTAGATAAGATTTATTGCATGACACTTTCTAAGGATTCCAGAGTGCACTGGAAACGTAGTTAGTCTTAAGTCATAGTACCACACTCAGGAGTTGTTACAGTTACCTAAGCGGACCTTAACTAACAGCAACTTCAGCCGTCTTTGCAACTTCTCGAACTATCTGGAGATAAAAAAGAAATAGGAGTGAGAATTTTGAATTTTTAATAGGATTCCTTAGATATCATACATACTATTATCGTTGTCATCTCCAGTTTGCTACGGTTTTACTATGAAAAAGGTGAACATGTTATGTAAACTGTTTAACTTTATAGTTCGAAAACATACTATCCGAAGCAAAGTTCATTTTACTCATACACTTGGCATTTAGGAGAGTCTATACAAATTCAATTCATGAATTATTTTATGAATAATAATAACTGCAACATATTAAAATACGATAGCATTATTATAGTGGAAACATAACCTCTGCACATGCCTTTGAATTTATACAATCAAATTAAATTTACTTTTCTTTCATTCAATACACTTAGGTGTTACATATCGCCGTCCCTAGGGTGTCTTCATCTGCCTACACTTGTGCATTACTTATCGCCATCCTCAAGTGCAGCGTTACCTATTCCAGAGTACGATCGCCATGTCATACTCCATCGGGGTGTGATCACCATGTCATACTCCTTGGAAATATGTTCTTTCTGCCACGTCCTAGAGTATGATCGCCGTGTCATGCTCTATCAGGTGTGATCGCCGTGTCACATCCCTGAGGGTGTGGGATCATTATACCATATTCCAAATTACGATCGCCATATCATACCCTATCAGAGCGTGATCGCCATGACACGTCTCTTAGGAATATGGGACCTTCATTATATCTTTTAATTGTTTTCACAAGGAGGGATCTCATAACTGCCTCCAGGTGAAGGGATTCACATTCTATATGTTCATATCATGAGTATTCATAACAGAAACTATCATAATATCATTATTATACTTCATATCATACTTAAATCATTCTTAACACATTAATATTGATAACCTCCTTACATTTCTACCAAATATTTTGGCAGCATAACGAATCATGTCCGCTTCACTATGAATAGTGCCAGGCAACTAAGAAACTTTAATCAGACAGCAGACCCGAGATAGAACATTGTAATCATACTAAGAATATAGCAATTTCATTAGGTGCAAGTTTTTGAGTCTTAAGTCTTAATCCATCTCGCAAGCTTTTAACTTCTACTGGTGTTCCCGAGTTTGAGCTCAAGACCTATTTCTGAGTTCCGAGAAAATGGGCAATGTTTTGTTTCCCGACTTCTGACTTTAATCCATAATGGGTCCTCCAAGACTTACGAATGTTTTCCTAATTCCCGAATTCCGACATTAACCATACCCCGTCTTCCCTAATTTCCGATTTACGACTTTAATTATGTCGGACTAGTTTCCTATTTGCTCATTCCCGACTTCCGGCATTAACTATACCTTGATCGGGTTTGCTAGATACTAAGTCCCGAGTTCAACGTTAAGTCACCCTTCTGAGTTCATCCTTAAAAGCTCAACCTTAAATATTCCCGACTTAGTCCTCTGTCTGCTAAGTTCCAAGATCAACCTAAAGTATACTGGACCTAGCTCTCTATCTGCCAGATTTCCGAGTTCAACATCTCCGAGTTAAACTTAAGTTCACCATTTCCCGAGTTCTTACACGGATTAAACTTAGTCTAGTTTTCACACACGTCTTTAGCCTGCATTACACTCTTATAAGAGAAAAATCAACAAAAATAGAAATCTGGGTAGAATCATAAGAAATTTATATCTTTATAAAGCTAACAGAACAACCTTTCAATTGAAGAAAACTGCATATTATTTGGATGAGTATATTTTGAGATATAAGCCCTGAAACTTAACCTTCCTGAGCTACCCTATTTTGGCCTAGTTTGGACATAGGGGCAACTTCCTCAAACCACCGGGAACAAATGGGATCGTAACAAACTTGGAATTTATTTATAGGATTTTCTCCTATGTGTAAGCTTTCTAACAAAGTTGGTTTCACTCAATTGGGAGTTGTATAGGGTGAGTTATACCCTTTTGAATTCACACTACTCGAATGAAAGTCCAAATTTCTAGGTCAAACTTCAAAAATTCATATCTCTCTCAATACTAATCCAATGGCCTTCTATGATATATGTATGGAAACCCTAGATGTCTACTTTCATATAAAAATAGATTCATGAAGTTTAAACGGCTATAGGCGGAGCCATACACTCTGCCATATGGACTGCCAAGGAAAAACCCTACCAGCTTCATGAGTTTTCTCCTTCCTTCAAGTTCTTTCATGCCAATCCTAAGTCTAATCATAATATACATGCATAATCAAGTAAAATTCATCATCATCACTTCACATAACATCAGTATTACTAGATATACAAGACTCACACACAACTCCAAACCAAGGAAAATAAGAATAGGATTAGGATTCCTACCTTGTCTAGTTGAATTTGAGTTGATTTAGTGGCTTTGATGGAAACAACTTGTGATGAGACTTGAAGAAGGGATAAAGATGGAGTGAAATGAGAGTAAGGAGAAAAGAAAGGCGATGAGCTTCAGCAGCTTTGGGTAACCGAGAATGACAAGAAGGGAAAGGGAAAAGGTGAAGATTTTTGTAGCAAGCTTCATGTTGATTGGAAGATCCCATCTTGCCTTCTAATTTGGCTTGGCTTCCCACTCTACATGGCTGAAAGTGACGCCACATGTGGGGTATCTTGGCTAAATCTTGGCTATCCATTCTAGGGTTCATACAGTATAACTTTTATTGATCCGGTTCCGACAATCTTAAATACCGAAATCTTACCGATTTCTCTAAAATCGGTAAACCGGTTTTGGAAGAATCCTATGAAGTTTCCTATGGTTGTAATCTAATTTCATTATAACTAATCATCTTAAATCACACTTAAGTAGTTTTAAGTGAATGCTAAATCGAATCCTATTTATTAACAATTATTTTCTAAAAACCGAACACTTTGATTAAAAACGATTAAAATTTTTCGGGCGTTAGATTACTACCCCCCTAAAAGAAAATTTTGTCCTCAAAATTTGTTTATAATACTAGTTATAATCATAGTAAGTTAAATAAAGTTCATACATAAGCACACGGTAAATATAAGACCACTTAGCATAATAGGATCGACTAAAACTAAATTAGCCAATCCTTTATACTGGTTTGTCCCTAATTTTTGCTCTGGTTCCTCTGGGGGTATCGCCTTCTTCGCGTTTATAGTTAAAATTCTTCCCAAACGTTGCGATTTAGGAGTCGGTGATTGGTTTTTAGGGCATTCTCTGATCATATATCTTGGCTTGTCATATCTGAAAAATACATACTGCTTAGCCAGGCAAGGCTTATTTCCATGATTCTTCCCACACTTTGAACATCGTTGTTTGACCACTGATTCTTGCAGCTGTTTGCCCTTATATTCACTAAGGTGAAATTGCTTCTTTGGTGGTGATGCATATTCAAGTTCCTGGTGTTCAGGTGCAGGCCTCTTTCTATAAGTATCAGACTGAGAAATCTCAAATTTCTTGTTATAGTCTTTCACAAGTCTGCACTTGTTTACCAAGGTAGGAAAATCCCTAATCTCCATAGGGCCTGTTGCTGCAAATATATCTTCCCTCAATCCGCCTTCAAATTTGATGCACTTCTACGCCTGATCTAGATTCCGTTGATAGATTATGGAAAACTTGCATAGTTCCTCAAACTTAGCGATGTACTCTGACATGCTACGGTTTCCTTGGCAGAGTCGCATAAATTCCAATTCCTTGGCGTTCCGAACTAATGGAGGGAAGTATTTCTGGTAAAAAGCGTCCTTGAACACAGTCCAAGTGATTTCTGATAAGGACTCTTCTAATAGTCGTTTCACACTATTCCACCAAAATTCTGCATCTGCTTCAAGCATATAAGTGGTGAAGGCCACTTTTTGGTAGTCAGTACAGTCCAGAACGGAGAAGACCTTCTCCATTGTCTTAATACACTCGTCAGCCTTATCAGGATGAAAAGCTCCTCTAAAATTGGGCGGGTTCGCCTTTCGGAATTCTGCGAACTTGAGGTATTCCAGGTCCAGTCCTAAGTTATTCAAGTTCCCACCGTGACCTGCTCCAGGTTGTCTTCCCAGCTGGTCCATCATTTGGTGTGCTGCAGCAGCTTATTCACGCATGGCATATGCTATTTCTCGTAGGGTGTCCATGAAATTAGTAGCGTCTTCTAAAGTGGGTGCAGCTTGTGGCCTACCACGCCCCTTGGAAGCCATTAGTTCCTAATCACACACAACAAAAGATTGAGTTGATCAGGCTCAATAATAAGTTAAGTGTGATAGCAACTAATAACAATCACAGTTAGGCAGCCATGCGTATCTAATTTCCTATATCTTATCTAGGCAGATAAGATTTATTGCATGACACTTTCTAAGGATTCCAGAGTGCACTGGAAACGTAGTCAGTCTTAAGTCATAGTACCACACTCAAGAGTTGTTACGGTTACCTAAGCGGACCTTAACTAACAGCAAGTTCAGCCGTCTTTGCAACTTCTCGAACTATTTGGAATAAAAAAGAAATAGGAGTGAGAATTTTGAATTCTTAGTAGGATTCCTTAGATATCATACATACTGTTATCGTTGTCATCTCCAGTTTGCTATGATTTTACTATGAAAAAGGTGAACATATTATGTAAGCTGTTTAACTTTATAGTTCAAAAACATACTATCCGAAGCAAAGTTCATTTTACTCATACACTTGGCAATTAGGAGAGTCTATACAAATTCAATTCATGAATTATTCCATGAATAATAATAACTGCAACATTTTAAAATATGATAGCATTATTATACTGGAAACATAACCTCTACACATGCCTTTGAATTTATGCAATCATATAAAATTTACTTTTCTTTCATTCAACACACTTAGGTGTTACGTATCGCCGTCCCTAGGGTGTCTTCATCTGCCTACACTTGAGCATTACGTATTGCCGTCCTCAAGTGCAGCATTACCTATTCCAGAGTACGATCGCCATATCATACTCCATCGGGGTGTGATCACCATGTCACACTCCTTGTAAATATGTTCTTTCTGCTACGTCCCAGAGTATGATCGCCGTGTCATGCTCTATCAGGTGTGATCACCATGTCACATCCCTTACGGTGTGAGATCATTATATCATATTCCAGAGTATGATCGCCATGTCATACCCTATCAGAGCGTGGTCGCCATGACACGTTCCTTAGGAATATGGGACCTTCATTATATCTTTTAACTGTCTTCATAAGGATGGATCTCATAACTGCCTCCAAGTGAAGGGATTCACATTCTATATGTTCATATCATGAGTATTCATAACAGAAACTATCATAATATCATTATTATACTTCATATCATACTTAAATCATTCTTAACACATTAATATTGATAACCTCCTTACATTTCTACCAAATATTTTGGCAGCATAACGAATCATGTCCGCTTCACTATGAATAGTGCCAGGCAACTAAGAAACTTTAATCAGACAGCAGACCCAAGATAGAACATTGTAATCATACTAAGAATATAGCAATTTCATTAGGTGCAAGTTTTTGAGTCTTAAGTCTTAATCCATCTCACAAGCTTTTAACTTCTACTGGTGTTCCCGAGTTTGAGCTCAAGACCTATTTCTGAGTTCCGAGAAAATGGGCAATGTTTTGATTCCCGACTTCCGACTTCAATCCATAATGGGTCCTCCAAGACTTAACGAATGTTTTCCTAATTCCCAAATTCCGACATTAACCATACCCCGTCTTCCCTGATTTCCGATTTACGACTTTAATTATGTCGGACTAGTTTCCTATTTGCTCATTCCCGACTTCCGGCATTAACTATACCTTGATCGGGTTTGCTATATACTAAGTCCCGAGTTCAACGTTAAGTCACCCTTCTGAGTTCATCCTTAAGAGCTCAACCTTAAATATTCCCGACTTAGTCCTCTGTCTGCTAAGTTCCAAGATCAACCTAAAGTATACTGGACCTAGCTCTCTATTTGCAGATTTCCGAGTTCAACATCTCCGAGTTCAACCTACGTTCACCATTTCCCGAGTTTCAACACGGATTAAACTTAGTCTAGTTTTCACACACATCTCTAGCCTGCATTACACTCTTATAAGAGAAAATTCACCAAAAATAGAAATCTGGGTGGAATCATACGAAATATATATCTTTATAAAGCTAACAGAACAAGCTTTCAATTGAAGGAAGCTGCATATTATTTGGATGAGTATATTTTGAGATATAAGCCCTGAAACTTAACCTTCCTGAATTACCCTGTTTTGGCCTGGTTTGGACATAGGGGCAACTTCCTCAAACCACCAGGAACAACTGGGATCGTAACAAAATCAAAATTTCTTTATAAGATGTTCTCCTATGTGTAAGCTTTCTAACAAAGTTAGTTTCACTCAATTTGGAGTTGTATAGGGTGAGTTACAACCTTTTGAATTCACACTACCCGAATGAAAGTCCAGATTTCTAGGTCAAATTTCAAAAATTCATATCTCTCTCAATACTAATCCAATGGCCTTATATGATATATGTATGGAAACCCTAGATGTCTACTTTCATATAAAAATAGATTCATGAAGTTTAAATGGCTGTGGGCGGAGCCGTACACTCCACCATATGGACTGCCAAGGAAAAACCTTACCAGCTTCATGAGTTTTCTCCTTCCTTCAAGTTGTTTCATACTAATCCTAAGTCTAATCATAATATATATGCATAATCAAGTATAATTCATCATCATCACTTCACATAACATCAGTATTACCAGATATACAAGACCCACACACAACTCCAAACCAAGGAAAATAAGAAGAGGATTAGGATTCCTACCTTGTCTAGATGATTTAGTGGCTTTGATGGAATCAACTTGTGATGAGATTTGAAGAAGGGATGAAGATGGAGTGAAATGAGAGTAAGGAGAAGAGAAAGGAGATGAGCTTCAGCAGCTTTGGGTAACCGAGAATGACAAGAAGGGAAAGAGAAAAGGTGAAGATTTTTGTAGTAAGCTTCATGTTGATTGGTGGATCCCATCTTGCCTTCCAATTTGGCTTGGCTTCCCACTCTACATGGCTGAAAGTGGCACCACATGTGGGGTATCTTGGCTAAATTTTGGCCATCCATTCTAGGGTTCACACAGTATAACTTTTATTGATCCGGTTCCGACAATCTTAAATACCGAAATCTTACCGATTTCTCTAAAATCGGTAAATCGGTTTTGGAAGAATCCTATGAAGTTTCCTATGGTTCTAATCTAAGTTCATTATAACTAATCATCTTAAATCACACGTAAGTAGTTTTAAGTGAATGCTAAATCGAATCCTATTTATTCACAATTATTTACTAAAAACCGAACACTTTGATTAAAAACGATTAAAATTTTTTGGGCATTACACGTCTCCATAGTGAAATGCCCAAATGTTTTGGAGCTGATTTGAGACACTTACAATGCAATGACATAATTGAGTTTGTAAGCTTTTGGGACGTGCAATGAATGTGTACTAGCTTAGAAAAGAACAAATGAAGCACTCATGATAAAGCCAAGGGGGTAAGGATATGGCATTTTTGTTTTGATTTATCAAAAAAGTAGAGCTCCATAGCTAGCTTTGCTACATATTCGATGGATGTATGATCGATGAAAGTCACTAATCTATCTTGGAGACTTCGCAACCTAGACTTAGGATCAAGTCTTGTTTTTTTAACATGTTCAAGTAGAGCAAATGGGTCATTAAGTTAAACTATGTTTTTGTGTTTGACTAAGTTTGGGTACTTCCATTAGAAATATAAAGTTTATGCAGACTGGCTCAAAGACCGCTTCACTAGCTTCTAAGGTAAACTGGCCTAATCGATTCGAGTTATACATGCAGCTGCAATTCTACCACACTATATTCACTCCCCCCCCCCCTTTTTTCCCAAATGAGAAGTTACTCTATATATAGAAAATGAAGCTAAGAAACATTTCTTGTTTGAGTTTATACAAGACCTATTAATTGGGTCAAATTTTAATTTATGCCATTTTTGCAACTTTTGGTATAGCCTTCAAGTAGTGTGAGTAATGCTATACACATAAAATATACTTATAATTTTGACACTATTTATTTAGATATAAATGTAAGAGTTGAAGAAAATAAAGTGTTAAAGATCATTTATTAATAAAAAATTAATAAACATGCTAAATCAATCTCTCAAAAAGATCATCGGATTATTTCAAAATATCAGACTGAGTATTCGATTTGGGGTGTCAATTTGAGCTAAACCAATCTATTTGGACTAGGTTACAATGGGTAGTACCAAACTTGAGCTAGATCGACCACTACAAGAAAAATGTCAACTAGCGGCAAATCATCTGGTAGATTTGGGGCGGAAGATGGATACTATGTTACCAAAAAAGGCACGAAGAAAAAAAAAAGCTATTTGCACCGGAAAATTTGTCACTAATGGGAAAATTCTTTTCTTTTTTTCTCTCTAAAGAATAATTTGCCATAGCATAGACTCGGAAAACAATTGCGGTGGCCAAAGATGCCACTAACTTGTTGAAATTAATAATTGGTAGGAGACTTTGCAGCAACAAATACCATCGCTAGAGATGGCAAAATGGGTCGGACCTACCAAGTTAACCCGCACAACTCGCAAATTTTGGTAGTGTGGGTTCATATTTTCAATCCGCAAAAAATTTTCAATCCTACATAATCTACTTTGCTTGACTTGCAGGTTGACGTGGGGCGGGGCGACTTTGGCCCATTGGTTACTTTTTTTTTTTTTTCTGCCTCCATATTTTCTAATTATGCACACAGCACACTCAATATTTGTGTCTCTTGTTGGCCCCCCCACACATACTCAGTACTAAGAATTGTGATTTTTAACCCTTTTAGAATTAAGTAAATGGTTTAATGTTTTTGAGTTGCCATGGAATGGACAGTTCAATACTCTAAAAAAAATAGAGACAATGGCATGCTTTTTTGTGTTTGAATGAGTGCAATAGGATATGTATTATAGGTAACTTGGTATTGAATTATTAACAATTAAGTTTGTAGATGTCTTCTAATGGCATATTGTAATGCTAATTAATATTGATAGTGCAACATTTAATCGTTGTCTTGGGTCATTTTAAGCAGGATACTCATCAATTAGGTGATTGAGAATTTTTTTTAAATTTGTATGAATGTTATTTTGTTGTATTCAAGCAAAAATTCCTTTACTTTTTTTTTTAAAAAAAAAGATGAATTAATTCACTTAAAATAAGGATTTTTTATTTTTTTTAATGGGCAACCCGCCAACCGGCACATAAGCAGGGTGATTTGACATATTCAACCCATATTACTAATGTAGGTTGGCCCGCCTTATCCTGCTTAAGGCTTGACTCGCAGTTAGTCGGGACGGGGCTGCCCATTTGCCAATTTTAACCATTACTAAATGCAATTTCTATTGCCCAAAAAAAAAAGTGTTCCTGCAATTTATGGTGGCCATTGTGAAGCATTTTGCGGCAACAATTGCTACCGCTAAGTGATCAAATGTAATAGCTGCCACTAATTATTACATGTAGTTAAAAAAAAAAGATATGTTAAAATGCTGCCCTTAATCACATAAATGATTTTAAAAAATATAAAAGTTATAGAGTTTGTGGCGGCCTTGGTTGTTGCTAACCATTTGCCACGGCCTAAGCAGGTGCTAATCACATAAACATATTTCAAAAAAAAAATGTTATAACTTTTGTGGAGGCCTATGCTGCCGCTAATTAAGAAGAATGCCATCACTAATCACATAAACAATTTTCCAAAAGAAAAAGAAAAGAAAAGTTGTAGCATTTGTGGCACCTGTAATACCCTTCTAGGCACAGTACCATACTTAAGTCACGGTACCACACCTAGGAGTTATTATTGTTACATAGTGGACCTTGTCTAATAGCAACCGTCGACCATTTTCCAATCTTAAACAACTTTGCTAGTATGCCCATGCCTTCTGAGCTATCTGGAGATAATACGAAAATTTACATAAGGGTGAAAATTATAAATTCTCAGTAGAATTTCCTAGATTACCACCTATAGTATTATCGTTATTATCTCCAATTGCTTCAGTTTATTATGAAAAAGTGATTTTGCCATATGAACTATAAATTTCATTGTAGAAGGATCAAAATTATCTGTTCTGAAGCAGGTTTATTTTATTCATTCACTTGACAAATGGAGACTGAATTTAAACATAAGTATATCATACTGAAGAACAAATAAATAATATGCATATATGAATACAACTAGACTGTTGATGCAAATATACCTATCTCTCTTTGACTGTCTTTACTTTCTCTTCCTGGCACATCTAGGTGTTACGTATTGCTGTCCCTACGGTGCATTCTTTACTTATCTTTCCTTTACTTGCATCTTGGTTATCTGTGCTTGGTCCCCTAGAGGTGAATGACCTCTCTTACCCCTACATAATAGCCTGCTTCTCAGGTCAGAGTTTGTACCTATACATGAGTGATGGGTTTACTTTCCCCAATCCTTACACCAGTCTATTTCCCTTAAATCTGGTCGAAGGCTGGCTTAAGTCTTAGACAATATCGCCTTGCCCCACTACAAGATGGAGGCTCAATATGTCTTTTTGCAAGTTTTAATAATCTCTTCCTTTTCATACATGATCATGCATGTAAATGCTTTACATTCATACATATGTCTCATATTATATCTCAATCATACTTGCATGCATGCTCTTTATGTGGATATATATATATACTCATGACTGCACATGGTTTATGTCTGACTTTCAAACATTATTGCATGAATAACTTGCATGTATAACACACATACTTATAACTTCACATCTCATACTTCTGCAGAAAATTCGACAGCATAACAACTTAAATATGGGGCTTTCCAAAATAAACAGTATAGGAAAACAACCAACCAATCATAGCAATCTTTATCATTATTCAATATATCATTATCACATCATTATCATAAGAAAGGATTATGAAATTATTCAGTGATTGACTCCTTAAAGTTTAGGGAACTCCTAAACCCTTAGTCTGGTAAGATATCTCAATTTTCTTAAATCTATCCTGCTTTATTAATTTCAACTAAATCCCATTTTAACTTATATTAATTTGAAAGTTTAATATGTTGTGGCATTATTAGTCTATTTTTAGTTCTCTTTAGTCCATTAAATTTTGAGGTGTATAGGTTGAGTTATTAAAGTCTTACTCAAGGCCGCCCTGTTTCAAGATAGACTTGAGCACCTAAATTTAGAAAATCACTAAAATTCTAATTCTTATCATTTTTTGTACAAATTTTTTCAATATGTAGCTAATTGAGTTATCTTTCAATTCCAATAATTTCATCCTAATTGGGTAGGTAGAGCTCAAGTTATGAACTCCTAAAATAGACTATCCTGTAATGCCCTATCCTAACTTGAATAAGACATAGGGTAATTTTATAAAATTACTGGTAGCAACGTATATAAGATCTAAGCTTGAAATTTTTATTGCATGGTTATCTATGTGTTAACTATCTAAAAAAATTGGTTGCACTCAATTTGATGTTGTATAGAGCGAGTTATGCCCTTCACAACATATACTGGTTAAGACAATGAGCAGATTTCAACGCCTTACTTCTAAAAATCATAACTCTCTCATTTTAAATCCAATGGATCTATAATTTATATAGTTGGAAATCTCTTGAAGTATAATTTCATCTAACATTGGTTTTACTTAATTTCAGTGCCTACAGATGGAGTCATATCATTTGCTGTACAAACTGCCATCCTAGAGTATTCTCTTAGCTTTTCTATTTTGTGTTCTTCTTGGTCTTTTGATCAATTCATCAAACTAAACCAATAATTCCTATCTTAATTCACTCAAAACAAGTCATATTAATATCCAATATCATCAAACAAAAGAGGATATGAGAAACCCTAATCAACTTAAACCTTAAGGAAACAACTAAGTCCACGAAATTCTACCTAAAATACCATTTGTAGCTTATAACTTTGAAGTTTCTTGGTAGATCCTTTTCAATAAAAGCTCCAAGATTATGATGGCTTCTTTTGTTCTTCTTGGTAACTGAAGGTACATGATTCAAAGATAGGAAGATTATGAGGTTGTGCTGAGATTTCTTAAAAGAATACCATGGAAGAGTAAAAAATTTGAGGAAAAGAAGGCAAAGTTCACTTAGAAACATACATGGAGATGGAAAGGATGGAAGAAGAAATGAAGTGAATGAATGAAATAGAGGATGTTCGGATATAGGAGTTGGCCAAAATTTAGGGACAAGGGGGGAAAGTTTTTAGTAACTTGTGGGCTAAGTTGGAAGAAGGAAAAAGAAAGATGATTGCTGGACTTATTTGGCAATTTGAATCTTGTTGAGCTTAGAAATGGAGGGCCATGATTTGGCCAACAATCAATGATAAGTGGCTAGTTTCTAGCCGTAGGATTTAGGGTTTTTAATTGGTATTTATTTTATCTTACAGTATAAATTATTATCAACTTGGTTCTTGATTTACAAGATCCCGTAAACAAACTAATTTCCTTTGAACTATCTAAATATTGCTAATTGTCTAATGAAATTTTTTACAAGAAAACTTGAATTTTATCTAATGCTAATGTATCTGAAAATTTAATTATTTGATGGTACTAATTATGCGAAATTCGAGATGTTGCACTACTATCGTCTTAAAAGAATTTTGCTCTCAAAATTCCTTTATCCCTAATATGCCAACTGAATGTCGCAAATTTCCACCTACACCAAACGTCATATTTAGATGATCAAGCTCAATATGCAATCAAGTGTGACAAATAAGCTACAAAACACAACAAGCCTGCCATGCATAAGCATCTATGTTCTTGTCATGTAAGGACCTAAAGCATGGCTTGTCTAAACCCTCAAAGTATGTTGCAGAAGCATAATCAGTCCATCCCAGGTCCGGTTAAGATGAACTACTCTAATACTATTAATATAACACCTTCCTAAACACAGTACCATGCTTAAGTCATAGTACCGCACTTAGGAGTTGTTACTATTGCATAGCGGATCTTGTTTGATAGCAACCCTTGACCATCTTCCAATCTTAAACAACTTTGCAAGTATGACCATGCCCCCTGCGCTATTTGGAGATAATACGAAAATTTATATAGGGGTGAGAATTATATATTCTCAGTAGGATTTCCTAGACTACCACCTATAATGTCATCGTTATTATCTCTAGCTGCTTCGGTTTATTATGAAAAAGTGATCATGCCATATGAACTATAAATTTCATTTTAGAAAGTTCAAAAATATCCATTCTGAAGTAGGTTTTATTCACTCACTTGACAAACGGAGACCAGATCTAAACATAAGTATAACATACTAAAGAACAAATAGAAAATATGCATATAAGAATGCAACTGAACTCTTGATGCAAATTCACCTATCTCTCCTTGACTGTCTTTACTTTCTCTTCCTGGCATACTTAGGCGTTATGTATCGTTGTCCCTAGGGTGCATTCTTTACTTATCTTTCCTTTACTTGCATCTTGCTTCTTGCTTCTCTGTACTTGGTCCCCTAGAGGTAAATGGCCTCTCTCACCCCTAGGTAATAGCCTGCTTCTTAGGTTCGAGCTCATATCTATATATGAGTGACGAGTTTAATTTCCTTGACCATTACACCGGTATATTCCCCTTAAATCTGGTCGAGGGCTGGCCCAAATCTTAGACAATACCACCTTGGCTTACTACGAGGTGGAGGCTTGGTATGTTCCTTTGCAAGTTCTTTATCTCTTCCTTTTCATACATGATCATGCATGCAAATGCTTTACATTCATACATATGTCTCATATCATATCTCAATCATACTTGCATGCATGCTCTTTATGGACACAACATATGTATCTACATGTATACTCATGACTACACATGCTTTGTGTCTTACTTTCAAACATTATTGCATGAATAACTTCCATGTACAACATACATACTTATAACTTCACATCTCATACTTCTGCCTAAAATTCAGCAGCATAACAGCTTAAATTTGGGCTTCCCAAAATAAATAGTATAGGAAAACAGCCAGCCAGTCATAGCAATCTTTAACATTATTCAATATATCACATCACATCATTATCATAAGAAAGAATATGAAATTATTCAGTCATTAACTCCTTATAGTTTAGGGAACTCCAAAACCCTTAGGCTGCCAAGATATCTCAATTTTCTTAAATTTGTCCTGTTTTATTAGTTTCACTAAAATTCCATTTTAACTTATATTAATATGAAAATTTAATATGTTATGGAATTATTAGTCTATTTTCAGTTCTCTTCGATCCCATTAAGTTTTAAGGTGTGTAGATTGAGTTATTAAAGTTTTACTCAAGGCTGCCTTGTTTTAGGACAGACTTGAGCATCTAACTTTAGAAAATCACTAAAATTCTAATTCTTACCATTTTTGTACGAATTTTACATCAATCTGTATCTAATTGAGTTATCTTTCAATTCCAATAAAGTTCATCCTAATTGGGTAGGTAAAGCTCAAGTTATGAGCTCCTAAAGTAGGCTATCCTGTAATTCCCTATCCCAACCTAAACAAAACATAGGGTAACTTTCAATTTCGATGCCTACAGATGGAGTGATACCATTTGCTGTATAGACTGCCACCCTTGGGTATTCTCTCAACTTTTCTATTTTGTTTTCTTCTTGGTCTTTTGATCAATTCATCATACTAAACCAATAATTCCTATCTTAATTCACTCAAAACAAGTCATATTAATATCCAATATCATCAAACTAAAGAGGATATGATAAACCCTAATCAGCTAAAACCTTAAAGAAACAATTAAGTCCATGAAATCCTACCTAAAATACCATTTGTGGCTTGTAACTTTGAAGTTTCTTGGTAGTTCTTGCTCAATAGAGCTCTAAGATTATAATGGCTTCTTTTGTTCTTCTTAGTAACTAAAGGTATATTATTCAAAGATAGGAGGATTATGAAGTTGTGCTAAGGCTTCTTAAGAGAATAATATGGAAAAGTGAAAAATTTGAGGAAAAGAAGGCAAAGTACACTTAGAAGCATGCATCGAGATGGAAAGGATGGAAGAAGGAATGAAGTGAATAAAAGAAATGGAGGATGTTAGGTCATAGGAGCTGGCCGAAATTTAGGGACAAAAGGGGAAAGTTCTTAGTAACTTATGGGCTAAGTTAGAAGAAGGAAAAGGAAAGATGATTGGTGGACTTGTTTGGCAATTTGAATCTTGTTGAGCTTAGAAATGAAAGGCCATGATTTGGCCAACAATCAAGGTTAAGTGGCTAGTTTCTAGCTATAGGATTTAGGTATTTTAACTGGTATTCATGTTATCTTACAATATAAATTCCTATCAACTCGGTTCTAAATTTACCAGATACCGTAAACAAACCGATTTCCTTTAAACTATCTAAATATTGCTAATTGTCTAATAAAATTTTCTACAAGGAAACTTGAATTTTATCTAACCTTAATATTTACATTTCAATATTAACTACTTGCATATCCAAAAATTTAGTTGTTTGATAGTACTGATTATTTGAAATTCGGGATGTTATAGCGCCTAATCGAGTAAACCATTTATGACAACAAAAACATCAGATAATTTTAAAAAATGAAAATTAGGAAACCAAAAAAGGGGATCTCAAAGCCATCGCAAAAACTTACAAATCCGCAACAAAAAAGATTTATATTGGATCTGAATCATAAAGTAACTTATATGTTATTTATTGTTCTCTTTTCCTCTCTCTTTCTTCTTTTCTCCTTCTTTTCTCTTTTTCTTCCTCCTCCCACACCCTCTCTCATCCTTCTTCATCCACCATCTTCCTCCTCTTCCTTCCCCTTCTCCCTCTCTTGTTCCTTCTCTCACTTTTTTTTTGCACTTTCTTTCTTCCTTCCACAGTTCCCCAGCCACCTCTAGCCACTACCACTGACCACCCACTGTCGCTAGGGACCAGCCACCGCTGCCACCAAGTTTATTTTTTTAAAAATTATTTTACTGATTTTATTTTTTTATAATATATTTTACTAATTTATTGTTGTTGATATTGTTAATGATTGTTGTGCATTTCCTTGTTAAAGATTAAATGGATAGGTTTGAAGAAATAGAGGTAGTGGAAAACTCACTGAAGAGGGTAGATGAATATGTTGAAGACTTAGAAGAAATTATTGAAGATTCAATAGAAGTTCTTGAAGTGTTAGGAGAAGTTGTTCAAGTCTCACTACAGAAAGTTGAAGACTCAATGGAAGTTGTTGAAGACTCAATGGAAGTTGTTAAAGACTCAATGAAAGTTACTTAAGATTCAATGGACAAAAATGAATCCCAATGGCTACGAAATAAACTAGATGTAGTTAGAACTATATTAAAAGTATTGCTTCCAAAGTTTTAGACATCTATCTTGTTTATTTATTTGAACTTGAAATTTTGGGATTGCATTTGCTTTGTTATATAATATTGATATGAATATGAAATTTAACATTTTTTTTTCTCGAATTGGTCATTTGTGGCAACCAATTCTGCCACTAACTAATTTGGCCGCTGCCAATTAGAAGGGGAAAATGGTGCTGCTAATTAGCGGGGAAAAAGCCACTACTAATTAGAGGGTGCAAAAGCTACCACAAATTAGAGGGGAAATGCTGCCGCAAAATAGAGGGAGAAATGTCCGCCGCAACTTGTTAGTAGCCCATGAATATGCGGTGGCCTGATATTTGCTGCAAATCCACCGCAAACAGCCATTTTTGTGGCCAATTTTAACTTATTTGTGGTAGATCAAAAGGCCAATTTTCCTGTAGTGAGTGTAATTCTGACTAGTAAATAGTTAACCTAACTTGGTCCTATGCAGGCATATTTTCTTTATTTATTCGTACAATCAATTTTAAAAATATTGATTTCAATTAATTTATTGGATTGATTAATTACCATTTAAATTGAATAGAAGTTTATTTTGAAATTACATTAACTAAACTTGAAAAGAGATATTAAAACCAATCCTTATACATGCAAACATTCCCATCTTATTCATTGTCAGTCTCTACACATTATAACACTATCATCTACTTGTGTGGCATGAATAACATAATATAATGAAGTTATGATTTATCTTTTACTTGCTATACTGGCACATGTAGCTCATTCATTTCATTTCCCAAAATCTCTTTCTATTAAGATAGTATAGCACTGTACCAACAACTAAGACAAGAGTAAAATCTCAAATTAGCCCCCTAAAATTGTAAATGTCAATCAAAATAGTCCTTGACATTAAAAATTACCATTTTAGTTCCCAATATTATAATATGTTAATCAAATTTAGTTCGACATTAATATACACTAGTCAAAGTTAACATAGATGCCTATGTAATAGTGCCAATCTAGATACCTATGCGGGACTTATTTACTAAAGTAAGTCAAATAAGTATATAGTATAAACAAAATTGAGTCAAATCATTCCCTACATTTGCATCCATGTTCTTTATAGTTCCTTAGGTTCTCATGCAAAAGGATAAACAACCACTTCTAATTTTCCTTGTTCTTCACATCTAAAATGGCATTTTTTTTTACAAAAATACGGTTGTTGATATATTATCCCACTATAGATGATTTTGTACCACCATAATGCTTTGACAAAGAAGGTGGATGACGTTCTCCCATTTGACCTTGGACATGAGGTGACTAGGTATCAAGTGCCCAAATTGGAAGCTTAACTCTTGTTGATGGTATACTCTTTCTATTTGACTTTTTATTTACAACTTAGTTAAACTCTAAAATTTTCTTTTTATTTATTTTTGTAGGAGTTTTACTTAATTTAATTTATTTTTCTAGGATATTTATATAGCTTATGTAACGTCCGAAAAATCTTATCGTTAATAACCGAGTTGTTCGATTTTTATCGAATAAGTGAGTTTAATTGAAATTTGATTAAGCATTCACTTAGAGCTAATTAAGTGTGATTTAGAAGTGATTAGGCTTGATGGAATTAGATTAGGAACATAGGAAACCTCACAGAATTTTTCTAAAACCGGTTTGCCGATTTAAGAGAAATCGATGAAGATTCGAAGTTAAACTGTCGAAACCAGGATCAATAAATTACACTTTATAAGAACCACAGGATGGATGCCAGGAATTTAGCCAACTTACGCATGCAAGTGGCACCATCTTAGCCCTCCAAATGGGATGCCAAACCAAGTTACATAACCCACTCAAATCCACCAATCACATGTAACTTGCTTTAGAAGTTTTTAAATTTTTCCTTTTCTACCCTTGCACATTTTCGGTCTTATATAAAGCTGACCCCTCTTCATTGATTTGTCCATTATCTCATCTCATCTCAACTCATATCATCTTCCTCTCCCACAAACCTTCAAGCCATAACAAGATTTCTTCAACTCCAACCACAAATTCAATAAGAAACATACCTAGTAAAGGTAGGAATCCTACTTCTCTTCCTATTTTCCTTAGTTTGAATTTGTGTGTGGGTCTTGCATACTTTGTGCTATTGATAATATATGGAGTGATGATGATGTTTTATAACTAACTTTGTATGTGTGTTATGATTGGAAATAGAATTGGTATGAAATAACTTGAAGAAAGGAGAAAACTCAAAAATCTAGTAGGGTTTTTCCTCGATGGTCCATACGGCGGAGTGTATGGCTCCGCCTACAGCTATTTAAACTCCATGAATCTATTTTTATATGAAACTATACATTCAGGGCTTTCCATACATATATAATATAAAACCATTGGATTAGTAAAGAGGAAGTTATGAATTTTTGAAACTTAACCTAGAAATCAGGACTTCCATCCGAACAGTATGAGTTAAGATGGGTGCAACTCACCCTATACAACTCCAAATTGAGTGAAACGAACTTTCTAACACATAGGAGAATATCCCATAAAAGTTTCCGAATTTATAAGGTCCCGTTTGTTCCCAGTGAGTCGAGAAAGTTGCCCTATGTCCAATCTGGGTTAGAATAGGGTAGTCTAGTAAGGTCGAGTTTCAAAGCCTATATCTCAAATTATACTCATTCAAATGACACAAAACTTAATTCATTTGAAAGCTTGTTCTATTAGATTTACATGGATATAAATTTTGCATGATTTCACCCATATTTCTATTTTTAGTGAATTTTCCCCCATAAGAGTGCAATTCTGGCTAGAAGTAGGACAAGTCTGGGATAAGACACAAATAACTTGAGTTAATGTCAGAAGTCGGGATTTAGTGAATAGAGAGCTAGGTCGGTACACTTAAAATCCAACTCTAAACTTAAGGGACTAGGTCGGGAATACTTGAAGTTGAAGTCGGGACTTAGTAAAACAAAAAACTAGGTCGGGAGTATGTAAGGATGAATCGGAAGTGTATACTTAAGGTCGAACTTGGAGGGGTTTACTTAATGATTGAACTCGGACTTAGTGAATAGGAATCCATATCGGGTATGTTTTAAGACTGTACTCGGAACTTAATAGAGAGCGAGCTAAATCGGGTATATTTGATGTTAAATTCAGGACTCAGTAAATAGGAAGCTCGGGATTTAGGGAACATACTTATCAAAGTCTCAGAAGACCAATGGTGGGGTAAGGTCAGAAGTCGCACAAACCTGGAAGTCGGGAATGATGTAATCTCGGGAGATCGAACATAAGGTAAGGAAGTCGAAACCTATATAAGATCAGAACTCGGAACCTATTAAATATTGAAAGTCGAACTCGGGAACCTTAATAAAAATTAAAAGCCTGCAAGATAGATTGATACTTGAGATTCTAAATCTTGCACTTCTTGGTATGAATATGATGTTTTATATTGAGTTTACTATTTGATTTAAATGTCCTGATTGTCTGGCACTATTCATGAGAAAGCGGACATTATCCGTTATGCTACTAAGATTTCAGCAAAAAATGCAATTAGAGTAAATTTACAAGTTATGCATGCCTTAGTCAAAGTGTTAGATAAGCAATGCTACTCTACAAGTATGAAAAAGAATTTCCATATGACTTGGGCCAGCCCCTGAACAAAGTTAAAGGAAATAGATCAGTGGGGAAATTGGGGAAAACAAACCCGGCGACCCTGTATAGGAATGAGCTCGATCCTGAAAAGAGGACTATCACCCAGGAGTCTTATGGCCAATATACTCCCAGGGGACCAAGTATGGAAAAATATGAGTTAAGATCAAGTGCATCATTCTTCATGCATATCCATAATTTCAGTTTTTAAGCATTGAGTTAAATTGCACTTGGATGTTATATATATATTATTGCTCACTTTATAACTGTCACTTATTTATGTCAATACACAGATTGGGTTGTTTAATTTCTATTTAATTTCCTTAAGTAAAATAAAGCTGTGTTTCGAGCTATGATTTACATGACTAATTGAGTAGAGAGTAGGACATCTAAGCGATGTAACATTTTCTCCTAATTAACCAAAAATCCGAAACACCTGAGAATGATAGTGATGACAGATACACATAGATTTAGGAATTCCTACTGAGAAATCTTTATTTCTCACCCTATTATATACTCCCGCATCATTCTCAGATTATGGAGAACGCGGTAACCTGCATCCTGTTCATTGAGTTCCCAGAGTTCCACATGCATCTTGATCCGTTCATAGATTCCGTGTACATATTTGGTAGATGCCAGTTTCATCTTTACTTCTTTTTCCGGAGAGATTTTGCTGTACTTCTTATGCACCCACTTTTTGACCCTGCCGTCCCTTACGTAGCCATCCCTCTCCACGTGGCTCATCCCTTTCCACTTCCACCCACTGTGAGGCCATGGCTCGCTTTGTCGTACCAATCGTAGCCAATCCTGCGCCTCGTATGAGGAGGAGGATCCGTCAGGAAGCGGCCGAGCTCATCGTCCCTCATCCTGCACTTAGAGTATAGACTATACCCTATTAGCCGATATGGCGAATGGGTTACTTTCTTCGGAGTCCATCTAGAGTACTCATAGTAGCAGCAGTAAATGTACAGGTTGACCCTCTTTTGGTAGTGTGGGTCATAGGCATATGAGTAAGAATTAGTAGTTGTACATAAAATGTCCCATGGGGACCAGTAGGAGGGGATGTTCATTTGTCAGGCCGATTTTTGTGTTAGCAGCCTCATTTCTTCGCCTGCATCTTTGTATGTATTTCTTTGATAACCTTGAAAACAAAGGTATAGCTTGTACATATATATATATATATATATATATATATATATATATATATATATATATATATATATATATATATATATATATATATATATATATGTATATGTATGCAGTTTGTATGTTTGGCAATTTTGTTTGAGTTACTTTATTTCCGATGCAATGACTGTTTAGTGTATATCTCGCTGCCAAACCGATATTGATTAAAATGAATAGTTAACTCTTAGTTCATCATATGTAATAACTTATCAGATAATATATTATGACTTAAGCATAGTATTTGTCTGGTAAGGTGTTACAGCTTAGAAATGATGTTGCTAGTTTAGTTTCTTTCTTTTGTAATGTAATTCTTATATGTATAATCTGGTATCATGTGATTGCATTTTCAATTTGGTAATGTATATAATGTTGGTGTTATACAGTCACGTATTTGCATGAGTGACCATATGGTTTTCAGTCCACGGCATCCTCACCAACTCATCTGAGTTGTAGATAAGTAGAACTACCAAATGAAGAGTAAGGTATCTTGATAATTTTTTGTTTGACATTTTCATTATTTACAACCAAACATACTTGTTTTCATCAAACTAAAGTAATTAAAATTGTTATATATGTTGACCTCTTTGTGTATTCAAAGGCATAAAAAGACATGCTTAAAGTGATGAGGCAAGGCACCAAAAGAAGTCAACAACTCATTGTGCATTAGGAGTGCCTTTTTGGTCTAATCAAGGCTCTTTTAGTGTCTTATTGACAATAGTAAAAAAATCCTCTAGAAGCCTAGCCATCTAACTTGCTAACTTCAATTCACAAAGGGTAAAATTGCAAGAATGTTCAAAGAATAACTAGTAGCTTGTCTTTGAGACTCTTAGTAGGAAGGAGCTTAAAGTTGTGTAATTTGAACATGATAATATTTTATTTTGATATGAATGTTATGCTTCAACAATTAATTTATGTGGAAAAGCTATGAAAAATAATTGCTACCCATCTTCTTTGTCATACCATTATGGTAAAATCTTGTTGATGGTATCAGAATTTTTAAGAAGAGGGGTTGAGTCAAGCATTAGACTAAATTAAAGTTTCTACACACTTAAAAAACACTAAAAATGTTTACACAAAATCTACTAACTGGCTAGGAGATTGTCACAAAAATCTCTTGATATCTCAGGAGAAAAATAGAATTGCAAGTGTTATAAGAAATGTTTACAGAAGCAAGTTTTATACGTTGTATCATAAATTCAAATGCTCACAAATACAAAGTAAATAAAGAGGTTAAGGTTGAGGGAATTGCACTAAGAAACTATAACTAGTTCAATCTTTGATGTCGAGTCTATGTCTAGCCCCACTAACAAGGTGAAACTTCCACTATCAAAAAGGTTTCCCTAACAAAAGCTTCAAAGCTTACAAACAACTCATAGAAAAACCAGTTCAAGACTAGAGCCTAAGAGCAAAAACACTTAAGTGAACAAAGCTCTCAAGAGAGTCACTCACAAACGAATGTTTACTCACAAAAACAAAAAAACTCTCAAGGCTCTTTCAAAAAACAACAACTCTCAGAATGCAAGCCCTTTGCGAAAACAAATTCTAAACTAGAAGGGACCAAGCTATGAAGCTCACAAAAACACTCAACTAATGTTTTTAGAACACTCAAAACAAATGAGAAAAGAGAAAATGTAGAGCTTTTAAAGCAATATGTTAGCGAGCTTGAATATGCATTGGTATTGGACTCTCTTTTTCTAAATCTCAGCAGTAGCAGGTTTCCTTATATGGAGAAAAATTCTAAACATTGGATAGTTTGCAATTGTCCTTTAGGCATTTTAGGATAGTGTTGTCCTTGTAGGACACTTTTCAAAATGCTATTGGTTCACTTTTTGTCCTTCAGTTCTTTTCTCTATCTTACTTTTGTGTTTTTCTAATTTTCCTCATACATAGTTATCATAGGGATTCTTATCCTTAAATATTGCAAAAGGTTTTCAACTAGTAGCCAATTCCCTATTCACACTGCCCATTGATTCCTCCTTTGACCATTTCATCTCATTGCTTCTCAAGAGATTATCTACTATTAGGCTAGGAGATTTTCAATAATTTCTTGAAACATGTCAACAAACAAATTAAATGGTCTAATGTAATGTTTGTCATCACTAGTTTAGGAACCATAAACCAACAATCTCCCCTTTGATGGCAAACATAAATGTTGATAAATTAAAAATAAAAAGGGTTAAAGATAACTTCCCTTAGTAATTTTGCTTTTTCTCAAACTATGTGTAACATCCAAAGAATTTTATCGTTTTTCGTCTAGTTGTTCGATTTTTATCGAATAATTGAGGTTAATTAAAATTTGACTAAATATTTATTTAAGGTCAATTAATTAACAATTAGAGAGATTAGATGTGAGGGAATTAGATTAGAAGCATAGAAGATTTCATAGAAATTTTCCTAAACCGATTTACCGATTTAAAGGAATCCGGTAAGATTTCGGTATTTTAAGCTGTTAGAACCGAATCAATAAAATTATATACCCAAATTCTATTATGTCAAGGCTGAATACTCAGCCACTTATCCCCCTATGGGTGGCGCAACAAAGGCCACAAAGAGAGGGAGATATGGCTGAAATATGGCCACAAAATTTTAGCCAATGACAACACAAATGGCCGACCACTTATTAACTATTTGGATCAGATTTTTCTCCTCTCATTCAAGGCAGATTGCACTCTCTCCCTTCCCTTCCAGCCTCCTTCATCTTTTCTCCCTTCAATCGATAAGATTCCACCCACCTAAACTCAAAATCTAGCAAGATCACATACAAAGGAGGTAGAGATTCAACTTTGTTCTTGTCTTCTTGGTTATGGGTGGCTGTTCGGGGCTTTCATTTTCTCACTTCTTGATGTGGTGTTTGGATGTATATGATGATTATTGGCTGGTTTGATGGCTGTTTTTGTGTTTAAATTGAATAAGAAGTAAAATGGGATAAGAATAGGAAGAAGTGAGGGGCTAGGTGATCAAAACCCCACGGTAGTCCATATGGCAGAGTGTACAGCTCCGCCTACAGCCATTTAAATTTGATAAAACTATTTTTAGTGAAACTAAACATCTAGGGATTTCGAACCATATAAATTATAAGGTCATTGGATTAGTATTGATGGAGATATGAATTTTGGAAATTTGACTTAGGTTTTTGAGTTTGATTTTGGGCAAAGGAGGTTGTTCAAGGCAAAACTTGCCCTATATAACTTGGAATTGAATGAAACTAACTTTTTTAGAAATCTTACACATAGGAGAACATCCATAAAAAATTTCAGAGTTAGATACCATCCCATTTGCTTCCAGTGGTTTAAGAAAGTTGCCCTAAGTCCAAACCAGGCTAAAATAGGGCAGCTCAGAAAGGTCAAATTTTGGAACTTATAACTCAAGCTATACTAGAGCAAATGAAATGGGACTGGAAAATGAAAGTTTATCCTGTTAGCTTTAATATGATATAAATTTCATATGATTTTAACTAGTTTTTGATTTTTATGAATTTTTACCTTTAAGTGTGTAATTCTGGCCAGCTACAAGGCAGGCCGAGATAGAACTTAAATAACTTAAACTACATTTATCAAAATTAGATGGGACCAAAGAGGTTAGAAAATAGACACATAACACTTCAACATATCCAAAATTTAGGCCTAAATGAGTTGAAATGAATTTATGGCCTACGTTACAAAAATCAGGTAGAATCAAAAGGAAGTGGTAGAAAACTAATTCAAGATCAAGGTTATGAAACTTTGTTTGATTATTAGAGCATCTATACCTTGCATTGATTTTTTTGTATGAATGACTATTTGGTTGACTAGTACTATTCATGGAGAAGCAGACTTGATTCGTTATGATGTCGAATTTTCGGCAAAATTTTATGAAATTATGATAGTTTCTGTTATGAAAATTTATGATATGAACATGAAATTCTATATGCAAGAATGTTGGAAGGTAAGTGCACTAGAATGCATATAAACATCGTATGATGATATGATCATGATTATGTTTATAAAAGTTTGCATATTTGCATGCAAATAAAGAATATATATGATTATGAAAAGTTGGATTCCTTTACCTGGAGGCAGTTATTTGAATCCCTCCTTATGAAGGCAGTTAAAGCTATGAGATCCCTCTACCTTGGAGGCACGTGGCCAAAATGAGATCCCTCCATGACTAGAGACATGTGGATCCCCTTGTAGGTTAGTTCTGTGTAACGATGGTCATGAGTTGAGCTCACTCCTATGTCAAGCTACCCAAGGGCAGTAAAGATGAAATGCAAAGATATATGCATGCAGACACTCTAGGGATGGCAATACGTAATGCCTAAACGTGTCAAGTAAAGGAAGAAAAGAAAGTATAAGTGCATTCACATGAATTCATGATGAGCCATTGTACATGCACAATCTGCTATTGTTTTTATTATGAAATCACTCACAATCTGCTATGCTTATGCTTTAATGCTTACTCTGTTCGTCAAGTGTATGACTAAAATGAACCCTGCTTCAAACAATATAGTTTCAAACTATAAAAGTGAAAGTATTTATATAGTATGTTAACATTTTTAAATAAACCGAAGCAGCTGGAGATAATAACGATGACACAGCATATGATAGCTTAATGGATCCTACTGAGAATTTATAATTCTCACTCCTATGTTTATATCCGTGTTATCTCCAGATAGTTCAGAAGTTCCAAAGAAGGTCCTCCGAGGCGAAGTTGACTAGTAAGATTGAAGGTGGCCGAAGATTGCTGCCATACAAGGTCCGATTAAGTGACAGTAACAACTCCTAGGTGAGGTATTATGACTTAAGCATAGTACCATATTTAGGAGGATGTTATACTATGCATCTATTTGATATGTGCTTTTCCTTGTGTTTAAGCTCCCCTTTTATGCAAGCTTCCCTTTGATCCAAGTTCCCCCTTGATGTTAGCTCATATTTCCCAAACTTTTTCTTTCTTCTCATCAATTGAGAAAGAAAGATTTATGAGGGATTTTCAATTTAATCTTTATAGGATTTGATAAAATCTTGAAACGTGTAACACCCTATATTATATAAGTCATGCTCGAGTCATGGAGTTATATTAAGAGGTTGTCACTGTGCTAAGAGAATCTTTAAAATGTGGAAAATATAATACATGGCCTTTTAACTACACACTTTATTCCTGAATAATAATTCATAAATTTCGTCTCTGCTACATAGGGAATAAAATAATTACAATTTAAGAAAAGTTTTGTAACTAATATTATACGCAGAAACTGCCTCTCCATTGCGGCTGTCGCCCTGTCTGAACTTCAACCGACCCCTATAGTCTTCCGGACTGACTCAAGCCTGAGTCTTGCATGATGAACATCCCAGTATTCTGCCTCGTTCTTAAGTTTTAGCCTATGATCTGGAATGTTTATGGAAAGAAGAACATACAAGCAAGTAATGAGAACCTAAGGTTCTCAGTAGGTAAACTCGAACCATACAGTGTCATCATAAATATTCTAGCCGCTTCAATTTTTTATAAAAATGTGAGTACATATACACAATCAGTGGTTTAGTTTTAAGTTGAAAACATCTTCCTCGAAGCGGGTTATATTCTAACAATCACTTGTCATATTATATGACAGACATAGAAATATGAATAGTATAATATGCTTCGACAAGAATCATAATAACATTATGGCTTAATGAGCTAATTGAAGATGCACATAGAGATGCTTATACTTGACTGTATGCAAGTGCACTTGACTTAATTCATCTCTTTCTTTAACTTGTAACTTGATCTTGCTCTTCTGTGCTTGGTCCCCCGGAGGTGAATGGCCTCTCTCACCTCTAGGTAATAGCCAGCTTTTCAAGTCTGAGCTTATACCTATACATGAGTGACGGGTTTACTTTCCCCGACCCTCACACCGGTCTATTCCCATTAAATCTGGTCGAGGGCTGGCCCAAGTCTTAGTATCGCTCTGGTCCACGCTAGCTGGGTGTAACATCCTCCCAAGTACAGTACTATGCTTAAGTCATAATACCTCACCTAGGAGTAGTTACTGTCACTAAATCAGACCTTATCTGATTTTGAAATTTTTATGGGAAATTATCCTATGTGTTAGCTTTCTAAAAAAGTTAGTTTCACTCAATTCCAAGTAGTATAGGTCGAGTTCTAGCCTGAACAACCTAGTCTGCCCAGAATTAAAGTCAAAAACTTAGGTCGAAATTCAAAAATTCATATCTCACTCAATACTAATCCAATGGCCTTATATGATATATGTATGGAAAGCCCTGGATGTCTAGTTTCATTTAAAATTGATTTTATCAAATTTAATCGGCTGTAGGCAGAGCCGTACACTCCGCCGTACGGACTGTCGAGGGTTTTTGGTTCTCCAGCCCCTCAGCTATTCCTAATTTCATCCTTTCTTGCTTCCAATTCGAATTTAACCTCCAAACATCCAAAAAACCAGCCATATATCATCATAATCATTCAATCAATACATCAAGAAATGAGAAGAATAAGCCCCAATTAGCCACCCATAACCAAAAGAACAAGAACAAAGTGGAATCTCTACCTTTATTTTGATGTAACAACTAGCTAGCCTTGAGTTCTAGTGAAGGATATGGATGCAAGAAGCTTGGGGGAGGTTGAAAGTGGAAGAAGGAGATGAAGAGGATGAAGAAAAGAGAAGAGGAAGGCTGGTGGAAGAGGGAGCTCGAAAATTCTACTGAAGGAAGAGGTTATAAAAGTGTTGGTGTGGTAGTTGGAATCTTATAATTTGATTGGTTGGAGTTTTTATGGCTCATCTTCAGCCATGCTTCCTTCCCTTTTGTGGCTGTCTTGCACCACTTTGGTGGGTTAACTCAGCCACTTAAATTAGGGTTGATGAGTTAAAATTTTATTGGTTTGGTTCTGACAGTTTAAAATACCGAAATCTTACCAATTTCCTTCAAATCGGTAAAACGGTTTTGAAGAATTTTGTGAGGTTTTTATAAGTTTCTATCTTAGTCCTAATTTCTCTAATTTAACCTCTAATCAACTTCTAATTAACCTCTAATTAACGTTTTAATTAACTCTACAACCTCAATAAAATCGAGTACATCGATTAATAGTGTACATTAAACGTTTTGCAAATTTTAGGGCCTATACATTCGTTTTCAAGGCTAATGGCATTTTCGTAATTATGGGTAAGTCTAGGGGCATCCCATGTCATTTCACATATGGATACCTCCGTGGCTCAATCCGCCGAGGTTTAGGTTTCTACGTTTTCGCTATGTGATTCTACTTCATTTAAAACCTTATTCTGTTAATTCTATTGACATAGGGACCTAAATGTCATTTTCTAAAAAGTTTAGGGGCAAAGTGGTGAATAATAAAAGTTTGTTGTTATTACTTCCTATTACGTTATATGGGGATGTTACATTACTACCCCCCTTGAAAAGAATTTTGTCCTCAAAATTCGATTATAAAACTAACTAGCTATAATTATAATAGTTTAAATAAAGTTCATACATAAGCACACAATAGATGTAAAATCACTTAGCCTAATAGGATCAACTAAAATTAAATTAGCCAATTCTTTATTCTGATTTATCTTTAATTCTCGCTCTGGCTCCCTTGGGGTGTAGTCCCCTTCGCGTGTATAGCGAAAACTTTTCCCGAACGTTGCGGTTTAGGAGTTGGCGGTTGGTTCTCAGGGCATTCTCTGATCATATGTCCTGGCTTGCCACATCTGAAACACACATACTGTTTAACCAGGCAGGGCTTATTTCCATGATTTTTCCCACACTTTGGGCATCGTTGCCTAACCATCGATTCCTGCAGCTGCTTGCCCTCATACTTGCTAAGGTGAAATTACTTCTTTGGTGGTGAGACATCTTCGAGTTCTTGGTTTTCAGGTGTCGGCCTTTTTCCATAAGCATCAGACTGGGCAATCTCCAACTTCTTATTATAATCTTCCACAAGTCTACACTTGTTTACCAAGGTAGGAAAATCCCTGATCTCCATAGGGCCTATTGCTGCGAGGATATCTTCCCTCAATCCGCCTTCGAATTTGACACACTTCCACGCCTCATCTGGATTTCGTTGATAGATTGTGGAAAACTTGCATAGTTCTTCAAACTTAGCGATATACTCTGACATGCTATTGCTTCCTTGGCAGAGTTGCATAAATTCCAACTCTTTGGCGTTATGAACTGCTGGAGGGAAGTATTTCTGGTAAAAAGCATCCTTGAACACAGTCTAGGTGATCTCTATCTGGGACTCTTCTAATAGTCGTTTCACACTATCCCACCAAAATTCTGCGTCCGCTTCGTGCATATAAGTGGCGAAGGCCACTTTCTGGTGGTCAGTGCAGTCCAGAACGGAAAAGACCTTCTCCATTGCCTTAACCCACTCGTCCGCCTTATCAGGATGAAAAGCTCCTCTAAAACTGGGCGGGTTCGCCTTTTGAAATTCTGTGAACTTGAGATATTCCAGGTCTAACCCTAGGCCATTCGAGTTTCCACTATGACTAGCTTCAGGATGTCTTCCCAGCTGGTCCATCATTTGGTGTGCTGCAGCAGCTTGTTTGCGCATGGCATATGCCATCTCTCGTAGAGTGTCCATGAAGTTAGTGGGGGTCTTAAGTGGAGTGCGGGTTTGTACCACGCCCCCTGGAAGCCATTAGTTCCTAGTCACACACAACAAAAGATTGAGTTGATCAGGCTCAATAATAAGTTAAGTGTGACAACAACTAATAACAATCACAGTTAGGCAATCATGCATATCCAATTTCCTGTATCTTATTTGAGCAGATAAGATTTATCGCATGACATTTTCTAAGGATTCTAGAGTGCACTGGAAGCATAGTCAGTTCAGCCCTCAGGTCCAGTTAGGACCGAACTGCTCTGATACCATTTTGTAGCATCCTCCCAAGTACAATACTATGCTTAAGTCATAATACCTCACCTAGGAGTAGTTACTATCACTAAATCGGACTTTATCTGATTCTGAAATTTTTATGGGAAATTATCCTATGTGTTAGCTTTCTAAAAAAGTTAGTTTCACTCAATTCCAAGTAGTATAGGTCGAGTTCTAGCCTGAACAACCCAGTCTGCCTAGAATCAAAGTCAAAAACCTAGGTCGAAATCCAAAAATTCATATCTCACTCAATACTAATCCAATGACCTTATATGATATATGTATGGAAAGCCCTGGATGTCTAGTTTCATTTAAAATTGATTTCATCAAATTTAATCGGCTGTAGGCGGAGCCGTACACTCCGCCGTACGGACTACCGAGGGTTGTTGGTTCTCCAACCCCTCTGCTATTCCTAATTTCATCCTTTCTTGCTTCCAATTTGAATTTAACCTCACAAACATCCAATAAACCAGCCATATATCATCATAATCATTCAATCAATACATCAAAAAATGAGAAGAATAAGCCCCAATCAGCCGCCCATAACCAAAAGAACAAGAACAAAGTGGAATCTCTACCTTTATTTTGATGTAACAACTAGCTAGCCTTGAGTTCTAGTGAAGGATATGGATACAAGAAGCTTGGGGGAGGCTGAAAGTGAAAGAAGGAGATGAAGAGGATGAAGAAAAGAGAAGAGGAAGGCTGGTGGAAGAGGGAGCTCGAAAATTCTGCTGAAGGAAGAGGTTATAAAAGTGTTGGTGTGGTAGTTGGAATCTTATAATTTGATTGGTTGGAGTTTTTATGGCTCATCTTCAGCCATGCTTCCTTCCCTTTTATGGCTATCTTGCACCACTTTAGTGGGTTAAGTGGTTGAGTTTTCAGCCACTTAAATTAGGGTTGATGAGTTAAAATTTTATTGGTTCAGTTCCGACAGTTTAAAATACCGAAATCTTACCGATTTTCTTCAAATCAGTAAAACAGTTTTGAAGAATTTTGTGAGGTTTTTATAAGTTTCTATCATAGTCCTAATTTCTCTAATTTAACCTCTAATCAACTTCTAATTAACCTCTACTTAACTTTTTAATTAACTTTACAACCTCAATAAAATCGAGTAAATCGATTAATAGTGTACATTAAACGTTTTGCAAATTTTAAGGCCTTCTGTTTCTGCTTTTCAAGGCTAATGGCATTTTCGTAATTATGGATAAGTCTAGGGGCATCCCATGTCATTTCACATATGGATACCTCCGTGGCTCAATCGGCCGAGGTTTAGGTTTCTACATTTTCGCTACGTGATTCTGCTTCGTTTAAAACCTTATTTTGCTAATTCTATTGATATAGGGACCTAAATGTCATTTTCTAAAAAGTTTAGGGGCAAAGTGGTGAATAACAAAAGTTTGTTGTTATTACTTCCTATTACGTTATATGGGGATGTTACTGATTACATGGCCTATGTCAGGTAGCAGTAAGTACGTCCCTCTTGCAAATTCTTATTATCCTTTTCCTTTCCATATCTTATCATGCATGTGGATGCTTTGTGCTTTCATGGATGTGTCTCATACTTTATTTCTCATATCATATTCTAATTATGCTTACATGCATGACATACATGAACATAACATGTGATGTAAATATATCCAAAGTATAATCACCCATAACATAAGTTCTCATAAACTCTGTAAAAATTCAGTGACATAATTGATCGAGTCCGATTCCCTGTGAATAGTGCCAAGCTCCCACATACAAATCAATCATAGCAGTATAATCAATCTAACATATTTATCAATATAAAACTCACAACCTTCAACCCAAGCCTTATATGTATACTAATACTTGTGAAACCATCAATCTGGTCATTTCTATCAATTCTATTTAGTTCTGCCTGAATTTTGTATAATCCACCTTTAGTCCAATTCAATTCATTTAAACCTAAATTTTGGATATGTCATAGCTCTATGTGTCTAGTTTCCAACCCTTTTAGTCCCATCTCATTTTGATTTACATAACTCAAGTTATTTAAGTTTTATCTCGGCCTGCCCTGTAGCTAGCTAGAATTACACACTTAGAAGTAAAAATCCACTAAAAATCGAAAACTAGTTTAAATCATACGAAATTGGTCTCGTATTAAAGTTAACAAGACAAGATTTCATTTGCAAAGAGTTTCATTACATTTTCCTTAGTAGGGATCGAGTTATATGCCCCGAAATTTGACCTTCCTGAACTGCCTTGTTTTGGTCCGGTTTGGACATAGGGCAACTTTCTTGAACCACTAGGAGCAAACACGATCTTATCTAACTATGAAATTTTTATGGGATATTCTTCTATATGTAAACTTTCTAACAAAGTTAGTTTCATCCAATTCCAAGTCGTATAGGGCAAGTTTTGCCTTGAACAACCTAGTCTGCCCATAATCAAACTCAAAAACCTAGGTCAAAGTTCCAAACTTCATATCTCTCTCAATACTAATCTAATGGCCTTGTATGATATATGTATGGAAATTCTTGAATGTCTAGTTTTATATAAAAATAGATTCATCTACTTTCTACGGCTGTAGGTGGAGCTGTACACTCCGCTGGTACGGACGCCATATGGTTTTCTCACAAAAATAGATTCTGCTTAGCTCCTTTTTGAGTTTTTGATAAATTCCTCAACTTAAACCAAGCTTCCTCATCTTAAATCACTAGAAGAACATCAAAACACCATCATACAAGTATGCCATAAGAGGAACACAGCAGCCACATAGTCACATGATATCACAAATAACTAAGGATTTGAGTTACTTACCTCAAAATCCTTGAAGCCATGGATGCAAGGAAGGCAAAAGCAACATCCTAACATTCTTCCCCTCTCATGGCAGCGCCATAAACGGTGGTGGAGGGACACCACTTGATGCTAAATCATGAAATTGTTAGAGGGGTTTTGTGGAGGAGAGGATAAGGATTAATTTTCGTAGAAGAAGCAAGAGAATTTGAGGTCAAGAAGGCTTCCAATCTTGAGCTTGAAGCTCTTGGTCATGGAGGTAAGGAAAGAAAAGAAGGAGAAGAATAAGAAGAAGAGGAGAAGAGGCTGTTGTATGTGGCATAAAAGTGAGGGAAGAAAGAAAGAAAATTATCATTTGGTGGTGGTGGTAGTTGGAAGCTTGACTCATGATTGGTGGTTGTATTTGTGGTGAGTGTTTGGCCACTTTCTTTCACAAAGTGGGCAGCAAGGTGGTGCCTTACATGGGAGGAGGAGTGGCTATATTTTGGCCACTCATGTTAGGGTTCTTGGTGTGTGATTCTACTAATTCGGCTCCGGCAGTTTAAAACACCAAATATTTACTGATTTTCTCAAAACCGGTAAAATGTTACTTAATAGTTTTGTAAGATATCTACATGTTTATTTTGATTTTTCTTAAGCCTTATCTATCTAATTATCTAATTAACCTCTAATTATCCTTTAATTAATTTCTAATTAGCTTTACCTAATCAATAAGATCGAATAGATCAATTAATAGTGTAGATTAAACGTTTCGCAAATTCCGAGCCTTTTTATTTTCTATTTTCCATAGCTAATGGCATATCCGTAATTTTGAGCAAGTCCAGGGGCACCCCACGTCATTTCATACCAGACTGCCTCCATGGCCCAATCGGCAGAGATTTAAACTTCTACGGTTTCACCACGCAATTCTGCTCTGTTTAAAATCTCATTTTGCTAATTCTACAGATATGGGGACATGAAGGTCATTTCATGAAAAGTTTTAGGGTTATTGTGGGAATAAACCTTTGGGGTCAAAATACAATTTCTAAAAATCCCAAGCATCACTGCAATTGACAAAAGTTTATAGGGGCACTTTTATCATTTTCTAATCTTTAACATATGGCAGTGCCATATTTTCAATAACAGTGTTACACTACCCTATAATTTCAAGTGTGAGGATCGTCATGGCATAACGCTGCTTGAGAAATTCTCACACTGCCTAAAGAAAATAATTCAAAGTTTTCATTATGTTCTGTTTATGAAAGTGGGGATGTTACATTCTACCCACCTTAAAAAGAATTTTGTTCTCAAAATTCTAGGATTAAGAAGGGTCAAGGAAAAATCCTTTTAACTTATAGGGATACTCCTCTTTTCGAGTTTGCATCTTGTCTTGAGATTACTTGCTGGTAGTTATGAGGCAGTGTCTTAATACATACAAAGGATCCATAAGGGTTATGTTGGTGTCTAACCTTGCCTTGTCTCTATAACGCTCTGAATCATTGTTCAGTTTATTGGAAACTCTTACTCATCTCCCTTGCTTTATGTTCCGCTACTCCTACTTTGTGGTAGCTGCTAAATCTTCCGCCACTTGTACATGCGATCCTAGATATTCAACTCATGAAGATTTGCAATTGCAAAGATTAGCAGTTATCATAATGATTGACATCAATATGTAGTAATGATAATGGCTATGTCAAGGAGGTCCATATATTCTTTCCTAAGATTCTTATTCGCTCAGCTACCCTTAGTTCAATAATAAATTCGCCTCCGATACGGGAAACATAGGCTTAGGCCTTTTCTCAAAATTATAAGTAGGAGCCTTATCTTAAAAGTCATTCTTCTTGGTAAAATTTGCCTCGTGCCTAATGCCTGTAGGAAAATTTCAGGTCGCTCCCACTATACGGATTAAGTTCTAAGATTCATGACTCGTTCTACTAGTCTGATATCCTCCTTGATTCCTAGTTATTGGAATACAGGCAATTTAATGTGAAAACCAAGGTTAAAAGTCAGATTCTTTCATCGAAACTGCAGAGTTTCCTTACCATATTGTCTTACAAGATGCCTTTCCAATATCTATGTAGAGAGTTGTCGTGGATTATATTTGTGCCAAAATATACTTTATTTTGCTGACGTTCTAATCCATCATCAAGTTCATCGAGTAAATTCCTCATCCTCCTTATCATGTGTCTGACTATTGGTGCGTTATGTTTTCCAGTAAACTTTCTAATACTTGTGCCTTGGGCCCTAAATACCAACTGAAGAAGTTCTGCCATTACGAAAACTATCGGCTACAACAGCAATCAACTTCGACAAATAGTGGTCATAGTGGCTTCGTCGAAGTTTTTCAGGAAATTGATCAAGCCATATATAAACTTTCGCCTACCTGATCCTCTTTGATCAGTGATGAATCCCCTCCTGTTAGGTTTCAAGTGTAAGGCTAGAGCTCCCTTCTAAACTATAACTAGGGTCCTTGCTTCGATATCTTTCCTTGCCCTTGCGGACTTTATTCCATTTCTCATTATTTGCTAATTGGATCTCATGCCATTCTTGTTGAACTTCTCAATGATTGTTGCGATACTTGTTCCTTCAAAATATGATCAGCTTCACGTAAGGAAAGGATTATGGGACAGTCGAAGTCCCTGCCACTCTTCTACTTTCTTCAATTGGTTAGCATGGAGATTCTTCGACTATTGTGTTGATGTCCACCTCCCACTTTTGTTGGCACCAATGTTACCAATCTCATTGGGGGTTTGTCCTGATACAATATATAGATGTGTGTTAGTTTTAGTGGCTAAATCTCATATTACCCTAACTACTAAGTCTTCTGGCTATTCTTCATAATATCTTGCCCCTAGGATGTAATCCATTTGCTGTGAGAGATAGGAATGATGGTCTTGCTTCCCTGTTGAAGTTACAATATGAGGACTTCCAAGATGGTCACCCATCTTAATATTACTCTCGTCCGAGTATGCTTAACTACGGAACTCTGATGGAACCTAGCACGTTAATGATGATCGTATTTAATCTAGCCCAAGGTATAAAGACTCTTCTGACTGCCTCTAATTCCGACATCGTAACCCTGCCCCTCATGGGGCACGTTTCCAAATCCTTCTTGATCTTATATTGGTGCATCATCAAGTCTTGCTTAGGGTGTATTGGATCTATTTCGCTCATGACCGATGCCAAGGCAACCCTGCTTAGTATTTTGTACACAATCTTATCTGCACCGTAATCTCATACTAGATAGCTTTCCTCTTTTTAGTGGGCCAGTCAGAAATCCAAACTTCCTCTTTTCCTTACCTCGTTCCTACTATGTTCTATTATTGCTGCAGAAACTTATCTATTTTCATTTGTCAAAACCTACCTTACTGCTGCTCCCTTGGCCTATCAGGATTAGTTGCATACTTTAAATCTTTATTACTCTCGCCTAAATCTGAATACATTTCTCATCGAGTTACTCCACCCATAGCATATATAATGGTACTTAACGGCGATTGTTCGAATTTGCCTTTCTTCTCTAAATAGCCTCATTCCTCAACTAATAACATGTTGAAGATGATTCTATCCTCCAGTTTCTGTGGTGGCTGAGGTTGATAGAATTTGAACATGACTAGATTTTCTAGCACTTCTTTTATCCTTGAAAGGTAGGAAAATTTACACTTAGTTCGTATGCCACCTCTAGTCTGAAAGTGTTCCTACTTTAGTTTAATAGGAGATATATTGCCTCTCTCTCTTGTTACACTTATAACTCCATCTGCTTTCCATACCGTGTATAGCCATATCTCCATCTTGATTCAATGTACAGTTAGATGGGTCTCTTTACAGTTTGCTCAAATGTTTCCCTTTTGAAGTCAAGATTCCACTTAGTATTCTTCCAATTCGCAATCACTACATGGTTAGTTCCCTGTACCCTTGAGGGAGAAGCTACTCCATTCTATGGACAGGGACTTAAAAGGTTTCCTGTGTACTTAACTGAAGCTTCTGCCCTTAGCTTCTTTCACTGATCCTATGCTTTATTCGTCTATTCTATAGGTTTCTTAACAAAGGATCAAGTCTTTATAATGTGGTATTACCACAATTCAAAATAAAAAGCATTGACTGAATTTGTTGGCGAGATACCTTCAGGGTAATCTCATCCATGAAGAAAATAAGGGCATTATCCATGCCACGTAAGATAACCTCATCAGCAGGCAATCACCTTACTCCTGTCAAGTATTAAAGTTACAAAACCAAGTAGAAGAATCCCCTAGATTCAATCTAGAGAAGATAGCCTGGATCGAGTAATCACAAGGAAGCTTGAAACAAGCCCCATCAGAGTGAAAAAGAATTTTACTTAGCTCATCTCCAACTAAGATCCTGCCCTTGATGATGGAAAATCTTTGGCTACTTGACAACACTTTACAAATAACCTTTTTCGATATGACTAGGTTTACTATGTCCATAGCAAACTGTTCGACACAATTCCTTTAATTGGATACCCAATTCTCTGCACTTCTTAACTTGCTCAATTGTCTAGCCCTTTATGCCATCACTACTTTCTAGGAGTCTTATCCCTAATAATCATGTATAGAAGGCTCCTAAGAAGCCTGCTGGGTGTTTTAGGCTTCTGTTTACACAAAACCTTATATTGAGGTGATCGGGCTCAATATTCAGTCAAGTGCAACAGGTAGTCTCTAACACTCACAACAAGGCTGCCATGCATAATATTTCTATGTCCTCTTCATGTGAGGACCTAAAGCATGGTGCATCTAGATTCTCAAAGTATGCATTAGAAGCATAATCAGTCCATCCACGGGCCTATACAGGACGAACTGCTCTGATACCAAAAATGTAACACCCTATACTATATAAGTCATGCTCGAGTCATGGAGTTATATTAAGAGGTTATCATTGTGCTAAGAGAATCTTTAAAATGTGAAAAATATAATACATGGCCTTTTAACTACACACTTTATAATAATTCATAAATTTCGTCTCTGCTATATAGGGAATAAAATAATTACAATTTAAGAAAAGTTTTGTAACTAATGTTATACGCAGAAACTACCTCTACATTGTGGCTGTCGCCCTGCCTGAACTTCAACCGACCCCTGTAGTCTTCTGGACTGACTCAAGCCTGAGTCTTGCATGATGAACGTCCCAGTATTCTGCCTCGTTCTTAAGTTTTAACCTATGATCTGGAATGTTTATAGAAAGAAGAATATACAAGCAAGCAATGAGAACCTAAGGTTCTCGGTAGGTAAACTCGAACCATACAGTGTCATCATAAACATTCTAGCCGCTTTGATTTTTTATAAAAATGTGAGTACATATACACAATCAGTGGTTTAGTTTTAAGTTGAAAACTTCTTCCTCGAAGTAGGTTATATTCTAACAATCACTTGTCATATTATATGATAGATATAGAAATACAAATAGTATAATATGCTTCAACAAGAATCATAATAACATTATGGCTTAATGAGATAATTGAAGATGCACATAGAGATGCTTATACTTGACTGTATGCAAGTGCACTTGACTTAATTCATCTATTTCTTTAACTTGCAACTTGATCTTGCTCTTCTGTGCTTGGTCCCCCGGAGGTGAATGGCCTCTCTCACCTCTGGATAATAGCCTGCTTTTCAGGTTCGAGCTCATACCTATACATGAGTGACAGGTTTACTTTCCCTGACCCTTACACCGGTCTATTCCCATTAAATCTGATCGAGGGCTGGCCCAAGTCTTAGTACCGCTCTGGTCCATGCTAGCTGGATCTATGTCAGGCCTCACGTGGTAGCTTAGTACGTCCCTCTTGCAAATTCTTATTATCTTTTTCCTTTCCATATCTTATCATGCATGCGGATGCTTTGTGCATTCATGGATGTGTCTCATACCTTATTTCTCATATCATATTCTAATTATGCTTGCATGCATGACATACATGAACATAACATGTGATGTAAATATATCCAAAGTATAATCACCCATAACATAAGTTCTCATAAACTCCTGCCAAAAATTCGGCAGCATGACGGATCGAGTCCGCTTCCCCGTGAATAGTGCTAGGCTCCCACGAACAAATCAATTATAGCAATATAATCAATCTAACATATTTATCAATATAAAACTTGCAACCTTCAACCCAAGCCTTATATGTACACTAATTCTTGTAAAACCTTCAATCTGGTCATTTCTGCCAATTCTATTTAGTTCTGCCCGAATTTTGTATAATCCACCTTTAGTCCAATTCAACTCATTTAAATCTAAATTTTGATATGTTATAGCTCTATGTGTCTAGTTTCCAACCCTTTTAGTCCCATCTCATTTCGATTTGCATAATGCAAGTTATTTAAGTTTTATCTTGGCCTGCCCTGTAGCTGGCCAGAATTACACACTTAGAAGTAAAAATCCACTACAAATCGAAATACAGTTCAAATCATATAAAATTGGTCTCATATTAAAGCTAACAGGACAAGATTTCATTTTCAAAAAGTTCCATTACATTTGTCTTAGTAGGGATTGAGTTATAGGCCCTGAAATTTGCCCTTCCTGAACCGCCCTGTTTTGGCCCAGTTTGGACATAGAGCAACTTTCTCAGACCACTGGGAGCGAAAGGGACCTTATCTAAGTATGAAATTTTTATGGAATATTTTTCTATGTGTAAGATTTCTAAAAAAGTTAGTTTCATCTAATTCCAAGTCGTATAGCGCATGTTTTGCCCTGAACAACCTAGTCTGCCCAGAATCAAACTCAAAAACCTAGGTCAAAATTCCAAAATTCATATCTCTCTCAATACTAATCCAATGGTCTTATATGATATATGTATGGAAAGCCCTGAATGTCTAGTTTCATATAAAAATATATTCATCCACTTTCTACTGCTGTAGGTGGAGGTGTACACTCCGCCGGTACGGACGCCATATGGTTTTCTCACAAAAACATATTATGCTTAGCTCCTTTTTGAGATTTTGATAAATTCCTCAACTTAAACCAAGTTTCCTCATCTTAAATCACTAAAAGAACATCAAAACACCGTCATACAAGTATGGCATAAGAGGAACACAATAGCCACATAGTCACATGATACCACAAATAACTAAGGATTTGAGCTACTTACCTCAAAATCCTTGAAGCCATGGATGCAAGGAAGGCAAGAGCAACATCCTAACCTTCTTCCCCTCTCATGGCAGTGCCATAAATGGTGGTGGAGGGACACCACTTGATGCTAAATCATGAAATTGTTAGATGTAACATCCCCAATTTTTGTCTAAGCTAATTAGCTCGTTGTCACCGGCTAATTAGAGGGGTTAGCGATTAATTGAGAACTAATCGGCTAATCTCGAGAGCAAGGGCTTAGTAAATTAAAGGCAAGTCAACAATTGAAACATAATGCATTAAAAGTTACAATTAAAAACCTAATTGCCCAATCCTTATTAATTCATGATTTAGAACATAAAATCAAGGTGATCTAACCAAATTAACTAAGAGCATATAAGTATCACATCTTAATTACATAAAGATTAACCCTCACATCTTCTTTACATAATTAATGAGGAAAATCCTTTTCATTGAAAATGTGCTAATGTGTAATTAAACCAATTGAATTAATTAGCATTTAGATAATTGTAACAATGGTAAAAATTTAGAAACTTCCCTTTAATTATTTTTTGAAAGTTTGGTCAAGGCAAGAATCATATCCAACCATCCATTTGCCTTCATACATGGCAATTAGATCGAGTCCATGTTAGTAGATTCCTTGAGTCAAGACAAAAGATCTACTCTCCTCCATCAAGATTGTGACACTTGGAGTGATCATAGTCATCCAATGCCAATCCTAAGATAGGTCATGCTTTTAACCACTTGAAAAACACTACATGGTCTTTACCCAAGTGCCAAGACTCAAAGGAAACACAACTCCCTCTTTTGCCCCAAGATTTTTCCCACTCTCTCCCCCTCATTCTTGCGCCATTCAGCCTCTCTTTTCTCCCCCTCACTTCATTTTTCAATTCCTCTCTCAAGACACAAAGCTCTCTCCTCTCTCCAAGACCCATTCCTCTTCTCTTGTTCTTCCAATCTTCCTTGTTCTTCTTCCAATCTCCCTACTACTTCTCACCTCATTTCCATCACCACTGCCAAAGCCTTGACAGGACCACCCTCTTTGGTTCTTGAGAAAGCAAAACAAACACTCACTTAGCCCCATTATCAAGCTCAAGGAGGAGGAAGGTCATCTCGAACTCATCAACTCTTTCTACTCCTCAAGAAACCCATTTGGTAGTGACTCTAACCTTCTTCTTTTATGTGTTCTTCAAGCCTTTGAACTCCTAAGCTCTCCATAGCTAGGTGGTTCTAGGACTTGTTTCCAAGGCCTCATGGCCATGCTTGTTGTTATGATGAGTTTTCATGTGTTGTGTTCTTCTCTTTGGCATGAAATTTTTAGTTGGTATGTCTATTGTCATTAAACCAAATTTTTAGAAGTTAAAACATTGAGTTAATATCAAGATCTCAAAGATTAAAAGTTGGTTGGAAGAGAAAAGTGATCACTTGAGGAAAAGACTTAATGTTTTTACAAGAAAACTCATTGAAACCAAAACTGTGGAAGCTGGAAAATTCTAGCAGTCTGTATGGCGTGATTGATAACTCTTTCAATATAACTCCAGATTTACTGAAATAATTTTTTGTGAAGGTAGACTCAAAGAGCTTTCCACACATATAAAATTCGTGAAATTTGGATTTAAAATGAGGGAGATATGATTTTTCAAAGTTGGCTATTCCCGGAAGGATTTCTGTTCGGGCAGTATGTAATAAAATGTGCATAACTCAAGTTATACAGAACATTTTTGAGTGGGGCTAAGTTTGTTAGAAAGCTAAGACATAGAGGAACATCTCCATAAAACAGTTTTGTCATATTCCATGTGAGAAACTCCCAGTGAAGTTGACAAGCCACTGACCCGAGTTAAACTTTCAAATCTGAACAGTCAGAATAAAATGTGCATAACTCAAGCTACAAAATGAATTTTTGAGTGGGGCTTATTTTGTTTAAAAATGGACTCAGAGAAGTATAACCACACCAAAATTCGAAACAAAAGAGTAAAATATGAAATTATGGTGAATTTTTGAAGCTACTGCCCCACTGTAAAAGTAAAACTATTATGGTTAAGTTTTAAAGGTTAATGAGAAATAAGCTTTAAGACATTAAGACCTTTACACTAAGCATTGGAAAAACCCTCATAATTCAACTTAAAAGTTTCAAAAAGGATAATAGATAAAAATGGCCCTATGCCTAATAAAAGAATTTATTCAAGAGGCAACCTCAATTAAAAGCTTGCACCAAATTTACTAAAATTTAAGCTATAAAACTTTGTGTGATATGTATGCCTCTATGTGTCAATATGATGACAATGATATGATGATGATCATGATGATGATGATTATGATATGATATGATGATGATGATTATGATAATGATATGATGACGATATGAATATGATATGTTGATGATATGATGCTTAATAATATACGATAAATGAATCACATTTGGGGACGGTGATACGTAACGCCTAAATGTGGAAAAGAATTAGAACAATTTTGCATCATAAGTTTTAATAAGAAGAAGATGAACTAAGGGTGTTACATTAGAGGGGTTTTGTGGAGGAGAGGATAAGAATTAATTTTCATAGAAGAAGCAAGAGAATTTGAGATCAAGAAGGCTTCCAATCTTGAGCTTGAAGCTCTTGGTCATGGAGGTAAGGAAAGAAAGGAAGGAGAAGAATAAGAAGAAGAGGAGAAGAGGCTGCTGTATGTGGCACAAAAGTGAGGGAAGAAAGAAAGAAAATTATCATTTAGCGGTGGTGGTAATTGGAAGCTTGACTCATGATTGGTAGTTGTATTTGTGGTGAGTGTTTGGCCTCGTTCTTTCACAAAGTGGGCAGCAAGGTGGTGCCTTACATGGGGGGAGGAGTGGCTAAATTTTGGCCACTCATGTTAGGGTTTGTATAATTCTACTGATTCGGCTCCGGCAGTTTAAAACACCGAATATTTACCGATTTCCTCAAAACCGGTAAAATGTTACTTAATAGTTTTGTAAGATATCTACATGTTTATTTTGATTTTTCTTAAGCCTTATCTCTCTAATTAACATCTAATTAATTTCTAATTAGCCTTACCTAATCAATAAGATCGAGATCGATTAATAACGTAGATTAAAGGTTTCGCAAATTCTGAGCCTTTCTATTTTCTGTTTTCCATAGCTATAGGCATATCCGTAATTTTGAGCAAGTCCAGGGGCACCCCACATCATTTCACACCAGACTGCCTCCATGGCCCAATCGGCAGAGATTTAAACTTCTACGGTTTCACCACGCAATTCTGCTCTGTTTAAAACCCCATTCTACTAATTCTACAGATGTGGGGACATGAAGGTCATTTTGTGAAAAGTTTTAGGGTTATTGTGGGAATAAACCTTTGGGGTCAAAATATAGTTTGTAAAAATCCTGGGCATCACTACAATTGACAAAAGTTTACGGGGGTACTTTTGTCATTTCCTAATTTTTAACATATGGCAATGCCATATTTTCAACAGTAGTGTTACACTACCCTATAATTCCAAGTGTGAGGATCGTCATGGCATAGCGCTGCCTGAGAAATTCTCACACTGCCTAAGGAAAATAATTCAAAGTTTCCATTATGTTCTATTTATGAAAGTGGGGATGTTACAAAACGCTGCCCAAGGCTTGTTTTCCTTTTTCCTTAGAAGGACAATTTAAAGTTCGGTGATTTAAAGTTGGGCTTTTCCACTCACAAGCAAGCATGAAACTTTAAGTACTTTCATTCAGTCATGCATTAAATTTTCACAAGTCCTTTCAATCAACCAATTCAAATAATCCATTTATGACTTGTGAACAATTTGACACACATTCAATAATTAACTAATAATTAAAGCATGCAGCAGTACAAAAATAGAGTAAAAATAGATTTTAGCACTAAAATAAAAAACAACAATAATCACAAAATAGCTTAGAATAAGTACATTAAGCACTTGAGGCAACAAGCACAGAATAAGTATTAAGCACATTAAGATGAATAGGCAATAAGCTCGGAATAAGCATAACCACAAAATAAGCAATGAGCATATTAGCCATACTAGTATAGCATAATGTTATCAACATCCTATTTTCTACTCCCACTTTTATTATCAAAGGGAGGAGACAAAAGAAGCATGTACCTGAATAAAAATATGATAGTAATAATGGAAAGCATTAAAGGTAGTCTAGTAGCATGAGTATCAAAAGGTATAAGTTACAGTCATCCAAAACATAGAAATTAAAGCATGGAAATAAAGAAATAAAGTCCAAAGAAGTAAAAAGATAACTCCAAGCACCATGAGACTAAGTTGCTATCCTTAGGTATCAGAGGGCATTCTACCCTCTTCCCCAGAATCAAGGAGAGGTGAGGTCAGATTCGGATTTAGAATCAGAGGAGACATCCTTAAGATGAGTTTGAATAAGCTTCCATCTTGTCCTTGTGTATTTTGAGTTCCCTTTTAGTATTATTTTCTTCCTTTACTTGGTTTTGAAGGAGTTTATTGAAGCTCAGTAAAGGACAGCATGTCATTGACAACTTGCATCAGCAAGTGCTTCAACTTGTTGAATTTTTTCTTCTTCCGAATTTTGTATCTTTTTCCCTTGAATGGGTGAAATTGAGAGCTATGCTCTTCTTCATAGTCTTCATAACTCTTAGTAGCCATAGCCTTGCCTTTCCCAAACACACTAGCTTTGGTTCCACCTTTCTTCTAGCCACCACCTAAGTCAACATCTTCAGAAGCTTCATTCTCTAAGTCAACATCAAAGTACTCAAAGAATTTTGTTAGAAACAGTTCATAAGGAAGAGATACAGCCTTGTAGATATGGGCACACTCATTCATGTGCCGTATCATAAGATACCCAAATGACAATGGAGTTTTAGATTTAAGAGCATATAATATAAGTCAATCTATATAGGAAACCTTTTCAAAGCTGCCACCTTTTGGAAGAATAAAATGACAGATAATGCGATAGAGCTGAGCCCACTTATGCTCGAGAGCCCCATGAGTAATCATTTCACGGTAAGCAAGTGAACATTCTCACAAATAGTGGCAACAACATGATCAAAAGACATGGTCACTGTAACATTCCGATGAACAGTGCATCTAACTAGCACTGTTAACTAATTTACTATGATGTGTTAGAAGTATATGAGTATTCAATATTAAAACATGAACATTAGGGTTAGAAAATTCAAGTTTCCTTATGAAAGAAATTTTATAAAGACAAATAGCACTATCTTGTTAGTTTGAGGGGAAAAAAATCAATTTACTTGCAGTATTGTGTAACGCAAGGAGCTGAATCAGTAGAAATTAAAATATAAGATGACACAAGTACTAGTTTATAAACCCTAGAATGAGTGGGCAAAATTTAGCCACCCATACCCCTTTAGTTGGCCCAAAGATGGCCACACAACATGGAAAGCTCAATGATATTGAGCTGAAATTTTGAACCCACTAATCACCTATGCATGAGTCATCTTACTTTATGACTTAAGACATACAATTTCTTCCAATTTTATCCCAAATTTTCAGCTTACCGTCAAATCTAATGTAACATCCCGAAGAAATGGTGCTTCTAATTAGTACTGTTGATTGAATTATTTTATTTCATTAAAGAGATACACCCAATTAGGAAATGAGAAAAATGCCCCTGTGTAAACTTTTAACTGCAGCCTAGCCCCAGAGCTTTTAGTAATTGCATATTAACCGCTAAATATTATTTCCACAATGACCCTTAAACTTCTTAAAAAATGACATTTAGGTCCCTGTACAAGTAGAATTAGTAGAATAAGGTTTTAAACGAAGCAGAATCACGTAACGGAAACGTAGAAACCTAATTCTTGGCCAATTGGGTCACGAAGATGTCCACATGTGAAATGATGTGGGATGCCTTTAGACTTGCCCAAATTTCTAAAATGCCATTAGTTACAGAAAACAGATAGTAAATACTCATGGGCTTACAGAAAGTCAAAATTGTGACACTCTGAAACATGATATATTTGAATTTCAACATTTTCTAATCTATTCGGTTACATTAGAAAATTTAGAGCAATAAGGATTGAAATATAAATACTAGGGTTAGACAAAATTGAGTTTGTTATATATAGAAATTAAAGAAGGTTATTGTAACGTCCAAAAATTTTAAAACATTTAATTTATATTATTAATCAATTTATTCGATTTTATTGAATATGTAAGGTTAATTAGAATTAGATTAAAGGATAATTAGGAGCTAATTAGAAGTTAATTAGAGAAATTAGGATTAGAAACAATTAGAATAGAAACATAGAAAACCACACAACATTTTTAAAAATTATTTTGACAATTTGAAGGAAATCGGTAAAGTTTCGGTATTTTAAACTATCGGAACTGAATCAATAGGAATACACATCAAGAACTCTAAGATTAGTGACTAAGAACTCAACTACATTTCTCTCTTAAGTGGTGCCACCCTTAGCCTTAAAAGAAGAGAAGTGTTGGCTCAATCTTAGCCACCCAAGCCAAGAGCCAATAGGAAGCTAATATGCCAACTACCTCATTTATCAACTTCATTTTTTTTTTCCTTCGTTATCCCTCCATTCTGGGCCCCAAAGACCAATAGCCTTCTCTCCCTCTTTTCTTCCTCTATTTCCTCCCATCTCATCTTGCTTTCAAGCTCCAATCACCCCACTCCCTCAAGAACTCCATTTCTTGCTAGTTATTCCACCTAATTGAGGTAGGATTCAAGTTCTTGTTTGATTTTAATGAAACTGTGGTTATTGAGAAATCTTTCTCTACTCATCTAATTGAGGATATGATGTGAAGATGATGATTTATGGCTAGTTTGGCAGGTGTTTGATTGGATTGGGATTGAATCTTGCATGAACATAAAGAAAGGTAGCAAATCAGCATCTGAAAACCCAGAAAACTTTACAACATCCGTACTTGTAGAGTGTACGGCTTTACCTACAACCACCAAAACTTGATGAACTATTTTTATTTGAAACTAGACATCTAGGGCTTTCCAACCATATAAATTATAATCCCATTGGATTAGTATTGAAGGAGATATGATTTTTTGAAGTTTGCCTAAGTTTTTGTCTTTGGATCTAACTAGAATGGGTTAAATAGGGCACAACTCACGCTATACTCATTCAAATTGAGTGCAACCAATTTTCTTAGAAAGTTTTAGTGTAACAGTTCATAAAAAATTAGAACTAAATTGAATCCCTATAGTTCCTAGGAATTCATGAAATTTTCCCAAGTCCTAACCGGGTTGGAAGAGGGCAGTTCAAGTTAGCCAAGTTCAAAAGCTCATAACTTGAGTTCTACTTATTCAAAAGGGATGAAACTTGTTGGAAATGAAATTTGTTCAGTTAGCTTTAAAACCATATAGGCTTTGTATAGTTTCAGCTATTTTTTCATTTTTAGTGAATTTTTACTTTTTAGAACTTAAATATGTCTAGTACGGGATAGGCCTAAGTAAATCTTCAATAACTTGAGTTATATCTATCGAAACTTAATGTAACCAAAGAGGTTAGAAACTAGATAAATAACATTTTAATATATCCACAATTTAGGTCTAAATGAATTAAACTAAATTTATGGCTTAATTTATAAAATTGGACAGAACTAAAAGAAAGTGATAGGAACTTAATTCAAGTTCAAATTTGCAAATTCTATTTAATTATTGAAAGTTGACTAGTACTCTTCATAGAAAAGCGAACTTGATTCGTTATGTTGCTGAATTTCTAGCAAAATTATATGAAAGTTACAGAAGTTTATACATTATATACATGATTATCGTGCAAGTATGAATATTTGAAAGTAAGACATGAAGCCCATGCATTCATTATTTTACATTAAAGATATAATGATGATTTCATATTCCTAAGGAGTGTGACATGGCAATTATGCTCTGATGGGGTGAGACATGGTGATCATACTCTGGAATATGGCATGGCGATCACACCCCGATGGAGTATGATATGGCGATCATACTCTGGAATGTGTATAACAAGTAAAGGTTGCACCCTAGAGACGGCGATACATAACGCCTAGATGTGCTAAGAAAAAAAAGTAAAGAAATATAAAGAAAGACAAGGTGGGCACATCCTAAGGAATGTGACATGGAGATCACAACCCGATGGAGTGTGACATGACGATCATACTGTAACGCTTGAAAAATTTTAATCGTTTTTAATCAAAGTGTTCAGTTTTTAGTAAATAATTGTGATTAAATAGGATTCGATTTAGCATTCACTTAAGACTACTTACGTGTGATTTAAGATGATTAGTTATAATGAAATTAGATTAGAACCATAGGAAACTTCATAGGACTCTTCCAAAACCGGTTTACCGATTTTAGAGAAATCGGTAAGATTTCGGTATTTAAGACTGTCGGAATCGGATCAATAAAAGTTATACTATGTGAACCCTAGAATGGATGGCCAAGATTTAGCCAAGATACCCCACATGTGGCGCCACTTTCAGCCATGTAGAGTGGGAAGCCAAGCCAAATTAGAAGGCAAGATGGGATCCACCAATCAACATGAAGCTTGCTACAAAAATCTTCACCTTTTCTTTCATTCACTTCATGTAACTTTCGGCCAGCATAAGGAGCTGACCACTCTCCATTTCTCTTCTCCTCACACTCATCCCACTCCATCTTCATCCCCTCTTCAAGTCTTATCCAAAGTTGCCTCCATCAAAGACATTAAATCAACTCAAATTCAACTAGACAAGGTAGGAATCCTACTCCTCTTCTTATTTTCCTTGGTTTGGAGTTGTGTGTGGATCTTGTATACCTTGTGATACTGATGTTATGTGAAGTGATGATGATGAATTATAGTTGATTATGCATGTATATTATGATTAGAATTAGAATTGGTATGAAAGAACTTGAAGGAAGGAGAAAACTCAAGAAGCTAGTAGGGTTTTTTCTTGGCAATCTGTACCGCGGAGTATGCAGCTCCGCCTACAGCCATTCAAACTCCATGAATCTAATTTTATGTGAAACTAGACATCCAACATATATTATATAAGACCATTGGATTAGTATTGAGAGAGATATGAATTTTTGAAATTTGACCTAGGAATCAGGACTTTCATTCGAGCTGTGTGAATTGAGAAGGGTGTAACTCACCCTATACAACTCTAAATTGAGTGAAACTAACTTTGTTAGAAAGCTTACACATAGGAGAACATCCTACAAAGAAATTCCAAGTTTTTTATGATCCCATTTGTTCCCAGTGAGTCGAGAAAGTTGCCCCTATGTCCAAACCAGGCCAAAATAGGGTAGTCCAGGAAGGTCGAGTTTCAGGACTTATATCTCCAAATATACTCATTCAAATGATATGCAACTTCCTTCATTTGAAAGCTTACCCTGTTAACTTTATAGAGATATAAATTTCATAGGATTCCACCTAGATTTCTATTTTTGGTGAATTTTCTCTTATAAGAGTGTAATTCGGGCTAAAGACATATGTGAAAACTAGATCAAGTTTAATCCGTGTCGGAACTCGAGAAATAGTGAACTTAAGTTGAATTCAGAGATGTTTAACTTGGAAATCTAGCAGATAGAGAGAGCTAGGTCCAGTATATTTTAGGTTGACCACGGAACTTAGCAGACAGAGGACTAAGTCTAGAATATTTAAGGTTGAACTCTCAAGGATGAACTCGGAAGGGTGACTTAACGTTGAACTCGAGACTTAGTAAATAACAAACTCGATCAGGTATAGTTAATGCCGGAACTCGGGAATGAGCAAATAGGAAATTAGTCGGACATAGTTAAAGTCGTAACTCGAAAATTAGATAAATGTCAAAATTCGGGAATTAGGAAAACATCCGTAAGATTCTTGGAGGACCACATGGATTAAAGTCGGAAGTTAGGAATTTAGACATTGAATACATGATCCCATAACTCAGGAACCAAAACATGGAACTCCGAAAGTTAAGCAGATATGACATCTGAACTCGGAAGTCATACATGAGATCAAACTCGGGAACATCAATAGAAGTTAAAAGCTTGCGAGATAGATTAAGGCTTAAGACCCAAAAACTTGCACTTAATGAAACTGCTATATTCTTAGTATGATTACAATGTTCTATCTTGGGTCTGCTGTTTGATTAAAGTTTCTTGGTTGCCCGCCACTATTCATAGTGAAGTGGACATGATCCGTTATGCTGCCAAAATATTTGGTAGAAATGTATAGAGGTTATAAATATTGATGTGTTAAGAATGACTTAAGTCTAATATGAGGTATATGAAAATAAATGATCCTAGAGGACGTGACATGACGATCACGCTCTAATGAGGTATAACATGGCGATCATACTCTGGAATGTAGTATAATGATTCCACACCCTAAGGGATGTGACATGGCAATCACACCTGATGGAGTATGACAGGACGATCGTACTCTGGGACGTGGTAGGAAGAATATATTCCTAAGGAGTGTAAGATGGTGATCACACCCCGATGGAGTATGCCATGGTGATCGTACTCTGGGATATGTATGACAAGTAAGGGAAGATGAGTAATGCTGCACTTGAGGACGGCGATACATAACGCTCAAGTGTAGACAAATACAGACACCCTAGGGACGGCGATACATAACGCCTAGGTGTGCCGAAGGAAGGAAATAAAGATAAATATTATGGGAAGACAAAGAAACAAAGAAAAAAAAGTAAATCTTACATATTTGCATAAATTCAAAGGCATGTACAGATGTTATATCTCTAGATTATTGATGCTATCATATTTTAATATATTGCAGTTGTTATTCATAGTATAATTCATGAATTGAATTTGTATAGGCTCTCCCAAATGCCAAGTGTATGAGTAAAGTGAACTTTGCTTCGAAAAATATATTTTCGAACTATAAAATTTAACAGTTTACATAGCATGTTCACCTTTTTTATAATAAACCGAAGCAAACTGGAGATGACAACGATGACAGTATGTATGATGGTTAAGGAATCCTACTAAGAATTCAAAATTCTCACTCCTATTTCCGTGTTATCTCCAGATAGTTTGAGGAGTTGCAAAGACGGCTGAAGTTGCTATCAGTTAAGGTCCGCTTAGGTAACCGTAACAACTCCTGAATGTGGTACTATGACTTAACCATAGTTCTGTACGAAGGAGGACGTTACACATACTCTGGA